>JANKOA010000006.1:2545307-3814211 GCA_025426655.1 Cytospora mali | reverse complement strand
ATTATTTAACTTTAAAAAGATAATAATATTAATATTATAAAATTGCTATAGATAATATATAAAGATAAAGCTTCCTTTAATTACTTTTATAAAAGTATAATATAAGTATTTTTTATATAATTTAAAGAATTTTATTAAAATTAAATTAACCTTTAATACCTTTTAAAACTTTATTTCTTTTAATACTTATATAATAACTTTATATAAAATGCTTTTATATAATATAAAAACCCTTTAATATTATAAGTTATTTTAAATATTTTAAGCTAAGATATTTATAAGCTTTACTTTTATATTTAAAATAAATTTAGCTATAAAAACCTTTATTTTCTAATATTATATAATATATTTTAATAATAAGTTTATATTACTTTTAAATAGCATTTATATTATTAAATTTAAAAGTTTATAGCTTTATATCTTTATTTAATAATTAAGTTATTAAAGTTTATATAGCGCTAATACTTTATTTAAGCTATATATATAACTTTTTTATACTTTATTATAGCTTTTTACTATAATTAATTATTAGTTAATAAAAGCGCTATTTAATATTTATATTATATTTATATAAAATTAAATAATTAAAAAGAAAGGCTTTACTATACTTTAGCCTTAGCTATATTATATATATATTATAATTTTAAAAGTATAATAATTATATAATTAGCTGCTATAATTATAATAAAGTAGCTATTATAATAAAAGAAGCTTTTAACCTTTAAGCTAGTTATAAAGATTATAAAAAAATATAAAGCTATATAAATATAAATAAAATAAAAGTAAAGTATAAAGCTATAATATAATTAGCTAGTTAAGTTTACTAATATAGTAAAGTATTAATTAATTAAACTTTTAAATATAATAATAGTATAGCTTTTATATAGTTAAAATATAGCGCTTAAGTTTTCTTTTAATATTTAAATTCTTAAATAATAAATAAATTATAAAAGTACTATATACTTTATAAAAGAAAATTTATTAATTAATTTATATTATATAGTTTATAGAATATATAAATCTATAGTAAATATTATTTATTTATATAGTAATAGTTGCTTTTAATTATTATATTTAAGTTATAAAGCTATTATAAGTAGTAAAAGTAAACTTAAAAAAGCTTAATTCTACTATCTAGCTATTTAGCTAAACCGCTTTCTTAATTAAACTTAATACTTAATTAATATTAATAGTCTTTTACTTTATTATAATAGCTTTATCTTTAAACTTAAACTTCTTTAAAACTAGAACTTCTTTAAAAATTAAACCTTTTTAAAACTTATTATAAATCTATTATATAGTTTCCTTTATATTTCTAAGTCTTATACTTAAAAGCTATAATCTCTATCTTTATTAAAAAATCTATTTATAAAGTTTATTTCTATCTTTATTTTTATAAAGTTATTTATCTTTATAAGGTTATTCGTTTTAATAGCTAGATTAGAAATAGCTTTTAAAGGGTTAATAGTTTCTATTTTAGCTTTTTAAATCTTTTCTTCTTTAATAATTAAAGGTACTAGTATATTTAATATAGGGGTATCTTATAAATAAGTAATTAGCTGCTATTAAGTTATATAATAGTTTATATATAAAAGTTAATTATTAACTTTAATTATTTTATTTAAGGCTTTATTATTTAAAACTTTATTTAAAGCTTTATCTACTAGTGCTTTATTTAAAGCTTTATTATTTAAAACTTTATTTAATATTTTATTTAGCTATTCTAAGTATTTTTCTATCTTTATAACTTTTAAAAGCTATAGTATAAAGTTATCTCTTTATAAACTTATATAAATACTTCTCTTATAGAAAAAGATCTTTATCTTATACTTTTAATTTAATTTAATAAAGCTAAATATCTCTTTATTTTAGCTTTTAAAGTTTTCTTAAAAATAAATTAATAGCTCTTTATTTATAGCTTAGCGCTAGCTAAAGTTCTTTAGAATTCTAATAATATATATAATTATACTAACTTTATTAAAGTCTTCTTTTATAATAAAGGTAATTTAAAGGTTTAAATTAACTTTATTTTAGCTTACTTTATATATTTATAAGGTTTTATATAGTTTATTAATATACTTATAATTCGAAATACTTTAAAAGCCTGCTATTATAAAAAGAAACGTTTTTATATTATACTTATTAACTAACTACTAGTATATTTAAAACTATTTACTTATAAATAGTAATTGCTTAAATTTATAGTATAGTAGTTTAACTTTTACTAATTTCTTATTATTTATAAGTATAGCTTAATTAAAAAATAAATAGGAAATTAAAGGTTAAGATTAATTAATTAAGTTTATAGTTTTTAAAGGAAAGATAAGGTTATAAGTAGTTTATAAAAGGAAAGGTTTAAAATTATAGCTATTTATAAAGAGGTAGAGGTTTTATAATTACTTTAAAAGTAAATTAGTTTTATAGTTTTAAAGTATAACTACTTAATTAAAAAGCTTAAAGTTTTAAGATTTTATAGTTTTAAGTTTTAAAAGAAAGAAGTTTATAGTTTTAAAGTTTTATAATTTTATAATTTTAAAAGGAAGAGGTTTATAGTTTTAAAGTTTTAAGAAGGGGGGTTTCTATTACTATAAGTAAGGTTTTTAATAATAGTTTCTATATAATTAAAGCGCAATTAATAAAGTTTTACTATAAGTAAAGCTTTTAATAATAATTTCTATATAATAGAATATATCTTTAAATTATAAAACTTCTCTTTATAGATATATATTAGCTATTAATTAGTTTCGAGTTATTATAATATATTATAGCAGTAGCTTAATAATAATTATTAGCTAAGTTTCTATTCTCTTTTAAAAGTCTCTATAATAAATAAATATTTAATTATAAACTTTAACTTTAATATAAATCTTATAACTCGTTTAAGCGCTAAATAGCTTATAAAAGAAGTTTTAAATTAGTAGCTAGTAATTATAAAAGCATTTTATCTCTTTTTTTATTACTAGTAAAAATTACTAGTATAATTATTAATTAATATTAATTAAGCTTTACTATATAGTTTATAGAATATATAAGTTTATAATAAATATTATTTATTTATATATATAGTAGTAACTTTAATTATTATATCTAAGTTATAAAGCAATTATAAGTAGTAAAAGCAAACTTAAATAAGCTTAATTCTACTATTTACTTATTTAGCTAAACCGCTTTTTTCATTTACCTTAATACTTAATTAATAAAACCTTTTTAAAATTTAACCTTTCTTCTAACTTATTATAAATCTAATATATAGTTTCCTTTATACTCTTACGTTTTATACTTAAAAGCCTTAATTTCTATTTTTATTAAAAAATTTATCTATATAGTTTATCTTTATCTTTATCTTTATAAGATTATTTATCTTTATAAAGTTATTTTATATTTTAATAGCTTCCTTTTTAACCTTTTAAATCTTTTCTTTTTTAATAATTAAAGGTATTAATATATATAATATAAAGGTATCTAGTATAAGGGTATTATTAATAGTTTATTAAAAGTTTTAAAAGTAAGTACTTAGCTATTATTAAGTTATATAATAGATTATATATAAAGGTTAATTATTAACTTTAATTATCTTACTTAAATCTTTATTTAAAGCTTTATCTTTTACTTTATTTAAAGCTTTATTATTTAAAAGTTTATTTAAAAGCTTTATTTAAAGTTTTATATAGCTATTTTAAAATTTTATTTAATACTTTATTTAGCTATTTTAAATTTTATTTTATTTTTATTATTTTATAAACTTATATAAATATTTCTTTTATAATAAAAGATCTTTATCTTATACTATTATAAGCTTAAGCTTAATAGCTAGTATATATAGTTATAAGCTATTAACCCTAACTCTAATAATATAGGGATAGTACAGGCCTTTAATAAGCTTTTAACGGGCCTTTTATAAGCTTTTAATAAAGATACCCTTATATATATATAGCTTATAAAGAAGACTCTTTTTAAAACCTCTCTTCTTCTTTCTTTATACTTTAAAATATATCTTATTAGTACCTATATATAGTTATATTATAAGTTAGCCCCTTATATTTCTAAAGTATCCTAGTTCCTTAAAAGAACTCGGTTTTTTAATATTTTAATAAGTAGATTAGTAAAGCAGATAATAGCAGATAACGCTATATAAGCTTTATAAATTCCTTTCCTAAATAACGAGATAAATTTAATAGATAACCTTTTAGTAAATAAGTAGTAAATAGCCCTACCCTTTTAATAAATACCCGGTATAATATATACCGACCCTTAATAAAATATTAGTAATACTTTTTATATTTAATAAAACTTTATAATTCCGGATCCCTATATTTCTCTAGTAGCTATAGCTAGTTATATTAATATCTAGCTTAATCCTATACCGTTAGTAGCTTTAACGCCCTTATATTATAAATCTTTTCCTTTAAGTGTATTATATAATAGTAATAAAGCTACCTTTTACTCCTAGTGCGTAATTATTAAATATTAACTATATATTAATATTATCTTTATTAATAATTAATAGGATTAATAAGTTTTTCTCTAGTTTTCCCTCTCTCTTTATATTTAATAATAAGTTACTATTTACTATAAAGAGGGTAGTAGTAACTAAACTTATAATATACTAAACTTTTTAAACTACCTTAAAAACTACTTTAAGGTCTTATACTATATATATACTATAGTTACTAAGCTAAACGCTTTTTATATATAAAATACTTACTAGTTCTCTTACTTTTTAATTAACTTCAAATAATTACTAGTTATAGTAGGAGGCTTTTATTAAATAAAGGAAGTTCGAATTAACTACTTTTATAACTCGCTATCCCTATATATTTATAAAAAGGCTATTAAATATAATATTAACCGCTCCTCCTATACTAGCGTAATTATAGGATATTATAATATTATTTAAGATCTAAAGACTTAGAATTTTAAAAAACGCTTTCTAAGTAATTATTATTAAAACTCTTTTCCCTAAAGTTACTTATCTTCTAATCCTTTATTTTATAACTATAATAGCGATATTATAATATCGGGAGTTAACGCTATATACTTTAAGTATTATAAATTATAATCTTATAACTAAGGTAAAAGTATCCCGCTTAACTAGTAAAGCGGATATAAAGGGTTGCTTCTTTTAACCTTATCTTCTTCTCGTTTAGAAAACTAGCATTAAGCTTAATAAACTTTAAAGATTATCTATAATACTCGATATAACGCTAAAGCTTATTTTCGTTATAGTTTTTAATAATATTTTATTTATAATTACTCTTTACTTCCTACTTATACCCTAATTATAGTTTACTTATTAAAGGTTAATATAGGTTTATTTAAAGATAAAGGGAACTTACTTAAAAGTAAGGGAAAAGCTTAGCTTTTAAATTTAATTTCTCTTAAAAGCCCCGATATTTATATCCTTTAATAGAAGATAATATAATTATATATTATAAAATTTAAAATAGAATAAATAAGCCGCCCTTCTTTATTTTAGTTTTATTTAAAAATATATACTTTCTTAACGTTTAAATTAATAATAGATATAATTATTATAGTATAATTAATAAATATCTCGCTTAGCGACTTAGATTAAAGTAAATCCGTTTCCCTTATACTTATAATTTAAATACTATTTTAAGCCTTTAATATAACCGGTCGATTACTTATATACTTAAAACTATAATAAACTTTAATAAGTAGTAGTATCCCGCTTACCTTTATATAATCTTAGGGATAGCCTATAATATAATATTAGGCTTTCTTTAGCTATAATATTACTATATTATCTTAAATACCTAGTAGGGCCGTTTTATTATTAAAGCGGCTAATAATATAATAGTTTAAAAAGCCGCTTAATACTTTATCGGAACTTATATTTATAGCTTAATTAAAAATATTTATATAAGTATTATAGTTAGGGAGTAAAAAAAGAAATAATTAGCTTATACCTTTATAGCTATTAGTCTCTATAAGATAATATATATCCTTACGCTAATAGCTTTATATATACTATAACTAGTATAGGATTAGAACGGGCTTATACTGCTTTTTAAAGTAAGTAATTTTATAAACCTTTTTAATAAAAATAATATATTTAAACTTCCCCTATACTATAATAGCTTAAATTATTATATCCGCTTAAAGCCGGGTAACGATAACTATATTTTTAAACTCCTATAAAGTTTACTTTATAATATATTATAGGATTAGCTTTTAAAACTTCGGAAATAAGTTACCGAGTTAATAAATAAAGGTTAAGTATAAGCTAATATTTTATCTATAATAGTACTAGTACTCTTTATTAAAAAGGCTAGTAAAAGTTAGCGTTTTTATATAAATTACTATATAGTTAATAAGATTATATAATAAAATTATTATCCGTTTCCTTTAATTAAAGAGATACTCTACTCCTTTTTTAAAGTAAAGTAGTTTATTAATTTTAATATATACTTAGCGTTCTACTATATCTAGATAGCTCTAAGTAATAAATATCTTATTATTTTCTAGATAAGGTTTAGTTTATTTAAATAGCTTATTTATCCGTTTAGCTTTATTAAAGTTTCTATAATATTCTAGTAGTTTATTAATAATACTTTATAAAATATTTTAAATAACCTTTTAATCTTTTTTAATAATTCCTAAAAGGATTATATATAAAAAGTTTATAAAATATTATAGCGTTTTCGAGATACCGGTTTATACTTTAACTTTAAAAAGTATATTTTTATTATTAAAAAGATTAAATACTTCGGGTTTATTATTAAAGCTAGTACTAGAGTTTATACTAATCTTATTAAAATAATAGCTATTTAAGATTAAAAGCCTTTAATAAAGCTTTATAAAATTTATAGCTTTTTTAGCTTTACTAATTTCTACTATAATTTTATTTATAATTTCTTTAAAATAATTAAGCCTTTAATATACTTTATTTATATAAAGGTATTATTTCGTTAAATAAAGGAAGAGGATAAAGCTTTTAAAGCCTTTAAGCTTACCTTTATTTCTACCCTTATCTTTACTTAATAAGATTTAAACTTTAATATTATTATAAAAGCTAATTATTTTAAAAATATACTAAGAGGTTATATATCCTAATACGATATTAATAGTATTTTATAGCCGGTAGTTTACTACTTTACTTACTTTATAATAATAAAGCGTAATTATATAATTTATAATAAAGAACTTTTTATAGTTATTATTTATTTAATAATATAATCGTTTAAGCTTTATAATATACGCTCTCCGTTTATTATACTTATAGATTATAAGGGCTTAAAATACTTTATTTAGCTATAGCTAATCTTTAAGCGCTAAGCCCGATAATTTAAAATATTTTCTTTATTCCGATTTTATTTAAAATATTATCTTAAAGTATAAGTAGCTTACCTAGATATATTTTCCTATTAAGAATAAAATATAAAGGATATTAAATAGCCCCTAGCTTAAATCTTTTAACCTTTATTTATTTCCCGCTTTACTTTATATATAAAGTAGCTATACTTTTATTTTATTCTTATAATATCCCTATTATATTCTTATATTACTTTTATTCCCTTATAATTTAGCTTTTTAGCTTAATTAATAAAGTTATAAAATCCTTTTATATTATTAAATAACTAGTTCTTTCTTAACTTTAGTTTATAAGCGCTTTAAAATATAGATTTAGGAAATAACCCCTTTTACTAGCTTTATTTTATAATAGTATATAATAATATATAGTTCTTCTTTTAAAAAGCAGTAACTTATAAATAAATTATAAACTATATAATTAATATTTATAAAGCGCTAATATACTAGTACTGCTTATAGCTACTATACTAAGAGCCTTTAATTATATATATCCTTTAATAAGTTTATAACTCCCCTTTAATTAGTTACCTAAGCTATAATAATACTTTTAAAGTTTTTTAATATAATTATTATTAAAATAGTATATTTTAAAATATTTATCGTTTTATTTAAAATTATAATATATATATATATAGTATCCCTTTATAGCGCTTACGCTAAAGGCGTTTATAGCCCTTTTCGATATTAAACCGATTTTAACCCTAGCTTTTAATAAACTTAATAATAAACTTTTTAAAAAACTCCTTAAAAGCACTTACTTATTTTATAATTATTATAAATTATCTTTTAAAGTATATTTAACTAAAAGCTATAACTTTAATAAAAACTAAAGCGTATACTTTAAAATTCTATAATATATAATAGCAATTTTATAGATTTCTATCTTCCCTTATTAATAATTATAGTTCGGATTAAATAAAGGATTTCTAATTATACCTTTATAAATCGGTTAATATATAATAGCTCTTCTTTATAGCTTATTATTTATAAAGCGATAAAGGGATAGAATAAGTAAACTAGAAGGTTTAAAAATATTTTTAAGTATTTATTTTTTTTCGCTTAATTTAACTAGCTTAATTACTTCTTTATTTATTAGTTAACTTTAAATAGCTATAGCTCTTTAATTATAAGTTTTAATTTAAATTACCTTTTAAATAGCTATAATATTAATATAATTACTTACTTATTAGATATTATTAAGCTATTAAATAGCTTATAAAGCTAGGCCGTTACTTTCTTTAACTATTTTTAAGAAAAACCTAACTTTATTTAAGCTATAATAATATATACTTAATAATAATAGGAGTTTAAAGTAAACTGCTATTAACGCCTTATTAAAATATTTATTATTAGTAATTAAGTTTAGCTTTTATTATATAATATTAAGATAAACCGCTTTAAGAAAAAGTTAAATTAGCTTTACTTAAAGTATATAATCTTTATTATCCTAATTTTAATTAAAATTACTTTTAATATCCTTAGAAATATTTACTTAACCTTTTATATTAATTTAATAAAATAAGTATATATTAACCTGCTACTTATATAAAATAAAATAAATTCCTACTTTAAGCTTATTCTAATTTTATCTTTAAAGAATAGGATAATTTATTAAAAGTACTATATAAATAAAACCCTAGCTATTAAAAATAAGCTAAATAAAGGAAATTATTATTAAGTATTTATTAAATAAATTAACTATAATACCTTTATTTAAGTAAATTTAAAAGTAATTATAGATATTAAAGCTTTAAACTGCTTTAAAGTTAAATAAAGAGATATTTAATTTAATAATAATCCGGTTTTATAATAGTAAAAGATTAAATAAATATAAAAATAATATAAATATATTATATTAAAGGATAATTATTATATTATAAGTAAAGTTAAATAACTAACTCTTATTTTTAAAATCTTATTAATATATAAGGAAAAACTATAAGTATAAATAATATATTTAATTAAATAATATTATTCCCTTAAAATAAAAATACTTTAATAACTTATAGCTTTAATAATAACTTATATCTTTTTAATAATAATATAAGTAATTCCGATTAATGCTTGCTTTAAGCCTAAGGGGTCCTTTTATATAAATTAGCTAATAAATATATTATATTTACTAAGATATTATTTTAAATAATATCCCTTTTTTCTTAATAATAGTTATCTTAATAAATTTCCTTTTAAAAAGCTTATTACTAGTTTTATTTATTATTAGCTTCTTTAATTATAACTTTATAATAAAGCTATTAAAGCTTTAAAAAGAAAAGAGAAAGAATTAAATTACTTACTAATATATAAATTAAGCTAATATTAATTTTATTAACTTTTTATATTAAAGTATATAATCCTTATACTATTATATTTTATAATTACTAACTTATAAAAGCTATATTAATAATACTATAATATAAAGGAATATTAAAGAATAGCTAATAGTTAAAAAGTATTATAGCTTTATTATAAATATAAAGAAAAGATATTTATTTAATAGTTTAAAATATATTAAAAGATTTTATATTTTTAAATAAAGAAAAGTTATAAGTATACTAATAGCTATAATAGTTACTTTATAAAATAATAATAATAGTATAAATAATATATAAAGATTCTTTATAAGCAGTATTAAAAGCTATAATCTAATTATATTTTATAATTATAAACTTTTAAAAAAAAGTAAGCTTATATCTTTATATATTACTAACCTTTTTATATCCTTTTAATATAATATAATTACCTTTATTAACTATATAAAGTAGCTTATAAGTAATATATTATAAGTTAAATAACTTAATATATAATTACTTTCTTTAATTATACTTTATATAATAATAAAGTCGCTATAGTAAAGTATAACCCCTTTATCCCCTTTTTATTATACTTATAGCAGCTATATTAAAAAGCTTTAAACCCCTTTTATAAAGTAATAAAAAAGTATAATATTTTCTTTTTTATACTTAAGTAAACTAATTTTAATACTTTTATTTTATATTTTATAACGCTTATTAGCTTATACCCTTTATTAGAGTTCGCTATATATATACTATATATATTATAATAAAAGCGCTTTATTACTTTATTAATAGCTTTAAATATATACTTTATAGAATATACTATAATTATATTTATAATTAAGCTTATTATAGTTAAGCAAATAGCTTAAATAGTTATTATAAAGATACTTTATTTATTTAAATAAAGTTATATTATTATTATTAAAGTCTTTAATAATAGTATATACGCTTATAATATAATAACTCTTTTATATAATTATTAGCTTTATAAATATAAAGATAATTTATTTTATACTTATATTAAGCTTATTATTATTATTATTATAACCTTTATTAAGTTTATTATAAAAGGGTAAAAAAAGGAAAAAGGGAGTAATAATAGTTAATATATTATTTATTTATTTAATTAATTATTTATTTATTCTTCTTTAAAGTTATATAAAGGGATTACTATATATTTATTATAAGATTATTTACTTTTACTTAAAAATATATTAAAAAATTACTATATATTTATTATAAATATTTAAAAATATTTAAGTAAATATATATAAGTACTATTATATATTTATTATAAGTTAAAAATAAAGATAAAAAGGAACTAAGTTAATTTTTAAATAAGTAAAGAAAAGGGTATTTATATATTTAAAGAAGGGATTACTAAGCTAATATAGCTATATAAATGCTTAATTTTAATAAGTTATATAAGTTTAATAGTTTATAATTAAGCACTTATTTTTACTACTTACTATAATATAGCTACTAGTAAAAAGGGGGGGCTATATTATAAGCTTAAGCTTAATAGCTTATATATATAATTATAAGCTATAAACTTTAACTTTAATAATATAAAGATAGTATAAGCCTTTAATAAGCCTTTAATAAGCCCTTTATAAGCCTTTAATAAAGATACCTTTATATATATATAGCTTATAAAGAGAACTCCTTTTAAAATATCTTTTTTTCCTCTTTTATACTTTAAAATATATCCTATTAGCACTTACTTATAGTTATATTATAAGTTAGCCTTTTATATATACCTTTAATTTAATTTAATAAAGCTAAATATATCTTTATTTTAGCTTTTAAAGTTTTTTTTAAAAGTAAATTAATAGCCTTTTATTTATAGCTTAATAGTAATTAAAGTTATTTATACTCTTTATAGTATATATAGTTATACTTATTTTTTTAAAATAAAAAAGAGTAAAATATAAAAGCTATTAAAACTTTATATATATAGTTAAAAACTATATAAAGAAATAAATATATTAAAGTTTTCCTTTAATATTTAAATTCCTTAATAATTATATAATTATAAAAGCACTATATACTTTTAAGAATAAGTTATTATATAAGTATATTATTATTATTATTATTATATGTAGTACTTTATATTATTACTTAATATAGTCTTTAAACGGCTACTTATTAAATCTATCGATAAACGTTAAAGCGCAGTATTTATATAGCTGTATAGCTTCTACTTTACATATATCTAAGGCCTGCCCGAGGAGCTCCCTCCGGGCGCGGAGGATGCTATAGAAGGCGTAGTTATTAGCTGCAGGGTTCTGCTATATAATATCGGCTATAAGCAGCTCCTAGTTATCCTAGCTAAATAGGCTAGCTATAGCAATATCGCTATAGTTAGCTATAGTATTAATATTTGCCTATAACCGGAGAGTATTAAAGAGCATTACCTCCCTCTCTTACGGCCGAAACGAGAAGCACGTTATATACCCGTTAAGCTCTTATAGCGCTACTACCTTTTGCATAAACGATAGGTAAACCTTAACCCGCGCAAGGGCTGCAGAGCTCTCTATCTTATAAGCCGTAGAGAGGTAGATAAAGCGGGCCTACTCCCCTCGGGAAAACCTCCGCTTAGACCTAAGCTTATTAGTACTACCGTAGAGGTATCCTAGATATAGAACTTCTATATCGGCTAGCGTATTTTCTAGTACCTCGTGCGCAAGTACCTCTATAATAGTAGAGTTTAGGGCATAGTTTATAGTAATAAGGGCCGATAACCTCGCCTTTATCCTACTAAAGATACCAGCCTACCCACTATACTAAGAATTATCCCCGTCGCGTAGCTGTATAGCTATTTATATATACCGCTCGAGTATATAGCGGCTTAGTAAGAATTTAAACAGTAGCGGGCAGCTCTAGGGGATATAGATCCGGGCCTGCCTAACCCGGAGGGGTACTAGGTTAATAAGCAATACGCGGCGGCTAGGCGGTAGCCGCACGGCATCTACAACCGGCATAGGCTAGGGTAATATACCTTAACGGCTATAATTAACCCTGCGTATCCGCCGGAGTAGATACCGTATATTCTATTGCCGCAAGACTATCGTCTCCCTTATCTCCCTAGTAAGGGATCTAAGGTTATACCGTATACTACGAGGACTTATCGGTAATATAGTATAGAGATAGATAATTAGTTATATAATAAAGAATTATATAAGATATAGATAATATACTATATTAAAGAAGTATTATACTAAGTAAGATATTAAGTAGTTAACCTATATATATATATTAAAAAGCAGTTATATATACTAGTCTTTATATATATCTGTATACTAAATAAATATAAAGACGTTAAAACAAAGGCCTTTATCTTATAGAAACTAGAGTATCTTTATTATTTAACTAAACAAAATAAAACAATCCGCGTATTTAAAGGATAAAGATAATACGGGACTAAATCCTGCCGCTCTTTAATATAATACATAGAACAGGTTTATTAAAGGATATATAATAAAGCCTAATTATAGTAATCTATAATAGATTTCAACTATAGAAAATCAAAGCATTTAAACCCTTTAGAGATTATTAGATATAATAAAGAGTACAGTGATTTTTAATATTTATAACAATTTATAATATACTTAAATAGATATAATTAGTCTTTATAGCTTTTATAGTATTATTACCTTTACCCTATCCCTCTTAAGCTAATTAGCCTAAGGGGGCAAAGATTAACTATATTATCTCTAATCTAAACTTCAACTATAGAAGTTATATATAGAGAATCCTTTTATACTACGCCCTATCCTTTTTAAACTATCTAAACTAAGGCGGCTAGCATCGATAATGCTCTATATCTTATAACCTATAACCTAAAGAGGTTATAGATCGTATAATCTATTACAAATTAGCCTAGATAGGCTAAGGGAGCCCTGCTAGCAGTAGGGCTAAAATTCTAATTTTATAAAACAAAATCCGAAAATTCTTACTCCTCTATATCGGTATCTTCGTTATTACCCTTAACCTCGTCTATACCGTCTACTCCGGACTCGAGATTATAGACGTTATATAAAGAAGTAAAGTGCCGGCATATCCGGCGTTACTTATTAGCCTTTTTAATAGCGGAGCAGCGGATATCCTCGATCCTAATTAGCTTATTTAAATCGGTAACCTTAAGCGCCTTTATCGCCCTTACGTATTCGATAAACCCTCGTATCCTCTCGTTATAATTATCGTCGGCCTACTAGCGGATCCTCTTCGGGGGCGGCTAATCGTCGAAGTTAGAAAAGGGGTTAATATCTATATTAGGTTCGGGGTAGCCTCGTTTCTTACCGGGATTAAGCGGGCGGGTCTAGGGAGAGCTTCGTCTACTACTAGGGAGAGGCTAGGAGTCGGGAACCTTTTCAATATAGCTAATTTAGTTTATAAGGTTATAAAGCAGTTCCTCCTTTAAAGGGGTCTATCTCTTAAGGTTAATATCCGAAGGTAGAACTTCTAGCTTACCCGGCTGCTCTAGCTTATCCTAGGGACTAAGCTCCTATAGCTCCTCCGGCTCCTAATACTTCGGCTATAGCTCCGGCTAAATCTACGCCTTAGCCTTAGCCTTAGGCTCGTTATTAGATTAGTACTACTTAAGGGCAGTAGCGTAGGGTTATCTCTTATTATAAAGGGCGCGGATATCCTTTAGAGATAAGACCTTATATACCTCGAGCACCTGCTTAAACTCCTTATTCGTATTAGGGCTAGGGTTCTTATCGGGGTATAGGCGTAATAAGAGCTTCCGAAAAGCTATACGGATTATACGGCCGTTATCGCTCGGGTATATACCGAGGGTTCGGTAAAAACCTAGGTAGTTATTAAGTGGGTTTATATCCTAGCCGGGACGCTTATCTAGGTTAACCTTAGATTCGTTATCCTCTCCGGGTTCGCTATCGGCCTCTTCCTCGTTACTAATATCTCGTATCTCGGTATCGTCCGGCCTAGGTATCTCGGGGGGGGTAAACCGTATATCTAGTGCCTATACTTATAAGCCCGCGCTAGGGTATATAGACTCTAGCTTCTCCTCTAGCTTAGTAATAATATCGTCGAGCGATTATAAGCCTATATACTATATTATCTCTATATATCCGTCCCGGGCCTATTCTACTATATCCTACGTAATAGTAAAAGGATTAAACCGCCGATTAATATCGATATACCGCTTTTTACTCGTCTCCTAGAATAGCGCGATAATACGAAAGTCTTCCGAAAGCTAGATTATTTTATAATATACCTCTACCTGCTCGTCCGCGCTTATATTATCCTATAAGTATTAGAGTACTAGCGAGGCGATAATAGAATAGTACTTAGTATACCGGCGGACTTAGGGCTATAACTAGTTACGAACGGACTTAAGTAAGCAGGTATATTTAATAACTATATATTTCGACTCTAGCGTACCCTACGCTTCCCTTATAAGCTTAAAATAGATAAGGGTACGTAGTTCGTCGCTTAACTATTACGGGATAAGGGACTAAGCACTATAAAAGCTAACCTCCTTCGTATAGATCGTCTATTCTTACATCTCGGCGTAGGAGCAGAGCTATTTAATAATAAACTAGTATACGATATATAGTTAACCGATACGGTTAAGATGTGCTATTGCCTGCTTTATCTAAGAAGGGTTAAAATAATATATTATATATATACTATTATAGTATGCCTTCTATAAGTTTATGCCCGTTACGTTAAATAAAAGTAATAAAATTATTATATTAATATTAGTATTTGGGTTATTAAAGTTCGCAATTATCTGCGCGCGCTTATCTTCTTTAAGATCGGATATATAAGATTATATAGAGAGTCTTAAATACCGTAAGATCCTAGTAAGGGCCCTAATAATCATAGTCAGTATTATCCACCTTAATCCAATTAAGCTAACTAGCTACTTATCCCCCTTAATCCAGATAAACTAACAAATTAGTCCATTTAGGGTAAAGGGGCTAAATAATAGATTAAAAAGGCTAATTTAATCTAACTAGTCTAATCGGCTACTTATCCTCCTTAATCCAAGTAGATTAAGAGGTTAGTCTATCTAGACTAAGGGGGATAAGTAGTAAAAAAAAAGGGAAAAAAATAAAAAAAGGGGGGGAATATAATCGACTTATAACTAGGTAAAGGGGCTATCGATAAAAATTAGGCTCCGGCTACTATACTTCTTCTTATTTTAGATCGAGTTAATAACCCGGTTAATCGTTTTAAATATAACCGGGGATTCGGCGAGCGCCTATACTAGTATATAGATAACGTTATCGTATAGCACGAGGTCGGGCCCGGCTAAGAGGGAGTACTTCTAAAAGAGGCCGCTATATATATCTATCGACGCTAGCTTCCTTATATTAGCCGTTCCGAAGCGGGTAATAGCCTCCCCCTTAAACTCGGGTAAGAGTTTATCGTCGGGCTTCTTAAATAGGTCCCTAAGTAGATCTACCTCCCGCTTAGAGAGCTTAGCAAGGGGGTCTTAGCGGTAGACCTCCGGGTTAAAGAATAAGCTATAGTTACGAAGGTCGAACCCGAAGAGGGTTATAACCCGGTAGTAGGCTATACCTATTTACTTCTCTTACTCTACGTTAGCTACGTTAAAGATTATCTCTACCTTCTCCTTAATTATTAGCTCTACTTAATATTCGAACCCGTCGGGCTATATAATATAGTCCTTCTAATCCGTATCCGGGTTATCGTATAACCGATTAGAGAGTATATCGATAGCTAGGGCGAGCTTAGCGGAGTTATTAAGGTTATAGCTAACCTCGACGGTACGTATTTTATAGGGTAATAGTAACGCGGACGGGAATATAATATAGCCGTCCGGCAGCTATAGGGGGGTTTTTATCTTTCTAGTTATAATTATAATATCTAAAAACGCACTAGCGGCATATTCCGCCCTAACCGGGTCGCTTATAGCAAGTTTAGCCTAATAGCTATAAAGCAGGCACTATTATTACCGCCGATCTAAGTCTTTATTAGCCTAATAGTACAGCGCCTTAATAAACTCCTTATTAGTACCGTACTATACCTTTATATAACCCTAGTTGATAATATCCTCTAACTAAGTTATATAATCTATAATATCGATCTCGTCCGACTTATACCGGAAGTACTTATCGATACCCGTATAATTAGTAAATAAGCGGGAATACCCGTAAACGTTCTCGATACTATTATAAAGGGCGGTACTAGTAGAGATAAGGAGGCGGCGCTTTAGGAGCAGGTTAGCGGCGAGGTAATAGGTAAAGTCGGTATTCCTTACGTAATAGCCCTTATTAAATATAAGCTGCTTAAAGATAGGAGTCTTACCCGCCTTCTATATATTTAAGGGAAAGAACTTAGCTATTAGCCGCTAGTACTCCTTACTATACGTAGGCAGCTTTTTTAAGTTCTCTGCTATAAACTCTAGTATACCTTAAGCGGTTTCGATACCCCTAGTACGGAAAAATAACTTAAGTAGCTTCGGGCTTTAAATATTCTTAAGGAGGGCTATATAGTTATCGTATTCTAGCTTATCGGCCTCGTCCGTATTAAAGTCTATAACGCTATTAGAGTTATCGAGGTTATTACCCTTCCTTATCCCCTTAAGGATATATTTTATAATAGCCCTAATAAAGCGGGTAGAGTTTATAATACCCGGACTAAAACCCGGGCTATCCTCTTAAAATAACTTCGGTATCTTAAGCGTAGCCGTTAAAGGTAACGATAAGCTATTATTAAATAAAGCCTAGGAGGCTACGGGAGTAGTCGGCAGGTTACTATAAGGAAATAGTACCTTAATCTTCTTTTAAAGGTAAGCGGCCTTTATAGATTAGTATTTTCCCTAAGGACCCTTAAACGGGGTAGTCTTAACCCGGCGTAGAAGGCTACTCCCCTCCTCCTTTTCATTATCTATAAGAGTAAAGACGGTAGTTTTACTAATAAATCGGTTCGCTATAATACTATATAATATAATAATAGTAGTATTTATAACCTATAATAATATCGAGTATTAGCAAATATAATAATATATTATCCCCCTTAGTTAAAATAGGATAAATTCCCTTTAATTAAGATAAGTTAAGGGGGCTAAGCCCTAATAGGCAGTATACCTCTAGAGTAAAGCGGGTATAATAGAGCTAATCTATAAGATCTAACTACTCGTCGTCTTTACTAATTACGCTCGCTCCGGGTATTATAGTCCGTCCGGTTAAATTAATAATAATATAATTGCGCACGCCCCGAAAAGGTTTTAAAAAGTCTCCGTAACTCTAGTTCTATAGGATAGGGAGAGTAACGAGGAGGTAGGGCCTATATATCTATCCCTTTAGCGCCTCTCCTTTCTTATACTGCCGCTATAATACTACTATATATATATAAAATACCGTTTTAAAAATAATAATCTTCCCTACTCCTATATCGTTACCTAGGATAAAATACTACAGAGGGCTATTAAGGAAGATATAAACGATATATATATCTATAAATAAATTAGAATATAAACTAGCCTGCTTAATCTAGATGGACTAAATAAAAGAAGCTTAGCCCAGGTAGAATAAGGGGGATAGTACTTACCTACTAGCTAGTAATAGAAATATTTAAAGGGCACCTTAAGGACCCGGGCGCTATGCGTATCCTTAGGGGCGGATTATAAGGTATACTCGGCTATCCGGGCGTCCGATATCATCTCTAATATCTCTATAATAATAGATGTATTAATCCTATTAAATATTAAATCGGCGCGGTTACCGTTATAGTCGGGGAACTAAATAGTATCGAGGGCCTCTTTATAGCTAACTTCGACCGGCGGCTTACTAAACGTAATAGTCGATAAAGAGTATAACGCCTTTATTTATATATCGGCTATAGCCCTTACTTAGGAGTTTTATAGATTAGGGTCCTCGTTTTTAATAGTATCTATAACGCGCTAGCAGGCAGCCTCGCTCTCGGTAATAAAGAGGCTAGATATTTTTATAACGAAATTAGTAATATAGTTATTTCGCTAAAATTCGTTTAAGTTAGCGTTACGGACCGGGCCTTATAGGTCCCGAACGTATATAGAAATAGTCTCCTATATCGATAAGAGCTCCTCGATATCGATAAGCCTAATATTAGGGGAGAGGCGCTGCGGCTCGGTATTTATTAGGTATAACTTAATCCTAGTAAAACTACTACTAAGCTCCTCCCTAACTTTACCGTATTTAGGGACTTACTTCTTCTCCTAGGCCTTCTCGATAAGCTTCGCTAGTATAGTAATCTCGTCGTTACTAGATATTTCGCAGGCGCGTTATAAGAGGTCCTTAAAAAGCTTAAGGAGTTTAGCCTACTCCTAAAGCTTCTCCTTCTTCTTATACTCTTAAAGCTTTACCTTCCGAGCGGTTTATACCTCGCCTGCCTAATACTAAATATAAATATCTATAGCCCGCTTCTTAGTAAGCAGGCTATAAGCTTTTTCTTTCTATAGCTTAATATAGATAAAGAGGATAAATGCCCGGTTCTAATCCTTTATAGTATAGCCGAGGTAAACGTTAACGGGCTTAGATATAATATCTATAGTAATAACGTCCTAGTATTTAAATCGCTTACTAGGGGCGAGGTCTGCGCTATATCTTAAGAGGGGGTACGACTTAGCACTCGATACTACCCGTTACTACTCCTCCTTTATAATGTCTAGGCGCTAATCGCTACCCTTTATTATATAACACAGTAGCTTATAGATATAATAAACGGCTATAAGGATAATACTTACGCTTCCGCTAATAGAAGGCTCTAACAGGATTATTATTTAGAGGAACTAAACCTAGATAAGAGGCTAGGCATTAGGTATATTACGTATATTATCGAGAATTTGCATAAGGTAAGGGTTAGGGTATTACTAGTTAATAGCCTTAATAATAGCCGATACAGGAAACTTTAAGTCCTTAACTATATATTTCTTAAAAGCCGAGAAGAATAGTCCGAGGATCTTAAGTCCTAAAGAATAGTTAGTAAGTTAGCCTAAAAACGAGCGCTAAATTAGCCCCGTTAAGCTAACTAGATTAAATCTAATAGTAGTAATAGGTTACGGAACGAGTTAAAGGTTATTAGCTCCTAAATTAGGCCGTCTTAATCTAGATAGAATAAAGCTAGAATAAAACCGACTTAAGGACGGAATTAGAAACTAATATAGGGATTTAAAAAGATAAAATTCGAAGACTAGGCCCCTTAGACTAGTTAGCCTAAGAAGAATAGGGCCCCCTTAGTCTAGCTAGATCAAGGGGGCCTATTTATAAACTAAAAGAAATTAAATTATAAAAATAGAATAAATATGCGAAGGTCGGTTTAATCTAATTAAGTTAAACGGGATATAATAATAATATAGGGAAATAAAAGGGAGGGTTAAAGAAAATAACTTACCTTTAGTAAGGATAAAGGAAGTAAGGGCTAAGGTAGAGGGAAAGCCGAGATATAGAATTACGAATATAGCAGTAAGGTTAGCAGTACTCTAGGTAAATATATTCCGGGCACCGGTAATATAAATCTTAGATTCCTCCTATTCCTTATATATATAAGCTTTAATCTACTGCTCCGTCTCGTTACGCACCTTAGAGGGGCCTAGTAGCTCGGTATACTTAATCTTCTCGCCTAGGGGTAAAGGTCTATAAGTATAGATCATCTATTTAAGACGGGGAATAGTATCGGCGCCGTTCTACTAAACGGGGTGCTCCGGGGGGTACTCGCTAGAGATTTAAGTATCGGTTTTGCCTATATTAGATAGTAAGAACCGGTAAGAACTATTATATATTAAAACGATATTAGCCTTCTTCTTCTTCTTATATTTAAACTAGGTAGTTTCGGTACTAGTATTAGACTCGGAAACGGGCTTACTTATTAGATTAAGCTCGTCGCTATCTCTTAGAGCAGTTATTAGGGTTTTAAGGGTCTTAGACCTAGCCTTAGCAGTATTTATAAGCTAGGCTTTCCGTTTAGCGCAGTCGGCCCTTACTTTAAACGGGGACGGGTCTATCGTACTATCCTCGTTAATTAAGATAAGCTAAGGGCGAGCTAGGTAAGGGCGGGAGGGCGGGAAGGAGAGGGTAAGGAGAGGTTATTAAAGGAGAGAAGAAAAGAATAGAATAGGGGTAGAGGTAGGTATTTATAGCCCTAGGGGCGCCTTTAAATTAGCAGGCTACTAGCCGTTACGTAATAGCCCCTATCGGCACTTATACGTTCCGTACGGGCTACGAGATTGCAAATTAGCCTTATAGCCCGGCGCTAAGCCGTATACGTTACCTATAGGCTAAACGAAACACAGGGCCCCGTAGATTAGCTAGAAGCTAGTAGTTATATAACTAACGTACGCTATACTAGCGGGTTAACTAGTAGTACTATATTAACTTATTCTATTCCCGCCCTAGTTATATAGTTAAACTTACTAACCTTTATAATCGATAGCCGGTTTAGTAACTTAAATAGTTTAAGGGGGATAAGATCCCTTAGGCTATATATAAAACAGCACTTAGACGAAAATTTATTTATAGTTTTAATTAAGCTGGGTTAAGGGGGCCAGGCTAACTGGGCTAACTAGCTGCTATAAATATAGCAACGACGCAGCTCCTAACTATACTAGACGGCCTATAGCTGCTATTCTATACTATATACTATAATATAGTAGACGCTAATAAAACGGCTATCTAAAACTACTTAAATAAGCACGAGATCGCGTTAGAGGATATAGCCGCCGCCGTCGACTATGCGAGCCGGTAGCTAGGGCGGCTAGATAAGGGGATAACTAGTAGAGGGTAGAACCGGATTATTAAGCAGCTATTTAGGGAACCGGTAAGGCGTATACCTTTCCTTAGGGTCTAGGATATTATTTAATGCGATAACTATAGGAAGTATACGCTAGATAATAAGCAGATATCGAAGTACGTTAATAAGAGCTATAGTAGTAGTACTATATCGGTAAAGACCCGGGGTTATACGCTAAGAATAGGGAGCACTACCTGTTACATCGCCGTTACTAGCGACGGAAATAAAGCTACTATTAATATAAGTATAGAAGCACTATATTAAATAATAAAGGACGAGAAGCCCGAAACTAAACCGATTACATACCCTACTATTATAGACGCTAACTCGTTTATAAAGGTACTCGGGTTCGGGAGATACCTAGCCGGCCGAGATCCATAAGATATTATTAACTCTATATAGTATAACGAGATCGATATGCGGGTCGGGCTAATCCTATCGCAGCTGAAATTAATATTAGCGGGGATTAGGGGAGATATAGCCGAGGAGGGGGATATCGTTCTTAGCTAGCTTCGAAAGAGAAGCTATAACGTAGATATAAGAAAGGTCGGCCCGTTTAGATATAATATATAGAATAAGATACTTATTAATAACTACGCGCTTACCTTCGGCAAGATATTTAAATATATATAGTCTATATATAAGTAGACCGGAGCCGGGGATCTACTATATTAACTTACTTTAAAGCAATACCGTGCTATCGATAAGGCTATAAATTATAAATAGGATAACGACGAACTTAATATAGAGGAGTTAATATACGACGTTATTCGCTCTATTCTTAGCTATAACCTACGTAGTATAGGCTTCGAGAGCGTAGTTATTTCTTCTATAGCGGCAATAGCTATAGATACCTATACTAGAGGCTAGAAGACGGTAAGGATATTTAGGAATTATTTCTCGGTATTTATTAAAATAGCGCTTATAATAATATATAGTATAATAGTTAGGGAGATACGGCGTAGCGCTATAGACGAAGAAGGTAAGTTTATACTTTACACCTAAATTATCCCCCTTATTCTAACTTAGCTAAGCTATATACGGGGCGATATTAGCCTAACTAGAATAAGGGGGATAAAGTTGCTATTACTTATAATTCTTACTAATAAATAATTTTTATTAAAAGATAGATTAAGCGTATTAAGGGAGAATATATATAAATATATATATTACCCGGCCGATAATTAAACCGGGGGCTAGCTTCCGCTAACGATATACTTTAATATAGAGGACAAAGTAATTAAGGTTCGCTTCGGGGAGAGCCTATAAGCTAATATTAAGTAGTTAGGCGATAGCAGGACTGTATTATACGGGTTTAGGATATAAGCTAAGTATCGAGATATTAGAGAAATAATAAAGGTAAACTTAATATACCTAGAGGAGGATATAGAGAAGCTCCTATTCGGTAAGAGCGTATATTCGAAAGAGGTAGTTAAAGTAATACCTAAGGACCTCGGGATAATCTTAGATAATAAGCGGAACGAGACCGTCGGCTTCTTATTTCTCTAGTATAAATAGAACTAAGTAATAGCTTCTATAGCGGAGCGGTTCCTCCTATAGAGTATCGATAGGGATATTAAGCTAAAAAAAAAGGTAGTTACCCGGGCGCCTTTTAAATAGCAGAGAGTCGAAGCGGTATATAGGATTAGCTAAAATAGCTAGGAAGAGACTAGCACTAGGTATATACTAGGGCTCTAGGTAGCTAGTACGAGGTACTAAAATTATATTACTCCGGTAGAAGAATACTTCTATAGGTAGGGCCCGTAATATTTTAATTTATAATAGCGCTATAGCTATAAGGATAGCGTATAATAAATCTCGGTAGCGGGAAAAAATAAAGACGAGCTATATATAGCGCCGGCTAACTGCTAGATACTCTAGGCTTATTATTATCTAGATTATAGTAATTTTACTATTCCTCGAGTTTCTAGAAGATATTAACTATAAGGGTAGGGATAAGAAGGAGAAGGAGCTAAATAACGGGTACTTCTTTTTAAAAACGACTACTAGTAAGGAGGAGGTTATCGGTATAAACCCTATTATAAAAGAGCTTAAGAAGGTTACTATAGTATAATTCAGTAAAGGCATTAACTTATAGGAGATAAGGTATATCCTTATCGGGTTTACTTATAGATTTATAAATATAAAGGCCGCTATAGACGAGTTAGCTATAAGGCTAGACCTCTAGGACGATAGCGGGGATAAGGAGGTTTACGATATAATTAACGAGTAAGCAGGGTATTCCGTATATATTAGGAGAGTATACTATACGATAGAGTTCGATTAGGGAGTAAAATTCGATAGGGCGATATTCCTCTCTATAGTAACGATTAACCTTTTCCGGGTCTCGGGAACGAAGAGGAAGGGGGTAGGAGACGATAACGGAGATAATACTATTATAGAGGTATTATAATAGGGACGAAGATAGGAACTCGGCAGGGTTCTTAGGAATCCGGCGGAGCTCGAGTCGGTCCTAGCATACGGGTTACAGATCCGGTTAAGGGATTACTAAAGGAGGGTGCTAATAGCCCTTGCCGGTAATATAGCCGGGGATATCGTATATATAGCCCTAATAAGATCCGGAAAGTTAATATTATTTATACTACCGGCGCTATTAAGCTCTAGGGGCAGGTTTATACTTATTAAGCCTACTAGGGCGCTATAAGACGATATATTACAGAGGCTTAAAGAGGCTAATATAAATGTATATAATTAGCGGCTAATATTAACGGATAGGAGCGATAAGCTAGAGGTTATTAAGGTTATAGTAGTTACGCCGGAGTTCTTCGAGGGTAGGGTATTTTAAAATATAGTTAACTATTAGAACGCTAGGTAAGAGATCGACCTTATTATCCTCGATAAGGCCTATAAGGTTTTAAATAGCGAGTTTAGGGATATATATAACCGGATAGGGGAGGTAATATACGGGACGGCTAGTATAAGACTATATTTAACCGGAACTCTCCCGCTATTAAGGGAAAGGGCTTTTAAGGTTAAGCTAGGGCTTAATAAGCGGGCGACGTTTATTCGAGAGCGATATAGTAACCTAGGATATAGATACTCCTTCTTTAACGACCCGGCAGGAGACCGTTTTATACCGCTTATACGAAATAAGCTAGAGAGGCTAAGAAAGGGGGATAGCGCTATTTTCTTCTTTAAAGGGATAAACGAGTACTAGGATACGGTATAGCAACTGCAGCTGCTATTATATTATCGGTATATTATAGATAAGGAAACGGTAATAGCGTAGTAGCGCGAAGAGAAGGGAGTAATATATACGACTTCTGCCCTATTAACTAGGCTCGATATTCCTAATATTATATTAATTATATTTAAAGGGGCCTTTAGTTTTATAGATATAATATAAGGCTTCGGGCGCGTAAGGGGGGTTGCGTTAGTAATATTAATCGCTAATAAAAAGGTATTAGGGTTTAAAGAGTTAAGCGGGTTTATAGTTATAGAGTGCCGGCGATAATATATCTAAAAATAAATAGATAGTAACGGGGCACCTTATTCTACAGGAGATAACCCCTATAATAACTACTTTAAGTATATAGTATCCGTAGCGACGGAATCTCACCCGGGCTAATAAATTACTCCTTAATAATAGGGCTCCTTAAAGGCAAGCTCTAGGCTTATAGGTACGACTGCCTTTATACAGACGGGCCTATCCGACCTACGCTAATATAGCAGTATTTACAGATAGGCGTAAATACCCTTACCGGGCCCTAAGGGGTCCCTAACTACTAAAAACTATATAGTATAATATACGGGATTATTAAGTTTATTTCTATACTAGTAAAAAGTATATATATAGACTAATTCTATTATATCTAGATACCTACTAATATAGGATTTAGGCTTAAGGAGTAATACGCCGTACTCCGCCCTTTCGATAAAGGTTTCGGGGTTAACTAACCCGACTTAGTAGGGTCCGGGATAGGTATTATTATAACTATAGTTATTACTAATAGGTATACTTAGTAATAAGCAAAAATAGATCGTATTATATATCTAGCAAGTTAAGAACTAGCTTAATAACGTATATATAGAAATAAGTACTTGTAATTTATATATAGCTTACGCTCTCGGAGATAGGATAGTAACTAAGGAGGCTATATATTCCTTAAACTAATGTCCTAATAGAGCTAGATAAATAGTAGAGTTTAGAGAGGAGATAACTATAGAGGTAAACCTAAAGAAAGGGGGTAAAGGTTTTAAGTAAATCTGCGGCTAGTACTTATTACCCTAGTACCTATATAATAAATAGATTAATAACGGTAAAGGGGGATTTAAGCTAGAGAGCCGGCAGGAGTATACGTACCGTTATATCTGGAAGGATATAGCGGCTTACGTATAGATAGATTATAAGGCAAAGGTTATCGAAGTTATAAATAGATTACAGGTAGCTAAAGGAGATAGCTTGCTTAAGGAGATTAATAAGGGGAAGGGCAAGTTAGGTAATATACGGGACCTAATATCTTCTAGGGCCTGGTTGCGAAGCTAAACTAAACTGCTAAACGGTAAGGAGGTACTATACTATTTTATTATTATATATTATATTATAGTTAAGGCAGGAATACTTATAACGCTACTTAAGTAAGAATTATAAGAAAACTAGGTAGTTTATTAATATAGATAAGACAAGTAGATTATTATATAAACTATAAACTTTCTATTAACTATAAGTTTATATAAATAACTTATATAGATAGAATATTAACCTTTCTTTATATTATTATCCTTCTCTAGGGGCTTAGATGCAGTAGCCGGGCCTTAAAGGTATTCTCCGTAGTATTAGATATAGTAACCTATCCTTATTAATCTAAATTAATTAAAGAAGCTATAAGAATTTATATATTATCTTTACCCTCTTTCCCCTCTTTATTAATCTTTTTTATCCTCCTCCTTATATTCGCAACCCTTCTCTTTCTACTTATTATATAATCTTATAATATATATGTATATATATAAATAATATTATTTATTAAAACTTATACTCTATCCTAGTATCTTTATTTATTTTAATAGAACGTTATCGGATAGTATTATAGTATTAATCTATTCTATCCTCCTTAATCTAATTAGAATAAGAGGGATGTATAAGGTATATTAGGAGTAGCTATAATAATCTATTTTACTAGATTTACTAGTTATATTAATCTACTCTATCCTCTTTAATCTAATTGGAATAAGAGGGATGTACAAGGTATATTAGGAGTAGCTATAATAATCTATTTTACTAGATTTACTAGTTATATTAATCTATTCTGTCCTCTTTAATCTAATTGGAATAAAAGGGATGTATAAGGTATATTAGGAGTATCTATAATAATCTATTATACTAGATTTACTAGTTATATTAATTTACTCTGTCCCCCTTAATCTAATTAGAATAAGAGGGATGTATAAGGGATATTATAAGTAGCTATAATGCTCTGTTCTATTTACTTTACTAGTTATATTAATCTATTCTGTCCCCCTTAATCTAACTGGATTAAGAGGGATCTATTAGATATATTAGTAATAGCTATAATGTTTTATTATATTTGCTTTATTAGGTTTAGTAATCTATTCTGTCCGCCTTAGTCTAGTTGGACTAAGGGGAGCAGACTGATCTATAGTAATTATAACTGATCCAGTCCGCTTTTAAATTAGTCATACCCAATTTCGGGGGTGTGAAAAAAAGTCAGATCTTAGTCATAACTGAGATCTGACTCCTATATATTAATAGCTTTTATATATATATATTTATATAAGACTTATAATTATTATATATTTATATTTATATTTATATTTATTATATATATTAATATAAAATAAATTATTTAACTTTAACTTTAATTTTAAATTAAATTTTATTTATTTTAATACTTTTTATATTTTAATACTTTTTTATATAGTTATTATAAATTAAATAAAATAGCTATAAATTAAATTCTTTTAATTTATTATTATTTATTATATTTTTATCCTTTAATTATTTAATACTTTATTATACTAGTAAACTTAACTAGCTAATTATATTATAGCTTTATATTATAGCTTTATACTTTAGCTCTATTTTATTTATATTTATATAGCTTTAAATCCTCTTTTATAATCTCTATTATTAGCTTAAAAGATAAGAGCTTTCTTTATTATAATAGCTACTTTATTATAGTTATAGCAGCTAGTTATATACTTATTATATCTTTAAAGTTATAGTATATATATAGCGCAGCTAGAGCTAGAGTATAGCAGAGCCTCTCCTTTTAATCTTCTAGCTTTATATACTTAATAATAATATAATATACTGTTTTCTTTCCCCTTTTATAGCTATAATGTAGCGTTAAAATAGCTAGTATATTATATATAAATAAGTATATTATTAACTTAATTACTTTTATTTTAATTTAAAATAAAGCTAAGGCTTTATATTTAATAAGCTTAATATAAATATTATTAATTTTATTTATAACCTTTAGTAAGCATTATACTGCTAGGGTAAGTATAAAGCTTATACGCCTCTCTATTACTATAGTATACTATTTATCTTATTACTCTTTTTAATTTTAAAGGCTAAGGTTAATAAGTAGTTTAATAATCTAATTTTTTTATTAGCGCTACTTTTAAGCTTTTATTTTACTATATCCTAGGTTTATTTATACCTTAGCTTAATCCTTTATATTATAATCTCTTTAAGCTAGTTTTGCTAATCTAGTATTTTTATAACGCTAGCGTTAAGTATACCTTTATATTTAAATAGCGTATAGCTATTTTATTACTATTTCTCTTATATTATATATATATCGCGCTATACTTATCTATATAAATCTTACTTTAAATAATACTAGTTTACTATTTAAATAAATATATATTAAAGGGTAACTGGTTTTTTATTTTAAAAAGCAGACTAGAGTAGCTTTAAAAGCGCTTATTACTATATATAAGTATTATAACTATATAGCTTTTAAGTATACTGCTATCTTTAATAGCTTCCCTTTAAATAATATATATTAAACTAAAGCCCTATATATAACTATATTATAAATAACCTTAGTATTTATTTCTTTTACTTAGGCGCTACTATAGTTTTATATAGTAGCTATAAGTTTAGTAAGTGCAAATAACTAGGTTTCTAGTTTCTTTTTAATTTTTTTAAAGTAGTAGCGCTAATATAGTTTTTAATCTAGCTAAACTTTAAAGAATCTTATTAACTCTATTAGTATAATCGCTACTCTGCTATATTATACTAGTAGCTTTATTGCTATATAGCGCCTTATAAAGTATATAAGTTTACTTTTATATACTATAAATATTATTCTTACTTTCTAGCTTTATTCCTTATATATATTATATATATAGCTTAAGCGCAGGTAGTTCTCTATAGTATTACTACTTATAGTAAGGATATTAATATCGTTTATAAAGCTTACTACTATTAGCCCGTTATTATTAAAAGCCTTATATAATATAGCTATATATAAAAGGAATAATATTAGGGATAGTAGTAAGCTTTAAAGTACTCCCGCTTAAAGTATATATAGCTTAGAAGCTTTATTATTAAAGAGAAGGCGTATTATATATATATTTAAAAAGCTAGTAACCTACCTTTATATCTAAAGGGGGAACCCCTTCCTATATAGGATTTCTACTAGTTATATATAGTTAACTATATCGAACGCGCTTATAATATCGAGCTATAATAGAGATACTACTATACTGCTTTATTATACTATAAATATTACTTTTATTATTACTTTAATAGCGAGGTTTATAAACTATACCTTCCGGTTCCCTATTTACCCCTTTAATAAAAGGTTCTACTCCTTTATAGCTTTCGAGATATATTTATATAGCACCTTTTTAATAACTTTACTTATAATATAAAGCAGTATAATTAGTTAGTATACCCTAGCAGCTTATTTATCTTCTAGTATTTTACTTAGTTTTAAGAAAATAATAATATTAGCGCTATAAAAGCGCTATAAGTAATATATAAGGATAAAGCTTCCTTTAGCTACCTTTATTAAAGTATAGCGTAATTATTTTCTATAAAGCTTAAGGAATCCTATTAGGAGTAAATTATCCCCTAGTACTTTCTAGGGCTTTATCTCCTTTAGCGCTTATATAATATCTTTATATAAAACGCTCCTATATAGCGCAAACACTCCTTAATACTATAAGCTTTTTTAAATATTCTAGGCCGGGATATTTATAAGGTCTGCCTCTATACTCGGGAAGAACTTAGCTATAAGAACCTTTATCTTCTAATAATATATAATATACTTTAGTAATATATCTATACCGCTCTTAAATAGCAGTAGCGTTACTAAGTCTAGTAGTTTATAGCTTTATATCCTTACCTAGCGTTTAAGTCCTTATATTACCTTATTATTATAAGATACCTTTATAACTATATAGCGTTAATACTTTATCCGAGCTATATATATAATTTTCTTCTACTTTCTTATAGCTTCCCGCTATAATTTATCGCTAGCTAATAAAAACGCTATTTAATATCTACGCTATACCTGCTTTACTATTATTATAAACTTTACTATCTTTAGGGATTACTATTTAACCGTTTTACCTATATTTACCTTATACTATAATATTGCTACTTAGGCTATATATTAGAGCTCTTTAGTTAAGTAGTTTATATATTTATTTAAATCGGCTACTATATTAAAGCTATTTAGGATATAAATTTTCTATACTTTTACTTAAGCTAATAGTATATCTATTACCCCCTATACTTAACCTTTAGAAGTTTAAGTTAGTTATAGCGTACCCGTTAATCGGGAGATATATACTAGCTATAGGTTATAATCGGAGCCCTTTTACTTTAATCCCTAGCTATATTTATAGCGTAGTTTAAGGCTATATTAAGCGAGGTCGAATATAAAGGACCTTTCCCCCTATTTCTACCTTATTATATAATTATATAGTATAGCTAAATTAAGGCTTTAATATTATATTAAAGTAAGGACTTTATAAGTAATATTTAAAGTATACTTTTCTCTATTTTAAAAAGGGTAGTATATATTAAAGTTATTAACTAGTACGTTATATCTATACTGCTCTTATATTATAAGGTTAGGAAGTAAGCTTTATCTATATAAGCTAGTCTCTAGCTTAGCGTAAATCGATTATATTATAAGGGGTTTATTACTAATATTAAAGAAGGTAACTACGCTCTAGTTATACCCCGATATCCCTATCTACCCTATTAGGTCGAAGCGCTTATAAATATATAGCGCTACTCGGCTATAGCGTATATAGATTACTTTATATAGCGATATTACTAGGTATATTACTATATATATATTTAAACTTACCTATAGCTCTTATATTACTATAATATTAAATACCGGGTATCCGTTTAACGCTAGCGCTATATTTATATTATTTCCTACTATATTTTAAAAAAGGATTTTAATATTTACTATTTTTATATATAGCGGAAGGTCGATAATATATACTAAGAGTTTTAAAATATATACTATTATATACTCCCTATAGAAGCTATTTATATATTAGGCCGTCCTCTTTATAGGACGTCTCGGGTAAGGTTATTAAGCGCTATACGCTTTTATATAATAACGATATAGAATCTATCCGAATTAGTACTATTTACGCTCGGTATAAGAGTATCTCTTATACTATATATCTCGAACTAGTATAGTCGGGTCTTATATATATCCTATATATATTCCTTCTACGCTTAAGCGGCTAGGTAGCGGTAGTCCTAGGCTATATAGTTCTCTTTATACTATATATACCGGGTAGCTATAATATTTATCGCTATAGGGTATTTCCTTTTACCCTTAGCGTATACTACTTTTATATAGTATCTATACCTTATAAGCGTTTTATAGAATCTTATAATATATCTATAGCTATAGTAGTTAAAGTACTACTTAATATTTACCTCGGCGGAGTATAGTTTATATATAAAGATCTCCGCCCTTTAAATAACCCCGTTACTATAGAGCTATTTCGCTACTATAATATCGCTTATTAAAGTAATAAGTATAAAGCGCCTCTACTTATTCTTTAAGAATAATAATAGTACCTTTATAATCGTCGTTATATTATAGTTTTATAGTTCGCTAAGGAGCTTCTCTAGCGCTATATATATATTACGTAGTCGGCCTATATATAAGCCTTTAATAATTACCGGGTATTCCCTCCTTATTGCTATAGCCTCGCTTTTAAAAGCTAGCCCGATTTATTCCTTTTAGGTTTTATATATCTTTATATCTAGCTTAAACGTAATTAGTATATCCCTGCTATATAAGCGCTACGCCGCTACCGCTTCCTTGCTCTCTATCGCTTTATTAACTATAGTAACTATATTTACCGGGTTCCGGTTTATATATATCTTTAATATTATACAAATAGTTACTTCCCTACTATAGCGCGCTAGGATTACTAGCTGCTATTCCTATACTTTTACGCTACTTAATTTTATTATACCCGTTATAGTAACCTAAGCTTATAATCGGTTTAAAAGGGTAGTTAGGGTAACTATAAGAGCTTTATAAAGCGCTACTTTAATCTCCTACTATAAATCCTCTTATATAATTAGCTAGGCGGCGTTAGTAAAGCTCTTATATAGAGACTTTATAGCTTCTATATAATAGCTTTCGGTAATACTTAAAACTATATATACTTTATCCTAACTAATTAAGTTTACTAGTTATTTCTCAAATACTTATAGCTTCTCTTCTAATAAGTTCCCTTCTACATTACTACTTTATAGCTATATTAAAGCCTTATTAGTTACTATATAAGCGCTTTATCCGTAGTTAGGGTAATATTTACTTTACTCGATTCCTATAGTTCCTCTATTAATTATTATTAATATTACTTTCTAAGTAGCGAACTTGCTACGCTTAGGCTATATAGCTATAGCTAGGTATAGTTTCGCCTTATAGTTTCAATTCTATACTTAGAATTTAATATAATAAAGTATTAGGGTTAAGACCTTAATTTTAAGTTTTTATATACGCTAAAGCTATTTATAACGATTATAAAGGTATAGCTATTATTTTTAAAGAATAAATAAGGGCGCTTTATACTTATTACTTTAATAAGCGATATTATAATAGCGAAATAACTTTATAGTAACGGGGTTATTTAAAGGGCAGAGATCTTTATATATAAACTATACTCCGCTAAGGTAAATATTAAGTAGTGCTTTAACTATTATAGCTATAAATATATTATAAGATTTTATAAAACGCTTATAAAGTATAGATATTATATAGGAGTAGTATATACTAAGGGCGAAAGGGAATACTTTATAGTAATAAATAGTATAGCTACCCGGTATATATAGTATAAAGGGAATTATATAGCTTAAGACTGCTATTACTTAGCTACTTAAACGTAAAAGGAATATATATAAGATATATATAAGACCTAACTATATTAGTTTAAAATATATAATATAGGAGATACTTTTATACTAAGTATAAATAGCGCTAATTTAAACGGATTCTATATTATTACTATATAAAAGTATATAGCGCTTAATAACTTTACTTGAGATATTTTATAAAGGGGACGGCTTAATATATAAGTAGCTTTTATAAAGAGTATACGCTAGTATATATTTTAAAATTTCTAGCATATACTATTAACTTTCCGCTATATTTAAAAATAATAAATATTAAAGTCCTTTTTTAAAATATAGTAGGAAATAGTAAGAATATAGCGCTAGCGCTAAGCAGGTACCCAGTATTTAATATTATAATAATATAAGAGCTATAAGTAAGTTTAAATATATATATAGTAGTATATTTAGTAATATCGCTATATAAAGTAGTTTATACGCGCTATAGCTAAGTAGCGCTATATATTTATAAGCGCTTTAACTTAATAAAGTAAACGGGGATATTAGAGTATAATTAAAATATAGGTACCTTTTTAATATTAGTAATAAACCCCTTATAATATAATTAATCTATGCTAAGCTAAAGATTAGCTTATATAAATAAAGCTTATTCCCCGCCCTTATAATATAAAAGTAGTATAGATATAATATACTAATTAGCGATTTTAATATATATTACCCCTTTTAAAATAAAGAAAGGTATACTTTAAATACTATTTATAAAGTCTTTACTTTAGTATAGCGCTAAAGCCTCGACTTAGCTATATTATATAGCTATATAATAAGGCAGAAGTAAGGGGAAAGGTCCTCTATACTTAACCTTACTTAATATAGCCCTAAACTATATTATAAATATAGCTAGGGATTAAAGTAAGAAGCCTTTAACTGTAACTTATAGCTAATATATATCTTCCGATTAACGGGTATATTATAATTAACTTAGACCCCTAAGAGTTAAGTATAAAGGGTAATAAATATATTATTAGCTTAAGTAAATATATAGAAAATCTATATCCCGGATAGCTTTAATATAGCGGCCGATTTAAATAAGTATATAAACTACTTAACTAAGGAGCTTTAATATATAACTTAAATAGTAATACTATAATATAAGGTAAATATAAGTAAAACGGCTAAATAATAGTCCCTAGAGGTAGTAAAGTTTATAACGGTAGTAAAGTAAGTATAGCGTAAATATTAAGTAATACTTTCGCTAGCTAGTAATCGATTATAGTAAAAAGCTATAAGAGAATAAAAGAAAACTATATATATAGCTCGGATAAAGTATTAGCGCTATATAGTTATAGAGGTATCTTATAATAATAAGGTAATATAAGGACTTAAACGCTAAATAAGGATATAAAGCTATAAACTATTAAACTTAAGAACGCTACTACTACTTAAAAATAGTATAGATATACTGCTAGAGTATACTATATATTATTAAAAGATAAATGTTTTTATAGCTAAGTGTTTCCTAAGTATAAAGGCAAACGTTATAGATATCCTAGCCCGGAATATTTAAAAGGGCTTATAATATTAAAGAGGGTTTACGCTATATAAAAGTATCTTATATAAGGATATTACGTAAGCGCTAAAGGAGATAAAGCTTTAAAAGGCGCTAGGGGATAACTTATTCCTAATAAAATTCCTTAAGCTCTATAGGAAATAACTATATTATACCTTTATAAAGGTAGGTAAAGGAAGCTTCGTCCTTATATATTACCTATAATACTTCTATAGCGCTAACGTTATTATCCTTTTAAAACTAAGTAAAATATTAAACGAAAAATAAGCTACTAAGGTATATTAACCGATTATACCGCTTTATACTATAAGTAAAGTTATTAAGAAAGTACTATATAAATATATCTTAGAAGCTATAAAGGAGTAAAGCCTCCTATTAAAGGGATAAATAGGAAACGGGAAAGTAAGGTTTATAAACCTTACTATTAAAGTAGTAATAAAAGTAATATTTATAGTATAGTAGAGCAGCGTAGTAATATCTTTACTATAGCTCGATATTATAAGCGCGTTCGATATAGTTAATTATAAATAACTAGTAGAAATCCTATATAAAAAAGGGTTTCCCTTTTAAATATAAAGGTAAGTTACTAGCTTTCTAAACGTATATATAATACGCTTTCTCTTTAATAATAAAGCTTCTAAGCTATATATACTTTAAGCAAAAGTACTTTAAAGCTTACTACTATCTTTAATATTATTCCTCTTATATATAGCTATATTATATAAAGCCCTCGACGATAACGGGCTAATAGTAATAAGCTTTATAAATAATATTAATATCTTTACTATAAGTAGTAATGCTATAGAGAACTGCTTACGCTTAAGCTATATATATAATATATATAAAGAATAAGGCCGGAAAGTAAGAATAATATTTATAGTATATAAAAGTAAACTTATATACTTTATAAAGCGCTACGCTATAATAAAGCTATTAGTATAGTATAGTAGAGTAGTAATTGCGCTAATAGAGTTAGTAAGATTCTTTAAAGTCTAGCTAAACCGAAAACTATACTAGCGCTATTATTATAAGCCTAAGCTTAATAGCTTATATATATAGTTATAAGCTATAAACTTTAACCCTAATACTATAGGGATAGTATAAGCTCTTTATAAGCCCTTTATAAGCCCTTAGTAAAGATACCTTTATATATATATAGCTTATAGAGAGGACTCCTTCTAAGACCTTTCCTTTTCCTTCTTTATACTTTAGAATATATCTTATTAGTACTTATTTATACTTATATTATAAGTTAGCTCCGTATAGCTACTACTTTAAAGAAATTAAAAAGAAATTAAAAACCTAATTATTTATATTTATTAAACTTATAGCTATTATATAAGGCTATAGCAGCGCCCGAATAAAGGAAATATATATTAAAGTTATCTATAATATAGTTATATATAGGGGTTTAACCTAGTATATATTATTTAAGGGGAAGCTATTAAGGATAGTAGCGCGCTTAAGAGCTATTTAGTTATAGTACTTATATATAATAGTAAGTGCTTTTAAAGTTACTTTAGATTGCTTTTTAAAACGAAAAACTAGCTACCCTTTAATATACCTCTACTTAAATAGCAGACTAGTATTATTTAAAGTAAGATTTATATAAACGGGTATAGCGCAATATATATATAATATAGAAGAAGCGGTAACGGGATAGCTATATGCTATTTAAATATAAAAGTATACCCGATATTAATATTAAAGAAATACCGGACTAGCTTAACTAGCTTAAGGAGATAATAGTATAAAGGATTAAGCTAAAGTATAGATAAACTTAAAGCTAAGTAAATAGGAGCTTAAAAGTAGCGCTAATAAAAGGATTAAATTATCGGATTACTTATTAACTTTAGCCTCCGGGATTAAAAGGAATAATAAGATAAATAATAAGCTATAGTAATAAAGAGGCGCGCGAGCTTTATACTTACCCTAGTAGCGTAACGCTTACCGGAAGTTATAAATAAAATTAATAAAATTTATATTAAGCTTATTAAATATAAAGCTTTAGCTTTATTTTAAATTAAAATAAAAGTAATTAAGTTAGCAGTATACCTATTTATATATAGCGTGCTAGCCGTTCTAACGCTACTCTATAGCTATAAAAGAGGAAAGAAGATAGCATATTATATTATTATTAAGTATATAAAGCTAGAAGATAAAAAGGAAAAGCTCTACTACGCTTTAGCCTTAGCTGCGCTATATATATACTATAACTTTAAAGATATAGTAAGTATATAACCTGCTACTATAATTATAATAAGATAGCTATTATAATAAAGGAAGCTCTTATCCTTTAAGCTAGCTATAGAGATTATAAGGAAGGATATAAAGCTATATAAATATAAACGGAATAGGGCTAAAGTATAAAGCTATAGCGTAACTAGCTAATTAAGTTTGCTAGTATAGTAAGGTACTAGGTTATTAAAGGATAAAGATATAATAATAGCATAGCTTTTATATAGCTAAAATGTAGCGCTTAAGTTTTTTCTTAATACTTAAGTTTTTAAATAATAAATAAACTATAGAAGTACTATATACTATATAAAGGAAAGTCGGCGTATAAATATTATTATTATAAAGATAGCTTTAATTATAATATTATAAACTTTATTATTAAAAGTTATTTTATTATTAAAAGCTACTTTTACTTTAATTATATCTTTTTTATATTAGTTATAATAAATAGCTTTAAGCGCTTAATATAAAATCCTTATTTTATTAAGAAATTAATTAATTATAGTATAATTCTACTTATTAATATTATTATTAAACTTATTTTATTATATTAGCATTTTCTTAATAATAATAACTAAGTTAATTACTTTTTTAATATATTATCCCTTTTACTTTATCTACTATATAAAATTAATTAGCTTATATAACTTATATATATAAATTACTTTAATAATCTTTAAAATATTAATATTAATATTAAGCTTAATTATTATTATAATCTATTACTTACTCTTTATATTATTAGCTTATACTTTAAACGCTTTTAGCTATATTTTACTATTAAGTTTATTATAATAGTAATTATATTTAGCTTATACTATTAACGCTTTATAATCTTTAATTAAGTAGTAATAAATTACTTTTTATTATATAACGCTTATTTATATATTAATCTCTACTTTAATAATAAATATTTTATCTTTAATTATAATTTAACTTAGCTTAATTATAAAGATTTAATAATAAATATTAATTTATATTATTAAAGCTTAAAGAATTATAATATTATATATAAATATCTTTTATTAAAACTAGCTTTTTATTAAAATAAATAATATACTTTTAATATTTAAAGTAAATATACTTTTAAAGTTTAAAGTAAGTATACTTTTAAAAGTTTAGGGTAAGTATACTTTTAAAGTTTAAGGTAAGTATACTTTTAAAAGTCTAGGGTAAATATACTTTTAAAAGTCTAAGGTAAGTATACTTTTAAAAGTCTAGGGTAAGTATACTTTCGAAGTCTAGGGTAAGTATACTTTTAAAGTTTAGGGTAAGTATACTTTCGAAGTTTAAGGTAAGTATACTTTTAAAAGTCTAGGGTAAGTATACTTTTAAAAGTCTAAGGTAAGTATACTTTTAAAAGTCTAAGGTAAGTATACTTTAAAAAGTTTAAAGTAAGTATACTTTAAAAAGTCTAGGGTAAATATACTTTAAAAAGTCTAAGGTAAATATACTTTTAAAAGTTTAAGGTAAGTATACTTTCAAAGTCTAGGGTAAGTATACTTTTAAAGTCTAGGGTAAGTATACTTTTAAAGTCTAGGGTAAGTATACTTTTAAAAGTTTAAGGTAAGTATACTTTTAAAAGTTTAGGGTAAGTATACTTTTAAAAGTTTAAAGTAAGTATACTTTCGAAATCTAAGGTAAGTATACTTTTAAAGTCTAGGGTAAGTATACTTTTAAAAGTCTAAGGTAAGTATACTTTTAAAAGTCTAAGGTAAGTATACTTTCGAAATCTAAAGTAAGTATACTTTCGAAGTCTAGGGTAAGTATACTTTTAAAAGTCTAGGGTAAGTATACTTTTAAAAGTCTAAGGTAAGTATACTTTCGAAATCTAAGGTAAGTATACTTTTAAAGTTTAGGGTAAGTATACTTTTAAAAGTCTAGGGTAAGTATACTTTTAAAAGTCTAGGGTAAGTATACTTTTAAAATCTAAAGTAAGTATACTTTTAAAGTTTAAGGTAAGTATACTTTTAAAAGTCTAAAGTAAGTATACTTTTAAAAGTTTAGGGTAAGTATACTTTTAAAGTTTAAAGTAAGTATACTTTCGAAGTTTAAGGTAAGTATACTTTTAAAATCTAAGGTAAATATACTTTTAATCTTCCTTTTAATATATATAGTAAATCGCTATATCTGCGCTATTTAATTATTAAATTTACCCTACTTACTTTATTTATAATTCTATCTTTAATAAATACTTACTTTAAACTTTAAAAGTATATTTACCCTAAACTTTAAAAATATACTTACTTTAAACTTTAAAAGTATATTTACTTTAAACTTCGAAAATATACTTACTTTAAACTTTAAAGTTTCTAAGCTTTATTAAATTCTTTTATAATAATAAAGAGGGCGCTATAAATATTTAAGCAATATTTAAATAAAGTATACTTATATTAATTTAAGTTATATATATAATTTAAATTTAAACTTATTTATTTAAAATTTTATAATTTTAATTTAAGGCTCTTTTAATATTTATAATATTTATAAATAAAATAAAGTTACTAATAAAGGGTATTCTAGTTAAATATATAATAAGTAAAGCGCTAGGGTTATTAGGGTAATATTAAAGTAAAGTATACTTATATTAATTTAAGTTATATATATAATTTAAATTTAAACCTATATATTTAAAATTTTATAACTTTTATTTTAGCGCTTTTTTAATATTTATAATACTTATAAATAAAATAAAGTTACTAATAGAGGGTATTCTAGTTAGGTATATAATAAGTAGAGCGCTAAGGATATTAAAGCAATATTAAAGTAAAGTATACTTATATTAATTTAAGTTATATATATAACCTAGATTTAAACTTATTTATTTAAAATCTTATAACTTTAATTTTAACGCTCTTTTAGTATTTATAGTACTTATAAATAAAATAAAGTTACTAATAAAAAGTATTCTAGTTAAGTATATAGTAAGTAAGGCGCTAGGGATACTAGGGATATATTAAGGTAAAGTATACTTATACTAATCTAAGTTATATATATAACCTAGATTTAAACTTATCTATTCGAAATCTTATAACTTTAATTTTAGCGCCCTCCTAGTATTTATAATACTTATAAATAAAATAAAGTTACTAATAAAGAGTATTCTAGTTAGGTATATAGTAAGTAGGGCGCTAGGGATACTAGAGTAATATTAAAGTAAAGTATGCTTATACCGATCTGGGTTATATATATAACTTAAATCTAAACCTATCCGTTCGAAATTTTATAACTTTAATCCTAAGTGCTTCTAGTATATACGTGCTAGTAGATAAGTTTAATAGCTGTAAGTCGATTTTTTCGAATCCCTATATAAATGAATTTATCGGTATATATAAACGTGCACTAGAGCCCACTATAGCGTGCTAGGAGGTAAACCTATATCGGAGGGACTATAAGAGGTGCTATTAAGATAGGACCTAGAATATGTAATTAATAGAGGCTACGAATAGTAGGCGTGCTTAATTAACAGAGGCTATAAATAGTAGGCGTGCTTAATTAATAGAGGCTACGAATAGTAGGTATATGTAATTAACAGAGGCTACGAATAGTAGGTATACGTAATTAATAGAGGCTACGAATAATAGGTATACGTGATTAATAAAGGATACGAATAGTAATTAACGGAGGCTATAAATAATAATTAACTAAGGATATAATAATAGGCGTATATAATTAACAGTAGATACGAATAGTAATTAATAGAGGCTACGAATAGTAGGCATGCGTAATTAATAGAGGCTACGAAGGCTATAGATTATAGGTATACGTAATTAATAGAGGCTAAGAATAATCGTCGAAAGTATGCTTACCTTAGCTTTTTAGCGGCTAATTACCTAAGTACCTTTAGTATATACGTGCCGGGAGATAAGTTTAGTAGCTATAAGTCGATTTTTTCGAATCCCTATATAAATAAATTTATCAGTATATATAAATATATACTAGAGCCTACTATAGCGTATTAGGGGGTAAACCTATATCGGAGGGACTATAAGAGGGGCGATTAAAAGGGCGTATAAAGAAAGTTTATAACTAAACGGCGCTTAAGTAACGCCCCCTATAGCCCTTACCTTTAGTAACTTAGGGGGGGTTATCTAGCTTACTAGGCACCTCGTTCCTAAGCGTAAAGCCTTTTATTACGAAATATACTACTTCCTAAGTAATTACCGTACGGGTATAGCTTATCCCCTTCTAATCTTCCCTACCTCTTAGTGCGATATAATCTAATAGGCTCTATTAGTTACGCCTCCGGGTATATAATTATCGATAGTAATAAGAATCTAGGTAATATATAGTAGTAGCAGCTTAGCTAATAAAACTCGAGGGCGGAAGTCTTTAGCTTATTAGGCTAGCCCTTTCTAAACTTTACGCCTCCGGTATACGGCCTTATAGTTATAGCGCTTAAAGGCGGGTCCCGTATCTTAAACGGTTCCTATTATATAATCTTCTAAATAGCCTTATAGACTAGGAATCTCGGTTATAATCGATTTATAATAGGTTCTAGTAACAAAGTAGCCAGGGTAGAGTATAACCCCCCTGTCCCCTTCTTGTCGTGCCTGCGGCGGCTATATTAAGGAGCCCCAAACCCCCTCTGTAGAGCAATAAAAAGTATAGTATTTTCTTCCCTATACTTAAGCAAACTAACTTTAATACCTTCGTTTTATATTTCGTAGCGCCCGTTAGCCCACGCCCCTCGTTAGAGTTCGCCGCGTACGCGCTACACACATTGCGGTAGGGGCGCTCTGCCGCTTTGTTACTAGCCCCTATAAGCGCGGCCGCCTAGGCGGTTTATATTAGTAGGACGCCTAGCCCTCTTAAGGTTAACCCTTTAGAGGTGCTAGTTAGGCCTTTCCTCCTAGGAGGGGGGTAACAGGGAGTTACGCGCTTAATAGGAACGCTAAATAGCTATACCGTTAAGGGTTTAATCTTCCTTATCGGCTAAGGATTTATTAAAACTTATAGGCGGAGGTGATTTAGCGTATTAAGCACCCTATTCCTAGGCGTAAAGCCTTTTATTACGAAATATACTACTTCCTAAGTAATTACTATATAGGTATAGCTTATCCCCTTCTAGTCTTCCTTACCTCTTAGTACGATATAATCTAATAAGCTCTACTAGTTACGCCTCCGGGTATATAATTATCGGTAGTAATAAGAATCTAGGTAGTATATAGTAGTAGCAGCTTAGCTAATAAAACTCGAGGGCGGCGGTTTTCTAGCTTACTAGGCTAGTCCTTTCTAAACTTTACGCTTAGTATACTACTATAATAGTAATACTATATATTTAATAATAATATAAAGCCCTATTTAGTAATAATACTATATTCCTAATCGGTAGATATATCCTATAGTTAAATTTTAATAAGATTTTAGTAGGATTTAAGTGCGACGTATCCTAAAAAGTAATTTATAATACCCTTAAGCTAAGTTTAATAAGAGGGCTAGGGCTAAAATACCGATAACGAAAAGACCTAATAATATAAAATTATACTAAGCTTACCTTAGTATAGTTGCTATTAGAATATTAGATTTTATAGCGTATTTTATAATATTTTCTAAGGTACTAATAGCAATATTTACTTAGTAAGTACCTTAAAATTTAGCGGTTTCTTTACATCTATATTAATATACTATACTATTAAAAGCCTATAACGCTATAAACTAAATACTAATAATAATATAGGTTAAGAATAATTCAGCCCCTAAAATCGTTTATTAATAATACCCTCTAACTAGTTAAACCGAAAGAAGCCCGGTAGTACAGCTACTAACCCTATACCTAAACCGCCTAAAATTAACATTTAGCCTAGAACGTTTTCGGTTAAATTCTACTACTATATCTACTTTCGCTACTTAGGGGTTAGCCTTAGTAAGCCGTATAACTATAGTCTCGATAACGGATAAGACTGCTACGAGTACTGTAAAATATATAGGTTTAAAGACTGCAAGTTTGTAAGTCGCTGTAATTTTCTTCTCCTAATAGGTTTAAGAAAGGTTTTAATACTAATAATTTTTCTTATAAGTCGACGCTCTTCTAAAGGGCCCTATACTAGATGTATATACCGCGAGAGCTATTTTATAGTTAATAATTAATAGCTATAAACCCCCTATATAGTAATGCTCTTAGAATAGCCTAGCAGTAGCCTAGAACGGCCTTACTAGAGCTATTTATATTCTAATAGATAACTCTTCCCCTAACGAAATACTAGATCGAATCGGCCCTAATATAAGTCTGCTAATTCTATTTAATTTAAAAGCTTAAAAACTAACTACTATTTCTACTTATAGGATCGTCGGTATTATAGATATACTAAGAATCGCCGCCGTTACTTTCGAAGTATAGTACTTAATAACTATAACCCCTTTATAAAGCTGCTTAAAAAGTATAGTAGGGAAGTAATAGGAGAAGAGCTAGCTAGGTTCCGTAAGAGATAAGCAGTACTACGGCTAGTTCCTAGCGATAGGGGGTTTTTTAAGTAGTTTTAAGCTATTCTAAGATTCCTTACTATAGTAGGTAAGATACTAGCAAAGTTTAAGGGGGGGGTAGACTATTTCGGGCGTTATAGTATTAGATATAGATTAGGATAGGCTCTACTATAGTTAGTTTAGCTATTAAAGATCGTAAGGATATAGGCGCTTTAGTAGAGGAGCTACTTAAGAAGAAAGTTAGGGTTTAGAAAAATAAGGAAGTAATTATAGTAAGCTTAGAGGAGGAGGATAATACAGAGGCCTATAGTACTAAATAGGAGGAGGGTATAGTTTAGGGGGTACTATAAGAATAATAGTAATAGAATAGGCGGTAATTAGTATTAGATTAAATAAAGGAATACCTAAGCCTTAAAAGAAATATAAATTATAGTCTTCTAGGCTAATTAATAGTGCTAAAGTAATTAAAATATCTACTACTAACCTATAAGTACTAACTAAAAACTCTAGGTATAGTTATTTTTATATCTATATAATATACTAACTTTAGAATTTTAGAAGCTTTACTTACTATAAACATTATATTAGGTCCCAATCTAGGTTATACGTATAACCCAGATATACTAATATAGTAGCTGAAACAGGTCCCAATCTAGGTTATACGTATAACCCAGATATACTAATATAGTAGCTGAAACAGGTTCCAATCTGGGTTATACGTATAACCCAGATATACTAATATAGTAGCTAAAACAGGTCCCGATCTGGGTTATACGTATAACCCAGATATACTAATATAGTAGCTAAAATAAGTCCCAATCTGGGTTATACGTATAACCCAGATATACTAATATAATAGCTAAAACAGGTCCTAATCTGGGTTATACGTATAACCCAGATATACTAATATAGTAGCTGAAATAGGTCCCAATCTGGGTTATACGTATAACCCAGATATACTAATATAGTAGCTGAAATAGGTCCCGATCTGGGTTATACGTATAACCCAGATATACTAATATAGTAGCTGAAATAGGTCCCGATCTGGGTTATACGTATAACCCAGATATACTAATATAGTAGCTGAAATAGGTCCCAATCTAGGTTATACGTATAACCCAGATATACTAATATAGTAGCTGAAACAGGTCCCAATCTGGGTTATACGTATAACCCAGATATATTAATATAGTAGCTGAAACAGGTCCCAATCTAGGTTATACGTATAACCCAGATAGATTTATTAAAAAATTTCTATTAGAAATCCTTAATCCTAAACCGAACCCATAAGTAACACTACCTTATTTTTTAACCCGCTATTAATATTAATAACTATAAGGCACCTATAAGCGAAAAGGATATCCTTAATAAAGAATCTTTTTATAGTAGTAGCGTCGCTCTTCCTTATAAGTTTTATAATAACGTATCCGGTTAGATTATACCTAGCTTCTATAAGATATTAGTATTCCCCGTCGTTTAGTATATACTAGATATCGACTTTAATCTTTTTAAACGGCCTTCCGGGAATAGTAGGATAAACGCCTTCGCTATAGGTCTTAGAACTATATAAGCTATAGATTTTATAGGCTTTAACAGCTTTAGCTATATCTATCTAGAGCCCTTCCTAAAAGTAAAGGCCTCGGATCCTCGCAATAGTTATATTATAGCCCTTATAGCTAAACTTAGCGTAATAATCCCGTAGGATTTTCTTATAGAGCTCCGGATCGTCGATTACCCGCTTTCGGAATAGCTTACTATCCTCTCGTCGCTATAGCGCGTAATTAATAACCTAGTACCGTAGAGCTTCCTTTTTAAACGCTATAAACCGCTTTCTTAATATATTAAGTAGCGTTACTCTAGTTATAAGGAACCTAGCGAACTCTAACGACTTCTTAGACTATTTAAGCTTAAGATTTAAAAACCGTTCTATAGGGATAGAGTTAATCTAAGTATTATACTATTTATCTAGGTCTCCTTCTAGGTTTACCTCCAGCGTTTCGGAAATAAGTAGCTATAAGAGCGCGTCGGCTATAGGATTTTTAAAGCTAGAGATATACTTAATAGTAAAGTTAAAGATTTTAATAACCGTAATCCACTAGCTAATTAAAGCTCCGGGGATATCGAATATTCCTTTATTAATCTAGTTTACTAGAACTCGGGTATCGGTTTTTAAAATAAAATAGCACTTAAATAAGTATTATCGTAATTACCGGAAAGAGTATAATAAAGCTCGATACTCCCTTTTCGTAGCGTTATACCTCTACTTAGTACTAGTTTATAAACTACTTTCGAACCGAACTAGCCTTCGCTTTCCATCGACTTCCTATATTAGAACTACGCCCTAGCCGATTAAGCTAGCGTTAACTATTAAGATAATTAGGCCTCCTCCTAAACTATAGTCGATACTTATAATAATAGGTTTACTCTCTAGAGCTTTAATTAAGTCCGCTATAGCCTGCTTTTAAGCGTTACCCTATACGAACGGGGCATCTTTCTTTATTAAGTTATAAAGTAATCGGGTAAGGATTATAAAGTTCTAGATCTAGTAATTATAATAAACTACTATCCCTAGGAAACTCCGGATATCTTTAAAGTTATTATAGGTAGTTTATCCTTTTATCTTCTAAATCTTCTTAGCTTAAGGAGATCTCCTAACTAATCTATAAACGTATCCTATAATATCTACCCTCTTTTTATACTACTTAGATTTAATACTTAATATTATCGCGCCTGCTAATTTAATATTAAAAAGGACTTAATTAATATTCTTAATATACTCTGTAATATACCTTCGGATACCTAGAAGCTCCGGGAGCACCTTATCGTTATAAGTCGTTTTTAAACCTTTAACTGCGATATTATCGAGGAAAGCTTAATAAACGTAAGGCATTAAATCGTATAATAAACGCACTATAATATATATAAACTAAGTAACTAAGTTTATCGCTCCTATCGGTAAGGTATATATCCTAAAGAGTCTTAAAGGAGTAGCGAAAGTTATAATATCTCTACTATTCGGGTAAAGCTTAACTTAATCGTATCCCGAGAAAAAATCGAGTAGCGATAAGACCTTATATATCGCGAACTCCTTAGAAAACTAATTAGTAGCTAGAGGTATAAAAGCATCCTTTACTATATAGGTATTATACTTTTAAGCGTCGTTAATAAGCCGAAGACCACTATCCTTCTTCTAAATTAGAAATTAACGGTTTCGGTATAATAAATACGCGTTTTCGATAATACGCTATCCGACTCTTTACTTAAGCAGGTTAAGAACCTTAAGCCTAAGAGTATAGGGGATAGAGATATTCTTAGATTAGAAGATATTATATAGAACGGTACGGATAACTTACAGGGGCGCTATATCCTTATAAATCTCTCTAATCTCGGACTAATCCTAAGTAATAGCTTTCTCTCGACTAATTAGTATATACCTAAATATATTAATTTCCTCTAAAGTTATCCTATTATAATTATTAATTATAAGTTTCTCCTATCTCTCGTCTATTAGGCGCGTACCGGGCTTAAGATCCGAGAACTTCGGCTTTATCTATTTATCGTACTTTAAAGGCAGTATTTCTAACTATTTTTTCTTAATTATTTCTATACGCTTAATCTTCTATAAAAGATCGCTATCTAGTATAGATTTATTAGAGTTCGAATTATTAATCGGTTTTACTTTATAGGCTACGGCCTTATAGAGGGTATTAACTATATAAACTATTCTATAGGCGGCTTAGCGAGTTTCTTTCTAATAAGGAGGCTAAATTTTCCCCCTTTTCTATTACTTCTTTTTCTTATACTAGCTGTAAAAGCAGCTATAACTCTCCCTTAACTAGAGTTCTAAATATAAAAAAGCTAGTTTTATTCTAACTAGAATAGTAATAAAATAAATAAAGGCAGGGATATCCTCCTCGCCTAGTAAGAGGACGGGTATATTACCTAGTTCGAGTTAGTCGGAAACCTAGGCGGGGACTCTTTTACTATTAATAGCCCTTCGTCCCTTAATACTATTACTATTAGTAGTTAGTTTTTTCTAGTAACCTCGCTAAACTAAGCGGGGCTATTATTAAGCTAAATAGGATTCTTTAGCTTTCCTCCTACTATAGCTACTATTCGAGCTCCTTTAAAAAGAAAGTTTACCTTAAAAAGGCTATTAGTTAAGTATTCTAGGGTAAGCTTAATCTATAGGATAAACGGTATTCCTAGGAGTATATTATAGTTCGGCTTCCTAATTCTATCTTCTATAATATAAAAGACGACTTAATTAGTATAGCTTCTAATAAAGACGTTAGTTTCCAGGACTCTTAAGAGTTCTATCTTCCTACCGTTAAAAGTTCTCAAGGCAATATCTATCCTTAATACCGGAAGACTTAACTTATTATATATACTAGCTCCGATTAAGTTTAGTTCAGCACCGCTATTAATTATTATAGGCTTCCCTTTTACTCTTAAATTACCGACTCTAATTATAAGGAAATATATAGGATAGATACTCTTCTAAAGTTAATCGAACCGGGTATTTATATTAGATACTTCTTTATAAAGATAGGCCCTAATTATATTAACTCTAGGGAAATACTCGTATTAGTTATCGGATTAAAGGAAGTTCTCGACGGCTTACTTATTAATTAATCCTAGAGTCTCCTCCTTAATAGGGCTTACTTTAATATTAGAGATCTTTACAGGGCTACTTCTATTCTTCCCAGGCTCGGAGGTTTCTTTATAATTAACTATAACTACTTTCTTTACCCCGTTTTAAATAGCTTAAACGTAGTAAATAATATACTAGCTAAAGTTAGGGCGTAGCTAGAGAATCTCCTCCTAAGTATATCCCTTAGGTATATAGAAGAATCGGTTAATTAATACTTTTCTAAAGTTTATCTTACTATCTATATCCTTAGACTTTTAATTAAACTTAGCCTTCTTTTTCTTTTTTAAGCCTTTATCGGTAGCAACGTAAATTAATTCTTAAGTAGGACCTCGACTATCCTTATCTATAGCTAGAATCTTAATTATCCTCTTATCTGCTCTTCGCTTTTTAATAGCGTTTTTATTAACTTCGGCCTAAATAGCCTTACTATTAATATTTATAACTATAGCTAGGTTACTTATAGCAGGCGAAATAGAACTTAGAAGCGGTTCGGGTTTTATAGCTAAGTCTAGTATTACAGCCTCCTTAGATAGCTAGATCGAGCTAACTCTAGGCGTTTTTTCAGTAGCTTTATAAGGTACTTTATTCCTAACTAGAGCGGCATTTCCCTTAAACTTCGGCTTATACTTAATTAGCTTAAAATAAGCTTAAACTCCGGGTATATAATCCTAGCCTTTATCGACGAAGTTTTAGTAATAACCGAGGTATAACGGGATAATACCCTAGTTTATAACGACCTTTACTTAATTAAATAAATTAAGTCTAATAGTAAATCTAAGGGCTTCTTTTATATCCGCTTTAATACCGAGAGAAATAACCTATTTTCCGGTATCCTTATATTAGATAATACCTGCGTTCTTTAGTATTAGATAATCTAAGTAGTAACGGGCTATATATTTAATCGAACTATAACCGTAATATATCCGAATAGAACTATCTTTTCTTAGGGCACTAACTTTAGCCTCGTACTTATTAATTAGAGCTTTATAATCCTTTAAAGAGATGTCTTCCCCTTTTAAAAGATCGGCTATAACGTTATTAAAGTTCGGTAGGATATAAATATAGCTAGGATTAAGCTAAATAGTTCTAAGCTTATTTCTAATAGCTTTAACGCGCTTTTTAGCTAAATAGTAACCTTATTCCCTAGCTAAATTAATATATTTAGTAATTTTAGCCGTACTAATCCGGAGGTCCTTAAAGTTCTTCGTTAGGCTTTTAATCTCCCCTCTCGAGATCTTAATTTACGTTTTATCTTACTTAGCTATAGTTCGGGGTAGCTATAAGATAGGACTTTAAGAAGAGGGTTAGGGTATTAAAAAAGCTCGAGGGGGATTAGTCGGAGGGGCTATAGGCTTTAGCTAAACGATTAGCGCTTAGTAACCTAGGTTCGGAGGCTAAATAGGAACTGCTAGTAGCTAGAAACCTAGGTAGGGGTATTAAAAGCGTTTAGGTATAAAAGGAATAGACGCGTTTACTGTATTTATAGCCTTCCGGTTATAATCCTCTTTAAGTTAAGTATCTCGGTAAGTCTTTAAAAGGGCTTTTATAAGCTTAAGCTATATAAGGAACTATACCGAGGCTTCTATAATCCAATACTTAGATTAAAGTCGCTTAATCCAGGTAAAAGGAAGCTTATCCTAGAACTCCGAATAACCCTATAAGTCTCTTACTCCTATCTTTGTAAAGATATTATCGTATATTAGAATACTTATTCGGAGGGACTCGGTATCGTTAATTATATAGGTATTTAAAAAGTACTACTTTTCTTAAGCCGGGGTAAATATTTAAAAGCAATCGTATAAACGGTAAGCTAGCTTAATTCTTTCTTCTTACTCGGGCTAAGTAGTAGCGCTTAAAGTAGCTATTATTAGGGATATTACTATTTCGGGTTAAATAACTAGTATCTTAAGGATTAGTAAAACTATAAAATCGGGGATAGATATTATAGCTCTAATACTAGCGTAGTATTCGAAATAGTCGGTAATATTATATCCGGTAAAAGGGCCGATAAAGCTCTTTAAGCGGTCGATTATTAGGATAAAAGGATAGTTAATATAAATACCCGGATTAATCGGATTAGGATTAATTAAAGCGAAAGATTAAGTATAGGGACTAAACGTATTTATACCGAAGGGTAGGGAAGCCGGTAAGGTAAATTAGCTATTATTTTAAGGATTAAGAGCCTTATCTTTAGTTTTCGAATCGGAAGTATTTCTAAGGCTAGTATTTACCCTAAAAGCTAGAGTAAAGTCGGGACCTTTAACTTTAATCGGTTCTAGCTATCCTTAAAGAGATATTCTATTATTAACCTTTAAAGGCCTTTACTTCTTCCTTTAATAATTCTTTTTCCTTAATAATAGCTTAACCTTTCTATCTAAGTTAGCTTTTCTCTTTTCGCTACTAGTATAATTAACTTTATTATATATAGCCCCTAAGTAGGACCGAGAACGTAATAAGTAAACTAAGGGGTAATCTATAGGTTATATCGATAGGGGGTTCGGTTAGGAAAGGGATATTTTAATAAATAAGGGTAAACGATATCGAGGCTTAATACGCTCGATAGGAAGGTAGAGATATAATCGAAATAAATTTATAATAATAGGTAGTATAGGAAGTAATTAATAGTACTTAGGGTAGGAAGACGAGAGAAGCTTTTATAACCTTAAGATGCCTTTAACTACTTTTAATAACTATATTACCGTTAGTTTAACTTCTAATAGTAGAACGGGCTTAATTAACCTCCTCTAGAACTTTCTAATATAATTCCGAATAAATTACCGAAGGAGTCCTTTTCTTAAACGAATTACTTCGTACTAGTTAATCCCGGGGTATACTTATAATTACTAATAGTTTCTACTCTAGCCCTATAGCTTTATATCTCTGCTACTCCGATATTATATTTCCCTTTATTTAAACCTACTCTTATATCTAGCGATAACCTTACTTTTCCTAACCCCGCTTTTCGGCTCTCCCTAATAACTCTCCTTCTCTCTTCGAATAGAGCGAAAGTTTCCGTGTAAAGCCGAGACCGCTAAGTCCCCTTAGCGATATTTAACTCTATTCTATATTTCGCGTTCTAACTAGTACTTTATATTAACGCCGAATCTCCTCTTTAAACCTTCTTATCCTTATCTTACGTTATTAAAGAAAATAAAAAAAATAAAATAAAGAAAATACGAATCTAGGGTCGTTTCTTTAGTTTCCCTATAATTAATCTCCGAGCTTCCCCGATCCTACTCCCCCGTAGCAGGGCGGCCCTAAGTATTAGTTCCGGCTAATCTTATAGTTGCGAGCGAAACTATTATAAGAATAGGTTTAATCGTATCTCTAGCTTCCTTATAATTAGTCTCTAAGCTTCCCTAATTCTACTCCCCTATAGTAGAGCGGCCCTAGGTATTAGTTCCGGCTAATCTTATAGTTATAAGTAAAGCTGTTGTAAAAAGTAGTTTTTAGTAATAGCGAACCTCTTAAGCTCTTCTTAATATAATATAGTTTTAATTAACGAATAAATACTCTATTATAAAGCCGAAGAAACCTATATTTAATTTATAGGGCAGATACTAAATAATAAAGCGGTAGAGCGCCCCTACTGCAATATATATAGCGCGTACGTAGCGAACTCTAACGAGGGGCGTAGGCTAACGGGCGCTACGAAATATAAAACGAAGGCATTAAAGTTAGTTTGCTTAAATATATAGAAGAAAATACTATACTTTTTATTGCTCTATAGAGGGGGTTTAAGGCCCTTTAATATAGCCGCCGCAGGCACGACAAGAAGGGGACAGGGGGGTTATACTCCACCCTAGCCACTTTATCAATAGGGGGGGGTAATACTCTACCCTAGCTACTTTATTAATAATAGATAATATAAATATACTGCTGCTAAAGTTATAGGGCTCTAGCTTTATTAATAAGTTATAAGAGGTAATACCTACTTTAAACTATAGAAAATATACTTTTTTTAAAATTCGAAAGTATACTTACTTTAGATTATAGAAAGTATACTTATCCTATTCTATATAATATATATAGATATACTAATATAGTAGCTGAAATAGGTCCTAATCTAGGTTATATATATAACCTAGATATATTAATATAGTAGCTAAAATAAGTCCTAATCTAGGTTATACGTATAACTTATATACACTAATATAGTAGCTAGAATAGGTCCTAATCTAGGTTATACGTATAACCTAGATATACTAATATAGTAATAAAGCGGCAGAGCGCCCCTACTGTAATGTATATAGCGCGTATGCGGCGAACTCTAACGAGGGGCGTAGGCTAACGGGCGCTACGAAATATAAAACGAAAGCATTAAAGTTAGTTTACTTAAGTATAGGGAAGAAAACACTATATTTTTTTTTGCTCTACAGAGGGGGTTTAGGGCTCCTTAATATAGCCGCTGCAAGCACGATAAGAAGGGGATAGGGGGGGTTATACTCCACCCTAGCTACTTTGTTAATAGTAGCTAAAATAGGTCCTAATCTAGGTTATACGTATAACCTAGATATACTAATATAGTAGCTGAAATAGGTCCTAATCTGGGTTATATATATAACCTAGATAGATTTATTAAAAAAGTTCTATTAGAAATCCTTAATCCTAAACTGAACCTATAAGTAATAATATAGTAGCTGAAATAGGTCCTAATCTAGGTTATACGTATAATCTAGATATACTAATATAGTAGCTGAAATAAGTTCTAATCTAGGTTATACGTATAACCTAGATAGATTTATTAAAAAACTTTTATTAGAAATCCTTAATCCTAAACCGAACCTATAAGTAATAATATAAAACGAAGGTATTACAGTTAGTTTGCTTAAGTATAGGGAAGAAAAATACTATACTTTTTATTACTCTATAGAGGGGGTTTAGGGCTCTTTAATATAGCCGCTGCAGGCACGATAAGAAGGGGATAGGGGGGGGTTATACTCTACCCTAGCTACTTTATTACTATAACTATATGCATAAGCTATTAGGCTTAAGCTTATAATACTTATAGCAGCTATATTAAAGAGCCCTAAACCCCTTTTATAAAGTAATAAAAAGTATAGTATTTTCTCCCTTATACTTAAGCAAACTAACTTTAATACCTTTGTTTTATATTTTATAGCGCCCGTTAGCTTATACGCCTTATTAAAGTTCGCCGCGTGCGCGCTATATATATTGCAGTAGGGGCGCTCTACTGCTTTATTAATAGTATTCTCTTCCTTATACTTAAGCAGATTAACTTTAATGCCTTTATTCTATATTTTATAGCGCCCGTTAGCTTATGCCCCTTATTAGAGTTAGCTGCGCGCGCGCTATATATATTATAGTAGGGGCGCTCTACTGCTTTATTAACGATAGAAGGGGAATAAGGGGTATACTCTACCCTAGCTACTTCGTTACTATATTAAAGCCTTATTAGTTACTATATAAGCGCTCTGCTTATAGTTAGGGTAATATCTACTCTGCTCGATTCCTATAGTTTATTTATCGATTATTATTAGTATTACTTCCTAAGTAGCGAACTCGCTACATTTAAGCTATATAGCTATAGCTAGGTATAGATTCGCCTTATAGTTTCGATTCTATAGTTAGAATTTAATTTAAAGGAGTATCGGAGTTAGGACCTCGATTTTAAGTTTCTTTCTATTTCTTTTTAATATATATAAGTAAGTAATAATAATATATTAAAATGCAGAGGGTGTTAAAAGATATAGTTCTTCGTACTGCTATATATTATAGAGTTAAGTAACTATAGCTCCCTCCTATCGTTAGGAGTAGTGCTGGATAGGAAATCGCCTACTTCCTGTATATAACGCTTGCGATCCTCCCAGTGTGAGTGGTGAGCTCCATCAAGTGTAACCCATCTAACCTTTGGAATAGTTTTAAACCATGGGTACATCGACAGGCTAGTAACTTCGTCGTTCTTCCCGTTGACGAGCAATGTCTCGACGTTAATCTTATGCCCCTCCTTCCAACCCTCCCAACCCCTGATAGAACCAATGATAACGAACTCTGCTGGGCCTTGAATGGTCAGATAGACCGTGGAATCTTCCTTCAGGTTTTTATACCCAGCCTGGACCTCCTCGGGCAGGGGATCCAGTCGACAGACGAACATGTGATTGAAGACTTTGGCTGCCTTTCTAAATGCCTCGCTTTCGTGGTCGCCCTCACGGTCACAATCCTCAAGGGTCTTGCGGACGTCAGTTGGCAACTGTGTAAGGAGACCCTTAAGACCCTCGATATACAGTGACATGCTAGCAGGGCCACTGGAAATCACCAGCTTCTGCAGTCCTTTGGGATGGCGCATGGCGTAAGTGGCAGCAAGGACACCACCCCAACTCTGTCCGATGACATAGAAACCCCCGTCCCTGAGGTTCAGCTGGTCGATCAGATTGTCAAGCTCTCTGATAAACAGATCAAACGACTATTTGACCTTCGTAGTTAGCAATACTCTCTGGTAAATTCGAATTCGCTAGGACAAAGGACCGCGCCTTGGCGCTTTCGACCTTGTACAGAGAGCACAACAACGACAAACCCTGGGAACGTAAGGTCAGAGATAGAAATGAGATAATTACCCAGAACTCCTCATCGTAAATCTTCTCGCGGAAGTGGGTGGAGCGACCGCAACCGATTTGATCATAAAGCACGGTCGGAATTCCGTATGGTTGTTTCCACAGGTCAGCCAGTGGGGCCAGGTACTCATGACCAGCTCCGGGCCCTCCATGAAGGGCTATTAGAGTTGGGCCAGATCCCAGCTCGCCAAGAACTTTGTAGAATGTTTTGCATGTCTTGCCAGCCTGCGGGACATCAAAGGCAACTTCGCCCTCTGTGATGGGGCACATTGTGATATTGGTGATATTGAGAAGTCGGTGTAGTGTGCAATGTGTAAGATCTGGGTCTCTGCAAGGTATTTCTCAAAGTAAGGAAGAGCCTCTGCCCTAAATAGCACAACAATATTCGTGTTTTAGTATACTATAGTTGGGTCTGCTACACCGATTATGCAATACTAAAACTAATTATTTCTAAATCTGTTAGGCTAGGGTATCATTAGTCTGCTGCCTAAATTCCTGCAATGCTACGTAGTACTATCACATCTTATTCTATTGTGTTGGCGTAGCCTGCTACCTCAACCCATCCGTACATACACTAGTCACCTATATCTTATCTAGGATTGGTGCAATCGTCTTCGTATTCGAATTCGGCTAGCCTGCACACATTGTTAACCAACCTCATAAGGCTGTGCCCCAAACCCACATTACACTTCTCCTGCATAACGCTGAGCAGGGTAGCCAAAGTACAAGTACCTACTTATTTTAGGTAATCGCACAGACGCTGCAGACAACTGCTCGCGCTGCTGACCACCCTCCTCCCTTCTCCTCCACTTACAATGCATATTGCCCCCAACACAAATATGATTGCTCTTGTCGATGCCGATTTCCGTCCTGCAGCAACTGAAAGATCACATTTCAGAAAAAGTTCCATAACGAGGAGCACCCGTACTTCGGTTCCATAGCACTCATCGTCAATTGACTCCCGAGGAGGGTGTTCTTAATTCATGAATAAAGGTCCCTTAAAATGGACTACCCACTCAAACAAGACTTATGACAGGTCAAGCACACCGAGGGAAGGCAAAATTGGAAGCAATTTACATCTGAGCTAGATTCGAAATGCAATACCTACGGCTTCACATAGCGTTGCACCTACTCATCCAGAAACGACAGAATAGGCTCATTGCCAAAGTGATGACAGACTCCTTAAATGTGCTCTTATAATGAGACATATTGCATTTGACTAAAAACCTTTGGATTCCACCCCTTGATAGGCTCCATCTTCTTACTTACTCAGCTACCATGTTAGCGGGATATGGACCGGAGAGGAAGTGGTACTGGCCGGGCACGAGGACTCGCTGGCGAGCCCAGCTGTCCAAGGTCTCCCACTTCAGACAAGTGGCATGTTTAGCTGTCTTCAATTCCATGTTGATCGGATGTTGTTTATCGTTCAGCCATTCAGCTGTATATAAAGCCGTGTTGGCGTGGCACATGAGAGCTTGACGTATCGCATCAATACAGTGGTCTGAAAGGCAACGGCGAGATTAGCCACTTATCTTCGACCTCAGTAGGGCAAGGGACGAGAGACATACCGGCATGTCCTTTGGTCAGCGTTTCCGGAATTGTGTTGTCAGGCGCCAGGAGTGGACCGTAATAGTCCCAGTGAACAACTTTGCGTATGCTGTTAAGGCAGTGCAAGTGATGGATTACGCCCGTGATCGCAGCGTAGTCTCCGCCATCAACTTGAACCAGGTCTGTCAAATTCTCACCAAGCCACTCTAATTCGTCCCTTGTAACTCGAAGGTTTTCCACTACCACAAGAAATTAGTATTTGACGAAACCACATCTTCCATGGGAATCTAGGATATGAATCTGACTGACCAAATAAGAGGGTTTCCCAAAGATTGTCTAATTCTGGAGATGGGGGTATGGTCCAGGGATGAACGAAGGCAGTCCATTCCTTCCTTTCTTCATACTCCAAAGTCCCTGGAGGGATGAGGCCTATAGGTGAAGGTCAAATTGAGATATGAAACCACCGAGTGTGCTGAACTTACTGAGCTGGTTGTTGCTGGACCTGCTGCGAGTCTCCCGAGAGAGACCCACGGTGATGTGAATTGTCTCGAGTATGGCAACGTAGGATATAAGCAGCAATATTCCCAGGGACAATACGTTGGCACGCCACCAGGGCTCAGCCGCCTGGCGCAATGCCTGTTCGAGCTGTGCCGCTTGGCCATCTCTATACTCGCATTCTTTGTCAAGCATAGGATGTTTACAGTCTTCGTCGTTGCTGCCCATTGCTGGTGTTAGGCCGAGTTAATACGTATGCTCCCGAGATACTGGACTACCCTAATAATTTAGTAGGAAAAGGGGCCAATTAAATAGGTGGGAACTTCAGGTAGCCTCAAGGCCAAGTTGATCACTCTCTTTTTCACTGGTGGCACAGTAATGCAGTGTCCAGGACATGAAATTCCAAAATATTAGTTTTTTGAGGTTGGGTACTCGGATGGTTTCACGGGATTGTGTTGCAGCTGGATCAGTATGACGGTCTCATTAGTGGTGACCAGAAGAAGTTGGACTGTCTCTTGAAGCAGAACACGCTCCAGGGTACTGTGATCAGGCCAGGGATTGATCGCATAATCGTTCATTCCGTTGGCGCTACCATGTGTGCCAACAGCACATGCACCTTTTCTGTGCATATGGCTCACTGCAAGCATCGTCCAGCCGTGACGCTTACGCCCCCAAAGTGAGGCGCCCGGGCCCACCCAACGACTTGCCTTGTCTGACGACCTGAGCATTAAGTCAAGAAAGTTACCATCTACAAACTGCAGTTGTAAACTCGAAGAAAGTTACATTGAGTGTTACACGAATCCATAGTGCAGAGTGTCTATGGCCACTGTGACCAACCTGGAGTCTAATGCATTTGCCAAACACCACACAGCCATCTTCCAGTGGCGTTGAACGGTCACCCGCGGAACTACGCTGAATGAAAGCCCACCTACAGCTTATGATTTAGCCCTTGGGGTCCATTGGAACTTCACCTCACAGCATATCGAAGTCGGCGAAGAACATTCCTCAGAGGTATAAGGACTCATCTTTGTCTCTGACAATCACCCAAAATCAAGAATCAGAGTTCCATTCCTCCACTACTTGCGAAATCTCCACTATCAAGGCTTTCTTGTGCTACTTCTCCCTGCGGATACAACATTGCAACCATGCAGTTGAAAGTTTTCCTCGTCGTTTTCATGGGGTCCTTAGCCGTGGCAGCTCCTGCCCGCGACGGTACGTTCTATCATAGTCAGTGGAAGAGTCTTGACGCTACTGACACTTCGTAGGGAGGCACCTCCAGACCTGTGGCTCAGAAAAGCAGGGTGTCATGTTGAAAAAGCATGGAATCATCTTTACTCATATTGTTCCGACAACTAAGAAAGATGATGCAGAGGAGTATGCCGATGGCTCGGAGGACCCTAATGCGAAAAAGTGGAAACGCCCAATATTCACTCACCTCGTTCCCGCGGCAGGAGATGATACCTCGACTGAGGAGTCAGATGAGTAGCTTCTCAGTGGCTCGTGTGAACCTTCGAAGCAAGCTTTGGACAGTATGTGGTCTGTAGTTAGCGCCAGTACCTCCGTCGGCATGGTAATCCAAGAATCACAAATCTTCGTCATCGTTCTTCATCTCGACGATACTGATACGTATCTGTCTAGTGCTTTAAGTTGGAGGGTTCAATGACAAAAAGCCTCCCGGGCCTGCGCGGGTGTTCAACCCAACCCCAACGCCATAGTGTGTCCAACGTCTACTACAGCCCGTACCTATATACATACATAGTAACGCTGTTTTTACTCAACGGTTCCGCCATCAAGGAGGGCTCCTCCATGTGGAGCCCGTAGTGTTTATGTTATCAAGTACTGAAGTGTGTCCCTTCTCTAACGAAATTATCCCACTTTGACTATTACCACCAGGACTATCATATTATTCCGCGCCTACCTGGCTGCCTCCTGTGCAAAGCATCATGATCTTCCGCCACACGTCCCAAACATCATCATGTGATGTTACCCTTTCCCAACCCAGTCACAACCAATTCTACTAGAAGCCTAATACTTATACAAAGCTTTCTATTTCACAAATTCGGCGAAAATAAACCAGCACACGAGCCTGGGTGTGGTTCCGGTTCCTAGCTCCTTGTCCTGGAGACAACTTGATTCTCTGTCGTGATCTTGATGTAGTCTCTCCTGTCCGTGATTCTGGTTGTCTGATCCTCTACACTAGCCTGTAAATTCCCTTCAATTGTTGACCTTGTCGTTTTGGAAAGGGTGTAGCTGGACGAGAAAGCCCTGGTGGTTGCCCACGGCAGACCGCTCTGTAGCGAGCGGAGGAATGGAAGGAAGTACACCATACATGCTGCTGAGATTGAGGTGAACTGAACAAGTTGTATAAACAAAAAATATGGCCATGCAATAAGTGTCCAATTCTCGTCGAAAAGACGGGGAATGTAGACAAGCTGCACAATGGTTGTCGCAATGACACTGTGATATGAGAGTCAATTGGTATTCGACGGGGCCTGTCAGAACGATTATTCGTTGACTCACAGTATTCGGCACATGAAGAAAGCCAGTGCGGTTGCACGCGTGGTCCAAGGCATTCGCAACGGCCAGATTATGGCCACTGGCAGAGCTATGAGTGCCGCGTCGGTGACAATATTTGTAATACCAAGGTACTGGTAAAACCTGCGCTGCATAAAATCAACATCAAAAGAGGAAAGACCATGTTGATCTGGTTCTCCATGGTTCAAGGCTCACCTGGTTGAAGCAGTCTGAACTTTCCCTGTCCCAGGGCCCTGAAGAGCCGCATTGGAAGGCCATTGCGAGGAAAGAAGTGAGCATCCATACCGCGATAATGGCTCCGAGCACAAAGCTGAGACGGCGATGCTTTTGATCCGGAGACAGAGCCAGAATACCGGCGTTTACAGACAATTTTGCAAGACCCAGGGATAATATGAACAACATATCCCTTGTGTAACCGATCTGCCGTGCCGATATTAGTAGTCACTCGTTCGTGCTGGGACATATGTGTATGACATCTCACCTTCATACCCTCTCTGAGTTCATCGGATGAGATATCCATCATTGCTTTGCCAAAGATACGGCTCCCTGGAAGCAGCATAGTTACGGACTCACCAACGCCGATCGCCTACCAAAATGTCAATGTAAACGAGCAAAATATGAGCATTCGACGTACATATGCACCGAATACGAGGACATCTTCCAGTCCAGGTTTGCGGTTTGCTTTCAAGAAGGCCTTAGTCAAGTGTCTAAAGCAGAGCATCAAACTTGCCAATGCTAGCAGGAGCCAAGTGACTATCTGTACTACGGGGTTCAGATCGGTGGCCGTAACAACAATGCCAGTGGGTTCCAACATAGCGTTAGATTGCAGGGAGCGAGCTTCCTGTGAAAGCATATTGGCCCTTGGCAGAAACAATTCGAATAGCTTGTTAGAGGCACAAAGACAGGATGATGGCAACCTTCGGAATGGTCTTGTGGTTTTTGGCCGTTCAAATACGACTCAGTCTGCCTTGGGCCAATTCTTACAAGCCACACACAGCTTATAGATGTTGAAAGTGGAATGCATGAGTTAAGTAACCCGCACAGGCACTCTCTGTGCCTCTCTACATACATAATAGCTCTGCCCACTCATCTACCCTAGGGTACCCTACAGTTTCCCGGAGCTCTCGCTCCTCCAATGTAACACTTTCGATTCAGCCTTCCCCCCTCAACCGTCCAACAATAGAAAACATGAAATCGGAACACTGAACTCGTTGAACCATGACACAGGCTCCGGTAATGGGCCAAGAGAAAATCAATTCCATGGGTTCAAAAATTCTAATTGCGACATTCCGGACCCCAAAGACGCGGACTTTGGTAAATGTGACAAGATATGATCGATTGCATGGAACGGCTGAAAGACGCAGACGTCGGTCATTAGAATTAGAAACAAACTGCTATATTAAGAATATCCCATCACACTGTAGTACTTGAAGATGTGGACTTTGGTCAGTGTGGCCAGAAAGAGGTCGTTCTAACGTGGAAGGATGAATTTGCCGTGCTATTGCATTAATTGATGGGTTGACACTTGGGGTAGCATCGATGCACTTATAGGCATATGGTGCTACCCTACCTGCGTTCCTGACCGGTGAACTCCTTTCCATTAGGTATCCATGGCCGCATATTACGCATATAGGTCGAAAATCCCCACCCATGCAATGCAACCTCCTGGAGAGGCAGTGTCAGACAGCTGGAACAGACAACCAACCCAGCCAGTTACCCTTAGGCTCCAAGATGCTGCAGTTGCCACATTCATATCTATTCAGCCGTCCATTGACACTGTACATCCTTCTCGGTTTTATCAATATGCGAAGTATCATGTTATGGCTGACATTGTAGCCGAGTACCTACTACCTTGCCTGAGGAACTCTACAGGAGGTATCTCGGTTAGCTGCATGGTATATTCTGGTTATTCAAACGTATGACCATTGCATAAAGGCAATACTCCCGACTTTCCCGTTGTGCAATGTCCTTGTCTGCCTGCGTCTTCGAATATTTTGCTAGGGCGTCACTACTATGTACGTGTGGGGTCTGTGAACGCGACCGGTGCATAGGTCGACCTCCTCGTGGTATTTGAGAGGAGTCAAGCCACGGCAGATATGCCACTGTTGAACTTTCTACGTGTTGACACGTCCCGCGGTCCGTTTTTCTACTTTATTCCGCTATAACTCACACTTCATGCTCACTGGTGATTGCATTCTTTCTACCGGAATTCTCTGTACTGCCTCTTTTCTTTACAGCCTGTCATCATGGATTCATGTCAAGGGAAGAGATTTGGCACCGCGAGTTCTTCCCACGAAGAATCTTACAAGGACAATGCGATAGACCTACAGGTTTCAGCACTTCCGAAGCAGCAAGTTTCTTTCCGGAAGGCAAAAGTCAGCGGCGGCACCGGCAAAAGCACGCGTTTCAGCGACGATGAGTACCTGGTACGACTGGGAAAGAAGCCACTACTCAAGCGCGAGTTTGGTTTCATGTCGATGCTGGGATTCTCCTGCACTTCTCTCCTCACTTGGGAAGGCATTCTGGTCAATACCGTCGTCGCCCTGCTCAATGGAGGCCCGGCCGGCGTGGTATGGGGATTTTTAATTAATTGTACGTCCGCTCATAAATCCTGACGCTGTCAAAAGCCGCCCCTCTGAGGCTTCTCTGCTTTCAGTCCTTCTTCAAACTGCGCTGACAAAGGTATTCGCAGGGATCGGCACCCTTTCTGTCAACGCTTGTTTGGCTGAGCTGTCTTCTATAGCCCCAACAGCTGCCGGACAATGTAAGCAACCTCCCTTCAAGATTCGACAGGTCACAGAATGCTTGCTGATTGTTACAGACCACTGGGTTGCGATGCTGGCACCTAATTCCAGCAGGGCGTTCCTCTCCTACATGACAGCTTGGCTCACCACGACAGCATGGCAAGCCATGGCTGGTACCATGGGATATCTCATTGCGACTGTGCTCCAAGGAATTGTCATATTGGGTCAGCCGCTGTACGAGCCGAAGTCCTGGCACACGGTGCTAATCGCCTGGGCTACCTCAATTTTTGCTGTATTGGTGAACTCAACCACCGGCCGAGCCTTGTCAAGATTCGAGGGCGTTGTACTAGTTCTGCACCTCGCAGGCTTCTTTGGCGTCATTATCCCATTGGTATATCTAGCGCCTCACAACGAGCCCGCTGCGGTCTTCTCCACATTCCTTAACGAAGGTGGCTGGTCATCCCAGGCCCTCTCTTTCTTGGTGGGCTTCCCATCCGGGGCGTCACCACTGGTCGGCGCAGATTGTGCGGTCCATATGTCTGAGGAGGTATGAATCCGAATACACAGTTCGAATATCATGGATATTTGCTGATTCCCGAGGTCTGCAAGATCCAATCTGCAGCTAGTGTCGTACCATCAGCCATTATGTGGACGATCACAGTCAACGGCACACTTGGCTTTGCCGCCATGATCGCGATGCTATTTTGCCTGACTGACCTTGAATCGGCCCTTGAAGCCTCGGAAACCATGTTCTACCCCTTCCTTGAGGTCTTCTACGCAGGAGTCAAATCCCGCGGTGGCGCCGTCGCAATGTCAGTCGTCATTCTCATGCTAGCTATCGCTAGCAGCGTCGGCATATATGCCTCGGCGTCTCGCATGATGTGGTCCTTCTCCCGCGACAGAGGCATCCCTTTTTCCAAACACGTTGCTAAGCTCTCGGGAAAATCAAAGCTGCCCATCTTAGCTATACTTATTACCTTGGGTTGCAGTATGGTGCTAGTGCTCATCACGCTTGGGTCTACGGTTGCCTTCAGCGTCCTCGTATCGCAGGTTTTAGCGGCGCTATACTCATCCTATTTGCTTAGCTATTCTCTGCTTCTCTGGCGCCGTTGCACAGGTGCAATTCAGCCTTACTCTGAAGAGGGGACGGTCCTCGATGCCGGGAGAATTTGTTGGGGACCGTGGAGAGTACCGGGACCTCTCGGTATCATTAACAATGTGTTCGCGTGTCTGTATGTGGCCTTCACGCTGTTTTGGTCGTTCTGGCCTCAAAACACGCCAACGACCCCACAGAATGGAAACTGGAGCCCCTTAACATTTGGATCCATTTTGATTTTCAGCACGCTATACTATGTGTTTCGGGCGAGACATTGTTTCAGGGGACCAATCAAGGAGATCTAAGCACTGGGAGATCCAATTAGACATAGGCGCAATAGTATATATATATGCCACCGAAAAGGATATACAATCATTCTTGGGGAGATTCAGAACAAACTAATCTTCTTAGTTTAGTCTTACCGGATCTGCATGTTCGTGATTGATATATCTTCGTTTTTTAGCATGATTAGCTTGCACGCTTTCGCCCGGTAAAGCCAATCTCACGGAGCTAAACATAAGACTCGTCTTGTACCATGGCCTAGTTATGTTTGCTGCAGATCTTTTTGAAATTAAAACGGACTTCTATGGGAGCAATAAAGGTAGCTAAATGGGCTTTTTGATGTGGTCTGACCAGAATGCTAAAAATGGGTTTGAATAGCAAGCCACACACAAAGGACCCAAATGCTCGGCGCACACCCCACCCTATTTATTTCAGGACGATTAAAACAACTGCAGTTTCGTCTTGAATTCACATCCATGAGTCTCTGTAATATTGAACTCATCTCTCATCTCATTTATGAATATGGATTATCTGAAACGGCTCGTCAACAGTCGCCACAGGCAGCTCATTCCCTTAACGGAATACACTGACGAGGAGCCCGAAGCAGCGCCCTCCGACGAGAATGGCGAAGACGAGACGCTATTGTACCCTCAACAAGACTTGCCACAGGCTCGAACCCAGCTCTGGACCAGGTACATTTGCACTTCTGCACTCTTCATCTGCGCAATGATATGCTGTTTCGCCGGTGGTTTTCTGGTCAGAGGTGCGACACAGCCTCGCCTTTGGAACTTTGACCACTACGACATTCGTAAGTGCATTCAATCTTGTCGCCTCATAGAACACTCATTCGCGTCAATGCTGACATGTAATGAATCAAGTCCCCTCTGACCTCCGGAGCCTACTCCTTGCCAACGACGACGCGCGCAATTCCTTTCAAAAAGACACCAAAACCCCCACCACCCGTGGCGAGGAAGCTTCCCCTCCTCTCTGGCATCAGGCCCCCTCTCCTGGGTCTGATAAATATTGGAACGACAACTTCATGATTAGCGATATGTTCCTTATAACTGCGGAGGACATACGCCGTCTCGGCAAGGACCCGGACAAATACGTGCACATCCCCGATGACTGGGGTTATGGTGACAAGAGATACCTCACGCGATTCGACCACACGCACCAGCTGCATTGTCTAGATGCTTTGCGGAGGGTGGTGTTTGCCGAACATAATGGAATCAATACCAGTTCTCCGGCGGAGATGAACCACTTCGAGCATTGCGTCTGGTCCATACTGGATTACCTGACGTGTCATGTTACTTATGATGTATACAATTATGTCTGGATGGAGGACTTCGCACAGCCGGTGCCAGATCACACTTCAAGACGAGAATGTCGCGATATGCAGCCCTTGATGGACTTCTACGACGATAGCAGCGTGCATACCGATGCAAGGATCAGGTATTTGACTGCGCGGCCGGACAAGGGAGACTATGTCCATCCGATTGCGGCGGACAGAAGGGCCAATAACCTGGAGGATGTGCAGAAGTCGGGTGATCCTGCCGTGTATGGAAGTGAGGCGAGGGCCAAGGCGAGGGTGATTAAGCTCGACAATGCGATCGCTGAGTATGAGGCTACTGGAGCCATCCCGAGGGTTGGAAAGGATACTCCTGCATGGCCGTAGCGGTTACGAACCTTATGTCTCCCCTCTGTTTGTTTGCTTGGGTACGGATGATTGCTCGTGGATGCAGGGAGTATTTGAAGATGTTTGGCCTCAGGTGTATATGGACTCCAAGACTAATGTGAAGATAACCCTTGGGAATGTTGGGTCCCTGAATCTGTCCTTTTCTCAAGCGTCGTTCCTTTGTCCAAATGACTCAGGCAAAAAGCCAAGACTGATGTGATGGCTGTGGCTCATATGAAGGGTGGTCTTGACCGACTCAGGGGCGAAGAGGGTTTGGTAGGGATGGGCAACGGCGGAAATCCTCTGTATCTGTATGCGAGTATGCAGCACTGCGAGTATGAAAAGCCCACTCCCAAGATCGCTGTACAGCCTTCATCTATTCCCCACATGACCGCCAGCTTCAAATCCACCTCAGACGTGGTTGACCGCTCATCGACTACTATCATGGTAGAAGAGGATTCTGGACAAGAGGGTTAGGGTGCCTTATTATTGGATTCCAGGCACTTGGTAATGGTTATGAGGTAATATCCTTGCAATCCCTGTGTCTACTATAATGCGATTCGTTGAAACTCATGGCCTGCATCTCGGAATTGTTTCATGTGATTGCTATGATCGTTGGTGGTTGATGAGCGATGTGCCGCCTGCAGCTCCACGCCAAGAACTTCCCCCTCAACTTCTGACACGCTGTGGTTCTCGCATATGGCTTCGCGTGGCAGTGCAAAAGTGGGGATGATGAGGGTCTGGATGGACCAGACAGACCAATATGCTTCGACCACGCTTAGGCGTCGTGACTGGCAAGGCCTCCTCATTCACTGGAGCTTCTGAATTCTTGCGGGATATATATACGTACTTGTATCCCATCTATTCCAAAGTTCAACAGGACAGCCCGCTTAAACATTCGCCAAACAAGTCATCCCACCAAACCACAACCATGGACTTCATCAACAAATTCAAGCACGGAGACGACAAGGAGGAGGAGGACAAGCCAAAGTACGCAGACAGCTCCGTCCAAACGGGAGAGACACAAACCCTATCCCACGACCCCCCAAGACACGACGCAGAGGAGCCTTCCAGGGACTTCCTCGGCAAGCTCATTGGGGGCAGCGGCCATCATCATAGCCATGATCATAAAGAAGCAGGAGACACTGACAAAAAACGCCACAGCTTCCTCGAGAAGCTAGGGCGCAAGGAAGACCGTGAGAAGAAACAGCTCGAGCTGGAGAAGCGCGAGCTCGAGCTGAAGTACGAGCTCGAAAGGGTCGAGAAGGAGAAGAAGGACAACGAGGGTTTCTTCGACCGGCTGAAGGACAAGTTTGATGGCGATATCGATAAGGAAAGGGCGCAGCATGAGCAGGAGGAGGACGACAAGCCTAGCTTCTTTGACAAGATCACCGGCAAGGAGGAGCGGGAAAAGAAGGCTGCTGAGTTGGATCGCGAGGAGGCGGAGATTAGGGCCGAGATGGCCAAGATTGCACAGGAGAAGAAGGAAAACCAAGACCTTCTTCAGAGGATCAAGGACCACCTTGATGGGGATGATGATGAAGAGGAGAAGAAGAAGTTGAAGGAAGACAAGCCAAGTTTCTTCGACAAGATCACCGGAAAAGCCGAAGAGGAGGAGCGCCGCCGTAAAGAGGAGGAAAACAAGCATGCGTTCAAGAAGTTGACAGATCGCCTCAACGAGGGGATGGGAGGTGGGAGGAAGGCCGAGGAGCAGGAGGACTTGCTTGATAAGAGTAAGTGAAACTCAAACGAATCAAAGTTGGTATGGTCTATTGACTCGACGCAGCTATCGATGCCATCCAGCAGTATGTCCTCCTTGAGGGCCCCCAACAGCAAGAGTCTTGCCTCGAGCAAATCAAGGATAAACAAATTGCCCAATTTATTCGGAATCAACTGCACCTCAAGAAGGAAAAGGAAGATGAATAAGTGATTCAGAGGATATCGGCTTGAGGCCGCAGGTCCTTTCACAGCCCGAGCATCTGCGTTATCATTATACGAAATACCCTGCTTGGTAACCCTGGGAAGCTTCGAATAAAATATCTTCAGACTCTCATACACAATCACACCTCCCAGCCTGCAAGGCATGGACAAATTATTTTTATATATTCTGAACGACTTAAGCTCATTTATAGGTCTCAGTACACTTAATCATCACCGCCGAGCTGCTCATTAAAAGCGACAAGCTTAGATAAGATCATCTCCTAACGGGACGGCTGCGGCACCGACATCAGGGTCCGTATACTGTTAGTATCCCGAGGTCTCCAACATACTGCGATCTTCGTCGTCACCGACGACGGTACAGGCGTTAACGATGGTCTTGTTGGGACCTCGGGATGTTCTGTCATCCGATGTTAGCGACGTGTTGAAAGCTGCGGGTTTAGATACCCTACGGTATTAGAACTCACTCTCGCAGAATGTTGACAGAACAGAGTCATTATTGTCTCCAAAATGGTCGAGGTCGATGTCGAGCTCATGCTTATCATCACCTGGTCATCACTATCATCATAGTCTACAAGGCAATTCTGCTTTCATAAGTCCAACCTAAAGCTTGGCCAAGTCTGCGCATGTGACTTCTTCGAGGCTGTCCGAACCTCCTCAGCATCTGTAAACAGAGGATGCTGCTTCTCTCACCTACAGCGAAACTACTCGCCTACCTTGTCGGGATCCGTCGTGAGGACAACGCCAAGTTCACGAGTAGAATGAAGACTACCCAAATGAGATATCCTTCAAGAAATATCAGGTATAGATCATGGTTGAGCTTGAGCGCCCCATTCGTACCCCTATTGACCTTGACACGCTCGCGTCCCGAATCCCGTTCGACGCGGCTTCCAAGGTTGGGAGTGTCGCAAGTGCATGTTCATCTTTGGAAATAGCGTCCACATTTGCAAGATCATCGTCAACATCTGTCATCAGATCATCACCTCGCTCATCAAATTCGTGCCCCAGGGTAATCTTTGATCTTTGATATTTAAGACTAGATGTCGTCTCTATATCTTCTCTAGATAACCGTGTATCTGGAGGAGCGTGTTTCTATTGCGACGTTTCCGCAAGTGACACCTCGAACCTGACGTCCAAAGTTGACAGCCTGCTTTCCACTACGTAGCTTCGATGGCAAGCTGAAGCGCGAGGAACCAATGAATTTTGTTGTGAAATTTCGCATACCAATAACCGGAAGGCCCTTGTCAAATTCCTCGAGTCGAATCTCAATGAAACCACCCTTTTGAAGGTCTGCAAGTTCGTTAACAAGTAAGTCAAATGGCATCAGGCCGTGAATTATCGCTTCGTCTGGACTGGCTAGTTGAGGACGAAGCATAACCCTTCCATGCTCGTCAAGATAGTCTTCGCCATTCCTTGGCAACATCCTCGCTCGATTAGCGGATAAGGAGGATGCTCGCAACTGCGGATGCAAGTGGAGAAGATTTATGACAAGGCCAACGAGAATACAAACATTTAACTGTATCAAAAACCAGAATTGCCATCGAATGACGGTCTCCAAGTCATGGGATGCTGTCGCAATATATGGGCTAGCCAATGCATTGGTAATTGCTTTTGTACTCTTCGTGACAGAGGCTTTGACTGCACACGACTGTTTCAAGTATACCTAGGTATTGAGTTAACTGATTTGGAGAAGGTTAGCCAGTGCGTTGGCCACCTGCTCTTAGAACACAGCCTACAATGGCAGACTTTCTCTCGTAATAGACTAATAGTTAGGTCTTCTCTGCTCTTCTATCCACCTGGCCTGTCGAGAACAACACCTGAGCTATTTTCCTGAGAAATAGTATGGAGAGAATACCTAGGTGCTTTATAGCCGTACCTATTGGTCCAGAACCGTCACAGCTAGAAGCATTGGGATATCTGATGGCAGACTCCGACGATAAGCGCAATATACCTCCCATCTTGATTATTACCCTCAGTTTCGGGGAGCTAGCAGCTACAACACATATCTGAAATCCTTATTCTGAAATTCAGTCTGATCTTTCATGCCTGCTTCATCACTTAACGCCTTATTGCTGGGGCCGTACTTCCTGTCCCGATGACGGTTCATGGTGAAAAGATATACTGTGAGTATTAGAAATGTGCCCCCTCCCCTTGACAGGAACAGTCGAGGTCTTCGTGCTTACCGAGTAATATGACGTGGCAACCCATTTTAATAATATACCCAACTAATAACCCTATCGCCGCTCCTTCATACCGGGGTGCTTGAGATGATTTGACTACAAATGGCCCTGCAAAATTACCCCAGCAATATGCCGTGCTACGGCAATCCTGTCAGTTCATAGGTTTTTCTGTAGACTAAAGAAGACCAGGCTTACAAGACTAGAGCATTGGCTATAGCTCGGTGGGTATATCCTCCCATGTTTGAAGAGATAGTGACCAGAGAGATTGTGAAACCGACGCTTTGGGCGTTAACCAGCCAAAAACTCACCAACCTTCCCCACGTGTTACTCCGCGGAAGGAAGGACAGGCATGCGGCAGAAACGGTGCATAAAATGTTCGCCACTGTAGCTGTTAGAAGCCGTGAATTTGGCACGTTCAGTGTGATGGCACCACCGATGAACAATGCGATTACTTGGACAGCATCTCCCACGGACTTGAGTTCGGTGGTTCTAGTTGTTGAGAAACCCTACTATGGTGGTCAGGAATAGCTACAATGAAGATCTTGATAAGCTGGTGGGGTTACCATATCCTTAATTATGATGGTTGAGAATGAATTGACTACTCCGTTTGGAACTGCACTGCAGCGCCATCAGTATGTGCAATAGCAACGACATAAGCGGCTGTCATGGACGGACTTACGCAGCAAACACAGCCACAAAGAGAAGGACCATTTTAGGGTCATACAGAGCGACTTTTGCCTGATCCCATTGAAACGTTTTGTTCTTAATACCCGTCTCGTTGCCGGACACTCTTTTTACGGCGATAAGCTTTTCTGTCTTGCTTAAGAACCGTGCATTTGGAGGAGCATCTGGAAGGAAGAAGAAGATGATGGTTGACCAAATTATAGTAGAGCCCCCAAGCTTGTTCGATTCGAATCAGTCAAAGGTCATACTGGGGTGGAGTGCTCTTACAACGAAGAAGATGATTTGCCAACGTTCAGGCTTTATATCAGAGCTTAGTGTCGAGACGCCCATCGAAATATACGAGCCAAGCTAGATATAGACAGTTCAGTAAGTCAAACAAGTCAGGCTTCCAAACCAGAAGGTCCACTCACAATGCCTCCAATACCGAGTGCGGAGCTTGTTTTCCAGAACATTTAGTATTCTCCAATTCTGAACTATATTGTGTGTCGGAAGCAACTTACTACCATATGCATTGACGGAGAGGTATTTCTCTCCTTGTATACCAAAAGCCCGTCATCAGCGTCAAGCCACTGTGCAATATATCAGCGTTGTTCACCAACAAATCAAAGAAGAACAGCATACGTACGGTGTAACTGCGGCCTCGAAGATTCCCATAAGGACTGGACAAATGAGCGCTATTGTCATTTATGGAGAGAGTATTCAACCTACATCTCACTGCCACTATAAATCACGGGTTTAGCCGCGGTTGAATATGAACAGGACTCTCTGTTACACTCACAGGCACTGCTGAAACTCCGGCATTGGGTCAGGACGATGACCAGAAGCCCCCAAAATAGGCAGCTTATACCGAGGACTCTTTGAGCCGGAAATCTACCAATGAGCCAGCCGCATGGGTATTGACCAAAGAAATATCCGCAGTATACCACTTTCACAGTCAGTATCAAGTTGATGCACCGGGTAAAAAGGGTTACATACTTGCTGAAAGATAGTTGAATTGTTGACCCTCCAACCCGAGAGCTTCCTGGTATCCAAACAAATTCGCATAATTCAATGCCGTCTTATCTAGGAACTGCAGCCCTTGAGTTATGAGAAAGATAGGCAGAATGACCAGGTCGATCTTCCATCTCACGCGCCGACTCTGCATCCAGCCAGTTTAGCGAGAAAGGCAACCTCAGAGAATCTGCATCACGAGAAACGCACCTGCTTCTCAGTCATACCGACGTCGAGTGCTTCCCGGTATTCTTTGTATCCGACTGCTTGATCCTATTGTCGATTCTTAGCTTGTCATCATTAGAGGCCTTTCGAGGTCGTACCTCGCATGTAATATCAATTTCCCTCGCCTGAGAACCTTTGGGCTGCTTCAAACGCCGACAGCCACTTGATGAGTCCGCATATGTGGGTTGGACATGTTGTAGTTCGATTTTATCGGCGTGTCCGGCGTCATTGGCCATTGTACAAACAACTCGTTAGAGACGAGACCTGAACGTGATGAAATAGATTAGTCGAGCGGCTCTTCAGATTACCATGAGCAGTGTAGTAGTAAGAATCCTTGTGTAGTACTCGGGTCCTGAATGTCCGGTGCGGGGCAAGAAAGCAACATATATATTGTCGATGGGGATTATTATTTAGCCGCCCCCATGTCCTGGCGAAACCTTGTCCAAAGAGCCGAGAATAAGAAAGTAGGTCATGGCCTCTTAGCCCCACCTGGACAGCGGTGTGTCGCCATCGTCATGAGTGATAGCGAGGGTTTCATCGCCAAGCCGTCGGCAGTGTGCTGTCTCGAGGGCAATATTCACGATGGAAAGCCACGTGGAAGGTACACGACCATAGCAGGTGTTGAGACGTATATCGCAAGACCTGGGGCAGGCAGAGACAATGGAAGAGTGGTGTTCTACTTCCCAGATGTTTGGGGACTGTTCACCAATGCTCTACTCATTGTTGACGCCTTTGCCGACGCCGGATATCTCACTCTCGCATTAGACTACTTCAGAGGTGATCCCGTCTGGAAACACCGCCGGAATCGAGACGACAACAACCTTGATTTTGATTACCAGGCTTGGAAAGAAAAGCATACCACATTTGCAGATGATTGTGTGCCGAAGTGGGTTGATGCAGTGAAGCAGCAATACGGTTCCGTAGAGACCAGATATGCTTGCGTTGGGTAGGTATGCTTTCTGAAACCCTGTGGGCCACAGGTACTGACAGAGATTAGGTACTGTTTCGGCGCACCGTATGTTTGCAATGCTTTGGCCGATAACACGGCATCCGTTGGCGCCTTTGCTCACCCTGCATTTCTGCAAGACCACCACTTCGCAAACTTGAAAGGTAAGAGAGCGCCCGTCGCTATTGGTGCTTAGCACTGATGACCTTTGTTCAGGACCCCTCTTCCTGTCCTGCTCTGAGATCGACCATACTTTTGAAACTCCCTCCCGCCGGTTGGCAATGGATATATTGCAGTCGCGAAAGAAGATCTACCATCTACAGTTGTTCTCCGGCGTCGAGCATGGTTTCGCTCTCCGGGGTGATATGGATAATCCCTATGAACGTATGATACCCGTTTCTTCAAGGAACAAACAAGAGCTAATCAGATGGATAAGGCTATGTAAAAGAGCAGTCTCTGAAGGGTATCATTCAGTGGTTTGATTTCTGGCTTTCGCAGGAATAGCCTTATGAGCAGGCACTTGTTTTTTGCCCGCTTTATTTAAGGCCGGGCAGGTATATAATCACATATCAATAGCTATTAAGGAAAAACTCTAAACTTGGATATATGATTCTAGTTTAGGAGTGTACGAGGGTATCCAGTGTATACGTATGAGGAGAAAATTCACGTTGTCAAATTGAGCCCTCGCCCGCACTATGTATACTGTCACTTTTCAACCAGACGATTGGCCTCAATGTGCCGTTGACCTGCCGGGCTTGAGCACCATTGCCACTGATCTGCGGAGGGGAAATTGATTGCAAGACAAGGAGTGCACACGTATTAAACAGAACCTTCTCTCCGCATCGATCTGGCATCCGAGCTTTGCAAATCTTGTACAATGGGTTCATGAGCATCCATCCCTGAAGCTCTATACATAACTCCCTCGAATATTTTGATACTAGCGGTCAGAATGGCTCCGACCAGAGCTTTTGACCTGACAGGAGAAGTCGCCCTCGTCACTGGTGCAGGGTCCCGAATGCCCGGTAGGAAGGATAGCATCAAGCTTGCACATGAACTACTTTCGCGCTAACTAGCACACGCCGTACAGGAGAGATCGGTAATGGCCGAGCTACCGCTATTGTCCTTGCTCGACAAGGTGCAAAGGTTGCTCTTGTTGATTACAATATAGAGTGGGCTCAAGAAACGAAATGCATGATCGATGAAGAAGGCGGCATATCAGAAGTTGTGCATGCAGACGTGACGGACGAGCACTCTTGCAGGGCCGCTGTTGAGAAGACCGTGCAGACTTTTGGGGCCTTGCACATCTTGATCAATATCGGTATGCTAATGTCCATAGACTGGTGGTGGCTTAGCAATCTCAGCGAACTGACACGACAGCGCAGTCGGCGTCGGGGGTGCCTTAGGAGATGCCACCACCCTTGATCTGGTTGCATGGGAAAGAGACATTCGTATCAACCTGACCAGTATGATGTTGATGGCTCGACATGCTATCCCAGAAATGCGTAAGAACGGCAGAGGCTCCATCGTGAACTTGTCCTCTGTCAGTGGACGTGAGTTGCACTTGTTGCTGTCCGTTTTGACAAGCTGAGGTCTATACTGACAGCATGCAGTACTCGGGGGAAACCCTAGCCTCGTGTATCCCACGACCAAGGGGGCTATCATCCAGATGACAAGGGCTATGGCAGCTCAACACGGCCCAGAAGGCATCACTGTCAATTGTGTGGCCCCTGGCATGGTTTTCACGCCCATGGTACGAGATCGAGGCATGTCCGACGAGCTCCGACAGGCGCGGATCGATCAAAACTTGCTGAAGAAGGAAGGTACTGCGTGGGATGTTGGCCACGGTCTGTTGAATCTTGTCTCCAGAAGGGTGTTCCCGGGTACTAACTATGATCATCTCTAGCAATTCTGTTCTTCTGCACCAAAGAAGCTCGGTGGATCACTGGTGTCATTATGCCCGTTGATGGTGGAGTAGGTGGCCAACAATCGCTAGGCATAAGGTTGATACTGACTGGCACACTACAGACGACTGCAGGCAAGGCTGATAGGCCAGCGCTCAAAGCAGATTCACTAGCAGAATCCATGACGGGGGTGCCGAACAGCGCTGACAATGTCTGGTGATATTCCAAGAACGGAGGATGTTTACCCTACCGAGCTCTTCTTGGTACCCTTTGATTCTTATTTTTATTGAATTGTTTTCAATGCGTCCACCCGTGGACTTTATCTGACGCGGCGTCTTGGCTATTGGAGACCCCATGGTGAATAATATGAACTCCACGGCTTCCAAGGTTGACAAGTCGACAGCAGGGCAAGGAATGTATAGGAAATGGACGTTGGACACAAGGGCTTTACGAAGAGGTAGTAAATATTTATGCTGCGACGCGTTGGCCACGATGCGTACAACAGCGTGTTCCAAAGGTTCTTGTCACGAAGAGTGCAAAAGCAATTGCCAATGCTTGTGCATTGGCTAGCCCCTATGTTGCCACAGTTCTCCATTAATAGTATAATGTTGTAGGAGACCGTTCTCCATAAGATCATTGTGGAGTCCTCACAAGTACATAACACTCCCCTCATGCCAGATGGCTCGACCTCTCAGCAGACCGACTCACTTTGAGCAGACTGCCGGCGTCTTGATCGGCGAAATATGCCTGGGGCAGAGTTCCCATGGTTGGGGAGGATCCTCATCGTGTCGGCGAGGTTCGGTAGCGGAGGTCGGTGCACCGAGCCACGCTTACGAACTGTGCCGACTCCGATACGTCTCATCTCTTCAGGTGTGTGAACAATCCTTTCTTCTTTTGGTTTCTATTCGTTCTTTCAGCGGACATGTAACCTGAGTACTGTGTACTTCTCAGTTCTCTGGAGACGAGGGGGCCATTGATGGCGCACCTTGCAGGGAATGTAGTGTAAATCTAAGATAGTGCTGAACAGGTGGCACCAACATCGCAGACATGTTGGCCGGCGTTGCACATGGTGAGCTGCAGCAGACTCTGAGCTTGCTGCCTGTTCGGAGCGTGGGCTTCATGCGAACCAATTAGACTATAATTCTACTTGGGGTTGGTTCTCAGCTTTCCCTTAGCCCACACCCTTTCCAAAAACCAACAATAAAGTCTCCCTTCCAAATTTTATCATGGCCCTCCATCCTTGTGGCTCTTCGTCATCTCCTCTAGTTTTCCACCTCGCTCTTGCTTTCAGCACGACTTGTTCCCCCCCCCCCCCCGTCAACTCAGTTCAGTCCACGGTAAATCGCACTCAACCTGCCCTCACCTTCAACATGGCTCAACAGCACCCGCAGCTCCTCCTACCTGACTACTTCTCCAAGTTTGCCCAAAATTACGTTCGGCAGACGGGTCACTCGACGCTGAACATTCTTGCCGACGTCATCACCAACAATGTCCAGACGTCTACCCACCCTATTGGCCCGGACTCGGTCGTGCACGACACGGCCGCAGGGCCCGGCATAGGCGCCGCGGCGCTCGTCGCCAGCCTCCCCAAGGACCAGCTACCAAAGGAGGTTCTGGTCTCAGACAATGTTGCCATGATGGTGTCGGCCGCGCGCGAGTCCCTCGACGCCTCCCCGCTGCCCCACGTCGACTGCAAAGAACTCGACTCGCAGGACCTGTCGTCGGTGCCTGACGAATACTTCACCCACTCGATTGACAACTTCAGCATCTTTACCTTCGTTCGCCCCGTTGACGCTGTCCGTGAGACATACCGTACCCTGCGCCCGGGTGGCATCGCCGTCGTTACCTGCTGGCGCCGGTTCGCACCCATGCTCATCGTTCATGCCGCCCAGAAAAAGATCCGCCCGGACTTACCACTCATGCCTACACCAAGCCCCGAGTTCTACCAGGAGGGCGCGCTGCAGGAAGTGGTCGAGGAGAGCGGCTTCTCCAAGGCCAACATAACAATAGCCGACAAGGTTTTGCTCGTCCACGACGACAAAAATGTCGCTGGCCTTACTACACTTATGTCGGGCCCCATGATGGCCAAGGCGCGCGAGGGCTACACGGAAGAAGAGGAGGCTAGGTGGGCTGAGTCTGTTGGTCAGTCCGTGAAGGAAGAGGTAGAGCAGTTTGGGGGCATTAGGTTTGAGGCCTATATTCTCTTGGCTACCAAGTAGAACGGCTTAAGCGTATCTGCTCGTGAAGGGAGAGGGAGAGAAGAATTGATTGGGCACCACTGTGTGTTAACCGATATCAACCTCTGATCTGACACAAGTGCCTAGTTAGGACAGACTGGTTTAGAGCAACAGAGCCAAGCACGTGGTTAGGTAATGAATTGAACTGAATCTGTAGAAATTATTTGAGAGCGCGTAGGAGGAGGCTCCTGGGTTCTCCTCACCAGTTAATCATGCCACTTGTGAGCCCACGATAATTGTGAGAGAGGCCGCCGTTCATTGCCGGGGCAGCCTGGTCATTACAACCCGTTCTGGCGCGTCACTCGTTCCTCATCGTGTGGATGCGGCGGCCTCACCATATTGTTGGAAGCGGAAGTCATGGGCTAGATGATCCGCACCGGCACTCTCTGTATCTCTTTATGTAAATATAAATAGCTTTACCCACCCATGTAGGTTCCCGGAGCTCCCGCTCCTTCAATGCAACACACTTTCACTACAACCTTCCCGCTCAACACTTGGTAACACCTTCTCGATAGGCTCAAACTTTAGTAGAAGACGGAGAGAATGAATCCACGTCTCATCATCCCAAGGCTAGCTTATGCCCTCATCGCTAGGTTTGCTGTCGCCGTTCTCCCCCCACATTCTCCTCTTTCCCTGCTGTGGCTTCCAAGGTAATGTATATGCCAATTTTCCAAAGTCTCGACAACAACGCTTCGTAGGATGAGCTCTGCCAAATACTTGCCTAGATAGGTCCATGGGCCCAACCCAAAGCGCCAGTAGCGGTATTGTAGATCACGCCCACTTTGCTGTTTTTCCAGCCAACGTCTTGGGCGGAACCTGTCTCGATCTAGCCCCCAGAAAGGGGTGTCGAAATCTTAGGGGTTTAACTTATTTAATGCAGTTGATTTGCCGCGTTCGAAGAAATGTTATTCTTCCTCGCTTCGTTGGCGGCGTGGCAACGAGAAAATTGATACCCACACAAGCAGGTGCGCTGGTGAAATAGTGGTGCAGGTCGCGAGGAGAAAGGCGAGATGGGCTACTGAGCCAGGGCCAGGCTGTCCGGGCAACACACGGCGGCGATTCCGTATATCTACGTCGCTTGGGTTATTTTCGTGAGCAGCCTCCAGCTTTATTTATATCCTTCCGTTCCCCCAATCTATCTCTAACATATTTCATCCTTGGCTCCACTCGTAGTCTATGGAACAATTTGAGATATGTAATTCTCTTTAGCGTCTCAGCACCCATCTCAGAATTTTGATCTCTCCCCCTCGAGACCTCCCTCCTTGCCACCCGTTCTTCCTGGACCGTCTGGGTCGATACTGCGTGTCTTGGGCTTGACACCCGCCTTGCCAACAATTCCAGAGCCCCTGAAAGCTAAGGCTACAACCAACAAACTCATGCCACCCAATCCGAAATTAAACCACTGTGCCGCCTGTAATCCCTTCAAAGTCGGCTGATCCCAGGTTTTCAACGAACCAGAATCCTGCACACTCGTGCCTCTCTCGTCTGCTATAACTGCCGTCTGCACCGCCGTGGCGATAGCCAAGCCGATCGCCCGTCCGAACTGTCCTGCAGCATTCACCAATGCACCACCCATAGCTTGGTCAGCCTGTGGGAGAGAGTGGGATGTGAAGAGTGTCAGACATGGCCAGGTTGTATCAGCCCCGAAGACGGAGAGGACCATTGCTGGTAGGCCATAGGCAAAGTACGTCGTAGTGGGCGGGATTGGGACAGCAAATAGGAGACAGGAGACGCAGATACAGAGGTTCCCAAACAAGAGGAGCATATATGTCGGAATTATGCCAATCAGCCTCGATGTTGCCGCTGCCGTAAATATACCCGCAACACCGGTCGGGATGTATCGTAGTGTCGTTTCAATGGGGGTGAGTCCCTGGAAGTCCTGGAAGTAATATGTTGTATAGATCAGATAACCGTTGAAACTTGAGAAGAATAGCCCCATGATGAACATCCCGGCGCTGAACCGTTTGTTTTCGAATATCGAGATCTTCATGAGTGGGGTTCGTTTGCCTGTCTTCTCGAGATGCCGTTGCCAAAGAATGAACAGGGCGATGATGACCACCGACACCACGATGAGCACTGGTACCCAGGGCGTCCTCCAACCGACGACATTTCCCTCGGTAAGAGCAAATAGCAAGACCATGAGACCAATCGTGATCAACACTGCGCCAACCCAGTCAACAGTCGCCTTCACCTTCACACCCTGGGAATGTAGTGTCGTCGGTGGCGGGGGAATCACGAAGAATCCAGCCAGCGTCACTAATGAAGCAAGAATAGCCAGCACCCAAAATACCCATCGCCAATCCACGTACGATGAAATCAGTCCGCCCAACAGATTCCCACAGATGCTTCCCATCGGCGCACCAGCACCGTAAGTTGAGAATGCATAGTTCTTAGCCTTGCCCGGCGGGAATGTCGTCCCGAGAATTCCAATCGCCGTGGGTACGTTAGCCGCAGCGCCCAGACCCTGGAGGCCACGGAACAGATCGAAAGCGATTTCGTTTGGGATGAAAGGGTTCACAATCGTGGTGGCAGTGACCCAGGCAGATCCTAGAACGAAGATCTTGCGCTTCCCGTACAAGTCTGCTATCCGGCCCCAGAGAAGCAGGAAGCAGCCGAAGGTGAGGGCATAGGCAGAGACGACCCATTGTTGGCGTGAGTCCGGGATGCCTATATCGCGGCCTATAGTGGGGAGGATGATGACTACAGCTTGTATGGATAGGGTCTGGTCACGACGCGGCGTTAGCTGAGGCTCTGACCTTGGGAGTCTTCAATGCTGCAAAAGGGGGTGATAACGGCTCTAATTACTCGCATTAAGGAAGCTGGCACCGGTCACAGTGGCGACCAGTGCGATGGCTTTGCCTTTCGACAATGGGCCGCGCGAGGACTGCGATGTTGTCCGCTGGACTCGAGCATCTTCGTTATCGTTATTTCCTTGTCGTTCTTCGTCGACCTGTCGAGGGACTTCTTCAATCACTGATTCGTCCGATGACGGTTGCGCCTTTTCTGAGCCGCTGCTAAAATTTGCTTTCTCGATGTCGCCACCGCTTGAGGCTCCTAGCATTGACATGCTTGCAGAGCAGGAAAAACTGGTTGAGGACAAGAGAAATCTGCAAAACGACCATTCAGAAGCCACGTAATATTTGCGAGAAATGGTCCTCGGGTCTACGGGTAGACCTCGGAAGTTATTGCCGATGTTGGGTTGCCCAGCTCCACTTCATTATCAGTCCAGGGCAGGAGTTCAAGCCGGAGATGTCACTGTGACTTTTACATCCAAGGTAGGTATACCTAGCGTCACAGAATGGCTGAGTCGGCTAGACGGTAGGCTGGTTTATTCGTAGTCTGTCAGTCTGTTGAAGGGTGGCCATTATTACATCCATCGGATTGCCGAACTTGCATCCCTAATTGACTGCACCGGCCCATTCGCCGATTGGTAAATGTCTTCTAACACCCCAAGACACGCGTACTACGTCCGGATGTTCGGCCCCCACGGTACCTAAGTAGTGAGCTCTTCGCTGGTCAAGACTACCCTAGGGTACCCCAGTCTTTGTTTGCGCAGCACACCGTCGAACCGTAGCAGGTGTTGATATCAGCAATATTGCCCCTGTTATATAAGTAAACATAGCAAGTAGGGATTCCTAGTAACCTACCACACTACGACAGCCCGAAACGGGTATGCTGCCTACCTAGATACCCTTAGGCAATGCATAGCCCTACTATACGTCGCTTGCGTGACTATCGTAAGCACGTAATAACCTACCCAACGTACTATAAGAACTACAGTTACGCGTTTACTATACACTTCCTTTAAAAGTTCCTCCCAAATCTCATTTCAGACACCAAGCGGCATGCTCTTTCGGTCAGGCTAGGATATGTCTCTGGGCGAAAGGGGACACGATATTACCAAGTCAACTGGGTTCCAGTCCCATACGGACTGCGAGGTAGATTAATCTATATGAAGAGGTGCAACATGAAGAGTGTTCAGGTTTGGAATAACATAAAACAAGTCCGATTACAAGCGCTTGCTAACATAAAGACATTAGGAATAGTAACCAGAAAAACAAACGTTAAAGATTACCAACAGGTTAGCCGGTTATAATGAATATGTAATAGCAGTGGTACATCAGATGATATTAGAATAATGATACGTAAATAATCATGTAATAGGGACAAAAGAAGAAAAGAAAAGAAGCAAATGAGAAAAGGGTTAACGCCAGAGGGATTGAAAGGCTGCCCATTGAATACCGACAAGCATACCCTCGTCATTGAAACGCAACGTTCCCTGGTCCGAGTCTTACCAATCGGATGAAGGGATGAGTAAAGAGAGGAGGGCCAAAGTATGCCAGCAGAAGGCAGGCGAGAAGACCGAGGAGGCCGGAGTAGAAGAGATGCCTTTTTATCAGGTGGTCAGCTAGCCGAACAGTCCTGGAGAGGCCCGCCATGTGGTATTTCTGGGACATTGGGATTGGCTGGGCAGGATGATTGACGATGGGGTGGACGTCGGGGAAAAGGTCTACGGTATGGCAAGCCCGTATCGGTGCAATGGACGTCGATATCACGGTATGGAGATCCCGATCCTGTATCACTCTTTTCTTTAGGTGCAAAAAGGGCTGATGATGGTGATGCGGTATGGCAAACCCGCGTTGTATTGTACAATATCTCCCGAGCATATGATATGGACAGGTAGAAGCATGAACATGCATATCTCGTGTGGTATCCGCTCAGCAGAAAACATGTCTGTCCGCCTTGCGCAGCAAAGGTATCAAAACAACATCCCGCACACGGGAACAAAAGGAAAAGCATAGCAAATGAAGAGTTATAGCAAGTAAAACGGATTGGTCCACCACTCACCCCGTCGCCCGTCTTACCCAAAGGGATGTGGGTTCATACTCGGCATGCCGATCCAGCCTCTTATATGCGCGGTGAAGCTTCATGCCTAACTCGTGCTCTTGGCGCTGCACATCCGCCAGCTCCCTCTCCAGCTCCTGGACCTTGAGCTTCTCCGACTCTCTCTTGCGCATCACCTCTGGGGCCGCCATCAGATTGTCTCGCGGCATGAGCTCCGTCATCTGTTTTATTGAGCGGTTGATGTTTATGCGGCGGTTGCCGAGGGACTGAAGCTGGGCATTAATCAATGCGACGCGGTCGTTGACAGAGGACGCTGTGATTTCGGGGGGTGGGGCGGGGAGGGCTTTGTCGACTGAGACAATGGAGGGGGGTCGGGGGGTACTGGTTGGGCCAGAGGCCATTCGGAGGGCCATGCTGTTATCCTTGGCCTTATCAGGAAGCTCGCGTGGAGGCCGAGGTGCATCTCTTGCATTCCGTGGCGGAGAGCTTTGCGTGTTGATGCCAGCACTATTGGCACCAGCCATCGACATCCACGGCTTGCTCAAACTGATCTTGACAGGCTCATCATCATTATCGTCCCATGTGGTCTTGCTCCGCAGCTTCGGTCGACTGCGATCCATGACACTATCGCTCGGGTTACTGTTATTATTGCTGTTGCTGTTGCTGCTGTTTGAGCACAGCTCTACGTCTTTAGGAGGTGTGGGTAGCGGGGGTGCGTCAGCTTCGTTGTAATGATTTCGATCGAAGTGGTCGAGGGATTCACGAGGCGTCGACGCGTACGCCGAGGTCGCATAGGTTGTGACGCTGAAACGCGAAGGCGGCTGGACGTAGGGAGAGTCGGCGTTGCCTGCGCCAGGCAGATTGGCTGTGTTGACGATAGGCCGGGGAGCTGCTTCTTGGCTGGGTCGCTGTTGTTGATCGCGGTTTGCTTCGGCCTGTTGTGAATAGACCGATGATGCGAACGACTCCTTTGGTTGGTGAGTCGCCTCGTTGCCCGAGCTTATATTCGCAAATGGAGTCCCACTGCCTACCCGCTTTCTTCGGATGGGAGGGTGTGAAGCAATCGGGGAAGGTTGTGCAGACAGTATTTGTTGTTGCTGGAGTGGTAATTGTCCAGGGTTGGCATCAGCATTGACGCCGGAATTGCTCGCATTAGCGTCGATATTAGCAGTTGCATTAACGGCTGCAGATCCCCCTCCAGGCAGTGTCGGGCTATTAGATCGAGGTGGGCTTGGGTACCCCTGCGGGGTGACATTTCCACTGGCAGCTTGGGCATTGTATCCATTGTTGCTGGGCTGGCGCTGCGAAGATGGGATAAATTTGCGGAAGGTGTTAGCCATACTGCTTGCGACCCCGCCTCTCCTCCCTGCAGGAATACCTCCTCCTGGTTGCTGCTGCTGCTGCTGCTGCTGCGATTGTTGGTCTTGGTTCTTCAGTTGGTTTTGAGGACTGATGGGTGGGCTTGGCATAGCAATATCGGGCCCGCCTTGTCCATCATCTCTGCCTCTACCTCCAACGCCACCTCCAACGCCACCGGCACTAGGACTGGGGCCGGGACTTGGGCTAGGGCTGAGAGCTTCAGACAAACGCAATGATACTCGCTTATTACTTCGTGTTGGTAGCCTCAGGGGTGCAACAGTGGGATTGTCCTTTACGGGCTCGACCAAGGCAGTTCGTCCGGATGCACCACGCCAGCCAGGCCTGTTGGACGTGAACGCCGCCGCAGCAGGATCTGTGTCGCTCGTGGTATTTTGTTTAGAGCCCATGGACGGACTCTTTGGTGGAATTGGCGAGGTGCCTCTTTTCTCGGCAGTCATTGTAGCGACGCCCAATCCATGCGCATGTTCGAGAGACTTGACTTGTGACGACACGGACTTCTCCCCTCTTGGCCTGCCGTTGCTGCTCCCGGGCTTTTGACTGTAGTCCACTGTGGGCTGTCGTAGTCGTTCACTGCTGTCCACTGCTTTCAGATTTTGTGGCACAGGGGAAGGCTGTCGCAGCCTCTCTCTGCTGTCTACCGGCTTCAGGTTCAGTGGTACGGGCGAAGGCTGTCGCAGGCTGTCTCTGCTATTCACCGTCTTCAAGTTGTTCGGTACCGGAGAAGGCTGCCGTAACTTCTCCTTGCTACCCATCGGGCGCATACTCTGATCTCGTGGTGATGCTCCATGCAATCTCTCCTGGCTCGATCCTACCCGTGCCCGACCTGCGGCTTCTGCGTCCTTTAGTTGCCGCCGCTCGCGACGCATCATGGGAATATTGGATCGAGCATTTGGGGACGGCGTGTTAGCTTGCCGGCTGGCAGATCGTTGTTGGGAGGGAAGGTCGCTGAGTGAAGACATGTTGGGTCTCGAACGGGGAAAGGTAAAATCGTCCTCTTCGTCTATGGGGGAAATGTCGTGATTGGGTCTAGAACAGATGCGCACCTTGTTAGCAGGTCTTGGAGAAGCGATGCGGTATTGGTGGTAGCCGGAGTAGCAGGAGGACAGGCCGAATAACCGCGCCGATTCCGGGACTCGTACTAGCCAGCCAATCCTTAGCCTTCCAGCGCAAGAAGATATACGTACACATCACCATAGGCCGGCAACTCAGGCGAGCTGGGCGGGGACACGTCGTCAAAACCGCCGGGCTGGTATCGGTGCAGGTTAACACGGTCGCGGTGGTTTGCGAAGTTTGTATGCATGGAGGAGGTTTGGGAGTAGCTAAAAGAAGGTTGGGAGTAGATGGAGGAGGTCGGTCGGCCTATGGATTCGCGGGGATCGTGTCGGTGGTGTTGATGACTTCGTGGGGCCGGAGGCTGCTGAGGGAAGGTTTGCTGTCGGACAGGAGGTTGGACAGGTGGCGGTACCTCGCTATTGTTTGCAGAACACACGTGGAATGTCAGCCATTGTCTTAAGTGATGTCTGTCGTGCGTTTCGTGTAGACGTCGCATCATGTCATGGACTGCTACGCGTGATGTACTCTCTCATGTGGTTACTCGGCCGTTGATTGCGCGGGCTGCCGCTTCTTTATCCTTTATCTTTTTCTTTTTCTTCTTCGGCATATTTCTTCTCTGTCCTCCTTTTCCGAAACAATTGTCTGTAGCAGGACGAAAGCAAAAACGATGGGCGCACTTACAACTGTCCAATGGTTCTCGTAGGCGGAGGAGGACCGCCCCTGATACTGTACTGGTAACTCCCCTGGCCACCGTAAGCACCGTGAGCACCGTACCCGCCGTATCCTGTGCCTGTTCCTGCGCCTGCGCCTAGACCTGCGTAGTTGTCGCCCGGATTTGATCGTTGTTGTCGGTGTTGGTTTGGGTTTGGGTTTGGGTTTGGGTTTGGGTTTGGGTGTGGGTGTGGGTGTGGGTGTGGGTGTGGGTGTCGCTGCTGTTGTCGCTGTGCAATTACCGATGAACGAGGTTGCCAGTGGTTATTATTCGAGAGAGATGCGGGCACTGATGATGATGACAATGATTCCGACTGATGATAGTGTTGTTGTTGTTGTGGTTGTTGTCTTCCGGAATTACCAAGAACATGGTCCCTGCTTGGCCATGGCGGAGCTACCAAACCACCCGCACCCGCGCTCGCACTCGTTCCCGCGCCGGCTCGGAAACGGTCCCACATAATCGGGTCAAATCCTCTAAACGGAACTGAACGGAACTGAACGTTTGAAATGAGAAGAATGAAAGGGTGCAAAGCACAGGACAGATCAACTGATGCCGCTCGGACCCGGTGATCAATGGTATACGGTAATTGTGACAGTTCAAGATGACGACTAGAACTCGGAGATCGGAATCGGATGTCGTTTACGGAGTAAGATGAGATGGAATCCACCCTCTGACTAACAGTAGCCCCAGAGTCGGCTCACTCACGTTGTGGGGGCAGGGTTGGTAAAGTTGAATGGATCCAGGTCAGCTGAAGTGAAGTACTGTAAAGGTGGTGGTGAGTGCGGTCTTCAATAGAGAGGGGGGGAGAGGAGAGTAAGAGGGGATGGAAGAAGAGATGAAAATCTGAAGGATCATTATGAAAATGACAAATGACAATACCACAGCCGCCCAACAGTTCGTCCTCTCTTCTTTTGAGAAAAAAAAAAAATTTATAAAAATATAAAACTAAATAAAAATAAACAACCAACCGGCTGCAAATCAGGAACATAATGTAACCCAATTGTCCGGTTCGAGTGTCCAGGTTGGATCACTCACTGCCACCACCATTCACTACATGACCACGATTAGCGACTCCAGTCTATCGTTGTTGATTGACTGATTGACTTTGGCCCCCTCAAGAATTCAAGATTTTCTTCCCCCTGCCCCCTCCAGGAAGACCTCAGCTCTGCAGGATGACTGGCTCTGGATAATCGACACTCCCCACTCGACATAGGGCTGAGACACAAGGACTGGACCGCTTGATTTGATTGACAACCAAGAACAGCCAAGAACAACCTTGTCCGAATGGTTCGTCGCATGCCTCTCTCTGCCAGTGTTCGTGGCGCAGTGCAATTGCACCAGGTCAGGATGATTGGCCGGCGTAACGCGTTTCAGGGTCACCAGTCCACGAGGTTACAGTCGACGACGACAGAAAATAGACGCCAGTCATTGTAATTACCTGGATACGTACTGTTACATCTACCTACCTAGGTAGGTATAGGATTTGCGGTCCATGTCCCCTTCGATGTTCTAGCTCCGAGATTTGGTGGAGGAAATGCCCCATCACTGCTGCAGCTCCAATCGTTCCGCCATGCACTAATGAACCATATTGGTACTTAATATACCTCTTATACCTAACATATGTGGCCTGGCGCATGCTGGGACGGTGCCCGCAAACTCCGCGGGTCCACTCAATTTTAAAGGCCACCTGAGACAACCGCATCATGTGCTTCCCTTCCCATTGCCAACCTCAAATCTCGGGTCCGATTTAGGGGTTGTACGTATATCGATTTGTCCCCCGGATTTGCACACGCTATCAACTCCCAGTCAACATGTTCTTTAAGTCAGGGTTAGGGCTTGCGGTCATCCTCCCCCCCCGGCCCCCCGCCCCCGCTTCCCAACACAAGAAGGGGGGAAGGGGGAGTATCTACTGTGTTGAACATCCGTGTTGTCAGCCTTCTTTGAAATCAATGGGCATCTATGTGAAGCATCTTGCTCCCCCAAATAGTGTGCTCGACAAACGCACTCACCGTCGCCGGGCGGACTCATACCCGTGGACTTAGCGATGCGAAGTTCACATCCTCATGCGTCTAGATCACATACTTCGGCACTGTCGACTGCTGAGAATGGGTGACAAGATCCATTGATATGGTCATTCAGTATTGAGAAGCTGATTCATCCTTGGTGTCCCATATCACTGGGTGTATAAATCTTGGCGCGCATGTAAACATTCATATAGACATTCCAAGTTATAAGACAGTCGTCTCTAGAACAGAAGTTCAAATTCTTTGCTATATACACTCTAAAGAGATACGTTGGTGGACTTCTTAAGGGGGAGTAAACTAAGAGTGAAGGACACTGATAGTGTAAGCCGAAGTCTTGAAAACAGCGTCGCTGCCCGTGAACGGCTCGGTACCCGCCTGCAGCGAGGTAATGTACATAGATGAAGAGATGCCCTCATTAGCAGTGAGGTACTTGAAGAACAAGTTGAGATCGCCCGAGAAGCTGGTAATCGTCGAGGTGGCAACGAAGGAGTAAACAGTAGTGTCTCCGTTAGGGCCCGAGTACAGCTTGAAGTCATGGCCTCCGATAGTTGCGGTAGCGATAGCAGACCCTGATTTGGAGATGGGGCCAGCACCGCCCAACGCCGCGAGCCAGATCATGATTTCATATTTGTTGGTGCCTCCGGATGTGGGGGCAAGCCACAGGTCGTACGAGACATCGGCAACGAGATTGTTTCCAGTGTAACTGTGCGTACGGAGTGGACAGTCAGCCTTCGTAGTCCCGCCAGCTTCCTATGGGAACACAAGGTCGTGTACGGGAATGGATAGTTCAAAGATTTTCCTCTAGACAGACGTAAACTCACCTCCACTTCCAAATAGAGTTGATAGTTGTGATGGAACTCAGCTGCTTGTTGACATTCGGGACAGCCACGTTCGAGTAAGACTTGACCGAAGTGGAACCGCCAGCCCAGCTCCAGGAACTAGACCAGGACGCCGTGTTGCTCGCAAGGTCGTTGAAGGTAGTACACTGCGAGCCCGAAGTAGCGGCAGATGCACCAAAGTTGTTGTGGTAGAAGGTATATTGGCCGGCAGTCTCAGAACCAAAAGTACCACAGAAAGTGGTCGACCGCTTCTCGATGGCTGAGTCGACGTGGGTAGCACCACGATCCAACGTGGGTGTGGGAGAGGCCACAATGGCCGTGGCCGCCAGAATCAGATTGGAGATAGCGGTGGTGAACTTCATCTTGAGAGGGAAGGGAACAGTTGAGTCTGCCAAAGGATTGAATGGGAGAAGATTGGTTTGAGTGAGGATCTACAGAAACGAGACAACTTTGGGGGGAAAGTGCTCGAATATATAGATCCGATATTCTGGTAGGGTTCCAGCTGATGATTAGGCTACCCCTGAAAAGCAACGCGGAATACTGTTCACTTTCGCTCTAGTCTTCAACCATGTACGAGCGCGTATCTAATCAAAGTTCGATGTTGTCATGCTAAACCAATACATCCATACCACTTCAATATCATTTTCTGTGTTGTGGGCTACCTCTTGCCTCACCATTGCCATGTCATATCACTAAGCAGATTCGAGGGGCTTCCCTGCCCCATTGAAGTCTCCCATGGCCGAGACTCTCCGGGGCCAGTCAAGGTTTTAAGCTTAAGGGTGGATCAGCGTATTCGGCTAGATCCGAGGCTCATACCACAGTTATTTGTGTATTATATGTCCACCTGTGTCTTTGGAGCTCAGATGGAGTAAGAACAAGGTGACAGGAAAGGGTTAGTCTACTAGTTGGTTTCAGACATGGCCCCGTCTTGGCATGAGAAAGAAGCCCTGCTCATTATATGCCGCGGACTAGATCTTCCCCGGAGACCGTCCGGTTGTTATCCACGAATCAGGTGTTATATATGCCCGTGTCCGAGAGCTGGTGACCCATATTATCTAAGGTTCAAGGCTGTACCTGATTAGTAGGCCGACTTTATGGGTTGGTATCGGGACACCCCATTCCGATTGGAGGATTTTGTTATAAAAGCAAAGGCATTTGTCTTTTTATCCTTGATCGTGGCCATTGATGAGTTGATTCATGGATGTCTATGTGTCTTTGTGGTGGCGTCGTATCATGCTTTGACTGGAGGGCTTTTACTGTGAAGAAAACTGTGGTTTACATGATTATATTTATGTCCGCCTCTACTTTGTTCATAATCTTCACAACCGGAAATGTGAACGGGATCTGTGTTGATATACAACTCTATTATGGAGCAACGGGCCGGGACCGATCATCCTGGGGCCGGAGCCGGGCCGGAATTGTGCGGGGTTGCCGGACTCCTCTCTGCCGCTCCCGAACATGAACATATTCTATTGTTCACATCGATCCCGTGTTTCTGATCACCCAGGGACTTCACATCGCTAGTGGTAAATCACTATTCTTGATTGGCACACATCCCAGCTCTGTGACCTTAAGCCCAACATGGCGTCGAAACTCCAACCCTCCTCGCGCATCCTTATCGTTGGCTCTGGCGTCTTCGGCCTCTCAACCGCACTATGGCTCGCCCGCTCCAATTATACAGACATCACGGTTCTGGACATGCAAGACACCGCGTCAGCTGGCTATGACCCGTACAAGATTGATAGTGCTTCGGCAGATATCAACAAGATCATCCGGTTCAGTTATGGCACGGAGATCGAGTATCAACGACTCGCCACTGATGCCGCTGTGGTGTGGGAGGAATGGAACAGGCAGATCCAAGAGGCTAAAGATGAGGATCTACCAGCGGGGCTGAGATATGGGGAGAGGAGATTGTGGTGGAACGTAGGCATGTTGAGGATGGCTGAAGGTGAGGACTTCGGGGACTTTGAAATGGAAACATTACGGAATATGGAGAAAGAAGGCATCCGGGACAAACAGTTCAAAAATGATGAGCCGGAGGATGTTCAACGGGCCAAGGAACGCGGATGGGCTCATAAATTGGACCCCTGTGACCGTCAAGAGCGTTTCGGCATGCATAAAGCAGTTCTCGATTCTACGGCAGGCTACGTCCTCGCGTATAAAAGCTGTGCCTGGGCGAGATACCTTGCTGAGAAGTCCGGGGTGAAGTTCATCCTCGGAGCTCGAGGGGGCAAAGTCGTCAAGGTCGAGGATGAGGAGTCCGGGAAACCAACCGTCACTACGGCGGATGGCGAGACGCACAAGGCAGATGTAGTTATCGTGGCTGGAGGCGGGTGGACTCCCAGCATCCTCCCGGAGGTCTCGGGCCTTCTTGAAACCACGGCCGGTTCGATTGCAACTATCAAAATCCCCAAGGACAACAAAGAGCTGTGGGACCGCTATGCCCCTGAGAATTTTCCCGTCGTTGATGGTGGAACCAAAGAAGGCATGGGAATGTACTGTTTCCCTCGTGATGAGCACGGAATCATCAAGATCGGATACCGATCCACGAAGTAGGTCCAAAATCCCAGTCCAGTTTCCAGCCAAGTCCAATTATTGCTTTGCGTCAGTAGCCTTGTTGACCTCGATATAGGTACACCAACTTCGATGATGTGAATGGCCGCCGCATCTCCGTCCCCAAAACAGCACATGTCACCGAGAAGAGAGAAACAAACGTGCCCATGAAGTCACTGATGGGCATCAAGGATTACATCGATCACGTGCTCCCTTCTCTCAAGCACCTGGGTATCAATCACACCAAGCTGTGCTGTGAGTTGACTTTCTCCCTGCCCTGTCTTCCATGTGTGCTAATCCGGGTGATCGACTTCTATCAATTTTAGAAATTGCTTACTAACTTCCGTATTACATACAGGGTACACCGACAGCATCGACAATTCCTTCGTCATTACCTACGTTCCATCTCGCCCAAACATATTCGTCTGCTCCGGTGGCAGCGGCCATGGTTTCAAGTTTCTCCCTGTTCTTGGACGTGAAGTCGTCAAGATTTTAGAGGGAAAGACAGAAGGAAACGTGTATGCTAAGATGTGGCAGTGGAGAGGTGAAGCGGTGGAGGACGAAGAAAGGAACGGGCTTGAGGAAGGGGAGAATGGGCCACGGGTTCTGGCAAAGCAAGTGATGGCCGGAGAAAAGGATTGGATGTTTTGAGAAGGTTACATGTCTTGAAATCATCGTCAATTTATTAATCTCAGGTAGTAGCAAGTATTGGGATGCTAGCTGACGAGAAAAAACCCAGTCACTCTTAGCTCTGGAGGTATCTATGGGAATGAATCAACAGACAACGATAACCGACGGATGAGCCAACACCGGCAGAACGCCCTCGTCATGGTGCGAGAATTTGTTTGTGAAACCAAACTTTCCAGGTCGTTCGTTATGCCTCAACGGAGGCAGCCAGGCAAACCACAAGGACAGGCCCGGACTTAGGTTTTGAAGAAGACACAGGATGCAGGAAGCAACATTCAGTCCTAACACCGAATTCAATACCACCAGGACTATGCCCTTCTCATGCAGCCCAGCACCAGACTGTCCATCAGTATGAAGGGGTTTCACACAAATTGCCCTTGTTAAGGGAACTAAAGCGCTCTAGTGATCAAGCAATAGACTATACCGTCTGTCCACAAGTAAGACGGCCATCTTCGCAGTGTTTAGATAACTCTATCTTGCAGACTGTAATGCTGATCAAAGCCCGGATCCTTTGATCACCTTCCAAGACTCGTGTCTCCCAGTAATCACTGGTCATCCCTTGCTAGAGTGCCCTAAGTAAGATCTGTCGGCTAGTCCATCACTTGGCCGAGCTTGATCCCGGCCTGCTGCTTCCGCCTCCCATGGCAGCGGAATCGCTTCTTTGTAGACTCTGGCGGACACTTGCTGGCAGTTGGGCGGGGATGTCTCTATCCGAGTCCGATTCTTCCGAGTCGGAGTCATCCGTATCACCGAGCGCCATGGGCTCATCCGCCGTTCCCTTTCCCTTGGCCAAAGTCGAGACGGAATCAGTCCTGGGCGGTAAGGTGGGATCCTCCGTTTCAGCAGCAGCAGCCGCACCGCTTAGGCCACCCATTTGTGAATAGGCCACACGCTTATGGCTAGGGGAATCGGTACGGGAGCTGGATAAGCGTCGCTTGGCACCACCATGCATCGATACATCCGTTAATCTAGGGTCCTCTCCCATATTCGGCTCCGGGATAGGCAGACTTGAAGCCAGTGTGGTGATTCTAGGCGCAGTTTGGGCAGCTGCTCGGTTATTAGGATTGTCCAAGCTAGTTCCATCACCTCCAGCGCTCGCACGTGGACGAGGAAGTGCCGAACTGATAGATCGTCCAGGCCCATGAGAGGCGCCGGTAACTCCCATATCAGCTACCAACTCTGCCGCAGTCTTATACTGCATGCGATCTCTCTCCAGCTGAATTTCGGCCTTGGTACGGCGCATTCGAAGGCGGACTCCATATTTCTTGCGGATCAGCGACTGCTTAGTGCCGAAGGAGTTAGACAGGCCATCGAGTCGTTGCTTCTTCTCTGCTTCATCGGGGATCATATTAGCCTGCCGCATTCGCTCGCCGTATTTGATCTCGGCTTCGCGAAGCTCCTGTTGCATTGCGTCAAGCTGTTCCGGGGACAGATGAGCGTAAGGGTCTGCAACAGCGCCATGGGGAGTGTGGAGGCCGGGAGTGCTGTTCGGAGAGTCAACGAGGCTTGGGGCTTTGGGTGTTGATTTGACTACGGCTGGGGTGGGAGCAGAGGCATGTTTATTGACTCGGGATGCTGCTGGAGTCGAGACGGGAAGACTGCTGCGTGAGCCTTTGATGGGCTCGCCAAAGTCCCCACACACCTTATTGGCGTTATGCTAAGAACCACAGCCATTAGTTGCTATGTATACAAGAGGGACGAGAACCAAAAACTCACATATTGGAGGCCCATAACGGTAGTGAACCCCTGGCCACAGTGTTGACACGAGAACTTGAACCCACCAGGGGAGTTCGGCGACCGCGTACAAACCTTCCCTTTGACATGGTGCTCGTAAGACGACTGATAGTTGAACTTGCGAAAACATATGCCACAGTGCAAAGGCAGTGTAGCCATGGGGGAATGGGAGACGGGCTGGGAGGCTGGCACTGGATGGGCAGCAGGCGAGGCTGCGCTGGGAAAGAAATGCTCGCTGGCAGGCTGGGTAGCAGCTGGGACACTACCGTCATCGACGACGTCGCTGGACTCGTATCCAAGGCGCTCAGCCCTAGCGAGGGCGTTGATAAGAGGTACAGCCTCGATAGTCTTGATCCGGAGTTCGAGGGCTTTGTCAAGGAAAGAGTTGCTGGCCTTGGCGAGGATTCGGTCGGCCAGCTGGTCCAGGTCGGCCATGGTCATCTGCTCGATGATATCATCCTTTGCGGCAGCTATCATCGTTTTTCCGAAGTCACGCACACCGCGTTTGATAGCACCCGGGTTGGCATGGTGGATACTTGCATTCAGCTTCACGGATATCAGCTGTGGACTGGCCATATCAGCAAAGGCAAGAGAGACGCAGAACTCACGATAAAGGCCTGGTGGAATTCCGAACCAAGCAGGCATTTCTCCCAGTTATCTCGCACCGATCTTCTCACAGCCTCTGGTATAGACTGCTGGATTCCGTACGTGATTCGGGTCCGATCGTCGTTGAACTTGGGACTGGCCTGTAGGTGCTCTCGGCCAGGCGAAGGGAAGCCGGGGTGAACTGCTGCGGCCTGCCTTCCGGTGCCTGGGGCTGGAGGGTCGACGATGGGAACCTTGGACATGGGGAATTTGGCGTTGGCGGGAGTTGATGGCTTGGCAGGTTGAAAGGGTGCAGGTGGAGGCTGGACTCGCCATTGTCCAAGACTTGACGCCATTGAGGGAGTAGATGGTTGTTTGGCTGCAGAAGGTGGACGATTGGTGGTGGCTGAGACAGGTCGGGACTGCATCACAGAAGGAGAAGGAAGTGCTGGGGAATGGCGAGGTGTGGTTGAGTTACTGTTGGTTGGTCCGGCGGTGCGGATGCCAACCCGGTGGCCATTACCGTTGCCGTTACCTTTGCCATGACCGTGATCTTCAATGTGCGGAGCAGCATTGGATGTGGCAGGTGTGGCGGGCGGTGCTGGGGCAGAGGAAGCGGCGAGGATGTCCGAGACAATCTGAACGGAAGGGGAGGGTGAGGCGGAAGCTGTCCGGGACCCGTCCACGTTTTGGTGAGCTTGGTCTGGTCCGGGTCCGGGTCCGGGTCCGGATGTAGGTGCGGATGTAGGTGCAGGTGCGGACTCGGATGCGGATGCGGGTGCGGGTGCGGGTGCGGATGCAGCTCCGTTTGTCGCCGGAGAGGCCATTGCAGGTGTAGGCTTGGTGGCACAGACCTGACCAACCAAAAAGTAAAGGGAAGGAAAAAACCAAGGGGGAAAAAACCAAGATAGGAAGAAGAAAAGAAGGCCAGAAACCTAGATCGTCCCTGTTTCCTGTAACCTTTGGTTAGCAGGAGCCCTGGAATTTTCAATATATGAAAGCTAGCAGGGTGCAATCACTGATGTGCAAATGGTGGGATTTGTGATGGAGGTGGGTGGCCTTGCCTTGCTTCACTGGCTGTTGGAAATCGTAACCAACTTTGACTGCCCAACTCAAAGTGCCATGCACGTATTAACCTCAGAACTCTTCAATTAATGGGAAACCTTGAGATATTCAGGTTGTGTGTGGCAAGCAGTCGTCGCAGTTGCAGTCTGCTGCATACTTGCCCAACGCGATATCGCCAACGCGGAAAGAGCGTCCGTCGCGTAGAAAAGAGCAACGTTTTTAAGATTTAAAGCGAGGGTTATAACGGGGCTGTCAGGCCAGTACAGAAAGGGAAGGGGGTAAAAATGTGCACTTTTATAGCGCAAAGTACCTCTAAGCAGGTAACTAAGTACTTAAATAGCGGCTAAAAGCGGGAAAGTGCATTTTATTTAAGAGCGATGATTGGCTCGATTAATTATATATGGATATTAATAATTTGCCCAGTATAATAAACATTATTCAGGTAGTACACTAGCAAATATTGATAATAATCCTACGCTTTACTATCCTGGAACTACCTACCTAGATAGGTACCTAGGTATGTTGCAACGTGGACCTCCAAGGTTCTTCTAAGGTAAAGTACAGAATACTGTACAAGCTCGGCCATATCAATCAAGACACTGGACCCTAACCCTGATTTATGACGATATCTTGAAGATGGGTAGCACCTGATGGCTTGAACGAGATGTGTGGTATGGTAGCCATGTGATCAAGTGGCACTGTACTGCATATGGTGTGTACATGAATGAACTCATCGAATCGGCAATTGTACCGAGAGTGTAGTGTACATATGATATGTACATAGTATGTACTATGTAAAATGTCAGTAGATAAGTGGAGGGAAACCTATGCAGGCCGTACTACACTAGTGTATGTCAGAACGTGGCGACGAGGCGTAGCACCCAAGCTTGCAAGCGCGCAAGCCACCAAATGACGTGTTACGCCACACATCACGATATCTGGGATTGTCCATGCTCTTGGTAATCCTTATGCTACCTTGGATGAGTGCCTACTGGCTGGGCGCGTTGCCGGGTTTGATGGAAAACCGAGCCTGAGCCTGAGCCTGAGCCAGAGTCACTCCTTCGGGCCCGTCAGGTTAGCACATATCCCAAGGTTGGTGGTGCCTGTGACAACTGTTACGGTTCACTGCCTACTTGTCATCGCGTCGCCATCCTTCACCACAGCCCCAAATCTTGGCATTCCATCCATGACCCCCGAATGGTTGAATACTTAAGTGAATTCCTTACCTTACCTTACCTTGCATTGCCTTGCCTTGCCTTGCCTTACCTTTATCTCTCTTACTGTCTCTCTCACACCACACGTCCACACATCTTGCTTCGCTTCACTTTGCTCCCTTGCCTCCAGCGCGCCTCATACAAGCCCATCAAGCATTCTCAACACCCACCCGAGCAGGTAGTTGACAAATTTCAGCCGCATATTTCTGAACACTATGTCATACGGAGCCTACCCTCCCTACGGTCGTAAGCACATCTCCATCGCATTCGGACTACGCCGGCCAGCATTCCTTGAATTTGCAATGCTGCTGCTTGTATACACACCGCAAAAGCTGACAGACATCATAGAACCACCCCCACAAGGCCAACAATGGGGGCCCCCTCCCCCTATTCCCCCTCATCCTCCCCAGCAGGGCCAGCAGGGCCAGCAGGGTTATGGCTATGGCTACAACCAAGGACCACCAGCACCTCACTCTCCGTATCCTCCTGCCCCTCAAAACCATTCACCATATCCGCCATATTCTCAGCCTCCTTCCCAGGGCTATGGCCCACCACCTCCAGGCCCACCACCATCTGAACTCTACGGCTCACCGGCACCCGCCGCCGCTCATGGCTATTATAACCAACATCAACCTCCTCCTCCTCCCGGCCCGCCACCGGCACAATACGGAGCACCACCACCCCATTCTCACAGCCCCATGCCCCCGTATGGAGCACCGCCGTACGGAGGAGCGCCGCAGTACGGCTCACCCATGGGCATGGCCACTTACCCGACACCCCCATCTCCCGGCTACGGCGCCCCGCAGATCATTGCATGGGACCCGGCTCCCAGTGCCAACGCCTTGCGCAAAGCGATGAAGGGGTTCGGGACGAACGAGAAGGTGCTTATCGATGAACTTGCCGACAAGGACCCGTTCCAGATCCAGGCAATCAACGATGCATTCCAACGCAACCACAGGCGGAACCTGGTTTCGGATATCAAGGACGAGACGAGCGGCTGGTTCGAGTATGGCCTCGTGCAGCTGGCCCGCGGGCCCCTCCTGGCCGATGTGCACCTGCTGTTTGATTCCATGAGCGGGATGGGCACCAAGGAGAAGGTGCTGAATGATGTTCTTCTCGGACGCAGCAATGCCGACATGAATGCCATCAAGAGCGCGTACCGGCATACTTTCCACAAGGACCTTATCGCGGCGGTCAAGGACGACCTGAGCCTCAAGACGGAACGCCACTTCGAGATCGTGCTGAGTGCCCAGCGCGCCGAGGACTCCGCACCGCTGATCTCGGCCGACATCGACAGGGATGTGGATGCGCTCTACAGCGCGACCGAGGGTAAGGTGGGGACGGACGAGATGCGCGTGTGCTCCATCCTCAGCGTCCGGAACGACAACCAGATCCGAGCCATTGCGCACGCGTACAAGCTCAGGTACGCACGCGACCTCGAGACTGTGATCCGTAAGGAATTCCGGGGCCACATGGAAGAGGCTCTCATCTTCCAGCTGAAGAGGGCTATGGACAAGGACGCACACCAGGCCGAGCTCCTCGAAGCCGCCATGGCCGGCGCGGGCACGAAAGACCACCTTCTAGTGTCGAGGGTTATCAGGAGCCACTGGGACAAGAATAATATGCGCAACGTCAGTCATAAGTACAAGCAAATCTACGGAAAGAACTTGGCGCAGCGGGTTCGGGGGGAGACTCGTGGTGATTATCAGAGATTAATGCTTGCTTGTATTGGGTAGAAGATTTGCCAAAGCCGGGCGGAGACACGGACTGGCGGTCGTGGCCGACTGTTTTGATGGAAGAGGAGTTTGATGCAGCATGATTGATGTGAATGATTACCGATACCTACTTACTTACTTGATGCCTACCTATAATGAAACCGATGTTTCTCGCATCGCGAACATGTTGCTAGTTGGAAGGCACCTGCGGGTTTCTGAAAACGACCGTCGAGGAGCAGTCGTTGTACCGTGTTATACATGCAGTCTTATACGACTGATTGGTCGTTCTCCACAACTTGTCTTGCAGGATATCATGACAGTCAATTATTATTATAATTATCATTAAAATATTACATATTCTCTTGTAAATTCCTATTTTAGCCATCCGTCATCCGTCGTAACGTCTATATAAGTCGTAGTAATCGTCTAGTCTTTCTTCCGTCAATCGTATGATGATTCCGCCAATGGTTTTGACGTTTTACTTTATGCCATTTTATCTGGCAAATCATGGGGCATATGTTCCGTTCCACGCTGGGTATGTTGTATGCCACTGCCCATCGTCAAAGGAGGTTAAACTGCTCGATAAGGAAGCACTGGAAGTGGGGTTTGGACTGGTGAGAGATGTCGAAGGTGTCGGCAACCATCCGGTAGACATGGGAGGTGGTGACGACAAAAGAGTGCTCGACGTCGGATACGGAGGCAGAGATGCCGTGGTGGTATCGGCTATACTCGCCGTCTGGGATGTAGCAGACGGCTCGGCTATCGAGGATGAGGATGTCACGGCAGGAGACGAGCTAGCTGGCAAGGTGCGTGTGGAGAAGGCAGTCGTGGAGGAAGCGTGCGTAGAGGAAACGGTTGTGGGTAATGTCGAGATAGTCGTTGCTGATACGGTGGAAGAAGAGCCCGCGAGGTTCGATGTGGTTACTGTGGCAGTGGAGATGGTGGTGGTCGAGGCGGTAACGTCAGTTACAGTCTGGGTTTGGGTTTGGGTGATCGAGATGGAGACCGAGACCGAGACCGAGACCGGAACCGAAGCAGAGGTCGTTATTGTAGTTGTAGTTGGGAACTCGACAGAAACGATCGAAATATCGGTCTCGGTGACCGTGTTTGCAGGATTGGTGGGCGTGGCCGTGACAGTATCGGTTATTGTAGTTGTCGTCGGCGTCGATGATGAGGAGGAGAAGGAGGAGGAGGAGGATGAGCTGCTTCCGCCGCCGTCGATGGGCACGACCGAGTAGGTTTCCCGAGGGCGCAGGGCATGAAATCTTGCGACATGAACATTGCTATTTTGTTCTGCCAGAGGTAGACATTCTGAAGGACTGTACAAGGTAGAAAGAGCAATAGCAAAGAGTGGCACGGGCGAACTAAAGGGACGCATCCTCAATTCGAGACCAGCTTGAGGGATTCGAGACTGTCGATTGTTACCGCAATTGTACTCGATACTGGGGAGGAAGCAGAGAACAAATGAGTGGAAAGTGGAGAAGAGAAAAAGAGCAACAAAACGAACCTGAGGGCGTTCCAGCCCTTATTTGGCGTGGCCGGGGGGGGGGGGCATTGTTTAGAGATAATCATGGTGGTTGGGGACGCGCATTGTTCAGTCACACGTTTGGTGGTGGTGTGCGCGCGTGTGTGTGTTGTAGCTATGTACTGCTTGGACCTTCTCCCCATAAATTTGGAGGGGCTGGGAGCTGCAGCATTTGGGCCTAGACTGTGCATACCGGTACACTAATGTTGGAGCTTGGATCTTTCCAGGCACCGCCAGGGGCCCACCCTGCACTGTGACGTCGACATGCACTTGACTCACAACGGCCTGGTCTTCCCGTCACCCCCAGCAAGCGCTGGAGACTTAAGTACGGTACTTGAGGATGTATATATATTTTTTTATCCTGTCACATATTCTCCAGAATGATCTCAACCTCCGTGTCTGCATACTCGATGATATGTTCCGGGGCGAATTGAGGCTTCCATCCGATCTTCTTGCCATGTTCGGCAGTAAATGTGCACCTGATGGCAATGATTTGTTAGGTTAGCACATCGTCGGTTCACACGCACCCATAATCAATAGCAGGGGATAACGACTCACTGTCCTCCAATCTGCACCGTAACGAATTCTGCTGGACATCCCATTGCTGTCCCCATCTGCTCCAGAATCTGCTTGCTCGCCGGAACAACAGACGCATCGTCAATAACATTGCGCTTTGCCAAGGCACTTGCCATCGCTGTGTAGATATCATCCCACCCAACACTTCCCGAAGAAGCAAGGAAGTAACCATTTCTGCCGTGGCCCGGATCTTCCCCATTGAGGATCTTGCGCAAGATCTGAATGTACAGTGTGGTGTTGTCGATGACGTGGCAAACAGGCCATGTCGGTCGTCCCTCGTCCACCTTATACACCCTCTTCATGGCTTGAGCGGCTCGGACAATGGCGACGGTCTGGATTGAGATGATGTTGCCGAAACCCTCTCCCTTGCCATATACGACGCAAGGTGTGAATATATAACTCCGAACACCCTGCCTCTCGGCTTCTTCCACCACGGTACAGTTTGCGCCAACAGCCTACACAGACGACGTCAGATTCCATTACATCGTAATTTCGCCTCTCAGTCATGGCTATGACTTACTTCTTTGAAGATGTCAAATCGAGTATTTTGGATCTGAGACTTCTGCATCGAATACAAATCCGGGTCGGTGTCTAGCAATGGTCGGTCTGTGACCGCCGCTGCGTGCGAAGAGAATATCTTGGCTCCGCTCGTCTGGAAATCATCACGTTTGATCAGTCTCCTTGTGCTTTCTCAGACCCCTCAAGCGTCACATGTGCAAACTCACATGCAAGAAATGTACTTCCAGCCCCGTAGCCTTCTTGACCTCGGCCAAGGCCTTGATGAAATACACCTGTGCCTTTGCCCTCAAGGCATCAGTGAGAAAGTACACAATGGTGATCTTGTTCTCCACGATGCCTTTTCGGACAGCCATCTCGTCATCCAGATCCAGCCGCAGGGCCTCAGCGCCGTATCTTTTCTCAACAGCCTCAGCCTGGTAGTCACTCCGGACTAAAGCATACAGCTTGTCGTAGGCAGGGAGATTGGCGTCCTTCCATCGTGCAAGAAGGGTCCCGCCTAGATACCCGGAGCCGCCAGTGATAAGGATTCGATGCGAGGACATGTTGACCCTGATGTCTTGTTTTGGAGTGGGAGGGTAGTCTTGATTTGAATCTGCTTGGAATATTCAGAGGAAATGAGCAAGTCCTCATCAATATTTATAAGAAAAACAGCATTGACTCAAGAAAGATATCGGTGAACACCAGTGTGGTCGGCCTGACAAAGCTGGCGGATGTCCAAGCGTATGACGAAGCCACTTGGGCCGTCCGGACTCCGAACGGAGGCCGTCAGTTCGGCCGAATTGGGGATAGGCCCAACGTGGGTTGTAATTGGGATCTATTGACTTGCCTTGAATTAGATACCCTAGGGTACTGTGTAGAATGTATACTTCATTTCAAACTGGTCTTAACCCCGTGTCTGTATCTTGATTCTACATTTTCGAAAGCAATTTGGACTATGTTCTGTAACTATGCTCTATAAGGCAACGCACAACATTCAAAACGAACCCTGGGAACCCAGCTATGTACACGCCACTTAAAGTGTGCAATGATACTCTATGTAAAAGAGTCGAATGGTTTGTATTAAACCAATAGCAATACCATTAGGAATCATATAATTCAGGACAGGCTGTTCAGCAGATAGTAACGAATTAAAGTAGGCATTGTTGTGGAATATGTCTTAAGAAAATCGATATAAAAGAAAGGGGGGGGGGGCTTAAAAATCAAAACCGTCATATATACCTAGGTATGTATCCAAGGAAAAACAAGTCCTGTACATACAGATACTTTTCTTTCCACGCAAGGTATGAAATGCTACTTATTTCCTTCTTTCTTTCGGCCACAACTCTAGCAGGGCACAAAACCTTTAGCTACTGTATCGAAAGATTTATTTCCTATCTTAATGCCGTAAAGTCCCAGGACCTTACCCTAGGGGTATCCACCATGTTGGTTTCTCGAGTCATTCCGTTGCCGCACCTGTCCACTATTTAATAATTCCGAGTGTAAATTCCTCTCAATGTTCGTCCTCTGGTGTTCTCCTAGTCAACCTCCAAAGCCAATTCCAATTTTCAACTCTTAACTTGAACCCTTTCAAATAAAACGGGTCCTGGTGGAGACGGCGGCAGACAATTGCACAAATGGGTGATTAGCATACACCGTGGAGTCAGCCAATATAGCGTAATCTAGTCAAAGAATTCGAAAAGTTGTGACAAGATATAGGTTCAGTCAATGCAGCATGCATGGGCGATCGCTTTTGCGCAATCCAAGTCAGCCCCTTTTATCGCCGACAAACCCAATGGTGCAACGGTGTGTTTACCGGCCGGAATGTACCGACCCCATTGCCGCATATTTTAAGTCCGAAGGCGCATTGTTCTGTGCCGGGACTCGGTCAGCGGAGTTTCTTCCGCAAATCCATGTTAATAAATAAACCAGCATGCCACCGCCTATTTCCAGGGTTGCGAGTTCTTGTCCCCGTTTGTCATTCGATGCCATCATCATTCTCACTCTGGCTGGGCAATACAGAGCACCCAATAGCAGGCTCGAACATTCCCGCTGCTCGCTGCCGGACAGTCACCTCTTACTTTAAACAGACCTGTTTACCTAAAGTACGGATTACTAAAAGAGTCTGAGAAAGAAATAGAGCAGAGATGGTGTCTAGGAGTGCCGGTGGCTCTCCTGTCAGCCCTGATTCCGAACACCATGTCCCGAATCCCAGCATGATGTCGACCGCTGCAACCGAACCTCAAGAGACAATCCAGACAGACGAGGAAGAGAAAGCCATTCCTCAAGATGCAACCCCTGTTGAGTCGGCTGATTCGGAAGGAGAGAAGAGACCAAGTTTCATGAACCGGATTGGAAAGCTTCTGACTTGGGCGCCCAAGAGATGCCGGTATGACCCTGATAGCCCTCCGAAATTCAGCTTGGCCCTGAACCTTCTGTTCGCCTTGGTAAGTTCTGTCCCTACAATGTGTCAGAGTCCTACCAACTAAGTGCGTTAAGGCAACCACCTTTACCGTCTCGAACTTGTACTACGTGCAACCCATCCTATTCAAGATCGCTGACACGTTCGATGTGAGCTTCGAACGAGCTTCCTCCGTTGCGACTCTGCTCCAGGCGGGCTATGCATCCGGACTGCTCCTCCTATGCCCACTTGGGGATATTTTCCGTCGCAGGATTTATATACTGGCTCTCGTTGCGTTCACGGCTACCATGGTTAGTACATGCCGCAATTACTGACTGTTGGCCTCATACGAAACCTCGCTAACATTCAATACCAGTGGCTTGCACTATGTCTCACATCACGGTTCGAGGCATTCGCGGCCGTATCCTTCATCTGCGGCATGACAACAGTGACGCCACAGCTCATGCTGCCTTTGGTTGGAGATCTCGCACCGCCACACAGGAGAGCAACTTCACTGTCGCTCGTAGTATCCGGGCTCTCGCTGGGAATGCTGGTTGCCCGCCTTTTGTCAGGTGTGATCGCGAATTTTACCGATTGGAGAAACATTTATTGGTTTGCCTTTGGGGCCCAATGGTGTATTTTTATCCTTTTGTTCTTCTTCATGCCGGACTACCCGTCCAAAAATCCAGGTGGGTTGAACTGGTTTCAAATGATGTGGAGTATCCTTCACATGTTCTTCACCGAACCGCTGTTGGTCCAGGCCTGTCTCATCAACTTCATCGTGAGCTCGATCTTCACTTCGTTCTGGACCACGATGTCCTTCTTGCTCTCGTCACCGCCTTTCAACTACTCCTCCCTTGAGATTGGACTATTTGCTCTTATCGGAATCTTCATCATCTGCTGGGGTCCAGTCTACAGTCGTTTCATCATCGATAAGATCCAACCACTATACTCGTGCCTACTTGGAATCACTGTCGAGATAACCGGTGTGGCAATTGGAACGTTTATTGGGACCTTCACAGTTGCTGGGCCTGTCATCGAGGCCCTGGTGATCGACCTGGGCTCCCAAGCCTGCAACATTGCGAACCGGACAGCTATTAACGATATCAACCCTAAAGCGAGGAACAGGGTCAACACATGTTACATGTTGGCGGCATTCACAGGCCAGCTGACAGGTACGGCCGTGGGAAACAAGCTGTATGCCATAGGAGGATGGAGAGCCAGTGGTAGTTGTAGCATCGGTTTCCTCGGCTTAGCGCTTTTCTTCTGCTTTGTTCGGGGCCCACGGGAAAAGGGTTGGTTGGGTTGGTCCGGTGGGTGGGATATAAGACGAGACGACCTCCCTCCCAAGGCTCCTGCTCAGCCAACACCTGCTGCTGTCGAAGAAGCGCGAGAATCCAGACCAGTGGCAGGAAACGAAGCTACGGAGTTACCAGAAACCAGATAAGGCTACACAAGAGGACTTCAGTATAGCATCATTCAACCACAAAAGCTAAGGATCTGTCAACAGGGATCAGTTGACAGAGGGTTGGATCAGTTGATGAAAGGGTATATTGGATGATGCGAAGATAAAAGGAATCCAAGTAGCCTGTACATGGTAGGAGTGTTGAGCAATTAGAATCGTTAGTAGACATTCGCAGTAGAAAAGGTCTGCATTATGACCAATTGACACGCGAGCAAAATCAGTGCACACTGCAATTCGATATAGATTTAAGAATCAATTACCTACCAAATGATTGACACAATCTTAATTGCACCTGATGGGACCTTAGTGCAGGATCAGTAAGGTTCTCTTTGAGGTTCATGTACAATTTCACTACGTTGGCCGCGATTGGACAACAGTGTAGGGATACGTAATGTTTAACCGCAAAGGTGGTGTCCCAAGTGGCCAGCTTTCTGTATAATGGAACTTATATAGGGCCAGGGCAGTCCGTCGGTAACCAATCAGTTGTTGCATTTGATAATGTCACGGCGCTATACGTAGATGTAGCCTATAGTTCGGGGCAGACGAATTACTATTGTGAGAAGAAGGAAAACAGTTCTATGATATACAGGAGGTGACGATGAGGGAGCGTATAAATGGTGTTAGGGTGGGGCCTCCTGATGAGAGGCTATGACAGATAACGAACAGGGCTGAAGGCAGTTGGAAGCATAGTCCACGGTGCTCCGTTAAACCTCCCATTGCTGCAATACGACCTGTATTCATGTGTCCTGGAAATTGAAGTATGCTATTGCTTTGATCCATGAGGCAGCCAGTGGCCTTCCATCGATTATTTCATACCACAACTGCAGTTGGGAGACCTTGGAAGAGCCTTGGAGTCCTCACTTTCGAGCTACATTGAAGAAATCATTCCTCGCTAACCTGTTGAGCGGTTCTCACTCGTTATTATACATATCCCACACAGACATGCATTGGAGACTTTCGGAGAATAAGAGATACAGTCATTCGCCTATACCTTGGTATATTAGTTCCCACAGTACCTAGATACCTAGGTAGCATCACAAAACCTCTAATGCTCCTCAGACTTCGATCAATTCATTTCTTGACAACATCTGTATTTTGCCTTGCCCATGTGTGTCGTAAATCTCCATCATCTATCCTGACCTATATTATTGTAGCAAGATAGGCAAAAGGTTGTGACCACTAGACGCTGATTGATGTAATTTAGTCAACATTTCCGGGTATCCAGAAATTCTTGAAGATTGTGACTTGCTTGTGGGGAAATTCCACATGTCTACCCAATATCTTCAGAGACCCTCACACTATTAGATGGGTATGATAACAAATCAAGGGCACGAGTATATCCTGATGGCGTGGCATAGATATTAATAGTCGAAGCACTCAACGGAAATGGTGGCAACAAGACGAAGTTACTCTCTATATAGCCGCAAAATATGGACTAGTGGTAGCAAATATCACATCAAAAAAGGTGCGGTTCATTAACATGGATCTTATATTGCTATATCGGAGTGCTTCTGTGGCTACTACGTACAAGCTTTAATACGAGCGTGTGGTTGACAAGCGAAGTGTTGATAGGCGCCTCTCTCCATGATTTAGCAGCGATTTATATATTTTCCGCTCATGGCTTGAAGTTCATGCAGCTTCCTCGAAATCGTGAGCAACTTATTATTCACAGTACACCGTAAAATGCCACAGTCTCCAGTATGATTTCCGCCATGGCTCGGATGGAACCAGCAACAGCTGACCGAGTTGCAAAGTCTATCATAGCAACGCTCCAAATCGGTGTAATTACATGTGCTTCTCAAGCCTCTTCTCACCCATATCATACATAAACACCTATTAACACCCATCGACACCCAACCTTGATCATGTACCCATCCTCAACGTCGTACAGCTTATGCGGTGGTTGATGGTCCCTGTCACGCCCGCGGATGGCATCATATGTTGAATGTTGCTACTTCTGCACCGCTGGCTCACCTAGCCCACCCTGGGTAAGTGGCAGCTGGTTGGACGTGTTACTCTGGGGCAACAGTCAATAGACGATCGTATTTAGACTCAGACGCGTTGGGCCTGGACGCGAGTTGAGAGTGGACACCGCCGAACCGCTATTTCGGGAACGTTGAGTGGGTTCAAGGGGTTAGGCGACATGGGAAGACGGTCGTTCCGGCGGCTCCGCACGGAGAAGCCGCTGGTGGTGGACCCCGGTTGAGCCAGTTCTCGATGAAGACACTTACCGCCTGAACCAAGTTTGTAAGGATCATATGGGCTCCAGGAATAACCGTAACAATGGTGAGACCATGGTATGCAGCATGTGCCAATCAGGTTGATGGCGACTCCTATGGGCACGGTGGTGAAGTGACGGTGGCCAGTGAAGATGTGTTGAAGGCCGGACAGCGAGGGCCCCTGACTCTTGTGGCGAGAAATCCGGGGTCATGGCATCCCATGCGAGGTGCAGAACAAGCTTCTAGACCTCGTACTCCTGAAGTCGTACGAAGACCTGGAAAGACTTCTCGAACATTTGGAAGCAGCCCCATAGTTTGGAGGCGGAAGGAAACCCGAGCGGGTTGCCACGTGAGCGGTCGGATGCTGCCATGGCCGAGACGACGATGGCGAGCGACATCGGTGTCACAGATGTGTGTGTATGGTACTGTGGTATCTTTCAAGGTTGTCAGCTTGTCATGTGTCGGTGAGAAACGCTTGGCCTGTGCTTTGCAAAAAGAAAAAAAAAGAAGGAAAAAAAACCCCCCCAGAAAAAAACCGCCGCCACAGACTCCCAAAGATGGCTTGGTTGGTTGACAGATGCGGTATCAGCCCTGTTGGGTGCTTATGTCCCCCTGGAACTTATCCCTGCTGCTGCATTGCTGGTAGATTACCATGTACGGGGGAAGTTAAATGTGCAACCTCGCATTGGCTGCAAAGTTTAGTATGCAGTTAGACCGCCTTTGCGCGGGTGCCCAGGTGTGTGCTATCAACTTGGCCTTGGAAACCTGGATAGGGTCTCAAAACACGCTCTTTGACCCGTATAGAGCGATCAATATCGTCTTTCAAGGACGTGGCTGTCACTGCGTTCCAGATGCTGCCGTCGTGTGTGCGTTTAAATTAAGTTGGTGCCGCAACTGCTGACAATACGCCACCTGTCTCGCATAGCACTGCACCATGTCATGTCCTGATGCCTCCTAACTATGACACGCACTCTCTTCTCAGACATCTCGCTGCTGCCCAAGCCAAAGCTGTCATGCATGTAGAGAGGCCCGTCACGAAGCCGTGACCCACTGGCCACATGGCAGTGGCTCTGGGGGACCCGTGGACCCTGTTGGCGAGGAAAGAGACCCGTCGACGCGATGGTGCAGCAGCTGTTGGTGACCCCCGTGTTCCAGGCCTCTTCTCCAGTACATACAATCCTCTTGCCTGGCAGGCCTATGTAGATGAAGACCACCAATGTCGTCTGGCATACCATAGGCAGTGGATGTTCCAGCCCCGGATGGAGACCATTGGAAATCCACGACATTTGTCGGTTCATGAAACATGTGGTCCGGAAGGAAATCCCAGCGGCCAGGAACCGAGTTTGATATTAATCCGGCCACGGGCCCTCTGTCACTTCTGCAAACGCCCTGCCGAATCGGATGGCTTCCCTCATAGGCCTGTGAGTTCTCGGAATCCCTTCCATTGCCCAATCCATGACTAGGTGGAGCATCGATTTGCGGTCACCCCCTGTTCGCCCTTCGACGACACCGCACGACTCGCTTGTAGCGTACACCGCCAGGACCGCCAGAGAGGATCGGTGAGGAAAAAGCCCTGTCCACCGCAAAATCTCCTTCGTTCACCTCTCATCGGGCGGAAGTATTTTAAGGACACACAACCTTCCAGAACATTTCTTCTTCCATCGAACGTCCCGCACCTCAGCATCCTCATTCGTCTTATCTGCATTCCTTTGCCTCCCCGGCCCCGTTGAGAAAAGGCCCGTCTTTTACCGTCTCCATCATTGTCAACTTTGACCTCGTGGGTCAAAACTTCCAGAAAACTTCCAGAAAACTTCCAGAAGGGCGCTAGAAGGACATCAAACCTCTTTCCACCCACCCCGATATCCACACACTACCTTGCCTGGGAAACCCGCCTTCGCTCGGGCTTCTTTCAACGACCCATCTATAACTGCATTCGCAACTGAACTCTCATTCTTCATTTGCCCCTTTCACCATCCAAACCTGTACTCGAACAGAGAAGAGGACAACATCGACACACACCGTCACACCACAACCCACGCCATCCCACCACTACTCCTTTCCAGCAATCGACCTCTCTCCTTCCAACAAAATGCCTCGCGGAGCATACGACGTCTCGGCTACCAACAAGCCCGGGCCCAAGCCCAAGCCCAAATAATGGGAGAAGCTGTCTTGGGAGCTCACTGTGTGGGCTGATTCATTACAATAATACTACTTACTACCTATCGGCAACTCGGGTCCGCACACATAATACACACGGCCACTTCCATTACCAAGCCTTCCCTCATGGGGGCACATTTCATCGGCTGTCCCATTACGTGTCTGGAGGACTACGAAAACTGTTCAGGTGTTTGTTCAATATGGTTATAGACGGGATAGACGGAACAGGCGGCGCATTGCAAACAAATACCCAGGATGGATTGAAATTTCAAGCAGAATACAAAGAATGGGCAACCATAACGACTCTTTAAGAATAGTGAATAATATTTATATAATGGATTTTTGAGCGACCTTCTTGGTCTTTTTTCCCCTTCTTTTCCCAACTCATGGGCCTTAGCTTGCTTGCCCCGGCTATCATTGAACTGATGAGATATATTTGCTTTTTCATTAATGTTACACATAATGCTAAATTTGAGGCATCATCAGAGTTGAAATGAAAGATTGAGATCGGCGTCAAACATGAATGTTTCGACTTCAGACTGTAGTGACCAGAATCAGTGACAGGGCACACAGAAACCAGATGCATGATTGTCAAGTTAATTGTGAACGCGGTCGCCTGATTGGACTGAGGCGGATCTCGAATGGTCAGCTCTGAAGTCACATGTAATAACCACCTTGGTGAAGGTTAACCTTAGAAGCCCCTACTGGAGTACATAGTCAAAAAACCCAGTCCTTTAATTACGGGTAAAAAGAATTAAATCCTCAACGACCATCCCTTCCCAAATCTTAGTACTTCTCGGAAGGCCCTCTCTAGTTTGCCCTTTAGACCCATCCCGTTGTATGCGTTATGTACATTCCTTCTGATGCAGCGGCCGCTGCTTTCTCTTCTCCTGCTCCCTGTCATCTGCATTCGCTATACATAAGAACAAAGGTACCCTCGCTATTCTGTACCCTCGCTATTCTTTGGTTTTAGAAAATCATCGTGTTCTCCCCTTAATTGAGCCCACCTAAATTGTGTCCGTTTTGCGAACCCATTTGTCGTGACGCATGTTTCCTGCATTCATTCAGCCGTTAGCCGTTATCAAGTTGGCCGTTTGTTAGTGGCAGGGGTGCCTTTACTATATTGATTAGTACCTAGGTAGGCGGCGACGTCGAGGGGCAATGATATCTGGTGGGGGGTATAAATAAGCTTACTTCGCCTGTCAAACGGCCAGACGGCTTATTGCACTGGCGGCAGGAATTGTTTCAAGGAGATAAATGTTGATCAAATATTGCTTTATTGAATACCCTATGGTATCTAGTCGCCGGCAAAAAGCAACTGCGCAACCACTAGTCTACGTCTTTCTATCCTTTTCCGAGGTATCTCAATTAAGACATAATTATTATGCACTAGTACACACTACCTTCATTCTCTGTAACTTTGAACCTACTCCGTTCGTTTGTTTCCCTTGGACTCCTAGCTGTAGTAGCACATATTAGTGCTGGGCATCATCGCCATCTGAAGAGAGACCACGGGGACTTCAATGGAGTGCGTGATGATGCGATATTCCACAAATGCAAGCTCGATCACACGCGCACGACAGTGGCTTCTGCTCAGTGACATCCACTTCCGAACCCACGACCTAGACCGCATCCAGCGCACAGCACAATGGATCGAAACGCTGCCGCAGAAGCACGCGATCCAGCGCGTGGTCGTCTGCGGCGATGTGCTCTCCAGCCGCACTACCCACCCTGGGGCAGCCAACGCACGTCCTGTCGGCCTGCTACCGCTTCCTCGGCAACCTCATAGCTTCAAGTCGAGAGGGGCAGGATCGCAGAGGCGATGCGCCAGAACCAAGCCGCCGCCGATGAGACATTGGCTGGGCTACAGGACCAGGTCATCTCTGCTCAGCGGGGGGTGGACCTGATGAAGACATCGACCCATTCCGCTAGCATTCGTATTACCTGCGACCATGAACAGTCCCTTGCCCGGAACAAGTTGCTTGGAGCGGAAAGACGATTACATGTATTGAGGTTAGCTGCAGCTGGCATCAAGTTATCGCCCAATTGGCAGTATCGACTTGTACGTGATACAGACGATAAGATAGATCGTCTGAAACTATGGCTCAGACATCTGATTCTGGAGGCAGACTCGTTGGACGCGGAAGCACGCCGTGCCATGACGTACGGGTGCCGATGGTTCACGGTCAAGTTTGCGCCGGCTTTCTTAGTAGCCGTCGACTACTATGGCCAAAAGCTGAGAGATATTGAGGTTACAGATGGAAGGCTTCAAGCAACAGGCATTACTCGACCAACTGCCTGGCAACATAGCCACTGCTGAACGAGAGCTGTCTACATTGACGAGCACCATGGAACATATTCCCGAACGTGTGGCAATGGCTCGTGGCTTGGATGAGAAGGAGGTGCGCCAAATTCTTATGGATTTGTCCATTGAAGAGGCTAAGGATATAGAGAGATAGTACTCTGTTGCCGGGAGTTGTCTTTCCCTAGTCATGACCGAATATAGCCAAGTCATGCAAGAACGGATGCGTCAAGAACAACTGGGTCGCGAACGGGGTAACAAACGCGAGGCCAAACTTGCAGAACTCGGACACAAAGTCACGCACTTGCAGAACAACATGGAGAACAGCAAGGGACAAACAGCTACCTATGCTCAGCTCAATGAGACAGAGCAGCAGTCGCTGCCGTGCCTCAGACAAAAGCAGTCCGCCTGCGACGCTTGGGGTGAGCGCCTCGGATCAGACTGCGCATTGCTGACGTTCTGGGAGTCGGCCTCATCCAGGCATAGCACCATAGCGAGAATCTCCTTTCGGGAATACATGCTGAGCAAGATGCTCCCCGAGTTGAACGACCTCATAACGCAAATCCTGACCGGCCTGTACAATGATACGCGCCACGTTCGTGGAATGACGAGCGGCATGCTACGTTCTCTGTTCCAGAACCTGGAGGATCAGGATCCAGACGTGCAACAAACAACGACTTGCGTTGGTGCTGATAGTGTGAGAAGTGCAGTTACAGCAGGCACCGTGCTCGACAAAACGCTGGGCATCAATTCAGCGCTGTCGTACGCCAAGCGTAGCGGCGGCGAGCGTAAGCGCATCGACCTGGCCCTGTTCTTTGCCCTGCTGCACCTCGGTCACGCTCACAGCCGCCACCGCGCGCGGTATCTACTAATGGAAGAGGTGTTTGACAGTCTAGATGCCACGGGGCAGGCCGTCATCATCAAGGGGTGCCGGTCGTCCCTGATGGCGAGGATGGACTTTGCCCTGGTCATCACTCACCAGTGATTACATAGGTGGTGGGAATGATGATGATTGGGGTGGAGAGGCAATTGTGAGGATTGAGACGAGGATGGGGGATAAAGGGACAATCTTTGACCTTGATGGGTGATGGATGAATCAGTTGATGCAACGGGGATTTCGAATGTGTTTCCTTTCTTAATGCTATTTTCCAGAGAAGAATCCCGCTTCCCCTGGAGATGACAAGTTAAAACTGTAAGGGTTAACAAGGTCACACGAGGCTCCGAAGAACAATCAAGCGAAATTGTCAATTAATAACAGCCGATCAGTCTTAGAATTATGCAAACTGTGTGTATGTTCTCGTGTTGAACTGATCAAAGACCAGAGGGAATGGGGGGTTTCGAGATCATATGGGTGCCAGCCAGTGTCACCCGCCGGCATAAGCCGGTGCTTGTAACAGAAACTGTAAGACGGTCAGTTGCGTACCAATATAATAATGACCGGATATATGATAACAGGCAAGGAATCAACAAATGCATCTTGAAATACCTTGGTATCCTGTGATACAGAATGCTCAATTTGACTGAAGCTGGAACTCCGCGAATCAGATGACAGTCGCTCCTGTCCTTGACTTGTTGGTCAACAATCAATAAGTCACCGCTAACTAGCCCCCTCATGTCCTCGTGTCGTTTTCGTTTGAACAAAACAAACATTGGATTACTGCTGCCTTTGGTGGAGACAATCTCGGTGTTCGTTGATAGTAACTAATCATGTGCCCTCAAGCTGTCACTCATTTGGATAATAGGACGTCCCCTCAAACACTATTCCATGCCGAAAGAAACTGCTCGATCGGGCTCACGACTTGCTGCGATACAGCTTGTACAAATGTGGTGCTACTCAGGTCCGGAACCTGGATTCCATCGAATATGCATACAAGACAACACTTAACAGCGTTTCCTAGTTTGTGACCCAGTTCTAGCTCCACTTGTTGCTGCCATTTCAAGGCAGACACCAGATCTGTGTATTCATTAGGTTTGCCATCAGCTCCCATTAGTACAGACCGAAAGGGTTGGTTCTCCATTTTGTCTCCGAAAATGAGCTCCATAAGCAGAACACCTAGGGAAAAGAGTGTCCTTGGAGTCTGCATATGTATCGGCCTTGGCTGAGGCTCTGCCAGTGTGTTCCGTAGCGAATCATGCCTAAAATATGGACGCGGCGCGGCAGACGTGCGATCTTGTACCAGGAATAAATCTCTCGTAGTCCAACATTCCGGTACCCAAGATGTGGCTCCCAAGTTAAGAATGGCCAGAACTAAAGTGCAACCGACTCGCAAACGGGCGTCTCGGCGTGGTGTCATTTGAACGAACTCATCCAGGGACAGGATTTGGTAAAGTTGGAGAGGTTGTTGATCCTGAGGGTCAAGCGTGAAAAGCAGGCTGCCTCGAGACCTAGTTTCCAGGTACCCAAGGTCAGGAGCAGAGGCTACTTCGTGGTGGAGGTTTGGCTGGATAGCGGAGCACAGGTTTTTGATGGCCGTAGCATGGGTGTTTCCTTTGTTATCATCGGAGGATTGATTGTTGTTGGTACGCCGGGTAACAGCTGGAGGTGTGGGAGCTCGTTGATGCTTCTTCCCTTGCTTCAAGTCAGCTATATACTCTCAAGCGTCTGATGAATCTGCCTTACTGCAAAACCAATGGGGGTGTGATAATTTCTTGAGCTTCGCCTCGTTCTGAATAGCCCAGTCTGTCTCAGCTAGACTAGGATGGGGAAAGCTACCAAAAGATGGAACAGAAGATAAAGCCAGCGTATATAGTGCTTTGGGGGTTTTATTTCGTAAGCTTCGCATGCGGCATTTCGTGGGGTCATCCTGGCGGAAGTTGTCGGCTTGATTTTCGATGGCTGGCTCTGACCGTGGTGCAGCTTGATTCATAATTGTTGGCACAGTCACGATCCTCAGCTGAGTGCGAACATTTGAATCATGGAAAAGCATTTTAATATGGAAATCGTGTGGTTGTTCGTTGTCAATGTCCGATGTTGTAACACCACATGGGTGCTTGCTGGTGCATTCGCAGCGTAGGTGTTCTTGGAGCGTCTCATAGAGAGAAACGGCATCTTCCTTGAGGTTGAGAAATTGACTCGCCTGATTTCTCGAGGGCTTTAGTTGGGAAGATATGGTTGCTCGGTTCAGAAGGGAGTCTTGCACCAGAAAATTGAAGATGTCACCGTTTCTGTCTCGGATTTCGCCAACTAATTTGTCCTTGCGGTGACTGAAGCTAAACTTCAGCCGTAACATCTGTCTCTGAAGGCCAGGTAGATTCATGTGATACACCTGAATTTAGCTTCATCAGTTTCATATGGGAGACTAGGGAGCACTGAGCTGCGTCTTACCTCTCCAGAAGGAAGCAGCTTGCGGAGCTCCGCTAGGGAGCCCTTTATGTCATTCATGTGGTTTAAAAACCAGTGCCAGTATTCTTGATGAATCCGTCGTTTGATCTCAGCCTGTATCTGCGGCGCGTTCCACAGCTTACAGTCAGGGTCATGCTGTAGCTTCACTTTTGCGTCTTCTGAGATATTCAAATTGCCGAGGAGAATATTGAGACTCATAGAGTATTTGATAAATTCCGTCTGTACGGTTGAGATGAAGCCTTGAAACTCGGTCTCAAAGAACCACCATGTTTTGACATCCCGGAAGACGTCGCGGATGTCGATGCTGGTGTCCACAAGCATGGGGAAAATGCCGAGGACGAGCCCCACGATTTCAATGCCTGACATTTTTCTGGTCTGGCCTCTGGAAAGGGTGTAGAACAATTTGCTGTTCTTTGATACATCAGTGGACTACAGCCAGGGAGGAAGATGAGGTGATATTTCTACCGCTCTGGGCCCCCTGGACTCCACGCCCAGTCGACGGGATCCACGGATGCTGTTGCTTCCTCAAAGCGACTCTCAGCTCCTCGGGGAAATCCGAATTACCAATGACTTCAGCCCGAAAACTTTGCATTGCAGGCCCACGTCTCTCTGCATCTCATCGATCACTTGCAATGATCACCTGCACCCCGCACATAGAGAACTTGCTTATCAGCTGCTCTGTACATGTGTGGTAGTAATCTATTATAAGATGTATGCGTAATGTGAATGACGTGTCTCAAGATAAGAAGTGTTTGAAAACGTGGGGGGTTTCCGTCCACAGGTACTGGTATTGCCCGGGCTCAGCCTTCTCGTTCCTTAGTGACGACAAGATGGAAGAAGCATGCAGTCAGCGAAAACGTGCACTTTGGGAGTGACGTGTCTGATGATAAGAAACCTTGAGAAATGTGGAATATTTTCGTCCACGTATGCTGTCTGGCTACAGCCTTATTGTTGGACATCTGGTTAGTAGGCAAACCCCGAGTTCCGGCATTGGTAAGGCTCCGAGATTTTATGTTATGCGCGGCAACAGCGTTAAACTCATTTTCTTCCGCTATATGTAAGTACCTACGTAGGCTTTTAGCTTCGTCAAGCCGACTTCCTCGATACAAATCTAAGTGCCAACGACTCACAGATGCCAAGAAGATCCCACCGGCTTCGGAGAATGGATTCTGGCAAAACAATTGCATTTTTGACCAGGGGGCAAGCAATGTAGCTTGGGCTTCACTTTTCTTCAATCTACAGCGGGAATCACCGGATATGGCCCTTGCAAGGATGAGATTGAAGACGCAAACGGTCGATTCAATGTCTGGACGGCGGATTCAGGGGCTTTGCGGCCTCCGCAATCTAAGACGTCTCTTGACTATAGTCTCCAAGGCGCGCATTTAATGCGATCTAGTATCGTATCCGGGTTGGAAAGACTGGCGAGTGCACTGGGTCGAGGTACTATGTTTTTATTCCTTTCCTCTGAGGCGGCAAGAAACTTGGAAGCTAACGACATATCATTTTGTAACGATTCCGAGCAGTGCATATCGAATAGAGCAACTTGACTGCTATTATAAGCTATTTACAATAGGCTTAGGAAGCTCCCTTATATAGACTAAATAGAAGGAGCGCTCTATAATAAGTAAGCAACGTAATAGTAGGCCTTAGATCTATAATATACCCCCCAGACGATACCTAATCGTCTATTACATATATCGTAAGCTTACTATTATAGTATTTTAGTTAAAAGATAAAGGAAAAGAGCAGTAACTAGCCGTAACGGCTAAAAATAGCTCCTGCTATAAAGACTCGAATAAGCTTATAAATAGCCTTAAATAGCTAAAAATAGCCCCTACTATAAAGACTCGAAAGAGTATAATAGCGCCTCCTAATAGGTATAATAAGCTTAATAGATATAAAGAAATAATATTTAGCGATAGCCTTACACCTACCGGGTACTCTCTTTAAGAACTTATATATAAGTCTTCTCTTTCTGCGCGCTTAGTTTAATATATAGATATATATCCTATCTATATAACCGCGTATATATATATATAAATATATATATAAATATTAAGATACCTGCGCCTCTCGCCTCTGCCCGTCTCGCTACGCTAGCTATAAATAGAGTAAGTTAAGCTTAGAAACTATAGTTTTACCTTATTTTCGAGCTTATTAGCTAACTTTTAAGTAGCTTATTAAGAAGATTCCCCGCGCCTATAATAGCCCCCTCTCCGCTTATTCTCCTAGTAAGTAAGAGGCTTAGCGAATATTAAGCCGAGTAAGTCTTCTCTATTACTCTTAATAAGTTCGATTCTAATTTTTTTCTAAGTAGGCTATTAAAAAACGTAAAGCTCGCACCTCTACCCCTACCGCCGGCCGCTAACCTAGTACTCGTTATACTATTCCCTATATAAGCTATTTTCGCTTTACGCTAGCCGGTCGCTCGACCGGAGCGTACTATAATTTAGTTAATCCTAGCCGATCGAGCCGCTACTTTAAATATACTTCCGGGTATTAGTATATCCCCGTCCTTACGCTCGCCGCCCGCGCCGCTATTAAGCTTATCGCCTCCCTAAAGGTAAATAAAGATAAAAAAACCGTTTTAGCCGCTTAAATCCGGGTCCGTACCCTGCTCGATAAAGCCGAGCGGGCTAAGGAAGAAGAGGAGAATAAAGAGGAGTACTCCTCTACTCTTACCGAGTAAAGTAAGGTTAGTAAAGAAGAGTAGGAGGAGGAGGAGGAGATTAAGGGGGAGGAGCGTAAAGCGCTTAAGTTAAAGGTAAAGGAGGGCCTAAGTGCCCTAGTAGACCTACTCTTTTAAGCAGAGGTTTTATTTCTATACTTAGGTTTTTCGGCTAAGGGGCTCCCTTATAAATTAAGTCTATTTTTATACTCGTATTAAATAACTAGCCTATATCGTAAAGATTTAATAATACCCTAAAGTACTCGAATTACGCCCTTAATAAGGTCTTTATAAGCCTATTAGCCGGTATAAGCTTAGTTAATATATACTATATATAAAACGAGCCCTTCGTATACTCTTATCTAAGTTATATATTATAAATATTAATATAACGGAGCTTTATAGTTACTCGTTTATTATCTTTAACGATTAGCCTAATAGTTTGCTTATTATCGTTATAGTGACAAAGTGGCTAGGGTGGAGTATGACCCCCCTGTCCCCTTCTTATCGTGCCTGCGGCGGCTATATTAAAGAGCCCTAAACCCCCTCTATAGAGCAATAAAAAAATATAGTATTTTCTTCCCTATACTTAAGCAAACTAACTTTAATGCCTTCGTTTTATATTTCGTAGCGCCCGTTAGCCTACGCCCCTCGTTAGAGTTCGCCGCGTGCGCGCTATATATATTACGGTAGGGGCGCTCTACCGCTTTATTATTTAGTATCTGCCCTATAAATTAAATATAGGTTTCTTCGGCTTTATAATAGAGTATTTATTCGTTAATTAAAACTACGTTATATTAAGAAGAGCCTAGGAGGTTCGCTATTATTAAAAACCACCTCTTACGATAGCTTTACTTATAACTATATGTCAGGCTCCAAATGATACAGAGGGTCACGTGACGGATCAGGCCCTGCCGGCTTATAAAAGGGGTGGCCCCAGGCCCTTCTGGACAGAACTTAGGAGGTAGAGACCAGCTTCCTTTTAGCACGCATAGTAAATCGCTATATCTGCGCTGCTTAACTACTAAGTCTACCCTACTCACTCTGCCTGTAATTCCATCTCTAATAGTCTAGTCTCTTAAACCTATTAGGGAAGGCAGACCGTTCGAGGGTAGCTATATTTTAGCTATTACGCGGTTTCTTTATAGCGCGGGGTCGCAGCTAAAGCAGCGAGTAATAGCGAGATTTATAAGATTTTTTTCTTTCCTTTAAATCGCTATTTAGGGTTTAAGATAATACCTTGCAATTAGCGAAGACGCTACGACTTTATTACTTTAGCGCTATATCTAATCGGCTAGCCTACCTTCGAGACTATTACCTATCTTCGAGACTATTACCTATCTTCGAGATTTTCACCGACCTTCGAGACCTTTAATACCCCGAGAAAACGAATATAAGTAGCGAAGAAGCTATATACTAGCAGTTCCGATAATCCGACTTTACTATTATAATAAATACCGCACCGATTTAATAAATACCGTACTACCGAGAAGTACTATAGTAGCAGCAGTTTAATTCTAACCGAGAAGAAAGACGCTCCCCGCCTAAGTAGCCTATAAGATATATATATATAGCGAGGAAGCACCGTAGTAGTAGCAGTTTAATTTTAACCGAGAAGAAAGGCGCTCCCCGCCCGAGCAGCTTATAAGATATGCGCTCCCCGCCCGAGCAGCTTATAAGATACGTATATATAGTGAGAAAGGAGCGTAGAAGCGTAGTATTACTATTAAGGGTACCTACGTAAGGCAGAGAATAAGCGCGTAAAGACTATAAATAAGAACCTTAATCGGTAAGCGAGTGTAAAACGAGAAATAGTTCGAGTATTAGAGTAGCGCGAACGTAGTGCCTACGCTATAAAGACGCTAAAGGGTAGCCGCGTAAGGTAGAGAATAAGTATGTAAAGACTATAAGTAAGAACTTTAATCGGTAAGCGAGTATAAAACGAGAAATAGTTCGAGTGTTAGAGTAGCGCGAACGCAGCGCCTACGCTATAAAGACGCCCTGTATAAGCGTATAGTCGTAAGGCGAAAACGATAATAAGGTCGTAGTAGAGAAGAGAGACTGCTAAGGAGTAGCTTAGGTAAGGAGATATTGCGGCGCGTAAGGCGCTCCCGAGAGGAATAGCTTCGAGGCGTAAGGTCGATAGTCTTAAAAGACTAGTTATTTACGTGAGAGAATAGGCCTAAGTAGTTATAATAAGAGTAAGCTATAAGAAAGCATCGAGAGAGCGGCCGGTATATAGTACGGTAGCTATAAGAAGCGCTCCGTAGCCGGCAGAAGCTACGAAAAGCGCTTTATAACCGGCCTTATTAGGGGTATAGGCTATAGACTATTTACCCTACATCGTAGTAAACGCGCTATTAAGGATAAGGATACGCGGGAGCCCGACGAGAGCGCAGCTCCTAAGCAAGGCTCGAGCTAGTATTTAGGTATACCGAATATAGTAAAGTAAGGACTTTAAGTAGACGGAAGCGTTATAAGAGAGGCAGAGACGTAGCGCGGGAGCTAGTATTTAAGTTCGAAGAAGCGGCTTTAAAGTAAAGAGTACGTAGTCCTAGTAATACTATTCCTTGTTTTATTTTAAAGCTAGATTTTTATATAGGTACGTAAGGTATCTCTACGCAGCTTAATAGTAGCGTGGAAGTATTGAGTTCGAGTTGCAAAGATTAATTACTTTTTATTAGAAACGCTATAAGCAGAATATTAGCGTCTATATAGCTTAGTAGCTAGAAAAGAGTATTAAGGTTATTCGAGTTATAGAGATTGATTACTTCTTACTAAAGACGTTAAGAGCAGATATTAGCGTTTACGTAGCTTAGTAACTGGAAAAGAGTATTAAGGTTATTCGAGTTACGAAGATTAATTACTTCTTATTAGGGACGTTAAGAGCAGATATTAGCGTTTACGTAGCTTAATAGCTAGAAAAGAGTATTAAAAGTATTTAAAAACTATAAAGACGAAAACTTTTTATTAAAGACCGCGCGCAAGCGGCGTAGAAGTAACTACTATACTAGGTCTTAATTTTAATTTTAAAAAAAATCCCTCCCTCCTACCTAGGGTTTATAGGGTTACCCCTCCCTATTAGCGTTTAAATAGCGTAAAAGCCGCTAGAGCTCTACGCTCTCCTTATCCTTATTATTATCCTCGTTATTATCCTTCTTAGCTAGCTTAGTTATAGTACTAGCGATATCCTCGGCGGACTCGGTAATACGCTCCTACGTAGCGATAGAGCGACGTAGAAGCTCTAGAGCTTTATCCTAGAAGGCAGCGGGAGGGCTAGCAGCGGGGGCAGCGGGGGTAGCGATAGTAACGGGCGCGGGCGTAGCAGCAGAGATAGCGCGGTTCTTACGCAGCTCCTATACAGCTTTAGTAACCGCAGTATTACGTTCGATAAATAGCTTTCGGTCGTTTAAGGCCGAAGCTAGGAAGGGAACTATAGAACTAGGGACCTAGCGGCGTATAAGTAACGCTAAAGCAGTACGGAAATAAGGGGGATTAAGGTAGTAATATACCGCCTCGCAGCTACGGTTACCGGCAGCATAGTCCTAATAACGAATACCGGTACTTACGCAACGTATTAGTAATGTAAAAGTAGCGCGAAAGTAGCGGAGATGCAGTCTTACTACTAGGCTTATAATACTAATACTAGAGATTCTTCTAGAGCTTGCTTATATAGCGACGGCACTACTAGGCAGGCGCGCGGGCCTCGCCGCGCGAGCGCTGCGAGGGAGCGACGCGGGCCCTAGGAGTAGGAGCGGGGGCAGGAATAGGGGTATAAGCCCGAGCACGAGCACGAGCCCGAGTACGGGCAGATGCGGGAGAGTCGGAATCGGAGTTTAAGCTAGGCTTAGTAATAGCGCTAGCGCTACGCTTACGCTTATTAAGCGCGGAAAAGGAGTCGCGAGTAGGGGATTGTTCGTAGTCGGATATCTATTAGCGTAGTTAGTACGTATATAGCGTAAGTACGTCGCTCGGAAGCTACGTACCTTAATTAATTAATTAATTAGTTAGTTGATTAAGGGGGGTTCTAGCTTCGGTTAGACGATGCGTAGGCGTAGCTAGGGCGCTGCGATAGCCCTATAAGAGTTTAACTTACCGGAATATAGTTTAGTAGAAAGAGAAGGAGAGAGAGTTTCTAGAGGGCGAGAGTATTAGAGGGTTTATATACCTAATGCTGAGCGGCGTTTGCGCTGCTATTTACATAAATATTTAGTATTATATTAAAGGAATAATAGGAGGCAAAGCAATAGGCTAATTAGGCGATAACGCTAAGACCAAGCGGTATTTACGCAGCTATTTATAAATATTTAGCATTGTATTAAGGGAATAATAAGAGGCAAAGCAATGGGCTAACTAGGCGATAACGCTGAGACTAAGCGGCGTTTGCGCAGCTACTTATAAATATTTAGTATTATACTAAGGGAATAATAGGAGGAGAATAGGCCAATTAGGCGATAACGCTAAGACTAAGCGGTATTCACGCAGCTATTCACGAATATTTAGCATTATACTAGGGCTAATAGGAGGCTTTGAATAGAGGCTTTAAATAGGGGCTTTAAATGGAGGTTTTAAATAGGGGCTTCGAGTAAGGCATAATAGAGAGCGTTAGAGGTACGAAGAGAGTAATTTTACGCAGCGTAGGCGTAGCGACTATAGCAGTAGTAGTGATAAAGTAGCCAGGGTGGAGTATAACCCCCCTATCCCCTTCTTATCGTGCCTGCGGCGGCTATATTAAGGAGCCCCAAACCCCCTCTATAGAGCAATAAAAAGTATAGTATTTTCTTCCCTATATTTAAGCAAACTAACTTTAATACCTTCGTTTTATATTTCGTAGCGCCCGTTAGCTTACGCCCCTCGTTAGAGTTCGCCGCGTACGCGCTATATATATTACGGTAGGGGCGCTCTGCCGCTTTATTATTTAGTATCTGCCCTATAAATCGAATATAGTGACAAAGCGGCAGAGCGCCCCTACCGCAATGTATATAGCGCGCATGCGGCGAACTTTAACAAGGGGCGTAGGCTAACGGGCGCTACGAAATATAAAACGAAAGCATTAAAGTTAGTTTGCTTAAATATAGGGAAGAAAATACTATACTTTTTATTACTCTATAGAGGGGGTTTAAGGCTCCTTAATATAGCCGCCGCAGGCACGATAAGAAGGGGACAGGGGGGTTATACTCTACCCTAGCTACTTTATTATTCCTCCCCTAGCAGCTTAGTCTATAAGCTGCGCCCTAAGATAGTTAATATCTAGGATTTCTAATTAAAACTAAAAGAGAGGAAAGAAAAAGACTATTACTAAAACTAGAAACTATCGCGCTATTTATTTTATATAAAAGCCCTTCTAAAAAAATCAACCTTAGTCCGGATATCTATATAATTAGTAAGTCCTTTATATCTCTTATTATACTTCCTATACGTATATATTAACCGTAATTAAGTCTATTTTACGATCGTCGTCCGCTATTTCCTTATCCGGGGCTTTAACTAGCTCCTAAGTAGGTACTAGTATTCCTTTATTATAAAGAACTATTTCCTACCTTAATAGCTTCCTTTTCTATAATCTATACTTCGTATCGTTTAGTATAATTAAAACTAACCTAGTTAGGCTCTAGCTTAGGCTTCGTTATAGTATCCGTTATAGGTATCTAACCTCGCCCTGCTTTATCTTAGATAGGAAGCCTAGGAGCTTAAAGGGGCTTCGGGATAGTAATCCTATAATTGCGAAGAGCGTAACGGCCGACCTGCTTTATAAGAGGTTAATTAAGTCTAGAAATAAATAGCGAGATCTAAGAAGGGCCCTATAGCGTTTATAAGACCTCCCGGCTAAAAGGACCCGATAAAGACTTTCTAGGTAGTATAGATAGCGACGAAAAGCTTATACCTCCTCCTCCGATAGGGGATTAGCGCTATTTAAAGAGTACTACGCTAAATCGCAAGCGCGAGAAATTCCTCTTATCTTCCTTAATTAAAGGTATAACCCTATCTTTATCTATAGTAGATATAGGATAGAAACTTCGGTTTAATACTATATTTAACTATTTCGTTATAGGAGTTTAACTTAATCGGAAAATAGAGCTATTATAAATAGAACCCTTATTTCCTTAAAAGTTCTCTAGGTTATCTTCGGGACTCGGATTAAGTAAAACCTGGCCGGAACTAATAAAGGCAGTATTAAAGTAGTATTCGCCCGTATACGAGCAGTACTTCTTATACTCCTTAAGGCTAATTAATAGTAACTCGGGCTAACGAAGATGGGCTAGTATATAGCCGAGCTCCTTTATATAGGCCCTTAAATAAAGGTTAACTATCTTAACTAAGGGTTCGCCGGTTAAATTAAGGAGACTTCCAGCTTGTATCCAGTCGGTATACCCGATATAATTACGCCTGTTTAGGACTTCCGTACTTTCTAAAAGCCGTATTCGAAAGTTCTTAATTATAAAGAACCTACTCGATTCCTATTATTTATTAAAAGGTCGGTTTATATTATCTACTATAATTACTCCTTCTATAACGGGTTTTTATAGCCTAGCTCGAGTAATTAGACTATCGATCTAGCTATATATTTATTTCTAGTACTTCGGGTTACTAGTAGTAACTTTACCTAGGTAGCTATCGATAATAAAAGCCTTCTAATAAACCTAATCGTATTATATAAGATTATACTAGTTATTTATCGAGTCTTCTACTACCTAAAAGATAAAGCGAAAACTAATTAATTCTATACTATAGGGGGTAGTTATAGTTAGTACAGCTTTACGATCTCCCGTCTTTATTCTCTCTATATAAATCTATACGTTATTCTAGAGGTACTAAGCGAAATACTTTATTCTAGTAAGTATAAGGTTAAACGTAAGTTCGTCTCGAGAGTAGATATACCCTTAAAGATTATAGAGAGCTAGAAGGTAGCGGTAAGGGTTAGTTTTAAAGATATAATCGGTATACGAGGTCCTTAGTTCTAGCTTAAGAAAGAACCGATTAACTAGAGTCTTATACGCTTCTATAAGAATAGTAGTACTATAAAAGTAGGGCGGGCGGGATTTAATTAAATCTAAATTATACTTTAGGGGAATAGTAGTCCTTAGTATATAAGCTTTATTAAGGGGATTGCCGCTAGATAACTACTAGTTAATAGCCGAGTAGACGAAGGGTTTCTTACCTATCGCTTTCTCCGCCTTAGCAGCTAATTATACGCGTATATAGGAATCTATAGTAATTAAGTAGGATATATAATAAGGGGATTATAAAAAGTGCTAGTTTTTAGGTAATAGTAAGGGTAGAAATAATAAAGAGTTAATATTAGTAAAGAGTATAAAGTATAGGTTAGGGGGATAGTATAAAGGGGAAAAGAATTTAAGAATAGTTCTAAATAGCTTTAAAATAAGTAAACGGTAAAGTTTTAAAGGTTATAAATCGGCGTAAACGAAAGTAATTTATACGGTTTTTATACTTACCTTTTTAAGTAATAATAGCTACTATTTTCGGTAACTAGTATAAACGGTAACCCGGGTAATTACCCTTCCTTCTCTTTCTAAACGCTTCTAATTACTCTACCTCTTACTATTTCTTTTTAGCGGTTATTCTTTTTATATCCTCCCTAGCTCTCTTTTTCCGTTTTCTTATTTTAAACCTTTAACCTTAACTCTTCTCTTCCTCGCTATTATAACTATTCCTTAGCGAAGCTTGTTAATAGATATTAAGCGACCCCCTTTACTAGGACTTATTATAGATAGTTAGCTTAATCTTTATTACTTAAACTAGCCTTTTTAACGGTTTATAAATAATAATAATACTTAGCTCCTTTCTCGCTACGAAACTCCTCGGCCTTTTTATAATCTTTTCTTTATTTCGGACTAATAGAGAGCTTTCTTTAAGGCCTTTAGGTTCTATAGCTTTAAGGGTAACGCTAATTAGCTCTATATTTACTAGGAACCCGTTTCCCGTTAGAAACTTATAGATCTTTCGATACTTATTAACCTAGCTATAAATAGTATTTAGCGAAATCTCTATTATCCTTAACCTATCGTTCTCTATCTTAAAGGTAGAAGGCCTTTTAGTTAATATATCTAGCGTATATTAATTAAAAACGCTTAATAGCAGGCTTTCCTTATTACTATCTTTAGCTATTATAACTTAGTGCCTTATAACTACTGCGCCTCGAGATTTAGGACTTTATTTATAGAGTATATCGATAAGGAAACGGGAGAGAGAAAGAGATCCTTTATAAATAGCCCTTTCCTCGAATATCTCTCTCTTCTATTTATCTATTCGGGTACTTATACTAATTATATCTTTTATATAATTAGGGCTAACTACGATTACTACTAGGGGTCGTTTTAAAACTAACTTCCCTCCGGTTAAGCGTATAAGTACGTTTATAAAAAAGCCGCTCCGGTAAGTATTTATTTAAACTTAATCGATTAGTAAAATACTAATACTAACCCTTTCTCTAGTCTTACCGATTATTTAAAGTCCTTAGGGGTCGATAACTAGAAGGAACTCTTAAAGTATTAATCGATTTAGCTAAAGAGGAGGATAGGATTAAGTAATAGTAATAGGCGCTAGCTAAACGTATTAGATAGGGCTAATTAGCTAGGGGATAGAAGGGGATAGATATTTTTTTAGGAAGGGGTAATTAGGTTATCTTCCTAGGTTTTTTAATCTCTAGGTTTAAATTTTTAGCCGGAAATAGGATTAATTATAAGCGATAGGCTTCGGGAGGCGTATATATAGAAGACCTTAGCTAGTTAAAAAAAACTTTTTTAGGGGGGTATAAGTAGTTATTTCGGAATAAATCTATTATTTCCTCCTTAGCCGGCTGCCTAGCTAGCTATTAGGGCTCTCCTCCCCTAGCAGCTTTAAATAGATAAAAAGGCTGCTCTTAGGACTATAAATACTACTAGCTAGATAGTCTTCTTCCTATAACTATTATTATTAATTAAATATATATCCTTATATCCTCTGTATCGGTATTTATATTTTAATTATAGGCTATTATAGCTATAGTATATATAACTTATAGTAACGGAACGAAAATTAAGCTAATTATATTAAGGCTAATTAAGTAAGATAAGGGAAGAAAGGAGGAGAAATAAAAAAAGAAGTAAAGAAAAATAAATAGGAGATAGGAAAGAAAATATAAAGAACTCAGAATTAATTAAAAAATAAAAAGGGAAGAAAGTAAATAGAAGTAAATAGAAGGAAAGAAAACTATTAAAGAAGAAAATACTTAAATTAAGTAAGGAAAACTTATTAGTCGGAATAGAAAAGCTTAATTATCCTTTTATTTACCGGTTAATAGTATAATTAAGAAGCTATCTTTACTTAGCCTCTATATAGGAATCTTAATAAACTAATTATCTTACTTAGCTCGGCGTATCTTAGCTGCTTCTTTTACTACTACTTATATCTTTAGTCCTATATATTTATCGGCCTCTAGCTCCTCCTCGCTTCCGCTCTTAACTTCCTCCTCCCCTATATCGAGAACGTTAGGGATAGGAATTTCCGTAGGAGATTAGTTTTAAGTATTATAAGTAGGACTAGATATACTTAGTTAATCGGGGATTAAAAGCTTAGGTACCTAGAAAGTATCGGTAGATCCGGCCTCCTCTTTATAAACTTCTATAGGGCTTTCGGAAACTCCCCTTACTATAAGTAATTAAAGTAAGATTAGCTTATCGGTTAGGCTTTAGGATTAATTAGGGTCTTCTTCCTATAGTATTAGTATATTTAGTTACTAGATCCCTTTTTTATCGAGGACGAACTTCTTAAGGTTCCGGGCTATAAATATCCCTTTAAGTTTAATTCCGTCTATAGTTTATAGCCCGTAGGCTCCCTTATTATAAACTTAATTAATAATAAATAAACCCTTTTAATAATATAAGATCTTTATAACTATTAAGTAGGATATCTTTCTAATATAGTTATAGACTAATATTATATTACCTATTTTAAAGCAGTTCTTTCGGATAAGGCTATAAGAGTTTACTTTATCGGCTACCCGCTTCCGATATTTAATAATAGCTTTAATAGCGGCTTAAATATCCTCCTTTTAATTAGCTATAGTTTTTAACTTAGCTTAGAGAGCTTCTTCCGGGCTTTAATTCGGTTACTATAAAACTACTCTCTATATCGGGACTTTAATTTTTAAAGGTATAAGCGGCTCCTACCCGAAAACTAGGTAGAAAGGTATATATCCGTATAATCGCTTAAAAGATATTCGGTTAGTAAAGAGAGCAAGCTTTAAATACTTCCTCTATACTAGTTTCCCCTAAGAGAGCTTAATAATAGCGCTAGTAATAGAGAAATATCCCCCTTTTATTATACCCTATGCTTTAGGATTATAGGGAGAAACTTAAATAAGCTTAATTTTAAGTCCTCGGATAGTAGAAGCAAACTCTGCCTTATTTTCTAACCCGCTATTAATATTAATAACTATAAGGCACTTATAAGCGAAAAGGATATCCTTAATAAAGAATCTTTTTATAATAGCTGCGTTACTCTTCCTTATAGGTCTTATAATAATATATCCGGTTAGATTATATTTAGCTTCTGCGAGATATTAATATCCCCTATCGTTTAGTATATACTAGACGTCGATTTTAATCTTTTCGAACGGCCTTCCGGGAATAGTAGGATAGATACTTTCGCTATAGGTCTTAGAACTATATAAGCTATAGATCTTATAGGCTTTAATAGCTTTAGCTATATTTATCTAGAGCCCTTCCTAAAAGTAAAGGCCTCGGATCTTTATAATAATCGTATTACGGCCCTTATAGCTAAACTTAATATAATAATTATATAGGATTTTCTTATAGAGCTCCGGATCGTCGATTACCCGCCTCCGGGGTAGCCTCCCTTCCTCTCGTTACTATAGCGCGTAATTAATAACCTAGTACTATAGAGCTTCCTTTTTAAACGCTATAAACCGTTTTCTTAATATATTAGGCGGCGTTACTCTAGTTATAAGGAATTTAGCGAACTCTAACGATTTCTTAGACTATTTAAGCTTAGGATTTAGGAACTGTTCTATAGGAATAGAGTTAATTTAAGTATTATACTACTTATCTAGGTCTCCTTCTAGGTCTACCTCCGGTATTTCGGAAATAGGTAGCTATAAGAGCGCGTCGGCTATAGGATTTTTAAAGTTAGGGATATACTTAATAGTAAAGTTAAAGATTTTAATAATTATAATCTACTAGCTAATTAAAGCTCCGGGGATATCGGATATTCCTCTATTAATCTAGTTTACTAGAACTCGGGTATCGGTCTTTAAAATAAAATAGTACTTAAATAAGTATTATTATAATCGCTTAAAAGAGTATAATAAAGCTCGATATTCCCTCTTTATAATATCGTACCTCTACTTAGTACTAGTTTATAAGCTACTCTCGAACCGAGCTAGCCTTCGCTTTCTATTAACCTTTTATATTAGAACTACGCTCTAGCCGACTAGGCTAGCGTTAACTATTAAGATAATTAGGCCTCCCTCTAAATTATAGTCGATACCTATAATAATAGGTTTACTCTTTAGGGCTTTAATTAAGTCTATTATAGCCTGCTTTTAAGCGTTACCCTATACGAACGGGGTATCTTTCTTTATTAAGTTATAAAGTAGTCGGGTAAAGATTATAAAGTTCTAGATTTAGTAATTATAATAAACTACTATCCCTAGGAAACTTCGGATATCTTTAAGGTTATTATAGGTAGTTTATCCTTTTATCTTCTAGATCTTCTTAGCTTAAGGAGATCTCCTAACCGATCTATAAATATATCTTATAATATCTACCCTCTTTTTATACTACTTAGATTTAATACCCGATATTATTGCGCTAGCTAATTCGGTATTGAAAAGGATTTAATTAATATTCCTAATATACTCTGTAATATATCTTCGGATACCTAGAAGCTCCGGGAGCACTTTATTATTATAGGTCGTCTCTAGACCCTTAACTGCGATATTATTAAGGAAAGCTTAATAAACGTAAGGTATTAGATCGTATAATAGATATACTATAATATATATAAACTAAGTAATTAAGTTCGTTGCTCCTATCGGTAAGGTATATATCCTAAAGAGTTCTAAAGGGGTAGTAAAAGTTATAATATCTCTGCTATTCGGGTAAAGCTTAACTTAGTTATATCCCGAGAAGAAATCGAGCAGCGATAAGACCTTATATATAACGAACTCCTCCGAAAACTAATTAGCAGCTAGAGGTATAAATACATCCTTTACCGTATAGGCATTATACTTCTAAGCGTTATTAATAAGCCGGAGACTACTATCCTTCTTCTAAACTAGAAACTAATAGTTTCTATATAACGAATACGCGTTTTCGATAATACGCTATCCGACTCTTTACTTAAGTAGGTTAAAAACCTTAAGCTTAAAAGTATAGGGGATAGGGATATTCTTAGACTAGAAGATATTATATAGAACGGTGCGGATAACTTATAGGGGCGCTATATCTTTATAAATCTCTTTAATCTCGGATTAATCCTAAGCAATAGCTTTCTCTCGATTAATCAGTATATACCTAAATATATTAATTTCCTCTAAAGTTATCCTATTATAATTATTAATTATAAGTTTCTCCTATCTCTCGCCTATTAGGCGCGTGCCGGGCTTAAGATCTAAGAACTTCGGCTCTATCTATTTATTATACTTTAAAGGCGGTATTTCTAACTATTTCTTCTTAATTATTTCTATACGCTTAATCTTCTATAAAGGATCGCTATCTAGTATAGATCTATTAGGGTTCGAATTATTAATTAGTTTTACTTTATAGGCTACGGCCTTATAGAGGGTATTAACTATATAGACTATTCTATAGGCGGCTTAGCAAGTTTCTTTCTAATAAGGAGGTTAAATTTTCCCCCTTTTCTATTACTTTTTTTTCTTATACTAGCTGTAAAAGTAGCTATAACTCTCCTTTAACTAGAGTTCTAAATATAAAAAGGCTAGTTCTATCCTAACTAGAATAGTAATAGAATAAATAAAGGTAGGGATATCCTCCTCGCCTAGCGAGAGGACGGGTATATTACTTAGTTCGAGTTAGTCGGAAACCTAGGCGGGGACTTTTTTACTGCTAATAGCCCTTCGTCCCTTAACACTATTACTATTAGCAGTTAGTTTTTTCTAGTAACCTCGCTAAACTAAGCGGGGCTATTATTAAGCTAAATAGGATTCTTTAGCTTTCCTCCTACTATAGCTACTACTCGAGCTCCTCTAAAAAGAAAGTTTACCTTAAGAAGGCTATCGGTTAAGTGTTTTAGGGTAAGCTTAATTTATAGGATAAACGGTATTCCTAGGAGTACGTTATAGTTCGGCTTTTTAATTCTATCTTCTATAATATAAAAGATAACTTAATTAGTATAGCCTCTAATAAAGACGTTAGTTTCTAGGACTCCTAGGAGTTCTATCTTCCTACCGTTAAAGGTTCTCGAGGTAACGTTTATCCTTAATACCGGAAGACCTAACTCGTTATATATACTAGCTCCGATTAGGTTTAGTTTAGTACCGCTATCGATTATTACAGGCTTCCCTTTTACTCCTAAGTTACCGACTCTAATCGTAAAGAAATATATAGGATAGATACTCTTCTAAAGTCGATCGAACCGGGTATCTATATTAAATACTTCTTTACGAAGATAGGCCCTAATTATATTAACTCTAGGGAGATACTCGTATTAGTTATTAGATTAAAGGAAGTTCTCGATAGCTTGCTTATTAATTAATCCTGGAGTCTCCTCCTTAATAGGGCTTACTTTAATATTAGAGATCTTCGCGGGGCTACTTCTATTCTTCCTAGGCTCGGAGGTTTCTTTATAATTAATTATAACTACTTTCTTTACCCCGTTTTAGATAGCTTAGATATAGTAAATAATATACTAGTTAAGGTTAGGGCATAGCTAGAGAATCTCCTCCTAAGTATATCCCTTAGGTATATAGAAGAATCGGTTAATTAATACTTTTCCGAAGTTTATCTTGCTATCTATATCCTTAGACTTCTAATTAGACCTAGCCTTCTTTTTCTTTTCTAGGCCTTTATCGGTAGCGATATAAATTAATTCTTAGGTAGGACCTCGACTATCCTTATCCGTAGCTAGAATCTTAATTATCCTCCTATCTACTCTTCGCTTTTTAGCAGCGTTTTTATTAACTTCGGCTTAAATAGCCTCGCTATTAATATTTATAACTATAGCTAGGTTACTTATAGCAGGCGAAACTAGATTTAAAAGCGGTTCGGGTTTTATAGCTAGGTCTAGTATTACAGCCTCCTTAGATAGCTAGATCGAGCTAACTCTAGGCGTCTCTTTAGTAGTTTTATAAAGCACTTTATTCCTAACTAGAGCGGTATTTCCTTTAAACTTTAGCTTATACTTAATTAGCTTAAGATAAGCTTAAACTCCGGATATATAATCCTAGCCTTTATCGACGAAGTTTTAGTAATAACCGAGGTATAACGGGATAATACCCTAGTTTATAATAACCTTCGCTTAGTTAAATAGATTAGGTTTAATAGTAAATCTAAGGGCTTCTTTTATATCTACTCTAGTACCGAGAGAAATAATCTATTTTCCGGCATCCTTATACTAGATAATACCTACGTTCTTTAGTATTAAATAATCTAGGTAGTAACGGGCTATATATTTAGTCGAACTATAACTATAATATATCCGAATAGAACTGTCTTTTCTTAGGGCACTAACTTTAGCCTTATACTTATTAATTAGAGCTTTATAATCCTTTAAAGAGATATCTTCCCTTCTTAAAAGATCGGCTATAACGTTATTAAGGTTCGGTAAGATATAAACGTAGCTAGGATTAGGCTAAATAGTTCTAAGCTTATTCCTAATAGCTTTAACGCGCTTTTTAGCTAAATAGTAACCCTATTCCCTAGCTAAATTAATATTCTTAGCGATTTTAGCCGTATTAATCCGGAGGTCTTTAAAGTTTTTCGTTAAGCTTTTAATTTCCCCTCTCGAGATCTTAATTTATATCTCATCCTGCTTAGCTATAGTTCGGGGCGGCTATAAGATAGGTCCTTAAGAAGAGGGTTAGAGTATTAAAGAGGCTCGAGGGAGATTAATCGGAGGGGCTATAGGCTTTAGCTAAACGATTAACGCTTAGTAACCTAGGTTCGAAGGCTGAATAAGAACTACCGGCAGCTAGAAACCTAGGTAGGGGTACTAGAGGCGTCTAGGTATAAAAGGAATAAACGCGTTTACCGTATTTATAGCCTTCCGGTTATAATCCTTTTTAAGTTAAGCGTTTCGGTAAATCTTTAAAAGGGCTTCTATAAGCTTAGGCTATATAAGGGACTAAACCGAGGCTTCTATAATCCGATACTTAGATCGAAATCGCTTAATCTAAGTAGAAGGAAGCTTATCCTAGAACTCCGAATAACCCTATAAGTCTCTTACTCCTATCTTCGTAAGGATATTATCGTATATTAAAATACCTATTCGGAAGAACTCGGTATCGTTAACTATATAGGTATTTAGGAAGTACTGCTTTTCTTAAGCCGGGGTAAATATTTAAAAGCGATCGTATAAATAGTAAGCTAGTTTAATTCTTTTTTCTTACTCGGGCTAAGTAATAGCGCTTAAAGTAGCTACTATTAGGGACGTTACTATTTTAGGTTAAATAACTAGTATCTTAAAGATTAGTAAGGCTATAAAGTCGGGGATAGATATTATAGCTCTAATACTAGCGTAGTATTCGAGGTAGTCGGTAATATTATATCCGGTAAAGGGGCCGATAAAGCTCCTTAAACGGTCGATTATCGGGATAAAAGGATAATTAATATAAATACCCGGATTAGTTTAATTAGGACTAATCGAGGTAAAGGATTAAGTATAGGGACTAGGTATATTTATATTAAAGGGCAGGGAAGCCGGTAAGGTAGATTAGCTACTATCCCGAGAATTAGGAGCCTTATCCTTAGTTTTTAAATCGGAAGTATTTCTAGGGCTAGTATTTACCTTAAAAGCTAGAGTAAAATCGGGACCTTTAGCCTTAGTCGGTTCTAGCTATCCTTAAAGAGATATCCTATTATTAACTTTTAAGGGCCTTTACTTTTTCCTTTAATAATTCTTTTTCCTTAATAACGGCTTAACCTTTCTATCTAAATTAGCTTCTCTCTCTTCGCTACTAGTATAATTAACTTTATTATATATAGCCCCTAAGCAGGACCGAGAATATAATAGGTAAGATAGGGGGTAACCTATAGGTTATATCGATAAGGGGTTTAGTTAGAAAAGGGATATTTTAATAGGTAAGGGTAAACGATATCGAGGCTTAATACGCTTAATAGGAAGGTAGAGATATAATCGAAATAAATTTATAGTAATAAGTAGTATAAGAAGTAACTAATAGTATTTAGGGTAAGAAGATAAGAGAAGCTTTTATAACCTTAAGATACCCTTAACTACCTTTAATAACTATATCGCTATTAGTTTAACTCCCGATAGTAGTATAGGCTTAATTAACCTCCTTTAAAACTTTCTAATATAATTCCGAATAAATTACCGAAAGAGTCCTTTTTTTAAATAAATTACTTTATACTAATTAATCCCGGGGTATACTTATAACTACTAATAGTTTCTACTCTAGCCCTATAGCTTTATATCTCCGTTACTCCGATATCGTATTTCCCTTTATTTAGACCTACTCTTATATCTAGCGATAACCTTACTTTTCCTAACCCCGCTTTTTAGCTCTCCCTAATAACTCTCCTTCTCTCTTTAAATAAAGCGAAAGTTTCCGTATAAAGCCGAAACCGCTAAGTCCCCTTAGCGATACTTAACTTTATTCTACGTTTCGCGTTCTAACTAATACTTTACGTTAACGCCGAGTCTCCTCTCTAAACCTTCTTATCCTCGTCTTACGTTATTAGAGAAAATAAAAGAAATAAAATAAAGAAAATATAAATCTAGGGTTATTTCTCTAGTTTCCCTATAATTAATCTTTAAGCTTCCCTAATCCTACTCCCCTATAGCAGGGCGGCCCTAGGTATTAGTTCCGGCTAATCTTATAATTATAAGCGAAATTATCGTAAGAATAGGTTTAATCGTATCTCTAGCTTCTTTATAATTAGTCTCCGAGCTTCCCTAATCCTGCTCCCCTATAGTAGGGCGGCCCTAGGTATTAGTTCCGGCTAGTCTTATAATTATAAGCAAAGCTATTATAAAAGGTAGTTTTTAGTAATAGCGAACCTCCTAGGCTATTCTTAATATAATATAGTTTTAATTAACGAATAAACACTCTATTATAAAGCCGAAGAAACTTATATTCGATTTATAGGGCAGATACTAAATAATAAAGCGGTAGAGCGCCCCTACTGCAATATATATAGCGCGTACGCGGCGAACTCTAATAAGGGGCGTAGGCTAACGGGCGCTACGAAATACAAAACGAAGGCATTAAAGTTAGTTTACTTAAGTATAGGGAAAAAAATACTATACTTTTTATTACTCTATAAAGGGGGTTTAGGGCTCTTTAATATAGCCGCCGCAGGCACGACAAGAAGGGGACAGGGGGGTTATACTCCACCCTGGCTACTTTGTTAATAGGTTTCTTCGGCTTTATAATAAAGTATTTATTCGTTAATTAAAACTACGTTATATTAAGAAGAGCCTAAGAGGTTCGCTATTATTAAAAACCACCTCTTACGATAGCTTTGCTTATAACTATAAAACTAGCCGGAACTAATACCTAGGGCCGCCCTACTATAGGGGAGCAGGATTAGGGAAGCTCGGAGACTAATTATAAGGAAGCTAAAGATATAATTAAACCTATTCTTATAATAGTTTCGCTCGCGACTATAAGACTAGCCGGAACTAATACCTAGGGCCGCCCTACTATAGGGGAGTAGGATCGGGGAAGCTCGGAGATTAATTATAGGGAAATTAGAGAAACGACCCTAGATTTATATTTTCTTTATTTTATTTTTTTTATTTTTTCTAATAATATAAAATAAGGATAAGAAGGTTTAGAGAGAAGACTCGGCGTTAATATAAAGCACTAGTTAGAATGCGAAATATAGAATAGAGTTAAGTATCGCTAAGGGGACTTAGCGGTCTTAGCTTTATATAGAAACTTTCGCTCTATTCGAGGAGAGAAGGAGAGTTATTAGGGAGAGCCGAGAAGCGGGGTTAGGAAAAGTAAGGTTATTACTAGATATAAGAGTAGGTTTAAATAAAGGGAAATATAATATCGGAGTAATAGAGATATAAAGCTATAGGGCTAGAGTAGAAACTATTAATAGTTATAAGTATACTCCGGAACTAACTAGTACGAAGTAATTCGTTTAAGAAAAGGACTCCTTTAGTAATTTATTCGGGATTATATTAGAAAGTTCTAAAAGAGGTTAATTAAGCCTATTCTGCTATCGGGAGTTAAACTAATAGCGATATAGTTATTAAAAGTAGTTAAAAGCATCTTAAGGTTATAAAAGCTTCTTTTATCTTCCTACCCTAAGCACTACTAATTACTTCCTATACTACCTACTACTATAAATTTATTTCGATTATATCTCTACCTTTTTATCGAGCGTTTTAAGCCTCGATATTATTTACCCTTACCTATTAAAATATCCCTTTCCTAACTAAACCCCCTATCGATATAACTTATAGGTTACCCCCTATCTTACTTATTATATTCTTAGTCCTACTTAGGGGCTATATATAGTAAAGTTAATTATATTAGTAGCGAAGAGAGAAAAGCTAACTTAAATAGAAAGGTTAAGCTATTATTAAGGAAAAAGAATTATCGAAAAAAGAAGTAAAGGCTCTCGAAGGTTAATAATAGGATATCTCTCTAAGGATAGCTAAAACTAACTAAAATTAAAGGTCCCGACTTTACTCTAGCTTTTAAGGTAAATACTAGCCCTAGAAATACTTCCGATTCGGAAATTAAAGATAAGGCTCCTAATCCTTAAGATAATAGCTAATCTACTTCGCCGGCTTCCCTGCTTTTTAGTATAAATACGCTTAATCCCTATACCTAATCCTTCGCTTCGATTAATCTTAACTAAATTAATCCGGGTATTTATATTAATTATCTTTTTATCCCGATAATCGATCGCTTAGGGAGCTTTATCGGCCCTTTTACCGGGTATAACGTTACCGACTACCTTAAATACTATACTAATATTAGAGCTATAATATTTATCCCCGATTCTATAGCCTTACTAATCTTTAAGATACTAGTTATTTAACCCGAAATAGTAACGTCCCTAATAATAGCTACTTTAAGCGCTACTATTTAGCCCGAGTAAGAAGAAAGAATTAAGCTAGCCTACTGTTTATATAATCGCTCTTAGATATTTACCCCGGTTTAAGAAAAGCAGTACTTCTTAAATACCTATATAGTTAACGATACCGAGTCCCTCCGAATAGGTATTCTAATATACGATAATATCCTTATAAAGATAGGAATAAGAGATTTATAGGGTTATTCGGAGTTCTAGGATAAGCTTCCTTCTACTTAGATTAAGCAACTTCGATCTAAGTATCGGATTATAAAAGCCTCGGTTTAATCCCTTATATAGCTTAAGCTTATAAAAGCCCTTTTAAAGATTTACCGAGATACTTAACTTAAGGAGGATTATAACCGGAAGGCTATAAATACGGTAAACGCGTTTATTCCTTTTATACTTAAACGCTTTTAATACCCCTACTTAGGTTTCTAGCTGCCGGTAGTTCCTATTTAGCCTCCGAACTTAGGTTATTAAGCGCTAATTATTTAGCTAAAGCTTATAGCCCCTCCGATTAATCCCCCTCGAGCCTTTTTAATACCTTAACCCTCTTCTTAAGGTCCTATCTTATAGCCGCCCTAAATTATAGCTAAATAGGATAAAACGCAGATTAAAATCTCGAGAGGGGAGATTAAAAGCTTAATAAAGAACTTTAAGGACCTTTAGATTAATATAGCTAAAATTACTAAGAATATTAATTTAATTAGGAAATAGGGTTACTATTTAGTTAAAAAGCGCATTAAGGCTATTAGGAATAAGCTTAGAATTATTTAGCTTAATCCTAGCTATATTTATATCCTGCCGAACTTTAATAACGTTATAGCCGATCTTCTAAAAGGGGAAGATATCTCTTTAAAGGACTATAAAGCTTTAATTAATAAGTATAAGGCTAAAGTTAGTACCCTAAGAAAAGATAGTTTTATTCGGATATATTATAGTTATAGTTCGATTAAATATATAGCCCGTTACTACCTAGATTACCTAATGCTAAAAAACGTAGGTATTATCTAGTATAAGAATACCGGAAAATAAGTTATTTCTCTCGGTATTAAAGTAGATATAAAAGAAGCCCTTAAATTTACTATTAAACTTAATTTATTTAACTAAGCGAAGGTTATTATAAACTAGGGTATTATCCCGTTATACCTCGGTTACTACTAAAACTTTATCGATAAAGGCTAGAATTATATACCCGGAGTTTAAGCCTATTTTAAGCTAATTAAATATAAGCCGAAGTTTAAGGGAAATACCGCTCTAGTTAAGAATAAAGTGCCTTATAAAGCTACCGAAGAGACGCTTAAAGTTAGCTCGATCTAGCTATCTAAAGAGGCTATAATATTAGACCTAGCTATAAAACCCGAACTGCTTCTAAGTCTAGTTTCGCTTGCTATAAGTAACCTAGCTATAGTTATAAATATTAATAGCGAGGCTATTTAAGCTAAAGTTAATAAAAATACTACTAAAAAGCGAAGAATAAATAGAAGGACGATTAAGATTCTAGCTACGGATAAGGATAATCGAGGTCCTACTTAAGAATTAATTTACGTCGCTACCGATAAAGGCCTAGAAAAGAAAAAAAAGGCTAGGTCTAATTAGAAGTCTAAGGATATAAATAGTAAGATAAACTTCGGAAAAGTATTAATTAACCGATTCTTTTATATACTTAAGGGATATATTTAAGAGGAGATTCTCTAGCTACGCCCTAACTTTAGCTAGTATATTATTTATTATATCTAAGCTATCTAAAACGGGGTAAAGAAAGTAGTTATAGTTAATTATAAAGAAACCTCCGAGCCTAGGAAAAATAGAAGTAGCCCTGCGAAGATTTTTAATATTAAAGTAAGCCCTATTAAAGAGGAGACTCTAGAATTAATTAATAAGTAAGCTATCGAGAACTTCCTTTAATCCGATAATTAATATAAGTATCTCCCTAGAGTTAATATAATTAAGGCCTATCTTTATAAAAAAGTATCTAATATAAATACCCGGTTTAATCGATTTTAAAAGAATATCTATCCTATATATTTCCTTATAATTAGAGTCGGTAATTTAAGAGTAAAAGGAAAGCCTATAATAATTAATAGCAGTACTAAACTAAACCTAATCGGAGCTAGTATATATAACGAGTTAGGTCTTCCGGTATTAAAGATAAACGTTACCTCGAGAACCTTTAACGGTAGGAAGATAGAACTCCTAGGAGTTTTAGAAACTAACGTCTTTATTAAAGGCTATACTAATTAAGTTATTTTTTATATTATAGAAGATAGAATTAGGAAGCCGAACTATAATATACTCCTAGGAATACCGTTTATCCTATAAACTAAGCTTACCCTAGAATACTTAACCGATAGCTTTTTTAAGGTAAACTTTCTTTTTAAAGGAGCTCGAGTAATAGCTATAGTAGGAGGAAAGCTAAAGAATCCTATTTAGCTTAATAATAGCCCTGCTTAGTCTAGCAAGGTTACTAGAAAAAACTAACTACTAATAATAATAGTATTAAGGGACGAAGGGCTATTAGTAGTAAAAAAGTCCCCGCTTAGGTTTCCGACTAACTCGAACTAGGTAATATACCCGTCCTCTCGCTAAGCGAGGAGGATATCCCTACCTTTATTTATTCTATTATTATTCTAGTTAGGATAGAACTAGCCTTTTTATATTTAAAACTCTAGTTAAAGGAGAGTTATAGCTGCTTTTACAGCTAGTATAAGAAAAAGAAGTAATAGAAAAGGGGGAAAATTTAACCTCCTTATTAGAAAGAAACTCGCTAAGCCGCCTACGGAATAGTCTATATAGTTAATACCCTCTATAAGGCTGTAGCCTATAAAGTAAAACCGATTAATAATTCGAACCCTAATAGATCTATACTAGACGGCGATCCTTTATAGAAGATTAAGCGTATAGAAATAATTAAGAAGAAATAGTTAGAAATACCGCCTTTAAAGTACGATAAATAAATAAAGCCGAAGTTCTCGGATCTTAAGCCCGGTACGCGCTTAATAAACGAGAGATAGGAGAAACTTATAATTAATAATTATAATAGGATAACTTTAAAGGAAATTAATATATTTAAGTATATACTAATTAGTCGAGAGAAAGCTATTACTTAGGATTAGTCCGAAATTAAAGAGATTTATAAGGATATAGCGCCCCCGTAAGTTATCCGCACCGTTCTATATAATATCTTCTAGTTTAAAAATATCCCTATCCCCTATACTCTTAAGCCTAAGGTTTTTAACCTGCTTAAATAAAGAGTCGGATAGCGTATTATCGAAAACGCGTATTTATTATACCGAAACCGTTAGTTTCTAGTTTAAAAGAAAGATAGTAGTTTCCGGCTTATTAATAACGCTTAAAAGTATAATACCTATACGGTAAAGGATATATTTATACCTCTAGCTACTAATTAGTTCTCGGAGGAGTTCGCTATATATAAGGTCTTATTACTACTTAATTTCTTCTCGGGATATAATTAAGTTAAGCTTTACCCGAATAGCAGAGATATTATAACTTTTACTACCCCTTTAGAACTCTTTAGGATATATACCTTACCGATAGGAGCGACGAACTTAGTTACTTAGTTTATATATATTATAGTACGTCTATTATATAATCTAATACCTTACGTTTATTAAGCTTTCCTCGATAATATCGTAGTTAAGGGTTTAGAGACGACTTATAACGATAAAGTGCTCCCGGAGCTTTTAGGTATCCGAAGGTATATTATAGAGTATATTAAAAATATTAATTAAGTCCTTTTTAATACCGAATTAGCTAGCGCGATAATATCGGGTATTAAATCTAAGTAGTATAAAAAGAGGGTAGATATTATAGGATACGTTTATAGATCGGTTAGGAGATCTCCTTAAGCTAAGAAGATTTAAAAGATAAAAGGATAAACTACCTATAATAACCTTAAAGATATCCGAAGTTTCCTAGGGATAGTAGTTTATTATAATTACTAGATCTAGAACTTTATAATCTTTACCCGACTACTTTATAACTTAATAAAGAAAGATACCCCGTTCGTATAGGGTAACGCTTAAAAGCAGGCTATAATAGACTTAATTAAAGCCCTAGAGAGTAAACCTATTATCGTAAGTATCGAATATAATCTAGAGGGAGGCCTAATTATTTTAATAGTTAACGCTAGCCTAGTCGGCTAGGGCGTAGTTCTAATATAAGAGGTTAATAGAAAGCGAAGGCTAGCTCGGTTTAAAAGTAGCTTATAAATTAGTACTAAGTAGAGGTACGATATTATAAAAAGGGAATATCGAGCTTTATTATACTCTTTTAAGCGATTATAATAATACCTATTTAAATGCTATTTTATCTTAGAGACCGATACCCGAGTTCTAGTAAACTAGATTAATAGAGGAATATCCGACGTCCCCGGAGCTCTAATTAGCTAGTAGATTATAGTTATTAAGATCTTTAATTTTACTATTAAGTATATCCCTAATTTTAAAAATCCTATAGCCGACGCGCTCTTATAGCTACTTATTTCCGAAATACCGGAGGTAAACTTAAAAGGAAACCTAGATAAGTAGTATAATATTTAAATTAACTCTATTCCCGTAGAACAGTTCCTAAATCCTAAGCTTAAATAGTCTAAGAAGTCGTTAGAGTTCGCTAGATTCTTTATAACTAGAGTAACGCCGCCTAATATATTAAGAAAACGGTCTATAGCGTTTAAAAAGGAAGCTCTATAGTACTAGGTTATTAATTACGCGCTATAGTAACGAGAGGAAGGGAGGCTACCCCGGAGGCGGGTAATCGACAATCCGGAGCTCTATAAGAAAATCCTATATAATTATTATACTAGGTTTAGCTATAAGGGCTGTAATACGACTATTATAAGGATCCGAGGCCTTTACTTTTAGGAAGGGCTTTAGATAAATATAGCTAAAGCTATTAAAGCCTATAAGATCTATAGCTTATATAGTTCTAAGACCTATAGCGAAAGTATTTATCCTATTATTCCCGGAAGGCTATTCGAAAAGATTAAAATCGACGTTTAGTATATACTAAACGATAGGGGATATTAATATTTTATAGAAGCTAAGTATAATCTAACCGGATACGTTATTATAAAACCTATAAGGAAGAGCAACGCAGCTATTATAAAAAGATTCTTTATTAAGGATATTCTTTTCGCTTATAAATACCCTATAGTTATTAATATTAATAGCGGGTTAGAAAATAAGGCAGAGTTTGCTTCTACTATCCGAGGACTTAGAATTAAGCTTATTTAAGTTTCTCCCTATAATCCTAAAGTATAAGATATAATAAAAGGGGGATATTTCTCTATTACTAGCGCTATTATTAAGCTTTCTTAGGGGAAACTAGTATAGAGGAAGTATTTAAAGCTCGCTCTCTTCGCTAACCGAATATCTTTTAAGCGATTATACGGATATATACCTTTCTACCTAGTTTTCGGGTAAGAGCCGCTTATACCTTTAGAAACTAAAGTCCCGATATAAAGAGTAGTCTTATAGTAACCGAATTAGAGCCCGGAGGAAGCTCTCTAAGCTAAGTTAAAAACTATAGCTAATTAAAAGGAGGATATTTAGGCCGCTATTAAAGCTATTACTAAGTATCGGAAGCGGGTAGCCGATAAAGCAAACTCTTATAGCCTTATCCGAAAGAACTGCCTTAAAGTAAATAATATAGTACTAATCTATAACTATATTAGAAAGATATCCTACTTAATAGTTATAAAGATCTTATATCGTTAAAAGGGTCTATTTATTATTAATTAAGTTTATAATAAGGGAGCCTACGGGCTATAAACTATAGACGGAATTAAACTTAAAGGGATATTTATAACCCGGAACCTTAAGAAGTTCGTCCTTAATAAGAAAGGGATCTAGTAATTAAATACGCTAATACTATAGGAAGAAGACCCTAACTAATCCTAAAGCCTAACCGATAAGCTAACCTTACTTTAATTACTTATAGTAAGGGGAGTTCCCGAAAGCCCTATAGAAGTTTATAAAGAGGAGGCCGGATTTACCGATACTTTCTAAGTACTTAAGCTCTTAATCCCCGATTAACTAAATATATCTAATCCTATTTATAATACTTAAAACTAATCTCCTACGGAAATTCCTATCCCTAATATTCTCGATATAGGGGAAGAGGAAGTTAAAAGCGGAAGTAAAAAGGAACTAAAGGCCGATAAATATATAGGACTAAAGATATAAGTAGTAGTAAAAGAAGCTGCTAAGATATATAAAGCTAAGTAAGATAATTAGTTTATTAAGATTCCTATATAGAGGCTAAGTAAAGATAGCTTCTTAATTATACTATTAACCGGTAAATAAAAGGATAATTAAGCTTTTCTATTCCGACTAATAAGTTTTCCTTACTTAATTTAAGTATTTTCTTCTTTAATAGTTTTCTTTCCTTCTATTTACTTCTATTTACTTTCTTCCCTTTTTATTTTTTAATTAATTCCGAGTTCTTTATATTTTCTTTCCTATCTCCTATTTATTTTTCTTTACTTCTTTTCTTATTTCTCCTCCTTTCTTCCCCTATCTTACTTAATTAGCCTTAATATAATTAGCTTAATTTTCGTTCCGTTACTATAAGTTATATATACTATAGCTATAATAGCCTATAATTAAAATATAAATACCGATACAGAGGATATAAGGATATATATTTAATTAATAATAATAGTTATAGAAAGAAGACTATCTAGCTAGTAGTATTTATAGTCCTAAGAGCAGCCTTTTTATCTATTTAAAGCTGCTAGGGGAGGAGAGCCCTAATAGCTAGCTAGGCAGCCGGCTAAGGAGGAAATAATAGATTTATTCCGAAATAACTACTTATACCCCCCTAAAAAAGTTTTTTTTAACTAGCTAAGGTCTTCTATATATACGCCTCCCGAAGCCTATCGCTTATAATTAATCCTATTTCCGGCTAAAAATTTAAACCTAGAGATTAAAAAACCTAGGAAAATAACCTAATTACCCCTTCCTAAAAAAATATCTATCCCCTTCTATCCCCTAGCTAATTAGCCCTATCTAATATATTTAGCTAGCGCCTATTACTATTACTTAATCCTATCCTCCTCTTTAGCTAAATCGATTAATACCTTAGGAGTTCCTTCTAGTTATCGACCCCTAAGGACTTTAAATAATCGGTAAGACTAGAGAAAGGGTTAGTATTAGTATTTTACTAATCGATTAAGTTTAAATAAATACTTACCGGAGCGGCTCTTTTATAAACGTACTTATACGCTTAACCGGAGGGAAGTTAGTTTTAAAACGACCCCTAGTAGTAATCGCAGTTAGCCCTAATTATATAAAAGATATAATTAGTATAAGTACCCGAATAGATAAATAGAAGAGAGAGATACTCGAGGAAAGGGCTATTTATAAAGGATCTCTTTCTCTCTCCCGTTTCCTTATCGATATACTCTATAAATAAAGTCCTAAATCTCGAGGCGCAGTAGTTATAAGGCACTAAGTTATAATAGCTAAAGATAGTAATAAGGAAAGCCTACTATCGAGCGTTTCTAATTAATACGCGTTAAATATATTAACCGAAAGGCTTTCTACCTTCGAGATAAAGAACGATAGGTTAAGGATAATAGAGATTTCGCTAAATACTATTTATAGCTAGGTTAATAAGTATTAAAAGATCTATAAGCTTCTAATAGGAAATAGGTTCCTAATAAATATAGAGCTAACTAGCGTTACCCTTAAAGCTATAGAACCTAAAGGCCTTAAAGAAAGCTCTCTATTAATCTAAAATAAAGAAAAGATTATAAAGAGGCCGAGGAGTTTTATAGCAAGAAAGAAGCTAGGTATTATTATTATTTACAAACCGTTAAAAAGGCTAGTTTAAGTAATAAAGATTAAGCTAACTATTTATAATAAGTCCTAGTAAAGGGGGTCGCTTAATATCTACTAACGAGCTTCGCTAAGGAGTAGTTATAATAGCGAGGAAGAAAAGAGTTAAGGTTAAAGGTTTAAAATAAGAAAACGGAAAAGGAGAGCTAGGGAGGATATAAAAAGAATAACTGCTAAAAAGAAATAGTAAGAGGTAAAGTAATTAGAAGCGTTTAGAAAGAGAAGGAAGGGTAATTACCCGGGTTACCGTTTATACTAGTTACCGAAAATAATAGCTATTATTACTTAAAAAGGTAAGTATAAAAACCGTATAAATTACTCTCGTTTACGCCGATTTATAACCTTTAAAACTTTACCGTTTACTTATTTTAAAGCTATTTAAAATTATTCTTAAATTCTTTTCCCCTTTATACTATCCCCCTAACCTATACTTTATACTCTTTACTAATATTAACTCCTTATTATTTTTACCCTTACTATTACTTAAAAACTAGTACCTTTTATAATCCCCCTATTATATATCCTACCTAATTACTATAGATTCCTATATATACGTATAATTAGCTACTAAGGCGGAGAAAGCGATAGGTAAGAAACCCTTCGTCTACTCGGCTATTAACTAGTAGTTATCTAGCGGCAATCCCCTTAATAAAGCTTATATACTAAGGACTACTATTCCCCTAAAGTATAATTTAGATTTAATTAAATCCCGCCCGCCCTACTTTTATAATACTACTATTCCTATAGAAGCGTATAAAACTCTAGTTAATCGGTTCTTTCTTAGGCTAGAACTAAGGACCTCGTATACCGATTATATCTTTAAAACTAACCCTTACCGCTACCTTCTAGCTCTCTATAATCTTTAAGGGTATATCTACTCTCGAGATAAACTTATATTTAACCTTATACTTACTAGAATAAAGTACTTCGCTTAATACCTCTAGAATAACGTATAGATTTATATAGAGAGAATAAAGATAAGAGATTACGAAGCTATACTAACTATAACTACCCCCTATAGTATAGAATTAATTAGTTTTCGCTTTATCTTTTAAGTAATAGAAGATTCGATAAACAACTAATATAGTCTTATATAGTATAACTAAGTTTATTAAAAGGCTTTCATTATCGATAGCTACCTAAGCAAAGTTACTACTAATAACCCGAAATATTAGAAATAAATATATAGCTAGATCGATAGTTTAATTACTCGAGCTAGGCTACGAAAACCCGTTACGGAAGGAGTAATTATAGTAGATAATATAAACCGACCTTTTAATAGATAATAGGAATCGAGTAGGTTCTTTATAATTAAGAACTTTCGAATATAGCTTTTAGAAAGTACGGAAGTCTTAAATAAGCGTAATTATATCGGGTATACCGATTAAATATAAGCTAGAAATCTCCTTAATTTAACCGGCAAACCTTTAGTTAAGATAGTTAACCTTTACTTAAGGGCCTATGTAAGGGAGCTCGGCTATATACTAGCCTATCTTCGTTAGCCCGAGTTACTATTAATTAGCCTTAAGGAGTATAAGAAGTACCGCTTATATATAAGCGAATACTACCCTAATACTACCTTTATTAGTTCCGGCTAGGTTCTACCTAATCCGAGTCCCGAAAACGACCTAGAGAACTTTCGAGGAAATAAGGGCTTTATTTATAGTAGCTTTATCTTCCGATTAAGTTAAACTCCTATAACGAGATAGTTAAGTATAATATTAAACCGAAGTTTCTATCCTATATCTATTATAAATAAAGATAGGGTTATACCTTTAATTAAGAAAGATAAGAGGAATTTCTCGCGCTTATAACTTAGCGTAATACTCTCTAAATAGCGCTAATCCCCTATCGGAGGTAAAGGTATAAGTTTTTCGTTACTATCTATACTACCTAAAGAGTCTTTATCGGGTCCCTTTAGCCGGGAGATCTTATAAACGCTATAGGGCCCTTCTTAGATCTCGCTACTTATTTCTAGACCTAATTAACCTCCTATAGAGTAAGTCGGCCGTTACGCTCTTTATAATTATAGGATTACTATCCCGAAGCCCCCTTAAGCTTTAAAGCTTCCTATCTAAGATAAAGCAGAGCGAGGTCAGATACCTATAACGGATATTATAACGAAACCTAAGCTAGAGCCTAACTAGGTTAGTTTTAATTATATTAAATAATATAAAGTATAAACTATAGAAAAGGAAGCTATCGAGGTAGGAAATAGTTCTTTATAATAAAGGAATACTAGTACCTACTTAGGAGCTAGTTAAAGCCCCGGATAAAAAAGTAGCAGATAACGATTATAAAAGGGACTTAATTACAGTTAATATATATATATAAGATATATAATAAGAGATGCAAAAGACTTGCTAATTATATAGATATCCGGATTAAGGTTAATTTTTTAAAAGGGCTTCTATATAGAATAAATAGCGTAATAGTTTCTAGTTTTAGTAATAGTCTTTTTCTTTCCTCTCTTTTAGTTTTAATTAGAGATCCTAGATATTAACTATCTTAGGGCGTAGCTTATAGACTAAGCTGCTAGGGGAGAAATAATAAAGTAGCTAGGGTAGAGTATAACCCCCCTATCCCCTTTTTATTATACCTGCGGCGGCTATATTAAGGAGCCCTAAACCCCCTCTATAAAGTAATAAAAAGTATAGTATTTTCTTCCCTATACTTAAGCAAACTAACTTTAATACCTTCGTTTTATATTTTATAGCGCCCGTTAGCCTACGCCCCTCGTTAGAGTTCGCCGCGTGCGCGCTACATATATTGCGGTAGGGGCGCTCTGCCGCTTTATCAGTAGTAACTAGACGAGTTTAAGATCTAAGGTGGTTAACGGGTATAGACTTTGACTACGGCCGAAGAGGGTTTTTAAACGGCGATAGCATTACGCTAGCGTATCGAGTGCGCGGATTCTAAGCAGCTTCCGAGGACGGAAGCAGTAGAAGGGGGGATATAATATCAGGCTCTAAATAACACAGAGGGTCACGTAACGGATTAGGCCCTGCCGGCTTATAAAAGGGGTAGCCCTAGGCCCTTCTGGACAGAACTTAGGAGGTAGAGACTAGCTTCCTTTTAGCACGCATAGTAAATCGCTATATCTGCGCTGCTTAACTACTAAGTCCACCCTGCTCACTCTGCCTGTGATTCCATCTCTGACACTATAAGACTAGCCGGAACTAATACCTAGGGCCGCCCTACTATAAGGGAGTAGGATTAGGGAAGCTCGGAGATTAATTATAAGGAAGCTAGAGATATAATTAAACCTATTTTTATAATAGTTTCGCTTGCAACTATAAGACTAGCCGGAACTAATACTTAGGGCCGCCCTGCTATAGGGGAGTAGGATCGGGGAAGCTCGGAGATTAATTACGGGGAAACTAGAGAAATAACCCTAGATTCGCATTTTCTTTATTTTATTTCTTTTATTTTCTCTAATAACGTAAAACGAGGATAAGAAGGTTTAAAGAGGAGACTCGGCGTTAACGTAAAGCACTAGTTAGAATACGAAATATAGAATAGAGTTAAGTATCGCTAAGGGGACTTAGCGGTCTCGGCTTTATACGGAAACTTTCGCTTTATTTAAGGAGAGAAGGAGAGTTATTAGGGAGAGCCGAGAAGCGGGGTTAGGAAAAGTAAGGTTATCGCTAGATATAAGAGTAGGTTTAAATAAAGGGAAATATAATATCGGAGTAGCGGAGATATAAAGCTATAGGGCTAGAGTAGAAACTATTAGTAGTTATAAATATACCCCGGAACTAACTAGTATAAAGTAATTTATTTAAGAAAAGGACTCCTTCGGTAATTTATTCGGAATTATATTAGAAAGTTCTAGAGGAGGTTAATTAAGCTCGTTCTGCTATTAGGAGTTAAACTAACGGCGATATAGTTATTAAAGGTAGTTAAGGGCATCTTAAGGTTATAAAAGCTTCTCTCGTCTTCCTACCTTAAATACTACTAATTACTTCTTATACTACCTACTACTATAAATTTATTTCGATTATATCTCTACTTTCCTATCGAGTATATTAAGCTTTAATATCGTTTACCCTTACTTATTAAAATATCCCTTTTCTAACCGAACCTCCTATCGATATAACCTATAAGTTACCCCCTATTTTATCTATTACGTTCTCGGTTCTATTTAAGGGCTATATATAGTAAAGTTAATTATACTAATAGTAAAGAGAGAGAAGCTAACCTAGATAGAAAGGTTAAGCCGTTATTAAAGAAAAAGAATTATCGAAGAAAAAAGTAAAGGCCCTTAAAGGTTAATAATAAAATATCTCTTTAAGGATAGCTAGAACCGATTAAGGCTAAAGGTATTAAATTTACTCTAGCTTTTAGGGTAAATACTAGCCCTAGAAATACTTCTAATTCGAAAACTAAAGATAAGGCTCTTAATCCTTAGGATAATAGCTAGTTTACCTTACCGGCTTCCCTACCCTTTAATATAAATACGCTTAATCCCTATACTTAATCCTTTATTTCGATTAATCTTAACTAGATTAATCCGGGTATCTATATTAACTATCCTTTTATCCCGATAATCGACCGCTTAAAGAGCTTTATCGGCCCCTTTACCGGGTATAATATTACCGACTACCTCGAATACTATACTAGTATTAAAGCTATAATATCTATCCCTAACTCTATAGCTTTACTAATCCTTAAGATACTAGTTATTTAACCTGAAATAGTAACGTCCTTAATAATAGCTACCTTAAGCGCTATTACTTAGCCCGAGTAGGAAGAAAAAATTAAGCTAGCCTACTATTTATATAATCGCTTTTAAATATTTACCCCGGCTTAAGAAAAGCAGTACTTTTTAAATACTTATATAGTTAACGATACTAAGTCCCTTTAAATAGGTATTCTAATATTAATAAAGTAGCTAGGGTAGAGTATAACCCCCCTATCCCCTTCTTATCGTACCTGTAGCGGCTATATTAAGGAGCTCTAAACCCCCTTTATAGAGTAATAAAAAGTATAGTGTTTTCTTCCCTATATTTAAGCAAACTAACTTTAATACCTTCGTTTTATATTTTATAGCGCTTATTAGCCTACGCCCCTCGTTAGAGTTCGCCGCGTGCGCGCTATATATATTATAGTAGGGGCGCTCTGCTGCTTTATCATTTAGTATCTGCCTTATAAATCGAATATAGGTTTCTTCGGCTTTATAATAGAGTATTTATTCGTTAATTAAAACTACGTTATATTAAGAAGAGCCTAAGAGGTTCGCCATTACTAAAAACCACCTCTTATAATAGCTTTGCTTATAACTATAAGACTAGCCGGAACTAATACCTAGGGCCGCCCTACTATAGGGGAGTAGAATTAGGGAAGCTCGGAGACTAATTATAAGGAAGCTAGAAATACGATTAAACCTATTCTTATAATAGTTTCGCTTATAACTATAAGACTAGCCGGAATTAATACCTAGGGCCGCCCTACTATAGGGGAGCAGGATCGGGGAAGCTCGGAGATTAATTATAGGGAAACTAGAGAAATAACCCTAGATTCGCATTTTCTTTATTTTATTTCTTTTATTTTCTCTAATAATATAAGATAAGGATAAGAAGGTTTAGAGAGGAGACTCGGCGTTAATATAAAGTACTAGTTAAAACGCAAAATATAGAATAGAGTTAAGTATCGCTAAGGGGACTTAGCGGTCTCGGCTTTATACGGAAACTTTCGCTTTATTTAAAGAGAGAAGGAGAGTTATTAGGGAGAGCCGAGAAGCGGGGTTAGGAAAAGTAAGGTTATCGCTAAATATAAGAGTAGGTTTAAATAAAGGGAAATACGATATCGGAGTAGCAGAGATATAAAGCTATAGGGCTAGAGTAGAAACTATTAGTAGTTATAAATATACCCCGGAACTAACTAGTATAAAGTAATTTATTTAAGAAAAGGACTCCTTCGGTAATTTATTCGGAATTATATTAGAAAGTTCTAGAGGAGGTTAATTAAGCCCGTTCTACTATTAGGAGTTAAACTAATAGCAATATAGTTATTAAAAGTAGTTAAGGGCATCTTAAGGTTATAAAAGCTTCTCTTATCTTCCTACCTTAAATACTACTAATTACTTCCTATACTACCTACTATTATAAATTTATTTCGATTATATCTCTACTTTCCTATCGAGCGTATTAAGCTTTAATATCGTTTACCCTTACCTATTAAAATATCCCTTTTCTAACCGAACCTCCTATCGATATAACCTATAAGTTACCCCCTATTTTATCTATTACGTTCTCGGTCCTGTTTAAGGGCTATATATAGTAAAGTTAATTATACTAGTAGTAAAGAGAGAGAAGCTAACCTAGATAGAAAGGTTAAGCCGTTATTAAGGAAAAAGAATTATCGAAGAAAGAAGTAAAGGCCCTTAAAGGTTAATAATAAGATATCTTTCTAAGGATAGCTAGAACCGATTAAAGCTAAAGGTATTAAATTTACTCTAGCTTTTAAAGTAAATACTAGCCTTAGAAATACTTCCGATTTAAAAACTAAAGATAAGGCTCTTAATCCTCGGGATAATAGCTAGTTTACCTTACCGGCTTCCCTACCCTTTAGTATAAATACGCTTAATCCCTATACTTAATCCTTTACTTCGATTAATCTTAACTAGATTAATCCGGGTATCTATATTAACTATCCTTTTATCCCGATAATTAACCGCTTAAGGAGCTTTATCGGCCCCTTTACCGGGTATAACGTTACCGACTACCTCGAATACTATACTAGTATTAAAGCTATAATATCTATCCCCGACTTTATAGCTTTACTAATCCTTAAGATACTAGTTATTTAACCTAAAATAATAATATCCTTAATAATAGCTACCTTAAGCGCTATTACTTAGCCTAAGTAGGAAGAAAGAATTAAGCTAGCCTACCGTTTATATAATCGCTCTTAAATATTTACCCCGGCTTAAGAAAAGCAGTACTTCTTAAATACTTATATAATTAACGATACTAAGTCCCTTTAAATAGGTATTCTAATATTAATAAAGTAGCTAGGGTAGAGTATAACCCCCCTGTCCCCTTCTTATCGTACCTGCGGCGGCTATATTAAGGAGCTCTAAACCCCCTCTATAGAGTAATAAAAAGTATAGTATTTTCTTCCCTATACTTAAGCAAATTAACTTTAATACCTTCGTTTTATATTTTATAGCGCCTGTTAGCCTACGCCCCTCGTTAGAGTTCGCCGCGTGCGCGCTATACATATTGCAGTAGGGGCGCTCTGCCGCTTTATTAATATACGATAATATCCTTACGAAGATAGGAGTAAGAGACTTATAGGGTTATTCGGAGTTCTAGGATAAGCTTCCTTCTACCTAGATTAAGCGACTTCGATTTAAGTATCGGATTATAGAAGCCTCGGTTTAGTCCCTCGTATAGCTTAAGCTTATAGAAGCCCTTTTAAAGACTTACTAAGACGCTTAACTTAAAGAGGATTATAACCGGAAGGCTATAAATACGGTAAACGCGTTTATTCCTTTTATACCTAGACGCTTCTAGTACCCCTACCTAGGTTTCTAACCGCCGGCAGTTCCTATTTAGCTTCTAAACCTAGGTTACTAAGCGCTAATCGTTTAGCTAAAGCTTATAGCCCCTTTAACTAATCCCCCTTAAGCCTCTTTAGTACCCTAACCCTCTTCTTAAGGTCCTATCTTATAGCCGTCCCGAACTATAGCTAAGTAGGATAAAACGTAGATTAAGATCTTGAGAGGGAAGATTAAAAGCTTAACGAAGAACTTTAAGGACCTCCGGATTAGTATAGCTAAAATCGCTAAGAATATTAATTTAGCTAGGGAATAAGGTTACTATTTAGCTAAAAAGCGCGTTAAAGCTATTAAGAATAAGCTTAGAACTATTTAATTTAATCCTAGCTATATTTATATCCTACCGAACCTTAATAACGTTATAGCCGATTTTTTAAAAAAGGAAGATATCTCTTTAAAGGACTATAAAGCTCTAATTAATAAGTATAAGGCTAAAGTTAGTGCCCTAAGAAAAGACAGTTCTATTCGGATATATTATAGTTATAGTTTAACTAAATATATAGCCCGTTACTACCTAGATTACTTAATACTAAAGAACGCAGGTATTATCTAGTATAAGGATACCGGAAAATAGGTTATTTCTCTCGGTATTAGAGTAGATATAAAAGAAGCCTTTAGATTTATTATTAAACCTAATTTATTTAACTAAGCGAAGGTTATTATAAACTAGGGTATTATCCCGTTATACTTCGGTTACTACTAAAACTTTATCGATAAAGGCTAGGATTATATACCCGGAGTTTAAGCTTATCTTAAGCTAATTAAATATAAGCCGAAGTTTAAGGGAAATACCGCTCTAGTTAAGAATAAAGTGCCTTATAAAGCTACCGAAGAGATACTTAGAGTTAGCTCGATCCAGCTATCTAAGGAGGCCGTAATACTAGACCTAGCTATAAAACCCGAACTACTTTTAAGTTTAGTTTCGCCTACTATAAGCAACCTAGCTATAGTTATAAATATTAATAGCGAGGCTATTTAAGCCGAAGTTAATAAAAACGCTGCTAAAAAGCGAAGAGTAGATAGGAGGATAATTAAGATTTTAGCTATAGATAAGGATAATCGAGGTCCTGCTTAAGAATTAATTTATATCGCTACCGATAAAGGCCTAGAAAAGAAAAAGAAGGCTAAGTCTAATTAGAAGTCTAAGAATATAGATAGTAAGATAAACTTCGGAAAAGTATTAATTAACCGATTCTTCTATATACCTAAGGGATATACTTAGGAGGAGATTCTCTAGCTACGCCTTAACCTTAGCTAGTATATTATTTACTATATTTAAGCTATCTAAGACGGGGTGAAGAAAGTAGTTATAGTTAATTATAAAAAAACCTCTAAGCCTGGGAAGAATAGAAGTAGCCTTATAAAGATCTCTAATATTAAAGTAAGCCCTATTAAGGAGGAGACTTTAGGATTAATTAATAAGTAAGCTATCGAGAACTTCCTTTAATCCGATAACTAATACGAGTATCTCCCTAAAGTTAATATAATTAGGGCCTATCTTTATAAAGAAGTATTTAATATAAATACCCGGTTCGATCGACTTTAGAAAAATATCTATCCTATATATTTCCTTATAATTAGAGTCGGTAACTTAGGAGTAAAAGGGAAGCTTATAATAATCGATAGTAGTACTGAACTAAACCTAATTAGAGCTAGTATATACGACGAGTTAGGTCTTCCGGTATTAAAGATAAACGTTACCTCGAGAACCTTTAATAGTAGGAAGATAGAACTCTTAGGAGTCCTAGAAACTAACGTCTTTATTAGAGGCTATACTAATTAAGTCGTTTTTTATATTATAGAAAATAGAATTAAAAAGCCGAACTATAACGTACTTCTAGGAATACCGTTTATCCTATAGATTAAGCTTACCTTAGAATACTTAACCGATAGCCTTTTTAAGGTAAACTTTCTTTTTAAAGGAGCTCGAGTAGTAGCTATAGTAGGAAGAAAGCTAAAGAATCCTATTTAGCTTAATAATAGCTCCGCTTAGTCTAGCGAAGTTACTAGAAAAAACTAACTGCTAATAGTAATAGTATTAAGGGACGAAGGGCTATTAATAGTAAAAAAGTCCCCGCCTAGGTTTCCGATTAACTCGAACTAGGTAATATACCTATCCTCTTACTAGGCGAGGAGGATATCCCTACCTTTATTTATTCTATTACTATTCTGGTTAGGATAGAACTAGCCTTTTTATATTTAGAACTCTAGTTAAAGGAGAGTTATAGCTACTTTTATAGCTAGTATAAGAAAAAAAAGTAATAGAAAAGGGGGAAAATTCAACCTCCTTATTAGAAAGAAACTCGCTAAGCCGCCTATAGAATAATTTATATAGTTAATACCCTTTATAAGGCTATAGCCTATAAAGTAAAACTAATTAATAATTCGAACCCTAATAGATCTATACTAGACGGCGATCCTTTATAGAAGATTAAGCGTATAGAAATAATTAAAAAGAAATAGTTAGAAATACCGCTTTTAAAGTATAATAAATAGATAGAGCCGAAGTTTTCGGATCTTAAGCCCGGTATACGCCTAATAAGCGAGAGATAGGAGAAACTCGTAATTAATAATTATAATAAGATAACTCTAGAGGAAATTAATATATTTAGGTATATACTAATTAATCGAGAGAAAGCTATTACTTAAGATTAGTCCGAGATTAGAGAGATTTATAAGGATATAGCGCCCCTATAAGTTATCCGTACCGTTCTATATAATATCTTCTAGTTTAAAAATATCTCTATCCCCTATACTCTTAGGCCTAAGGTTTTTAACCTGCTTAAGTAAAGAGTCGGATAGCGTATTATCGAAAACGCGTATTCGTTATATAGAAACCGTTAGTTTCTAGTTTAGAAGAAGGATAGTAGTCTCCGGCTTATTAATAACGCTTAGAAGTATAATGCCTATATAGTAAAGGATGTATTTATACTTTTAGCTGCTAATTAGTTCTCGGAGGAGTTTGCTATATATAAGGTCTTATTACTGCTCGATTTCTTCTCGGGATATAACTAAGTTAAGCTTTACCCGAATAGTAGAGATATTATAACCTTTATTACCCCTTTAAAACTCTTTAGGATATATACCTTACCGATAGGAGCGACGAACTTAGTTACTTAGTTTATATATATTATAGTACGTCTATTATATAATCTAATACCTTACGTTTATTAAGCTTTCCTCGATAATATCGTAGTTAAGGGTTTAGAGACGACTTATAACGATAAAGTGCTCCCGGAGCTTTTAGGTATCCGAAGGTATATTATAGAGTATATTAAGAATATTAATTAAGTCCTTTTTAATACCGAATTAGCTAGCGCGATAATATCGGGTATTAAATCTAAGTAGTATAAAAAAAGGGTAGATATTATAGGATATATCTATAGATCGGTTAGGAGATCTCCTTAAGCTAAGAAGATTTAAAAGATAAAAGGATAGATTACCTATAATAACCTTAAAGATATCCGAAGTTTCCTAGGGATAGTAGTTTATTATAATTACTAGATCTAGAACTTTATAATCCTTACCCGACTACTTTATAACTTAATAAAGAAAGATACCCTATTTATATAGAGTAACGCTTAAAAGCAGGCTATAGTAAACTTAATTAAAGCCCTAGAGAGTAAACCTATTATTATAGGTATCGACTATAGTTTAGGGGGAGGCCTAATTATCTTAATAGTTAACGCTAGCCTAGTCGGCTAGGGCGTAGTTCTAATATAAGAGGTCGATAGAAAGTAAAGGCTAGCTCGGTTCGAGAGTAGCTTATAGACTAGTATTAAGTAGAGGTATAACGCTACGAAGAGGGAATATCGAGCTTTATTATACTCTTTTAAATAACTATAATAATACCTATTTAAGTACTATTTTATCTTAGAAACCGATACCCGAGTTCTAGTAGATTAGATTAATAGAGGAATATCCGATATCCCCGGAGCTCTAATTAGCCGGTAGATTATAGTTATTAAGATCTTTAACTTTACTATTAAATATATCCCTAGCTTTAAAAATCCTATAGCCGACGCGCTTTCGCAGCTACTTATTTCCGAAACGCTAAAGGTAGACCTAGAAGGAGACCTAGATAAATAGTATAATACTTAGATTAACTCTATTCCTATAGAACGGTTTCTAAATCTTAAGCTTAAATAATCTAAGAAGTTATTAAAGTTTACTAGGTTCTTTATAACTAGAGTAACGCCGCCTAATATATTAAGAAAACGGTTTATAGCATTTAAAAAGGAAGCTTTATAATACTAGGTTATTAATTACGCGTTATAGCGACGAGAGGAAGGTAAGCTGCCCCGGAGGCGGGTAGTCGACGATCCGGAGCTTTATAAGAAAATCCTATAGGATTATTACGCTAAGTTTAGCTATAAGGGCTGTAATACGACTATTATAAGGATCCGAGGCTTTTACTTTTAGGAAGGGCTCTAGATAAATATAGCTAAAGCTATTAAAGCCTATGAGATCTGCAGCTTATATAGTTCTAAGACCTATAGCGAAAGCGTTTATCTTATTATTTCCGGAAGGCTATTCGAAAAGATTAAAATCGACGTTTAATATATATTAAACGACGGGGGATATTAATATCTTATAGAAGCTAGGTATAATCTAACCGGATACGTTATTACAAAATCTATAAGGAAAAGCGATATAGCTACTATAAAAAGATTCTTTATTAAGGATATCCTTTTCGCTTATAGGTGCCCTATAGTTATTAATATTAATAGCGGGTTAGAAAATAAGGCAGAGTTTACTTCTACTATCCGAGGACTTGGAATTAGGCTTATTTAAGTTTCTCCTTATAATTCTAGAGTATAGGGTATAGTAGAAGGGGGATATTTCTCTATTATTAGCGCTATTATTAAGCTCTCTTAGGGGAGACTAGTATAGAGGAAGTATTTAAAGCTCGCTCTCTTTACCGATTAAATATCTTTTAAGCGATTATACGGATATATACCTTTCTACTTAGTTTTCGGGTAGGAGCCGCTTATACCTTTAGAAACTAAAGTCCCGATATAAAGGGTAGTCTTATAGCGACCGAACTAAAGCTTAGAGGAAGCTCTCTAAGCTAGGTTAAGAACTATAGCTAATTAAAAGGAGGATATTTAAGCCGCTATCGAGGCTATTACTAAGTATTAGAAGCGGGTAGCTGATAAAGCGAACTCTTATAGCTTTATCCGGAAGAACCGCTTTAAAGTAGGTAATATAGTACTAGTTTATAATTATATTAGAAAGATATCTTACTTAATAGTTATAAAGATCTTATATTATTAGAAAGGTTTATTTATTATTAATTAAATCTATAATAAGGGAGCTTATAGGCTGCGAATTATAGACGGAATTAAGCTTAAAGGGATATTTATAGCCCGGAACCTTAAGAAGTTCGTCCTTAATAAGAAAGGGATCTAGTAACTAGATACGCTAATATTATAAAAAGAAGACTTTAACTAATCCTAAAGCCTAACCGATAAGCTAACCTTACTTTAATTGCTTATAGTAAGGGGAGTTCCCGAAGGCTTTATAGAAGTCTATAAAGAGGAGGCCGGATCTACCGATACTTTCTAGGTATTTAAGCTCTTAATCCCCGATTAACTAAGTATATCTAATCCTACTTACGATATTTAAAACTAATCTCTTATAGAAATTCCTATCCCTAATATTTTCGATATAGGGGAGGAGGAAGTTAAAAGCGGAAGTAAGGAGGAACTAGAAGCTAATAAATATACGGGACTAAAGATACGAGTAGTAGTAAAAGAAGCTACTAAGATATATAGAGCTAAGTAAGATAATTAGTTTATTAAGATTCCTATACGGAGGCTAGGTAAAGATAGCTTCCTAATTATACTATTAACCGGTAAATAAGAGGATAGTTAAGCTTTTCTATTCCGATTAATAAGTTTTCCTTACTTAATTTAAGTATTTTCTTCTTTAATAGTTTTCTTTCTTTTTATTTAATTCTATTAGCTTTTTTCCCTTCTTATTTTTTTTAGTTAATTCCGAGTTCTTTATATTTTTTTTCCTCCTCTTTATTTATTTTTTTTTACTCCTTTTCTTATTTCTCCTCCTTTCTTCCCTTATCTTACTTAATTAGCCTTAATATAATTAGCTTAATTTTCGTTCCGCTACTATAAGTTATATATACTATAGCTATAACGGCCTATAATTAAAATATAAATACCGATGTAAAGGATATAAGGATATATATCTAGTTAATAATAGTAGTTATAGGAAGAAGATTATCTAGCTAGTAGTATTTATAGTCCTAAGAGCAGCCTTTTTATCTACTTAAGGCTATTAGGGGAGGAGAGCCCTAGTAGCTAGCTAGGCAGCCGGCTAAGGAGGAAATAATAGATTTATTCCGAGATAACTACCTATACCCCCTTAAAAAAGTTTTTTTTTAATTAGCCGAGGTCTTTTATATATACGCTTCCTAAAGCCTATTACTTATAATTAATCCTATTTCCGGCTAAAATTTAAACCTAGAAACTAAAAAGACCTAGGAAGACGACTTAACTACCCCCGCCTAAGAAAATATTTATCCCTTTCTATCCCCTAGCTAATTAGCCCTATCTAATACGTTTAGCTAGCGCCTATTACTATTACTTAATCCTATCCTCCTCTTTAGCTAAATCGATTAATACTTTAGGAGTTCCTTTTAATTATCGACCCCTAAGGATTTTAAATAATCGGCGAGATTAGAGAAAGGGTTAGTATTAGTATTTCGCTAATCGATTAGGTTTAAATAAGTACTTACCGGAGCGGCTTTTCTATAAATATACTTATATACCTAACCGGAGGGAAATTAGTTTTAAAACGACCCCTAGTAGTAGTTATAATTAGCTCTAGCTATATAAAAGATATAATTAGTATAAATACCCGAATAGATAGATAGAAGAGAGAGATACTCGAGGAAAGGGCTATTTATAAAGGATCTCTTTCTCTCTTCTATTTCCTTATCGATATACTCTATAAATAAGGTTTTAAATCTCGAGGCGTAGTAGTTGTAAGGTATTAAGTTACGATAGTTAAAGATAGTAATAAGGAAAGCCTGCTATCGAGCGTTTTTAATTAATACGCGCTAGATATATTAACCGAAAGGCCTTCTACCTTCGAGATAGAGAACGATAGGTTAAGGATAATAGAGATTTCGCTAAATACTATTTATAGCTAGGTTAATAAGTATTAAAAGATTTATAAGCTTTTAACGGGAAACGGGTTCCTAGTAAATATAAAGCTAACTAGCGTTACCCTTAAAGCTATAGAACTTAAAGGCCCTAAAGAAAGCTCTCTATTAGTTTAAAATAAAGAAAAAATTATAAAAAGGCCGAGGAGTTTCGTAGCGAGAAAGAAGCTAGGTATTATTATTATTTATAAACCGTTAAAAAGGCTAGTTTAAGTAATAAAAACTAGGCTAACTATCTATAACGAGTCCTAGTAAAGGGGGTTGCTTAATATCTGCTAATAAGCTTCGCTAAGGAATAGTTATAATAGCGAGGAAGAGAAGAGTTAAGGTTAAAGGTTTAAAATAAGAAAACGGAAAAAGAGAGCTGGGAGGATATAAAAAGAATAACCGCTAAAAAGAAATAGTAAGAGGTAGAGTAATTAAAAGCGTTTAGAAAGAGAAGGAAGGGTAATTGCCCGGGTTGCTATTTATACTAGTTACCGAAGATAGTAGCTATTATTACTTAAGAAGGTAAGTATAAAAACTATATGAATTACTCTCGTTTACGCCGATTTATAACCTTTAAAACTTTGCCGTTTACTTATTTTAAAGCTGCTTAAAACTATTCTTAAATTCTTTCCCCCTTTATACTATTCCCTTAATCTATATTTTATACTCTTTACTAATATTAACTCCTCGTTATTTCTACCCTTACCGTTACCTAAGAACTAGTACCTTTTATAATCCCCCTTCTATATATTCTACCTAATTATAATGGACTCTTATATACGCGTATAGTTAGCTACTAAGGCGGAGAAAGCGATAGGTAAGAAACCCTTTATCTATTTAGCTATTAACTAGCAGTTATCTAGTAGTAATCCCCTTAATAAAGCTTATATACTAAGGATTACTATTCCCCTAAAGTATAATTTAGACTTAATTAAGTCCCGCCCGCTTTACTTTTATAGTACTACTATTTTTACGGAAGCGTATAAGACTCTAGTTAATCGGTTCTTTCCTAGGCTGGAACTAAGAACCTCGTATACCGATTATATCTTTAAGACTAACCCTTACCGCTACCTTCTAGCTCTCTATAATTTTTAAAGGTATATTTACTTTCGAAACGAATTTACGTTTAACCTTATACTTACTAAAATAAGGCACTTCGCTTAGTACCTCTAGAATAACGTATAGATTTATACGGAGAGAATAAAGACGGGAAATTACGAAGCTATACTAACTATAACTACCCCCTATAGTATAGAATTAATTAGTTTTCGCTTTATCTTTTAAGTAGTAGAAGACTCGATAAATAACTAGTATAATCTTATATAGTACGACTAGGTTTATTAGAAGGCTTTTATTATCGATAGCTACCTAGGTAAAGTTATTACTAGTAACCCGAAATACTAGAAATAAATATATAGCTAGATCGATAGTTTAATTATTCGAGCTAGGCTACGAAAACCCGTTATAGAAGGAGTAATCGTAGTAGATAATATAAACCGACCTTTTAATAGATAATAGGAATCGAGTAGGTTTTTTATAATTAAGAACTTTCGAATATAGCTCTTAGAAAGTATAGAAGTTTTAAATAGGCGTAATTATATCGGGTATACCGACTGGATATAAGCTAGAAATCTCTTTAATTTAACCGGTAAACCTTTAGTTAAAATAGTTAACCTTTACCTAAGGGCCTATATAAGGGAGCTCGGCTATATACTAGCTTATCTTTATTAGCCCAAGTTACTATTAATTAGCTTTAAGGAGTATAAGAAGTACTGCTCGTATATAGGCGAATATTACCCTAATACTGCCTTTATTAGTTCCGGCTAGGTTTTACCTAATCCGAGTCCCGAAAACGACTTAGAGAACTTTCGAGGAAATAAGGGCTTTATTTATAATAGCTCTATCTTCCGATTAAGTTAAACTCCTATAACGAGATAGTTAAGTATAGTATTAAACCGAAGTTTTTATCCTATATCTATTATAGATAAAAATAAAGTTATACCTTTAATTAAAGAAAATAAGAGGAATTTCTTATATCTATAATTTAGCGTAGTACCCTTTAAATAGCGCTAATCCCTTATCGAAGGAGGAGGTATAAGCTTTTCGTTACTATTTATACTACCTAGAAAGTCTTTATCGGGTCCCTTTAGCCGGGAGGTCTTATAAACGCTATAGGGCCTATCTTAAATCTCGCTACTTATTTTTAAACTTAATTAACCTCTTATAAAGTAAGTCGGCCGTTACGCTCTTTATAATTATAGGATTATTATCCTAAAGCCCCTTTAAGCTCTTAAGCTTCTTATCTAGGATAAGGTAGAGCGAGGTTAGATACTTATAACGGATATTATAACGAAGTTTAAGCTAAAGCCTAACTAGGTTAGTTTTAATTATATTAAACGATATAAAGTATAAACTATAAAAAAAGAAGCTATCGAAGTAGGAAATAGTTCTTTATAATAAAGGAATACTAGTACTTACCTAGGAGCTAGTTAAAGCCCCGGATAAAGAAGTAGCGGATAACGATTATAAAAGGGACTTAATTATAGTTAATATATATATATAGGATATATAATAAGAGATGTAAAGGACTTATTAATTATATAGATATCCGGATTAAGGTTAATTTTTTAAAAGGGCTTTTATATAGAATAAATAGCGCGATAGTTTCTAGTTTTAGTAATAATCTTTTTTTTTCCTCTCTTTTAGTTTTAATTAGAGATCCTAGATATTAACTATCTTAGGGCGTAGCTTATAAACTAAGCTATTAGGGGAGGAATAATAAAGTAGCTAGAGTAGAGTATAACCCCCCTATCTCCTTCTTATTATACCTGCAGCGGCTATATTAAGGAGCCCTAAACCCCCTTTATAAAGTAATAAAAAGTATAGTATTTTCTTCCCTATATTTAAGCAAACTAACTTTAATGCCTTCGTTCTATATTTTATAGCGCCCTTTAGCCTACGCCCCTCGTTAGAGTTCGCCGCGTACGCGCTATATATATTGCGGTAGGGGCGCTCTGCCGCTTTGTCAGGAGTTAGGTCCCTTAGCTCTATTTATAGCGTTTTTAATTACCCGAGTTCCTCTAGTAGTAATCGGAAAAGCTATAATCCCTGCTTCTATAAACTTATTAGGGTCGGCCCGCTTAATCGAGTTCGGAACGAGTAGGTTTTCTAAGTTAACTAAGTATAAGGCTCTATAGTTATCGAGCAGCATACTTTAAGACAACTAGTATAGGACGCTGTAAATAGTAGAATAGATCCTAATAGCCTTTTAAGCGGAGCTCTCTATAAAGAAAGCATTAATCTAACCTAGAAATAACGATCCGGCCCGCTTATTTCCCTATTTTCCTTTAATCTACCCCTTTCCCGAGAGCCGCTCTTTAAGATCGGCCTAGATCGATTTATCTAAGCGCTTTCGTATCTTACTTACCTAAGCGGGTATAAGAGAGTTCTTTCTGAGCCTTTAAGCGGTCTTAGAAGATCCCTTAGTAGCTATTTCGAGCTCCGCATACTCTTCCGGATCCTAAGGGTATTTTCTTCTATACGGGTAAGGTTATCTCGGCCTTCTACCCTATAGTACTTATTAGTTAGAAGAGGCGATCGTTATAAATATAGCGGGCCCCTTAGTAGTTCTATAAGCTCCTTTATAGCTTATACTAATAAACTACGCACCTAGTTGCTCGAGCGTAAGAGTTAGATTTTTAAGCTCGTTATCTCGGACTAGATCTTATAGAGTATAGCTAGCCTAATCCGGAGCTATTCGTTAACCTATAGAGTTTAGGAAATCTTTAATAGCAAGCACGCCTTATATATCTACGATATTATAGGCCTAGGCCCGGAGGAATGCCCGGTACTACTAAGCGTACTATTTAAAAGGGTCTTTCCCTCCTACCCTTATAGAAACTAGAGTTACTCGGTATTCTTCGGCTATAGTTATCCTAGCGCTCGATTCTAAAGGGGCTAGATAGTCCCTTAGAGCTCGAATAACCTATTAGAACGTAGCTCTCCCCTAAGAAACGATCTTAACCTAAGCGGAAGCGAGCAGGTTAGGGTTAACCGTATAATTAATCTAGTTCTAGTAACAAAGCGGCAGAGCGCCCCTACTGCAATATATATAGCGCGTACGCGGCGAATTCTAATAAGGGGCGTAGGCTAACGGGCGCTACGAAATATAAAACGAAGGCATTAAAATTAGTTTACTTAAATATAGGGAAGAAAATACTATACTTTTTATTACTCTATAAAAGGGGTTTAGGGCTCCTTAATATAGCCGCTATAGGTATAATAAAAAGGGGATAGGGGGGTTATACTCTACCCTAGCTACTTTATTATTCCTCCCCTAGCAGCTTAATCTATAAGCTGCGCCCTAAGATAGTTAATATCTAGGATCTCTAATTAAAATTAAAAGAGAGGAAAGAAAAAGACTATTACTAAAACTAGAAACTATCGCGCTATTTATTCTATATAGAAGCCCTTTTAAAAAATTAACTTTAATCCGGATATCTATATAATTAGCAAGTCCTTTATATCTCTTATTATATATCCTATATATATATATTAACTATAATTAAGTCCCTTTTACAATCGTTATCCGCTACTTCTTTATCCGGGGCTTTAACTAGCTCCTAGATAGGTACTAGTATTCCTTTATTATAAAGAACTATTTCCTACCTCGATAGCTTCCTTTTCTATAATCTATACTTTATATCGTTTAGTATAATTAAAATTAACCTAATTAAGCTCTAGCTTAAGCTTCGTTATAGTATCCGTTATAGGTATTTAACCTCGCCCTACCTTATTCTAGATAGGAAGCCTAGGAGCTTAAAGGGGCTTTAAGATAATAATCCTATAATTATAAAGAGCGTAACGGCCGACCTACTCTATAAGAGGTTAATTAGGTTTAGAAATAAGTAGCGAGATCTAAAAAGGGCCCTATAGCGTTTATAAGACCTTCCGGCTAAAGGGACCCGATAAAGACTCTCTAAGTAGTATAGATAGTAACGAAAAACTTATACCTCTACCTCCGATAGGGGATTAGCGCTATTTAAAGGGTGCTATATTAAGTCGTAAGCGTAAGAAATTCCTCTTATCTTCCTTAATTAAAGGTATAACCCTATCTTTATCTATAATAGATATAGGATAGAAACTTCGGTTTAATATTATATTTAACTATCTCGTTATAGGAGTTTAACTTAATCGGAAGATAGAGCTATTATAAATAGAGCCCTTATTTCTTCGAAAGTTCTCTAGGTTATTTTCAGGACTCGGATTAAATAAAACCTAGCCGGAATTAATAAAGGCAGTATTAGGGTAATATTCGCCCGTATATAAGTAGTATTTCTTATACTCTTTAAGGCTAGTTAATAGTAACTCGAGCTAACGAAGATAAGCTAATATATAGCCGAGCTCCCTCGCATAGGCCCTTAAGTAAAAGTTAACTATTTTAACTAAGGGTTCGCCGGTTAAATTAAAGAGACTTCTAGCTTATATCTAGTCGGTATACCCGATATAATTACGCTTATTTAGGACTTCCGTACTTTCTAAAAGCTATATTCGAAAGTTCTTAATTATAAAGAACCTACTCGATTCCCATTATCTATTAAAAGGTCGGTTTATATTATTTACTATAATTACTCCTTCTATAACGGGTTTTCGTAGCCTAGCTCGAGTAATTAAACTATCGATCTAGCTATATATTTATTTCTAATACTTCGGGTTACTAATAGTAATTTTGCCTAAGTAGCTATCGATAATAAAAGCCTTCTAATAAACCTAATTATACTATATAAAACTATACTAGTTATTTATTAAGTCTTTTACTATTTAAAAGATAAAGCGAAAACTAATTAATTCTATACTATAAGGGGTAATTATAGTTAGTATAGCTTTATAATCTCCCGTCTTTATTCTCTCCGTATAAATCTATACGTTATTTTAAAGGTATTAAGCGAAGTGCTTTATTCTAGTAAGTATAAGGTTAAATATAAGTTCGTCTCGAAAGTAGATATACCCTTAAAGATTATAAAGAGCTAGAAGGTAGCGGTAAGGGTTAGTTTTAAAGATATAATCGGTATACGAGGTCCTTAGTTCTAGCTTAGGAAAGAACCGATTAACTAAAGTTTTATACGCTTCTATAGGAATAGTAGTACTATAAAAGTAAGGCGGGCAGGACTTAATTAAGTCTAAATTATACTTTAGGGGAATAATAATCTTTAGTATATAAGCTTTATTAAGGGGATTACTACTAAATAACTATTAGTTAATAGCCGAATAGACGAAGGGTTTCTTACTTATCGCTTTCTCTGCTTTAGCAGCTAACTATACGTATACGTAGGAATTTATAGTAATTAGGTAGGATATATAGTAGGGGGATTATAAAAGGTACTAGTTCTTAAGTAACGGTAAAGGTAGAAATAATAAGGAGTTAATATTAGTAAAAAGTATAAAGTATAGGTTAGGGAGATAGTATAAAGGGGAAAAGAATTTAAAAATAGTTTTAAGCAGCTTTAAAATAAGTAAACGGTAAAGTTTTAGAAGTTATAAATCGGCGTAAATAAAAGTAATTTATATAGTCTTTATACTTACCTTCTTAAGTAATAATAGCTATTATCTTCGGTAACTAGTATAAACGGTAACCCGGGTAATTACTCTTCCTTCTCTTTCTAAACGCTTCTAATTACTTTACTTCTTACTATTTCTTTTTAGCAGTTATTCTTTTTATATCCTCCCTAGCTCTCTTTTTCCGTTTTTTTATTTTAAACCTTTAACCTTAACTCTTCTCTTCCTTGCTATTATAACTACTCCTCGGTAAAGCTCGTTAGTAGATATTAAGTAACCCCCTTTACTAGGACTCGTTATAGATAGTTAGCCTAGTTTTTATTACTTAAACTAGCCTTTTTAATAATTCGTAAATAATAATAATGCCTAGCTCCTTTCTCGCTACGAAACTCCTCGGCCTTTTTATAATCTTTTCTTTATTTCGGACTAATAGAGAGCTTTCTTTAAGGCCTTTAGGTTCTATAGCTTTAAGGGTAACGCTAATTAGCTCTATATTTACTAGGAACCCGTTTCCCGTTAGAAACTTATAGATCTTTCGATACTTATTAACCTAGCTATAAATAGTATTTAGCGAAATCTCTATTATCCTTAACCTATCGTTCTCTATCTTAAAGGTAAAAGGCCTTTTAGTTAATATATCTAGCGTATATTAATTAAAAACGCTTAATAGCAGGCTTTCCTTATTACTATCTTTAGCTATTATAACTTAATACCTTATAACTACTACGCCTTAAGATTTAAGACCTTATTTATAAAGTATATCGATAAGGAAACGGGAGAGAGAAAGAGATCCTTTATAAATAGCCCTTTCCTCGAGTATCTCTCTCTTCTATCTATCTATTCGGGTACTTATACTAATTATATCTTTTATATAGCTAGGGCTAACTATAACTACTACTAGGGGTTATTTTAAAATTAACTTCCCTCCGGTTAAATATATAAATATATTTATAGAAGAGCCGCTCCGGTAAATATTTATTTAAACCTAATCGATTAGTAAAATACTAATATTAACCCTTTCTTTAATCTCGCCGATTATTTAAAGTCCTTAGGGGTCGATAACTAGAAGGAACTCTTAAAATACTAATCGATTTAGCTAAAGAGGAGGATAGGATTAAATAATAGTAATAGGCGCTAGCTAAACGCATTAGATAAGGCTAATTAGCTAAAGGATAGAAGGGGATAGATATTTTCTTAAGCAGGGGCAGTTAAGTTATTTTCCTAGGTCTTTTTAATCTCTAAGTTTAAATTTTAGCCGGAAATAAGATTAATTATAAGTAATAGGCTTCGGGAAGCGTATATATAGAAGACCTTAGCTAATCGAAAAAAAACTTTTTTAGGAGGGTATAGGTAGTTATCTCGGAATAAATCTATTATTTCCTCTTTAGCCGGCTACCTAGCTAACTACTAGGGCTCTCCTCCCCTAGTAGCCTTAAGTAGATGAAAAGGCTGCTCTTAGGACTATAAATACTACTAGCTAGATAATCTTCTTCCTATAACTACTATTATTAACTAGATATATATCCCTATATCCTCTATATCGGTATTTATATTTTAATTATAGGCCGTTATAGCTATAGTATATATAACTTATAGTAGCGGAATAAAAATTAAGCTAATTATATTAAGGCTAATAGAGTAAGATAGGGGAAGTAAGAAGGGGAAATAAGAAAAGAAGTAAAGAAAAATAAATAGGGGATAAGAAAGAAAATATAAAGAACTCGGAATTAACTAGAAAATAAGAAGGGAAGAAAGTAAATAAAAGTAAATAGAAAGAAAGAAAACTATTAGAGAAGAAAATACTTAAATTAAGTAAGGAAAACTTATTAATCGGAATAGAAAAGCTTAACTATCCTTTTATTTACCGGTTAATAATATAATTAGAAAGCCGTTTTTACCTAGCCTCTATATAGGAATCTTAATAAACTAATTATTTTACTTAGCTCTATATATTTTAATAGCTTCTTTTACTACTACTTATATCTTTAATCCTATATATTTATCGGCCTTTAATTCCTCTTTACTTCCGCTCTTAATTTCCTCCTCCCTTATATCGAGAATATTAGGGATAGGAATTTCCGTAAGAGATTAGTTTTAAATATTGTAAATAGGACTAGATATACTTAGTTAATCGGGGATTAAGAGCTTAAGTACTTAAAAAGTATCGGTAGATCCGGCCTCCTCTTTATAGACTTTTATAAGGCCTTCGGGAACTCCCTTTACTATAGGTAATTAAAGTAAGGTTAGCTTATCGGTTAAGCTTTAGGATTAGTTAGGGTCTTCTTCCTATAATATTAGCGTATCTAGTTACTAGATCCCTTTCTTATTAAAGACGAACTTTTTAAGGTTCCGGGCTATAAATATCCCTTTAAGTTTAATTTCGTCCGTAATTTATAGCCTATAGGCTCCCTTATTATAAACTTAATTAATAATAAATAAACCCTTTTAACGATATAAGATCTTTATAACTATTAAGTAAAACATCTTTTTAATATAATTATAAACTAGTACTATATTACTTACTTTAAGGCGGTTCTTCCGGATAAGGCTATAAGAGTTCGCTTTATCGGCTACCCGCTTCCGATATTTAGTAATAGCCTTAATAGCGGCCTAAATATCCTCCTTTTAATTAGCTATAGTTCTTAACTTAGCTTAGAGAGCTTCCTCCGGGCTTTAGTTCGGTTACTATAAGACTACCCTCTATATTAGGACTTTAGTTTCTAAAGGTATAAGCGGCTCTTACCCGAAAACTAAGTAGAAAGGTATATATCTATATAATTACTTAAAAGATATTCGGTTAGCGAAGAGAGCGAGCTTTAAATACTTCCTTTATATTAATCTCCCTTAAGAGAGCTTAGTAATAGCGCTAGTAATAGAGAAATATCCCCTTTCTACTATACCCTATACTCTAGGATTATAGGGAGAAACCTAAATAAGCTTAATTCTAAGTCCTTAGATAGTAGAAGTAAACTCTACCCTATTTTTTAACCCGCTATTAATATTAATAACTATAGGGCACCTATAAGCGAAAAGGATATCCTTAATAAAGAATCTTTTTATAATAGCTGTATTACTCTTCCTTATAAGTCTTATAATAATATATCCGGTTAGATTATACTTAGCTTCTATAAGATATTAATATCCCCTATCGTTTAGTATATACTAAACGTCGACTTTAATCTTTTTAAACGGCTTTCCGGAAATAATAGGATAAACGCTTTCGCTATAGGTTTTAGAACTATATAAGCTATAGATCTTATAGGCTTTAATAGCTTTAGCTATATCTATCTAGAGCCCTTCCTAAAAGTAAAGGCCTCGGATCCTTACAATAGTTATATTATAGCCCTTATAGCTAAACTTAGTATAATAATCCCGTAGGATTTTCTTATAGAGCTCCGGATTATCGATTACCCGCCTCCGGGGCAGCTTACCTTCCTTTTATCGCTATAGCGTATAATTAATAACCTAATACTATAAAGCTTTCTTTTTAAACGCTATAGATCGTTTTCTTAATATATTAAGCGGCGTTACTCTAGTTATAAGGAACCTAGCGAACTTTAACGACTTCTTAAACTATTTAAGCTTAAGATTTAGGAACCGTTCTACAGGAATAGAATTAATCTAAGTATTATACTACTTATCTAGATCTCCTTCTAGGTCTACCTCCGGTATTTCGGAAATAAATAGCCGCGAGAGCGCGTCGGCTATAGGATTTTTAAAGCTAGGGATATACTTAATAGTAAAGTTAAAGATTTTAATAACTATAATCCACCGGCTAATTAGAGCTCCGGGAATATTAGATATTCCTTTATTAATCTAATTTACTAGAACTTAGGTATCGGTCTCTAAGATAAAATAGCACTTAAATAGGTATTATCGTAATTACTTAAAAAAGTATAATAAAGCTTAATATTCCCTCTTCGTAGCGTTATACCTTTATTTAGCACTAATCTATAAGCTACTCTCGAACTAAGCTAGCCTTCGCTTTTTATCGACCTCTTATATTAGAACTACGCCCTAGCTAACTAGGCTAGCGTTAACTATTAAGATAATTAAGCTTCCCCCTAAACTATAGTCGATACTTACGATAATAGGTTTACTCTCTAGGGCTTTAATTAAGTCTACTATAGCCTGCTTTTAAGCGTTACCCTATATAAACGGAGTATTTTTCTTTATTAAGTTATAAAGTAGTCGGGCAAGGATTATAAAGTTCTAGATCTAGTAATTATAATAAACTACTATCCTTAGGAAACTTCGGATATCTTTAAGGTTATTACAGGTAGTTTATCCTTTTATCTTCTAGATCTTCTTAGCTTAAGGAGATCTTTTAACCGATTTATAAACGTATCCTATAATATCTACCCTTTTTTTACACTACTTAGATTTAATACCCGATATTATCGCGCTAGCTAATTCGGTATTAAAAAGGATTTAATTAATATTCCTAATATACTTTATAATATACCTTCGGATATTTAGAAGCTCCGGGAGCACCTTATCGTTATAGGTTATCTTTAAACCCTTAACTATAATATCGTCGAGGAAAGCTTAATAAATATAAGGTATTAGATCGTATAATAGATATACTATAATACGTATAAACTAAGTAACTAAGTTCGTCGCTTCTATCGGTAAAGTATATATCCTAAAGAGTTTTAAAGGGGTAGTAAAGGTTATAATATCTCTATTATTCGGGTAAAGCTTAACTTAGTTATATTCCGAGAAAAAATCGAGTAGTAATAAGACCTTATATATAGCGAACTCCTTTAAAAACTAATTAATAGCCGGAGGTATAAATATATCCTTTACCGTATAAGCATTATACTTCTAAGCGTCGTTAATAAGCCGGAGACTATTATCCTTCTTTTAAACTAGAAACTAACGGTTTCTATATAATAAATACGCGTTTTCGATAATACGCTATCCGACTCTTTACTTAAGCAGGTTAAAAACCTTAGGCTTAAGAGTATAGGGGATAAGGATATTCTTAAACTAGAAGATATTATATAGAACGGTACGGATAACTTACAGGGGCGCTATATCCTTATAAATCTCTCTAATCTCGGACTAATCCTAAGTAATAGCTTTCTCTCGATTAATTAGTATATACCTAAATATATTAATTTCCTTTAGAGTTATCCTATTATAATTATTAGTTATAAGTTTCTCCTATCTCTCGCTTATTAGGCGTATACTAGGCTTAAGATCCGAGAACTTCGGCTCTATCTATTTATTATACTTTAAAGGCGGTATTTCTAACTATTTCTTCTTAATTATTTCTATACGCTTAATCTTCTATAAAAGATCGCCGTCTAGTATAGATCTATTAGGGTTCGAATTATTAATTAGTTTTACTTTATAGGCTACGGCCTTATAGAGGGTATTAACTATATAGACTATTCCGTAGGCGGCTTAGCGAGTTTCTTTCTAATAAGGAGGTTAAATTTTCCCCCTTTTCTATTACTTCTTTTTCTTATACTAGCTATAAAAGTAGCTATAACTCTCCTTTAACTAGAGTTTTAAATATAAAAAGGCTAGTTCTATCCTAACTAGAATAGTAATAGAATAAATAAAGGCAGGGATATCCTCCTCGCCTAGCGAGAGGACGGGTATATTACCTAATTCGAGTTAGTCGGAAACCTAAGCGGGGACTTTTTTACTATTAATAGCCCTTTATCCCTTAATACTATTACTATTAATAGTTAGTTTTTTCTAGTAACCTCGCTAAACTAAACGGGGCTATTATTAAGCTAAATAGGATTCTTTAGCTTTCCTCCTACTATAGCTATTACTCGAGCTCCTTTAAAAAGAAAGTTTACCTTAAAAAAGCTATCGGTTAAGTATTCTAGGGTAAGCTTAGTTTATAGGATAAACGGTATTCCTAGGAGTATATTATAGTTCGGCTTCCTAATTCTATCTTCTATAATATAAAAGACGACTTAATTAGTATAACCTTTAATAAAGACGTTAGTTTTTAAAACTCCTAGGAGTTCTATCTTCCTACCGTTAAAGGTTCTCGAGGTAACGTTTATCTTTAATACCGGAAGACCTAACTCGTTATATATATTAGCTCCGATTAGGTTTAGTTTAATACCGCTATTAATTATTATAGGCTTTCCTTTTACTCCTAAATTACCGACTTTAATTATAAGGAAATATATAGGATAGATACTCTTTTAAAGTCGATTAAACCGGGTATTTATATTAGATACTTTTTTATAAAAATAGGCCCTAATTATATTAACTCTAGGGAGATACTTATATTAATTATCGGATTAAAGGAAGTTCTCGATAGCTTACTTATTAATTAATCTTAGAGTCTCCTCCTTAATAGGGCTTACTTTAATATTAAAGATCTTCGCAGGGCTACTTCTATTCTTCCCAGGCTCGGAGGTTTCTTTATAATTAACTATAACTACTTTCTTTACCCCGTTTTAAATAGCTTAGATATAATAAATAATATACTAGCTAAAGTTAGGGCGTAGCTAGAGAATCTCCTCTTAAATATATCCCTTAAGTATATAAAAGAATCGGTTAATTAATACTTTTCCGAAGTTTATCTTACTATTTATATCCTTAAACTTCTAATTAGACCTAGCCTTCTTTTTCTTTTCTAGGCCTTTATCGGTAGCGACGTAAATTAATTCTTAAGTAGGACCTCGATTATCCTTATCTATAGCTAGAATCTTAATCGTCCTTTTATTTATTCTTCGCTTTTTAGCAGTATTTTTATTAACTTTAGCTTAAATAGCCTCGCTATTAATATTTATAACTATAGCTAGGTTACTTATAGCAAGCGAAACTAGACTTAGAAGCAGTTCGGGTTTTATAGCTAGGTCTAATATTACAGCCTCCTTAGATAGCTAGATCGAGCTAACTCTAAGCGTTTCTTCGGTAGCTTTATAAGGCACTTTATTCTTAACTAGAGCGGTATTTCCCTTAAACTTCGGCTTATACTTAATTAGCTTAAGATAGGCTTAAACTCCGGGTATATAATTCTAGCCTTTATCGATAAAGTTTTAGTAGTAACTAAGGTATAACGGGATAATACCCTAGTTTATAATAACCTTCGCTTAGTTAAATAAATTAAGTTTAATAGTAAATTTAAGGGCTTCTTTTATATCTACTCTAATACCGAGAGAAATAACCTATTTTCCGGTATTCTTATACTAGATAATACCTACGTTTTTTAGTATTAGGTAATCTAGGTAGTAACGGGCTATATATTTAGTCGAACTATAACTATAATATATCCGAATAAAACTATCTTTTCTTAGGGTACTAACTTTAGCCTTATACTTATTAATTAAAGCTTTATAGTCCTTTAAAGAGATATCTTCCCCTTTTAAAAGATCGGCTATAACGTTATTAAAGTTCGGTAGGATATAAACGTAGCTAGGATTAAGCTAAATAATTTTAAGCTTATTCCTAATAGCTTTAATACGCTTTTTAACTAAATAGTAACCCTATTCCCTAATTAAATTAATATTTTTAGCAATTTTAGCTATACTAATCTAGAGGTCCTTAAAGTTCTTTATTAAGCTTTTAATCTCCCCTCTCGAGATTTTAATCTACGTTTTATCCTACTTAGTTATAGTTCGGGGCGGCTATAAGATAGGACCTTAAGAAGAGGGTTAGGGTATTAAAAAGGCTCGAGGGGGATTAATCGGAGGGGCTATAAGCTTTAGCTAAACGATTAGCGCTTAATAACCTAGGTTCGGAGGCTAAATAGGAACTGCCGGCAGCTAGAAACCTAGGTAGGGGTATTAAAGGCGTTTAGGTATAAAAGGAATAAATGCGTTTACCGTATTTATAGCCTTCCGGTTATAATCCTCCTTAAGTTAAGCATCTCGGTAAGTCTTTAAAAGGGCTTTTATAAGCTTAAGCTATATAAGGAATTAAACCGAGGCTTTTATAATCCGATACTTAGATCGAAGTCGCTTAATCTAGGCAGAAGGAAGCTTATCCTAGAACTCCGAATAACCCTATAAATCTCTTATTCCTATCTTCGTAAGGATATTATCGTATATTAGAATACCTATTCGGAGGGACTCGGTATTATTAACTATATAGGTATTTAAAAAGTACTGCTTTTCTTAAGCCGGGGTAAATATCTAAGAGCGATTATATAAACGGTAGGCTAGCTTAATTCTTTCTTCCTACTCGGGCTAAGTAATAGCGCTTAAAGTAGCTACTATTAGGGACGTTACTATTTCGGGTTAAATAACTAGTATCTTAAGGATTAGTAAGGCTATAGAGTCGGGGATAAATATTATAGCTCTAATATTAGTATAGTATTCGAGGTAGTCGGTAACGTTATACCCGGTAAAGGGGCCGATAAAGCTCCCTAAGCGATCGATTATCGGGATAAAAGGATAATTAATATAAATACCCGGATTAATTTAGTTAGGACTAATCGAAGCGAAGGATTAGGTATAGGGATTAGGCGTATTTATACCGAAAAGCAGGGAAGCCGGCAAAGTAGATTAGCTATTATCTTAAGGATTAGGAGCCTTATCTTTAGTTTCCGAATCGGAAGTATTTCTAGGGCTAGTATTTACCTTAAAAGCTAGAGTAAATTTAATACCTTTAACTTTAATCGGTTCTAGCTATCCTTAGAGAGATATCCTATTATTAACCTTCGAGGGCCTTTACTTCTTCCTTTAATAATTCTTTTTCCTTAATAACGGCTTAACCTTTCTATCTAAATTAGCTTCTCTCTCTTTACTACTAGTATAATTAACTTTACTATATATAACCCCTAAGTAGAACCGAGAATATAATAAATAAGATAAGGGGTAACCTATAAGTTATATCGATAAGAGGTTCGGTTAAGAAAAGGATATTTTAATAAATAAGGGTAAACGATATTAAGGCTTAAGATATTTAATAAGAAGGTAGAGATATAATCGAAATAAATTTATAATAATAGGTAGTATAGAAAGTAATTAGTAGTATTTAGGGTAGGAAGATGAGAGAAGCTTTTATAACTTTAAGATACCCTTAACTACCTTTAATAACTATATCGCCGTTAATTTAACTCCCGATAATAGAACGGGCTTAATTAACCTTCTCTAAAACTTTCTAATATAATTCCGAATAAATTACCGAAGGAGTCCTTTTCTTAAATAAATTACTTTATATTAGTTAGTCCCGGGGTATACTTATAACTACTAATAGTTTCTACTCTAGCCCTATAGCTTTATATCTCCGTTACTCCGATATTGTATTTCCCTTTATTTAGACTTACTCTTATATCTAGTAATAACCTTACTTTTCCTAACCCCGCTTTTCGGCTCTCCCTAATAACTCTCCTTCTCTCCTTAAATAAAGCGAAAGTTTCCGTATAAAGCCGAGACCGCTAAGTCCCTTTAGCAATACTTAACTCTATTCTACGTTTTATATTCTAACTAGTACTTTACGTTAACGCCGAGTCTCCTCTCTAAACCTTTTTATCCTTATCTTATATTATTAGAGAAAATAAAAGAAATAAAATAAAGAAAATATAAATCTAGGGTCGTTTCTCTAATTTCCCTATAATTAGTCTCCGAGCTTCCCCGATCCTACTCCCCTATAGCAGGGCGGCCCTAGGTATTAATTCCGGCTAATCTTATAATCGCAAGTAAAATTATTATAAGAATAGGTTTAATCGTATCTCTAGCTTCCTTATAATTAATCTCCGAGCTTCCCTAATCCTACTCCCCTATAGCAGGGCGGCCCTAAGTATTAGTTCCGGCTAGTTTTATAGTTATAAGCAAAACTATTGTAAGAGGTAGTTTTTAGTAATAGCGAACCTCCTAGGCTCTTCTTAATATAATATAGTTTTAATTAACGAATAAATATTCTATTATAAAGCCGAAAAAACCTATATTCGATTTATAGGGCAGATATTAAATAATAAAGCAGTAGAGCGCCCCTACTGCAATATATATAGCGCGTACGCAGCGAACTTTAACGAGGGGCGTAAGCTAACGGGCGCTACGAAATATAAAACGAAGGCATTAAAGTTAGTTTGCTTAAATATAGGGAAGAAAATACTATACTTTTTATTGCTTTACAGAGGGGGTTTAGGGCTCCTTAATATAGCCGCCGCAGGCACGACAAGAAGGGGACAGGGGGGTCATACTCCACCCTGGCCACTTTATCACTAGATTACTTAGTAGCGGCTCGAATTCGCAGATACGATAGTGCTTTTTATAATCTACTGCTTCTATTACTGCTCGAGTTCTTTAAGCGCCTGCTTTTTATCTAGCTTTAATAGTACGCTCGGTTAATCGCCGCGCTCCGTATTACTAGCTTCCTACTAGGCTTAGAGCTCTTTTATATAGGCTATCTAAGAGTCTACTATTTTAGCGTTAAGTAGGCTATCTAGAGTAGGCTACTCCGGGATCTCCGTAAGAGATTCTAACTAGTTAAGGGCTTCGGGATTAACCTGCTCCTAGATACCCCGAAATATATAATAGAATTAGAGCTAGAGAAACTAGGTTAGGTAGCTCCTTCTATTGTAAAGAAGGATTATACCCGTTAAGATAGTTTCGGAGGTGTTAGAAGATATATTATTTAAGTGAATTTTGCTTTAAGAAAAGAGCGTCTAAACGACGAGAAGATTGCTCTAGAATCTATTATTATTAGGGTCTATAAGAGCCGGGCTTATAACTGTAACGATTCCGAGCAGTGCATATCGAATAGAGCAACTTAACTGTTATTATAAGCTATTTATAATAGGCTTAGGAAGCTCCCTTATATAGACTAAATAGAAGGAGCGCTCTACAATAAGTGAGCAACGTAATAGTGGGCCTCAGATCTGTGACACATTTGCAATACAGTCGAGAAAATTTGTACAGGGCAAAGCCCCAACAGAGAGTTCCGAGAGTACACAAACACGGACTCCAATGTACGAGGCGCGGAAGAACCGGAAGTGCCCACGAGAGAGCTCGATGAGCTTCTATTAAGCATGAAAAACTGCATCGACCACCTCTTTGGTCTCTCTATTCTCCACCGGCAACTGCCTCCTCCAGAGGTTTCCAGTGGTCCTAACTTGTTCACACCCTCGGTCAATCCTAGAGATATTGTGACAGTAATGGATATCTTCCCTAAAGCGAAACTTCGTCCCTGGCTAGCTGAGCGATTAGGCAAAGCCAACGACCAGAGAAGGCAATTCCTCGCATACAGACAGCTACACCGGGAGTGTCTGGACAAAGCTGATCAAGACACCAATGTTCCATCAGGATCAGCAAGCCAGTCAGCTGGTACTGCCAGCCCTGTGGCCATAAAAGTACCTACCACATTCAAAGCAACCACAGAGTCCCCACCAGAACATCTACTGCAACCCCCAACCCCAACCCCAAACAATAAGTCTGAAATTACCATGTCGACCTCGTCCGTGTTCGAGGATGACAGTGGAGACATAGGTCGCCGCGTACCCGAAATACGAAGCATAAAGCTGAATGGAATTCAGTTACACTACAAGGAATCAATCGAGTGTCCTTACTGTCGTGATGTCCACAAATTCTCGAACCACCTGGATTGGGAGTAAGTCTGAGCTTTAATAGCCATCCAGGAGTACACTCACTTACGTATTGCATAGAAGGCATGTATTCTTTGACCTGCACCCATACGTCTGCACATTTCAAGATTGCACAGCAGGTCTTTTCTCTACTAGGGATGAGTGGTTTCAGCATGAATTGGACCGCCATCGTTGGTGCTGGCATTGTATCCTATGCCGGGACACGAAAACCAAGTTCTCCAGTAGAACAGACCTCAGCAGACATTTCCAACACCAACACTCCGGGACAATGACCAAGAACCAGCTGGATTTGATCTTGATGGCATGCAAAAGCCCGTTGACTTTGTTCGACGCAAGTTCATGCCCGCTCTGTACAGACTGGCAACCACCAGTAGTGGACACGACCAATGCAAAGGACTTCCAGCAACATTTGGCAAGACATCTTGAGGAGATCTCATTGTATGCCCTTCCCCTACATCTCGATGACTTTGATCGGAGACAAGACGACGTTTCTCGACAGTCGGAGGCTGTGGATGTGAACCTCGAGGATTACATACAACAGTCTGGAGGATCGTGTTTCCAACAAGATGGCTTGGCCGGGCCAGAAGGGGAGAATAGGGGTTCTTTGCAGGGGGATATAGTATCTGAGGTCCAGTATAGTCAAGCTCGTGTCTCCCAGAGATACAACACTTTTCAGGTAGAGCAACTTCGACAAGGCGGCGGCGAGGGTATAATGGGACGTACGGCCCTGCACGTTCATAGGGCATCCAATGGTAATGACTCTGGTAGAAAGTCAATTCAAGAACGGTGAGTAAAGCTCTGGATGAAACTGGCATGTCCAACCAATCAACACCTTCAGTCCATGGGAGATCGCCCAGCTAGTGTTCTAGATTACGAAGTGATTCGAATTTCAATCTAACCCATCTGTTATATATTACTCCGCATATGTAGTTGTTTACTTGTGATATTGTACGCGTAGTACTTAGTCGGAGGAATCAGGGTCTGTTTTGGTCTTTCAGTCCCTATAATATGCCACATAAACCCCCTGATCCAATCTAGATGGGGGCCCCACAGAAGGGCCTTGCTGGGCTGACCGCAGTTCCGAGAACCCACATGTTTAATCTAGCTGACACTCGCCAATTGCTCCGTCGATTTAAACCACCTGGAAACCCTGGGCTGCTCCGTAAGGGTCGCCTTGAGGTCAGGTGACCGCTATGCAGGTACGAAACTTAATATAGCATCGACTGGAGAAATCCAGGGGCAGAGGGGACAATCCACCACAGGTGTTGGCCAGTATAAATGATGGATAGTTCTTTCTTCAGCTTCAGTCGAATCAGTTTTGCTACAGGACATCTCTTTCATTCTCACATTCTCAAGCCTTCTTCCAACTCAACCCGCCGCCACGATGCATATCACCAGCCTCTTCGCAATTCTGGCCGCCCCGGTCATGGTCCTCGCGACTCTCGATCCTGCCACCTCCAACACCAAGGGCTCTTGCCCTAGCACCTACAGCTGCGATGGTGAGTATATCCCTCACAATAGAAAGAGGGGGAAAGCTGTAGTGATAATGCTAACCTTTCCGTTCCAATAGCATCCAAGGTCTCCAACTCCATCCAGGCTGCTGAATGCGCTTACAACACCCGCACCTCTGAAACAGAGACCTTTGCTGTCTTTGTCACGGAGCACAAATATGACGACGTCGAAGGCGCCCCGTATGGTACCTGCAGTGCTTACACATGCACGGCTCCCACGTCTTCTGAGATGGAGACTAACTCGGACTGCTGGACTTTCTTCTGGAGGTACGTCTGACCTGGGCCAACGAGGGCTAATTTGCAAGCAAGGTCTTTAAGATGATTTACTTACTCACAATCAAAAACCAGTGATGATGGAGAGTCGAGCGGCGTCGGCACGGACTGCATCAAGGATCCCAGCAGTGGAGAGTGCGGATGTGAGGACTCGGACGGAACATTCATCGTTGGCAGCTCCAGCTGCACTTAGATTCCTCAAAGAGGGATTGTTCACAAAAGTTGCTACTGGCTAGTTAACCCTGTATTATTATTTTCCCCACGCATGCGAATAACCTGGACGGTTATCCACTACATACCTACTTAAGTAGGTATGAAGTGCCTGCGATATTGTGTTTGCTTGTTGAGAAACGTGGCATTCTTGGCACAATTCTCAGGGCTGTCAAAATATAGATTCTTCTCTTCTTTGATGGTGTATGTCCCATGTTCGATTATCCTATGTGCTTGTTATATGCTATACTATACTATGTATATGTCCTCCAAGTCAGGCGGCATCCATCCTTTCCACCAAACGTTACCATGGTAGCCGAACCCATACCTTTCAATTCGCAAAGCCTTCGTGAGCTCTCTCCCCATTTGCGGCACAATATTAGTGTATTCAATGAAGCCACATCGCACCCAGACTGTGCAACCGTCGATATATCGTGAAGGTTCCAGTGGCCACAGGAGGAGTCCCCGAATTGTACGACCGTCGTTCGGGTTCAACATGAATATGAGACCTCGTATTTCGACCTTGTAACCCCTCTCAGCAGCCAGGCGACGCTCCTCGTTGCTGTCCCAGTTGATGATGATAAGCATCCATTCGTATCCGGTTATATACGCCCGATTCTGGTTCCCGGATTCAAGTTCATAGCTGACGTTGATCTTAACAAGCACACCACGGAGATGTAGAGTACACTGAGCTAGTTCCATAGCGCGCCCAAACCTGTCCACCTGGTTGTTGCCCATACTTATAAACTCTAATGGGAGTAGAGATACTCCTCCTGGGGGATATTGAATCCTCCCATCAAAGCCTACAGGAGACCACGATGGTATCGGATGTCCAGATAAGTACCTGCGGGACGGCAAGTCATGTGTCCAGTAGGGTTGCCACAATAATTGATGCAAACCGTCCGGAATGTCCAGAGACCACACGCCAGAATGATAGCTGGCGCTCTGTAGAGGGACGGGGAATAAAGCCCTGAAAAGGTTGGCAATTCCTGCGATTGCAACTAGGCGGTCATCAGTAACTGTTACGGATGTCCTAGTATAGTATTCGAGCACATGGCTCCAAGTCATCCAAGCCTGACGCGGATGGCTATGTGTATTGTTCGAAATCTTGACGTGTCTGTTGCTGAGACTGTCGGTGAAGAACCTGGGTTGGTCATCTTCATCGTGCCTTTTGATGTCGCCTTGCTCGATATTATCGTTGTATCGAAGTGGTCTTTCGATATATTCAATAGTCCCTTTGGGGAATGTTTGGGAACAAGTAGTATGGTAACAGGACCACCACATCTCATCCGGTGTGCAGAATAGATTAGCAGGCGTAAGAAGAACCTCTTGGTATACCCATCCACGGGACAAGAGATCTGAGGAAATGATATCTCTTTCAAACCTCCTATCGGGATTTTCCCATAGAAGTTTAGCTTCGTACCTCCCTCCATTATTCGCCGAATCGTACACCACTGGCAGTATAAGATCCCGCTTTATGGGGAAGAGGCTTGCCCCTGAACCTTGAGCGTGTGTAGCGGCTATATTAAAAACGCCCCCAGCGTAAATATCGGCCATCTTGCCTGCCTCGTCCTCCCAGTCTGGGTTTTGACCCTCGGAGCTCTTATCCTGAACAATACACAAACAGTCGATCCAGATATGTTTCAGCCTACAGTGCTGGGTTATATAGATAGCGTCTCGAAAGGTCCTTGGTAAGCTAGAGATCGCTATGCCTGCCTCGAGAGTTTTGATGAATATGTTTCCTGGTTGGTCAGGATTGTCGTGTTCGGAGAGCTTGGGTGGATCAGGAGACCCCCATCTGTGGCTGAGGCTAACGTATTGATAGTCCTTTTCCTTGTTCACCGAGATGAGTTTTACAACATTCCCCTCTTCATTGTCCAAATAGAGGAGGCGGCCAGGTTTGGAGCGAGGCCGACCCGACCCCCGTCGGGCGTTCTGACAAGCTGCATGCTTATCGCTGAGGCATGTCTTCATCCAACTGACCACGGATGTCATATTATGTCTCGAATGGGGTTGTGGTACGGCGTATTTCACCATAGTTGAGACTGCAATTCAACGCTCAGTCAGTACCGCTCAAGGTACAATTGAGGGTGAAATAATAACAAGGTGATGAAGGACTATTATGTATCAATATGTACGTACACTTCTCTATCCGCAAGCGAAGCAATGCCTGACCAGTCTTTTGGCCAGTAACTTCAAAATGAATATAATCAAGGCCCCTTAGATAGTAAAATGATACATGTCTGGACGTATTCAAGGAAGAGAAAGAAGATGATGCTGAATACTGTGTCCATCTTTCGTAGAGCATAATACAAATTAGACACCCTGCGTTGACACATTGACACAGGGTTTCGTAAGATACATGATGCATGTGATAAACTTGTCCCGGGAGAACCGACCATGTGGAGGGATGGAATATCAGACGACATAGCTCGCACAACTTCGTTGTCCGGACGAGCTCGTCCACGTCTTCCGGTGACCAATCCCGATCCACGTCCGGACTGTCCGGACTTTGCTGGGATTGATTGTTCGGCAGTGAGGAATTCGGTTGTTCTTCCGACATGTTGCTGGCGAAGATCTGCAAGGAAGTCGGCGAAAGGGTTTCGAGGAAGATTGGTACGCATAAATCACTAGCCAGTGTTGTACATACCGGAAACCTGAGACAGCAAAACGATGGTTGTGAGAGAGCAGAGAAGAGGGGATCATTACCTTCCCATTTTTCTCATGCATGTGTAGCCGAAAGAGCCCTGGCGGCCCACATAGCACATTGGTGGGTGTGGTTAGCATCGGCAAAAAAGGGTCGTATGCATGAAACTAAAAAATATATATCCAATAAGGACGGAACAACGCAATGAGATGCAGATGAAATGTATAGTAATAGCTAGCACATTAGAATGCGATCACCCAAGACGGTCAATCTTAGGTGAGGTATCATATAGGAACTGATCCGGTCACATCTCACAACGATGGTAACACGATATGAAAGGAGTTGCCAACGCATGCAAGCACCTCAGCAGCAGTACAATCATCAAAATCGCCAATGTTGACACCCACCACCCTTTCAGCCTCATCAAAACTCAATCCCTAGGAATCCCCTCCTCCTCCCTAACCGTAGCCCGTCCATCCTTCTCAGCGACATGGTGCGCACCGCTCTGCTCCTCCGGCACACCCAACATCTGCGCCCCCTTATCGACGTGATTAGCACCGCCAAAGAGGACATCAATCTCTTCAAGCGGCACCTTCTTCGTCTCAGGCACGATCCACCAGACAAAGGCGGCGAGACAAATGTTGACAGCCATGAAGAAGAACATGCACTTAAGCCCTTGCCTGGCGAGGAAGATGGGGAAGAACTGGTTGAAGATGGCCTGGGCGACGTTCTGCATCTGGGAACACATCCCCACGGCCTGGGCGCGCACGTTCATCGAGAAGATCTCGGATGTCCAGATCCACACTGTAGCGCCCCAGCTGGGCTTGTAGAAGAAGATGAAGAAGAAGAGCAGGAAGACGATGCTGATTCCGACAGGCTCCGACTTGGAGGTGGTTCCGGGCGTTGTGAGGCCGACGACAGCGACGAGCAATGTGCATAACGACATGCCACAAGCACCGACGATGAGCAGCCAGCGACGACCGTAGCGGTCGACGGTCCAGACGGCGTTGAGGGTAAACAGGATACCAAAGGTGGCGTTGAGAGCATTGATTAGACTGATGGTCTGCTTGGAGCTCCAAACATTCTTGTAGATGGCAGTCGAGTAGGAGTTCAAGGTTCCCTGGCCCGTAAGCTGCTGTCCCATATTGAGAACCATGGCGATGTACAACCGCCTGCGGATAGAAGGATCCTTGAACAAAGCGCTATAGCCAGTCGAGATGGCCTCCTTCTCGTACTCGATGGCTTCACGGATCACCATGAGCTCCTCCTCGACCTGGGCATCAGTATCGCGAATTCGTTGGAGGGAGGCGCGGGCCGCCTCGATGTTCCCCGATTTCTTGATGTACCAACGGGGAGTCTCGGGCTGGAATGGCAAGAGAACGATGATTATGGCGGGTACCAGAATCTGGAAAATGACAACCATCTTCCAGTCCCACTCTCCCAGCCTATGAACGTTCTTTGAGCACGCATAGTTGATCCAGTAAGCAATGAAGGCGCCGACAGAGTAGAAGGTCTGCCAAAAGGCCATGATGTAACCGCGGATTTCTGGAGGGGCCATTTCACCGATATAGACCGGTCCAGCGGCTGGAATATCTCAGTCAGCACGAATATGGGGGGTTATGGTCCTGCCCGCGGGCAGCAGGAAGCGGGCACTTACTCAGAGCCATCCCCTGGCCGACACCAACGATAACACGACCTGCCATGAAGCAGCCTAGGTTGCCCTTGGGAGCAAATGTCTGCAACATGGTCGCACAAATGGTGACAAAGCAACCGATGCCCATCCCAACTCGGCGTCCGAAGTAGTCGGCCTGGTACTCGGGGTCAGTCGAGAATTATTACCACACACTCAGGACATAACGGGGACATAACGGGGACATAACGGGAGAGATGTGACCTACAACCGGGCCGCCGACAAACCACCCAGATACTATGGCGCCAATTGAATAGACCGTGTTGATCAGACCAAGCATGTACGTACTATCCGAGGTGAGGTTGAACCACGCCAGCCAGTTGTCGGAGCCCTGGATGGAATTAAAGGTTGAGGCATCGTAGCCGTAGAGGACCATACACATAGCCGCCACTATGGATATGAACCTGTAATGAATGCAAGTTTAGCCTTTAGAATTTCTGCCGAGGTCCACTTGTGGAATGTCGGTGAACTTACCAGTTGTACGCTAGCTTTCTGGACACCATCTTGACCGTGATTGCAGGCGATCAGCTGGCCCGCTAGGTATTCGGGGAGGAAGGCAACACTTGACGAGCGTCCGAGGCGTGGCAAGCACGGGACGTAATGAGATTTCAAGAGGGCTGAGAGGAAGAAGAAGAAGGCAAAACAGATGAGATCAATGGACAAAGGGACAAAGTATTTATCAATCTGTGGGTAGATACCCCAGCAAATGGAACCAAAATAAAGTGTTGGTACGAATCATGGCCAGTTGCATCCTTGTCCTACATTGCTAGATTGCAGCGTACCTAGGTATTCAGATTCTGGGGATGAAATTCCTAACCATCCACTAGGATAGCCTCGAATGCAGGTCTGTGATAGATGATGGGTAGTCCTTTGGAATGATACTTTACCTAGTCAGGGATAGCTATGCAGTCCAAGGTCTGGATCCTGCATGGCCCCAGTTGTTTCCCCCAGCCAGGAGTGGACCACTTTGCCGCTGATGGTGGTTGTTCCTCGAGGAGGAGCTTGAATGCCCTCCATCCATCACCACCCCCATGAACCCCCTCAAGAGGAATTCTCCCCTCATTCTGCTCACGAGATGCGCCCTTGCTTGGGTAAGATGTGGAGAAACCAGGACGAGATAAAAGTCCACCAATCGTGGTTGTGCCGCGAACGCCAAGTTAGGGCAGGAAGCGTAGTTTACTTGGCACCAGGAATCATGGCCCCGGGGGGAACTTTGGGTTCGTCCCGTTGTGAGAGCCGATGGCGGGCGAGCAGTCAAGGTTCAGCAGGGCCGTCTTCCGAAACCAGGTCGCATCCAGCTCGGCCCGGCAGCCAAGACCACAAGAAAGGTTTTAACGTAGATGTGATGGTACGCGGGCTGGGTATTATATTATAGCCCTTGAGTCGTGACATGGCAGGGTTGGATCACCATGAAGTCTGCGCAGGTCCCGTATGCCGTGAGAAACAAACATTTGTGTTCCTCCAAGGATGTTGGATGAGGTGGGATCGTTATTGCTTGCCTAGTAGGTACTCTGGAACATGTGGGAACTACTATGTAGTCTTGAGATTGCAAGACAGGTTTTACCCCAGAGTTTGATAAGTGATTCGCGGGGAGGTGGGCTAGATGATTGTGGACCCAGTGGGCCCGGTTGTTCAGGTCCCATTTCTGGGGAACTGGATCGAGAAAGCTGGGGTAAATCCGGGGCGGTCGTTGTGTTGTAGCGAGCAGGGGCCCGCAGCTCTTGGTCTGTATGGCACGCTGCCTGGGACTTAGGTATGACACCCACGAAAGTAAAGAGAGAGACAAAAAGCCGGCTCAGCATCCTTTGGTTAGATAAAACAGCCTTGACACTGACTAGGTTCGTTTCATGAAATCTTCTACCTCCGCCACCATCATGAACGTAAAGAGTATGGTGTCAATTTGAGGACGGCTGCGAGTTTCGTCGTGCATAACCATGATCTGACCAGCGTGACATGTCCCAGTGCAAGGGGCCATACAAGCAGGCAAGAAAGCAGTACATAATGTAGCTGGTAAGAACTGTAACCTAGCAGGCATATGTAAGGCATGATTGCCCTGTGAGGTCGTCTGCCATGTGATCAGCCAGTTGGGGAAACATCTCCTAGTGAAGGAGCGGGACGCGCTTCGCAGCACTACATGGACCCACATACCCATGTAGGAAAGAGAAGAGATTCGACAGACAAACGGCGTGCGGGTGATGCGTTACTACCGTGGTTTCTAAGTCCCAGCATCTCGGGTCAAACATATCGAGCCCATTGGAAGGCCAACCTTGCAAGTTCCGAGTCGCATAAGCCCTAATGACATTGGGTGGGTGTCGTGAAAATTCCATCAATGACTGTCGAAGAAAAACGGTGTTGGCATCGATGTATGCAAGGTTGATTCTGACAGCGCGGGGAAATGACACCCTAGACCATTGAAGTACCTTGCAGTATTTTGAACAGAGTTGAACTGACACTGTGCCTGACTCTCTCCTGAGGTTTTCTTTTGGTCATGCCCAGGTGCCTGTTCCATCTAGGGTGAAACTTCTGGAAACCGATAACATAACCAGAGACCGAGCCTATCCCACAAATAGACCATGCATTGCCTTGGATCTCTCCTAAGTCCTCCGAATCGGTCATCAGTCCCTTCATACCATTAAAGTCGCATCGTCCAAGTCAATGTCTTCATACCCGGCATCCTCGAGCTTTAAAACTTCATGTCCCAAATTCTTTTGAGGTCCTTAGACATCTTCTCTGTCGTCTGCAGCACATCTCATCCAGTTCAAGCCGACCAGCTCTAGACCATGCTTTTGGGCAAACTCGGCAGGGTGGAAGGAACGCCTTTGGGCGAAGTCCTCACCGCCCACGTCCTCGGCTCTGATGTCTAGGCCGTGGCCAACCGGCTCCCGGAATAAGAGGAAGAGGTATCGGTGAGGCTTCGACCTGGATCACGGGGTCAGCTAATATATCTGTCCCATGCACATTGGCAGGAGGCCCCCGGCTTACTCTTTGGTCGGACCAGGTGGGTGATAAGATGTAGCAGGCTGTTTCGTCGCAGCAACGACCTTACCCTCGCCGCTCAACGGCTCCAGACCAGTAATAACCCAGTGTCTCCAGAAGGCGTACTTCGGATCGTCGGGGGTTGGTGCATCAGGATCGACGAGCATGAGGGTGTATGCCGTGTTTGAGTCAACATCGGCCTCGCGCTGGAAGGACAAATCGGGGGCGACCCTGCATTCATAGACTCGGAAGAGATTTCCGAGATCGACGTCCTTTCCATTATAGGAGACATGGAGTTGCGTAGTTGGCTTGAAGCTTGTAGGAACAACACCGTCTGCCGTTCCAGGGAGGAGCTTTGCCTCGTGGAGTGAGTTGGACAGACGCTCGCCATGAGTTTGGAGGGCAGCTTTGGCCTGATCGAGAATTGATGTAACAGCCTCCATTGCGGCTTGCATTTTGAAGAATTCCAGCTGCTGACTTCCTTCTCAAGTAGGTGTAGGCCCGCCTGTGCAAACTTGACTCTGACGACGACTACCCTAGGGTGCGTAGCTGATGAAGCTGTCTACGAGAAGATGTCTGAGAAAGGTAGCTAAAGACTTTAGCTTGATGATTTCAGGGCTCAGGGTGGTAGTCTCAAGTTCTGCGAAGATGGAACGTTCATCAAGCTTGAAGCTTGGCTCGAAAAGTGTGTTGTCTGGTTGTATGGAATGTTGACAACCCTGGGAAGTTGTTGACCTTTGAAATGGCCCGCGCCCCACTGCGCGTGCCTCAAGTGAAGTAACCCACTGCACATCATGTTCACCCTCCCTCTGACATCATCATGATCTGCACTACCTCACAAAAAGCTGTATTGGCATTCCATGAAGTAATTTGTTGATTAGAAGACCGCTGACCGTTGAGTGCCCCGCTAATCACCTATTCCATGAATGGCTCAAGATACAATAACAAGCCCACCGGATTCGATCATTCACCAACCCATGGAAGGATGCCATGGATATCTCTCAGGCCTCAGATATGCATCCTAACCGTCTTCACCTGGCTGTCCGTTTCCATTCTCGTGAGTCTGCCTCTCAAATGTAGCCCCGAGACGAAGGCATCTGCCCAGTTCAGTCCGTTCCCCGAAAAACGCCATCGCATCTTGACAGGGGGCCGCATTCTTCAAACCAACTAGCACTGCCTCATTTCCCCTCCTTCCCTTCCTGATGATGAAACACCCCCTGTTGATGTCCCCATGTTTCAACCCAAGACCATGCAGCTTCTCCAGAGCCTTACAGCACGCCTCCCAGTCACCTTCGTCTTGAGCCGGACGCCCAGCAATGAACTCCATGAGGAACCCAACAACCCTCCCCTCCTCGCTAACATGCCCTAGGAACCGTGGTGCCCAATAGCGAAGGCTTCTACCACGCTGTTCGCTGATGTACTTCCAGATCGCCGTCTCCTGCTCGATACCATTCACCATCCACGGAAACGGCGCATATTTGTAGACTACCCTTCCCCTGAACTGTGGACAGGTTATGACGCCAACATGCTGTCGGATCCGGACCACCTAGGTCAAGTCGAGGTGGTCGATGATGACAGGGTGCCATAGGTGTTTCACGCCGGGGAAGTCTCCGCGTAGGGATGTAGTTGAGAACACAGGGAGGCCGGTACGCGGGCACTTGACGATGTGGCCTTGGTTCCAAAACCCTTTCGGCAGAGGAGGTAGGACACGCCGCACGCATTGGTGGCAGGGGAAGTGGACGAGGGATTTGCAAGGGAGCGCGCCGGCGTCAATGCTGATGTATCTGATGTTGGTGCTGTCAACGAGGAAGCGATATTCACTGTCGCCGTTGGGTTGGAGGATATAGGCTTGGAGCTGTAATCTTGGTTCTGGCATTTTAGATTAAGATTAGATCGATGTAATACTGAGGATCAGACTTGTAACGCTGAAATAAATATAGATGTGTGGATGAGCTGAAGGGGTCAATTGTTTCACCCTGACACTGCTCGATGGGAGTGAAGCAGCTTGGAAGAATATGACAGGCGGTGGTTCCTGCCATCGAAGCAACAACAGGCTGTATGTTTTCTTGGAAATTAGGGAGATAATCTCACAATTCTGAAGGAGTGGCGACCAAGTCCAGGTTTGCTAACGCCTTAGAGCTGTCAACTTCCCGTCGTTGTACCCCATACTTGTCACATTGCCATGGAGCAAATGTCATCCCTACCTAAATACATATAGCTTACTTGCTACTTGTATCGTCGGTTTATATATTTGAAGTCTTTCCATCCAAACATGTGGAAGGTCTATCTCATGAATCCCCAACGTTCATGGTGTTCATGGTCATGTCTATTGTTTTGTAATTATTTGGAACCCCTTCGCCGGCTTCAGAAGAGAGGACAAAGGGGTTCCCGACCGGAAGTGTGTGGTGCTTGCAAAGCACTGCAAAGGTTGCTGACAGCTGAGAATGTAATTATCGTTGATGACAGGAGTCTCCCCAAAGAGGCGGTCACAATACGATATATATAAATCTTCGGAACCTACGAAGGTTCTCACTCCACCACGCATATATACCATCGTTCATACTTGGTTCGAATGGTCAATTTACAATGCATTTAATGAACGGTTGAAATCCCGTAGGCCTCGGGAGTTCAGGTCAAGCGTAGGAAAATTCAGATACATTTGTGTCCTGCCCAGTAGTACAGGCCTTTCGATTACCTCAGCGAGTGCATAGAAATATGAACTATTGAGACTTGGGAATCAATTGAAATTCGGTATTAGATGTCTGCCTGACCGCAGTTTTATAGTCCAACACAGAGTACTAGTACAATTGTATGCTATGGGTAACAACTCTTAACAATGCTTCTTGGTGATAATACCAATGCCTTCTGAATAATAGGTAATTGTCATCTTGATGCGTGAGATGAATATGACGGGAACTCCTCGATTAGAAAGAATCCGCGGGGTGACTCTCGAGATACTCCTTGAATGCCGCCATGAAGATCTCGTGGTATTTGGCCATATCGAAGGGGTCGAAGTTCTCAACTGCCCTCTTAAACGACCCAGACTGGACCAGGCAAACTTCGAATAACGCACCGGCGATGTCATTGATGTCGTCCCTAGAGTATAGCTGGCGTTTGACCCCGATATTCGCATGGCCAAGTAAGTCTTGGGGACGTATGTCCGCGTTGGCATTTTCGACAGTCGCCACCCACTTGTCCGCCGACTTTCCGAACCCGCTGGCTTCTGCGAACCTTGTGAGGTTCTGTTCAGATACCACATGTGATCTCCATATCTTGAGCCACTGGGTTGAGTATCTGCACAGTTTTCGCTCGGCCGGTCCCGCTGTTGGCGCAGTAGCTGCGGGTGGCTTGGGGGGAGCAGGAGTATCATCATCCGTATCTCCGTAGTCCACCGTATCTTCTCTATCGTAAACAGCAGTAGTAGCAGACGAGATCTTGGAGGACTTGGCGACCTTGTTGTACGTGCTAGTTGTTTCAGTCTCTTGTACTGCTGCTTCGGTCGGCTCAGGCGACATCGAGGGCTGAGAGATGATGGGAGGCAATGCTTGCATTCCCTCTGGCTTAGGGGCCTGCTGACTCACTTCGAGCCGTATTTCCTCCCTCTGCCTATCCGTCATTCTATTCAATCGCCCCTTGGGCTTTGGCCTGACTGCGCGGGCGTTGTTCTCCGCTACCGGCACTGTACCTACTTCAGTCTCAGACACATTGCCGTCAACATCTCCATCTGAATCAGTGTCATTGAGTTGGGTCTGTGCAAGAGGAGCCAAGACGGTAATAGCAGATCCAGTCCCAGAGCTCACCGTTGGGCTTTGGGCGAGATGATTGTTTGGGTTCGTCAGGATTGGCTGAGCAGGTGTGTAGCTCACCAGGCCACTGCTAGTAAGACTCCATGGTGGCTGCTGCGTGGAACTCGCATACGGTCCAATTGCTGTAGCCAGCCTGCTGTTAGGATTGGTGGGAGAGGAATAGATTGGTGTTGAGTATGAGAGGACGTTGCTACTATTGGGGGGTGGTGGTGGCTGGATAAAGGTTGGCGTCATGCAAAAGCCTGTGTTTGATGGACTCGCCATGGTGTTAGTGACAGGCTGAGAACCATAGACCGTCGTGTAAGCCGAGGAGACAGAGCCACCATAAATGGGTTGGGCTATTTCTTCACTCTGCTTTTTAGGGTCTGGGACAGTAAGAAGATCGCTGTCACTCTTCTTAGACGGGATGATGGAGAATGGACTCTGAACATTTTCCTTCGAGGGTGTGCCGAGACCTGATATCTTTCGCTCGTGAGAAAAATGCTCCTGGAGCTCCTTAGTATTCTTGAAGTCTTGTGTCAAAACCTCAGATTTAGTATTCGTGGAGGGCTCGATGGCCCCGCTAGCACCCGACTTTCCGGCATCAAACGAGGCAGTGGTAATGATGTCCTTGTCGGCCACGTCCGTGTCTGCTACTTTAGCTGAATCCCGGTTCTTTGGGGCCTTAGACCTGGAGGGATCGTCGATGTCAAACTCCGAAGCCTTTCGGGAGAGGTCGACAGACACCGAAGCCGACCAATCCATAGCCGGTACATTGACAGGAGGAGGTTGGAAATTAGGTAAGGTGGAGCTAAATGACGGGGCAGCAGGAGGGGAGAAGTCAGTCTGATCCGGATGTCCCAGAATATCCGTCGTGACCATCAAATCCTCAACTTCACACTGCGTGTTGGTCGCCGCCGGACTTCCCTCTTGTGGAACAATATCCATCTGGGCTGTCGCCTGCTGCGTCATGTCCTCATGGGCGTTGGTCTTCGGGATGATTGTGACTTGGACTGTAGGCTCTTCCAGAGCCTCGCCCTGAATAAACTGCTGGGTCGTAGAATCAACGTGTACCTCCCCAGGCTGTTGAGTCTGCTGCTCCTCGATTATGGCTGGCAGTGGTTGATGCTGCACCGGGGCAGCCTCATGTGATGTGGCTTCATCCTCTCCAAGCTCTACATCTTTGACATCCTCGTATGCATCCGTTCGTGCAAGTCCTTCGAGGACATCCCAAGCCCAGGCTATACGGAAACGTGCGATGGTACCAGGCAACGGAATTTCTCTCTCGTAAAGCTCTATACCCAGCCGTGTCTCGAGATACTCCATGTGCTTTAGGACAGGCTCTGGGGTCGCTGTGCCAAATGTCTCGAGCTGTCGTACTCGGTCATTCCAGCGTTGTTCCTCCTCTAGAGCCTCCAGCCGGGCTACCATCTCCCAGTCCACAGGTGGGGCCTGCGGTCGATTCACAAGGCCAACCAAGTCAACGAACTTCACCTCGAGAGCCTCATAACGAGCATCGGAGAAGTTCTTGTAATCCTCGAACTTGCCTTTCAGCGATTGAAGCTCCTTCTTCGCCTCAGATGCTTCTGAAAGCTTCAGCTCAATCTTCTCGACCTTCTTGAGGGTCTCTTCGCAACTCTGACATGGGGAAGGGTTTATAGGGGCTCGCTCAAGTGTGTTCAGTCGGCTTTGGTAGTCCTCGAGCTTCTCCATTAGCTCCTTGACCTTGGCTTCAAGCTGAGGGCAGCTGCCATTCTCAGTGCCTTGAGGGGCGGACAGGTCCCGGGACATAGAGATCAAAGCTTGGCTTGAGATCTGGTTGACTCTGGGCTGCTGTTCGATAGCATCCAGGCGCCGATGAAGCAGGCACCGAGCCTTCGCGTCGGCCTCACAATGAAGCGCGATGGCGTTGTGCTCCTTTTCCATCGCCCTCATCCAACGGTACATTCTCTTCTGGTCCCTCATGATATGAACCAGCTCCCCGCCTCGTCTCTCGTGGAGCATCTTTTGCTCCCGCTGGAACTGCGACAGCCTCTTCCCCATGCATGACTGTGCGGTTGTGAGCATAGCCACTTCGGCATGCTCGGCCTTCTCCCCGACCTTCTCCTTCACGTCAGCCAACTTTCCTTCCAGTTGCTTGTTGATATGTTGCACCTCCGCATTGTGCTCGTCGACTATCCCCTGCATATGCACCGCGGCGCTTTGCCCGGCTTGCGTGAATTTATGCTCGAGTTGTTTGCTGAGCCTCTCTACTTCTTCGTCGAATTCGGCGACCTTCTCGTCGAGCCTCTGGCTATATTGCCGAGCGATATCGTCGCTCCAGGTCGAGAACAAGTCGTCGAGGTCGTTACGGCAACGAATTAAGTGCCTCTCCATCTCATCCACAGTGCGCGTGATCTTCTTGAGCTCCTCCTTCATTACGTCGACGTTTCTCTTTGTGGCCTCGGCTATCTCCACATCAGGACCTGTAACCAGACTGTCAGCAAGAAGCCCCAATCCTTGTGGGAGATTGGGGATTACACGTACCGTCAGTGGCTTCGGCGTTGGCAGCCTCGTCCATGGTCTCGCCTAGGAAATATCTCTGTAGCCTTGCCTGCTCCTCGGCATCAACAGGGTAGAATGGCGCGATATAGCGCCTGAGGGCTCGGACAACGGTCGCCATCATTGTTATTGAACACGCTACGAAGCGTCTTGATTGTGATCGAAATTGAGGTAATGAGGTGGTGAAAGTGCGCGCGATAGTCGCAAAGTAGAGGATGAAGAGTTGTGAAGATGAACCACGATTGATCGATCGAATCAACAAACAGTTCCTTGCATTAGATGGGGGCAAAAGACTTGCTTGGGCAGTATGTAAGATGTAGCTGCAAAGATGTGGTGTGGTCCCGATTGCTGCTGAAGGTCTCAAGAGGTAGCTGGTAGCTGGTAGCCGGTAGCAGGTAGCTCTTGTTTTGAATACAGAGGGTTGGTGGGCAGGAGGGAAACTTGCAGGGACGGAGCTATGTCTATGGTACAGCTTAGGGGCAGGCAGCTTGAATAAATCTAGGTGTATGTGTACTTTGAGAGCTTCCCACAATTTCTAAGGTTCATTCTGTCAGTCCACTCAGGTGGGATATTGATGTCAATATGGCAGTGGGACAGCAATACAATGGCAGCTCAAGTTCCATTCAACTAAAGTAGAATGTCAGATTGGACACCAGTAAGGAGAAATGAAACGTATCTGCTATTGACTGATATAGATGGGGCATTGTGTCTCAGGGACAATGGGGCTTTGTAAATGTACCAATACAGTTGGTGTACCAAGCAGAAAAGCTTTGAAGGAGGCTAAATAAATTTCCGATGCTCTTTCGATTACCACACAGCGAAAAGAATCAACGGAGTTTTCCCAAGACATCGCACTTTTGTGCTATCTAAAGCTCTCTGAGAATTATCCGAACAATCTATAGTGATCCTAAGTATAATACTGTGCTAGAATCGTTGCCAAACTCTTTACTCAGACCCTGATGAGGATTGAGGACGCAAGGCTGACACCTGGGCAGCTTCAACCGGGTGCTCCCCACTTCCCTCCCCATAAGTCGGTGATCCAGTTTAGCCTCATCCCAGATTGATAGAATCTGTCATTATATATATTTGACTTGCATTGTGGAAACTTTCCGGAGAAATGGAACCCGGGGTGGTAGAAAACAGTGAGTCATCAAATGTGCTTTACTTCGAAGTCGCCTATAGTACCTACGTAGGTAACATAACACGAGATAATTGATTACAATAATCTGTCCTCCTCGATCCAACAACAAATACTTAAAAGTCTCATGTGCCAACCACCACGCCATACTTCAACACACACTACTGCATGTATTGACCGCCGAGAAATAGAGGAGAATGTTTGATACGGAGAGACCACCAACAACTACCAATTGCCGTCGATCATCCACATGACGATCGATATGCTCATCAAGGGAGATCAGCTGTGATGGTGATCAGGGCCACTAATGAAAGCGCCCGATCAACGACAAGATGGGGGTGTTGGTGGGAGCACCTAACTGCTACGTCCTTGTGACTGGAGGAAGCGCAGAAAGAGCCCTGTCGGTCTTTGGTAGTTTGGTGGGTTCGAAAGTCGTCAAGCGGGGCGGATAGAACAGGAGAAGGTGTAGATGGTGATATTAGCCGTCAAAGGTCTCGACGACCTTGACCTGTATGGCCCTACCGTCAATGAAGAGGCCATTGACCTTGCGGCGAGCCTTCTTCGCGCTGTCGGGGCTGCTGAAGGCAACCTGGGCGACCCCAAGGCTGTCTCCAGCAGCGTCGCGCAGGATCACGAGCCTGGCAACACCACCGATAGCGGACTGGAAGTATGCCTCAAGTTGGCTCTCTCCAACATCGCTGGGCAAGTTCTCCACCACGATCTTGCTGTCCTCCGGAGCCCGGACATCCTCCGCCGTAGTGCTGCTCCCAGCAGCCTCTCTCTCATCATGGCCACCAGCAACAGAGGTTATGGTGCTAGGCCAACCATATCTGGCCGGGGGCGCTCTCTTGCGGTTGGATCGCCGGGGAGCGATATATTGCTGCTGGGCAGCACTTGGGGGGTGTCTTTGCAGAGACGTGTTCGACATTCTCGCCCACTCCATCGTGAGCTCAGACTTCCGGTTTCGATCCTTGACCACTGCGTAATTGAATATCAAGTTAGCGAATTTCTGTATAGTCCATAGGCAAAAAGAACTAATGGGAAGAAGCCACTCACCTTGAGACGCGTATTCCTTTATCATATGCTTCTCGCTGTGAACCTCCACTCCACACGCGTTAAAGTGGTTGACGGCAGAACCCTGCTCCAGTGGGTTCTCTGAGAATTTGTGCCTGCAGCCAGCTGCAGGACACTTCATGAACGCGTACAGGCCAAGGCCTGCCGCCGATTCAAACTCAAAGACCCATGGTCTAGACCGGCCCATCTTGGTGATTCTGCTGCTCAATACCGTCTCCGTTGTGAAGCCTAAAGGCTGAGACGATGGGGTTCGGTCGTGGGGTGCAGCTGTTAACGCTGCCCCGCTCGTCTCCCCAGCAGCACCAAGATGGGTGGACATACTTGGCGACGGAGTTGAGACAGGCTCGCTGGCTGTCTTTACTTGCTTCGCAGGCGACACATCACTCCCCCCGGCAGCCTCGTCTGCGGCCTCTCTGTACCACTTCTGGATATTGTTTGTGGAGAGACTCTCCATTGTCTTCTGTCGCTTGGCAGGAGGCAGATCGACGGCATCGTCAACCTCGCCGTTGTCACCCCGTGCGCGCTTCCTATTGTTGGAGCTAGAGTACGAAGTCACCGAATGGTGCTCGTTCTGGGGTGGAAAAGCTGCCGCCATTTTGCGGATGCGATGAGTGGGAAACGATGTCTAGAGACGGGGTCGAAAGGCGAGAATTTGTCGAACAAAGGTGATAAAACGCCGACTGGAAGTTCTTGGAGTGACGGAGTAGGATTGGAGGAGAGCCTTTTCGAGAATGACTGGATGTGAGTGCGTCAAAAGGCAATAGTTACTCGCAGAAGTGGTTCGTCGTAGTTATTGAGGATGCGCGGCTGAAAATCGAACGAAGACTGTGAGCTGGTTCGTAGATGAAGATGTAGAAGACGTAGGACAGTTGGGATCCTGTGACAGTCGAATTTCGGTCGCTGTGAGTGTAGAACAAATGAAGCTTCTGATCGATGCTATGTTTATAAGCTCCCAGAGATGCAACGCGGTATGGATGTGGTAGGGCCTAAGATGAAGGTCGGGGCATGTGTTTTGCGATGAGGCTGCGTTCCTGATTGAATGTCTCATTGCAGTGGTTGGTAAGTTGGGCATTACAGCAATAACTGAAAACTTGGACAAGCTTATATTTACAGAGAGTTACTATGTCTACCGACAAAGTCTGTAATAGAAGCTATTGATGCCGTACAGAAGGCTGTTGAAACAATACTAAAGCTATTTTATTGAGTAACTTTCCTTCTTAACCCGGAGAATCAGTATTTCTGCTCCCGGAGATATTGTTCACAGTACCAAAATAGCCCTTCAATAGCACATGTGCTTTCCTCAGTTGTATGGACAACCAATCGCCGAATTTGTTTAGTGTCAAGAAAACTTTTGCGTCTCCCAAGTTTTCAGACATAATGGTACAGACCTCCGCCCACTCTCCGGTTGTACTGCCTGAATTTTCACTAAGTAAGCACGTAGGAAGCCCAATTATATGTTTCCTGGCCAAATAGGTATTCTTTCAAACAAATTTTGTTGATTGCTTCTTCGATTTCTACTGAGCCATTCCTTGCTATTCCTCCATGTTTTCACTCCATCTCAACCATCATGCATCACCCCCAGCCAGCTGCCCCTGTTTCTCAGGACCTTTGGATTCCCCGGTGTGGTACATTCCTCGTTTTCTAAGTACATTGAGCAATGCTTCTTAACTATAGTTCCGGTCTTATTAACACACGACAACCGTCAGCACAAGCAACAACCAGTGTGAAGGTTTGTCTCTCTTTCCCGACGTCAGCCTTGGAACATGGGACTCCGATTCCGGAGTTGTGAAGTGAGGAAAGACTGGGATCAAGCAACACACAGTATAGGAGACTTCCAGCAGTGCAAGCTCCTCTAAAAAGCAAGGTCAGCAAGGAAGTCAGCCCAATGAGCGAATAAAACTTGGAGGTATTGGAGAGCTTCTTACGTCCAAGGCAAAGTCTAGGCCCCGCATTGAAAGGGAGATATGCCCATCCCACATCTTTCAATTTCTCGCCCTCCCATCTTTCTGGTCGAAATTCTTCTGCGTCCTCTCCGTATACATCCTTCCGTCGATGCCCCAGAGTGCACTGCATATACACAGTAGCCCACTGCTTCTCCCAGGCGGACGAGCATTGGAGACCTTCCGTCCGGTCCGCTACCAACAGGCAATGTTGTCATTCGGATAGCCTCTCTGGAATCCACCGGCATAGAAGGATATAAACGTAGCACTGGAAGTCCCTTTCATTATTAGTATGTGCTTCTCCAGAATAAGTCTGGAGGATAAGAAGCGGGGGGGGGGGGTGGTTCAGACCTTCTTAGATAACCAGACTGAAATATTCCATCTGCTTCAACTGGTCTCTAGTGGGTGGCTCTGATTAACTCCCAGGCCGCAGACGTTTTCCATCTCGCTACGGAAAAGTTCTGAGCACACGTTGATGCCGGGAGAGAGGTCTGAACGTCCAGGACAAGCAGAACCCAGTTGTTGTCACGTCCAGCAAGGAGCACGTTGAATAATTGGTCCCTCAAGACCTTGCGGTCCTGTGACTGTTGTTCCAGATCGTCAATGAATACATATGTTCTACACTTTTCTGTGTTTTCATCTTCCTGAATCTTGGCCGAAGTCAGTAGTGCTTTCTCCACTGCTTCATCGACAAAGCAATGACACTTTCTGCAGGCCTCACGAAAGGCCCTGTCATTGAGCAGCCATTAGAATTGGCCAAGACGTCTCCGGTGTGCAAGGTAATCCTGCGCCAGGTTGAAGGCTTGTGCAACATCTCCCCATTCGAGAGCCGAGACGGAGTCTCCGAAGAGAAGGAACATTGTCGTGTCCAATGTTAACTTGAAGAAAAGAGGCTGCAGGTCGATGGTGCCACCATCATTCGGAGCTCCGTCGATGCAGTTCTGGACACAGTGCTTGGTCTGTTCAAAATTCTGAGACTTGGTGGAAGTAGATTGTGGTCGTAAGAGTGCTCGCGAGTGCTTCCAAAGAGCACCATCTTGAGTTAAAATACCACTCCCTAATAGAGGCTGGAAGTAAGAAGCTCGCAGACCCAGGCCGTAATCTGAAGACAAACTGTTGTCAGTTGGCGTTATCCAGCTTCGTCGATTCGTAGCGGGGACGAACCTTCAAAATTCGTGGACAAGATGGCCTCGACGTTGTGCGCCTTTGCTGGGCCCTGAGCTACCTCATTTCAAGTTGTATGGGGGCTTTTGTTACGTGTTGAGCACCCTGGGGCAGTCAGCGTCTCGACCAGAAAGGCATTTGCGTGAAAAGTAGAATTGGGCCAAAGGGCCAAATACTGAAGACTAGGTGGATGATGCTAATAACCCTGGAACTTCTCTGCAGCCTTAATATCAAAAGAGGATCTGTTGGCTGTGTATTTCTGGGATCGCAGACGCCTATAAGATTATCCTGGCTCAGATTATAATCGTAGTCACACAAATGAGCGGAGTGGGCTTTTATATACCCAGTATGCCATCGACCCGTGGGCAAAACATAATAATAGGGAATCTCGCTTCTAGGGTGCAATTATAATATAGAGCAAGACGAGTATTATTTTCTTCTCTGGTAAAATAACCAAATAATAGCAATATAGATATAAGACAGGGTTCTAAGATATTCGGCTTCTTCGAAGGTTGCTACCGCAGAGGTTTATATACGCACCATATGGTGCACTAGATAAAAACAACGCGTTAAAGTCAGTATTTCTGGTTGAAGCTCCCAGAAAAAATATTTCCCGACGTTGATAAGTCTTCTGGTCTAGTGCTCCTCAACGAGAACCTAATGAATCGCAAAGTCCGTGAGTGTCTGACTGGCAAGTTCCTTCACCAACTCCTCATCATGCCATTCATTCATCATGAATCCGTCCACGTACGCCGGGCCAACTACCCTAAAGGTTCTAGGGGTACCTCTATATTCGTCATCTCCATCCCGTTCCTCACGCAGAAGAATAGGCATTCTCTGCCACTGAAGGAAGGTGATGCTGTCCCCTGGTTCTATCAAAGACCCTCCAATACCAAACAAGCCGGTATTGGTAAAGAAAAGACGCTTGCCAGCGAGATAGAGGGTTTTATTGAGCCACCAGTCTAGCTTCTCGTCATTGTGTGCTGCGACCCTTGAGCTCTCACCCGCGAGATCATGATGATGTTTATCGTGGTGAGCAATGATTTTGAGGTGATCCCCGGCGAATGGATCGTGATGGGCAGATATTGCCTGGTGCACTCTATCAACAAGAGCAGGTAGGGTACTTAGAGCCATCCACGCGGATGCTAATTGCGGATTTTTGATATCATTGAGTATCTGATCAAGCTGCTCCAGTATAACCGCTTCCGATACGCCGAACTCTAATATAGTTGTGACAGTACCCGCAACCAAGCCACTGATGTGGAGGGTCGTTTTGTCAGCAGACACCCTCGGGAAGGGGGGTTGCTTTGCTGCAGAGTCATATATAGAATCCTCAAGATGGACGAGGGAACTGAAGAGGTCTCTTCTGCTGCAGTGAGCATCGTTTGCACCGGAGAAGTCTGGAACCCAGCTTGGAAATTCGGAGTCGAGGGACAGACGGTCCTCCCTTAAAGCCAACGTATGCAATCCGTTGTTATGAGGTTCTTCGCAGAGGATATAGGACGCGATCTCTAGTACCACCTGATGGTCCGACTTGAGATAGTCAGGTGAACAAGCAGCCTGTACCTTTGGGAAGAGTCCATAAAGTGCATAGAATCTGTCTTTGGGCACCTTACATTGTCGACCAACAGTCTCCATAAGCGTGTATGTTACGGAGAGCTCGAAAGAAGCATTATACCGGTCCGGGATGCTGTTTCTCCCGTCTGTACTGTCGCAAACACGACCGTGAGAGTCAAAGTAGTATGGATGCAATCTTAACAGATCCTGATACTCCGGCGTGTCCCTAAGTGATATGTCCCAACTCAATAGTTTTTGGTTTAAATCCCCCATGAAATGTTGGATGACTGATAGACGTGGTAGCTGAACAGATCCACAGTATATGGCGGGATCGGTTCTCGGAAGGAGATACTCTTGAAAGGTCCACATTCGCGTCCAGTACGGCGCTTGACAAACAAGTCTATAACCAAGCATTGCGCTTGCAAGGGACAGCCACAAGTTCACCTTGCCATATATAGAATCGTGCCCCTGTGACAATAGCCTCTCCCAGCGTTCCCCATGCATAGTACTGTATCTTGCTATCATAAATGATGAGAGTGTTTCGATGTGTACGTTCGAGGGACCAAGCCAGACAACAGCGGCTGCCGCCCCGGAATAGATGCGTTGCATCAGAGGCACCTGGTGGTTTCTTTCAGAGTCATCGTTCTGGTTGATACATATGGCGTCGATCCACATGATGCGCGGGTCGCCGGTGCGAGGACGAATATGCTTCAAGGCGTCATGGAGATTAGTGGTGGCGGAAAACGCAACGCCATCCACGAAGATATCAGCCGTGGCTGTGGCACCTCCCCAAACATATGACAGCGCCTCGAATAGCGGTTTGTCATCGAGTGAGATGGTGCTCAGGGAGCAGGCAATAGGGCCATCAATGTTCTTAGATGGCTGGAGAGATAGCAGCCGGATCTCGTTGAGGTATGTATTCAAAGGCTGGTATTCGAGGGACATGGTGACCTGCGTTTCTCACAGGTTTATGAGAATATGCGGAAGCCAGGAGGTGTCTGATCAGGTGATGAAGGATGACAAAAGTGTCAAACTGTGACTGACAAGTCACAAAACTGCTGCCTGATAGAACCTGTGACCTCGAAAAGATGCACATTGATGCACGCAGGTGGGGTTCCTGTCTGATTACACAGCGTAATGGCTTGCAGTGGAGAACGATTCGAATGTCATTCCCGGGTATCTCGAAAAACTCTCAACTCTAAACTTTTGATGATGACGACCGCCCATCTGAGAAAGCCCCGTAACTAAGGGCATGTTCATCCCCCTTTCCCCGCGTCACCTCGGCAGCACTGACACGTCGATATTATAGGCTCTTCTCATATATAGCTGCGTCCTTCTCCGCCCGCGCCTCACCGGTACTAGCTTCCTTACCAAGGACAGCCTCCTCTGTATCAGAATCAGAGTCATACGTCATGTAAGCATCCTCGTCGATGTTATGGTGACGGATCCAGAAGATGGCTGTCTGGACGAAAAGCACGATGGCAGGACCCATCCAGACCCACTAGAATCATCGAAATCAGCATCCTGAAGGAAGAAACCACAAATGGCAGTAAAGGGAATATTTTACTTACAACAAGGTAGGGGTCCTGAATAACAGGGGTCAACACCTCGCCGGCGGCAGCATACAGGGCCGTCATGAACAGGCAGATGGAGAAGACAACACTCTTCATGCTTGGGGGAGCACGGGCGTAGGCCATCTCGTAAGAGGTAGCGTTGACCAGGATCTCAGAAACGGCACCGAGCATGATCATAGGCAGCTCCCACCACACGGAGACGGGGGAAACGCCCAGCTCGCAGGTCGAGGCCTGGTAGCCACAGGGCGAAGTACGGTACACATACAACTGAGCGAGACCACCGCAGACACCGGAGATTGCGGCGATGGTCATACCGATGGTCATGCGCTTGATTGTGCCGAAATGGATGCCGAAGCGGTTGAGCAAGGGGTAAATGCCGAATGCAAAGACGGGAGTGAAGACAATGATGGTCAGGGCATTGAAGTTGCTGAGCAAATCGTTCGGCGCGCCATTGAGGGTCATAGATCCTGCCAGGTTGGTTGATGCGGCGCCAATACCGCCGTCGTTGAGCTGGTAAATGGGGATGTACAGGAAGATCTGGCATGCAGACCATGTACGGCTTACGTCGGTGACGAGGCGGTTGTTCCAGGCGGCCGTCTTGCCCTTCTCAGCGAGGTGAGCGGGGCGGGCGGCATCCCAGAAGTTCTTCTTCCAGAACATGAACTTGCTCTCCTTGAGGCAGACCCAGGTGATCTTGAAGAACTTGTTGAGCTCGGATCCCATGGGAGGCTTCTTGACGATCTTGTTCTTGACACTGAGGAAGACGATGATGACGGCGCAGTACATGATGGTGGGAAGCAGGTAAGCAAGCCAGTACCCAACATAACGCTCGGCGTAGGTCGAGGCCAGAGCGAAGAAAGCACCAACGTTGATGAAACCATAGTAGATGACCATGATGCGCTGGATGGTGGTCTCGGGGTCGACGACAACACGCTCACCAGACTTGAGCGTCTTGACATACTCGCGCTGGTGCTTGTACTGATCCAGCACGGTGGGCGCGACGTTGGGCTTGAAGATACCGGCGCCGATGGCCAGCATGAAGAAGGAGATCATGAAAGGGGCGATACCGTTGCCGGCCTTCAGGACAGAGGGAGCAGAACCGCCGACCATGATAACGTGGGCAACGGCACCAATACCGACACCCCAGAGGATGGTCTTGTATCGGCCCAGCTTGGTGTCTGCAATCCAGGCGCCCAAGATGGGAAAGACGTAAGCCAGGAAGGTGAACAGGAGAACTAGAGCAGAAGCGAACTGGACACCCTTGCCCAGGGCACCTGCGACACCGTTGACGTCGCTCTTGGCAGGAGCACCGGCGCCATTACCACCGACGGGGAGGCCGTATTCCATGAAGTTGTTGAAAACACCGGTGGTAGCATAGTAGGACGCACGCTCGGCGAGCTCGGCTACACAGAGGATGTAGGCAATGGCGGGGATGGTGTCGGGGACCTTCCGGAGGTTCTTGCGCTCCTCGTCGGTGGGGAGAGGATACTGCTCATGATCCCAAACCTCGCTAATCATTGAAGGGGCGGCTGCGACTTCTGGGTCGATGATGGCTGCCGACTTCTCCTCGCGGACGGTGCCGATCTCGGGATGGACAGCTGGGGGCTCGTGAGATACGGGAGGGATGATGATGGCCTCACCGCGGTCCGTGGAAAGTCTCGCTGAAAGCGGGGTCAGTCTGGATGGTGCTTGGGATGAGGTAAAGAGAAAGTTGTTGAACAATTAAGGTTTATGAACACTTACACATCTTGACTTTGGTACTAACCAGGAATCTCTAGACCGGGAAGGTGATTAGACTTGGTGATTTTTATCAGATGGATGGGCAGCTACGGAGGGGAAGGTTTCAATGAAATGGTGGACGGACTTGTGAGGGGATATTATATTCACTCGAACAGGCTCACGACATTGCCGCAAGCAGTGGCACCATAGTATTCCAATTACCTGGGGGTGAAGGTACAACATTATGGGGCCGGAACGTTCCAATGGGTTTGATGCACCATGGCTGATCTACAACAAGCAGGGGGCAGATATGGAAAGGGTACAATGCCTAGGTATGTACATACGTACCTATGCCTACCCTAGGTACTTACCATAGTAGTGTAGTGTATAGGTAGGAGGTAGTACCCGTGGACCTCGGGCGTTTCAAGGCCCCATCAAGCGCCATGATAGTTTACCTAGGTAGTCGCACTACAGTATGTACACACCTACCTTGGTTCCGCGTTTTAACTCTCGGATACCTAGGTAGGTAAGACACCCGGTCGTATTTCCTGCTCTCTCCCCACAGGCATTATACACAACCACCCAACCAGCCAACCAATCCTCCTCTATCGAAACAGCCAACTTCGATATCCTTGGATGCTTCTTCCCTGGAAGAGCAGCTGCATATATAGTATTTCTTGGCACCGTAGGGTACTTTAGTATGATCCGGATCGCAAACCTGGGAAACTTCCCAATGATAGGGTAGGCTAGACGCCATGTTTCTCATGATGCTGGTGGCTTCATGTCGACTCCCACTGTTGTCTACAGGGAATAGGCTCACCTATCAAACACATTCTAGAAGCTCTTATCGAAGATACTGTTGTCGAAAACAAGCATCGATGAGGGACTGGAACTACGGCAGGTCCGCACCTGCAGCATGATCTACCCTGGTGTGTGTACTCCAGGGCTGTCGACTGGTCAAGTTTGCCTCCCAGATAACCGCCACCAATAACCTGGTCAAGCTCTGTCCACCTGGGCACCCTATGTTGGGGGTATCCCCACGCACCTTTCGATCCTCCACGTCGAAAAGATTTACCAGATCTGGAGCAGGCTTGTCTTTATCATGGATTTTTGGTGTTCACATGATGTCGCGATGTCGTCTTGTGGCCTGATGATAAGTGGCATCTGTGTGTGCGTAAACGAAAACGTAAGTCCGACCTCAGAAACACAAATTCATACGTACCACAGTACTGCTTGTTTACACTTACTAAGTGGGCCGTGGATTCTGGAGATTGCATCAGATCTCAACCGAGGCACGCGAGCAAGCATTGCCAAGCAAGGACAGCCGGTCTCTCCCTCCCCCCCCAGCGCCATCCCGAGTCCCAGTCCCGGCCAGGTGCCCCTGTGTGATCCCCACGGCTGTGATTTGACCCACCGTCCGTGAATGTTTCGAGACCGAATTTGGACGAACATCGAGCACAGAACCGTGCACTCGGGACATATGAGGTATATATGTAAGTACTTCTGTACGTATATACCATACCTGGGTACACTACACACCTTCCCAAGGGTTTCCTTGGTCTCTACCGCGTGTCCAGCCTTATCATGCTGTCATGCAAATCAGGGTATATACCCTTAGGTACATATGTACCTACAGGTAATTACCACCCAACTTCCGACGCCCGACATTCAGAATCACCTGTTCGAGAGGAGAAGGAGGCAAAAGACATCTTCCAAATAAGGAAGGTCGGATGTTTTAACGTTACACTGCCGATAGTCTTATCAGTCGGCCTATTCATGTAGTGTACTTCGTACACTACTGTACACACACTATGTGGAATATCCACAAGAGATAGCGCAGGCGTGATGATAGGCACTAAACTAGGATTGTAAAGTGCTCCGTATCTCCACCAAAGACAAACCCCCGGGGAAGTGGGGTGGCAGCCTCAGATACACAGTACTACCAGCTTGACAGACTCGACTGCTTGACGGGAACATGACTGGTCTGCCAGGTCTCGTATGTAATACAAAACTACCAGGACTACTTTACTTCTCTTCTCTACATAAGCCCTGGAGCTACTGGCTGGGAGAACCCTGCAACACGGAATACGGGGAAGCTGGGAAGTTGGCTTCCAAGTTTATTTGGTACCCATAAACTTTAGTCTGGTGTGTACAGGTGCAGCTACATTAGGTTTCAGAACGACACCCTGAATCCACATGTAGCATCGGTATACATGGGTATACATAGAGAGCATAGAGAGCGGCAAAAGCGTGCAGACTGCAATTGTTGGAACTACCTGCAGGTAGTGTAGTGTAGAAGGATTTGCCATGTGTTATGCATGTCAGTGAGTCGAGAACCTGTCTGATGATGGCATTCGGAATTACCCGGCATGGGATCGACAAGAGAAAATCGAATCGATGGATGATTGCGGAATACGAACACTTACACTATAACCTGCCAGCCTGCCCACCGTTCCGCCTATCCGCCTATCCGCCATGTCGAATTGGATCCCATGGGATATCAGCTTTAATTGGCGTGTTCGAGAGGGGACAACTGATCCGGGTTCCGGACGGCATCGAGATTCGGCCGCTCCCTAGATACTGAATACCAAGCAACTAAGATGGCTAGGCTGCTGGGCAAAAGCTTGTCTGAACCCCATTTGATATCTTTCTTTCCCCCTTTCTTTTGTAAGAACCATACCTATGTCTGACGGTCCTTACTTACATATATATGTATGTGAGTGTGATACCTACCTACTGCCTGGACTCCCACATCCTCGATCGGAGCTAAGGTGGGTTGCATCGCCGCTGCGATATCTTCCATGCAGTCTTCGAGAAGGCGTTTTGCATGCTGCGGACATGACAGCCAGGCTGCCAGGATACCTCTGTTTGGTACTATGTATATCAGATGTGTATGATACATGTCGCCACATCAATGAGGGGATCGTGACCTCAGCGGCTGATACCCTGGCCGGTCTTATACCCTATCAAGGAATTGAGATCTGTAAGTATGGAAACTACACAGTAGGCCGTCCCGACAGTCTACTGGGTGTGGAATCAGGGCTCGTGATAAGGGAAGACAAGTGTGCGCCATCTTGTCACCAAAAAGAGAAGCTGAGTCAAGACAAGGTCCAATAAATCCGTGGAGGATGAGAATGCTTGGCATAATGGGCGCATCTCCAAGAGTCTTTACAGTAGGTAGGTAGGTAGGTTGACGCAGAGAGAGCCAATGAGGGCCATCGATCCCTCGACGCATGTGAAATCGCCCGCCGATTCGTACCCAGGGTATGTAGGAGCACCCTGCTCGATACACACACTACTTACTATACAATCGTACACTACATGATGGAACCCTCGACCTTCAGAAGCGCCGGTCGACTCCCGCTTCACCTGCCCAAGCAGGGTCAGCAGTTGTCAGCTGAACGTTTCACCACCCCCATTAAAAAAGGACAGGAAGGGAAAAAAAGAAACTACACTACATAGCACGTATGCATCTACCCATTTCCAGCTCCGTCGGTTGATTTGAATTTCCAGGGTATCAACCACTGTGGATTTAACATTTGTAAAGGATTGACATGCGAGACGATAGACCAACAGGATGATAGTGGGAGATGATAGACCAACATGATCACACCCACTTTACATTAACATACATCCACTTATTCTGTCCGGCCCAATCATTGGCTTGCCCTCCGGGCCTGTGCCGCCTGCATACAGGTACGCAGATTAATACCAAATACGTCGGGTGTCACCCCCGGGCAGCATTTGTGCCGTGATCCGCCCAGCAACCTTGGGACAAAGATTTACATACGAATTGAATACTTATGGGTTGTGCGTCCCCCGTAGTACTCGCCCCGGGGCTGACTCTCTTTGACTGAAACATTATACGTCTCGTCTTGATCAATCCTCCTCTTGCTACTGTCTGCTGCCCAAAGAGCAAAGCAAAGGGCAGCTACAAGGACCATGCCTTCGTGGTTCAAGAAGGCCCCCGCCGACCCCATCGAGGTCATTGGCGATGAATTCGATCAACACTCCTCTGACGACAAGGAACTGCCCGCCGATGTCAAGTCCAAGGTCGAGAGCCCGCCCCATGAGGAGCTTGACGCCGACCAGGCTGCACGGAAGTTGAGGGTCCTCCGCGAACATGCCCTGCATGATCCCAACCTGCCCAGCGAGAACCTTGACGCGGTTGAGGGGGCACTCGATGCCAATGATGTGGAGAAGGAGATTCACCTCGTTGAGGAGTTGATTGAAGACTCACCTTACCCTGAGGTAGGATGCTTTTCCCTTTCTTTAACCTTTTGCTTATCCATGGGGCATCCATGCCCAAATGCAACCGCAGAACCTTTTTCCCTTCTTTTCCCCCCCCCCCTTCCCCTACCTTAGTGGAGCATCCCGACTGACAGTGGCGTGCACTCAAGGTTCGCGCGTCTGTCCGCAACTACGATGTTGACCTTCCTTGCAACACCATCCGCGCGTGGGTGATCGGCATGTTCCTGACAACCATCTTCAGCGCCATCAACACCCTGTTCTCCCTGCGCTCCCCAGCCTTCACCGTCACCTCCATCGTGGCCCAATTGGTTTCCTACCCCATTGGCATAGGCTGGAGCAAAGTCGTGTCGAGCAAGGAGCGCTCGCTCTTCGGACTCAAGTTTAACCTCAACCCCGGTCCCTTCAACTTCAAGGAACATGCACTCATCGTCATGATGGCCAATGCATCCTATGGTGGTGGTGCCGGCTACTTCGTCTACATCCTGACGGTCCAGAACAAGTGGTTCGGCTTCAACTGGGGTTGGGGATATGCTATCCTCCTCGGTCTGACCACGCAATGTCTGGGTTTTGGTCTTGCTGGACTCGCCCGGAAGTGGCTTGTTGAGCCAGCTTCCATGATCTGGCCTACCGATCTGGTCAGCTGCGCATTCATGTACACGCTGCATGATCACTCCAAGACCGACCCAGCAAAGACGAACGGTTGGTCCATCAGTAGATACCGTCTGTTCTTCTACATCTTCATTGGTGCATTCTGCTGGTACTGGTTCCCCGGGTTTATCTTCCAGGGCTTGTCTGTATTCGCCTTCCCGACCTGGATTGCTCCCAACAACGTCAACGTCAACAAGGTCTTTGGGGGTTTCTCCGGTATGGGGCTGATCCCAATGACCTTCGACTGGACATCGATTGCCTCCTGGATCAACTCGCCTCTTGTTGCACCCTGGCACGCTATCATGAACGTGACTATCGGCGTCGTGGTCTTCTTTTGGATTGTCGCGCCAGCCCTTCACTTTACCAACACCTGGTATGCCCTATTCCTGCCATTCTTCAGTGATGGCTCGTACGACAACACCCAGCAGTCCTACAACGTCACGCGTATTCTGAAGCCCAACTTTACGCTTGACGTGGAGGCTTACAAGAACTACTCGCCCATCATTCTACCCACGACGTTCGCCATGTGCTATGGCCTGTCTTTTGCAGCCATCTCTTGCGTCATTGTCAACACCGTTCTGTTCAATGGCAAGGAGATCTACCAGCGATTCAAGGACAGGGATGGTGTGATGGACGACGTCCACGCCAAGATGATGAAGAAGTACAAGCCGCTTCCCTGGTGGTGGTTCATGTGTATCCTCGTGCCCAGCCTGGCCCTGACGTTTGTTACCTGCTACGTCTGGGAAACCGATATGACATGGTGGTCCGTCATCATTGCCTGCCTCATCTCCGCCGTGTGGATTATTCCCATCGGAATGGTGCAGGCCGTGACGAACATCGCTATCGGCCTGAACGTCTTCACCGAGTTCCTGGTCGGTTATATGCTCCCTGGTCGCCCCACTGCCATGATGATGTTCAAGACCTACGGCTACATCGCACTGTATCAAGGTCTCGAGTTTGTGACCGATATGAAGCTCGGACACTACCTCAAGGTTCCCCCTCGTGCCATGTTCATGTGCCAGCTCGTCGCTACCATTTGGAGTGTCGTTGTCACCGTCGCCGTCTACGAATGTGAGTCCCCCGGGCCCCAGCTTCCAAGCCCCAAACCCCAACTGCATAAACTGACACTATTTTCTCAACAGGGGCCCTCGGCTCTATCAGCGGCATCTGTACCTCTGACGCCATGGCCAACTTCTCTTGCCCCTCCGGAGAGGTCTTCTACACCGCCTCGGTCATCTGGGGTGTCATCGGCCCCAAGCGTGTCTTCTCTGGCGACGCCATGTATGCCTCCCTACAGTACTGGTGGCTCATCGGCGGTGTGTGCCCCATCATCCTGTGGCTGCTCCTGAAGAGGTGGCCCAAGTCGCCCCTGCGCCTCATCAACCTGCCCGTCATCTTCAACGGCAACGCCAACATCCCTCCCGCCACACCGTTGAACTATATGGCCTGGTTCGTTGTTGGGTTCATCTTCAACAAGTTCATTCGGGACCGCTGGAGGGGCTGGTGGATGCGATTCAACTACATCGTCTCTGCGGGGCTCGACTCGGGACTGGCCATCAGCACGATTGTTGTCGTGTTGACGCTTAGTCTGACAAATACCGAGGCACCGAACTGGTGGGGGAATAATGGCGCTTTCAATACCATGGATTATCAGGGTACGGCTATTAGCAAGATTCTAAAGCCGGGTGAGACGTTTGGGCCTGACCATTGGTGAGGAGCTGAAAAGGGGGGCAAGAACCTCGATGAGATGTATATTGGGTTGTTTATGTACAATATCAGATGATTAAACGAATGAGTGATGGGGCAGGCAGACATTGACAGGAAACGAGGACGCATATCTACCTGTATGCGTCGACTGTAGATCGTCATTACTTTCAAATACCTTTATCCAAAGATTATTAAACAAAAAACTTCTTGCCCCCCCCCCCCGTACCTGGATATCGCTTGCTTCTTCCTACAGCTCAAATGCTGTTTTGCCCCTATTTGATATATGGACCTGCCCTTCCATTTCCCCCCAGAATGTCTCTCTGTGTAGCGGTGATTGGACTTCCTTCCTGCATTTTTTCTCCAGGCCCATCGAGTTCCAAGTTTACATATTATCATGACCTCTTTGAGGATATGCCGCGCGAGATATCCCTGAGTATAGTGGTAGTTTCTCAAACCTGTCACCGATACCCAGGGTATCTAACGCTGTCTTGTTGAGGTGGGCCCTTACCGGCTGACAGACCTCTCTTATCCTGAAATAAGACGGGTTTTCTGTTAGGTGTGGACAGGGGTCCATGCAGTACCTCTCGTCTTTCTTGCAATTGTCCACTAGTGCCTTGACTCGTCTCTGAAGCTCATCTGCCTTGATCCTTTTGATGGAAGGCGAGTCGGATTGGACAATGAGCATGTCGTTCTGTATCAAGTCAAGGAAGTTGTGGATGAACATTGTGCACTTAGGATGGCGATGCAATCGAGTAATGTACTGTATGACGACTCGTGTTTATTAGAGCAAGACTGGAAACAGGGCGTATTGATGGTCAATAACATCGGTAAAACTGCCTGCTCACATACCTCGGTGACCTGTTCCTTGACCTCGAAGAAATAGTCGGCTGTGTCCATTGCTCCCTCTGTTCTTCTTATGTCGAAGTAAACGTCTGTCTCTCCATTGAGGTAGGCGGGAGCAGACACGCATCGTTTCATCCGAAATTCCTGTCTCCCTTCCCAGCCCTCAAGTAACCAAACAAAACACTCCAGGAATAGACAGCCGAGCGTCCATATATCAAAAGATCTTGAGATGTAACCTTTGTCTCCAGCCATGTCACATTCTGGCGGCCGATAGTTTGGTGTTGCAGGTATGGCATGACCTGGTATGTTAGATCTGCTTTTGTCTCGGTGGATAGCAGCTAACCCTAAGTCCGACAACACAAGCCTACCCATGCCACTGGAGTTCGGGTTTTGTTTGAACCACAGGATGTTCTCAGGCTTTATATCCCCGTGGCGGCCGTACATGCGCGAGCCTTGAGGGTTGATGACGCCAGGATCATGGATAAATGCAACGGCCTCAACAATACCGTAGCATTGCTCCGCTATCCATCGAAACAACCCATATGAACTCGGTGGCTTGGGGTTTCTCTTCCAGTAGCTTAGAAGATCTGCCTCGGCCCACGGAAAGAGCAAATAGAATTCAAGCCGACCATCCGCCATGGAGGATATGGTGGCCAGTAGGGTAACTATATGATCGTGTTGGCCACCAAATCTCGTGAGTTGGTTTCGCTCGTTCGTGAACTTGGTGTTGTCACTCGTGAAGAGTCGCTTTAATGCGAATGTGTTTCTGTTAGATGACCACTGAGAGAAGGCTAGAGTTAGCCCGACACTGTTCCCCACCTCGTTCCGGAGAAGACTGTATTTCAATGAACATACCTTCTTCAGGATCTCATGGAACTCATGTTGCCAGGGATGTATAATAATCCGATGGACTTCGCCAAATCCACCTCCCAGAGTCATCGTGCCCGAGGTGGATGTAGAATGATTGTCCGCTGAGGTGATGGGTAAGGCATAATCCGCCGCCGCCGTCTTTTTGGGCCGTTTATCCAGGTAGTCCCAAGGTTTGACTTGGCCCTTCGTCAAGTCCACGTGGCATACGTTGACATCGTCTCCCAAGTTGGCTCCTGGCCGTGGTGGTCTGAATAGCGGCACACTCAACCGCACCTGATATGTGGTGACTAAATCTGAGTCACGAGGTTTTACTCTCAGCCGTTTTTCAATATGTCGACAGTCCAATGGAAGTTGATCGTCGGCCAGCCTTTCCGAAATGCATCTCTGGATATATTCGGGCTTCCCAGCGAGTACCAGGATAGCCAGAAGACGCCGATAGACGAGTCCGTCACTGCCTCGGCCACAGATGACATCAATCCAGTATTGCCGGTTTCGATATGTATCGACAGTAAGCTCCCTTTCGTTGATCAATTCATCCACTATGTATGTCACATCACTTTCTTGGAAGAGGACGTCGAAGAGTTTTGGGGGCCAGAAGTCGAGCGATGTGGATGGGTTATGGACAACATTGTGCCTCATGCGAGCGTCAAGTATATCGGCAACGGTTTCTTTGGTTCGGTCTGCGATTTCTTTTGCGTCCTCCAACTGTGGAAACACCGGTGCTTCCCAAGGGTGTGAGACGATTGCGAGAGTAGATTGTCTGTTTCTGTTCGAGCTTGAGGAATCTGATGAGGAATACCGATCGATCGATCTTGAATTCACTCGAATGGTAGGTAAGTTGTTCATTTTGTTAAGTACAGGAGGCAGCAAGAATGAAGATTGCAAACAAAAGTCTTCGATAGATTTGACAAATGGTGTACGGTCTTAAGTCCGTCAGCAGAAAGAAGAGCATCAAAGGAATCCATCCACTGGTTGGTGTAACGTACATCTATATATAGGCAAGTAATGGAACAATAAGGCTACGGATGATGTGTACCCAGGTATGCCTCGCAAAGGGTGTTATGGCGTGGTCAGTAGCCCGCAGAGCCGCAACATCCCATGGGATGGAAAGGATGGTGCCTAAAGACCGACCCTGCCACGCCCATCCCATACACATGGATGTAGTGCAACACCACAAATGTTGAATAGCTTCTGGCTGCGCCGCACTAGGTACGCCCGATCACTTTGGTCACAGCTGGATGTGGATAAGGCAACCAGTAGTAATCATATGGGCCGCGGCCGATTTGACTTGGAAGCATCTTGGGTAGGTACTTGGCAAACTGTTGCACCCCGGGCCGCGATGTACCGTACCACTTTAGGGCTCAGATTGTGTACCTCTTTGAGATACTCCATAGGAAAAAAATCATCTGTTCCCCTGTTTCCCCGTTCCTGAATCACCTCGAAGTAGGTGGGGAGGTTGTTTCCCTACCCCCGTCTATGTCGCAGGGAAAGTTTTGGTCTCTGAGTCTAGAGGCTTTACTATCCATAGTCCTGACAAAGCTTTATAATTTCACTTCCCATGCTCGAATGCCTGCCCTATCCGAACGACAAAGCTGGGCCTCGGGTTAAGCCAAGTCTCGGGACGGTTGCCTACGTCAAGTTTGTTTCTGGAGTACAAACATCGGAACTAATGAACTGTTTTGACTCAGGTTCTACACGCGGGTAAGAATATAGCAAAAAGGTACAAATATGTGTGTTCCTGGGCCTTTTGTGTAGCACTCTGTATCATTTTGCTCCCCTGAGAAGGTTCATTACTTTGGGCTCGTCCTATGCAATTTGTAACATGATTGTCAGCAACGTGTTCCCCCCAGGGTGCGTTATCATACCAAGACTACCACGCACCAAATTTTGCTGTTTAGAGCTTTCGAACACTTTTATGCAATATACATCATGCTTCATCTATCACAATTAGGTCGAGGCAAGTATACTGGGGTTGAATAAAATATCTCACCTCAACATTATAATTTTCTTCGCCGCATTCTTGGACCAGAATGTCATAGAGTGCGCGTTGACTTGCGATGAGTTTGGAGTGTATATATAGCAGCACACAGTCGTCATCGGTGTGTGATTCGTCGTGGCAGTTCATAGTTGGCGATATATCGGAAAAGCAGAGTTCACGTACTGCGAGTTGCTTATAGTAGAGAGGAAAGCTTGAATGAATGGACCAGACTGAGGATCATCGGTGATGAGCACGGGAACTTGAGCCACTGACTCGACGTGGTCTTATAAATACCCTCAGATTGTTACATTTCGCCTCTCCCGAAGTTACGACAGAACAGACCGAGGACTCTCACAGGATTGCTGTTTGGTATTACCCGAGTGTATGAGCATTGCCCAGGTCTACAGGTGCCCGCAGGTCGCATGCAGGTTGCCTCATCAAAGGGGTCTCGCGTCTCGGGGGCCATTGTAAGCCCGTGGAAGATGGTTTTTACACTTATCTGCAGGAATCCAATAGTCAAGTTTGATTTGTCGCGAAGACGGCGATGACTGCCAAAATGGTTAGATCGGTTGCATCGTGGCTGGCTAATGGGTAGCATGGAGTACAGCAAAGCCCAGCGCAGCCTGTTCAATATTGCCGAGATACCTGCCTAATCTGCCTAGCACGGATGTGTAGGGAACATGGGGCCGACACCATCTCGAAAACAATATTGAGGCTCTTACGTTGGGGGCCGAAAGATGTGTGCCACACCATCGAGTACCAGTTCGTCCGATGGCCCGGAGGTGTGGTCCCTGGGCAATACTAATTAAAATACTACGTAAATTGTCCTTTCACCATGTTGGAAATAATGAATGAGCACCTGTTAAACAGCTTTTTTGTCTTTGTTTTGAATTACAGCCTTCACTGTAACTTCCAAGGTTCATCGTATTTCGACAAGGCCATCATTGAAGCCCCTGGGAGGCTTGAAGCCCTAACCTGCACTTGATGTGCCAAATATACACCTGCTTCAACCAGGGATAAACAGAAGCCAGCCATTGGAGGACCAGATCCGCAAACCCCCAGCTGTTACGCAGGATTGCTCTGCTACCTTACTATCCAGCAATTTGGGCTGGCATTTGCAAGACAGCCTGGCCGATATGGCTCCTCGACAAGCTGACATCACTCCTGGGCCAACACCAACGTTTGAGTGTATACCACCATCAGTATGTCATAAACTTCCAGAGATGGCAGATCCCCCTCCCCCCTCTTTTGTTTCTCCTTTTGGGGTTTTTCTTTTTGGACTGTAACTAATACCACCAACCCAGCCTGACCTCAATGCTGAGCAATATCTACCTCTAAGGAAGTCCTCGATACAACCGAGCGGGTGGAATATTGAGGTCACGAGAGAGGATACTCGAGCAAAACCATCGCTCTCGGCAAGCTCCGTTCATTCTAGCAAGTCTCATTCAACAGCGGAGGACAGTTACGGCATATTCACCAATTTCGATGCAGGGCATAGTGCTGCTTTCAAGAAGCACAGTCCAGATCTAGACAAAGAAGATTTATCAGTTGATATTCTTCTTGCCAGGATTGGGTCTTTCTCTGAGCCAGAGTCATTGGATTCCTTGCTTCGAGATTCCCTAGTGACTTCCCATTGTGGTGGGTCAGAGAATGGAACGGCCCGCAAATGGCTTCCTGTTGACCGGCTTTTTCAACATGTGACCGAGAGCCAGGTTTTACACGAGCTTTTGCACGCTTTCGGTCCCAAACTCCGATCCGGAGGCCTGTCGCGCACACAACTGGGCACTTGGGCCCAGAAAATTTGCCGAAAACAAGAATACAAGACCAGTGGAGGGGAAGAGGGTCTTGTATCTTGTCAAAAGATATTTGCAATATTAACTCTCATGGAGCGAGTACAGGACGCTCCCGCCTTCCTGGATGCGGGCATTACCGATGTGCATCTACCGCTGGGCCACGAAACCGGCAAAAAGTCAAAACTCTACAGCTACTCCGACCATACCAAGGAAGTTTCAGTGGCTCTACAATGGCAAGCAAAACATTTCGACCTCTTCGATCAATACCAAAGCTATATGCTCTCGCCCTTCTTCGAGCTCAAGAAAGGCGAAGTACCATATTACGAGCTCCATGCGGAGTCAGTTTTGCCATTCATCGAGAATAAGAGCACAGAGCGGCGCCTATTAGGGCTTCATGGCACTGTATACCGTGTTAAAATCCATCCAGCGCATCATGATCTACACGAGGTAAGTAGTGAGCCACCCCATTCCCTCCAGCTATCACTGCTTAGTGAGCTAATTTCCAATTCATGGATGCCCTTCAGGGCTTGGACAAGACTGAGGATCGGGGGAGAAACCCACCGTTCGCCGTCAAGGAGTTAACGGAAAAGGGTATGGAAGAAGAGGTTGGATTTCAAAAAGAGGTCGAAGCGTGGAGAAGGTGTGCTGGCATCCATGGGCATGATCATCTTATCAAGATTCTCGCCGTCTGGCGCCAAAAGAACGCCTGGAATCTCCTTCAACCCTGGGCTGATGGTAATCTGTGGGATTATTGGGAAGAGCGCAACTCAGCCAATCGTGATCTGGGTCTTACCACGTGGATTCTCGATCAACTTCTCGGCCTTGCGGAGGCTCTAAGACAGATTCACCGGCGACGTACAGGTGACCTTGAAGTTCGACTTTGGGGGATCCATGGCGACATCAAACCACATAATATTCTTTGGTTCAAAGAAAGCACACCTGAGTCCAACCCCATGGGGAGGCTAGTCATCTGTGATTTTGGGTTCACCAGTTTCCATACCAAGGCGTCTATATCAAAGGTCCAACCGGAAGGTCACAGCCCAACTTATCAGGCTCCTGAGTATGGGGCCGAGTCAGGAATATCACAAGCATATGATTTCTGGTCCCTGGGTTGCGTCTATCTTGAGTTCATTACATGGTATCTTCTGGGATATGAGGACGTCAAGTACACCTTCGCAAACCAACGAACAGATGATGATAAAGCTAAATTCTTTCCGGGGGATAAGTTTTTCAATCAAGATGAGGAAGGGAAAGCGTTTGTCAAGGATTCCGTTTACAAGGTAACTTCCACCGCCTTTCTCAACCTCGCATATCATCAAAGATGTGATGCAGGGCTGGTCTACAAATTAACAATCATCATAGTGGATTTGGCATCTTCGCAGCCTTGCGCACTGCAGCGAGCTCTTCCATGATCTGCTTGATCTGGTAGAGAAGAAACTCCTTGTTGCCAATGCCCAAGAACGACAGTTAAATTGCCAGGACCTCGTACGAAGATTGAGCAAGCTCCAGCGTGACTGCAAAGCCCGAGGAGTGGCATACGCTGTGGGAGGAGCATGCTATATGCCGCAGCTGAATCATCCTGTATCCACTGAGGACGCATCGATGTGGGCTGGAAGACCAGCGAGCTCCCCGCTAGGGCCTCCACGCCTGACCTACTTATCTGTCACGAGTGACGAGTCCAGGGAGGTTGAAGCACGGGACTTGGTGGGTATCGATCCGAGGATATCGACAAGACCACCTCAACAAGACTTGATTAGGGCTTCGAACCACTCATCAAGATTAAGCAGAGACATAACGCACGAGGAGACACCATTACTGGAACAGCAGAGGACTTCATGTAGGGAAAGTGGAAGACCACAAAAGAAGCATCAGGCTTCTCAGTCTCCAGGACAGTTTCTTCAAGGCACCCAAGTCGACGAGATTGCTATCGACTCTGGGAGGAACAATTCGGACAAAATCAACCAAGTGGACAAAGATACGGGGCTAACAGCACTCATGAAAAATTGGTTGAAGGGGTTGTTCCAGTGTTCGAAATATCGTCACAAGAAAGGCCATACTTAGGGTTGTGATTTGACCTCAAATGGGAGCCAATCTTCTTGAGGGATCTTTGTTTGTCGTGCAATACATACGTTATCCGAAACACATCAGATGACAACATGGTCAGATAGGGTCTGCATGCAACGTTATCAAAGTACTTAAGTACTTAAGTATCCATCCAGCTTGACGTCTTTAACGTAACCTTCAATAACAATACAACGCACAGCTAGATGTTCATTTTATATATTTCGAGCATAATGATCAACTTTGATGGCATTGCAGATGGTCTTGTATTGGTCCTAAGCCACTCGTTAATATTCAAGGCCCAGACAGGGAATTGACCTCGCATACATCTGTCAATTTCTGTGGAATAATACAGAGAAAGCGACCCCTTTCAAACTGTAGATTCCGAGTCCCAAATTAGCCCATGGTTAGAAATAGAATAATTCGATTCATGCTGACGTACTAAGACCTGGACTCTGTCTTTGGGAAACATTCCCCTGAGCTCACGTAATATGACGGTATGATCTGTGTAGCGACTTCGGAAAACGACGGAGGCCATCCTGTAGGGTAGATGCGTCGGTCAATGTCGTTCAAAGACCTTGTGTATGTGTTGGGACTACAAACGCCCATGATCGACACGGAAAGGGCAGCGTTATATATGTAAATATGCCGTCACCCACTGGTTCGTATAATATGTCTAGATAGCGGCATTCTCGGCATTTATTAATTAATCCATTGCGACGATTAGCAAAAAGCACACGAGACGGTGGCGGTCAAAAATGCCACCTGTCTTCCTGTGGGACAGAAATATGCAGTGCTGCAAACTAGGTATGTATGTAGGTAGGGTGGCAGATTGGTGGGCAGATTCACTCAGATCCCAGGGCAAATTTCTTATGACCGTGTGATATTTCTGTCAAACCACGGGCAAACTGAGCGCAGCAGGGCGACTCTGGGCTCTAAGCAGATTCATCTACTTGAAAGTAAATATTGATCCGAAATTATTATTCGTACAATGGAGGGTCAGCTATTGAGGCTGTAATTGCTTCTTGAGCCCAAAAAGGGGCAGTCTCCGAGAAAAAACCTCTGGGGGGGGGTAGCAGTAGGGTAAGCTTCATGCAGCCGCAAATCAGCCTAGCAATATGACTTGTGCCACGCATTGATGCAGCACGTATGTAAGGATTACCTACCTAGGTACCCTAGGGTACCTAGGTAGGTACTGCCCAGGTGAATCACACAGCCTCAATTGGGTACCTAGGAACCTAGGTAAGGTAGTACATCGACCGGGTCACCTGCAAAAATCGGAAGAGACCACATTCTTAGCTTTGCATGAAGCAATGAACAAAACAACTAATCTAACATCACTTCTGACCTTGGAAGTTGACCGAGGCTAATGGATCTTCCAATTGAGAATTCCGGCTTGACAGAGGCCGATCTCGACAGAGTTTTTAGCTATGCTTCGCATCCAACGACAGTCGTGCGCTTCTCAGCGAAGGACTTGGTAAGTCTTCGTTTAGCCCGTGGCTCCTCGGAGAAGCATAATGTACGCTGGCTCACACACAAACCATTATAGGAACCAAAGCTCTGGTCCCTATCAACGTCAAACGAATGGCAGGAATGGCTATCTGAGGAAAGTATTCGCCAGCGACACTTGGATCGGCTTTGATGGTCTAACACTCTTACAGGACAAATTATCAGTTGAGGATGGCTCCGGTCTGGTATTGATGTAAGTGGCGTCCTTCTTAGCATTCAAGGTTAGGTTTTTCTGCCAGGTTTTGAATACCCTGCGTGCTCGCTCATGCTTTTCTAACATTCTGCCTCAGCCTAGCCCGAAGAGCCGGTGAAGATGCCGGTATCATACAGCAGATCGAAAATGGTATCGCAAGTTTTGGACAGAAAGAAACAGACAAATGGTTCAAGGATAGTTTCAACGAGAAAAATCGTTCCTACAGCTGGCCAAAGGGGGAAAGGCTGGCGCCTGTTCCTGAGGACAAGACTAGAAGCCCAACGCCGACCAAAAACATGGAGATCACTCCGAGAGCAAGCCGCGCGCTCAGACATGTCCCATTTGAAAAGCAACTCTTTTGGGAGATAAGTCGTCACTTCTTCGTTAATGGCTCTATATCTAGGGCCATTAACCGGGCAGATGTGCCTCTCTTCTCTCGTTATCCAATCAGTATGGGCAAATCCACTGCAGAGCATGGGCATTGCCAGAACAAGAAGTACGACGCTATCGGTATGTAGCAAGGCGGATGCCTAACCTACATTCACTATAGGACCATATGGCTGACCTTCGCTATAGTCTATAATTGTAGATCAGCTAACACCTGGCCTAACGACCTAGCCTTAACGGCCACGCATTTCACGCAAAGCCGGCTTACATTCGGCATATTGTTTGGTTGTACGGAAGCAATCGAACGCGAGGTAGTCAACCGTATCTCCAAAGCCAAGGAGCAGTCATTCCACCCACTTATCCTGCCGGGCATTTTTGCCGAGCTGGAGAGAGAAAGAATGGTAGAAGTCGTAGAGTCTTCCATAGACCAGATCGAGGAGGCTATATTTGAGATGAATACTGGCTCATCCAGTGGCATGGAATCAGTCAAGCCATCTGATGACAGTTCATACCCAGGCGGGCCCAGAGCCGCCAGGAAAGCAGTGTGGCTCAACACTACATTTCTACGTAACCGACTCCAGATATGGAAAACCCAAATGTCCAAAATGGTGGAACATGTCGAAGAGATATCTGCAATGATCCAATCTGATGCAAACAACGACGGATCTAATGCGAACGACGAAGAAGATGATGTAAACGAAGATGGATCTTGTTGGTAGGGTTCTATTCGTACGTACGAAGTGTTATCTGAATGGTTTGTTTATTTGTTGTTGTTTCTGTCAAGTTCCAACCTGGCGATAGCCGCCAGGAAGGAAATAGCTAAGTGCTACGTTCTATAAGAAGGAAAGACCTAACACTAGGCTATAGTTAGGAAGGTACGGCTATACGATAGCCGTACCCGCAATACTAGCAACCTTTTCTTTTATAAAGATAGGTCCATCGTGAAACAAAAACTAAATTTATCGTAAACTTAACGCGTCTAAATACTCGCCCTTGCGGCGTCCGTAAGTAATACTATTAAAGCTAATCGCAAGACTAAAATCTATCGTAAAAGCTATCATAAGACTAAAATCCATTGTAAAAGCTATTATATAACACGCTAAGCTTTCTCCTTAGCTTTCTCCCTTCTTAACCTTCTTCCTTCTCTGCTAATTATAACGTTTAGTTACCTCTCTATCTCTTCAGTCCCTTCGACGTGCGATCGTCGTTATCTAGTATTATCGCGCGCTTTCTTGCAGATATCTTAGTTAGAGTATAGTTAAAGTTTAGTCTAGTATTTAATAGTGGAGTGCGTTTATTAGGAGTAGCAGTATTTAGCAGTAGGGTGCGCTTATTAGGAGTAGCAGTATTTGGCAGTAGGGTACGCTTATTAGGAGTAGCGGCTAGAGTACTCTTTTTATCCTTATTCGCCTGCTTCTTTATTATAGGTGCAGGTCTTCGATAAGGTATCGCTAGCCCTTTTATATACAGAGGTCGCACGCGTTAGTTACTTATCTAATATAGAAAGTTTTAGATCTAAGTTAGTAGGTCGATCTATTTTTTCGATATCTCGTCGTTACTAGTGCGATAGCTATAGAAGATATAGGGGATCGAGATTCCTTTAGGGTCGACTATTATAGCGATTATAATGATTTTGCACTTTAGGTAATAGTTATTCTAATAGCTGTTATTGCTTAGGAATCCCACTAGTATTACCTCTATTATTCTAACTCTCTCGATATCCTTTCGTATCTTTCTAACTATTATATAGGATAAAAACTGCTTATCCTAGTATATAAAGTTATCGATAATCTTTAGTACTACTCTGCTAGTTTCGTTATAGAGGAAAAGTATCTTAACCTAGGCTATAGCTTTAGCTTTAAGGTTAGTAAGTTTAGCGTCGGCGATACCTCGCGAACCTTTCTTCTTTCCGTTTTCCTTTAAAGCCGCTTAATCTTATACGATTCTCGCTATCGTCTCTTTAGCTAAGTCGTAGTTATTATTATCTATTAAGTTACCGTAGATATCGAGGGGATAATTATCGTTATCTTCGGTAGCGGTCGCGTTAATAGCCTCGCTAGCTTCGGCGGTGCGAAGCGCGGCAGCTGCAATATCTTCGATATCTACTATTTCTCCTCTAATTTCGTCGTATTCGGCTATTTCTACAGCCGCTTTTGCGATCGTCGCTATTAAAACAATTATAGGAAAGGTAGCGATTAAAATAGTAATATCTATAGGAAATAAAACTGCGATAAAGATACGCTAACTATCGAATTAATTATTATAAGGAATAAAGAGGTATAACTATAGAGAGGTATAACAAATAGAGGGAAGAAAAGTTTTATAGTTAGCTAGCGGCGGCGAGGTAAGTAAAGGAGAAAGAAAGTACTAGCAACGCATTACGCATTCCCTACTAGGAAGTAATAGGTCTTTCTACTTTAGGTCTTTCCACTAAACTATCGACGCGTATGCAAAGCTCGTTGCTTTTAACTAGCTTCTACAGTATAGAGTTTAGCTTCGCCTTCGTTATAGCATCTGCTAGATTATCTTTTCCGTTAATCTATCTAACCTCGTCGATTTCCCTCGCCTCGTACGATTATCGCAATAATATAATATCGATTATAAGGCGCTTCTCTCGCATTATTCTAAGCTTTACGAGGTATTCGTACAGACTATACGAATCTATATAAATAACTAACAGTATATCAGGTAACGACAGTCGTCTTATAATTATTCTGATAATCGTCGCTAAAGAAATGCCAATATCTACGCCGTTTACTATTCCGTAGATTTCGCTTACTAGGACGCTCCTAGTAACGCGTTTATATTTTATTAATAACTAATAGAGAACGTTTCCCGTTAATATAAATTCTCGTTCTTATATACGAGCCTCGTTTACTAGGACGATAATATAGCCGAGTTAAGATATTAAGTTCTAGTTATTCGTAAACGAACTATCTACGAAGACGAACAGTTTCGCTATAAAGAGGTCTAGGGGGATATACCTAATCCCTCGCTAGGCATTATCTATTTGCTATAATAATCGCGTATTTAGGTGCCTATAGTGTTCCTTCTTAGGGCTTTATACTTATACAGTAATAGAGAGATCGTATAATGCTTCTAGTTAGCAGATAGAAGCTATATACGCTCCCCGGGCTCTCTGTTCTAGATAGCGTTAGGGGCTATTAATAGCCGTCGCATCGATTAGGGCAAGTTTGCCTCCTTATCCCTTCTAGCGAATCGTAATAGATCTATCGTTATCTATAACTATATAAGCGCCGTTATAGTCCACGTATCGTCCCTATATTAGCATTATCTTCTCTTTTACCTATAATTTCGCCGCGTATAATTCCTCGTCTTCTCTATCTTAAAATGCCTATATACCTAATAGCAATATATCGTCTATCTGTATACCCGCGATTCTAAATAGTTATACGGGCTTCGTAATTAGGAGATAGGGGTCGTATATCGAGTATTCTATATTAAGTTTCTAACAGTAATGCTTTTAATAGGTGTTAAACTAGTAAACTCCGGCTTCCGCGATACCGTATAGAGGTTTAACGACTCTAATAATAGTGCCCTGTAGATATCTGCCCTTAAGTTCTTTTAGCAGTTCTACGAGGATTATCCGTTAAAGTTCCGATTTCGATTAGGGGTACGCTTAGGTAATATCTTGCAGTATTAGAGATATACCCTCGTATATTAACGATAGCGCTATTACGATAATCGTTCTCTAACTTATACGCTAGATCGTTAGACTTTAAGTTAACACAGAGTCTTTCTCTTTATCGTTATATCCTTAAATAATTAATCTGGACTTCTCGTATAGTTTTATAGTTTTGCCCTTAATTTCTTATACTATATGTGATTTAAATAGACGATAGTCGCTATATCCCGTTAGCGATTATCTCTTAAATCTAAAAACTCCTTTTCTAATAAGTTTATCGATTTCCATCTTATCGGACTCTTTAAAAGGCAGGCTAGGTATTATAATTACCCCGTCTTACCTTAACCTAATAGTAAGAGCGTAATCGTCTTTTTCTTTTCTTAAGATAAATGCAATAGTAATAGAGTCTCTTACCTCCGGTGACGATAGTCGTATAGGATTTGGTATAAGGTTTAGCTAGGCTTTAGCTTCTTCGTCTTTATAATATCGCTAGATAGATGTAGATCGGAATATAGCGGGCCCTTTTAGTATATCTAGGGTTATATCGTAACCGTCGATAGAGATAACTTTATACGGGCCTTTCTAACCCTCTTTTTCTCGCTATATACGTACGTCGTATTGTAATGGGAATATTGTATTAGCGATAGGTCCTCCTCGCGTATTTAGTGCGTCGCGCACTTACCGCTCTGCTATTATTCTCCTAAGAGCCTTTATAGCTTTAAATACAGCCTCCGCCCGTTTCTACGTCGCCTGCGATAGCGGTAAATCGTATGATACTCGTAAATAAGCGCTAAAAACCAGGAGTATAGGGACTAGTCCGTTAGGTCCCGCAGTATCGTTTACGGCCTTTACTACTATCTATAGGATAGTATTATTACTCGTTTCGCCGTATAAGTCGGCGTGCAGAACCTTAAAAGCGCGTTTTAAGGGGTAATAATACCTCTCGACCTTTCTAATAAACTAGTATACCTCTACGGGCACCTGCTTATATATAATCCCCATTATCTACGCCTCCGAGCGAAATTTATTTAATACGAAGTTTATACCCGTATCGTGCGTAATAATATCGGGTAGTCCCTAGTACGTATTAATCTATAATATACGCAGGGTTTACTATATATCTTTAGTGCTTATAGACTTTAGGAATCTCGCGCCCTAGAACGCCGTCGCCCAGTCTATAATATAAAGGACTAGGCGGCTAAGCAGATATATTATATTAACTAGGATTTCGTAGTTAAATTCGCGATCGTCGCGCAGAGTAAATTTAAAACGTTTTAGCGCCGGTGCGTTTATTTAATATTAATAATATACTTTTGCGATCTCCGCTATAGCTTATCTATTAATATCTAGATAACTAGCCTTCTTAAGCAATCGGTATAGCCGGTCTATTACTAGATATCCGAACCGACGATATAATCTCTTTATCTCTATCTCTAAAAGGAAGTATATAGTATTAGCTATCTTATTAAAGAAGAACTATAAATATCCCTATTTCCTTAGCACCGGTACGGTAATCGCACTATTATAGCTAATTATTTCGTCCTTAATATTATTATAGTATACTTTAAGTCGGTCTATATCTGCTAGATAGAGCAGAAATAGCGTTTGCATATCGATAATATAAAACTTTATACGTCCGATTAGAGTATTTACCTCTATAATACCTATCGAGTTAGTAACTTTCCTATTACTAAACTTAATTCGAGTAGATCCTACAGTCGTCGTATTAATCTTATAGCTTAGATCTTAGCGTTATAGAGCGAGGACCTGTTTATATCTAGCTATAGAGACTATCGAGGCTCCTATATCTAGTAGGATTCCTTAGAAATAGGTTTAATTATACCTATTAACTAGAATAAACTGGCTAGCTGCGACGGTCGTTTTAGCCTTAAAGATATCGTATCCTGTTAGCTAATAGATGAAAGATTCGTTAGCTAATAGATTAATACCTGAAAAATATATTTTAGTATTACGATTATCGTCGTTTTCCTCGTCGCATTTATAGAATTCATCCTCGTCCTCGTTATTATCGATTTCACAACCTTTAAAATTATTTAAGAAAGCTATAAAGTCGTCCTTGCGACCTTCGTATTCGCATTACGTTAGGTAACTTATTTTAGCCGAACGTCGTTCGTCTATAGGATGCTTAGTTAACCAGTATCCTTCCTTCTTATATATAAAACATTTCTTCTTCTATAGTTTATTTCTGCAAGTATCGTTATTTCCTCTGCTAAAACGACGGAAGTTTAAGCTTCGGCTATTACTAAATCCTCGGCTAGGGAAGCCTTGCGATAATCGTCTTTCGCGGTTATTATATCGACGATCGACGTAGTATTAATCTTAAACGTCTTCTATAACGTTAATCGCTATAGTGCAACTGATTTACGTTTCTACTGCGGATCTTAAGTCCGAAAATAACTCTTCGTATAGTTATACTAGCTTAAAGAGGGCTATTTCTAGCTCTAGTACGCCTCTATAAGCTTTAATAACCGTTATCCGCAGGTTATCCTCTCCCGCGTAGTCTAGTCCTAGTGCCCGTTAGTATAATTATAGCTTGTCGAGCATAATTCGCAAGATATCGTATAGACTGCTATCGGGGTTCTGCATTCTCGTTTTTGCAAACGTCGTTATTATCCAGTCTATATAGTAGTATTAGTAGTTAAGGTCTATATCGAAGTGCGTTTTAATCTTCAGGTACGCTATCGCAAATATATTAGTTCTATTCATATAATAGAGGTAGTATGCCTCCGCGCGATCTTTAAGCATTCGAGGAAATACTATATAGAATTAACTAGGTTAGATTTCGGCGTAATAACAGATATTGAAGAATATCTTTATCTTATCGTCTAACAGGTTATACGGGTCCCCCAAGTACTTCTAAGTATACTAGAAGGTCTTAACGAACTATACGGACCTCGTAGGGTCTAGCCGTTCGTTAGGAACCTACTATAGTAGGAGTAATTCATAAGGGTTATACTTAATATTTAGTAGTAGCTGCAGCAGAGGAGCTATACCTACGCTCTACACGTTAGCTAGGTATAGCGTATATCTCTAATATAAGTTTTATCTCCATCTATCTATTAGCGATAATCCTGGTTACTACTTAACCGTTAGCAGTATATTTCCGTAAGGGTTTCGCGAAAACGATAGTTGTATTAATAGCATTATCGAAGGTGGGCCTAACTATAGGCCTAACTGCGATAGTCGCACAACTAGATTCTGTATATCTATTAGTTAGGCCGGTTCGGGCAGGTTAGCCTAAGATTAAGCCGGTTACTACTACTATTCCTATAGAATTAGTTATCTCTCTCCTGCTATTTCCGTTAGTATACTTTCCGTTAGCGTATTAAGATTTATACGATATTCGTTCATATAGGATTCTAGTACTAAAGGGATATTGCGAAGCTCTGCATCGATCTATAGTAGTCGCTCTTCTGCTTATACTAAGGTATATAATTATAGAGCTACTAGTTAATTATTTCGCCCTGTAAATACGCCTTACGTGCGCAGAAAGTTCTTTAGTAATCGTCGGTATAGCGCCGGCAGCCGCTTAAATATTTCCGGGGTCTATATTATAAAATCTTCCCGGTATACGACGAATAGATCGTTATTATATAAGTTTTACTAGGTATAACTTGCTAATATACTCGCTAATCGTATAATTAGATACTCTTCTATAGCGTTAGGTTCGGGGCTTACAAACTATAGTCCCGCGTTTATATAGCTGCGGTATACTAGGTCGAAGGTCGTGTTTTCGAGTAATTTATCGATCTAGTATCCTCTAATAAGGATAGGTTCTCCGGCTTCTGCTATAATTATCGACGGTTCTCGTAAAGAAAGATAATAGAAGGTCGTAAAGGTAATTAGAAGGTCGTAAAGGAAGGTGGTAATTAATAACTCAATAACTCTCGCAGGATAAAATAGTAATTAACGGCAACGGTATACAGCTCTCGCAAAAGAAAATCGTAGTTAACAGCTTACGGCTCTCGCAATATTAGGCAAGATAAAGATAGCAAAATAAAGGTAGCAAAATAAAGGTCTTAACGAAAGGATTAAAGAGAAAAAGAGGCAAAGAAGCAAGATATCTATTCGCTGCGCTTTAGTATCAGGCTTCGCCGCGCTTTAATATCGTCTTGATTAATAAGGTTTTAGCGATTACGTGATTAACGCTTACTACCCAAAGTATAACGAATATAAGGATAGGGAATATCACGATCTTTAGTTAGTCTTCGCAACGGTTATCCAGGGGTCTAATAGTTAGGGAGGCCTATAGAAATAACTTATCGCTATTTAGCACTCAACGGGTATAAAGGATATAATTCGTATTAGGGAAATCTATAGACGTTAGTCTCTTCTACCTTGCAGATCTGTAGTACCTACGACCACTAATTAGTATTAGTAGGGTTCTATTCGTATATACGAAGTATTATCTAAATAGTTTATTTATTTATTGTTATTTCTGTTAAGTTCTAACCTGGCGATGGCCGCTAGGAAGGAAACAGCTAAGTGCTACGTTCTATAAGAAGGAAAGACCTAATACTAGGCCATAGTTGGGAAGGTACGGCTGTGCGATAGCCGTACCCGCAACAGATCTGAACCAAGTAAAGTTAATCCCTTTAAAGAAGAGACTATCAACTCCAAGCGCAGCAACGATTTGTTCCGAATCGGGAATTTGATCAAAGACAGACTGAGAGCACTTATTGAAGAGTTCGAGGAGATGATGGAGGATTGCACCATGAGGGTGGATGGAATGGCAATGGCTACGCAGTGGGTGAGTTTATTAACCTTCATATCATATCTCTTGCGAATGTAGCTGACAGTCAACAGTCCCATGGCGACACCAATATGGATATAGCAGAGGCTACAGGGCGGGATTCAAGCCAAATGAAATCCATCTCACTCGTCACCCTGGTCTTCCTCCCAGGAACCTTCTTTGCGGTGAGAATCCCTCTGTCGCAGTAGACGAATGAAAACTCGCTAATGGTTGAACATAGACAATATTTTCCATGACATTCTTCAACTGGCAACCGAACCCTGGAGAAGCGATTGTGTCCGAATACGTATGGATATATATACTGGTCACGGCTGTCTTCACAATCTTGGCTTTGCTGGCATGGTGGTACTTTCTGGTATATCGGCAAAATGACGCTCATCGTTCTTTATTCTCCAGATCTCGTAAGGAGATCTGTTAAGGTCGTGGTTGTGTATTTAGCGATCATTTAAAAATTAAGAGGAAGGGTAAAATGATCAAATATGTTAGAGAAAAAGATTTTGCTCACTAAGAGTACATGTACTGGAAGCCGACAACTCCAGCTCCTGGTCAGCAGCAAGCCTCGTGGTAAGCACCCAGGTACATATACGGTTTCAAAATCACCTCATTTTCATTTTCATCTTTCCACAATCTTTGAACGCCCTCCTCCTTTCCCATTCCCACTCAACAGCCTGCCTCACAACACTCTCATGCCGCCCTCTACTTCCCTCTGGTGTATAGCCCAACACACTCCTCGCCTTCCCGATATTCAGCGTATGGTCCTCTGTACACCAGCTCGCCCCATTCCAACTCAACGCTGGCGGGGGCTGTACATATCCAACCGTACACACCAAAAGAACCCACCAGATAATCCTAACAATCAACCACATCACCCAGGCGGGTATATATCTAACCTTCATCTTATCAGCATCACTCGGTTTTCGTGACTCGGAGGCTGAGTTCAAGTCGATCCCACGAATGGCAGCGCAGACGAGACGCGTGTGCCACCACAGTGGTCTGTCTTCACCATCAGACACATTAAACGCCTGGCCCGGCACACCCTCCACTCCAGAGAGCAGTGCCTTCGCAGCGAGGATGTGAGCCTCCGCACAGTTACCCACCTCCACAAAACTTGCCATGTTGTCTCCCTTCCCAACCTGAAACACCGGCCTGCCGGGGTCTTCGAACAGATCAAACATCAGGCTCAGGGCCTGGGAATCGCGCAGGCCGTAGATATGGGAGGGGATGATGACCGCAGTCTTGAGTCCATCGTCGGCATTAGCCTGCAAGACGAGCCGGTGCGCAAGCGCCTTGGTCCAATCATACTCCGTGATGCCCTCCCATGGCCACGGGCGCCTGCCTTTCCAGATGGGGGCTGTCTCCTTCAGGTTATGGTGGTGTCTGGTCGCGTAGACATCAAGAGAAGAAGTGTACACGAGTGCCTTCACATGACTCCTCTCCCTCGCCAGCGCCAGAACGGTCCGGGTCCCCTCAACATTGGTGTGGTAAAAGTCACCCCGCCGGCCATACGTGGCGTTTGGGCTGGCGGTATGAAAGATAACTGCCGGGTTGACACGGTCCAGGACCGTGGAGAGATCCTTCTCCTCTGTGATGGATGCTTTGATATATGTCGCCTTTACATGAGTGTGAGTGTTGTGCGATATGTCGCGGTCGATGATATAGACGTGCTCACAGCAGTCCGGGTCAAAGAGGAGGCGCGATACGAGGTGATAGCCCAGGAATCCGCAACCGCCTGTTACGAGGACAGTGCCGAGAACGGGGAATGAGGATGGGGATGGGGACGGAGAATTGGCTTTTGCTATTGGCTCCATGACTTGCAGTCGATGTCTGGATGAGACGTATTAAAGGGGAGTGAAGCTTAAGCCGCTGCGGGGACTCAAAGGTGCGACACTTGTGCGGCAGGAGTTCAAGATGCAGGATGACGGAACCTGGAATGGCTGAACTGGGCCAAACGCCGGGTTAAACGCCGGATTACACGCCTCCGTGTCATTGGTGCCGAGGACAGACATTTCGTCAACCAGCAAAGGGCCATACCACATTCCAACCAGATGAATTCAACCTTCTATCTCAAGATGTTAGGTGCATCATTGAGTGGGTATCTTGTCCGTCTCCCAACCCCTTCTTATTCCATATACATAATTCAACACTCAAAAGTGGTTTCTTGCGACACGCGCCTGACCAATTCCATCTCCATCCCATTGCACGGCCTGCGAACCGTTCTCTACGGCCATTTCCTTCATCGGGACGCCAGAGGACTTACAGGCTGGTGCAGGGGAGGACAGAGGGGAGGTACCATAGCATTCATTCATAACGGATTCATCGTCCCTGCCATGCAGCGGGACGCACTTCTTCTGTCGTCTGGGCATTACCAGAGGGTTTTCTTGGACGTCGGTCTTCATCGACACGAGGAGGTCTTGAGGGAAGGCGCCTTGCGCATCCCAGTGACACACTCAGACAGGCCATGATAATCCGCAATGCCACAACCAACAGGATGCTTTCATCTCACGCAAGTCGTGTGGTGTCCCTCCATACCTTTTAAGTCCTCGAAGAACGACCCCCTTCTGTCCTTAACGGCGCAACGTCTGACAGCAGAAATTTCTGCTCCATAGCATACAAATTTGAACGCTGATGTCTCAACATAGGCTGTTGTCCATCACCTGGCAGCTCCGCAGCAGGCCCGTACCCGCGATGCACCTGCTCAGCCGGCAGCTCGCTCGGGGCGTCGCTTGGGGCGACACTGGGTGCCGCGGTCGAAGATCTCGCTATGTTAGGCTGAATCAAATGCCTCGGTTGCTGATGGGTCCTCGTGTGCGCCGAATGCGGAGGCGGTGGTGTTGGTGGCGTTGATGGGTCGTACAGGTCATCGTTCGCGAAAGAACGCCTCGGTCTGCCGTTGCTATTGGGGGACTGGTAGTCGGGCAACAGCGAGAAGTCGGCACCCGTTCCGGCGTCGAGGCGACCTCCTGGACCATAATTGACAGAGGGCATGCGTCGCTGGGGCGTGATGCAGGAAGTCGTGGCGTGTTGCCCTTCGGGGTCATACCTTGGGTCATACCTTGTGTCTGTCGTGGTCCGAATGGCGACTGGGTCGGGCATCGACGTAGGGGCTATGTCGGCATGCGAGTGGTTGAAACTGCGCCTCACTGCAGTTTGTCCAGCTATACTGGGCGGGACAGGCGTTGACGTCCCCGCCACGCTGCTTTGCCCCGGATGCTCGTTGTAACTCGGGTCATAATATTGGTAGAGTGTACCGACGTCGCTCGGGCGCCAGTCAGTGCTGTGACCTGATATCCTGGAGTAGGAGGGTCCGGTTATCGACACCATGGACAGTGGCTGTGTCTGATATCGCCAATCATTCACGCGGTCATGAGGAATCTCCGGGAACCCAACTGGCCCAGGCAGCCCTGCACCGTCATCATTCAGGCCCAGAACCTTTCTATACACCTCCCTTTCGTGTTGCCTTTGCATGAGATGCCGATGATACCACCAGATGACCCCGATACACAAGGCCGACGCCCCAAGGCCGATTCCAACGCCCAGGCCAATTTTTTCACCCTGGGTGAAACCGTCACTGCTGCCACCTCTGTCGTTACTGCTCGCCTCGGAAGTCGACGCAGAAATTGATGCGCTCAAAACTGTGGCCGTCGCTTCCGTTGCCACAGCCGCTGACGTGGATGTTGACGTGGATGTTACGCTGGCTGCACCAGTCGTTATCGGTCCACCTGGTCGGTCCACGTCGGACAGCGTCCATTGGTTACTATTCGAACCAAGGTTACCTGTGTCACTGGCGCGCAGGTTCAACCAGCAAGACGTCGAGGTAGTGAAGTTCAAAGGGATCAACATTGACCCATCGTAGGGCAGAGCTTCTTGCATTCGAACTGTAGGTCAAGCACTCAACGTCAGCTCAGCCAGCTACTGAGGTCTCCGGGACGTGGAAGGGGTTTGGGCATAGGGACAGTACGAACTCTCAGTAACGCTGTTGACTGTTCTATCTAAGTAACAGAAGATGAACATCCATGGGTTACTATATGGAGATCGGTATGTCACGTTGACCGTGTCAAGGAAGTAGAACATCTCGCCGCCCTTAGGGTAGATCCAGTTGACGTCGTCCTGGCCATCGGTGGCATCTACAGCGGTACAGCATGCGAGGATGACGAGCGCAATGGCATACAAATAAGGCATGCTCAAACCATGGAGCTGTGAGCGGCAGCTACTTGGCCATGACAGCGACTGCGACCTGGTCATGGACATGTTCCCAAGCAGCAGAAACATGCGCAATGCCGCAACATGATATGCAATATGCACCGTTTGAAAGGTCAAGTTGGGCAAAGCATACACAGTAAAAACGAGCGTAGATCGTTGGAGTTCGTCATTCTAACAAACGAGAAAGAGATTAATCGATTGACTATCGATGAGAGGTGGATCAGGACTGTTGAAGAACTCGAGATTGTGTGTGATGCAAAGGGGGTGTCGCAAGATTCGAAGGATGATGGTGTGTACACAGTAATTCGTACTTCAGAAGGCAGCAGGCTAGGCAAACCAATTTTAGAATTTGGCCACATGTGGCCATCCGTTCCACAAGCCACACACCCCCGGGTAGGTACCCGCCCATGCCGCTGGTGTCATGCACATACAGGCTACCCTGGCTACCTCCCTAACCAGGGAGGCGGGTGGGAATGTAAACAAGACGTTGAAGAATTCATGATATACGTGAAGTGGTATTATTATCTGCGACTATTACTGAACTCGAGCTAGTTCCTATCAATTTTTATTTTCTATTTTTTATTGCCCCTTGAGACATCTTGGGACTGCGTGGACCATCTGGCTGGCTAAGCCTCAGGAAACTTCAAGCCTCTTCGAGCCCCTCAAACCCCTCCATGATCCACGATCCTAAGTAGTGTGGACCTCGAGCCAAGGACGATCAAGAGCCAAGAGCAACATGAGCGATGGGAATAGCGCAGGCATGCGGCAATTGTATGGCTATGCGTCCGGCTACCTCAAAATGCCCTTGACACCCCACCTGTCATCCATGATCATGATCCATCTTCCGCCTCTCGCTCGTGCAAGCCTCCTTCATCAATCCGTAGCGTTCACAACCTCTTCCTCTTCCTCCTCCACTTCCTCTTCCTCAACCTCGTCCTCCTCATCTTGAGCCTCTGGCAGATTGAACTCCTTCTTCAGCCTCTCAACCAGCTCCAAGACCTGCCCCTCAAAGACCTTATCCAGGGCCTTCTTATCCCTCCCAGCACCCTCCCACTCAGCCCTAGCAACCCTGATCAGCGCCACCGCCAAGTTCTGCAGCCCCTCACCCGTGATCTCGCCTCCCGACTCGACAAGAATGCGGACATAGTCCTCCAGGAACTCTGGCAGCGTCTCCCCAATGCGCAGCCAGGGGTCAGCAGTCTCTCGCCAGCATGGCTCGCCAGATATGGTAGGCACGAAGGCGGCGTCCACGTTATAGTCGTGGTAGTTGTCGAAGATAGACTTCGCCTTGAGGTACTTTGCCGTCAGGATGGAGTTGACGACGCGAGCCCGCTGGTACTTGGGCTCGTTGATCTTGGCGTCGAACTCGCGCTGCTCCAGCGTGCGGGGCGTGTACTTGGGCGCGTTGGACGCGCTGCGGAGACGTGTGTCGGCCATGGTTGTGAGGGGAAGTAGGTAGTAATCAAGGTGGAGATAAACTGGTGTGAGGAGAGGAGGGGATGAGAGATTGTGAAAGATGAAGCCCAGATTGACTGATGAAGATGAGGACGTGTGGCTTCTACTCTGATATGTGCTCCCTGTTGTTTGGTCCCGATGAGTTGGAAATTGCCGACCCCTGAAGATCACCGCCCGAGAACCCTGACTGTCACAACTGCCAGACTGCCCCAAACCCTTGAACCTGGTGGTAAACCGGGTTACTGACCCGAACCCTGAGAGATGTCACATGGGGGAGAAGGGGGGGGGATGTTTATCAAGTTCAATCCAATCGATTGGCTATAAATTCACCCCGGGGGCACCACCACCTCCCACTCTTGACTGATCCTTCAAATGCAAGCGCTTTTCTTCAAGGGAATCAATCCTTCAATGTGACCTATCTCATTTCGGCGATATGCTTGGTCACGATCTCGTTCTCGAACTGCGTGGTGGTCCTCATGACAACAAGATACTTCCTCATGTGTGATACTTGGGTATCAAGCTCCAAATCCAATTGATATACTTACCTTTTATACCCTCCAAGGTTACCCAAGTATAATTGAGCATATATATACGGAGTACCTTAAGTAGATATTTATACCTGCCCACAATCTCAACTGACGTCACCGAGAATCTCTTTATTCCGGCCGCTTTCTAGCTCCGTGACATGAATAAGGTCCGGGACACCTCGGGAGGATCACAGCAAATAAGAATGATCCTGGAAATTATCCTGGGCCGCTACCAATTGGCTAGGCGTTGTCTTTTGTTGCTGATGAGACATCAGAGCCAGAGATCGTCTCTCCAGCAGTGGAAAAGGGAAAGGTGCGCGTCGATCGCCTCGCTGCTGCACCAACTGCTCCGGACTGCATTTCAGCCCCGAGTCCGTCAGCGCCAACAGCGCCGGTTTAGGAACCAACTGTATTACTATGTAATCTCACGATCCTTGCTGTAAAATTCCCAACACGCTTGACATTATTGATTTTGGGTGGCTGTCTGTAACTTCGTTCCCTTCCAAGAAGAGCTTGGTATCACTACCTATACATATCTCTCTCTGTCTTCTCTCTCGCCGTCTCTATTCGCTACCGCTTCGTCTTATTCGGTTACTCCGGAACCCTCAAACTCTAAAGCCGCGCTTAGTCACTCGGCTTCACCCGGCGGCAGCACAGCCTCGATAGCAGCGTCGTTGCATTGAATCCATCATGTCCCACGACGCATCTACTACCGCCAGCCCGGCAGCTAGGACAGTCTCGAGGGCATCTCACGCCTCCCACGCCTCCCACGCCTCCCATGCCGACAAGACGCGCGCAGCTCTCGAATATGGCTACCCGTGCGGTCATCTCGGCCACCTAACCGCGGAGGAGGAAGACGCCTTCCAGAAGTTCAAGGCGCACCTCCAAGAAGAAGGCCTTTACAAGCCCGGGCCCCCTCCTTCCCGCGATGACCCGACCCTGTTGAGGTTCCTGCGCGCCCGGAAATGGGCCGTCCAGGACGCATATAAGCAGTTCAAGGAGACGGAGGAGTGGCGGAAGGATATCCAGCTGGATGTCCTGTATGATACCATCGATGTCGAGGCGTACGAGCAGAGCAGGCGATTGTATCCGCAGTGGACAGGACGGAGGGACAAGAGGTACGTACAACAACCATCCGCCCGCCTCCCCCTCTGAAGCAAACCTGAATGACATCAAACTCTTGAGAAAAAAATGGGTACTAACGTTCTCTCGCTATTTTGACACAGAGGCATCCCAGTCTACCTCTTCGAGATCCGTCACCTAGACTCCAAAACCATCTCCGCCTACGAGAAGTCCGCCGATAAGACCTACTCCAAAGCCGAGCCCCTCTCCTCCTCCACGCCCGCCAAGGGTCTGGTCCGCCTTTTCGCGCTCTACGAGAACCTGACGCGCTTCGCCCAGCCGCTGTGCACACAGCTGACGGACCGGGAACATGCGCGCACGCCCATCACCCTTTCGACCAACATCGTCGACGTGAACGGGGTGAGCCTGCGGCAGTTCTGGAACCTGAAGGGTCACATGCAGGCTGCGTCGCAGCTGGCTACGGCGCATTACCCCGAGACGTTGGATAGAATATTTGTAGGTCTTCTCCACACCACTCAGATAACGAAGTGGTACAAAACGAAGGAAGAATGCCGCTGGCTGACTAACATCGTGTAATATAGATCATCGGTGCCCCCGCATTCTTCAGCACAGTCTGGGGCTGGATCAAGCGGTGGTTTGACCCCGTAACCGTATCCAAGATCTTCATCCTCTCCCACGCCGAAGTCCTCCCCACCCTCAACTCCTTCATCGCCACCGAGAACATCCCCAAACAGTACGGCGGCGGGCTGGAGTGGAACTGGGGGGAGATGCCCAACCTGGACCCCAAAATCCGGGAGTTTGCAACCTGGGAGAACGGCTTCACCGAGTTCCCCAAGGGCCCCGTGTACTGGAAATTCATCGACGGTGGAAAGAGGATGGAGTGTGTGGCCGTGGGGAGCGTGGACAAGAAGGAGAGGAACGTGAGGGTTTGCACGATCCCGGTTGCGTTCGCCGACGACGATGTTACCAAGGCCAAGGATGTGCCGGCTGCGACCAACGGAACAACGGGAGGAGCGGATGATTTCAAGACACCTCCCGCGTCACCCCTCGCTAAGGAGACGCAGGATCTGCAGAACCTGACGCTGGGAGACGAGAAGGTACTTTCAGAAATGGTGGAGGGGTCAGAAGCGATCCCTAATGGCAAGCCTACGACCGCTGCATGAGAGCTCGACGTTACGGCCGAGCAAGCTACTTAGGAAGCATGGACAACTGGAGTTAGGAAACCGACAGACACATACCTGGATATATATATATGGATAGGAACATGTTTTGTATGGCCATGATAGATCGGGTTTGGTGGCATGAGTGGCATATATTAAGATGCATTGCGGCGATATATGGACGAGATAGGAGGCTGTACTTTCTTGTCATAGACATATACTTTGTATATGGAAGATAGCATATTTATTCTAATACATTGGATAACTGTCCTTCTACATGTAGTTACGGTGTCTATATATCGCAATTGTATGTACGGCCATCTTGATTGCCCCCAGCAACGCTCGTCTGTGTGTATATCCCAAAATATATTCCCCTTCCCCTCTCGGCTGCCAACTTAAACGTCTTGCGTTCCCATCAGCTTCAGACGCTGACTGCGAATAAGATTACTGTCCTCAAGAGTTACGGCCATCCAGCCAGCTTTTCCCCAGTGACCGCAATAAACAACCAAGCCCATCGACCAGGCCAACACGGCTTATCTTGGCCGAGTTGCTTCCATCCCGCACATTACACGGCCGGAGCGTAGCCTATATAATATCTTCCTTAGATCTAGTCATAGTCGTTTCAAGAATGGTGTCCTATCATTACCACCAACATTCACTCCTCATCACCCTTTCCTCCCTTTGCGGGCGTAGTATGGCCCCTCCGCCGGCGCCACTCCTTCACACCCCTTTCCATCTCCCCCCACGTCACACCATCCTTGACAAGACACATGGTCACGCCGAGGCTCTCGGTATCCCTATTCCGACTCTCATCATCAAAGAATAAGAACTCCTCATAAGGAATACCAGTCCTCTTATGCAGCGCCTCCATATGCCGTATCTTACTACTGGGGTATATCTCCAGCCCGCCGTCGAAGAAGTCTAGCGCCCTGCGGCTCTTCTCTGGTTTCTTCTTGTCGCCATCCTGCTGCTGCGCCGGAGGCGGGTGCACGTACAACAGCTTGAGCATGTCGCGCGCCACGTCGGGGGCGTACGTCCTGCTCGCCACGCTGACCTTGATGCCGAGGCGGGGCAGCGCGTAGAGTACGGAGGGGACATCGTTGTAGAAGGAGTATTGCTCGCCGACCCTGTCCACGCATGCGGTGTTGTTGCTCCCCGGTACGGTCTTGATGTTGCCGTTAACGTGGGTGTCTACCCAGAAGGGCCAGAGGGTGTAGTCGAGGTCGAAGACTACAAGCTTTGGTAGGGGCGCGCCATCGGTGAAGATTCGGGGGACCGGGCTTGCGGACTGGGAGGAGGAGGAGGAGGATGTTGTGGATGCGATGGTGGAGAAGGTCGAGGACTTGGCGAGTTTCTTGGGCATTGTCGCGGTTGAGTGTGAGGGTGGAGGGCGACAGCGTTGGCGGTTGGGATGGGGTCGGGAATAAGGAGAGAATTGCCAATGGTATTATTAGTCGAATTAGAGCCAGTGTGGAATATCAATCGGGATTGAAAGTCAGTTCACAACTGCTGTTGAGTTTGTCCGTGGCGCTGACGACGGACGACAAGACGATGACGACGATGCACTTTACGAGGTACAGTACTGTGTTTATCGCTTATCTTTCACAGGTGAGGTGTGCTCTGATTTTATATCAACCCTAACCCTATATTCACCTCCCGGGCATGTCTCCCGGAGTTGGGCCCCGGATCAAATCCCCTGTTATTAGTTCTCCATAGGCGATTATTATGGAGTCTGTGGTCGACGTCAGGGCCGAACTTTTGCATCTCACCGCACTTCATCAACTCCTCAGATGGGAACTGCCCTGACTGCTTTTGGAGAACCACTCTCATTGTTTCCTGTTCCCATCCTCTCCAAATCCTGCCAAGCAGTCCTAAGGACCACACTTCTGTGTACCGACGGTTAAAATGTTTTCCCATGGGTCAATGCTTGAAGTATGTAGCTGGCCGAACTGCCGTCGACACCTCACTCTCACCCCGCCTCAACGGCCCAGGAGCATCACCATTTTATGGTCCTTGTGCAGCCGTGATCATGGGGCTTCCCCACAATCGTCTGTACCCCGCGGGCATCAGGGGTGACGGGCCTGGAGATGACGGGCATAAATTGGGGGCGAGGGCATGAATGATTGTGTCTTATATACCTAGGTATATATGTAGGTCCCGATGGTCACTTCGAGTCCTCGAATAATACAGTTCTTATGCTGCCATAACGTTTCACAACGGGAATACGGATTTATTCGTGGGATATACCTATCATATAACCTCATCTCTCAACAATATCAACAAATTCTTTTTTTCTTCTTTTTTGGCTCAATTGTTACTGACAAGAAATTTGTAATAATTTCCGAAAAACAGCGACACCGGCCATACGTCTGAGCATACAGGCCGCGCATTCAGCATGGCTAATAACGGAACTCCAGAGAAGATCCGCCTCCATCACATCTCTCATGTCTACTACAAATACAAGCCTGATGCCATCGATGCAGCCCGCATCTTTATGGATGACTTTGGCTTCTTCGAGGCAAAACGCGTCGGACCTAAGACCTACTACCGCGGCTATGGCCAGGAACCATTTGTCCTCTGTGTAGAAGCCTCCACAGAGACGGAATTCGGCGGTGCAGCCTTTGCGGTCGAGAGCCTGGAGGACCTGGAGCGAGCGACTAGAATTCTCCCTAAGGAGTCGAGGCCAACGGACATATACGAGATGACGGATGCACCTGGAGGAGGGAAGTGTGTCACGCTGTATGACCCCGTGGATGGGTTCCCAATGCATTTGGTGTATGGGCAGGAGTTGGTTGAGCCCTTGGACCCCCAGCTTCCGGAGGTGAAGCTGAATTTTGTGAGTACATACAGCAGGGATGTGATACGTCTTGCATGTGACGATATCGGGAACCTGCTTGGCGCGCGGAAAGGGATGTGAGCTGACGAACCACGGATAGCCGGAAAAGCAAAACCGCCACGTCAATGAGTTCCAGCGGTTCCAAAAGCGGCCTACACCGGTGCATAAGTTAGGTCACTACGGAATGTGTGTCACAAACTTCAAGAAATGCTACGAGTTCTACTCCAAGTATTTCAACTTCTTTTCCAGCGAAGTAAACAGCAACGTTCTATTTTCTTTGAAGGCCCCTTTGTCATGAACCGCCCGAGAGTGCTAATTAGGACTGCCAGCTCGTCCACAACGATGGAGGTGAAGATGTAACCGTTTTCCTCCGCCTCGACCGCGGCAGCGAGAAAGTTGACCACCACGCCTTCTTTTTCTTCGAGGGCCCAAAATGCCACGTCCACCACTCGTCCTTTGAGACGCATGACTTTGACGCCCAAGTCCTGGGGCATGACTGGCTGCGACACAAGGGCTATGAGAACTGCTGGGGTGTAGGGAGGCATATCATGGGGAGTCAGATCTTTGATTATTGGTTTGACCCTAGCCGGTTCATACTGGAGCATTATGTCGACGGGGATCTGCTGGATAATAGCTATCCAACACAGCATTCCAGGGCGGCTCCGGATAGTTTACATGTTTGGGGTGAGTATGGCTGATGATGTGACGGTGTTGTTAATAGCGTTGGGCTGACATGACCTCGGGATATAGGACCTGACTTGCCGCCTACGTTTCTGACCTGATGGATGTCCGAACCTGAGGTACGTAGCGGGCAATATTCCAGACCATCATTTGGGTTGGTCGGGACGCATTGTGAGATGTTGGTCCGAGCGTACCTGTGAAGGGGGAGGGAGGTAATTGTGAGTCTTTACATCCGGCAGTATGTTCTCTCATTAATGAGCTACTCGATCCTTGTACCTTCCTCAAGAGATAAATCGAGGGGTTAATGAAGCACGCCCAGCCCAAGGGGAAATCGCAAAGAAATGCAGTTCGTCTCACGATGTTGTTTTCCCGTCACAAACTTCGTAATGTGTTCGTCTATACGTGAAACGGACTGTGGATTACTGCATCGATGTTGGGAGGATAATAAAACAAACTGATGGCGTCCCTTTTGCACCCTACAGATAAAAGGCTCTTAAGCCGGGGCACTGTCTCGAGAGGATCTTTGTTGTTCAATGGGATATTTGAGGTGTGTTTCTCCTGTGTCCGCAGAGCAGATAGGCTCGATGACAGCTAGGTCCTATAAATATATATATAGCTCCACGATGAAGCCTTAATTGATTTCCCCCAGAGCCAATTTAATGTTGTTGTTTTTTTCTTCCGTATTGAAGGTGCAATCTGATGCGTGTTGTGGCCAATTCTACAGAAATAGTCTCACTCCCACCAATCTAACCATGATGGGTCCGGAGCTGCATTCACACTCGCCGCCATAATCTTGGCCATTTGCAACAAACCCCTTTCCGAAGTCCCATTGAAAACAATCCCATCGTTTAGTGTCACACATAGCCAATAGTGCGATTTATAGTTCTTTTCCGTGGAAAAAAAGGTTAGAGTTGACGTTCGGTGTGTTCCTTATAGAATGCAGTCAGTGGCTAAGTGGATAAACATTAGCCCTGGAGATACCCACCCATTCATTCCTCACAGCAAGGCAAATTGCCTTTCAGGCTATATCCGGATGGTCTGTGCCTTGTGAGGTGATGTCAAGTTATACGCCCCCTTCCAAGCCTGCTCCTTTGAAATGTTGGGTATGCGATGTTGTCACGGTGTGGCCGGGCAATGAACCCAGTTAGACTTTGATGCTTGGCGCACATGTCTACCTACCCTTAAGGGTAAGTACATAGACTGGGAAAGTGATCCAGGAACATGTCAAATGAGACGTCTCATATTTGCTTGATCTACGATAAGAGCCCAAAGTTTCTCAAGCCTGGACTAGAGCCTTTCTTGCGCCATTTGGTCTGCAATTGCTGTATCCGTTGACCATAAGAGATTGACAGATCGGGTTACGAGAGGTTTAAAAGATGAGATGACGTCTTAGGGGTTAGGGTTTAGGGCTAACCGATCTGTACCGAAGTTCTCACCAACTTCCTTCCTCAAACCTTATTGTTTTTGCTCCCCGAATACGCCGAATACGTAGTGGACGAAACACCAAGCACGTACCAAATCCTTAAAGACCAATCACCCGACCGGCGACATGGTTGATCTGCGGTCACACAAGCTCATCTAATCGATGCCTCGGACGTGACGCGTCGCCGTCGCTGATCTCGGAGACTTTGTCCACCTCGACGAACCACTCACTCTTGAAGCTCAAGGACACTGTGCTTCCTGTACACTGCACTACATCATCAACCACACAAGACTCAATGATCCGCAACTCTAGGTGGGACACACTGCCAAACCCATTCCTTGGCGCCCTCCCAGCTGGTGCTGGTGACGACTTGACTAGTCGGAGCAATACCTACTTGTCCAATTCCCCGGGGAAACATCTCGCGAGTCCACAAAGGGGTCAGTCACTCGAGCACATTATCAACTCGATCTGACCAGTCCAGTCGTCCGAGTTCGCCTTCTCGCACATAGCCCCAAACACCAGTCTCAACTACGACTGTTTCTCTGCCAGTCTGCCCATACATACACGCAAACCCCAGAACCCTGGAGCGACAACTTGAGGACCCTGTCTCTGTTCAGTGGGGCTCCTCCCCTGCAGTGGGGTGCCAGCATGGCTTCGGGACCTTTGGGGCATCCCGCATGGATGGATTTGGAGGCTTCGTTCGTTCAGCTTGGCTTGGCTGTATCCCAAACCTTCACAGTGGAGCTCTGCCTCTGCCCAGGTGGGCAGGTTCGGTGTTCTAGAAGGGGGTTCGCCCAGGTCTGAAACATGACGTTGAGCAACAAACCTCCTTGCTGAAACATCACAACTTGCCGCTTTCATCCCTGTCGCATTCTCCGTCTGCAGTGACAACTTGCCCAAAGCCAGCTCAAAGCAGACGATCTTCAAACATCTTTGTGTCTGCTGCGGCAGTGCCGCGCTTGTGGACGCATATACTGAAGCCGATTTGCTCACTATCGGTCATACTCCTGCTTTTTATTTTGGCCCCTGTTTCCAAGCTTTTCCTCATATTGGCGCCATCAACCCTATTGTCTCCATGCCTGCGAGTTGCCCGGAGCTTCATCCCATATTTGGAGCTTTGTGCGGTGCTTTGCCACACAGACAATATCGTGTGAACGGGTCTCGTCTACACCATCATATTCCTTTCCTGTTTTCCCTTCTCTTCATTGCCCAGGCGGCACTTACTGTACTACTACTTGGAGGGCTGTGCCCGCTTCTTCTGCGCTTGGCGTGTATGACCTTCCCGTTCTATAATCTATGAAAGTTTGGATGCCATTCATGACAGCGGTTGGATGAATGAATAACGATTGTTGAGCATCAGCTTCGACAGTTGATTAACGCATGTCAATGCTAAACTTTAATACTTACACTTCAACAATCACTGTACTTGGTTTGCATTCTGTCACATTTGACCTGAGTCTTGTCGGTCATTGAGGCTTTCTGACCAAGCGGTTGCTGGTGACGAAATGGTGTCTCTTGGGTCCAGGTCCCTGCGGTGAGTTCCCGGTAGCGACGCATAGACAGACATTCAACCTGCTCTCTGCAGCGATGTCACAGATTGCTAATAATATATGATACCTAGGGCACGTCAATGGAGTACACCACTGGAAGCTGTGCAGGTAATGGCTCGAAGGGGTGATGATACACCTGTAATTGAGGGATTCGATGAAATTCCCGGTGTGCCGGATCTTAGACAGGACGAGGATAATCATGGACTTACCGTCGTTAACGTCTCTGATGACGACGACAATGACGACGATGATGATGATGCTGATGATGTTACGAGCCCTTCAACAACGCCCTCAGCTTCTGAGACGACATTTGCAACCACATCTCTCCCGGAAGTTCCAACAACTCTGCTCCCCGTCATTAGCAGTTCCCGGACCTCTTTGGCCATCTGGGAAACAGGTATTCCAATACCAATAAGCTCTTTCTCAACAAGCACAATGAGCAGTGGAACGGCCGCGGCACAGGAACAGCCTCAGGAGCCTGTAAAACATCAAAATGATAACGATAGTCTTGAAAAATGCAAGCAGCAGCCCTCAGCAGGACTTCACAGCACACGTACAGAAGTCGCCATTGCATTTGGCATAATTGGTATGTTGTTTGCATCAGCCCTCATTGCTTTTGAACCAAACTCACGAACTTGTGCAGGTGCTATAGGCCTCATTGTCGCGTTCATTTGGGTTGCCATTCTCATCCGCCGACGTCGCCAGCGTCACGGCCAAGATGAGGTCGGCCCACGCGACTACCCATCACGCATTGGTCGACGCCAGTGCGTTAACCTCAAGTTTAGGCTTCCCTCTATTCCGCGTCTACCATTCTCGTTCGCTTCCCCTCTCAACCGCTTTCAGAAGCCCAATTCTAGCACCTCACTGCAATCCCAAATCTCCAACCCCTCCAAGCCGGTACACATTAGCGGCCACAGGGAGGCACCGCCCGATTCTTCGATCCCCAACGAGGCCGCCCAGGTTCCCTATGCAACAACGGATGGTGGTGAGAACGACGTTGTCCCACAGGGATGGCTAGATGAAAAGAGGCATGACCCCAGCTATCCACTCCCGCTTTTGTGTCCGGAACCTGTACAACAGGCGGGTATAAGAAGCAGCATGGTGAGTTGGTTCAAGCGCTCCTCGAAGCATCACCCACTACGACTGAATCCGATGCATCGGAAGGGCTCTCAGGCGTCGGCCACAAGCACCTTCACCAGCAGGAATATCAAGAGTAGACCTGGAAGTATGGCGAAGTCGTTGAGAGCCAATACGGGGTACTACCCTCTCGCAGGGGAGGGTACGGTAGCAGAAGGCAGTAGAAGAAAAAATGGGGGCATGTTGGAAGAGATACCACCCATGTCGGACCTAGGCTTGCAGGGGATGTTCACCAACAACACGACAACAGCGCCATCAGGGGAGACTGTTACTGTGCCCCTTCCAGCCTTCACGAGGGAAGATGCCAGTGCGTACTACAGGAGGATTTGGCCCGAGCCCTCTTCCGGGGGAACCTCAGAGCGGATGTCAGCCATGAGTTCGTGGACAGAAAGCACAATGAGGGCATCGACGCAAGGCGGCACCAGTCGAGAGAGTATGGAACAGGCGGGGTTGAGTCCACCGCCGGGATACGGCAATTCCTCTCCCTGTTTGAATAGGGTTACGCAGACGACGGGGAGGCCTTTGACTGCGTCTACGGCAGGGAGCATCGGGACACAGGCAAGGGAGAAGGAAGGGTTGTCGGCGGTGTATGAGCAGACCTAAGGCAGCGGCAGCAGCTAGGTTCATTATCGTGTTGGAGCAGCAGCAATAACATCAAGGGCAGAACACTAAGTTGAATTGAGGATTGAAGAGAAGGGTATATGACACAGATTCTGTAAGAACTAAGTAGAGAACCAAGCCAAAAAGCATCATCGTTGATTGAATATTTTAAATTCGGTAGACCTTCAGAGTACCAGAAAATAGCTATTCGCAAACAAACCATTGCGCTAGTTTCAGGATCTCGTATCCTAGTCCATCATTAAAGAACATCCCTTCAGCATTCGGTATATTCCGTGAACAATTGTCCCTTAACTCCACGTAGGTCAATGCCAACAACCATTCTCTACCGTCTCCACTCCATGCAATCCCTGAACAGGAGATTTATCCGCTTCTAGCCTCAGCGTCAAGGCATGCTTTGTAGGTGTTGATGAACTTCCAAACAGGCGGGTTATTTGAGACCAATGAGGTCCCTTCGTCGTGTTCGCCATGTATCTCATGCGAAACACAATAGCACTCTTGCCAACCCAGCGATGTTTCCATAGCCCCAAGTTCCCGATGCGGGAAGCGGCATATCTGAAGGAGCCGGATAGGAATATTGTTTTGCCGGAAGGACAGCTCCATAATCTCGTTGGCCTCCTCCGGGACCGACCCTCGCGCGTATGGGAAAGCAGACCAGGAACTATTCCGTTTCGAGTTCCCTACGCAGTCAAGGCCCCAGATATATAGATCAACGCGCCGTAAGGCCGGAAATCCTGCAACCCGGCAGAGAAGCTTTTCAGCATCCTCGAGCCGTCCCGGTCCCTCTTCGTAGTGAAGGCCGAGGACCCTTAGCCCCGGGGCATTCCTCTTCAGTCTGTTGAGGACCTCGTCCCAGTGCACCCCACTCAAACTATGTCCTCCGGCGCTAAAGTAGAACTCCCGGTGGATCTTGAACCGAACACTCCGTATGTTCATGGCGTTCCGGCTGCCGATCCTCCTCAGCCAGGCCAGAGCGTATGTGGAGCTGCCCAGTACAAAGTGCCTGCTCTTGAAGAACTCCTCCTGCGCCTCATAGTAGAGCGTCTTACAGGCCATGAAGGGGCTCAGATAGCATTGTACTGCCGTCGGCCAGTGACGTTTCTTATCTCCCGCGAGTGGAAAAGGCTTGCGTCTTGGGACCCGGAGCCCATAAGGCAGCCCAGCAGGGGCGAAGGGGGAGCTCACAAACGGGTCATCGGGCTGGGTGCAGATGTTTCGGACGACTTCGTAGTGCCCCGTGATCCTGCTGCAGAACCAGCTGACGGCCGACCAGTCCAGCCATCCTTTTGCCATGGATAATCTTATAGGACCTGGTGGTAGGCTCCTCATCGATTTCACCGGCTCATGACTTCCCACTCCGACAAAGACCTCGGGGCCTGAGTCGCACAGCATAGCGTAGTGGTATATTTCGAGGCGGATTTCGACTGGAAGGTTGAGGAGTGGTGAACTTTTGCGGTTGCATATCTGAGCCCAGGTTGAAGTCTCGATATTGCGAGCCCGTTGTTCCTTCTTCTTCCAAGTGGTGATCTTGTGCTTCTTTGTAGGAACAGTACGAGCCAAGAAACTCTCTATGTTGGTTTGGGTTCGTAAGTTGTCTCGCGATCGAAGGGTGGGCGCCATTTTGAGTATTCTGGGGACTCGAAAAGTATGAAGATGATGGCTGAATTGAAAAGTTGTTGAGAAATTGAGGTAAGCTTTGTTATATATGGTGTGTCTGGTGGTCGGAAGCTGTGCGGTCGATGGTCCTATGGCGGCGTAATCGAATCTTGCCAGGTTCGTAATCTCGAATCTACGACGAGGTTTATTATGTACCCTTATGAAGAATATGGAATTTTACGGGAATAGTTGACCCCAGGTTAGAAACAAAGTTCTCGTCCAGTGAAGACAACCCAACTAAACATCTGACCGTTCACGTTAGCTACGCTACTAGAGGATGTAAGGAGAAGGCTACATATGAGCTATCCAATGTGATAGTCTCTTAGAGTTTTCCCGGGTGAATCTTTTTGGTCACCATTTGATTCACTTACTCCGTCCCGGGTTCAAATGGGACAAGTACCTACTCGCCAGCTTCATGTCTTCGCACCTTATAAGTATTACATTTTGGGCTAAGGGGATAAATTCAGTAAAGTCAAATTTAGACAATCTGCACCCTTGATTCTAAATCATCGACTATATAACGGCCCTAGCCAAGGCAATTCTTCTTGATCACACTCACTAAAGCACACTGCAATTCTGAACTCTCCACATTTACCATCCCAATTACTCTAGTACAATGAAGACATAATCAGCATGGGAAGTCCTTTCACATTTGACTCTGTGGTTCTCATAGATGGTTGGCAACAGTTAAGTTAATATCACACACATTACCCTACCCCGGCCGGCATTATGCCAACTTGGCCATGTGAGCTCCCAAGCGGGGAAAATATTCCTTAGCGAACCCAGAGTCTACGAATTCCACAATCTTCTTCACCTTATCCCCGGCCTCGTTGAAGTACAGCAGGAGCATGTACTCGTTTCCGTAGGGTCCGATCAACGTCTGGCCCTTGCTGCTTGCCCACATGATGACCTTGTTCTCCCGCTCGTCCTCTACAAGCTCGTGGATTTCGGGCTGGAAGTCCTGGAAGGCCGGCATAACCGAGCTGAAATACTCTCTGTACTCAGCGTTGCCCCTTTCTGGCTGCTTGAGTGATCCTGAGGTGAAGTATTTGTCAGTGAACAAACTTACCCTATGACGAGAGGTAGAGCTTGTGTTGTCATTTGTGGGGGTTGGATTCGACGAACTCGGTGAGATCAGCTGGACACAGTCATCGGTCCGGTATGCCATGATCCTTTCGATGTCCCAGGCCCTGTAGGACTCGATTACCTCGATGGCGGTTTCACGTCTTTTCGACATATTCGGGTGTGATTTCAGAGTTGGTATGTCAATATGGGTTCCTCGTGTCTGGTCCAACAGGTTTTGTCGAGCAGTGGTTGAGACTTTTGAGAACAGAGGGGAGGTAGGGTTGAGAAATTGGGCAACCACACCAAATAGAGGACTTTGGGGTCCATTATATGCTAATCAACGGGTACTTTTATGTAGGCTCCGGGAGGTATGATAGGTCGCCTGGGTCGCTTAAAGGTGTGGTCCGACGGGAGAACACGGTTAACTGTCTCGGCCCTCATAACCACCTTGGGCCACGAGGATGGATATGGTGGAGTCGGTATGAATCTCCTATTCTTAGTGCGGGCTAGAGTATCCGTTATCAATGTCGGGCTTCCCCTCGGGGTGGGACCCATGATGTGATCTCGTGTGACAGACACGGGGTTGCTACGATGTCTCGGCCGAGTAAAGATTTCAGCCGTCAACCTCGCTACTCAAAAGTTGAACCCGACTTGGCACATTTAATGGAGGAGGCCTGGACATTGTCGAAGCAAGCAATAGCGTTCAAAGGGACACATTCGCTTCGTCCTGCATGTTTTGCTATTCATTCCATATTACTTGGCTAGATATAAGCACCCGGCCTTGTGCTCTCTCCAACTGCCCCGGCTTCATCCTTCTCTGATGTGGAATCCGTGACTGACACTGCCCACCCTAGGCCACGCTAGCACTTCCAATACTGACGCCGATTATACGTAGTACGGCCTGAGCGTCTGGAAGTGGTGTTTGAAAGGCGTCACTCACGGACATATCGATCTGTTTTGAAGTATTCTGTTTCAAGAATATAGTGCGGAGACTTCTATTGAACGAGCATGGATATGCCGAACAATTGAAGCCGGGACATCGCCCATAGCAACCCTGGGAAATATTGGTGCTGACCTCGAATAGAAAAGGACGTCGTGAGTGATCGGCACTTCATGGTGATCCAACGGACGATCCTTCAACGCACACTATTCGAAGATCTCCATATGCAAGATGAGCCAAGAATGCAGGGTCTTCATCACTTTGGTGGCTCAACACCACCACTGATTTCCGCCAACCTCTTCAACAGTCCGTCCTGTGCCGCCTCATCATCCGCAATCTTCAAACATGATGTTTCCTTTGAGTTGTAGAAATACTTCCCCGTCTTTCCCTGGGCATCTCCCTTCCCCAAAGCCAGCATGAGGAACGACTTGATACTCTCCTCAATATCCCCCGGTGCACTCTTGCCCCCCATCTTGGTCGGCACCCATCCCGGATCAACCGCATTACTCTCCACGCCCAAGCCCGCAAACCGCCTCGCAAAAGCCTTGGCCAACATGATACCGTGCAACTTGGAATCCCCATAGACAGACCCCTCCAACGCATCAAGCCTCAGGCTCCCGCCCCGATGCATCCCAGAGCTGACATACACCAGCCTCCTGGGCCTCTCCATCAGACACGTCAACACATACGGCGCGAGCGTGTTGACCGCGAACAAGCTGGGCAGCCCGGACTTGCCCGCGACGTGCTCCATGCCCAGGAACAGGCCCGCGTTGTGCATGACGCAGTCGAAGGGGCCCAGCCTGTCCGCCTCCGCCGCCAGCTGCCTCGTCTCCTCGATGCTGGTCAGGTCCGCGACCAGGACGGCGTCGGAGCCCGGGCAGGCGGCCTGCGCGTCTTTGGCGCGCTGGGCGTTGCGGGCGTGGAGGACGACGGAGTGGCCTTGTTTGATGAGGCGTTGGGCGGTGAGGCTGCCTAGGCCGTCCGAGGAGCCGGTTATGAAGATACGTGCCATGTTGTAGTTTTTCTGGTCGGTTTTTTGTTTTGTTTTGGGTTTTCGTTCTTAAGGTTCAAGATCATGTGGTTGGTGGCGTTATTGTTCTGGAGTTGCCGGGTTCCCTTTTGCTTTCATATGCTGGATCCCGAGGTCCACCTCGAGCTGTGCCGATGACTGCGGGAAGGCAAGACTAAGTAAGTACTTAATCTAGACCGGACATATATCGGAGGATGGGAAAGTTAAGCCTGATAACAATTCATCATGACGCTCTGTGTCGTGATATGATGATCTGGTTGTGATCACCACCTGGTGATTTATAATCACCACCTTTCTGACCTGTAGTTCAATCTTACTGTTGTCGGTGACAGCTCACCGTCTCGAGTACACTCTGATGGTCACTTTCTGACTAAACACTATCACGGCTGCTATTTTGATCGTGGGATCGGAACAGCCCAGAAGATCCCATAAGCTCCCTTGCCATTGAAAATGATGCCTGACGGGGTGTGCAACACTCAGAGATTGTAGATCGGATCAGAGAGAATGAGTCGGGGCGGGCAGAAGAACGCCCTGTCATGATGAGCTTGTCTATTCATTTGATTTTTTTTTCCTTTCCCCGTCATAGCCTTTGCCAGACGCTGTCTAACAGATACCATGAATTGGCCAACCATCATATAATTTGTGTGTAGCCGCGACTGTCATGATTATCCCATGATCATTTGTCTCATCAACATCAAATCCCCCCAGATACCAGCAGACAAGCTGCTTACAGCTTCTGCATGGCAACAATGTCCGAAGACTGGACGTAGTCCTCGAAGCTCTGGATCTCCTCCTCGAGCTCCTCCAGGGAGACCTTGTCGTCCTCGACAACGAGGTTGATCTGGAGCTTCTTGATACCGAAACCAACGGGGACCCACTTGGAGGCACCCCAAACCAGACCATCCTTCTCGATTCCTCGCACGGAAGCCTCAAGGGCCTTCAGGTCGGTCTCGTCATCTGTAGTGACTCGTGTTAGCATACCCATCTTAATAATCCAGTCCCCACATCCCTTGTTTGCGATTGGGAAAAAACGTACCCCAAGGCTTAACATCCATCGTCACGATAGACTTGGCAGCGGGCTTGGTCTTGCCCTCCTTCTTCTTGCGGTACTCCTCCAGACGCTCCTCACGGATACGGGCAGCCTCGGTGTCCTCCTCCTCGTCGTCGGAGCCGAACAGGTCGACGTCCTCATCGTCCTCAGCGGCCTTCTCGGGGGCCTTGGCGGGGTTCAGGGTGAGCTCCGACTCCTCGGGGCCGTAGACGGTGTAGGGCTTGGAAGCGTCGCCGGAGAGGGTGGCGAACTCGGACTCGTAAGAGGCGATGTGCTTGTACCACCGGGCAGCGTTGGGGTACTTGGTGGCGTCGGGGGCGGAGCTGATGGCCTTGAAGCAGGCAACGTCGGCCTGGGAGGCAGTGTAGCTATTCCGGTGGAAAGATGGGTTGTTAGAAAATAGCTGTCAGGCAAAGTTGGACCAGATAGGCCAGTTGTGTGCGGGGTCCACGCAGAAGATAGTAACGGAGGTAGACGATGGTGGATCAGAGATGCAACTGAGTTGCTGGGTTTGTCTTCGTTGTACAGGTCTTGAGTCTGCTCAGAAACACGGACCATTGAAATCATCATGTAATATCGTCCGTCCGTCCGTCCGTTATTATCAAGGGAAGTTATAGTTGTATACATACCCGGTGATGTAGGAGCGAGTGCTCAGGTAGCTGTTAAGAACAGACAGACCAGCATCGCTGACGAGATCGGAGAAACCCATTTTGAATGAAGATTAGGAGGTGGTATCGGTTTGATGGGCGGGTATCAAGAAGGGAGGTGAGGATTGTTTGTGGTGAAGCAGAAAAAAAGTTGGTTGAGAGATTGTTATGTTGCTGCCCAAAGAAAACACAAGTCAGACTTCCAACGTTAGCAAATTTTCGTACCCCGCGCTACGGCGGGCTTCCATTCCTGGCCAAACCTTGCCTGAGGCATCAATTCCAGCTTTCTTCCCGCGCCCAGCCCCGCCAGCCCGCCAGCCCCCACCATCAATTATCCCCCCTTATCGCTTATCGTTGCTGAGCCAATGGACCAGGGCAGGGTTCAGGTTCGGACCTTGTGATCCGTCTCCAGTTCAATCCCGCTTTTCTTCAACATCCATCCCCCTTTCTTGTCACCCATATGAGACTTCCGGCTTGCCTGATCTGATATCTGCTCCTGCCAAGCACACCCAAGGGCTCCTGGACCTCGAAAGCAAAACTTAATGGCATGGCGTTCATTTATGCAAATTGTCTCGATGTTGCCTCCTCTGAACAACACGAAACGCTATTCTCAGAACTGGTGATGGGACGACGGTCACATGCCGAAGATCCACCCTCATCTAAAATATCGTGCCATGAACCCTGAACCTCACCCTCACAGCCTCACGGCCTTTATTGACCAACATCAATGGATGAAGCCATGACTAGGTATCTTGGTGCATAGGACGATACTATAGCCCCCCCTCCTCCTCGAAGTCCGGGACACTCTCAAATCGCCACATAGACAGTCTTATATGCTTAAGTGGGCAATGGAGCTGCTGCATGTCGGCTGATGACCGAAATGGTCCATGGGAATGGTCCATGCAAAGCGTTACAGGTCGCTTGAAACAGACAGCGGAGTCGTCCCAGGTTTCTTAAACACCACTCTCAGCTCTAGGTACGAAGTATTCTTCGGAACCTTCCCATGCTCAACTCAAGTATATTCAAGCATACCTCGGAAAATAAAAAGACAGCCAATCCCATCTTGGAAGACTGTCCAGGTGATCTTGAACCTTACACGCATCCACCCGAGTATACCTAGGTATATAATAACTATAATACGTTGCTGGATCAACAAAACAGCTGGGCTGTCTACTGTTATCAACCACCCATTCTTCACTAATACCTTTTGCCCAAAATGCGGTTTTCTTTCTTCCTTGCCTGCACAATGGCTCTGGGCACTTGGGCTGCCCCTGTCGCCTACCTACAAGTACGCAGAGATCCATCTGGAAAGCTGGCTGTCAAGGTATGCTTATGCCCCTGTCTTTCCCACCCTAGACTTTGTACTAAGCCTATGATTACAGACCGTCGTACGTCCTGATGACATTCTGGAGCGAGATCCTCTGTCCCAGTCCAGGCGCGGCCTTGTCGAACATATACCGTTGCACACCTTCTGAAGTCCCAGCGCAACGGCAACCCGGTGAAAGAGAGAAAACAAAGACCCCCTGTTTGGTCTAACACATATATCCCCACCAAACACGACCTTCTCGAGTCGCATTCGCGGGACCAGCCGCTTCACCATATTACCCACTAGCGGCATTCGCGATGTTCTTCGTTGAATACGAAGCATGCGCCTGTCGAGGTGCTCATGCCCAAGAGTTGAGAGAGGCAGTGCATGAGTGGGGCAGGAAACCAAAGCATGGATCGCCAATATGAACCCCATAACGAAGCCTACCTCACCGTTTCATCACGGCCAATAGCTCGTGAGCTTGGGGAGTCATTTGAGGGAGTTTTAATATTCATCTTCGAGCTACCGATCTGGTCAGCTCGGAATCATTCTGGTGCCAGGAGCTGTAGCCGTGGGCTTTGTCCGGTCGCTCTCGTGAAGGGCACATAATCGCATCTAAGAAGGCCGGAGCTATTACCTATCAACCATCATATTCATGACGTTTCATACAGATTCATTGTTAATATTATTCAGCTATTCCACCCTTCCAACTCACGGCACTACCGTATCGTGCCAAGATCCATTGGGGAGAATCGCATTTTCCGACTACTCGTCAGGTCCCTCCAGTGGCTCATCCGACATAGCGACCAATATTGCACTCAAGTCGGGCTCACTTTTGAAAGTCTTATCAAATGGCCACATAGGCCTCCTGATCCTCTTGTGTCCCAACCTCTCCAGGTCCTGATCAACTCCACCAGGCGTGAGACCTAGCATCCAATCCTTGGCCATATCGTACAGTTCAGGCTCTAGATACCCAATCTTGACAATCACGATGTCTGCCTTCCTTGGTTCAAGGTCGAGGTCCGTAAAGTCCTTCTCCTTGTGATATGGCTTTCGTAGTTTGCTTAGTATGGCATACACACTGCCCACTTGCAAGACAACCTCTGTGACGGCGTCTTTGTCCCCATGTTTTATGGAGTGGACACGGCCGGTCATTGTGAGTGGGCCAGCATGGATGTCGTCGACCTCTGCTCCCGCTGTGACAGTCACCTTTCCTCCCACACCAGCCTCAACACACTCTCCAATGGCCTGGGGACCAGGAACACTCGCATATATCACCTTCGGCCCCGTGTCGACTTGAAACTCCTCCCGTTCTAGTAACCTCGTCAACCCCCAAGTAACATCGCCCGCCCCTCCAGCTGTAGGATTATCCCCACTATCACTGATGAAGAAAGGCCGTTTGCTCTCGTCTCGAATCCTCACCAGCGCGGTATCCAAACACTCCTTGTAACTCCCCGTCGGCGCAACGAAATGGAACTCCTTACGGGACTTCCAGAACAACCGCGCCAGTTTCTCCGCCCCACTAGCCACGGCGTTCTCGTCCCACCCGGTCACAACGACCACAGCACGGTTGCGGGGCTCATCGGCCCAAGCGTACCCAACCCAGATAGCCGCATCCAATACTCCCTCGACAGCCTCGACGCCCGGCACCGCAGCGTAAATCGTCTTTCCGGGCTCGTCGCGGGTGCTCGTCTGTTCACCAGGGAGTAAGATCGGCAGCGGCACCCAGGCCTTCAGCGGCCTGTAGTCCTTGACTCCAATCTCCTTTCTCCTCAGTACCTCCAGCAAATTCCCACAAGCCCTCTGCATCGTCTCGACGACATCCACATGCGGTGCCGTGCGATAACACGTAATCAGGTCACACAGGTGGGCCAAGTCCCGGCTCACATTCCCATGGAGGTCCATACTAGCACTGACGACGCACTCGGGGCCGATAACGCCTCTAATCCGGCGGAGCAGTTCGGCTTCAGGGTCAAGCATGTCCGCGACGCACATTGCGCCATGGATATCGTACCACAGCCCATCCAGACCCCTCCCATCCTCCTCCTTGCACTCCCCGACGATGATCTCCAGCCGTGCCAGCATGTCGGCGGAGAGCTCCTCGAAGGCGGCGCGGGTGACCTCCCCGCCGGGCAGGGCATGGCCGGTGAGTGCGCCCCTCCAGGCCGCGGCGGTGCTGAGTGGTGTCCCGGGGCCGAGGACGGCGGAGTGGTAGGTGAGGATCTCGGCGTCGCCGCGGCGGGGGTGGAATGCGGGTGCTTGGGTGCGGGCGGGAGAGAAGGTGGAGGTTTCGATGGCCAGGCCTGCTATGGCTATTGTTGGTTTGCGGGGTGACATGATGGGTGTGGTGTGGTGTGGTGGATGAAGATGACGGGTAGTCGTTAGATAGGTCAGTGGTAAAAGATGAGACAAGGTGAGGTTTGACGTGGTGGATGATAAGATGGAATGTGATGTTCTGAAGGAAAGATACGGCAGGGCGCCGGAGGCGTGCCGGGCCGCCGAGGGCCGGAGCGGACCATCCGGTTTCACGTACATATATGTATGTAACGGGCCGGACAGGATCAGATTCCGCACTTCAAATTTGATTTTTTTTCTCAGTGTAGGGCTGGAGAAAATAATACTTGTCTGCTACGACTACAAATACTCCTGATAATTTTAATTGATACTTGGACATAGTCTGGGTATACATATAACATGGCCAGGGCTGTTGTGTCACTTGTGTGTACTAGTAATTATCAATATGCTAACAGCGGCGACGATTTTTGAGTATCTGTCAAGTCACACTCCACGTATACGATCACGAAGTAGAACAGCTAACCTTGGGACCGCACTATAGGCTGGACGTTCTATTACTTACTCATCATGGTAAGGATTCACGAGATCACTTTGCCTGCTATCTTTTGCAGCCTAGCGTCGACCACTCCGTACAACGCTCCTAGGTATATCCTACATGATTCTAGTTCATACAATTTAGTTTTATGAAGAAGGCTCTATGTCCCCAGATACGGCGGCCAGAATACGTCACAGCCCTGATTTACTGTGTATCATATCATCAAAGAGGGCGTGAAGTCCCAACCGTGCACAGCTCCGTGGGAGAGCTAGACATTAGCACTACGCCTCTCATATAGTCTTCCGCATTTGTTGTTGTCCTTGTTGCCTTCTTCCATTCTTCAGAACAACCCTCAAGAACCCGGTTGCGTGCTGCCGCTTCATTTGTCGGCATTCGTTGTTGGCTTCCCATCGGTCACATCCCAACCTTGGAATAATCCAGATCCCTTCAGACACACCCTCACTAATCCTTACATGTGCGTAATGCGCTCCGCAACTACCTTGAACCGAACACCGCGCTGCTCAAACGCCTCGTGGATAATATCGTACCAAACTGTAGAACACTCCATATTAGCCTGAGGACTCAACAAGTGGATGGCCTCGTAATGAGGATAGGTGATCTCACGCGGCAGTGGGTCCTCGACTCCGTAGCAGAAGGTGACTTGCTCAAGGTGGAGGAAGTATTCGGGAACACGAGCGCAAACAGCCTCCAGAAACTCCAGGGCCGCAACCCGTGCCTGATACATAGGCTTGTCATCGGCCTTGTTCATTCCGGGGAGCTTTAAGGGGCCCATGCCATACCCCGAAGCGCGCCAGCTATCAACACAATTGATGTCGGTTGACAGGGCGAGACTGTTCAGCGAAGGCGGGAGCACCGCGGTTGGGCAGGACACGACGTACACACCGCCGGGCTGTTTCTCAACGAGGTAATGGAGCGGCATCCTGAGTGTGCGCAAGCCCGAGAGAGGCTGCAAGTTGAGAACTCCGTGCGGTCCAAGGAGATTGCTGAAGTCGCAGGTATAGTGCAGATCGAGGTCGAGAGTCTCCAGATCATGAAGCTTTGCCAGGCCATCAGACAGACATACCCCAGTAGATATGGTGGCATGGTCTGCAGTCTGCGCCTTAGCCGCCTGAGCATCGGTAGAGACGGACAAGTTTTGTAAGCAGGGAAAGGCGTTGCATATGTCGACGATGTGCAGAGGCGTGCATGCACTCTGGTGCAGTTCGATCGTCGTTATGTTCCGGAACTGGAAGTTGCTAGAATCTGAAGTGTGGCAGAGTGTTAGTAATTACTCAAGAAAGGTTAAAAAGTGACTCGTAGACAGTCAGCTAATGTTTCAATTACTCACTGCGTTGCCATCTGGAGCTGAAGGTTACTAGCTTCCTATCCGCACTTGCGGGGGTGAGATCAAACCACACCCCATTGTCTCTGTAGCAAATGAGCTTCCGTACGCTGGGTATATCGAGAGGGCCCCGACAGTGATCAGTCTCAAGCTGGCCATTGAGCGTTTTCCTATCCCCAAGCAGATGGACGGTTGTCAATTTGGGCAGGAAGCGGAAAGGACTTCTCGCTGCTGCGTAGAACCACTCCCAAAATGGCAGATAAATGGAAGTATCCACCATTCCATGAGTTGCTGGCATTGCCAAGCTCATCGTTTCGAGGTTCATCATCCACTTGAGAACGTATAGGTGCAATCTGCCGAGTGGGTACCAACATTGGCAGGCTTCCGACTTGTATCCAGACATGCCGATGAGTTCATTTTCTTCACAGGACAGCAACGGACTCGTGTCGAGTTCTCTGAAACCCTCGTCGGTGGCATGATAGGGAACTTGCAGGACCAGGTCTTTGGTATACTGCGCGAGTCCCTCTCCATATGTGTCGAGTGTACGCACGAGCTTGACAAGCACGTCCGAGTTGTCGACGATGATGCCCCGGTACAAGTATGGACGGATAGCCTCGTGCATCCGCTTTGAGACCAGGCCGAGATTTCGGAGATCATTCTGAGCGCCCTTGTATGCGCGCATAGAAGTGGCGTCGAGATATGGCTGGATGTTGGTGGGCGTCAACTGCTCTGCGAAGCACATGAGGATTTCGCTGGGGAGAGACTCGAATGTAGGGGCAGATGGAGGCGCATCAGCAACGGTTGCAAGTTCATCGGAGGGGGTGCCAGTCGCATTCTGAGCAGTTTCTGGGTTATCGGATGGTCGAGTAACCTGACGAAGTCTCTCCTGCACGCCTCTACTGCGTAGGAGAGCTGCGGCGCCTGGCCAAAGGGCGATCAGCCGAAGTATGATGGCGTTCAGCTGTTCTGGGGTCCATGAATTCTCCATTGTTGCAAATTGGACGGAGAATCAGTTCATATGGTGCGCCGTTGTCAAACTCAAGTGTAAGTTCCTGGGAGTTGGTGTCGTTAGATGCGATGCTGGTCAGCTTGGGATGCTCTAGGTAGAAAGCCCTACCTAGGTAGAGATCGGCATTTCTGGGAAGAATAACAACGAACCTTTTACGGGCCTCGGTAGCGAGGAGATATGTACAGGGAAAGAGCCCAGCTTATGCCAGTTGGTGAGGACGGAGAGATAATTCACAGAAGAAACAACGAAAACACCGTGGTGATATGCTTTGTTGTTAATGCGCGGCACTCAAGTTTTTCCAGTGTACATACCTAGGTAGTCGGTTGAGGTAGTGGTAGAAGCCAAGACGGGTCAAGCAGTGTCTGCTGGCTGGCTGACTCTATCTGTTGCCTAAATATGTGAATATATGTATTCACTTTACGTATGACCTGAAAGTTGAGGTTGTAGCGGGGTTGGACTTCGGATAGTGCTAAGGGAACTGTGTTATGAAGTGTGGAACCTGACGTCCACCTAGACACCACACGCCTCCTTTGTTGCGGGACTGGCATAGTATATGGGTAATTCTACACTTTCTCTACTGGATAGAGGCCGTATGACCTTTCAATTCAGGCTATAATTTATAGAACACTACCTTGTTTTTGCTTATATCGATCCTTAATACGTTCACTGAGAGCCACTGGTGAATATGCTGGCAAGGTTCCAAAATACTCTTTGCTGCTCACTCTCGGCAAGACAACTGTCAATAACCGAGGGCTTGGGCCAAAATTTCTCCATTTTTCTTAAAAGTTCGCAGGTACGATATCCAAAGAGCTCCATTGAGGGACTGCTGTTCTTCAGAGTGAAGTCGAGTTTCAACACCTGAAGACATGTTGTCCTTCTTAATTACAACCAACCAGTCTTGGTAATTTGATAATTACGAAACCCGAGGACGCTCCACTCAAAGACCGGTGTCACTTAGCGGGATGACTTACTTACAAAGATTACATACATTAGTACCGTTGGCTAAAACAGCCCGATCAGTCCCCCCCAACAGCCAAAGTTACCTAGGTAGTTACCATATATACCATCTTTTTATCAACAGTCTTAATAGCAGGCCGAGTAGGGGGGCCCAGAAGCCTGCAGCTTGGTGCCTAGAAAGGTACCTAGGTAGTACCCTACTCGATTTCTGCCTACAAATGTGGTACCTATATTCGAAGGCATACCTGGACATATATACGTAAACACCTAGATACTTAAAGCATACGTATCTGAAACAAAGTGCTACTCGGACAATGTTCATTCTATCTCGAGAATCACAGGCATCCGTTGACCAACATGAGCGCAAACTAAGGCGACCATACGACCCGACTACTACTAATGACAATACCACTACCACTACCAGTCCCAATCCCGGTGCACAGTCTGGAGACGACCCCTTTGCTTACACTCGGCCACCCTTCCCATACGCCCCCGGTAAATGCTTCGACATCAAGCCACATAACCCTCCACCTCCCTTCGATGGCGGTAAGTGGTACATAAACTGTCCACCCGAGGAATGGAACTGGGAACCATGGCGCAACGGTCTTCGACCACCTACACCAATGGACAGGTGCCTCGAGCATCCACCCAGGAGAACAACCGCTCCTCAAGACCAGAATGTTCGTCTCATAGTAATTACCCGCCAAACACGCTGGGGCCAGGACTTCGGCGCTCAGTTGGTTGAATGCCACCTGAGTGATCCAAAGGCCAAGCTGGTTGCTAAAATCTTCGACCCCCTTTACGTTTTCGATGACGAATGGCACTCGCCCACTTACTGTTTTCCGAGCGCTATTACTCAAGCGAGGCAGCCGCCTACATGGGGATCGAAGAGTGGGACTTGGATGGGGAATTCACACCCAGATTCCATGGTTTCTGGTTCTTGGAGATAGCCGTGCGCATCAATGGCAATCGAGAGGTCCGTCGCGAGGTCCGCCTCATTTTGCAGGAGTTCATCTCGGGTGATACCATGGAGGCCCTGGTTGTAAGCGGAGAGGCACAGAACATCAGCCTAGATGCCCGGATGGAGACGATGGCCCAGCCTTTGAAGATGCACAGCAAGCTTGCTTTCATCGAAGTGTGGCAAGAGGACAGATACTCTCGGAATATGATGGTCGGCAAGGATTCAGAAGACAAGTGGCACGTTACGTTGATCGACTTCGACGGTGCGACAGCAGGTAGGTGCCTGATAGGATATACTCTGAAGTATGGAGAGGAAAGGAAGGGAGGTCCTCCCTTCTGACTAGATATAAGTCCAAAGCCCCCCCCCCCCGAGGGTCCGTTGAGGGCCTGCGGCTATAGGGTTAGGGTCACTACCTTATTACCCCTATGCACGAGCCAACAGGCTCCGGCCCATGACAATACCTGACTGTCTTTACACGATCTACTGTAGCATCCTTTTCGAGTAAACCTTGGACTCTTAGTCTCGCTCTATCTTCCAAATATATCATAATATCAGAATCTGGGAACCCCTCAGAGAGGATTCTCAAAATCTGCTCGACAAAATGCGTGAGATGAGCGTGGCCGGGTAGGCCTCTACCCTTCCCCTCTCTCCAATCTATGCGAACGAGACTAACCGAACAACGATGGGAAGCCTCATTCCTGGCGACGAGAAGGTGAAGGATTTCCTCGGGTCACTTCCCAACGAGCTTCTCGGGGAAATTGCCGAGCTTTTACTGCCAAATCCGACAGCCCTCCCCAACCCCGAGGCTCATCACTCCAGCGCTGCGGGTGTGGAGGAGAGACAGGGCCGCGAAGCTCTGCGCAACCTCTGCTTGGTTTCACACCAATTCGACGGAAATTTTCGACCATTCCTGTTCAAAGCTCCCGTCGTTTCGGATTCCGGGGTTCTTCTTCGCCTGTATCGAACCCTTGTTGAGAAGCCAGCTCTGGGACAGTACGTCAAGCGCCTTGTCTACGAAGTGGCCATCGACTCCGAGGACCCGCGCCATGTCAAGCTCAATCACAATATCCTCAGCGCGACGCAATTCTTCAATGCCATGCAAGCTTGGCACTCCAGCAACCATACGTCGATGGAATACTTGGAGCATGAGCTTACTTGCTCACTCTACTTCGCCATCCTAGAGACAACGACCAATCTGGAGTGGCTATCCCTCAATATCCAGTCACGTCGCATCAAGAGCAAGTCGCAATCCCACTTGGAGCTCTACAGTAACTCTTTTTATCCTCTTGCGAGGCAAGTCTCCGCTGCCTCGAACTGTTCCACTGATGAGCGCCCTTTCCTCCCGAAACTCAAGAGCCTGTCGCTCCTTGGGAACAACTCCCGACCATCTCTTGCGGCTTTTCCTGCTGGAATTCTGGACCACTTCCTACGACTATCAAGCCTGGAGGAGTTGATCTGTTTCCGTGACAATGGAAGGTGGCACGATCTACTACTACGTAACGGAGGGGGATACATTCGAGGTGAGTTCCCGCCGGAGAGAATCGTAATAGTTTGATAGAAATGGTTAACAAAGCCAAATCCTTTCCATCTCTCTCTGATATCACACTTCCTCTCTGTTTCTCCTCTCCACTCAGGTCTCTTCGTTGTTTGAATAGTTGGATCCACCAAAAGATTACTAACAAGTTGTATACTACTAGGCGTCCGACAAGTTTCTACGTCAATCACTTCACTGCGCCTGGAAAACAGCTCCTGCCATCCACCCGACATCTACCACGTCTGTAACACGTTCCCGTCTCTCAAGTCTTTTTCAATAATTACCAATTCAATGGATGGTAGTCGACATATTGCGGACAACAGGGCTGGTATATTAGAAGGAGCCGGACTCTTGTCCGACGCGCTAGCCATGTTGAAGGACCTCCAAAGCCTCACACTTGACATCTATTTGACGTCGTATGATTTTTACAAGCTGGGCCCTCTCACGGTCCTTGACCTTCGGCCCCTCTCGAACCTTCGCTACCTGCGAGTGCCCCTCAAGTTCTTTCTTATACCCTATACGATGCGCAAGGCTAGTGCGGGTCTGTTGACCCATCCTTTCTGCTCTCCAGTCTCCGTCCTGCCGCCATCGCTGGTGAGCTTGACGATTTGGATCGATGTCTCATGGGACCCTGTCCTCTACGAAAGGAACCACATCAGTGGTGTCAGTCTCAGGCACGACGTTCCTGATTTCCTGAACTTCCTGGCGTATCATTCTGGCCCTGACGGCAGATTCACTGAGCTGCAAGAAGTCGCCTACCGCTACCGTATTGGCGACTATACCAACGACGCAAAGCATGGAGACTATGTCGCCGCCTTGGAGGAGGCGTTTGGTAACAAAGGCGTTATGTTCTCAGCGTTGGAGGAGGAAATGCAAGAGGAGGATCTGTGAAGGTGGATTGGGATCGATGCAGTCAGTCCACTGGGGTGTACGCCTAATTGGGGGAAGAACGTGGGTATGTAATGAACGAGATTTCTGTAGCTGCAGATCTGTTATCAGGTTGAGCGAAGCTCTCCATTTTCCGCATGACCCCTTGACTGTTGAGTGCATCATATTTGTATTGTTAGTATACACCCATTGGCCCGCCATCGGAATCGATGGCTAACAGGACATCGAACATAATGTCAAGACAGCCGAGATGGATTGGTCGTCATGACGACTGGACATAGGCAACCAACGGACACATGGCAATGCAGCCCTACCCGTTTGCGTCAGTGAGCGAGGGCACCGACAAATACTGGTAATGCTTTATGCACCTCCATGTGTGCACAAAACGTGGGTGAGTGTGCAGGTGCTGCAGAGTTGTCCTTATCAGGCAGTACTTATTTACACCACTACCCACAGGAGTGACTGGGTCAGGAACATGTATGTACGGATTACACAGTAGTGTGTGGGTAGTATACATACAGTTTAATACGGATGCATACATGAGGAACCCACTAGGGGAGAGTCGGGAATACTGTAGGTACAGGAGTGGAGGAGGAAGGCTCTGAAAGGAAAAGAGCAGAGGAGCTATGGGGGGGAGTTGCAGTCATTGCACGTCCTGCTCCGCACCTCCATCACCACTCCCACCAACCGGAAAACGGAAGACGATATGCATGAAGGTGTCCAAGGCCGACTGCAACGCGTGATTGTGTGTCCGGGCACCCGGGCTGCCATGCTTGGCGTGTGTGTGGGGAAAGAGGACGCAGACATTCCCTCGTGGGAAGTTGTTGTTGTTGCTCACGTTGCCCCCTCCTCTCCTCCCCCCCCCCCTTCTTCTCTTTGAGTCCCGGCGAATCAGGTAGGTATCAACAGAAAATTAGTGTAGATACTGGGGTTGTGACGCCCGGTTGGTTTGGCAGGTCTGAATCTTTGGCTGTCGGGCATCAACGCGGGCCAATGTTTGTCTTGGGATACGCGTGCAGATGACTGCAAACTGCAGCTTGTCTGATTGCTTTTCTTTCCCCACTGTTCTTTGCATTGCAGACCAATACGGACATACATCTACAATAGGATCAGCTATGGGGTGACGAATCAGCTAGGGGAAGTCTATTTTTCCTTTAATGCGACGGTCTTTTTTATTTTATTTTTAATTTGGAAGGAGAAAGGAGGTTGGGAGGCACGGGAGGATTTCTTGAAATCTTCAAGTTGAGGGTTGATCGATGGTGGCAGGGCGGCAGGGTGGCAGGGTGGCTGGAGGGGAATACATACATACCATACCTATCATCCTGCCTGCCAGCAGTTAGTACAATTAGTAGGTACTCCGTACACCCTATACAAAGTAGGTACCGATATCCCAATCACTCCGGCAGAAGCAAAAGCAGGGAGCACCCTTCCTTCCACTGCCATGCCAATCGTTGTGGCCTATTTATTCATAGCATGCCATCCCATGTTGCCATGTTGAGGTTGGGCAAAAAGAAAGAAAGAAAGAAAGAAAGAAGAAACAAAATAAGAATGAAAATAAAAATAAAAATAAAAATAAGACTCAGCAATGTCAGATCACGGCCCAGTCGTGTAACATAAGGCGTTGTAAACAGACAGCGACTGGCAAAAACGAAGGACAACACAACAATATGTCCCCTGGTTCCCGGCTGTCCGTCACACCAAAGTGTCAGATATTTCGCCACCTAGTGTACAAACGGTCTCCGAGGTTGTTGCCTGTCAGCTTGTCTGTTCCATCAAGGCATCCGGCGTGTCAGCGTGTCCGGCACCAATGAATGCCCCGGAAAGCAGGATTCCAGTCTTGACTCATAGAAAATCAAGATGCCCGGGCACACGGCATAGTCGCACATCAGAACAAACCCAATGCCCAATCGATCTTGCAGTCTTCCATGCGCTGAAAGTGGGCACTGCGGGCATTGTGGATACCTAGGTAGGTATGTGGGTTTTTGTATCGGGAGACGAAAGCAAGATAGATAGTATGCAAGTCAAAAGTTCCCATGCCGTTCAATATTATCTATCCATCAACAAATCTATCCACACCTGGAGTTCTGGACCCCTGGAAATCCGGGGCGGGCCATATTTTACACCTACACACACCCGTGGGCCTCAACACCATCTCATATACACCATGCAGCACTATGCTACCCTCACTGCACCAGGAAAGGATCATCCGGCGTCTATTGTTACCATGTGTGATGTCCAGGTGCTTCTCGGCCCCCCCCCCTGGTTTCTGTAACCATGCTGCCGTAGTCCTGCCGATCTATTACTCCCGTATCATCGTAGCCGCGGAACAGATGCATCAAGGATGTATCAACCCGTCAGCCCGGTCAACAGCGTTTCCCCTGTTGGTTGTCAGCTGGGCAAGCCCTGGTAAAATCCCCTTCCCTTGACCCTCAAGTGCTTTGTCGATGCCCAACGAGGTTACGACGCTCGGGATTTGATTGACGCGCACATAATACTTTCCGTTTTTTCCCCCCTGCTTAGAGAAGGACTGCTTAGGGGGACAGCCACGGTAAATTATTACCACAAACTCTACCTGAGCCTTACATTGTATCGAAACTTCTGGCAAAATTCACAAAATAACCCCCCGTATCTGGTGCCAGCACCTTTCCCGTGTAACACGCCCGGTCACCCGTGTTTTAACCCGGTCTCCCCCCCCCCCCTTCTTTTAATACCTGTTACTCGCTCGCCTTACTTCTTTTGTTCCGTCTCATCCTTCTCTTATACTCATCAGGTTCGACAGATTAAGAAAGTCAACTACCGAAACCACCCTTCAAAAATCATCCTGAGAAATATGAGCATCAGGTCTCTCCAACTCACTTACCACCAACCAAAGCGATACCGAGACCGCTGAATTATTGATTCAAGAAACCACTTCATCAAGAGAAACCCCCCCCCCCTAGTCACGAAACATCAGCAGCAGCATACCTGTACCAATCCCCGAATAACTCACCACAATGACTTCTCGAGCATCTGGTTCCTGGGCCTTCCCAGGCGTGGAGTACATCTGGCCAGGAGACAAGTCCTCCAAGAGGAACAGCCTCCAGAGATCCAACAGCAGCTCCAACTCTGTCTCATCCACTAGCCCATCTTTGTCGTCAGTGACGGGACATGCACCCAGCTACGACAACTCCAACAGCACCAGCAACAGCCGCTCCAGTGCACAGCGGCCAACACGGCATGTGACCTTTGACAATGTCTCCGAGCTGTCCAGCATCTCGACGAGTTCGACCAAGGCATCGAACGGCAGCTCTGTTCCATCCTCAACCACCACCACCACCACTACCGCCCCCTCTCACCACGGCATCTCGCTCCGGCCCTCGAGGATGGCCAAGTCCGACGCGAGAACAGGCGGGAACACAACAGCTGGTTCCGGTCCTTTCCGGTCTGTGTACGGACTCGAACAACAGCAATACGTGTCACAGTCGTCGCACAACGCTTCCCAGGCGTATCACCGGCAACCCCCGGTGGCCACAGCCAGCTCACAGCAGAGCATCTTCGGGAACCCGCACGGGATTCGTGACCGTCCAACACTAGCTGCGCAACCACAACTCCCTGCCATTGCTCCCAACAGCAGCAGCAGCAGCAGCAACAGCAGCAACAACAACAACAGCAGCAGCAGCAGCAGCCGGTCTGGGGCTTCGGCAAATGCAGGGAACCCCTTTACCAGCAGCATTCCTAGCCTCAACCACCTCGGCATCCCGGGTTACGTCGGTGCGCCGCCCAGCCAACCGCCCATGCCCATGACCATGACCATGCCGATGCAGTTGCAGATGCCCGGGGCCTTCCCGAGCGAGGCGGTCGTCCCATACAGACGGCCCACGGACGTGTCCACGCAGCTGTCCATGTCCACCACCAATGACTCTTCCACAGACCATTACTCCAATGATGATGTCTGGGATTCGGAGGGGGACAGCGGGTCATGCCTGTCCAACAGCACGGATGCCACGACCGTGGCGTCGGATATTACGGAAAAGGGCGTTGATAGCTATACCACGGCGTCAGGGCACCATGCGCCTTCGTCTGGCACGGCGACTCCCACTCAGACGTCGCACCAAGACGGCCACGGCCATCTCGGTCCCGTCTTGTCACACCGTACCACTCGGGCGCCTATCCTGCGCCGCGCCGGACACCACAAGTCCGTGCTTTCCGCCGGGAGCAAGACATCTTCATCGTCGTCGTCTTCATCGTCGGTGAGATCGTCTTCGTCGCACCACTCCACCAAGACCGCATCTGACTCAACGGGTTCCAACTCGTCGACCGCCGGCACACGCAGCAGCGGGCCGCGCATCCACTTCGAGGTCAACAGGTCCCTGCAGTCGCCTGAGAGCCAGAGCGACATGCGCAAGAGGGAAAAGATCCAGCAGGCCCTCCTCGACAAGATCGAACAACTCAAGTCGGAGCAGGGCCAGTCGAGGGACACCGGCCCGCCGTCTTCGATCGCCTCTGTGCCTCCCAGGCAGGGCCTTACCGTCAGGTTTGCCGAGCCGGAGAAGGAGAAGGGGAAGCCGAGAGCGCTAGTCTCGGCGGCGCCAGAGCCGGTGAAGCCCAAGACCACCCCGGCGCCAGCCGCGCCGGTGGAACAGGCGAATCCGCAATCTCCTGCTCCTGCCCCTACCCCTGCTCCTGCTACTGCTCCTGCTCCTGTTCAAGCCCCGGCTCCCGCTCCCGCTCCCGCTCCCGCTGTCGCTCCTGTTCCTATTCCTGTGCCTATTCCCGCTCCCGCTCCCGTTCCTTCTGTATCGGAACAGGAGAAGAATCTCAGCCGGGAGCTCGTACTCCAGACGCGAGAGATCCAGAAGCTGGAGCTGGAGGTTGAGAAGCGCGACGTGCTCATCAAGGAGAAGGAGAAGCTCGAGCAGGAGATGAAGCTCAGGGAGGAAACTGCCGCTCTGGAGCGGAAGACGGAGCACGAACGGCAACTCAAGCAGCTCCAGAAGGAGAGGGCCGAGGCCGAGAAGGCCGAGAAGGAGCGCGAGAGAGCCCTCCAGAAAGAGCTCGCGCGGCTCGACAAGGAGAGGAAAGAGATCGAGAAGGCCGACAGGGAGCGGGAGCAAGAGATCCAGAAGCAGCGCCAGCAACTCGAGAAGGAAAAGGAGGAGGTCGAGAGGGCCCAGAAGGAGCATGAGAAGCTTCGGGCCTCCTTCATCGAACAGGGCCAGATGCTGTCCGACCTGAAGAGTCGGTTCGACGAGCAGTCCAAGACCCTGGAGGCCACCGAGGCCGAGCGCGTTGAATTGCAGGAGACGAAGGACGACTTCGAGCGGAAGTGTACCGACCTTTCTAGGACTCTCAGTCATGTCTCGGACAAGGAGCGGTTCGTCGTTGAGCAAGTCGCCAGCCTGCAGATCATCAAGGAGGCGCTGCAGGGACGCATTGGTCCTCTGGAGAAGCGCGTAGATGAGCAGAAACAGGAGATCGACGGGCTCAACAGGGAGCGCGATAACCTGTACCGGGATGTAAAGTCTTACCTCCTCAATATCACTGCGCTCGAGACGGAGATCAAAGGCTTGATTGAGGAGAAGCGCAGATACATCACCCAAGTCGGTGACCTCGAGAAGGCTAAGAGCGACCTCGAGAAAGAGAAGAGTGACCTCCAGGCTGATGTCAAGGACCGCGATGGGCAGATTAGCACATTGACGGACAATCTCGAAGCCCGGGCCAAGGAGACGCAGGAGCACATTGCCGCCCTCAAGGGTGAACACGTTAAAGAGATGGAGGGTCTTCAAGCCGCCAAACAAACCCAGCTCGATGAGCTCAAGGCAGAACACACGGCTCTTGTCGTCGAGCTTGAGGATCAGATTGCTGGCCTCAACGAGCATGTTGACGCTGCCCACGTTGACATCGACAACCTGAAGAACAACATCGCATCGCTGAAGGACAACCTAGCCGAGGAAAAGACCAAGTCAGACACCTTGGCCTCCGAGAAAGACAGCATTGTGACAGATCTCGAGGCTCACAAGTCCCTTGTAGTTGTGCAGGAGACCAACGTCCAGAACCTCCGCAGCGACATCGCAGCCCGTGACGAGGAGCTGGCCCAGATCAAGGAGACCAACAAGACCCTTCAGGCGGAGCACGAAGAGCTCCAGCAGCTGGCGGACTCTCTCGACGACCGTCAAAGCCAGGATCAGTCCAGCTTCAGGGACATACAAGCCAAGAACGCAGAGCTCGAGACACAGATCGCCAGCACCAAGGCGGAACTAGAGGAGCGCATCAGAGCCCTCGAAGTCGAGCGGGACACGGCTGCCTCGGCACTGGTCGTCGCGCAGGTCGAACTCAGCAACGCCAAAGCCGCCGCTGAGAAAGTCCCAGTTCTAGAGGAGGAGACAGCCAAGTTACCGGCCCTGACAACGGAGAAGGCAGAGCTGGAAGGCAAGGTGGCCGACCTGGAGTCGCACGCCTCGCAGATCCCGACTTTGCGAGCTCACTGCGACAAACTGACGGAGCAGCTCTCCGCGGCGAACAAGTTGATCGAGGGTCTCACGGCGGCGGCTCACGCTGGACTCAGCACTACTGCTGTTTCGTCTACCCCTGCGTCTCCTGTGATGACTCCGCTGAGTCCCAAGTTCCCTCAGGATATTTCCGTGCCGGAGGAGAGCCCGAAGCTGGCGCCGCAGCGGAAGGTTCGGAGCAGGGCGCCGAGTATGGTGAGGAGTATCTCGTCGAGGAGTACTGCGTCTACTAGGAGGGAGAGGGGGCCCAAGGACGACATAGCACTGGTGCTTGTGCGTGATTCTAAGGATCGGGGCAGTGTGGCGGTTGTCAGGAAGTCTGAGCTGAAGAGTCCGCGGTCGAGGAGCCAGCCGCCTGTTAAGGAGTAAGATGTATGATGAGTTGTGTTGTGGTAATGGTGGTGGTGATAATGATATGATTAGGCATGATTTATGATAGTGATGAACGACATGACGATGAGGATGAGGTATTGGATATGGCAGTTTCTCTTTCCTTTGTAACATGATTTGCATGATATTGTAACAATAACATTGACTGGGATTAGGTAGACGGACCTCGCAGGACAGCATAAAGGTAACATTTATGTAGAGGATAACGGTTGCAAGGACATCATGTATTGCCTACTGGTGGACACGGGGAAAGGGGGTGATAATGGGGCAGGAGGTGGAGACCAGCATACCTAGAGGAACATCTCAAACAATGTTACTACTTTCCTAGACCATTCTTCCAGTATACACAGTACTTGGGAGGGGACACCCAGCAGGAGCAAGCACCGTGATGTCGTGATGGCACTGTTGTGGCGTAGAAGAGATGCATGGTAGTTGGTTGTTGGTGTTAGCATTGGCGCCGGGATGTATGGATGGAAGGATTCAACCCTGGCATCGAACGTCCCCACCGCTGAATCTCCCGCGTCGTACATAAATCAATAGGAAGAAGCTCGGACCCGACCTGCTCTTCCTCCTCTCTATACAACTGAAGGAACATCTCGGTATTGGAGAGTGAACTTACCTCGACAATGACCTCATCAATCATCCCACGATCAGCCACAATTGCCACCCTAGCAGCCTGTGCTGTCCTCGGTGCGTACGGGACATTTGTTGCTGGTATAAAAAATGGCCTCTTCGACTCCATCACTAAATCTGCTGGGCAGGAGGTCCATGACAAGTATTTCCCGGGTGGCCCAGCTCCGTATAAGACGACATACACCGGGTTTGATGTAATCGACGGCCATCTGATCATATTGATCGCGTTCTTCACCTACATCATCGACGGCCCAAAGACGTGGGATGTCGTGTTGGTGTACTGGTATCTCATGTCGCAGTTCTGTGCGGGCTGGACGCTGTTGAGTCTGGAGGGTTTGAGAAAGGGGAATAAGGGACGTGTAGTGAGCTGGTAAGTAGGGGTGTTACCTCTCCTTTTCTGCCCGGATATGTGTGTGTGTGTGTGTGTGTGTGTGTGTGGTCTGGGCCAACTGTCGATGGTTTACTGACAGCTTCGGCAGGACTGGTGTCATGGGCTTCATCTTACAAACCTTCACCTTCACCATCACGGTGCCCGTCTACCTCATTATGCACCTCATTACCTCACCTATGAGCACCGCCGAAGTCAGTTCGCAGGCCATCTTGGTCGACACGAGCGACTCGGCGATCCTCCCGCTCAGCACGAGTCTCTCTTTCGTCATCCCCTCGGTCATGATGTATCTGTCAGCCCCCGCAAAGGTGTCTGCATCAACGCATTACACCTGGCAAGCGATATGGCAGGTATTTCCGGTGATGCAGAGCATCTACCATTGGATACTCAGGAGTATCCTACCGGGACCGAGCTCCAGAAGCAGCAGCAGCACCCGCGCCCACATTGTCGGTGTTTACCGCTACATCCTCTTCTTGTGTTTCGTGCCACAGATCCTCCTCCTCACCGTCGCCGTGACACCTGCTACCGTCGTGCCAGATGTCCTGAAGCCGATGTTCCAGGACGTCGACCTGGTATCGGCCTTCATTCCGTACTGGCCATGGAACTCGCCCACCGCTAACGAGCTCGCCGGGGCAGCTGCCGGTCTGGCTTCCGCGACGGTGGTGACGGCCGATGGCAAGGCCGACCTCGTCAAATTGTTCCTGCAGTGGGATGTGTACTGCGGCGGCGCGGCTATACTTACTTGGGCTGTCTTTATCTACGGCGTAGCGAGGCCGGAGAAGAGCGTTATTGGAAGTATCGTGCCCAAAGCGGTGTTCTGGATGGTGCTGGGTGGTCCAGTGGGGGCTGCAGCTATGCTGCTTTTGGAGAGGGATGCGGCGGCCATCGGAGATGCTGCTGAGAGGAAGAAGAGGCACTGAGACGTCGAGCTCCCCAGTGTACTGTCCTATCTTTAGAACTTCAGATATAGACAATCTCTGGTGGATGGCGATGACCTTCATAGATATATGGCGTGGATAGTTGCACGAGAAATTGAGGGTATGCATATATACATAACAAGTATGCATGTATACGAGCTGCGTTATGCACGGCCCACATCACATGTCAAACTTTATACTTGTAGTTGCCCATATGCCATCACTTTCCAAATCCAACTCGAACCCTTTGCACGATGGCCGTGTCGGCACAGACACCCCCATCTTCCCAGGCGGCCGACCGACCCGACGACACCGCCGATTTCGACCTCTTCAGCGACGACCCAGACACCGACTCAAGCGAAGCGAGGACATGGCTCCAACAGCGAGCCGAAACCGCACGGCGTGAAAAGCTCGCCCAGCTACCCCCTCCCTCCCGTCGAACATGCGCACAGAACCGTACCGCCTACGTTCTTTCGGGGCATCGTCTCCAGCCGACGCGGGTTGGAGGCGTCTTGTCGGTCGAGGAGTGCGAGCTAGCCATCGAGGCGGTAGTGGACTACGCGCGGAGGCAGGGCGGGTTACAAACAGAAAGGCATGCGAGCTTCGCCACGACCGACGTGCCCGTATCGGACCTCAGCCTGGCTGTGCCGCCAGAATTGGCCAAGGGCTCGGATATTGAGGTGGACAAAACAGTCGGCTGTAGGGTGCTGGAATGGGTCGAGCAACGAGTGTTGAGCAGGATCGCCAGCGCGACCGGCTTCAGGCCAGAGGATCTTGGATTGAAAGATCTATTCGTTGTGTGCTACTGTGGCAGTGATGCCTCCTCAACTGAGGAAGAGGATGGTATCGTTCGCTACCCCGTTCCATCCAAACAGGCTTCCCTTGCCATACATACCGATGGCTGCTTGACGAGCTTCTCCCTCCTGCTTAACCATCACCGTTCCTTCCGTGGCGGCGGCACCTTCTTCAAGGCTACTGGTGAGACTTTCCACCTCGAGCAGGGTGGACTGCTGATGCACGATGCCGGGCTGGAACATGCCGGTGCCGAGGTCGTCAGTGGGCAGAGGATAATGCTGGTTGGCTTTGTCGAGACCGTGGATGTTCTGAGGGAGAAGATGCGGTGGGAGAAGAAGAGCACACGAAGGCCGCCAGAGAGGGTGGCTACTTCATCGTAATTTCCTCTGTAGGATGGAAGTAGATTGGTGGGCGGTCAGAATCTGAAGCTCGGTCCGAGGCAACAGAGATGCCGGCACTGAGAGCTAACTAAATACTCATACCCTTTTCCGGGTGAACAAGATAATGGATGATAAACAGGGAAAGGTGCCGTGCAATTACTCAGGCCCAAATATATCCTAGAAAACGAGCTTCTAATACAAAGTTACAAAACAACTAAATCCAATCTTTGTGCCTCCGGAGTTTCAACCATCATACTGATGACCCAGGTAAACAGGCGGATCCAGCGCGTCTCACCGGATTCATCTTGTTCCAGGCTCTGCAAAACTGAAACGATGGTAGCGCTTGGGGCTCTGCCCAGGACGATACCCAAGCGTATCATCCCAGGCGGCTCCTCGTCATCATGCAACAGGTCCCATAATCGCAATACATCGGCTCTTGGACCCCTGGGGATTCTGAATTTCGAATTCAGGGAAGACAATGGGAGGCTCTCACTGTGTTCCGACCCATCTTGTTCTGTCTCACTTTCAAATACGCCGAAGACGCGCATTTCTGCGTCTATCTGTTCTAACAAGTCGGTTGGGTAACGGTCGCTGGATATGAGGACAGAGGCCTCGGGTATCCTGACTGATGCATCAGCTTCGATAGACCATGACTTGAGGGTTGGATGATCCTGGAGGTCCACATTGCCAAGGTAAGAGGACATAAGCCCGTAGTCGTTCTGTGGACGGCCAAAAGGCAGAAAGGTGCCATGGTATTCTGGGCCCGGGGGCCATATCGTCCCTTCGTCGTAGGTTGTGCACTCAGACATGAAAAACTCGGCACCCATCTTGGCCGCCGCCTCCCGAACAAAGGGGAGAGTATATGATCCCAGTACCAAGTCCTCGTCTGGGGGCGGACATCCATGCTTATGAAAGTACTCATCATACCACTCTGTCACACCTATCGCCGACATGACAGCCTCTGCGCGGCGTCCCTGACATGTACGCCTAGCCCCAAGATCTAAGATGGCGCAACGATGTAATTCCATAGAGGGGCCAGTGACGGCTCTGCGGACAACACGCAGCTGATCCTCTGCATACTGAAAGTCTTTGTACTTAGCCATCCAGCCTGAGACAAATCTGTCGGCATTGAAGAGAGTCATTAGCTGATGCAAGCTGACGGTCGTTCCAGGCACCAGTTCAAGTGGTTTCCAATCCCTATCACAGAGGATCAAATCAGGACATAATGATGATTCCTGTAGTGTCCATGTCGAGGATAGCCACGGGTCAACGTTGTATGGACTCTCGGCTGTCTTCAATTCGATAACGCCACCATCTATATCATTCTCCGTCTCTCTCAGCAAAGGTGCCGCCTTGTAGATGTCTTCTTCAGAGCTCAGGTACAAGCAGTTGAGTGCAAGCCATCTCATCGAAGCTTGGGTATATCTCCAAGAAGGTATTTGATTCATCCAGGCTATGCAGGCCGAGGCGTGGTAGAATATTGTCGCCTGTCGACTCACTTCGGAGACATATTCAGGTGACGTTGTGTCTTGCGGGAGACACACCAGATCAAACCAGATAAACCGCGTCTTGACGGGGGCTTGGGCCAAAATCACGGGGAGATCTAAAATCTCAAAGAGGATGTTCTCCGGGATGGCCCAGTCGACACCATCGAGGCGCGCAAGTGATCCGGGCCTCTTCTTCCATCGGCCCCAAGTGTGACTGATACATGTATATTCCACAGTGATCTCTTGGAGCAGTAACTCAGCGACACTTCTAGTCTGGCATGTTCTGAGATCCCAGAGATAGAGGGGGAGTTCATCAGGGTCAGTACTGCTCCCACCCCTTTCGATTGGCGGTAGCCAGGGGCTATTGTCGTAACTCTCCTGTAGATCCCTTCCATAGCGGAAGGTTCTCCCTTTTTCTTGGAAAGCGCATTCCTTAGTCATGAATTGCAGGACCAAAAAACCCGACTTTTGCCCCATGGAATGCATATGAGCGAGCCTACGGAACGTCCTTTGTCTCGTGTAGACTTGATCGTCATGGCGAATAGTAGCATCCCACTGTGGCCAGCAGAATTCTCTCCGCCACAGGCCAAATGTTATAGCTTGGTAATCGGAGGCCTCTAGCTGCAGAATGTCCTCGTCTGTCTCGACATGTGTGCAGATGTACAGCCTCGCCGCCGCGGACAACACTGGATCTTGGTAGGCGCCGTCCCACCAATCTCGTAGAACCTCCCAAGAACGTAGCTGTCCTTCGGAGAGGGATGCCCGGAACTCTGCCCTTGCGGCAGAAGACAATCTGGAAATCGTCGCTAGGTTGTCTCTGATGATCGGTAGGATCTGCTGCACATGCGCAGGGTGTTGTGCTACGTGGTCTAGCTGTAGCTCTGGGCCGTCGGCGTATTCCTCCCCCATTATGGCCATGAAACACAGCCAGTGGTGCAGAGAGATGCTAGCTTTGTCCTCTTCAGTGTGGTCGCCCATCTCTACCAGCCATGAATCGGGGACTTCGGCAAGAGTACTGAGGAAGATGACGAGTTTCATGGCCAAGGGGCACTCGTTCCTGCGGATATGGCCCTGCAGAATCCCAATACCCTCACCATCACTTGGTTCTTCACTCGACATACTGCCGCCGTTGGTCGGGAATGTTGTACGTCCCGACTTAAATATTTAGAAACGGCTGTCGCAGAGTGCTATTCACCGCACAGCGAACTAAAAGGGGCAAGACAGTAAGATGATGCGTTCTTGGGGAAGAGCGTTAACATGAGCAGTCAGGATCAGGTGACTGTCAACGAAAAGAAGAGGAGAAGACCTCTGACCCTGCCAGGGTAGGCTGTGTCCTCACGTGAATGTGTGGCGCTCCGTATGGGCCCCGAATTGGAGAATGGGCTTACTGATCCACGCAGTGTACGCTGCAGTGCTGGTGTTTCAACACAATTTGGTAGCGGCGTGGACTGTCACACTGCAGTTCCAGAAACGCCACCAAAGCCAGCCGCATATGATATGTTTCCCACATTAGCGAGGGCCGCTCCGACAGGGCTGAGTCTGGAGAGAGTTCAGTCTGCCCCTCCTACCCTCCCCCCCCTCCCCCGGTAGATATGGAGGGTCAATGAAAAAGAAGGATATAGAACACCATGGTTGACCTGACCTAGGCCTGTAGTCGAGGCACTATCCGGTAGCAGGACTAAGGGCGCTCACCCACGATACGCAGAAGTACGTACATATATACCTAGGTAGCTACTTAAAAAGGTATATATGAGTTTGCACTTCGAAGTCTTCGTGACACCTTCATGCCAACCGTAATCGTTCGTCCACATACTAAAGTCTCCCGGGAGTCGGACTGTCCGATATGTTCAGGGGTTCAGACATGCTGGTAGGGTTGAAGGATTTGAAGGTTGCAAGCCGACGACCCGGGGCCGGATGTTAAATATGGATACCGAGCCGACAGCCGGAAACAATAGCCAATTAGAGGGTTTAGAACCCCACATGATGGGTGACTCCCAGGCAGTCCAGTGCCACCAGCCCCCACTAACTAACCTGCTAACTAAGATGCCCGATGCCCGATATGCCCGACCGGGCCGAAGGTTGGAACCCTGGCAACAAACGACGATTTGCACATCATCCATCCCCCTTCTCCGCCAGTCCCGCCAGGTCCCCCGTCAGTCAGCCCTGTCCTGCCTGCCACGACACATGATATGATCCATCTTTCAAAGCCAACCGACCAACGCCTCTTAACTGCCGCGCTGCCAACTGCCCTGCCTTTTCTGTGTGAAGGAATCACAACCAGGCCCCGAAGAAGAGAGCTACGGTGATCCCGATCCTCACCACAGCTTGTCATCATTTGTTGACGAGAGACACCTTTTCATCATCACACGCAAACGCCAAGGATTCCCTTAATCTCTTCTCATCTGTTCCTTTGTCCAGATCTATTGTTTTTTTTTTTCGCAATGCCAGACTCCACACCGGCGTCGGCCGACCTTTCTCGCGCCACTCCCGAGGTCCAGAAATACCGTCCTCGAGCATGTCAATCGTGTGCTCGCTCTAAGATGCGTTGTGTATGGCCATCTGAGCCGGGAGCTACACCATGTCATAGGTGAGTTCGAGATAACTTCTCTCTCTCTCTCTCACTCTCTATCTTCTTATGCTCTCTCGATCTATGCATCTATCTCTCCTTCTTTTCTCCCTCTTCTCTCTGTCTCTCGTTTCAGACGGAGTGAACGGGGAAACCCCGTCAAGAGTTGGTTGGTTGGCCCTCAACTGCCCATCGCAATGTTTCCCCTCGGGCACGTCTTCGCATGCCGCTGATTCCGAACTGTCCTGGCCTGCTGTTGCTATTTCTGGGCATCCCCGAAACCCCGACGGCATACGGATCCGTACACTACTCTGCCTAGTGTACTGCAGCAGTGGATATGAGCTCATGTATCGGGGGTCGGCCAATTCAATGCCGATCTCCTCCTGCATCCTCCTGCATCCATGTCACCAAATCACCAAACAATGCCTCTCATCAGTCTCAGTCAATATTGCGGCCTGCATCAAACTCTGTCACCCTCGGTTGCAGTCATCATTGCACAAAGAGCCAGATATTCCCCCCCCCCCCCAGAATGATAGAGATGAATTTTACTACTCCCGAAACTGAGACTGAAACTGAAACTGATTTGGATGTGACTACAGATGTGCAAAGATCAAAGCACCATGTACTCTGCCAGAGATAAACCCTCGAAGGAGGCGAGGGCCTTCAACGTATGTCTTCCTCTTCACCCACATGTTGGTGGCCACTGCAAGTCCCATGTCGTGGCGACTATATCGTCTGTCTCTGTACCTCAGGACTACAGTAATGCTCTGAGAATATGAGATAAGCTTCTGTCGATACCTAGGTACCGTGCAAGCCTCGACGATACACGTACTGACAAGCCTCTTGCCATCCAGGCGTGTTGGCCAGCTAGAGGAGAAGATCGATGGCATAATGTCCCTCCTAAATGCGAGCCAGCAGATCTCACAGAACAGTCCCAGTTCCAGTGGACAAACACCACCCGGCAGTGCCAGCGGACCTGTCCCTAGCCATGAGCCTAATCGCAACAGCATCCATCAGTTACTAAACCCCAACGTCGAGCCGTCCACCGCCAGTGTTGCCAGTAATAGGACGTCAGATATACCCGATGCCACCTCCACACCTCCAACATCCAACAACTACCACTATAATGCTCGTCTTATTCCTTCTGCCGGTCTCGCCCCTCCTACTTCCATGGCCGCCGGTCCGAGTACAGGAACCAGCACTCCTCACCTTCCACCAGACACCCCAGGATCCACTTTCAGAGGAGCAGCCCGTCCCCCAGCTCCCACATCAGCCGACGCTGTTGAGATCATACCTGGATTCACCATGACCTTTTACGAGGCAGACCGCGCATTAAACCTCTACCGGTCATTATATGCTCCCTGCTTTCCCTTCGTCACTGTACCCGTCATGGTCACACCCTATGAATTATTCGAAAAGACCCCCTTCCTGTTCCGTACAATTGTTTCCGTGACCACGCCGCAAAGCCCGGCTATACAGGCTGACTTCAAGATTTGGTTCCGGCACTACATCGCCGAGCACGTCGTCGTCAACAATGAGAGACGGTTGGAGCTCCTGCAGGCTCTTCTAGTGCATATCGCTTGGTACGACTGAATTCCCGCCTACTCCTTCACATCCATCCCCATTTAGACGACAGCTGACCCTTACTGCTCTTGAAGGGGCGATTTCCATTTCTTCATGGATTCTCAAGCAACAAATCTTATACAACTGGCCGTAGCACTCGTGGTCGATCTAGGTCTGAACAGGTGGCCCCTGGATTTCGGCAGGGCTTCATTCCTAATGCTGAAGGAAGCTGCCGTGCACAACGGCTTGAAGAAACATTTTGACAGAAAACACTCCCTTGACGAGTTGCGTGCCTCTCTTGGGACCTTCTATGTAACCTCTCTGTGAGCATTTTCCGCTTCAGCCTCCACGCTTTATGTTGTTGTTGATGGTGGACTGACTAGCGGTATAGACTATCGACATTCTTCCGGCGTCACAACCCCCTGTACTATGGCTCATACCTCGACAAGTGCCGTGAAGAGATCGAGCAGGCTCAGGAGTACGACTCGGACAAGTTCCTCGTGGCGCTGGTGAGAATTCAGCAGCTGCTGAGCCGCGCAGCAGAACTCATACCTTACGGAGACGACGACGCCTCGCGCCGTGTTAACTACGCGCCAATTCATATGGCTCTCACATCAATCCGGAAAGAGTTGGATGCTTTGATCCGCGACCAACCTCCTGAGGTAGAATGCAACGGTATGTGATCATGCAATTTCTACCTTCATTATGCTGAGAATGTGTCGCTAAAACACAATCAGCTCTCTTCTGGACACACTACCACGGCACGATCTGCCGCCTATTTGAACCCGTCATCTACATTCGCTCTATCTCACGAGCTTCGGGCTATGATGCCGCCGAATCCAACGCCCGAACATCCGCTCTTTGGACATGCCTTACGGCCGCTCGCGACTTCTTTTCGGCCTTTATGGTGATCCCACCCCAGAACCTCCTGTGCACACCCTTCCACAGTGCACACCTCTCCTTCATGCTCGTGACCGCGTCACGGCTTCTCTTTCTAGGCGACGAGACCATGAGTTCCAGCAACACTCGCGATCCAGACTGGAATGTCGCAGTGGCGAGGGACAATCTCAACTTCGAGGCGATTTGTTTGCGTCTAGTAGAGTACTACGATGAGGCGGATAGGATGATGACGAACTTGGGAAGGAGAGGGAGATATGTAGAGAATGATAAAAATGTGCTGTGCCTGTTTAGGGACAAGATTGGGTGGATTCGGAATTGGTACCTGGGACGGACGAGACCTAGCGCGGCGGAGACGTTTCCCGGCGCATATACGCAGGACCCCAGGGGAAGAGGACCCAGCAATAGTGGTACGCCTGCACCTCCAAAGGATGGGACAGGAATCGATGCGTTGGGGACGAGTGCTTCTGGCGGAGGTCATGTTGGTGGTCATGCCGGAGGTAGCCACGTTCCAACAGCTCAAGGAGGGCAGGCGATGGACCTGGATCTGGGAGGTTTGCACGGCCAACTCATGATGCCGGGTGAGCTGGATGACTCTTTCTGGCAAGCCATGCTAGACACGAATGGCGGGATGGGATGGATGGATGTTCAAGCTTAGTGCCATCGAGCTATCGGTGCCTTTCGATGGCTAGCAGAGGTCTCGGAGTTATGGTCGAGATGTGTAATGGCTTATTGGCTGATAAGATAACTTGCCTTACTGACGAGCGTTTTAAAAAAATGAGCGAACTTTTTCATTTCCAACCATCTGCTCAGATCCTTGGTTGTGCCTTCAACTGCTTCGCCACGCCCTCGGCGCCACCTCCCTTCCCAAACATTGTCCTCAAGTCGTCCACCAGCTTCTCCGGCCTCTCAAACGCAGCGAAATGACCACCATCCTCATGCCTCTTCTCAAACACCACCGGCCCCAGCGTCCGCCCCCAAGAATTCGGCGGGAGCATGAGGTCCCTCGGGAAATAGCTCAACCCCAGGAGGACCTTATCGTGGTACTTATTCCCCGACGCCACGCTCCCCTGCTTCCGCTCCTCGTAGTAAATCCTAACGCTGGAGTCCGGCCCCGCCGTGCTGTACGCATAGATGCCAATCCAAGTGAGGACCTCGTCGTCCGTCCAGGGGTACCCGTCCGTCCAGTCGTGCAGCTTCTCATACACCCACGCCAGCAGCGCCACGGGCGAGTCGGCCAGCCCGAAGCCCAGGGTGTGCGGGCGGGTCGACTGCTCGAGGTTGTACCCCATCCCCTCGCTGCGGAACCACTCCGTGCGCCTGGTGCCTTCCTTCTCGGCCTCGCTGTAGGGGACGACCGCGTGCCTGATGAACTCGGCCGGGTGGCCCGTCAGGGTGGGTGGCTTGAACGCCAGGACCAGGTTCAGGTGCGAGGCCAGGACGTGCCCTGGGTATTGGATCCCCATCGACCGCGTGATGGCGTAGCCCCAGTCGCCGCCCTGCGTGACGTACTTGTCGTACCCGAGCTGGAGCATCAGGGCGTGGCACACCTGGGCGTACTGGATCGGTCCGAAACCGGGCTTGGCCACCCTGCCCGAGAAGCCAAAGTTCGGAAGCGAGGGCGCCACGACGTGGAAGGAGGGCTGGTCCTGTTGCCCACTGGCTTTCGTAAGTAGAGGCAGGATCTTGACCACCTCGAGGAAGCTCCCCGGCCAGCCGTGGCAGAAGAGCAGGGGGATGCTGTCCTCGCTGTCGGACCGCTGGTGGACGAAGTGGATGTCGATGTCGCCGAAGCCATCGGGGACGGAGATGGTGGTTGTGAACTGGGGCAGCTGCTCGTTGAGCTGGGACTCGGCGGCGCGCCAGTCGAAGCCGTCTTGCCAGTAGGTGGCTAGGCGCTTGATGTCCTTCAGGGGTGCGCCGTAGGCCCAGGAGTCGGACATGTCGACTTCCTGGGGGAAGGTTGTGAGGGAGAGTTTGGTCTTGATGGTTTGGATGGATGATTCCGGGACGGAGATCTTGAAGGGTTTGATGGGTGCCATTGTTACGGATGGGCTGTGGGGTGAATGTGATGGCGGGGAATGTTGAAAAGGTGGTGCTGAAGTTGTTTTATCTTGCAGGGCTGTGGTGGTGAGAATGTCCCAAGATCTGAGGATCTGGCTCCAGCTTCCTTTTCCTAAACTAGTTGGTTGTAGGATCTGTGGAGAATCCCACAAAATGAAAGCAATCAATGAGGGTGCCTGATCACGATAGCTACTGAGCGAAGAGGAGAATGCCTGAGTTTACGTTGTGGTCGATCACAGGGAACTGCCTTGAAAATATATACTCAAGTAATTTGCGTCATGGTTTGCTTCTTCTATAGGGCGCGCCAGACGTTGTTACCGGCCGCCATTACGATTACTCCGCAATCAAGGTTACAGATGAATATGTAGTATCTTCCCCGCCCTTCGCCCGCCGCTGGTTTGCTGTCCTCACAGTCCGTCTAAAATCGGACTTCGGAGTTAGAGAGTGGAGGAGTAGGATTCCGAGCATGCACCCGGATATAAGGCCATATAAGTGGAATATGGGACTCACTACAACTAGTTAAAGAGCGATGTATACTAGTCATCCGAGGGTGATGACAGTATAGTAGCCAGACAAATTCTCATGCTACATACATACCCTAGGTACCTAGGTACGTAGGCACTTTTTTAGGGACGATAATCGATCACGTTCTCACGTGCAAAGAGTCTTTTATCATTGACAGAGAAATAGACGCTGACTACCTATAATCTGAGGGCTATATCAGACAGGCACACTGTATTACCATAGTTAGAGCTCCCAGGGGCTTGTTCTTTCAACCCTCTAGTATCTAGGGAGGCTTGGTAATCTTGAAGTTGTAGTATATTCACCCAGCTTGGATGGCACCACATCCTCGTAACTCCCTGCGGACAGATATAGATGCAGATACACACACTAAAAACTGGCCTGAATAGTAAATAGAAGTTTCGTTCTTTGACATTTGCAACTATTTCGGCCTAGATTATAACCAGCTAATAAGCAACGACTTTCTAAGTCGCTTCTCGAGCATTGATCTTTGCATTACGTACTTAAGTATGTAATTAGAGGAGCCGCTGACGGGGATACGGCAACTGAGACACAATCGATGGCGAGCTTTGTGGATTCTAAATCCTAATGTTGCTACAGCCTAAATGCTTCGCCATCATGGTTGATTATCATGTGCCCGAAGAGCGTACCACTGGCTGGCGGCTACTTCTATACATATCTAATGAGGTAGAAACACTCATATATATACTAAGTGCTTAGTATAATGCCTTGCTATTCGTATAAGATACATCTCCTTCCACCAGGTCAATTTTGTCCGTCGAAATGATCAGACTGAGATCTTGCCCACTTCAGCTAGACCTCGGGAGCAACCATAGAAATTGAGTCTTGGGTCTTGGGCACTCCACTTCCCAAGATGATAAATGCCAACTTGACATGACACAATGTTGCACTTCAAGGCTTTCTTGGCCGAGAACTGCAGGGAGGTTAGGAAGAGCGGAGAATAAATTCGGAGTGTTAGTAAAGGGAATGTGAAAAAGTTATCAGTGGAGCACCAGGCTTACCCTAAGGGAAAGCTTCCCCGAGGTCTTCCGGGTTTGCACAACACACACGTTGACCGCGGTGATGACGCAGGTTAGATTGTAACTGATCAGATAGAGAGCCCGATCCGCCTGCATGTTAGCATTAGCTGAGATCGAGTCTCAGATAAAGGATACCCTTGTTCAATGGAAGATCAAGATGTGCACAATATGATCCGAGAATATCGTGGTGCTCGGAGTCATCCGGCCCAGAGGCACTGCCCCTCGCGTGTTCACTACAGGCAATCGGGCCTCATTATGATATTACACGGGGACTGGGCCAAGCGGTGTCTCAAAGAGGGTTTATACCGAGAAACATCAATGGTTGATAAATATACTGCGAGGAAGCGGAGTATGGCCCGATACTCCGACGGTCTGAACAGGCTCATGCGGTGCGACGTAACCTTGGAACTATTGAAGAGATGTCCATGCATTGTTTTCATTTTTCTATATCCAAGCATAAGCTGAGTTTTTCGTCAGACACAACGGTATTCTAGAAACAGGTTATATTGGAGCCTTTCTCATCGTGCATGTAATAGTCGCTTTCCTTATGCACTGTTACTTGCCCACCAGTCGGGTGTTATTCCCTGCCCTTGCTACACCTCTATGGGGCAGGCGCCGAAAACTTCGTGAAAATCATATGCACCGTATCTGCAGGTCTACTGCAGGCCACACTCGGTCAACTCTGGCAAGACTAGACGGGCGATGACACTGCAGCTCAGCCGAAGTGGCCGGGCGCGGTGGACGGGCGTAGGTCACGTCATGACAATTTTCTGAGTGAGACATCATTGATGAACGACATGGGGCTTGCCCCAGGGGTGTGGCTGGGAATCCTGGTGTTGTCTATAGGTATAAAAGAGACGGGCCTATTGTACATCTATTGACAGGCACCTCATATATCTTTCACGATCAACACAACCCAAGCCTTGAAGTATTCATCAGTCTTCTAACTACCCTAGGGTACCAAATCTCTGTCCTCTTTACCAAACCAACCCAAGCCATCTCATGTCCCCAAGCTCCAAACTAAAAATGAGTCTTCGACAATACTTCACAGCCGCCAGTATCACGGCTTGCCTTGCCCTTGCAAATGCCGGGGTCATTCCTCGCCAGTCAGGAACTACCATCGAGTTCTGCACCAAGGCATCCTACTCGACAGGCGCCTGTCCTTATGCCCAGCCGACTTTGGGGACAGGGACTTGCGGTAATCTGACGGTTGCGTCCAGTGTTTGCTGTATGTTTCCCCAGGAGAAGAAAGACAGACGTATGGACTATTATCGACTAATTCAACTTGCAACAAATAGACACATTCGACGACTTCCCCAATGCCCCAAGTAGCCTGATTGACGACGTCAACTATATCTATATCCCAGATGGAGCGATTACGGGATGTAACCTTTATAAGTATGTCCAGCCGAACACTCTATCTTTTTATCACTAGGGTATAATTATAGCGGTTGACTAAAAAGGGTATAGGACTACGAACTGTACGGTGACTCCGGATGAAGAGTGGGATGCGTGCGAGGTTGGTGGCACCGACTTGACATGCCGAAAACACCTTGCTGGCAATATTCTCAGCTGGATTTGCTCGTAGAGCTACGAATGAAGTATTGTGAGAGGTGCTACGAGGAAAATAAGATGAAGGAAATGGATGCGAAATAAAAATAGCCCTGGAGGGGAATAATCAAGCCTGTAGACCGATATGAAAAGAGAGTTTAGGCAATATTCCGGTACTTACAAATTTCCATAAAACCTGTTTTCGGATGATTGCTGAGTGAAAATTCAGTAGAGAGATCCTATGCCCCTAAACAATAATAGACTGACAAAGACTGCCTGACGGGGCTTTGCGACCTCAATGTCCACCGCTTGTGAGAAGTACTGCAGATGGGCTGATCATGTATACTTGGCGGTCCACCACCAAGTCATCCGAGCAGTTCCGTCACTTCAGTTTCATTATCGCTTGGGAATCCGTAGTATCATCGTCACTCGAGGGGCAACATCTAGATCCTCGATATTATATCAAGTAAATGCACACTATAATTACTCAGTGGCGTTGGAACACCGTGCCGATTTCGCGGAGGCGTAGCACGCAGGAGGACCTTTGCATGTTCAACAAGCCAAATTTTGGGACCTTGTCGACAGAAAGAGTCATAATTTTCAACATATACTTCCGTGCGTTCCATCCTCAGTTCAGACTTACCGTCAACGATGCCATATCGAGAACTCATTGTGAGAGCAACCTCTCGAGTATGATCACCCACCTGGGGGAGGAGGCCACGGTTCAGGGATGTACCATATTCGGACTTGCTTCCACTTTGTTCTATAATGAGAGATACTCAGCAAAGGACCGAGGTAATTAAGTAGTCTCGTTGACGTTAGCATACTGCTTAGACGGATGCCGGTCCGTGCTAGTCGCCCAAGCTCATGACGGCGTGTGAGCGACATCCAAGTGCGAGCACTAAAGGGGTGAACGCTGAGGAACATGGTGCTCCTCATTCCTGGAACAGCCAGAGGACCTCTTTTCGGATGGCACGGGCTCTCACATCGTGGCTTACACGCACAGCAACAAACCTTATAACGTGGCATCCCCCCTCGCTCCTCCTTCGTGAGGACTGAGCTGTGAGCGGGAGACCCATTGAAGTGGTCATAGTCCCTGACACTCTTGAAGCCTGTCTATTCGTTCCATTACAGCGATATATAGTAATACATATGCATTATACCACCGCAGCCGCTGTTATAACCCTATCTTGGGCCACATCCGTCATTTCTATCCCGCTGGGATCTAAACCGCCTTGCGGATGCCTCGGAAACCCTGATGCTGAGTGGTCCATGGTAGAGACCGGGTGCTGGGTGTCAGTCCTCACTGCCACACACATAACAATAAGAGAGTTTCATTAAGCGTTTGCTGACAGACTCAAGATAGTGATACCGTAGACGACGTGCGAGCCCTGACACACCACGTTGTCGATTGGGTCAACAACAGTTCGACTCCCCAAAAATGTCGTTCTGGCTGTGATGCGGAAGGCTACGGCCTCGCCGCCGTCGAGCATGGCCAGGAGTGCTGGTGCGGCAACACCATCATCGACAAAGCCTACCCCGTCCCCAAGGAGAAGTGCGACAGCCCCTGTGCAGGCGACGCGAACCAGACCTGCGGTGGGTACGGTTACATGAACCTCTACGCACGGAACGGCTTCAACTTTACCATTGGGGGCCCTTCCAAGACACCACCTGAAGGGCTCATTGAGGTTTCTTGTTTCAAGTGAGTTCGAAGACTATTCCTTCACCGACACCGGAGCAAAGGAGTGATCTCAACGTTGTTTGTAACATTTCTGTGGTTTTTTTATTATTATAGCGATACCGATGCCCACGAGCGCCTGCTGCCTTACCAGCCGGTAGGATGTCGATACCAGCCCGAGAGGCTGCGAACTGCCGTGGGCTGTATGGATGACTGCTCCTCGCTTGGTTATAAGTACGCAGGTCTCCAGAACGGCAAGGAATGCTGGTGCGGCTATTTCCCGCCACCCTTACATCATGAGGGTGGGAAGTGTGACATTCCCTGTGAAGGTGATGCGACACAGTAAGTTTTCCCCCGTCTCTCCTTCTTGTGGAATATTTGTGTGCCGTGCTAACTGAAGCTCTCCCATCAGACTCTGCGGCGGTGCATCCAGTCTCATGGTGTATTGCCGGGGTGAATATTGACAATATTAACCTATGCATCAAACCCCTCCCCGTGATTGTTAGCTTTTTCCAGACGTGTATGACGAGTCCGATGCACGAAATCCGACAGTGTGTAGCAGGTCCTTTGACGACGGGTTGGGACACGGGACATGGCGAGCAGGATGCCGATGCCATCTGGGGTCCTGATTAGGGCCGAGTATAACGGGGACTGAGGATCAGATTGCTGTTCAACCAACTAGACGCCCGGCTTGGCCATATTATGAGACCAGGGACAGCATCAACATACTGGAATCTCGGTTAGAAATTCTTTAATAAACCTAAAGCGAACAAATACTTCTAAAGTTGTGATCAGGAACAATCGATTTGCGCTCTATCATTGTCTATCATCTATCTCACGTATAGAGTGAGTCTTGGGCCAGCCCTTCTAACATTGCGCACGTAGGGTCGGAGTGCACGTGTGTCCCTGAACTCATCAAATCTGGTCTGGCTGATAGCACTCAGAATCGACAACCACAGTCGAATGAGACATGGTGGGGTTCCTGAATCTTGGGACCACAGGCCCAATGACAGTCAGTATGGCCTTACACGCCGCCGTTTGCACCCAATACAACTCCTAAATCACAGTACTCGCAGGTATCTAGAAGCATGGCCTGCACCGGAATTTGAGCACCATGATCACGACCATGCTCTACCCGGTGTGGAGCTGAGGACTTCCCGAGCACATAAAATGGAGCGGGATATATGCACCGACCACGAGTCCATGAGAGATTCTTGGGAGATGTCGATCGCAGCCCAAGGCAGACAGGTCGAACAAGGGCAAGGCCATAAAGCGAGTGATCGCGGTGCCAGAGGTCCAAACCCATTACAGGCGGAATTTCGAAGAATAATGTCGCATTTTGATCCCATATGCCACACTTGTAGCATAGACACAAATGCATAGTATATGGACTGTGGTCTCCGTGGCATATCGGCGGGCCTGTGTCGTTGGTAGGATCCTGCAGGTCGGTCCGGATCTTCGATATGGCTGGCTCTCCATCTAGTAATCCTCCCAGAGGTCCTTGACGTACGCCTCTGTCAACTGTTCATTCGGGCCGTGTGCCTCCTGCCACTTCTGGAACCCTCCCCTGAGGACGCAGATCTTCTGTGCGATGGGGGCTTTCTTGCCCTCGCCTTCCCCTGCAGGCTTGTCTTCCTCTCGTGCGCCAGTACCAGCGGGTGCCTCGACCGATTTCTCGCCAAACCTTGCCTCACGCTCGCGTATATACCTCAAGGCGGCACTTGGGCCTCGTTGCTTGGAGAGGGCGCAGTGGAAGACGACGGTCTTGGTATCTTCGAGTTGTCGCAGCAGGGTGGGGAGCCACTCTTCAAACTTGTGCGACGGGACCCAGCGAGAGCCTTTGATGTGGCCGCCGATGTGGTCTGAGAAAACATAGACTGTGTCAGTAACATAACAAGGAAGGATGTTCATATCGGTTGAAGAACAAGGAAGAAATTGAGAAGAGGGGGGGGGGGTTAGAGGGATGGGACTGTCCATACCGCCATCGCGGACGTCAATAATGGCAATGGAGTTGTCCGGAGCTTTCAGAGCGACCAGCTGCTCTGACAGCGTTGCGACTTCCATGCGCGGGAGATTTGCAATTGTAAATCTGGACATTGTTCGTCTGAATATCGTGTTCATGGGAGAGCAAGAAAGATGCAATGGGATTGATGGTCGGGATTGAAGCCGAGGTTTTGCGTGCTACTTGAGAGGATGACGTCCTGGTTACTGCTGTTTGGGTTAGGGTTGGAACAACTACTTAAGTAGGTAACTTACACACTTCCTTTCTATGGCACTCAAGGCAGCACATGTCCCATCCTCGCCTACACCACTGGATACTTGAGTATATATTTTCAGATCCTGGCCATAACACACGTAGACATATTGACTAGAATCTGGCTGAACATACCATCCTACAACTCTCGCAGATTGATCTTGCCAGCCTTCACCGCAGCAAACAATTCCGCGTAAGACATCCCACCCTCTTGCAACCCGGGGATCGCAGTAGCCCTATACTCTCTATCCACCGTAGCCCGAGTTCTGAAATAAGTCCCATCCTCGCCCTTCTCGACATCACCCTTGTAAAAGGTCCAGCACCAGTGACTCTGGCCCTCGACCTTGTGCGCCAGCTTCCAGAACTCCAAAGCATGCGCCTCGCCGTCGATGCCAGCCATGACAGACTCGCCATCGGCCGTCCGCTCGTCGACGAAGTAGAACTTATAGTCCTTCCCGTTCTCCTTGTAAGCCGCGGCCGCCATCTCGATGAAGTACGCGGCGGCATTCTTGCCCATCCCGAGGGCGTGGAAGCCAGGGAAGAGCTGTGTGGTCTGCATGTTGCCCGTGTAGAGGTAGGTCTTGGAGGCTGAGGCCGGGAGGGTCGACCAGCCCTTGATGGCCAGGCGGGCAGCCGTGTAGGCGGAGACGACGGTTACGGCCATGATCTCCGTCAGGCGGGCAGCGGAGACCGAGAGGGGGTTCTCGAGCGGGACGATTTGTCCGTCGTATGCTGTTCCTGATGTTAGCCCTGCCCGTCTGACACACACACAAAAAGGAGGGGGAAAGAAAGGACGTCGTTGAGAACTGACAATTGTAGACGACCACATGAGGAGTTCCGAGCTCCTTGGTGACCGTCTCAAAGACCGTCTCAACTGAGCTCGGGTCAGTCAGATCAGCGGACAGTATGAGATGAGCTGTCTCCTTGAGTTCTGCTGAGGGACTACGGGTCACTGCCGCGACCTTATAGCCCTCCTTTGCGAATTTCTTAGCAGTGGCCAGGCCCGTGTTGGCTCCTGCGCCAAAGAGGAGGAGAACTGGTGTCGAGGACATTCTGACGTGGCGTTTGCGAGTGGGTGATTGTGAAATAAAATACCGTTGAATTAGGCTTCTGGCTTATGAGGGTGATGCTCCAATTGTATCGCTGAAGTTGACAGGAAGGCCTTGCCTCTTTATATCATGGCGAAGACAGTTGTACGGAGGGTAGATGCCCCGTCGGTGACTTTCAAGGACCAAGCATGTTCAAGTACGGATGGTTTGATGGCCCGATAATAACTACCTAGGTGTCGTTCGAGCTTCATAATCAGGTGGAGACATTTCTCTCACGCATGATATTTTGAGGAATCTGTGCAGGTGAAGACGACGCAAAACAAGAATAATCACCACGCAATTCTGTAAGCATGTCCAATTAGGGGTGCGGACAATGCGGCCGCATCGGCCGCATTCTCCGCTTGCCTGTCAAGTAGTCGGCCGAACTTCGGTCGAGCTGTTTGTGAGCAATGTAATGGCTGAAGCTCAAATATCTAGGGCATCTCAAACAGTGGCCCCTATACTACTCGTGCAATCACTGTCTATCTAGGTAAGCCGTACTATGTAAGTCAGCTTTACGGGGAAAACATGCTGATCTGGACCACGAGCCAAATCTAAATGTACCTTGCATCCGTCTCAAACATCTATCTCAGCTGGGCAACTCTACCCCCGGGCACTGACACCCACTCCTGTCACTACACTTCTTTTCCCCAACCACATCTCCATCTACACCTTCACTCTCCTCCAAAGCTGCCCTCAGCCTCTCCTCATCCCTTGGAACAAATAACACCTTGTACTCATGTGGGGCCATGATCAAATCCCGCGGGTTCTTGAACCCAACCGCAGGGTCAACTTCCGCCTCCCCATACGGTTCGAGCTTGAAACTAGCCAAGAGCCGCATAAAGATGAGATAGACTTCCCTCGCGGCCAGAAGGTGACCCGCACACATCCTATATCCCAGCCCGAAGGTGAAAAGCGGCGCGTCGGGTTTCTCCAGCCAGCGCTCGGGGCGGAATACGTCTGGGTCTGTCCAAAGGTCGTGATCTAACAGGGATGAGGATGTTCTATGGTTAGCTGACATCTGTCTATTTCTACTGACATCCATGGATGGAATAGGATGGGGAGGAGGAGCAGGAGATGGGCGGCCTACCGTAGTTACAGGCCCAAGCATTCATATAGACAGTTGTCCCCTTAGGTATAAACTTTCCTTCATACTCCACATCCCGAATACTCTCCCTGGGCAAATTCAACGGGATGACCGTGAAGTATCGCAATGCCTCTTTAGACAGAGCATTGATATACGCACACTTCTGCTCGTCCGCCGCGTCACCTAGTGGGTTCACAGCAACACCCTCTCCCTGAAATTCCTTGATCGCCTCAAATGCACGCTCCTGGATCTCAGGGTGCTTCGCGAAGTACCCAACGCTCCACTGCACCGTCGTACTGACCGTCTCGAACCCGCCGCCCAGCATACTAAGGCTGATGGACGTAAGCTCCGTCTCATTGAGGGCCGCCTCCTTGTACTTGATCACGTTGGCCTGGATGCACGGCTTATTTGTCCCCTTCTCGACCTTTGCCGTGAGGTCGCTGTTGAACTTATGCAGGTACCGATCTCTCCGATCCCTCATCTCCCTGGCCTTTGCGGATGCCATGTTAATGGGGTTGAGCCGCAAAAGAGGTATGTAATCCTGCAAGTTCCCCGTCGTGCTGCGGAACCGGTTGAGTTCCTCCTCCACGGTGACAATCTCCTTGAACATGGGGTCCTCGATGCTGGGGATACGAACCCCCCAGTTGATGGTCACCGCGAGACTGAGGGAGAGCCTCTGGATGAAGGGGAGCGGGTCAATGGGCTTGGCCCCGGACTCGCCGTAGACAAGAAGATCGCGGATGAAGGTGTGCGACTCGGCGTCCAGGTATGGCACGTAGCTCGCGATGGCGGGCCGGTTGACCGCGACCGCGACGCCCTTCTTCCTGCGCTTGAGGGAGTCGTCGTAGGGTGACGTCCCGATCGTGAGGCCGGCGGTGCTCGACGCGACCTATGTGCACCACACTTCGGTCAGTCGTCCTGTTGACTATAGGGTTAAACTGGCATGACGAGGGTTCCCGTCTCATCACGACTTGCCTTATGAAACGTATAAGTGATAGGCCTCGAGCTCAACGCCTGGCTGTGTCCAACCCAAAGCTGCTTTGCCGCTTTTGCACTATTAACCACCACGACCGGCACGTTGCCCATCTGCACCTGGTATATATCGCCATACTTTTTAGACCACTCGTAGTACTGAGCGGCAGCGTTGGAACGGATAGACCACAAGTTGCCGATGAGTGGCAGGCCAGGCGGGCCTTTCATCCCAGGCACACGGGCATAGTAGCGTACGAATTCATTGATGAGGAGGTAGGAGAAGAAGAGCGTTACAAAGGCCGTGAGGAGGGTCTGGACCGGTTGGGTGGTTAAGCGGTCGAGAAGAGTCGGGATGAGTTGGTGGAGGAACATGGCGCCTGAGTTACCGTGACAGTGATCGCGATCTGGCCCAAGATGACTAGACGACTTTCACTTCCACCTGCCTGAGAACACTCGATGCCCTGGAGTTTCCAATATGTGGCGACGTCGTGAAAACAATAAATATTTTCAACGTCATAGTTCAGTTGTCCAAACCTGGAGAGCATCCCCGCAGGACACCCCCACCTGGGGCAACATCCCATCATCCGCGCATACCATCGGCAAGTGGCCTTGGTGTTACAAGGTTTCTTGTTACGAGGAACCGTCCCCTTGAGGATCCACGTAGAGCCCTACTCTGCACAACATCCTCCGGGGCACATGAGGGGCAGGAGGACATATGTTGTGGAGCTTTATGCAGGAGAGGCAGAAAAAAGAAAACGCTGACAACTTCCTCGGCATTACTGGTCGGTTCGGCTCGCGGAGGATTGGGCTGCTAGTTTGTAAGTCCACAACGGTGAACATATACACGATGTGAGACGGGAAATTTTAACACACATGCCCCATACCATTTTGGTTTCACGGAGGGGGAAAATGGTATCCCCGCCCATGACAGCTAGGGTCAGGCTGAATGTTCCAGCAGCCAGTTCCTCTCGGGTGCTTTTTGGGCCCCTTTATCACTGCCTCAGGTCCGCTCGGCTATAAGGACAGCGATGCGGGGATCCGCGGGATCTACACCCGGTGGCAGGTAGCAAGAACCTGGAAGCCCGTCCATGAGGATTCCGAGCAGTGGAGGGACAGGAGGGAGAGTATCGTCTTCTCCGCTGGGGGAATCGTCATGTTAGTGGGCGGGCAAACCACCAAGACAGGCGCGGAGTGTCTCCTTGGGGGTTTCAGAATGCCGCTGGAGGTCTGTGACTGCTGCGAGGGTCAAATTCCAAAACACAGCTGAATCCCGAGAGGACGATGTTTTGCGCGATGCACTCTTCCGGTGGTTGACCGGCCGGTATGCTTCTGTCCATCGAAATATCGGAGGCGTTGAGATGATTACAGAGCTCTGGACACACAGTCATCCATCATATCGGCCGCCTGAAGGAAGAACAACATATCTATTCGGGTATATCATGTATGCTTGCTATTTTTGCTACGACTCTGAAACACTCCAGTATGCTCGTACCCAGTCAATCTCCAGTAATAATCAGCGCTCTGCTCCGAACTCCTTCATAAGAAAGCGAACACCCGTCAGACAGAGATTCTCCACTTTGTTACTTCTGAACACTGACGCTCATAAGCCGCGGGTCCTTGGCATCATCTTCCGTCTTCTTATGATGCGTGGGGAGGAGCTTCTTCCCCACCTTGACAAAGCCGTGCTCGTGCTCACCACCCTCGTGATGTTTCTCATGCTGCCCCTCCACCTCTTTATCAGTCTCACTCTGACCTGCTCTCTCTGCTTCCTCCTCGGCCTCCTTTTGCTTGATGGCCGTCTCGCTGGGGCTGCCAGCTTTGGCTGCCCGGCAAGGAGCGGTAGCGGCTTCAAGAAGCTTCTCCTCCGACACAGAAGATCCACTGGCCTCGTCCGGGTTTTCCGTTCGGCCCTTTGTAGCCTCGACCTTTTTCTCATGTTCGGAGATGTCGGTGTGATGTAACTCCCCTCCAGTGGCATTACTGGTCTTGACACCCTTCAAGCTCTCATCGTCACTCACCTTTTCGGTTTCCACCTCTTGACTTCTAATGCTGCTCGCTTTGCTCACATTCTCACTCCCGGGCGCTTCAGTCCTTAGCCCCAATACTCGACTAGCATCGGGATCATCATCGGTCACGCCCTTCCAATCTGCTGGGCGCATCTGAGGGACGGGGCTCCCCTCTCCCGGCTCATTGATCACTGGCACCGGACCGGGTGTGCCCACGGCCCTCCAGACAACACTGATCCGGTCTGCGGCCCTCGTGCCCTTCCTGCTGCTGCCCTTGAGCCCGTCCATCTTGTCCCATTCTATCTCGAATACGCCAGATTCATCTGCTTCCCCGTCCTGCTCCGGCCCTCGCCCCTCGAAGAACGCATTGAACCAGACGTGTGCGACTGCCGTGACCATTGTGAATCCCATAGATGCAGGAGCGCGGTTGCGTCGCTCGAGTGATATGCACACATCGGAATTGGGAATGCGGACAGGTGCCGAAGGCTTCAAGATGACTGCCATGCCGCCTGGCTCATTTGTGTCGGCCATGGTAGCTGAAGTAGAGAGGGATGGCTGCGATGCGTTGTGGACAGGGGCGGAGAGGTTGTTTGCCGAGGACGCGGCTGATGTCGAGGAGAAGTCGTCGGGGTTGATTGTTTTGCTCTTGGGGTTTGCGTTAAGTCTTTTGACGCTGGTGTTGCGCGAAAGCTTGCCGGAGAGGAGGCTCATCCTGGAGCCCTTCTTCGATTGGCTTGTTGCGGGTGACGAAGTGCCGCTCCTGCTGCCGTCCGTGTCGCTGCCTTTTGTGCCTTCAACCCCACCGACAATCTCCTTGTAATCCGCATCTTCATAGATCTCCTCGTCGTCTACTGGGGGGCTTAGCGCGTCACCCAAGAAGTCCATCATGCCGCCGCCACCAGGGGCATCCCCTTGAACGACACACCTCTCCTCCTTTTTGAAAGTATGTAGCACCTTGATCTTCTTGCCCTCGTCCGCGAAGCCCTCAACGGTGACCTTGACGCCGTGTCTCAGGCCCCAAACGTGAATCTCGCAGATCTCAATCTCTCGGTCGACATACTTCTTCCCAGCCTTTGTCCAGCGGTCCACATAGCTTATCCATCGCAGTTGTGAAGGAATGGAAACACCGGTGCCAAACTTGGGACGCATGCGCCGTTCGGTGAATCGAGCGAGTGCGTCTTCTGCCTTCCAACCACACTGCGAAATGAGATAAGAGCACGTCACAGTTCCGCTCCGTCCCTTTCCAGCTTTGCAGTGCACCACGACAACCCTCTTATTCTTGCTGTCGGTTTGACCCACCTCTTTTCCAGTAGCCCCTGAGCCTTCGGCTTCATCAACCTCTCCTATCTTTCTCCCAGAAGCAGGGCTGTCCTCTCCTTCTAGCCAATTCCGCATACTGGCCATAATCATCGGCACCAGCCTGAAGGGGGGCGGGTGGTGGTCAGGCCAGGGATAGTGCCATACCCGTCCATAGACAGCCTCGTCAGGGTATCCAGTGCCTTCGGCTCTGAACTCCCAGATGGACCAATTGTCTCCATGTTTGGCGTCGAGAAAGGCGACAAGGTGGTCGAGGGGGTTGCGGTAGGCTCTTTGGGGATATGTTTGACTAGGGCCGGATCTGTAGAATGGGAGCCGTTAGCTTGAGTTTCACGTACGTAGTATTCTAATGATAGGGGGGGGGGTGCTTATGACAATATGATTTGGTATCGTAGAGGCAAAAGAGCCATAGAAGGATGCTAGCTTACGTTACGATAATGTTGTCTGTCACATAGCAAAGGTCTAGACCAGTCTCGGCATGCTTTGCTCTTGGCCCGGCAACGATCTGCCGTAGAAGGGAGGCCATGCTCGATGTAAGCGGCTATCAGTTGCGGTCGTAGGAGGGGAGATGTGATGCAGGCAGTGAAGTGAGTGAGGCTCTCGTGATCGTCGTCGAGAAGGAACGGAGTTGGCAACCTGGATCAGGTACGTATGTCTCTTGAAGGGGGGTTCGATGTGGGACAATAATAGTAACAGTGCAGAAGCAGGATCTCTTTAACGTGTCCAGGTGTCTCAAACAATGTCCCACTGTAGACTTGGCTGTTCCGGAGAATCTTCCAATGTCTCATTGGGATGCGATGATACGCGTTACGTCATCGCGGCCGCTGACGTCTTGTCTTTTTGGTGGTAATGTACTGAGATACCTGCTTGATCATACTGTTGACAGGGTACGTAACGGAGGTATAGTGGGGCTAAGGATAAGGTACAGCTCAAGCTCTGGGCGAGCTGGCCGCTACAGGGCCCGTCATCTCGCTGTCTACCTTGCCAACCCAGGCCTACCAGGGTACCTCTATAGGTGGCTGCTGTGATCATCTCTCTCATTCAGTATGGCACAACTCCAAATGGTAAGCATAGCTGGTCTCATCTACGTGCCGACCAATGCCAGTTTCGATTATCAACTCGTTGGGCATGTCTCAAGACTCAACCTAAAAAAATCAAAAAATAAAAGAATTCCATAAGGTCATAAAAACCCCACAACGTCGAATTCAGTCTTCCGTGACTCCCCAAGCACTCAGCTCTTGTCCTCCCCTCCCTCCCGCTGCGCATTATAATAGAATCAACCCAGCCGAGTGGTCCCATTCCCACCATCCTTTCCAACAGCCCAACGCTGTCACCTGAAGTGAGGCAGCAGATCCTGTTTATGTTCCCCTGTATTTTCTTTCTTGTTCGTATATCGACATGTTGCGGCCAAGGTTTCCATATCGAGCGTTTTGAACTGTTGTGTTCTGGTGCCGCAATCATGCTTCTGTAGCTTACAATTTCAAATCCGCTTTATGTAACGATTCCCAGCAGCAAGGACTGACTGAAGCAAGTCCCATGCCGCGGCGTTCATAAAGTTTTCAAGTCGAAGCTGTTTACGAGGTCTTCTTGGGCACAGCAGCACCGTTGGCGTACTTAGTGAGATCGGTGGCCGAGTGGAATTGCCTGGCACCGCCCTTGACACCATCCCAAACCTGTCTGGCAGCAGGGGGCGTGCCCTGAGCTCCAACAAGGTTGTCAATCCTCGCCTCGAGTCTGGCGAAGGAGCCCTGGACGTGAGCGCTCTGGCCGAAACGGGCGCGCAGGAATGTGGTGTAAATGGCGAGCAGAATCCAGCTCCTACGCTGGAAAAGAATGGCCGAGAGGAGGAGACGGACCCACAGGGCAATCTCGAGGCCGGAGACGACAGACATGGATGCATCATAGTACTCCTTGACGAAAGTGCCAATTTTCTCGGCGAGTGGGTGCGAGGCGACCTGAGGCTTGCCACCGGGAGAGGTAGCGGTGGCCTGGGTGGGAGGAGCAACGGTCGGGATCACGGTGGAACGGGTGTAGGTCGCGAAGTGGAAGACCGAGTAGACGAAGTAGGGGAGCATGGCGATAGGGTACTGGGGGGAGAAGAGCCAGACCAGGGCCATGACTATGATAGCAAATTCAAGTTAGTCGAGTGCGACAAGTACGGAGCTAGTATGGACATGACCATGGATCCTTTCTCGGAAAGGGGCAGAGTGACATACGCAGGTATTGGACGTTCTCATCACCGATCAGGGTGATGGCGACCTGAGGCGAAAGCTTCATGCCGGCCTTGGACCGGGCACGCAGAGTCTTGTAGACGACGATTCCGTAGGTAAGGGCAGCAGACATAAAGGCCAGGCGGTAGGAGAATTGGGCCAGCCTGGTGTAGTAGTTCATCCGAATCCATGATAGCGAGTACCGGAGGACGGAAAGGATAAGGGTCAAATGACTATTATCACCACAATTAGCAACTGATCATGCTACGTTTTCTTATCGCCAGAAGCAAAGGAAGCTGTCTAGCTCGGCGAAGATGGGGTGGGGAGCGGACACGGGAGCGGACACGAAGTAGTGCCAGGAGCTCTAGGCAAGAGAGGGAACATACCCGATAAACCAGGCGACTGCGGAACGAAGAGATGGTTAGTAGAGTCCTCGACAAGGGAAGGCTTGCTTGGAGGGTATCCTGCTGTCTTGGAGTACGCGACTTACATTGCAGAGTCTGGGCGACAGCTGCCAGACGTTGCGTCAGAGGCAGGCTCGCCGGTGGTGGGGGTGCCATTTTCAGATGGGCGGCAGAGAGTTGCAGTCGTGAGGTTATCGAGGGAAAGGTGTGGTCAGAGTCTGAAGCTGTCGTCAAGTAGCTATTGTGTAGATAGGCAGGAGAATAAGTTGAAGGAGGGTAGAAGAAGTCGTTTCCTTTCTTGAGGTTCAACTTTATTAAGGAGCTTCGGGGAAGTTGGCAGGTACGGGAACGCAAAAAGTGGCTGGTGACGAAAGAACCTCGTGGTGGTCACTGTGGGACGGCCAGTGCGTCACTTGTCCGACAGTCCGACAAGGGCCCGACAGGCTCCACTTTCCAAGGGTGCGTAGTCCTACGGCTCCGAGCAAGAGTCCACTGGTAATGAACTCATCACCACACCACCAAACAGCTACAGTAAGTAGATAACCAGGCAGCCCAGTAAGTGGCCGTGGCCGTGGCCGTGGCCCTAACCCTGAACCCTCTCAGGCATCGCAACCCACTAGAAAACCCCCTGGGCAAAACCTTGGACCAAGTGCTGTACAATGATAGCCTACCTACTCTACCTCCCTTGCCAGCTGAGACTGAATTACATGAGACAACAACGAGAAGTGCATGTCTGCGGCCTATCGTTTCCCAAGTGGCCATCACCTAGTGTGTACCTACTTGAGTACCTACTTAAGTAGGTAACCACACTGGAAGGCGCTGAGAGGCTTTGGTATTGGGGCTTCGGAAGAAGGGTAGGTAACGGGACGGTCTGGAACTTTCCAAGTGGTGACCTGACGAATGCAGGTGTACCATCATCGACAACGTGGAAGATGCCAGAAGGGCAACATGAACTGCCCAGGTGGTCGCAACACAACATTGCTTGTACTAGTGTCTTGATCCCTTTGCCTCGATTCTTGATTCGGTGGGCAGTTGACGTCGATGCTTGTGTGCATTGAAGTGGAAGGCGACAAGAAAGCGAGTGGTCCAAGGTTGGTATGTATGGACGGTCGTGGTGGGTTTGTCTTTCAACCCAATCCGACTAAAAACTCTCGTGGACCACACTTGAGATAGTCGACAATAAGGACAGACACGCCCCCGGTTTTGAGAGACACCAAGGGGAGCTCCGGTACTAATGCGCCCTCGGGAGGTCGTGATGCCCGTATGCATGCTCCGTCGTCTGATACAGATACGGATATAGTCAATTAATGCTAATTCCATTCGACTTTCTTCTGCGTGTCCAGCATTCTATCACACAAGATGCTTGGTACTTCTGTCTAGTCAGAATTGTTTCTCTCACCTTGGTCGTTGTGGATAGGCTGGCGCTTTACCTAAAAAGGACCATAATAGACTCCTCTGGACATCTCCAGGCTGCTTTCATTTGCGCAGTTGGTGGCAATCACTTTCATTGCCCTGGGGTATTCACTTTCTGGGGTCCTATATGCGTCGAATGCGCGACCCTGTGGACTTCTTCGAAGTTATTCTTATGTGCATCATCTTAAGTCTCTGAGTCGAGGCACTTGATTTCCTCCCAAGACATTTACACATTTCAATGCGGCCTTCCTCATCATGTCGTATCATCCGGTCCAGAACACCGAGCACGATGGTAGCGACACGGATATTGAAACGGGCAAGTTTGATACGGTCGGGTCGTCTTCGAGTTTTGGCTGGAAGCCCGGAGACAAGTACGAGGAGCGACACTCCGGCAGATTTCCCTCCCAAGAGGGTCTATCAGCATCTGCACCGTTCATAGTCACGTTAATCCCATGGATAATCAACTTCATATTGACGATTGCACTGGTATCGTTGTCCTGGAAGACGGCGGAATCGAGAACTTCGGCAACAGTGTCTCGCCAGCCCCCAACGGACCTGATGTATTGTGAGTTTCATCCCAACCCCCCTTCACCTCTTACTTGAGTGCCAAGTAGACGCCAGCCAGATATTGGGTGGAGAATAACACGGGCTGATATTCGGATTTGCAGCACTTGCATCCGACCAGATCGAATACCGAGTGGAGTCGACCTATGCGAGCCAAGATTCCCCGGTTTCAGACTACCAGGGGTGGCCTGACGATGTGAGGGACAAACTTTGGGACGAATACGAGAAGGGGAACAGAATACGCATCGACCGGAAAGAAGCAGAGAAGTTGCCTAGGGCGACAGAGCGCGTCCCTCTCGAGGAGTACAAGGACGACTATGTCGTTGGCCTGGGCGTCTTCCACAACCTCCATTGCTTGAGTACCATCCGGAGGGGCTTCTACCCGCACCGATACAACTCATCTCTGCTGGACGAGGATGGGAATGTCGACTACCACAAGTGGAATCATATCGACCATTGCATCGAGACTATCCGGCGGGCTCTAACGTGTCATGCTGACACTGCAGCCATGACTTTTGACTGGGTCGAAGACAGCTCAATCGTCCTGCATCCTGAGATAACGCACACTTGCAGGAACTTCGACGTCATCCGGGACTGGGCTTATGAGCGACACGTTCCGGTCCACCAGCGCTCCCATGTGGAGGATGGGAAGGTTGTTGATTATGTTGGTAAACCATATGGGCCGGCCTGGGACAAAGTCAAGGTTGTTGTCCCTGAGGACTGGGCTTATACAGAGCATGATCTGTAATTTGTTGCTTCGAGACTAAAATTGATCGCTATATGAAAAAGACCGACTGTTGCCGTCCCACGGGGTGTTTGACCGCCATCGATAGTTATCAGTACCCTATGGACGCAAGAAATTTATAGTATCCTTCATATGAGTGCATATGTAACGTACCCCTTAGTTTCTACACGCCATGTGCCTCCTTCAACGCAGCAATAGAATCGAGATCATACTGCTTCTTCTGCTTCATACAATCCAGAGCCATGAATGTATGCGGCGATCCCAAATACCTCTTTATCTTGACATCATTACCCCCAGCTACCAGCTTCATCCCATATGCCTCGCCCTCATCCCGCAACGGATCACACTCCCCTGTCCGTATGAACGACGGACAGAGCCCCCTGAAGTTCGGAGCATGAAGTGGCGCAAACCACCAATCCGGCCACAAATTCCTCAGCTCCGCCTGTTTGTCCTCGGGAATAGTCTGATTACCGAACCATTTGATATTTGCCCAGGGAAGCACGGGACCACGATGGTACTCGTGGAAGGAAGGGAAGGGCGAGTCGGTGTAGTACTTGTACGCGAGACCGTCGGTGGCGGGCGGCACGCTGGCCATCATCAGTTTGAGCGGAAATCCCGCATCGCGAGCCAGATGTTGGACAACGATGGCGATGTGTGCCCCTGCAGATATGCCGCCGATGGAGATCGAGTCGGGCTTGAAATTGAGTGATGCTGCTTCATCACGAGCCCAGTTCAAGGCCGCCCAAGCGTCTTGGAAACATTTCCCCCAAATGGTTTCTGGACAGTGGCGGTAGTTCACGTCTACCACGGCGACACCCGCACCCTCGCGCACGCTCAAGCACAGCGTCGACTCGTTTGAGAGATCACCCAGAACGAAGCCTCCCCCGTGGAAGTTGAGATGTACCGGATAGGGTCCAGGGCCATATTTCGATTCATCCGGATAGTATATCCTGACAGGTATCTTGGCCCCGTCCTCTGACGTTACCTCCTCCTTGTCGACAGTCCTCGGATAACCCTTTGTGTCCAGTGCACATGCCGGTGCGAATATGCCTGGATTGGCACGCACTAGATCGATCGAAATGCGTGGCGGTGGAGGTCTTGTGTTCATCAACTCAGTCCAGTACTTGACGAAATCCGGATCTAATTTGGCCAGGATGTGCGGCTCAATCGCTTCGACAGGATCGTACGCTTTCTTTGTGCCTGATTCTGCCATAGTTTCGTCACGAACAGCCTTGGAGTAGTCCCTAGGTAGATGAAGGTTCTAAAAAAGAGGAGTACGGGCAACTGGGAAGCTAAGGAATAGAGAGGCGTGTTGGTCTGAAGCGGCAGAGCAGGTGAGGAGTTTAAAAGACTTGTACCAAGCCACAGGACCCTGCTCGGCTCCATTTCATCCGGGGCCCCAATGCTGATCTATCATCTGCTCCACACTATTTTGGAAGTAGCCTCGGGAGTATGTCGCATATACATCAAGTCACTAGACTCATCACATATTCCCCGTTGCAAGGCCAGTATATACGATAATTACTGTGACTTATGGTCCACTGCCACCAAAGTCTTAAACCGGCGTTGGATATCCTCATCTATAACGCAACTATTCTATAAGGTTTGCCCAGGATATAATACTATATGGGCTGTGTTCATTGAAATTGCCGAGTACATACTTGGTTCTTGGTACCCGTCTCGTCAATACAGATACAACAATGCGGAACTGTTGGCCCGGAGTGGGGGTTGGCTGTTCGCTGACGAGGGGCCAACTGATTTATTAAGCTTCCAGCCCGCCCGCCAGCGGCTACGGATGATCGTCACTTCCGAGTGTCCGCTGGTTTCATATAGGGTACACGCTGGATTCATACACACCAAGAACAGCCTAGTTTCTATCGGCTTAACATCAGGTTTGGAACTCCTGGGATTCATTGTTGAGGGGTTGCAAACCAAATAGAACGTAATCCTGCAACAGAGTGGGAAGAAAGAAGACAAGCCAAGTTATTGTGATGTTGAGAACGTCCTTTGTCAATGTCATTCACATCGATTTCTATACGTTCATGGACTGCCTTGAATTGTCCAAGGCTATCATTTGATGAAAGCGAATACTGGAACCGTCTAGAGGAATATTCTTTGTTGATCATGTAGTGAACAATGGATCAAAGACGAGAATATGTGACTTCCGGGGGCTCGAAGGCTTGAAAATAATGCCTTTGTAGTATATCAAAAACAAAGGTTTTGAGACCATAATGAGGAGTATAAGTAACCGAAGAAGTGACGGTTCTAAACTCAGTTGGAAATTCTCTACGACCACTCATCTTGAATCCTATTCACATCTTCCATTGTTTTTCACATCTCAGAAGCATACAGATACGCAGGCGATACTTCACAATTTTAATATCAGTCAAACTGCCGGACTGCCCCATACGAACAACTCCATACTCTTCAACCACAATGTTCCCTTCCACCATGGATCCTTCGGGTAAGCCTGCCGACCTTACGCTTCCCCCGTTCAGACCCGGTCTTAACCTCGCAACCGCCACAACGCTCCCGCCTCTCCGAGACGTCATTTCGTTTCTTCATGAAGTCGTGAAGAATGTCCCTGTATCAAGTGATACCAAGGGTGTTGAGATGAAGGATGTTGAAGTCGAGGGTTGCGTGAAGGAGAGCGCATCATCTTCGGAGGGGCTTTTGCCTGTAGCAGTTGCACCAACCAAGAAGCGAACGCCTCTTCCTGACTCTAGACCCTCGGGAGCTTTGCCCGTCGAATTCAAGGGTGCGTCTTCGAAATATCCGTCCAATGACAGAAAGCGTCTGCGCGCTGGTAGCGATGAGGACGATGGAACCGACTTGGACATCCGTGCTTCAAAGCGATCTCGTCAAGGACAATCTATTTTCACCAATAATGTAGACTGGAACCTTGATGAGAACAAGAGCACCAAGCCTGCTGTTTCTTATGTTCAAATGGCAAAGGATGCCATTCTGAGTACTCCAGAAAAGGTTCTCAGTCTGGAAAACATATTGACCTTTATCACAGCCAACTACGCATACTATCGTCTGCTTCAGGATCAGGCCGCCTGGAAGAGTTCTATTTATGGTGCTCTAAGGGCTTCTAAGGCATTTGAGAAGGTTGGCAAGTCGACTGTAAGCGCACAATTGTGGCGAGTGAAGGCTGAGTACCATGCCATGCAGAAGCCTGCACGTTGGGCTCGTCTATACACCCTGAGCAACCCTCCTTCCTAGATTGCAGTGGTGTAATTCTTCTGGGGTAGCCATAATTTCCCCTTCAAGGTTCGCTGAAGTTCCGGTACATACACAGGTAGGTGGGTACCCTAGGGTAGGACAGGAGTTCAACGGATGGTCATAATTAGGGTACAGAGGAGCAGGCTCTTCAATAAATAAATTCATTAACTAAATTCTCCCTTAAATACTCCTTTTTCATGTTTAACTGAAAGCCGTGCTTATTTTCAATTCATTTTTTACTTTTTGTTGGACAGCATGAGTAAAATCTCATGACTCCTGTGGATTGGGCACTAAGCTACAAAGGGTAGGCGGTCAAAGGAACATTAGGCAGCCGGCAGAATCCAGCCCATATAGGGTTACTTCTGCCACCTGCAATAGCTTCCAGAACTTAGACTTTAGCCACCACTATACATACGAATAAATAATATTTATAACAGATTTATACGTTCTGTAAACCGTACGGTAAAGCTTAACTAATACTAATTAGTAATTATACTAGTAATCTCTAATAATAAGGGAAGAAGAGATAGAACGCTCTTATAATCGCTAGCCGCTAATTTAGGACTTCCTTTACGGGCTGTTTAGCGCCTAAACGAGTTGCGAGATCTATACTAAGGTTAAAGTTTATAATTAGATATCTATCTACTACGGAGACTTCTAAAAGAGAATAGAGACCTAACCGATAGCTATCGTAAAGCTGCTACCGCGATATACTACGATAACTCGAAACTAACTAACGGCCGATATATATCTGCGGAGAGAAGCTTTATAACCTAACGGCGCGTACTATTATATAAATTATCGTCGATTACCTTACTCGTAGCGAAACCTTATTAATCGCGCCTTAATTGCGCAGAAACTATCGCCGATAACCTTACTCGCAGCGATAGAAACCCCCGAAACCTCGATACTGCAAAACCTCCTCCTCCCGAAACTACGAAAACCCCTCCTAGGACTATAAAACCGCGAAAACCGCGAGATTTCGAAACCTTAGGCCTCTTAATCAGGCAGTTACACGCTAAAACCACTCCCTTTAACCCTAAAATCACCCTCTTTAACCCAAACACAGTCTCTTTCTCACCAGATTCACTCTTTATAGCTAACCGTAACTCAGAATTTACTCTTAAAAGCTATTTACGAAATAAAGACAGTCCCGTAACTACCTAGGACGAGATAATTTACTTATAAAGCGTCTATAAAATATCTGCCTCCCTATAGACGACTATAAATTAAAACTTTCCTTCTATAAACTACTCGCAACCTTATCTTTCCCTAGAAAGATTACAAACTTAACTTTCGATTTCCTACCTACTCGATTAGTTAATCTCAACCCCATTCCTTAATCGAGCTACGCCTATAGGTAACGAGAGATTAATAAAGGTTAGACTACCGCGCTATAAAATCTAGACGATTACTATCTATAGTGACAAAGTGGCCAGGGTAGAGTATAACCCCCCTGTCCCCTTCTTGTCGTGCCTGCGGCGGCTATATTAAGGAGCCCCAAACCCCCTCTATAGAGTAATAAAAAGTATAGTATTTTCTTCCCTATACTTAAGCAAACTAACTTTAATACCTTCGTTTTATATTTCGTAGCGCCCGTTAGCCTACGCCCCTCGTTAGAGTTCGCTATATACGCGCTATATATATTACAGTAGAGGCGCTCTGCCGCTTTATTATTTAATATCTGCCCTATAAATCGAATATAGGTTTCTTCGGCTTTATAATAGAGTATTTATTCGTTAATTAAAACTATATTATATTAAAAAGAGCCTAGGAGGTTCGCTATTACTAAAAACTACCTCTTACAATAGCTTTACTTATAATTATAAGACTAGCCGGAACTAATGCCTAGGGCCGCTCTGCTATAGGGGAGCAGAATTAGGGAAGCTCGGAGACTAATTATAGGGAAACTAGAGAAACGACTCTAGATTCGCATTTTCTTTATTTTATTTCTTTTATTTTCTCTAATAATATAAGATAAGGATAAAAAGGTTTAAAAAGGAGATTCGGCGTTAACGTAAAGTATTAGTTAAAACGCGAAACGTAGAATAGAGTTAAGTATCGCTAAGGGAACTTAGCGGTCTCGGCTTTATACGGAAACTTTCGCTTTATTCGAGGAGAGAAAGAGAGTTATTAGGGAGAGCCGAAAAGCGGGGTTAGGAAAAGTAAGGTTATCGCTAGATATAAGAGTAGGTTTAAATAAAGGGAAATACGATATCGGAGTAGCGGAGATATAAAGCTATAGGGCTAGAGTAGAAATTATTAATAGTTATAAGTATACCCCGGGATTAACTAGTATAAAGTAATTTATTTAAAAAAAGGACTCCTTTAGTAATTTATTCGGAATTATATTAGAAAGTTCTAGAGGAGGTTAATTAAGCCCGTTTTATTATCGGGAGTTAAACTAACGGTAACGTAGTTATTAAAGGTAGTTAAAAGTATCTTAAAGTTATAAAAGCTTCTCTCGTTTTCCTACCCTAAATATTACTAATTATTTTTTATACTACCTATTATTATAAATTTATTTCGATTATATCTCTACTTTCCTATCGAGCGTATTAAGCTTTAACGTCGTTTACCCTTACTTATTAAAATATCCCTTTCTTAACCGAACCCCCTATCGATATAACCTACGGGTTACCCCCTATCTTACTTATTATATTCTCGGTCCTACTTAGGGGCTATATATAGTAAAGTTAATTATACTAATAGTAAAGAGAGAGAAGCTAATTTAGATAGAAAGGTTAAGCCGTTATTAAGGAAAAAGAATTATCGAAGGAAGAAGTAAAGGCCCTTAAAGGTTAATAATAGGATATCTCTCTAAGGATAGCTAAAACTGATTAAAGCTAAAGGTCCCGACTTTACTCTAGCTTTTAGGGTAAATACTAGCCTTAGAAATACTTCCGATTCGAAAACTAAGGATAAGGCTCTTAATCCTCGGGATAGTAGCTAATCTACTTCGCCGGCTTCCTTACCTTTTAATATAAATATACCTAGTTCCTATACCTAATCCTTCGCCTCGATTAGTCCTAATCCGATTAATCCGGGTATTTACGTTAACTATCTTTTTATCCCGATAATCGACCGCTTAAAGAGCTTTATCGGCCCCTTTACCGGGTATAATATTACTAACTACCTCGAATACTACGCTAGTATTAGAGCTATAATATCTATCCCCGACTTTATAGCCTTATTAATCCTTAAGATACTAGTTATTTAACCCGAAATAGTAATATCCCTAATAGTAGCTACTTTAAGCGCTACTATTTAGCCCGAGCAGGAAAAAAGAATTAAGCTAGCTTATTATTTATATAATCGCTCTTAGATATTTACCCCAGCTTAAGAAAAGCAGCACTTCCTAAATACCTATATAGTTAACGATACCGAATCCCTCCGAATAGGTATTCTAATATATAATAATATCTTTATAAAGATAGGAGTAAGAGACTTATAGGGTTATTCGGAGTTCTAGGATAAGCTTCCTTTTATTTAGATTAAGTAATTTTAATTTAAGTATCGGATTATAAAAGCCTCGGTTTAGTCCCTTATATAGCCTAAGCTTATAAAAGCCCTTTTAAAGACTTACCGAGACGCTTAACTTAAGGAGGATTATAACTAGAAAGCTATAAATATAGTAAATATATCTATTCCTTTTATACTTAAACGCTTTTAATACCCCTACCTAGGTTTCTAGCCGCTAGCAGTTCCTATTTAGCCTCCGAACCTAGGTTACTAGGCGCTAATCGTTTAGCTAAAGCTTATAGCCCCTCCGACTAATCCCCCTTAAGCTTCTTTAATACCCTAACCCTCTTCTTAAGGTCCTATCTTATAGCCGCTCCGAATTATAGCTAAGTAGGATAAAATATAGATTAAGATCTCGAGAGGGGAGATTAAAAGCTTAACGAAAAACTTTAAGGACCTTTAGATTAGTATAGCTAAAATCGCTAAGAATATTAATTTAGCTAGGGAATAGGGTTACTATTTAGCTAAAAAGCGCGTTAAAGCTATTAGGAATAAGCTTAAAACTATTTAGCCTAATCCTAGTTATATTTATATCCTGCTGAACCTTAATAACGTTATAGCCGATCTTTTAAAAGGGGAAGATATTTCTTTAAAGGATTATAAAGCTCTAATTAATAAGTATAAGGCTAAAGTTAGTGCTCTAAGAAAAGACGGTTTTATTCGGATATATTATAGTTACGGTTCGATTAAATATATAGCCTGTTACTACCTAGATTACCTAATATTAAAAAACGTAGGTATTATCTAGTATAAGGATACTAGAAAATAGGTTATTTCTCTCGGTATTAGAGCGGATATAAAAGAAGCTTTTAAATTTACTATTAGACTTAATTTATTTAACTAAGCGAAGGTTATTATAAACTAGGGTATTATCCCGTTATACTTCGGTTACTATTAAAACTTCGTTAATAAAGGCTAGGATTATATACCCGGAGTTTAAGCTTATCTTAAGCTAATTAAGTATAAGCCGAAGTTTAAGGGAAATGCCGCTCTAGTTAGGAATAAAGTGCTTTATAAAGCTACCGAAGAGACGCCTAGAGTTAGCTCGATCTAGCTATCTAAGGAGGCTGTAATATTAAACCTAACTATAAAACCCGAACCGCTTTTAAGTCTAGTTTCGCCTACTATAAGTAACCTAGCTATAGTTATAAATATTAATAACGAGGCTATTTAAACCGAAGTTAATAAAAACGCTGCTAAAAAGCGAAGAGTAAATAAGAGGATAATTAAGATTCTAGCTGCGAATAAGGATAGTTAAGGTCCTGCCCGAGAATTAATTTATATCGCTACCGATAAAGGCCTAGAAAAGAAAAAGAAGGCTAGGTTTAATTAGAAGTCTAAGGATATAAATAGTAAGATAGACTTCGGAAAAGTATTAATTAACCGATTTTTCTATATACCTAAGGGATATACTTAGAAGGAGATTCTCTAGCTACGCTCTAACCTTAACTAGTATATTATTTACTACGTTTAAGCTATTTAAAACGGGGTAAAGAAAGTAGTTATAGTTAATTATAAAAAAACCTCCGAGCTTAGGAAAAATAGAAGTAGCCCTGCGAAGATCTCTAATATTAAAGTAAGCCCTATTAAGGAGGAGACTCTAGGATTAATTAATAAGTAAGCCGTCGAGAACTTCCTTTAATCCGATAACTAATACGAGTATCTCCCTAGAGTTAATATAATTAGGGCTTATCTTTATAAAGAAGTATTTAATATAAATACCTAGTTTAATCGACTTTAAAAGAGTATTTATCCTATATATTTCCTTATAATTAAAGTCGGTAACTTAAGAGTAAAAGGGAAGCCTGTAATAATCGATAGCGGTACTAAACTAAACCTAATCGAAGCTAGTATATATAACGAGTTAGGTCTTCCGGTATTAAGGATAGATATTACCTCGAGAACCTTTAACGGTAGGAAGATAGAACTCCTAGGAGTTCTAGAAACTAATATCTTTATTAGAAGCTATACTAATTAAGTTATCTTTTATATTATAGAAGATAGAATTAGGAAGCCGAACTATAATATACTCCTAGGAATACCGTTTATTCTATAAACTAAGCTTACCCTAGAATACTTAACCGATAGCCTTCTTAAGGTAAACTTTCTTTTTAAAGGAGCTCGAGTAATAGCTATAGTAGGAGGAAAGCTAAAGAATCTAGTTTAGCTTAATAATAGCTCCGCTTAGTTTAGCAAGGTTACTAGAAAAAACTAACTACTAATAGTAATAGTATTAAGGGACGAAGGGCTATTAGTAGTAAAAAAGTCCCCGCTTAGGTTTCCGACTAACTCGAACTAGGTAATATACCCGTTCTCTCGCTAGGCGAGGAGGATATCCCTACCTTTATTTATTCTATTACTATTCTAGTTAAAATAGAACTAGCTTTTTTATATTTAGAACTCTAGTTAAGGGAGAGTTATAGCTACTTTTACAGCTAGTATAAGAAAAAGAAGTAATAGAAAAGGGGGAAAATTCAGCCTCTTTATTAAAAAAAAACTTACTAAGCCGCCTACGGAATAGTCTATATAATTAATACCCTCTATAAGGCCGTAGCCTATAAAGTAAAACCGATTAATAATTCGAACCCTAATAGATCTATATTAGATAGCGATCCTTTATAGAAGATTAAGCGTATAGAAATAATTAAGAAGAAATAGTTAGAAATACCGCCTTTAAAGTATAATAAATAGATAGAGCCGAAGTTCTCGGATCTTAAGCCCGGCACGCGCTTAATAAACGAGAGATAGGAGAAACTTATAACTAATAATTACGATAGGATAACTTTAAAGGAAATTAATATATTTAAGTATATACTAATTAGTTAAGAGAAAGCTATTACTTAAAATTAATCCGAGATTAGAGAGATTTATAAGGATATAGCGCTCCTATAAGTTATCCGTACCGTTCTATATAATATCTTCTAATTTAAAAATATCCCTATCCCCTATACTCTTAGGCCTAAGGTTTTTAACCTGCTTAAGTAAAGAGTCGGATAGCGTATTATCGAAAACGCATATTTATTATACTAAAACCGTTAGTTTCTAGTTTAAAAGAAGGATAGTAGTCTTCGGCTTATTAATAACGCTTAAAAGTATAATACCTATACGGTAAAGGATGCCTTTATACCTCTAGCTACTAATTAATTCTCTAAGGAGTTCGCGATATATAAGGTCTTATCGCTACTCGATTTCTTCTCGGGATACGACTAAGTTAAGCTTTACCCGAATAGCAGAGATATTATAACCTTCGCTACTCCTTTAAAACTCTTTAGGATATATACCTTACCGATAGGAGCAACGAACTTAATTACTTAGTTTATATATATTATAGTACGTCTATTATACGATCTAATACCTTACGTTTATTAAGCTTTCCTTAACGATATCGTAGTTAAAGGTCTAGAAACGACTTATAACGATAAGGTGCTCCCGGAGCTTCTAAGTATCCGAAGGTATATTACAGAGTATGTTAAAAATATTAATTAAGTCCTTTTTAATACTAAATTAGTAAGCGCGATAATATTAAGTATTAAATCTAAGTAGTATAAAAAGAAGGTAGATATTATAGGATACGTTTATAGATTAGTTAGGAGATCTCCTTAAGCTAAGAAGATTTAGAAGATAAAAAGATAAACTACCTATAATAACCTTAAAGATATCCGGAGTTTCCTAAGGATAGTAGTTTATTATAATTATTAGATCTAGAACTTTATAATCCTTACCCGACTACTTTATAACTTAATAAAGAAAGATACCCCGTTTATATAGGGTAACGCTTAAAAGCAGGCTATAGCGGATTTAATTAAAGCCCTAAAGAGTAAACTTATTATCGTAGGTATCGACTATAGTTTAGGAGGAGGCCTAATTATCTTAATAGTTAACGCTAGCTTAGTTAGCTAGGGCGTAGTTCTAATATAAGAAGTCGATAGAAAGCGAAGGCTAGCTCGGTTCGAGAGTAGCTTATAGATTAGTGCTAAGTAGAGGTATAATACTATAAAGAGAGAGTATCGAGCTTTATTATACTTTTTCCGGCGATTATAATAATACTTATTTAAGTACTATTTTATCTTAAAGATTAATACCCGAGTTCTAATAAATTAAATTAATAGAGGAATATCCGACGTCCCTAGAGCTTTAATTAGCTAGTAGATTATAGTTATTAAAATCTTTAACTTTACTATTAAGTATATCTCTAGCTTTAAAAATCCTATAGCCGACGCGCTTTTATAGCTACTTATTTCCGAAACGCCGGAGGTAGACCTAGAAGGAGACCTAGATAAATAGTATAATACTTAAATTAACTCTATCCCTATAGAACGGTTCCTAAATCCTAAGCTTAAATAATTTAAAAAGTTATTAAAGTTTACTAGGTTCCTTATAACTAGAGTAACGCCGCTTAATATATTAAGAAAGCGGTTTACGGCGTTTAAAAAGGAAGCTCTATAATACTAAATTATTAATTACGCGCTATAGTAACGAGAGGATAGTAAGCTGCCCCGGAAGCGGGTAATCGATAATCCGGAGCTTTATAAGAAAATCCTATAGGATTATTACGCTAAGTTTAGCTATAAGGGCTATAATACGATTATTATAAGGATCCGAGGCCTTTACTTTTAGGAAGGGCTCTAGATAGATATAGCTAAAGCTATTAAAGCCTATAAGATCTATAGCTTATATAGTTCTAAAACCTATAGCGAAAGCATCTATCCTATTATTCCCGGGAGGCCGTTTAAAAAAATTAAAGTTAATATCTAGTATATACTAAACGATAAGGGATACTAATATCTTATAGAAGCTAGGTATAATCTAACCGGATATATTATTATAAGACTTATAAGAAAGAGTAATACCGCTACTATAAAAAGATTTTTTATTAAGGATATCCTTTTCGCTTATAGGTACCCTATAGTTATTAATATTAATAGCGGGTTAGAAAATAAAGTAAAGTTTACTTCTACTATCCGAAAACTTAGAATTAAGCTTATTTAGGTTTCTCCCTATAATCCTAGAGTATAGGGTATAATAGAAGGGGGATATTTCTCTATTATTAGCGCTATTACTAAGCTCTCTTAGGGGAGACTAATATAAAGGAAGTATTTAAAACTCGTTCTCTTTACCGACCGAATATCTTTTAAGCGATTATATAGATATATACCTTTCTATCTAGTTTTCGGGTAGGAGCCGCTTATACCTTTAAAAACTAAAGTCCCGATATAAAGGGTAGTCTTATAGCGACCGAATTAAAGCCCGGAGGAAGCTTTCTAAGCTAGGTTAAAAACTATAGCTAATTAAAAAGAGGATGTTTAGGCCGCTATTAAGGCTATTACTAAGTATTAAAAGCGGGTAGCTAATAAAGCGAACTCTTATAGTCTTATCCGGAAGAACCGCTTTAAAGTAGGTAATATAGTATTAGTTTATAACTATATTAGAAAGATATCTTACTTAATAGTTGCGAAGATCTTATATCGTTAGAAGGGTCTATTTATCGTTAATTAAGTCTATAATAAGGGAGCCTATAGGCTGCGAACTACGGACGGAATTAAACTTAAAGGGATATTTACAGCCCGGAACTTTAAGAAGTTCGTCCTCGATAAGAAGGGGATCTAGTAACTAGATATACTAATACTATAGGAAAAAGACCCTAACTAATCCTAAAGCCTAACCGATAAACTAACCTTACTTTAATTATCTATAGTAAGGGGAGTTCCTAAAGGCCCTATAGAAGTCTATAAAGAAGAGGCCGGATCTACCGATACTTTTTAAGTACCTAAGCTCTTAATCCCCGGTTAACCGAGTATATCTAGTCCTATTTATAATACTTAAAACTAATCTCCTACGGAAATTCCTATCCCTAATATTCTCGATATAAAGGAGGAGGAAGTTAAGAGCGGAAGTAAGGAGGAGCTAAAGGCTAATAAATATACGGGATTAAAGATATAAATAGCAGTAAAAGAAGCTGCTAAGATATACCGAGCTAAGTAAGATAATTAGTTTATTAAGATTCCTATACGGAGGCTAAGTAAAGACGGCTTCCTAATTATATTATCGACCGGTAAATAAGAGGATAGTTAAGTTTTTTTATCCCGATTAATAAAGTTTTCCTTACTTAATTTAAGTATTTTCTTCTTTAATAGTTTTCTTTCCTTCTATTTAATTCTATTAGCTTTCTTCCCTTCTTATTTTTTAATTAATTCCGAGTTCTTTATATTTTCTTTCTTCCTCCCTATTTATTTTTCTTTACTCCTTTTCTTATTTCTCCTCCTTTCTTCCCCTATCTTACTTAATTAGCCTTAATATAATTAGCTTAATTTTCGTTCCGTTACTATAAGTTATATATACTATAGCTATAACGGCCTATAATTAAAATATAAGTACCGATATAAAGGATATAAGGATATATATCTAATTAATAATAGTAGTTATAGGAAGAAGATTATCTAACTAGTAGTATTTATAGTTCTAAGAGCAGCCTTTTCGTTTATTTAAGGCTACTAGAGGAGGAGAGCCTTAATAGCTAGCTAGGCAGCTAGCTAAGGAGGAAATAATAGATTTATTCTAAGATAACTACCTATACCCCCTAAAAAAAGTTTTTTTCGATTAGCCGGGGTCTTCTATATATACGCCTCCTAAAGCCTATCGCTTATAATTAATCCTATTTCCGGTTAAAAATTTAAACTTAGAGATTAAAAAGACTTAGGAAGATAACCTAACTACCCCTTCCTAAGAAAATATCTATCCCCTTCTATCCCTTAGCTAATTAGCCTTATCTAATACGTTTAGCTAGCGCCTATTACCGTTACTTAATCTTATCTTCCTCCTTAGTTAAATTAATTAGTACTTTAGGAGTTCCTTCTAATTATCGATCCCTAAGGACTTTAAATAATCGGCGAGATTAGAGAAAGGGTTAGTATTAGTATTTTACTAATCGATTAAATTTAAATAAGCACTTACCGGAGCAGCTCTTCTATAAATATACTTATACGCTTAACCGGAGGGAAGTTAGTTCTAAAATAACCCTTAGTAATAGTTATAGTTAGCCCTAGCTATATAAAAGATATAATTAGTATAAGTACCCGAATAGATAGATAGAAGAGAGAAATACTCGAGGAAAGGGCTATTTATAAAGGATTTCTTTCTCTCTCCCGTTTCCTCTTCGATATATTCTATAAATAAGGTCCTAAATCTCGAGGCGTAGCAGTTATAAGGTATTAAGTTACGATAGCTAAAGATAGTAATAAGGAAAGCTTACTATCGAGCGTTTCTAATTAATACGCGCTAGATATATTAACTAAAAGGCCTTCTACCTTCGAGATAGAGAACGATAGGTTAAGGATAATAGAGATTTTGCTAAATACTATTTATAGCTAGGTTAATAAGTATCGAAAGATCTGCGAGTTTCTAATAGGAAACGGGTTCCTAGTAAATATAGAGCTAACTAGTATTACCCTTAAAGCTATAGAACTTAAAGGCCCTAAAGAAAGCTCTCTATTAATCCGAAATAAAGAAACGATTATAAAGAGGCCGAGGAGTTTCGTAGCGAGAAAGGAGCTAGGTATTATTATTATTTATAAACCGTTAAAAAGGTTAGTTTAAGTAATAAAAACTAGGCTAACTATCTATAACGAGTCCTAGTAAAGGGGGTCGCTTAATATCTACTAACGAGCTTTACTAAGGAGTAGTTATAATAGTAAGGAAGAAAAGAGTTAAGGTTAAAGGTTTAAAATAAGAAAACGGAAAAAGAGAGCTAGGGAGGATATAAAAAGAATAACCGCTAAAAAGAAATAGTAAGAGGTAAAGTAATTAGAAGCGTTTAGAAAGAGAAGGAAGGGTAATTACCCGGGTTGCCGTTTATATTAGTTACCGAAGATAATAGCTATTATTATTTAAGAAGGTAAGTATAAAGACCGTATAAATTACTCTCGTTTATACCGATTTATAACCTTTAAAACTTTACCGTTTATTTATTTTAGAGCTACTTAAAACTATTTTTAAATTCTTTCCCCCTTTATACTATTCCCCTAACCTGCACTTTATACTCTTTACTAATATTAACTCCTCGTTATTTCTACCTTTACTATTATTTAAAAACTAGTACTTTTTATAATCCCCCTTCTATATATCCTACCTAATTATAATAAACTCCTATATATATATATAGTTAGCTATCGAAGCGGAGAAAGCGATAGGTAAGAAACCCTTCGTCTACTTAGCTATTAACTAGCAGTTATCTAGCAGCAATCCCCTTAATAAAGCTTATATATTAAGGACTACTATTCCCCTAAAGTATAATTTAGATTTAATTAAGTCCTGCCCGCCCTACTTTTATAGTACTACTATTCTTATAAAAGTATATAAGATTCTAGTTAATCGGTTCTTTCCTAAGCTAGAATTAAAGACCTTATATACCGATTATATCTTTAAGATTAACCCTTACCGCTACCTTCTAGCTCTCTATAATTTTTAAGGGTATATCTACTCTCGAGATAAACTTATATTTAACCTTATACTTACTAAAATAAGGTACTTCGCTTAATACCTCTAGAATAACGTATAGATTTATATAGAGAGAATAAAGATAGGAGATTGCGAAGCTATACTAACTATAACTACCCCCTATAGTATAGAATTAATTAGTTTTCGCTTTATCTTTTAAGTAGTAGAAGACTCGATAAATAACTAGTATAATCTTATATAGTATAACTAGGTTTATTAGAAGGCTTTTATTATCGATAGCTACCTAAGTAAAGTTACTACTAGTAACCCGAAATACTAGAAATAAATACGTAGCTAAATCGATAGTTTAATTACTCGAGCTAGGCTACGAAAACCCGTTATAAAAGGAGTAATTATAGTAGTAACAAAGCGGCAGAGCGCCCCTACCGCAATGTGTATAGCGCGCATGCGGCGAACTCTAACAAGGGGCGTGGGCTAACGGGCGCTACGAAATATAAAACGAAGGCATTAAAGTTAGTTTGCTTAAGTATAGGGAAGAAAACACTATACTTTTTATTACTCTACAGAGGGGGTTTGGGGCTCCTTAATATAGCCGCCGCAGGCACGATAAGAAGGGGATAGGGGGGGTTATACTCCACCCTGGCCACTTTGTTAGTAGATAATATAAACCGACCTTTTAATAGATAATAGGAATCGAGTAGGTTTTTTATAATTAAGAACTTTCGAATACGGCTTTTAGAGAGTACGGAAGTCTTAAATAAGCGTAATTATATCGGGTATACCGACTAGATATAAGCTAGAAGTCTCTTTAATTTAACCGGCGAACCTTTAATTAAGATAGTTAACTTTTATCTAAGGACCTATATAAGGGAGCTCGGCTATATACTAGCTTATCTTCGTTAACCCGAGTTACTATTAATTAGCCTTAAGGAGTATAAGAAGTATTATTTATATACGGGCGAATACTACCCTAATACTACCTTTATTAGTTCCGGCTAAGTTCTACCTAATCCGAATCCCGAAGATAACCTAGAGAACTTTCGAAGAAATAAAGGCTCTATTTATAATAGCTCTATCTTCCGATTAAGTTAAACTCCTATAACAAGATAGTTAAGTATAGTATTAACCCGAAGTTTCTATCCTATATCTATTATAGATAAAGATAGGGTTATACCTTTAATTAAGGAAGATAAAAGGAATTTCTCGCATTTATAACTTAGTATAGTACCCTTTAAACGGCGCTAATCCCCTATCGGAGGTAAAGGTATAAGTTTTTCGTTACCGTTTATACTACCTAGAGAGTTTTTATCGGGTCCCTTTAGCTGGGAGGTCTTATAAACGCTATAGGGCCTTTCTTAGATCTCGCTACTTATTTCTAGACTTAATTAACCTCTTATAAAGCAGGTCGGCCGTTACGTTCTTTATAATTATAGGATTACTATCCCGAAGCCCCTTTAAGCTCCTAAGCTTTCTATCTAGGATAAGGCAGGGTAAGGTTAAATACCTATAACGGATATTATAACGAAGCTTAAGCTAAAGCCTAACTAGGTTAGTTTTAATTATACTAAACGATATAAAGTATAAACTATAAAAAAGGAAACTATCGAGGCAGGAAATAGTTCTTTATAATAAAGGAATACTAGTACCTACTTAGAAGCTAGTTAAAGCCCCGGATAAGGAAATAGCGGACGATAATCGTAAAAGGGACTTAATTACAGTTAATATATATATATAGGATATATAATAAGAGATATAAAGGACTTACTAATTATATAGATATCCGGACTAAGGTTAATTTTTTTTAAAAGGGCTTCTATATAGAATAAATAGTATAATAGTTTTTAGTTTTAATAATAATCTTTTTCTTTCCTCTCTTTTAGTTTTAATTAGAGATCCTAGATATTAACTATCTTAGAGCGCAGCTTATAAATTAAGCTGCTAGGGGAGGAATAATAAAGTAGCTAGGGTAGAGTATAACCCCCCTATCCCCTTCTTATTATACCTACAGCGGCTATATTAAGGAGCCCTAAACCCCCTCTATAGAGTAATAAAAAGTATAGTATTTTCTTCCCTATACTTAAGCAAACTAACTTTAATACCTTCGTTTTATATTTCGTAGCGCCCGTTAGCCTACGCCCCTCGTTAAAGTTCGCCGCGTACGCGCTATACACATTACGGTAGGGGCGCTCTGCCGCTTTGTCAATAGGTAAATAGTTTTAAATATACTAATAGTTAATCGATAAGTATAGCGCAGGAACGTCTTCTCTATAGCTACCTTAACGATAGCGACCCCTACTAAGACCCCTCCGAGTAAAGCTAAACGAAATTTACTTTAAAGCTATATCGAGGAGATACGGAGAACTTTATATATAGGTAAAGGAGGCTAGAAAGCAATCGACGAAGACCTATAGATCTCTCCTATTACAAAAGAAGACCTTAATAAAGTAAGAGCAACTATATACGCCGCAAGGGTTATAAATAACCTTAATCGCCGACGGGCTATAAACGAAGAACTTCTAGTTAACTTCTAGGAAGACTTTAAAGGCTAGGATATAAATATATTTAAGCTTATCGAAATAAACTAGAGACGCGAGATAAAGATATTTCTTCGAGAGAGAGGGATCTATACTAGCCTACGAAGAGGCTATTTCGTACTATAAATCCTAAAGGTTATAAAGATAGAAAAGTACCCTGAATAGCCTAATAAAGAGTATAGAACAGCGAAGTTCCTGCTAGGCGTAAATCCTATTTATCTCGTATAATCTACTTAGATAATTAAAGCAGAATTATAACTATAAATAGCCCAGGCTGCCCTAGATAACGTAATCGAAACTATCGAGGATAACGACCAGAATTTACAGCTAAATATATACGCGCATTTACAGCTAGCACAGATGCTAACCCTGCTATAGCTATCGCAGCAGCAGCCGAACCTCACGCCTGCGAATCTACCGAATTCACGATACTAAGCACCTCCCCCTATATAGCAACAGCAGTCAACTACGCTATTCCAGCGCCTACAATACCTAAATAGAACACTCTAGGGTAACGAATAGATAGCGAACTTTTTAAGTCTAGCCGGTATACTATATAATCAATAGGGCACAGCGAAACTCTTTTCAGAATACCCTACTAATAGAATAGCGGTATATAACCCCTATAAGACCCTTCCCCCTTAACTAGTACTTAATAAGCGCCTAAACCCAGATAAAATCACGACCTTCGTAAGGGCCTGGGATCCTATAAAGAAGTAGACCGGAGAGCTATATAATCTATTAGACGATAAACTACAGATCTTTCTAAATCTCTGCTACTATAATAGCATCGAACCCGATTAATTTTACGCCGTCCTTCCGCAAATTCTCACTAAGCGCGTAGAGTACTACTATATTAACTATATCGGTATATCTAATAACTTCGCTACTATATACGCGAAGCTAAAAACCTATTTTAAGACGGATACGAATCGCTAGTAATACTATAATAACTAAACGACGATTAACTTTAATCGGCTATGAAACGATAAAGATAATATCGATAAAAGCCCCCGAGATATTCTCCGTATATTATTAGATAAACTCTAGCTATACTAACGCGCCCTTAGCCCTAGATATAAAGGCGATAAGATTTTAAGAATAACTATTATTAGAGCCTATAAGGGTATGCTAGAATTTAAGCACGCTCTCTATATACTAGCAGCTCCCTATAAGAAGCTCTTCCAGGACTTATATTCGTCCTTAAAACTTAGCCTAAAGCGAAGTACTAATAATTAGTTTCTCTAGAACTAATAGGATCCTAACTATAATAATACTTACTATCTCGACCGTCGATATAATAATAACCGCTAGTAAGGTCGACCTTTTAACTTCCGAGGAAACTTTAAAGGGAACTTTAGGGGTAATTATTATAGTAATAACCGTTACCGGGGTAATGACTGTAGCCGACGCTAACCCTTCCGAAAGAAGTGCTTCGTATATAGTAAGGAAGGTTACTAGTTTATAAAGTATACCCCGAAAGAGAGGCAGAGATCTAGGAGCTAGTATCTAGCGTACTATAAGTATAACGGAGAGCTAGTTTCCGAAGAAGGCTTTATAGCCTTCTTAGCTAATTATAAGGGCTATAAGGTCGCTTACGGGCTACCGGCAGATAAGGACGACGAGGACGTCGGCAGCTACCCCTACGATAATAAGATAGAAGCTATAGGATACTTAATAGACTCGGCATTCCTCTACTCGATTTCTATTAACGCCGATAATAAGGAAATTAGCTATAGGGACGAGAAGGCCCTTACTCCGGCTTTACAGTTTACTTTTAAAGGTCGATACTCCCGGACTAGATTCTAGGGTATTATTCCTAATACAGGCGCTACCGAGTTCTCTATAGCAGGCTGTAACTAATATCTAGCCCTAAATCGTAAAAACCCCTCTATAGAACTAGATACTTCCCGGGCCGGCGAAGCCCTAATGAAATTCGGTAAAGGCTTATAATCGTTATCTCTTAACGCTATTATAGTTAATACGCTTATCGGGTATATTACTTTCTATATAGTTAACGCCCTAATACCCTTCCTTCTTTACGTATAAGATATAGATAAACTAAGCGTTTACTTTAGGAATACTATAGACGAGTTAATCCGAACCGGCGAATAGGGTAAAGAGAGAACTATGCTAGTAGTTTATAAGTAGGGCTACCCCTAGTTCTTCTTATTAAAATCGGAAGCTAGCGCGTTCTTTAATAAGATAGAGCTATAATATCTTTATAAGCGCTTCGGGCACCTATCTATTAACCGTTTATTACGCCTCCTTAGGAACGCTAGTTATAATATTAATTATACGGTTCTAAAGGTTATTATAAAGTTTTACTACTACTGCCAGATATATAGCGCTACTCCCTATTAATTTAAATTTACCCTTAGGGATAACTAGGATTTTAACTACGAGCTTATTATAGATATAATATATCTATTTAAAAAACCTATACTTTACGCTATAAACTCGTTAATATTATTCTAAGCAGCTCGTTTTCTTACCTCCCTCTCGATAAAAGATATATAGGAAGCGCTACGAATAATATAAATTAATACGTACTTAGGGCCCCCTAACTAGCTAGTTTATAATACCGGAATAAACTTCGCTTCGGTAGAGTTCAGAAATAAAGCTAGAATAATAGGAATTACGTATAAATAGGTTCCTACGGAAGCCTATTAGTCTATTAGTAAGGTTAAGAGATATTATATACCCCTCCGTCGCGCTTTTAAGATATTTTCTACTAAACTAAGTAGTATCTTTAGTAAAGATATTATCTTATAGATAGCTGTAAAAGCTATGAACGATACTATAGGCCCGGATAGTCTTATACTTATACTGCTCGTCTTCGGAGCTTTTCCCCGAATAAATCTAGATTCGCTACTATCGCTATCGACCCTAAAACGCGCGGAGGCAATAGCGAAAGCAATAAGTACGCTACGGAAGCTTTTAGTAGAATAATAGATTAACGAAGCTATTTATACCCGAAATAGCCTAGATATAAACGACTAGCTAGCGTTACCCCTCTAGAGTAAAGTACGAGTTTAGCGGGAGAAGGAAGGCTAGTAGGGTTTATATAGACTATTAGCTATTAATAGCTATAACTTTACGTTAGACCTACTTAATAGCCCCGTTAAGTTTCGATCTACGCTTATTCGCTTATATTATCGTAAGGATACTAACCCCGAAATACCCGGGTTCTTAAGCTAAAAGCCTACAATTTCTGCTACTACGCTACCTCTTATTAAGCCCCCGAAGCCTCGAAAAAGAGGACGACTACCCGGATTAAAGAATAAACCGAAGCCGACTACCTTTATAACCCAGAAAGAGAAGGAAAACTATAAATTAGCCCTAAAACTATAGCGGGATAGCGTAATTATAAGCCCTAGCGACCTATTTAAGGAGTCGGATATAAAGGAAATTATAAAACTAATTAGCCGGGGAGTCTTCCGATTCGAGCGCTATAATAAGGAAGTTTATAGGCAATATCGCTTATTTAAAGCCCGAATAGTACGCGAAGTTAAGGGAAAGAATAAGAAGCTATACGAGAAATCCCGCCTTATTATTTAGGGGTATAACGATAAGGGTAAAGAGAAGATTTTAACTTAGTCGCCTATAATCTAACGTATTAGCTAACGCTTACTTACTACTCTCGCCCCTTTAATAATAAAGATAGGAATATTAATAAAACTTCGCGATATTACCTAGGCCTATCCCTAATCGAAGTTAGAACTAGCCCGGATTATTTTAGCGAAACTACCCCGGGAACTCGAAACTAGATACCTACCGGGGACGATTATACGTATTATAAAACCTCTTTATAGTATTACCGAGGCCGGAGTTTACTAGTAGATAACGTATTATAAATACTATTGCGTAGGACTCTAGATAAAGACTTCTATATATAACCCTTATCTTCTAGTTATAGATAGCTAGAAGGACGCCTTCGGCTTTATCGGGATATAGATTAACGATACCCTTATACTCGGAACCCCGAAGTTCTCGGTAATAGAGGAGGAGAAGATCTAGGAAGCAAAAATCAGATATAAGGCGAAAACGAAACTATTACTAGAAATACCCCTGGAATTTAATAGTATAAGAGTATCGATATTACGTAACGGATCTATCGATATAAAATAGAAGGGATAAGGGGCTAAGATTAAAACTATTAATTCTATAATACTTAACTACGTATAGCGCTATCTTAAGCAGCGAGCTTATAGCGCCTACCTAGCTTCGATTTATTAACTAGAGGCTGCTTTCGATCTATTAATCGCAGTATAAATCTAAAAGCTAGAAAAGAAAGACTACGAGATATTGAATAAGCGCTTAAAGTAGTAGATAGAGAACCTAGATAGGGGACTCTACTATATTGCTCTAAATCTCTTAATAGCGAGACTAGTTATATTCGTAGACGGCTTATTCGTAAATAACCGAGACCTTAGTTCCTAGATTAGATTTATAATCGCTATAGTTAATAAGGAGAAGGGCGATAATAATATATAATAAAAACTATACGGGAATATACTATACTAGTCGTTAACTAAGTATAAACGGGTTACTAGGAGTATTTTAGCTTTAGAGATCTATAGAATAGTAAATAGATTCGATATCGGCACCGTAATCTCTTCTACTCTAAAGATAATCACTAACTCTCTCGAGCTACCGGCGATCTTACTTACAATCTATATAGATTTATACTCGCTATATAAATACCTTATAAAGCTCGGGACTATAAAAGAGAAGCGGCTAATAATCGATATTATATTACTACGATAATCGTATAAGAAACGCGAGATCTATAAGGTACGATAAATTAACGGAAATAATAACCCGGCTAACGCCCTAACGAAATATCAGAGGTCAAATGACATCCCTCTGGGCTTTAGTTATTTCGGGTTATTATAGGGAGTCTTAGCCTAATAAGGGAGCCGGGATAGCGCTGCTCGTAAGCCGTACTTTCGCAGTAGCGTAGCAGGACTTTTATAGAGTTTGCTTTTATAGTTTTTAAGTACGAATTAAAGTTCTATGGTTCGGAGATATAAAGGAAGGGGGAACGGTAATAGGCATAGATTAGAAAGAAAGGGGGCTAGAGATTAGTAACCTTCTTATAACGCTTAGCTAGATCTAATATTACGCTACTTTAGCGTTACTTCTACCTAAATCCTTCTCTTTTACTTTACCTATAATTCTATCTCTAATAGTCTAATCTCTATACCCTATAGGGAGGTAAACCGTTAGAAAAAGGTAACTCGTAAAGATAGTTTAAATACGTACCTTTAGCGCTATGCCCTAGCCGGGCTATAACTCTGCAGGTCTAGCGCGGAACCTAGCAACTTAAAGCGATTTATAGGACCTTATTTATAAGGATAACCTTCTAGACCTTAAAGAGCCGCTTCCTAGCGCCTTAGGAGCTTCTGCTACGTAGCGCAGACCCTTTATAGAAATTTCTTAGGAAGATACCGAGCTAGATAATCTCTTAAAAGAAGAAGAACTATGTATCTCTATCGCTAAAAAGCGCGCACGCTTAAAGCTACTTAAGAGCGGCGCTGCTATAACGGATATAATCCTACCTAATAATATAGCCCTTAACCTTTTTATAGCGACTCCTTCTACTACTGTAACCCTTTCTGCAAGCTCGCCTACAGCGCTAACGCTACTCTTTCGCCCCTTTACCCTCCCGTACCCGACGTATAGGGGAAATTCTCATTAAGAATAGCGGACGTTCCTCTTTAATATAAAACACTAATTCAAGGTTTAAGCGGCGTAGATTAAGACTAATACCGATCGTATTATATACGTAGTACGCTATATTAGCGGTAATCCTAAGCAGGCGTAGATTAACTACGTTTAGTAATAAGCCGCTCTAGGTATATTCCCCGATACTATCTTATAGGCAGAATTTAAAGACTTTCTAGAAAACTAGCTTTAGTCGGACCTAACTACCCGCGCAGTTACTACTAATACGCAGCTTATATAAATAACCTAAAGAGCGCGGGAGAATATATAGACCTTTTTACAGCGCTATAAAAATATCGAAATAAAGTCGCCTTACCCTTAGAGTAAGGCCTAGCGGGTTATATCGGTTTTAAGCAAGCTCCGACCTAAGATTATAACCGCTATTAGTGCTTAGATAACGCTCCTACGCACCTAGTATAAGCTTACCGGACTAGTATAATAAATCGAATCGGCACGAATATTTAATACCTATACTTATACCTATACGTACCCTAATAGCCGCTAGTATTATAATTATAGGGAGTACGGGCATATAAGCCGCTCCTGCGATAAGCCTAAGTAGTATAAACGCGCCTCGAATACCGGGCTAGCCTAGTAAACTAATACCTCCTTTTATATGCCGATAACCTAGGGCTTTAAGCTGGCCTTTTTAATAGGCCTAGATAAGCGCTATTATAACTATAAGGAGGAAGGGTATATCGCCCGCGACTACCCTAAAGCGTTTATATAGAGACGGAGCAGCGGTAACGTTACGTATTACTTATATAGCGAGCGCGGCTATATCGCTTTAAACTACCTAGATACCGAATATAGGAAGTATAGCTAAAAGGGGCATATAGCTATACGATACATCCTAGCTAGTATTAACGCTACGCCGCTAAGTAAGCGCGAGTACTAAGGGTACGCTACGCCCCTGCGCCCTATTAAGGTTCCTATCTAGCTATAGCTCGATAGTATATAGCAGCGTAAAATAGCCTTAATCGACTCGGGATTAAACGAGAATATTATCTACTATAGCAATATAGCAGATTATAAGCACCTACTATAATATACCCCTAGCCCGATAGTAAGGGGCCTCGGTAGAGAAATTAAGGTCTACGGGTATTATAACTTTAATATTAAGCTTTAGGATAATAACAGTACTATCGAAACGCAGCGCTACCGCTTCTTAGTTACTAATAGCGAGCCCGGTATACTAGTTTTAAGATACCCCTAGCTAGCTAAGGTTAACCCGGTAATTAGCTAGCGGGAAAGACGATAGAGATATCCGTTATATCGCTAATATTTTAGCGGAGGCGTATCGATAAAGTAGCTCCGAATAGCTCGAATTACTTTTATAGTTACCTTAGTATTAATAGTAGAAGAAACTAAGAGCGAGGACGGAGCTTAGGTAACGCGCCTACCCCTATAATATACGGAGTTTAAGGATATCTATTTAGAAAAAGGGGCGAAAATACTCCTAGATTATTTAAATATAAACTACCGTATTAAGCTAGAGGAGGGGGCGGCACCCCTATAAGGCCCTATTTACCCTTTATTATATATAGAGTTAAAGGTGCTTAGGATCTATTTAAACGAGATACTAGAGCGCGGTTAGATTAGGCGTTCGATAAGCCTAGTAGGGGCACTTATCCTCTTTATACTTAAGAAGGGAGGCAAGCTGCGCTTCTGCATCGACTATAGGGCGCTAAATCGGCTTACGCGTAAAGACCGTATACTACTTCCTCTTATTAGTAAAATTCTAGATCGTTTATTAGAATCTAAGGTATTTACTAAGCTCGATCTTAAAGAAGCGTACTATCGGCTTAGGATCTATAAGGGAGATAAGTAGAAAACTGCGTTCTATATTCGCTACGGATATTTCGAATATATAGTTATACCCTTCGGCCTTATAAACGCACCGGCAACCTTCTAAGCCTATATTAATAAGGCCTTATTAGGACTTGTAGATATCTGTTATATAGTATACCTAAACGATATATTAATCTATAGTAAAAACTAAGCAGAGTATAAACAGTATATATATAGCGTTCTCGAACGCTTACATTAATAGCACCTTTTTATAAACTTAGAGAAATATAAATTCTATACTACTTAGATAGGCTTTCTAAGGTTTATAATATTACTAGAAGGGATTAGTATAGAAGATAAGCGTATTACGGTAATTATATAGTAGCCGCTCCCGAGTAGTATACGTAATATTTAATCGTTTCTCGGTTTTACCGGGTTTTATTATAGGTTTATTTACTAGTACTCTAAGGTTACGATACCCCTTATAAACCTCCTTCGCAGTAACTAGCGAGGTAAGTTTAAGCTTATAGCGGGCGTAGGAGCTGCGTTTAAGCTGCTATAGCACCTCTTTACGATAGCGCCTCTCCTACGGTATTATAACCCCGGTCTATAAACGCGCCTTAAGACGGACGCCTTACCCTTCGCCGTTAGGGCTATTCTTAGCTAATTAAACGAGAACTATTAGTACCTAGTAGCTTATCGCTCCCGGAAACTTACGCCGATAGAAGAGCGCTACGGGATAGGAGATATAGAGCTACTCGTAATTATCGACGCCCTATAAACCTAGCGCTACTACCTATAGTACCTTTAAGACCCGGTAGTAATTCTTACGGACTACTTAAATTTATATTACTAGGAGATAAAGCGGAAATTATCAGTACGGGAGCTATGCTAGCTAGACGACCTATATACTTTTAATATTACTATTTACTATCGACCCGGTATACTAAACCCTGTAGACGGATTATCTAAACGATTAAACTATATTACGAATAGGATGAATAAAATAGAGCTATATAGGATTAGTAACTTTGTAAAAGTAAAGCCTCTCTAGAGAGAAGATATCTAATTTAAGGGATAAGAGATTCGAGGGGGCTAGGATACCCGAGTTATATATATAAGAATAGGCCTAAGTAGTTATAATAAGAGTAAGCTATAAGAAAATATCGAGAGAGCGGCTAGTATACGGTACGGTAGCTATAAAAAGCGCTCCGTAGCCGGCGGAAGCTACGAAAAGCGCTCTATAACCGGCCTTATTAGGGGTATAGGCTATAGACTATTTACCCTGCGTTATAGTAAACGCGCTATTAAGGATAAGGATACGCGGGAGCCCGATAAGAGTATAGCTCCCGAGTAAAGCCTTAAGCTAATAATTAAGTATATCCGGACGCTATAATAAAGTAATAACTTTATATAGACGGAGGTGTAGCGAAAGAGGCAGAGATATAGCGCGGGAGCTGCTAACGAGCTTTAGAAGAGCTTAGAAGGACTATTACGGTTCCGGGGACGAGTATATATCCCGGAAGATAGAGAGACGAAGAGAGAACTTCTAGAAACGTTTTACGATAACCCTATAGCGGGATATCTAAGCGTAACGAAGATAGTAAAGCTACTTAAGCGTAGCTATTATTAGGACTTACTACCTAAAGAAGTTAAGGAATATATTAATATATACCTAGTTTATTAGAGAACTAAAGCTCGGAAGCACCGACCTTACAGCTTCCTCGCACCGCTCCCGGCGCCTTTATAACTATAGGAAGAGATATTAATAGACTTTATTACGGGTTTACCGAACTTTATCAGCCCCTATACCGGAAAGATCTATAACGTAATTCTAGTAATCGTTGATAGGTTTAGCAAATACGTCTTCTATATCCCTATAACTATGTAGCTTACTACTAGCGCGCTTATAGATCTACTCGCGGACTACGTTTTTAAGTACTTTAGCCTCTTAAATAGAATCGTATTAGATAGGGGCAGCCTCTTTATAAGCTACTTTTAATCTTATCTATACTACCTCCTAGTAGTAAAGCGGCGCCTAAGTATAGCGTTTTACCCCTAAATAAATAGCTAAACCGAGCGGTAAAACTAGAACCTCGAATATTACCTTCGCTATTATACTAATCTAGAATAAAGTAATTAGGCGGCGCGCCTAAGCCTTATATAATTCGCGTATAATAACTTATACTATACGATAATTTAAATAGCACCCGCTTATACGGCCTTCGGGTTTTTCCCTTATACGCCTTCGGAACTGCTAGCTTACGTAACGATAAAAGTCCCTATAGCTTTAAAGCGTATATAGCTCCTAAGCAGCGCTTATAAGAAGTATAAGCATCTTTTTATCTAAGCGTTAGCCTAGTATATAAGATAGTATAACTAGAAGCGATTACCCTACGAATTCGTAGTAGGCGATAAAGTCCTTATCTTAGCAAAGAACCGAAAGTAGTAGCGCTCGAGTACGAAGCTAGCTAATAAGTATCTAGGGCCCTTCCTAGTAATCGAGGTTATAGGTAACTATAAACTCGCCTATAAGTTAGACTTATTAAAGGCGTACCGAATATATAACGTTTTTCCTCTCTCGGTTTTAAAGCTTTAAAAGCGCTACGATAACGCCGCGCCTATACCGAGAGAAGGCCTAGAGGTCGTTAAAGGTAATACTTACGAAGTTAAGGCTATTCTAGGCTATAAGGGGCCGAAAAATAATAGGGTATTTTATATCCGGTAAAAGGGCTATAGTAAAGATAAAGATTTATAAGAGCCGCGTAGGAATATCGATAACGGACCTTTAATTCGAGATTATAAGCGTATATTAGTATAGGGGAGCGCGGGTTAAGGGGGATCGGGGGATTAGCGTAGAAGTAATCGGTATAAAGCGTATAAGTATAAAATACGAAAACTAGGGTTTATTTCCTATCCGGGAGTTTTTATAGAGGTTACTTACCCCTCCCTCTCTATTATATAGCTATAAACTATATAGCGTATAAGTAGCTAGGAAGCCGTAACCTAGTATAAACTATACCTACTCCTCCCCCTTACCCTCCCCCTTACCCTCCCTCTCCTTCTCCTTCTCCTTACTAACCCCCTTCTTAGGATATAGCGCATATAACGCTATAAGAGTAGCGGGCGCGCGGTATATAGGGGCGGCGGTAATAGTAGCGGTAGTAGTAGAGTTAGCGGCGATAGCCTTAAGGGCAGCGATACTATGGTATAGGAGCTACGCTAGCTCGGCTAACTATATGCCGAAGCCGGATATAGTACCCGTAGGGACGGCGGTAGGGGTAGCGGCGGCGGCGATGGAGGGGGCGGTATCGGTATAGGTACCGATAGCCTTAGCGAGGGCCTCGGCGTAGCTCTCGCTCCGCTCCCGAGCGGCAAGGGCGCGATTAAAAGGCTCTCTAGCCTCGAACGGAAGCTAAACGCTTATTAGCAGCGTATATGTAGCGGGGAAGCAGAGTTTACTTATATCGGCGTAGGTATAGTTATAGTTGCTATAATCCTAGCAGTAACGGGCCTGCGATCCTATTAACGTATTAGATTAGCGGCTCTAATATAGCTTATAAGCAGCGTACTTACCCCTTTAGGAATAGCAGATATAATTACTATTCCGCTTTAAGCGGGTTATATATATAGTATACTAACGTAAGACTAGGCGAGAGGCGCCGGCCTTACGCTACTTACGCGTAGCGCGCTCTATTAGGGTCTCGGCCTTCTTTTTCTTAGCGGGGGGGGGCTATTATTAGTTAGTAAGGGCTATACGAGCGCGGAAGTAGCGTACTTACCGAGGATAAGGGCGAGGGAGTAGCGCGAGAGCCGGGGCTCGGGGGGCTACTAGGGCTACCCGAGCTACCGGGAGGAGGGGGTAGAGGAGGCGCGGAGGCGGTATAAGTATTAAATATCTAGCTCTATTAGTATACGGATATAGCGCGGGAGCCTAAGGAGCGCTTACCTTAATTAACTAGTTAATTAGTTAGTTAATTAATTAATTAGTTAAAGCTAGTGCCTAGTTAGCTACCGAACTAAGTAGCGTAGGAGCAGCGTATAAGGGAACTTATAAAACTCTATATAGGCCTAGGAAGAAAAAGGGAAAAATTAGAAAAAGGGTTAAACTAGCTATAGTTATATAGCTAGGAGAGCTATCTTTCGCTGCGGGGACGCTTATTAAACGATAATAGCGAGAATAATAGGAAGCGAAAAAAGAAAGTAATAATAGGCATTTAGTTAGGGATAATAGGACTATTCTTAACCCGCGGGTAACCCCGCTAGAGTCGCGTAGAAGCAGTTTTAGAGCAGCGCGGGGAAAACTACGGGATAATAGGGCAGGCTTATTTAAAGGGATTAAATAAGCCTATTTACAACTACGTCGGGGACCCGGAATAGGAGCTTCCGAACTATAGTAACTCGTACCGCTTACGCGCTACGCCTGCGATACTCTCGGAACGAGAGCTTAGAAGGGGGAGGGCGATATTAGAGGTTAAATAATATCCCTCTAGGCTTTAGTTATTTCGGGTTATTATAGGGACTCTTAGCCTAATAAGGGAGCCGGGATAGCGCTGCTTATAAGCTATACTTTTATAGTAGCGTAGCAGGACTTTTATAGAGTTTACTTTTATAGTTTTTAAGTGCGAATTAAGGTTCTAGGGTTCGGAGATATAAAGGAAGGGGGAACGGTAATAGGTATAGATTAGAAAGAGAGGGGGCTAGAGATTAGTAACCTTCTTGTAACGCTTAGCCAGATCTAATACTACGCTGCTTTAGCGCTGCTTCTACCTAAATCCTTCTCTTTTACTTCACCTGTGATTCCATCTCTGATACGAAAATATTACTAAATAAGGCATTAAAGCGCTTTATAGCTACGAATAAGTTAGTAATTCGTATAGAGGGGTATATAGAACGGGACTAGGTATAAGGATATAATAGATAATAGATTTAGAATAAACAGACGAGATTATAACGAGTATTTGCTTTAAAGAGTTTTAATACTAGGGATAAGGATATTACGATAAGAAGAAAAGCTGCTAGTGTAGATTAGGCACTAAGCTATAAAGGGTAGGCGGTTAAAGGAACATTAGGCAGCCGGCAGAATCCAGCCTATATAGGGTTACTTCTGCTACCTGCGATAGCTTCCAGAACTTAGACTTTAGCTACTACCACACATACGAATAAATAATATTCATAACAGATTCGTACGTTCTGTAAACCGTACGGTAAAGCCTAACCAACAACTCCCGTTATATATTGTGGTTTACATTATAAACAGGTACACCCGTGATGGGACTAATTACACGCATGAAATATATGCCTCGATTTGAAATACCCGAGCAGGTATGCAACCGATTTAGCGCTGAGGTCTCTGGGAGACGGAATTATTTTTATTGAATCTATAAAGTAATTAAGCATATTTCCCACTGTCGACCACATGCTTTTAGTAACATGGTTTGTATGTCCCATTGGCCCGAGGGATTGCGACTGATTAGCCCCGATCACGCGAAACGTGCATCACTTGGGCATTGGTGATGTGATAACTACCCTAGGGTAGAATTGATGTACACCCTCACCTTGGCATAATTAGGGTAACCAGCATATTACTATTAACGACGCACTTGAGCTGAAGTCTAAAAAATGGGTCAAGATTTGCCTTGAAACGATATAACAGCTGCCCGCTCACCTCATGTGAAATATTTGTCGGAATACATAGGCTCTTTCAAGTCCGAGGTCCACGGGTCAGGGTAATATCATTGAGGTTAAATCATGGCATCATCAACTGCCCAGTTAAACAGCGGCAATTCCGCCTCAGGCTCAGATGGAAAGAAGAAGCTCATCATCAATGCCTTTGTCGAATCTTGCAGTGGGCACCAGTCTCCCGGCCTTTGGAGACACCCTCGAGACCATTCCTGGGATTTCAACAACGTCAAGCACTGGGTAGAGTTGGCCAAACTCCTGGAGAAGGGCAAGTTCCATGGAATGTTCATCGCCGATGTTTTGGTAAGTACACGAGTACCAGTACATAAATCCCGTTCTATCATTCTCTTTACTGACCAAGTATATCATTAGGGTGCCTATGATGTCTACAAAGGCCCACGCAATCCAGACCCGGCCGTGAGTTCTGGCGCTCAATGGCCTGTCAATGAGCCACTGTCCGTCGTCCCAGCCATGGCGGCAGCGACCACCAATCTCGGCTTCGGCGTCACTGTGGCGACCACTTATGAGCAGCCGTACCACCTAGCCAGGCGCCTGAGCACCGTGGATCACTTGACGGGCGGTAGAGTAGGCTGGAACATCGTAACAGGATACCTCGACTCAGCCGCTCGTAATCTCGGACACACCGAGCAGCCACCCCACGATGAGCGGTATGCCATCGCCGAGGAGTACATGGAAGTCATGTACAAGCTCTGGCAGTCCTCCTGGAGAGATGACGCCGTGAAGCTCGACCGGGAGAAGGGCATCTACACCGACCCCAAGCTCGTGCGCACCATCGACCACGTCGGCAAGTACTACTCGGTTCCCGGCCCGCACATCTGCCAGCCCTCCCCGCAGCGCACGCCCGTCATCATGCAGGCCGGCACGTCCAAGGCAGGGAAGACCTTTGCGGCGCGCCATGCCGAGGCCGTCTTCGTCGCCGGCCACAGTCCTGTCGTCGTGGCCAAGAGCATTGCCGAGATACGCGCTATGGCTCGAGACGAGTTCGGTCGCGACCCGGCGTCTATCAAGTTCCTGACCCTGCTGTGTCCTATCATTGCGGACACCCGGGAGGAGGCCACGGCCAAGTACGAGGAATTTGTGAGCTACGGTTCTGAGGACGGCGCACTGGCCTTGTTTGGTGGGTGGACCGGGATCGATCTGTCTCAGTACGGTGACGAGGAGGAACTCCGTCATGTTGAGTCGAATGCGATCCGGTCTGCCGTGGAAGGGTGGTCGAAGACGATTCCTGGAGTTGCGAAGTGGACCAAGCATACTGTCGCAAACCACATCAAGGTTGGCGGTCTGGGAGCCACTGTGGTCGGCACGGCTGAGCAGGTTGCGGATGAGATGGAGAGATGGGTTCGGGAGGCGGATGTTGATGGTTTCAACATTGCTTATGCGCTCATGCCTGAGAGTTTTGTTGATGTCATTGATCGGTTGTTGCCTGTCTTGAGGAAGCGTGAACTGTTCTGGGACGATTACGCCGTTGACGGTGGGACATACAGGGAGAACTTGTATGCGAAAAAGGGTCTCGCTCGACCGTCGGCGGATCATGCCGCTGCCAAGTACCATTGGAAGGCTGGAGAGCAATGAAACCGCCATAGCAGGCAACGTCTAATCATAAATCAAATATGTGATAACGGCCTAAAGTAATAGAATCGCCTGGCTCGATTTAATGACCACTACTGGCAAGCGAGACTGCGATAATCCCTCTCCGCTAACCCAATACTATACCACAACTAAGTCCTCAGAAGGCCCAGAGAATAGTTTGTCCAAGGTCTCAAGATACAACAACCGAGCGTCCTCACCAGTCCGCAGTACCTCCAGTCCCTCTGAGAATCTCTTGGACCCCTCATCCGAGGGAGAAGGTAATATGAGGTCCCTCCAGCAGATCAAACCCAACCTTTGATAAGCAGCCGGGAACCCCGGCGGCGCATCGACACTTCGAAGAAGCACCCCGTAGTACTGCCCCCAGGTGCTATTCAGCCTTGGCATAGGAAGCCTCGACTCGCCTAGAAGCATGACGACCAGACCCTCCGAGCCGAACCGCTCGAGTAGGGCCGCCCCGCGCTGTTGCCATGCGTCTGGATTCCTCCGGAGACCTCTCCGACGGAAGGACATGTCGCTGCTGGCCGGGCCACCCAGGAGCTGGTTTGTGGTATGGTCGAGGAAGATCTCCAGCATAGCTTCCGATCCGGCTGTCGTGCTGGCACCATAGAATTCGGAGAACGTACAACAAGGCCCCGTTGCCACCACAACGGGAGTGTCGGTAGGACCTCCCTCTCTCAAGCTTATAGTGCACCTTTCCTGTGGTTCTGTCAAAGTGTGAAGCCAGTCAGGCACGCCAGACTCCTCGGAGATGCACCAGCTTAGTCCAGCTCTTGGCTCTGCTGTGTGCACGAACAGCTGGCCCATAACAGGAGAGCGACCGTTGATAGCGAGTCCAAACTCCTTGACCAGCTCGTCCAGTGTCGGTTTCTCGTTGGTTCTGATGGACTGCCCCACGCGAAGGTCATATATCTGCATGATGCCATAGATGCGGTCCTCAGTGCGAGATGTTTGTCGAAATTTTGCGGCGCCGTACTGGACGTTAGGGTTGCTAGTTAACAAGGCGAACGGCACTCCGGAGCAGTAGATTCGGTTCTCAATGTCGGAGAGCAAGTCCCTCACTTCAGATGGAAGGTCGGCGCTCTGGATTTGGTATTCTCCGACAGCCTTCCGTGCCACTTCCTTTTGAATGTTCACACAGCATTGCATTAAGAAGTTCAGGTCGACAGGGTCTTGTCCCGCGTATCCAGTGATCGGAACGGACATCGCTTCCCTGCTTAGAATCACAGCGTCGTGCCTCATCATGAGCTCCTGTAGCGTCCACAGGGAGGAGAACCAGGGATCATCAAGGACTGTGACGATGGACTGGCGAATAACCCGCAATACGGGGAGTAGTATATCCGCCTCTTGATTCCACGGATTGAGCGAGAAGTCGCCCCCAGTTCTTCTGAGAATGTACATGGCGTATTCCAAGGCATCGCGTGGGATTCGTGACAGCCAAACGTAGGCTCTCGAGGCATTCCTGAAGATACTAACCTGCCTGCCGACTTCATCCATCTTCACAGCATCATCCTCCTGGTCGATGCAAGCGACGTCGATCCACGCCCATTCGATTATCTCCTCGTGCCCCAATGTACTGCGCCCAATCTGGAAGACCACCTTCTGAAAGGCTTCGACAGTGAAGTGGTCTTCATTCACGCTCGGTATCGCCCACGTCGTCCCGGATACTGGGAGGGCACGGCTGCTTGCCTCGTCCCTTGTATCCCGATCGGGGTCCAGATTCTGGGTCTGCCATCGTCCCCATGTGTAGCTGAGTATGCTATATTTGGGGAACTCTACGGTGCCATAGGTGCCCTTCCCAGATCGCTCGTAAGAGGTCATCGTAGGTATATGCAACAGCCGCCTTGGCCAGTAATCCTCGATATCAGTATGCCATCTTTTACGATCATGATACGGTTTCCCCGAGTCGTCCATGTTCAAGAGAACGGTACATAAGCTTGCGTTTTGGATCAGGGTTACATATAAGACAAGGTGTTCGGAAGGATGCGATTCAGCCTATATGAGGGGGATTATTTCTTGTGCTTTTACATACTTTAGCCTTCAACAGTCAGATATATTCTCCAATCATGTAATGCAGTTCGGATCATGTGACTATCGGACCTGGAGGAGGGGGGCACTAGTATGAAATCGATATCATTAGAAGCCCAGGTATATAACAGTGTAAATAACCTAGGGTAGGCATAACATTGGTGAAACAGCTTGGGAAACCTAAGGGTAACAATCTTCGTGATTGCCCTAGGGTAGTCTAAAGGCAAGTATAGCACAAGCGATCGTCCTACTGAGTGTTTATTCAATCGTGACTGTATCAACATTTGCAAACCTCACAGTCTTATACTTCCAAGGTTGCAATCCCGAACACACTGTTGTCCCACCGGGGTTTAGCACCGTGGCACTCATAAATCATTCCTCCCGCTCCCCGACATCTTCCGTCACAATCGCAAAAGTCTTGTCTGACGCCTCCAGCTTGACCTGCCACCGGACGCGCCCCATCCCTTCTCGGGTTGCGATCTCAACCTGCACATCCTCACCCGGGCCCATGACGGCCGCGGCGACGTTTGTCTTGGCCGTCGTAGGCATCTTCCACTCCCCATCAACGGGACGCATATCGAACCGCGCGATCCAGAGCGCGACCACGGCGAGGATCTCGTTGGTCGCAAAGTGCCTCCCGGGACACAGCGTCTTGCCTCCGCCAAAGGCGCGGAAGCACACATCGCGCGGGCGGCTGTCCTTCTCGCTCTCCAGGAACCGGCGCGGGTCAATACTCCGTGGTCCCCCAGAGCGACTCGTCGGTGTGGATCACGTGCGACGGCATCTGTAGCATGGCGCCCTTTTTGAGAAGGAAGCCCCCTAGCTGCGTATCCTCCATGACCTCGCGCACCGAGGCGCCCATGGCGCGGTACCGGAGCACCTCCTGGTAGGCGAATAGTAGCAAGGGGCACTTTTCCTTGAGGGATGCCATGCCGATAGTCTTGGTCGCGCCATCGGTACTTGTGCAGCCGTCGCCCTCGTCCCTGACCTGTCCCAACAAGCCCGGGTGCGCGTGCAGGTGCAGCAGCGCCCAGAACACGGACGGCACCGTGTTAACGAGCAGCGCGATGGTTCCGCCGACCGACGACCGCGCCATGTCCTCTGCTGGGAAAATATTTTTAGCCTCGACCTCGTGGCGGTTCCGCGCGTACGCCGACGCCTTGTCTATGCCGCCGGCCTTGTAGTACTTTTCGAACGCTTGAGCGGCTTTGGTGCGCGCCGCGACGGGCTTGCGCGCCGTGATGGAGGGGAGGAGCCCGACGAGGATCTGCACCAGCCCAGCCTCGAACTCCCAGAACGCGTCGCGGGTCTCCTTGTCGTCGAACGGGTTCAGCGGGCCATAAACGGCGCGCGTCGTGGCCAGGGTCAGGTTGTCGCGCAGCCACGCGAACAGGCCGAATCGTTTAATCCCATCCGTTGGGGCCAGGTCGTCAAGCGATTGATTAATTTCGGCAAGCATAGCACGGTTTATATCGTCAAGGGCGGGGCCCGGGTGCAGAGCGGGCGCGCATGGCGGCGTACGACTCCATCGACAGTCCGTGACCGCCCTCGTCACCGTTCAGGTTGCGTGCAAGCTCGGCCTGACCTTCTTTGCTGAAGCCGAGGACAGTTGTTGCAAATTTGGCCTCAATAGGCGGGAATGCGAGGGTGCGGTGTTGTTTCTGGACCTGCTGGATGAGCTCGGCCTTGGTAACGATATACATCTTCTGTCCGGGAAGCGAAACAGTAAAGATAGGCGCGTCAATCTGCTTGCTGCTTTCACTGGGCTATTAGCTACTGTTATGCGGTGATAAAAACCGGGGGGGGGGGGCAGGGCGCATCGTACCCCAGCTCGGTATAGTGGTTGAAGGAGCTGCGCGACAGGCCGACGACGTGGCCGACGAGCGGAATTGACGACGGCACCAGCGGGGGCTCGTGTGGGTCATGGCCAAACATGCTGCGGGCGACGAGGTAGGTCAAAATGGCAGAGCCGATGAGGACGAGGAGAGGTGTGGTAGAATTGCCAAATGAATATGACATGGCGGGCGGGATGGACAACTTGAAAAGCTGCGCGAGAATTCAAGAAAAGGAGGGTTGAAGCCCGGCCAACAAGAGGATGAGAGATGTTGGCCAACGAGAAAATAGGAGAGGCCCCCTTGCGGCACAGCATCTTTGGACAGACGCCATCACGAAGCCCACACACCCCATGACCCCGGGCCTGCTCTGCTCCCAATTCTGTTTGTGTTCCTTGGTGATCCCTTCTTGTCCATATATTCGACATCCTGAAGCCCGTCACCATCTGAGCCAGATTAAACTACTAATAACCTGAAGCAATTCTGGAGACTCTTTTGTGGACCTATAGCGACTGTTAGAGACCTTGCAAATGAAGGCATGCGCTAGCCTATATGGACGGCCAGAATAGCAAATCCTCGACTTGATGTGTAAAACCTATGAGCTGTGTCTAGAGCTCCAAGACACTACTATCATTGACGATTGGTACCAAGGACTGTCTTTGGCCTCTGGCAATATGCTTCATAATAGCAACGGATCGATTTAGAGATCGAAGGTCTAGTAATAATTCGCATCATGATCTCATACCAAAACCCCCCCTTCAACGCTTATTTCTTTCCATCCAAGTCGGTGAAGAAGTTGTAGCCAAACGACTCGGATGAATCATTGAACCGGGTCTTCTTGTCGATGGCTGCAATCTTCTTCAGATCCTCCTCATCGAGCTTGAAGTCACCCTCAAGGTTCAGCTCGATCCGCTCAGGGGTCTTGCTCTTCGGAATGACAGAGTGACCTTGTGCGATACCCCATGCCAGCGCGACCTGAGCACTAGACTTGTTGTGTTTCTTACCAACCTCGACCAGCACGGGATCGTCGATAACCTTGCCGACATTGTCTCCGTAGATGGCGTTCTGGTTGCCAAGTGGAGAGTAGTGGGTGATGTGAACTGGACATAATTAGCATTGTTCCTTGCAAAATTCCTCTTTTCTTAAGATATACTTACTGCCTTTCTGCTTGTGGAATTCAGTGAACTCCTTCTGTTGCAGATAAGGATGGGACTCGAACTGGTGGACAGCTGGCACGACATTGGTTTCCTTCAGTAAACGCTCCAGCTCCGCCTTGCTAAAGTTTGAAATTCCAATTGCCTTTGCCTTGCCACTCTTGTAAACCTTCTCCAAGGCCTTGTATGTGTCGACATAGTCGATGTTCTCCGTCTTGGGCTTGTCGTTGCTGTCTTTGGGGAAGGGCTGGTCTCCGCGGGCGAAAGCCACAGGCCAGTGAATCAGGAACAAGTCGACGTAATCGGTGTCCAGGTCCTTCAGAGATGCGTCGAAGGCCTTCTCGACATCGTCTGGGTGATGTGCGTTGTTCCACAGCTTGGTGGTGATGAAGATGCGCTCACGTGGGACACCGGACTTCTTGATTCCCTTGGCTACTGCGGCCTCGGTGCCGTAACTACAAGTGAGAGTCAGGATGCAAATTCAAAACACAGCACTTGTGAAAGATTTACGTACATGCGAGCAGTGTCGATGTGCTTGTAGCCGGACTTGAGAGCGTGCGCGACGGCATCCTCCTGTGCGTCGGCGTCTTGCCATGTGCCGAAGCCAATGGCAGGGATGGCGGCGCCTGTGTTAAGCTTGAACTCGGTGGGCATATTGTCGGTGTAGTATGTGAGAGTTTTGGTTTAGAATGTCGAGGTGAATGGTTGGTCAATATATCAAGATCGATTTATGGTGATGTGGGTGGTTTGAGAGTTGGTTTGGGTTGGTGTTTGGGATGAAGGAAGCAAGGGATGACGGCCTTTTTAATATGTAATTATGTTGATACTTGGGCATACCACAGGCTCACCACAGGACAGGCATATTGCGAATGTCTTGGACTACCGAAGTGTGACGTTGACGACCGTTCTTCCGTTCTTCCGTTCTGCCGTTGAAGATTCTAGGGCCGTTTTATCATTACGCCAACTGACGTCGTTATGTCAAATGTTGTACCACTCGATCTTCATCGCACAATGGACACGACGAAGCCAGTCAAGCTCATCTAAAACATTGGACCATGACGTTGTCCCAAGTATAAAGTGGGCCAGGCAATCCGAACCTCAATCTACTTACAAATCGAAAGCAGAAGCCGACGACGGAATGGTCTTTCGAACTTCAGCTTGAAATACAGAAACTGCTTCGAAAATGGGTGGACTGGCTGATTGGTACGCCTAGGTAGTCATCCGTCCGACTGCTAGGTGACTCTTCTCAACCCCGGCCAAGAGAACTAAGTTAGGTACGTGCCAATGGCGGGTACACGCCATCACATTAGGTGCCCAGGTGCTTACAAGCTAGCAAGTATCAAAAGCTCACCACCGACCATCTATATGATATGTGCCCTCTTGGATTCGGTATGCCGTCTTAAGTTGATGTGTTACTGGCCATTATGGCTGGGCAGTCTTGATTATCTGTGAATAACCAATGCTACATACGAGATGTCCCTGAAATATGATAGACAAACACGACCTCAGGAGTTGGGTTCCCAGGGTTATTAATTACTATCAGACTGTCTGAGAACAACAATGCCCTCGGCCTATATAATCATACAAGAAAACGAAAATCATCCTTGACAAAGCTCTTTACACACACGATGGTCCATCATTCCCTCCCCCCATGTACCATCTCCTCGTAGTCTGGGAGGTTCCAATCCTTCACACCCTCACGCAGTATAAACCTCCCAAGAACATTTAATTTTAGAATGGTGGCTATGGCCAGAAGACAGTTGAGGATAGCAATACCCACTGACGATGACGGGAAAACCTTCTGCCATAGCGGAACACTTTCCACGATCCCATGCTGCACCTGGTCCATGAAGGGCCGGAACCTGTCATCGTAGGCCTTCAACGCCACGGGAAGATCCTCCTTTGCTCCAGTACCCCCGCAATGCTTCCCGATCTCGCCAGCCAGTATGTATGCCCCGACAATACCGCTGGTAGTACCCATTCCCGTGCTTGCTGACGGGCAGTATGCGGCGTCACCGACGAGAACGACGCGACCACTGGACCAAGAATCCATTTTGACGACTCCTAGACGCTCGCAGTAGAAGTCTTGGGATTCCTCGAGCCCCTTCAGTATTTCCTCCGTATGCCACCCCGCCCCTTGGAAGATCTCCGCCATGGCCTTTTTCTCTTCCGTGACGCCCCCTTTGTGGGCTTTCATCAGTCGCTCTGAATGGTCCTTTCCTGACACCTGCAAGTATACCTGCATTTGGGTTTGGTTGTGCCTTCGCATGAGAATGGATCGTCTTCCAGGAGCGGTATACAGCTTTGCCTCATACCCTTCTCCTTCTCGTATCGGTCGGGGAATGGTGAAGTAGCCTATGTACAACCCGAGATAATGGATAGGATCCACGGTTTCAGGCCCGACCATCGTCTTCCGAGTACGCGATCCTTGGCCATCGGCTCCTACTAAGAGGTCGAACCGGTCCGTATGGCCATTTGAGCAGAGTACTTCAATGCAGTCATTCTTCTCTTCGTATCTCTCGATAGTTGTTCCGAACATGTACTTTGCCCGGTCATCCGTAGCGTCATAAATGAGCTGACACAAATCCCCTCTCAGGATCTCGAAGTCGGAAGTAAAGCTTTGCAACCCTTTCCCGGTCTTGTTGGCCTTGAAGTAGGCCCAGGTCCTGTCAGAGCTGTCTACTACCTTCAAGCCTTGTTCGTCGACAGATCTGGCGCGGAAGGCTTCCTCGAGACCCATGCGCTTCATGACTTCGATGCCGGCACCACGCAGATCTATCTGCAGACCTGTGGTGCGCAAGCTGGGGAATCTCTCAACGACCGTGACATCGTGGTTGAGCTTTGAGAGCCAGAAGGCGAGGGCATGGCCGGCGATGCCCCCACCGCAAATGAGGACCTTCAGTTGTGTCATGTTTGGTTCAGTATGAGAATGGCGTGGTGTCTTGTAACAAAACTTTGAGGAAATATTTCGTTCTGATTAGAGTTGGAACTCAAATGATTCGACCTCCAAGGAGTGAGTGGCCCAGCTTCAAATACTCACGAGGCTGTAAGTGCTCGGACATATTGTCGGTGAACGGGGAATTCGGAGCGAGTTGATTCGGAGTAAGACGGCGACAAAATCAAGCCTTTCTCGACTTCTAGCCACCAATACATAACTCATGGTGTTACTATCGGGGCAACACATTGCACACCATGCTTCGCCGGGGAGAATGATCGGTGGTTTCTGATTCGTCCACAAGAGGTTGTGAATCCTTGATGCGCATATTTACTTCTAACTCCCGAATTCCCCGGAGGCCTCGATAATTACCCCTTTCAAGTCGCCAAATGGAATATCATCCATACGCGGAAATAATGAATAACACTCAAAATACTCCGATCTTGCCTCCTTTGAAAAATTCCAGCTGAACATCAGGACTTGAACCTCCAGTGAACCCGAGATTTTCGTCAAGTGTCTCTGTAATGATGACTTGAAATCGTTGTATGTCAGACAAATCCTGATGCGTCATTTTTGTAAATCTTCGACTTGTTGCACTGTATTTGGAACCATGCTGAGATTTGAGACGTATCATGAGCTTCCCAAGCCATCAGTATACAGCATTCCAGCCACGCTCGCAGATGTGAGAGTTGCCAAAACTCCAGAAAACAGCGCGGACAAGGCGACCTTCGACACATCCCCAGCTCGTCCAGGGGCAATTTGCGAGAGAACACCAATTTGAGTTCCGAGGGAGCCAATGTTTCCGAAGCCCTGTCATAATGATGATGTTGGTACATACTCTCGGACATCCTTGCCCTAGAAGAAAAAGGGGTTCTGAATGGGGTAGAGACGACTTACGCAGCAAGCATATGTTGCTATCAACCTCGAGCGGGCACCCATGCTGGTATAGATTTCCTCAGTAGTCAGGGCTTTGAATGCAACGTATTCGTTGGTGATGACTTTCATTCCAATGAGCTGGGCCACACGGTACACATCCGGACCAGGGACACCAAGCAGCCAAGCCACAGGATACAAGAGATAACCCAGTATCAATTCGAGGGTCAGGTCCGGGTCAGAAATATTCCAGTACTTGCCCCACCAGGTCAAGAAGGCATTGATCATACCGACAAACGCAATGATACACAAGAGCGTCGCGACGATCATGCCCGCAATCTTGATACCCAACCAGGCACCATTAGCAAACGCATGCAGCGCATTGGAAGCCCTGTCCTCTTGATCCTCAGGGACGACAACACGGCCAGATGTAAGCGTGTCTTCTGTCTCAGGGTAGCGCATCTTAGAGACGGCCAACGAGGCCGGGATGGACATGATGCAGGAAGAGACCAATGCCTGAGCATTCAAGCCTAGACCAATGTACGCCACAAGCACCGAGCCCGCGATGGTGGCGAAGCCGCAAGTCATGACCTGATGGATCTCGGCGAGCGTCAGATGCGGGACAAACGGCTTGATAAGCATCGCCGACTCGCCCTGTCCGATAAATGGTGTAGCGGCAGCTACGACAGCCTCGGCGCCCGACACGCGCAGGGTCCAGAAGAAGAAGGCTGCGAACTTCCCGATGAACCACTGCAACAGGCCAACATGGTAAAATAGCTGGACGAGAGCGACGAAGAAAATAACTGGCGGAACCACACCGGTTAGGAACCAGTGCAGGTCGTTGACGCTGTCTGCCGTGAGGAAGGCGACACCCTTGGCCGCGAACCCCAGTAATGTCCGGGCAAGGAATGAGATGAAGGCGAAGATGTCATAACCAGCCTTTGTGCGCAGGACGAACACGGCGATGATAAATTGCGTGAGCATGCCACCGATGACTGTATGCCATGGGATCTTGCGCCAGTCGCGAGATGTCGCAGTTAATAAGGCGATCATGACGAGAAGACCGAAGAGTGATATGGCGCGATTGGCACGGGTATTTTGTCCTGTTTCCTCGGGAACCATCGACCCGACCAGGAAAACTGCGATGGTAACGAGTGCGGCGAGGGGCTTGTGAAGCCTTGCTGGGATGGTTTCGTACAACTTGTATGCGGAGTGACGGTAGATAGTTTTGGTAGGATTCATGACGACGGATACGGGGATCCAGAGTGTCACAATTCGGATGGTGATGGCAATGTAGAGGAGTGTCGGTATGAGCCAGCCGAGGCCATCGCTGCGATGGAAGACAAGGCCAAAAATCCACCAGCTGTTGATGTCGGAGTCAGCGGGTGTACACAGGTGTACGCGATGACGGGTATCTCAAACTCACGCCGTCCACACAGCCCAGATGATGGAGTGGAAAAGAAGATTGTATCTTTTGTAAATTCGTCGGAGAGACCACTTCCTCGAGTTCACCTGTATCTCGCCGATTTGGCCAATCTCATGATCCCCATCTTCGTTTGACGGGATTTGATGCACTTTATGATCCGTCGCGACTCTCTGGGTGCCCATGTGATCGTCGGCAATAACCTCAGATTTTGGATCCCCCTTCTCTTCCGGAATCGTCATGGTGCTTTGGTGGACTTGCATGCTGTTGGTGCTCATTGACAGAATATGGTGGCGGATCTGAGATGTTGTGCCTCACATCTGCGTATGTCCTTCCTTCGAAGCTCACATTGGTGGGTGAAAGGCAGAATTTGAGCGTGTCAAAGCCCTCAGCGTTAGCCGAAGTCTGTGTGATGCTAAGGTTGCACTACAGTACAGGTTGTGCTTGGTTGTCCCCGCCTTTCGTTCACCCTTATCGCCTTGGCTTCCAACTGGTCTTGGCTACACCAAAGGCATTTCCTTGGAGTAGTCCTAGCTTATCTCCCAGAAATTGGCAAATAGTTGTACAAAATTCGAAAGCTGATTTGGGACGGACTCGAAGGACACCAGAGAGAAGGATTAGCAATTAAGAAAAGACACCTCCGTGGTCCCTTTAGGGTTCGTCGTTGGAGGGATGCTCGTCCATGTAATCGAACAGGGCTTGCTCCAACCTCTCACTCAAGTCTTCCCTCTCGTCGTCACTCAATTTGAGGTTGTAGCTTGGGAGCTCGTCGAAAACCCTCTCCTCGTAGAAGGTCCATATCAGGTCCAGAAGGTCCTCACCGCTTATTTCAACCTCCTCCTCAAACACTTCCTCTATCAAGTTAGCTCCCGCCTCGTAGATATCCAATGTGGACAACCAATCCTCGAAGAGTTCAGTCTCTTCTTCCTGAGCCTGCTCGGAGAATACCGTAACTGGAAACATCACCTCGGCTGCGAGTGTAGGGAGCATCTCGCGGAGTAAATGGCCCATCAACGCTTGGCCGTATTCGACGTCGTAGCCGTCAGGACCCTCGTCATCCTGCTCCTCCTCCTCTTGGTTGCCGTACATGACCTCGATGGCCCGATACTTCTTGGGTAAAGAGTCTTCACTATCGTGGGCAAAATCGGTGTTCACGTCCCTCTTCCTCTTAAACGTGTCCGGCGCGGGCGGAGAGTTCATATAAAAACTGAGGTTCAGGACCAGCGGTTGGGGGTTTGTCATGGTCAGGGCCCCTGGAAAGAGGCTAGGTACTGTCCCCGAGGAGGCCGATGCTGTCGGAGGTTGCGCGTTGTGGTTAGAGACTGGCGCCGAAGAGTTCGGCGCGGTCACCACAATCACGTCCTCGAATTCGACATCGGAGTCATCATCGTCGTCGGCGTTGTTATGTTCCTGACCAGCCATCTCCGTGTCCCCGTGGCTTGTGATATCCGCTGAGACGGCTGACGAAGCAGTATCAGTGTTCTGCTGAGGGGCTTGGCTCTCGAGGACTGTCACACCATACAAGCTTGGATCGATGCTCATATCCATAGGAACATCCTCGGCACCCTCTTCTTGAGAAGTGCTGCCCATGATATCTCCCTGGGGGATGCCATGCTCTTGTGAAGCGACCACGCCCTCCATCTGGGCAGGCTCTGCCTCAGCATATTCAACCTGCATGGTAGACTCTATGGGATCTTCCTCTTCGGTTGTAGAATATGTGGCAGCATTATCTGGGAAGTTCTCCCCTTGCGGTGCCGCCTGTGACATGGTGGCAGGTGTATGTTCGGCCTCGGAGATAATCTCGCCCTGGGCACTTTCAGGTTGGCGAATAACTTGTGGTATGGTCAATACCTGGATTCTTTCCTCCTGGCTTCGTTCCTCCACAGTCTCTTCCATATTCGCGGCTCCATGTTGGCCTATAAGAGAAGACCCATCACCTTCGCTCAAGAGGTCCTCGTCGTTCGAGACAGGAAGAGGAGTGTTGGCAGCGACTTCCAGGTCGTCCTGGGGAGCCTCTACGAGGTCCCTATCGTCCAACTCTGGGAGAGGTGTGTTCACCGCCACCTCTAGGCTGTCCTTTGCGTCCTCCTCCAGGTCTGTATCATCAGACTCAGGAAGAGCCGTGTTCTCCGCCTGGCTCTGGGCCTCTATGAAGTCCTTGTCAGACGCCCGCGCATAATAGTCGACAGGCGCCGCTTGGACAACGTTCTGGCTGGACTGAACAGGGGATGCCACCTTGGGGCAATCCGACGCCGTCTGGAGCGGTATAGGAGGTGTGATCGTAAGGTGAGTGGTGATGAAGGAGGGGCCAATAGGGCTGCCCTCGGGAGTCGTAGACTCTATGTAGGTTTGGTGCGTAGTCGGCACCGATGAGAGGTGGGTGGAGGGGAGGGCGGGGGTGGTTGGGACAGCGGACTGTTTAGTACCGCGAATGTCCTGATAAGAGTATGTTGAGGTCGTCGCAGGGGTAGGATCTATAGTGTCCATCCCTGGCACCTCAAAGACATCATTCATCTCGATGTCGTAATCTATGGCCTCTTGGGCAGGGGGGGAGTACGGCGCGGGCGACGGTGAGCTCATAGGCGTGAAGGGGGATGAGGTCGAGCACGCAGGCGATGAGAAGATCGAAGACCCATCATCGCTGTCGATATCCATGTCGACCTCAAACTCGGCTTCTTCACTTGCCTCGAGATCAATCTCCATCTCCGCGTCGTAGCCAAGAACAGCAGCAATGTGCTGGACGGTCCTTGGGCTTGGGGTGCGCTCTGGGCGCGGGGCTCGTCCTGGAGACAGGGAACGAGAGCGCATTGTACTCGCGGCGGTAAGCCGCTCGCTTCTGTCTCTGTACCTGCCTCGCAGGCCCTCCAGACTGGCCATGCCGGCCACGTGCTGCTCGTACGCGGCTCGCGAAGCAAACTAAGCTCCTTGAGCGTAGTACGGCGCACCAAGGTGGCGGGGCTCAGCCTGGTTCTCGTCAGTAAGTTGAGATGGGAGTAATAGATACTACTGTGGATGCTAACCTGGGCGACCGAGGGTGCAATGTTTGAATTGCGGTGCTTTTGCTTCATGTTGAAGCGGCGCTCGATGGACTTCGCGCGCAGAGGAGTGTACTCCTTGAGGAAACGCGCGTCTCGAACAGCCTTGGCCGTCTTGACAACGCGCGACATCGAAGTCTTGGTAATGAAAGCCATCTTGAATGCTTTCGAGGTGAAATGGATTCGAGATGGGTATGTAATCAAGATAGAATTGGAGAGTAGAAATGAAGTTCTATTAAACAGGTGAAGAAAAGACAGAGTAAGGTATCACAAGAAAGGGATCTCGTAAGTAAACAGTTGGTAAACAGAAGATCTTTAATCTGGTGAAGGCTGTCTTTGCTTGTGGAAGAAATCGAAGGAGATCTTTGGGATTTTAGTTGTGGTGGAAATTTTATTTAATAGACTGTAGCGGTTTTGCCAGTTGGTGTGGAACGCGTAACGCGTAACGCGTTCTATTCAGCACAAAATTAAAACAATGGGTTTTCTTTTCATTCACTGAAGCCATTTATCAGTGATAAGAGACCTTCCAACCCTATATATATGGCATGAACAATACACCCTTGGCCAAGTTCTGTCGAGTGTTGCCGCCCTGGTGTTGCGCTCGTTAGAGCTGTCTGTATAAGTACTCAAGTAACCACCCCATCACCCCAGCCTTTACTGACTGCCTAGTAGGAATGCAACCATTGCTTATTTCGTACAACTAGAAAGAGCTTGAAGTAATCATGAGAATCTCTTCACGAAATGTTCCGTATCAAGTGACCGGTCCATCCTCTGTGCCTAGGTAGACATCAGCTAAGTGCCTAGGTGGTTGTAGTGGCTTAGGTAGGTATTTATATGAAAGCAGTGCAAGGTAATGCAGACTCGTCTTCTCTCCTCATAATAAAGGCATGATGTATATTTATATTGCCAGGATGGTACTTAAATTTGTGATTTGCAGCAAAAACCCAGCTTGAACGCTTTGCTCGCTCGCTTGTTGTAGACTTGCTTGTCCCAAGAGTTTGTTCCAAATCCTCAAGCTGCTGTGTCCCCACTGGAATTGGTCTTGACGTCTTCTTTGCTTGGCTTCTCAGCCTCCTCTTCCTCCTCCAGTCTCCTGGCCGCTTCCACGATAGCTCTATGTGCCTGTTCCTCTTGACGAGGGTCTTCCTCAGGGGCAGTCTCGTTACTTGGCTTCCCCTCTGCATCCTTACCACCATCACCAGCTTCAGTCTGATTGCCTTTGCCTTTTACCATATCTTGCAAGCTGTACCATGGTCCATGAAGTGCTCCAACACCAGCTCCGATGAGACTGCCAGGTATGGCAACCACACCGCTCAGTAATGTGCCGACCAGGTTTCCCAGGCCCATCCCAACTGCGCCGGAGAGTCCTATGCCAGCGCCGGCGCCTTGTCCCCACCCTGAGGCCATTACTAGAAGTTGATTTCTGTCAGTATCCCCATGTATCTATCTATGGAACATGGCCACCCGGCCCAGTCCACATTATAGAGACAGAATATGTATCACTTACTCCTTGCTTTGCGACTCTCGCCATGGGCCTCTTTCTCCTTGACATATGCAGCCCGCCACAGGTTTTCCCTTTCCACAGGATCTGTAGCAAGAGATGCTTGTTTCTTGAGGGCATCGGCAGCATCTTGGAAACTCTTGGCGGCTTTTGCTGCCTCGGCTGCCTTGGCGATCTGCTCGGGAGGAGGCCCGAACCCTCCAGATGTGGCTGTGGGAGCCTCAGTTGCTTGCGGTTCCTTGATTTCCGACATGTTTATGCTACTATAGAATAAAATTGATATATGACAGAAAAGCATACAATATGTTCATAGCCCGATGAGGAAGATTATAAAGAAAATCTATGATGTGAAGAAAAGGAGGTGGCTAATGTGGCTGGTCGGAGACATGTTGGAAGATGACGGGGGTGGCGATGTCGAAATCAAGGCCGCCCAGCTGCTTGTTAGACATGTGAGCTCATGGTGCATCACAACTTTGGAACCCCTGAATGGATTAGAGGGTTAGGGTATTACAAAGCAACGTCAACCCCCCCCCCCATAAACAAGGCTTTCAAAGCACACCCCGGGGTAGCTATGATCAAGTTCACTTGGGCAGGGTCGCTAGGTAAGATATTACTTCAAATTTCTCAAGTATTTGACCAAATACCTTTCACAAGGTCTACTTCTCGAATCCTTAAGGCCGGATATCCCCGACCTGTTCCATAATCTGCCCTTCAAGACCACAGCATCCATGTACGAACTCTGGAGGTATCATAGCAATCATGATACCCTTAGGACCCACGACTCTAACCCTAGAGCTGAGATAGGATGTAATCATTCTGAGGACAAAGACCTCGCCCTGGTGGTCCTGGATGTTCTCCATAGCTCGGACTTGGAGTGCTCGGTATTGCATGCCCATCTCTCCTTCGTCTCTTTGGTCTCGACCCCCTGGAGTATGATCTGATACTCCGTTATTCTCCTCTTCTTCCATCCCCACGGCCGATACCACACGCGTTTGGTTTTAAAGTTTTCAGCACCAGTAAGGTTCTCAGCTCCAGCCACCTCTCTGAGACACACGATCTTATACTCTCTCCGGTGTTCCGTGCTGCTATTCGCGGTTGTTCTTGCTTTTACCAGAGAGTGTATCCGCAACAGGACATCCACGTCCAGGCCTCTGACTCGTCTGTCCAGGCTGTCTTCGTATTCCAGAAGGTGTGGTCGTTGCTTCATCTTTGGCATTGGGGAATAGAGGTATTCCTTACGGGCTTCGTAGTACATGGTCTCAAGCTCATCCTGACTATAGCAATTCTCTGGAGTAGCCACGATCGATGTTGATCTGTCTCTGCATTTGACAACCCAGGGTATTATGCCCAGTATCAAGTACTGAGAAGTCCTCCGTGATGGGGCGTATCGAACAATACTCCAGGCTTCGTATATTGTCTTTTTGTGCTTGGTTTGAGGTGTCGAGCATCTAGACGCGAAGATCCTGTGTCAGTAGCTTGCCATATAGCAAATAATGTAAATTTTGGGAGAAACCAACACAGTAACCTTTACTGTGCGATTGAGAGGCGTCTTTTGAAGCCCCTCGTCGACCAGAGTATTTGTTTCGGAGTCTTCCACATTGTTGGTTGTCTTTGTCGGCACCGCACAGGGATACGGACCGTACTGGGGCCCGATTTTGACCATGGTGATGTATACTTTTCAAGGTTGTTTTGTGACTGCTTTCAGACGGTACAGCATTTACACAGTACTCGTGAAGTCCTTTTATAATTAATAGAACTCCCGTGGGGTGCCCATGACTGTCCTGTTTGACTCATCTGCTCCAGTGAGGCAGTGTGGCATACCTATCGCTGTTGGTTGATGCCTGCATGTAAGCCGGACATCTCACCCTTCTTGTACATGTGGGGCTCTTCTGGTCAATGTCCGCGCAACCGCGCAAATTCAGGGGCTATGAGACTGTGTTCATGTTGTATCCATTGACTCACATTCAAGAAAATGTCCTAAGCTCACATTACCAGAGTCCTGCGGTCTGACTGAGCAGATGACTGACTGTATGTTTATGTTGGTATCCTCTATGAGACATCATTCAACAACGGTATCTTGAAGCCTACAAGCGAAAGTAACCCTTTTGAGATATTCTGGGAGATCATGATCCATATTGACCTAACCCTCTATGTCTACTCCGCCACCAGAGAGCTCCAATTCCCATGTTGTACCTACTTCCTCAGCTCGAACCGCCCATGCCGATATCATTAAATGAACTAGCCCCCCTGAGAGGCCTGCCAGGATGGTCCAATCCCATACGAGATGCATCTACTCGTTCCATTCTATTTGTTTTGCTTCCCAAGACCCGAGACATCCCATTTGTAGAGAAAAATGCCTTGACGACTCTCTCGGCGCTCTGTTGGCGGATGATATCCACCAGCTGCCCCAAGATAGTCGTGCTGAGTCGCGATTCCAAAACCTCGAGACCATGGATGACTATAACTAGCCTGGATGGTGCATAGCGCAAGAGGCGGCTGATAACATACAACGCGAATTCACAACTATCAAACGAGCCATCCAACTTGTCGAAGTACGTATTGTCCATGACCTCCTCCGTCTCGATGACCGAGGGCAGTTGGTTGATCAACTGGTTGATAGTAGAATATAGCAGACAAATAATGCCAGCCTCTCTGGTATCGAGGTTGTTCGGGTTTGGATAACGCAACTGGTTGAAGAAGCAGATAATTGGGATACGTGCGTCGGCCATGACAGCGCAAACTCGAAGTGCGGCCGGCGATAGGTCGGCCGGAAACACAGGCCCTTCGACCCAGAGGAAGGATGAAGCGTCATTTCTTATCCACCTTTGGATGTCGAAAAGAACTTCGCTTGGGAGTCCTGACCCAGGGCCTGGCCGCGCGAACCTGGTTGCTTCTTCGACACCATTGTTCACGAACGGTAATAAGGGCTGCGCAAACCTTTCAAGGTCTTGGCGAGCATAGTAGTTCGTAACAGGGTCTCGTGGGAAATCAGTGATTCTATTCTTCTTGGCAGTGCGTCAAGGGTCTTACATGGCATTGTCTGCGTCGATAAAGCGTCCCCGTCTTCGTTTGAGTTATGGTCTGTATCAGTTTCGTCGGTCGCAAGAGACGGATTATCAACTCGCTGTTCGTCACTATTTTCGTGGGTCTTGTTTGATGGTTCCGCAGACCCAGCTCTTCGGAAGGCCACCATCAGGACATCTTTTGTAGGGTTGTTGTCAGCTTATGTGAGGCAAAAGCATCCATGACGAAACGAACAAAACACTCACCATAGTTGTGTTGTTGCTCAGCGGCGGTGAGACAATGCGTCACATCATAACCGAGTCGAGAAAATGCCTTTGACGCATCCTCGAAGCTCATGTTAACCTGGGATTCACTCTGAGTGCGGAACCTATCCGCCGTGGTTCTTTGCTGTGCAGATGAACTAAGAGTACTTCCAATTTCCAGAAGATCGAGTACCCCCTCGTAAGTCTGCCGGTTGGTTTCCCGGTCTACTAACTTTGCCAGCCTCTCGATCTCGTCAACGTGGGTCTTGATATGGTCATCATAGAAGGTGTTCTGTACAGCTGAACTGAATCTGTTCCATCGACTCGCTTGCCAGTTCATTGAGTAGCAAAGAAACTTGAAGACCTCGACGTACGCATTGGCGACGGCCCTACGGGCTTGGCTAGTATTGATACTGCTTTTGCTTCGAGATAAGTAGTCCATGTTGTCTCCTATGTGTCTGAATGCCTTTGCAAAACCCTCGGCAACCTTTTTGTGATTCACACAAGTCTGTGAAAGTTAGCATCCGTCTTCTGTTATCTGTTCCAGAAGGAGAATACGTATCAAGAAGAATACGTATGGGGGATTCCTACTAGTATGATTGTCGATACTGCTCCGCTAAGCACACTTGTGTAAATGTTCTCACTGGGAAACAGGCTGAACAGCTGCTTATGGCCGTTCATGGTATTGGCAAAGGCCAGCATGTTGGCTTTCGTTCGTCCCCATATGGTACCGGCACTGTCCTCTCGTGTCTTCTCGAGACTTCGTATCGCCTGCTCCAACATATGGATCGTGGGAGGATGTGACTCGTCGATATCTTTGAGTCCTGCTTTCTGGAGTATGCGTTTCATGCCCAGTTTCTTGTTGAAAATCCTCCAGATATCCGTCAGCTCCTTGCACACTCTCAGCATCTCGTCATCATCGTTTCTGGTCACCGTCAATCACCGCAATAGTAATTCCGTAGTTAGACCCTTCTCATAATTCACGCAGGAGTAATGAGCCAACAGGATTATGACTTACCTTTTCAACTTGATGAATGTAGACTGCTGCCACCATCGACGCCATCGCTCCTTGTCCTCCTTCGCCCTTCGTTCCTCCTCCAGCTTCACCTTGACATGGTCAACTAACGCCTGGGCTGTGTCACTGCTGGTGCCAGATTCTTCGACCATCACGGAGAACGCCTGAATCCTTTCTGTGATTTTTATTTGGGGGGAATCAGTCGCCATGTTAGCCAAGCTTGCACTGCAATATCTTCGACTCAGTGCCAGTATATCTTCAGCCCTGCAACAACATCAGGCTTGTGAATTCGCTTCAATCTTTGACATCAGTAGGATGACAGCCGTCCTCTATCCTTGGCAGAGGGTAAGACTTAGCGTCCAGAAGCGGTGAGCGAAGGATGCCCAGGTACAGGTTCTAATTTCTGACCTGCAGATATGTAAATGGGTTCGGCTAGTCAGCTGTCTTGGGCCATGAGGCTCTGCTGAACGCCCGCGCCCAGGGGCCATGAAACAGAGCTACTGATATGCGAGTGTGTGTAGTATGTGGCAACAGTTCCATTCCTGATTGAGAAGGAGCTAATACATAAGATGGTTCACGACCGAAATTCCGCGCAGATATCCTAGCCCTGGCGGCCTTGATAGGGTAGAAAATGCCTGTCGTATAGGTATATCTTTCCTGTATAGCACCCACACCTCCGGGCTCAGGCGTACTGCAGTGTGGCAATAATTACTCAGAAAGGGCGGGGTAATTGTAGTTAGGCTGTGAAAGGCTACCAATCAGACAACAACCCCATTAAATTGTTTATTGGAACGACGCAAACAAACGTGGTGCATCGCGGTCGCCCGGCTCATTTCTGCATGGTCAGCACCATGTAACAGTATTTTCTTGCCCCCCCCCCAAAGCCGCTGAACTGGGAATTGTATGAATATCTCACCCATATAACTACCAGAGTTCACCTTGGTGTGCTGTTGGGTTGCCGATCCAGTTGTGCTATCCAACTTTCTGCTGACGATTCCCGTGGACCTGCGGAAACAACGGACAAGCAACATTCATTAGCATTTCCAGTCCCTAGGTTTTCCTTCTTTCAGTAAATGTCAGACTCCTCCAGACCCGCTTTTACCATCAACATTCGAGCACCGCCAACCATATCTACCCAAGAGAGGTCTGAGAAGAGTATCGACTCTGCCGTAGCCATGAGTAACCAGCATGAAGAGCTCGGTGGCCTTGTTACCCCGTCAGAAGATGAAGCAAAGCCAGACTCAAGGCCCAATAAAACCTGGGGAGACAGCCCTGGAACGGTCATCGAACCTTCTTCTGATGCTGTACAAGGGGAGGGATCAGGAACAAACGAACCGCAAACAGCAAATAGCAAACATGGAGACCCCAGTGCTGCAGACATATCAACTTTCATGAAGACATTTCAAAAGATCATTCAAAGCAGTTCCACCAATATCACAGTTGAAATCAAGGGTGAAGGGGAAGATTCTGATCAAGAAGGGTCCTCTAACGACGGCGCGGAGGAAGCTTCAGAGAACGATTCCGATGAGAGTAAGTCGCTGGCCCAGAGCTATCCGAACGTAATGTTGACGGTGGAAAAAGAACTCTCAACAGGCACCTGTCGATGCACAATCTGCATAAATGAGAAAAAGCATCCCGAAAAGCGAATTGCACATGCCGTCGAGTTCATCGACGAGGAAGACTACGTCCTGATAACAGAAGATCGTGATAAGCCATTGGATTTGAGCACTGAGCGGAAGAAAGTCGACGCGAAGAGACTCTTTACGGTCTTCACAGTGGCAACAGTTGTGAAAACGTCGATACCGAAGAACCTCAAGATCTACTTTCCAGCAGAATTCCAAGCCATGGTCAAGAAAAACTTGCTGACCAACAAGGACATTGAGATAAACTTCAAGACCCTCAAGCTATTCATCGTGTCTCCTGCAATCATCCAAGCACTGAGGAGTGTCATTCTGTATTATCCGGACCTCGTTTTGCGCAGCGACAGACTATCGTTCACGTCGCCATTCGCCGCGCTTGCCCATCATGCGGACGACCTTAGAGAATATCGCGACAGGCTGCTGGCGTCAAAGGAAGAAGGCCAAGTCCAAGACCCGACTTCGCAACAGAAGCCAGCTTTCCCGCCAGACCATGAGAGTATGACAGAATTTTGCAACGCCAAAGCCGCTGAACACGTATCAATGTTGCTTGACTACTTGGAAGACTCCTACGGTGACAAGGTACAAGCGGAGGTAGCCCGTAATGGTCGGGGACTCTGCACCTTCGCGATGCTCTGGATGATGCTCAAGCCCGGAACGACTGTGTATGTACGTTCTCGTCCCGAGGAGATGCCTTCAGCGATGGTCATCAAGTCAGTTGAGGAGGACCCCGCTATCATTTTCCGCAACGACAACGAGCGTGCCCCTTACAAAATACTCCTGTGGCATCTTGACTTCGATGGCCGTCGGGTAGGCCGGCGTTTGCAAGAAAAGACGCTAATCCAATTCGATGGCGAACGTGAGATCACTTCTCTCCAAGTCTTTCCCTGCCACTTCCTGGACAGACAGGATAATGCCAGTACTAGGAAACAAGTGATTGAGCGTGGAAAGAAGTGGTACGGTCTTTTGAAGGGCAAGATGGTTCTATACAATGGCCAATTTATGGGGGACCGACTTACAAAGCCAGTACGTATTGACCATCTCTAGTTTGACTAAATATAATTAAGTCTCGTCGGAGTATGGAAGGGCTAACGCGTCTCTTAGTTCAATGGTAGGGTCTATGTCGACTCTACATCCTACTGGGGCGATGGAACTGATGAAGCTCCACCTTCACTCGGTTCAATAGACAATGATCCATCAAACATAGGTGGATGCACATGTTCGGTGTGCACAAGCAAGAGATCAGAAGCCCAACTGACAAGACTGCAGCTATGGAAGGGCTACGAAGATATTGACCCTTTTGATATCGAGTCTCTGGAACTCGAAGATCGCGACACCAACACAAGATTAGGCATCGATAAGAACCACCGCTACCTGATATGTACACCTGTTATAGGTGGTCTTGTTCTCAAAAAGCGAACATGGGGTATGTTGTACAGATTAGGAGCGAAGCCATACTTGCTGTTGTCCGCTAACCAGACTTGTTCCTTCTCAGAGAAGCTGGACACAGCCTACTGTTCGGAGGTACAGCCCAGGGACAAAGCCATTGACAACCTGGTGCTGACCAAGTCGAGGAAAGACATGATCAAGGCCCTACTGGTACGAGTTCCTCCTACGCATTCGGGAACTGTGGTTAGTTACCCTTACTAATACTACATTTGAAGCATAACTACTCCATGAATGGCTCTGGGAACCCCGGAAAGGTTCCCGACACATGGAGTGCTGACTTCATCGAAGACAAGGGAGACGGCCGAATATTCCTCCTTCACGGACCGCCTGGTGTGGGCAAAACATATGTGAGTAATACCCTGGTGCCCATGTGGGGAAGATGGAGCTGAAGCTGAATGACCGGAAATCTGAGCTGACATTTGGACTCAAGACAGCCGGTACGTCCAATATGATACGGTATTCATTGATAAACATCGGTATCACTAACTGCCAGCTACCCAGAGTGCATTGCCGAATACACCGGTCGCCCCCTCATATCCCTCACTTGTGGTGATATTGGCACCGAGGAGGAAGATGTAGAGAAACACCTACAGAAATGGTTTGCATTAGGGGAGAAATGGGGAGCCGTCATGCTGATCGACGAAGCCGACGTTTACCTGGAGACAAGACAGCCAGGTGACCTCAAGAGAAACGGGCTCGTATCAGGTACGTGTGAACTGCTAGTTGTAACAGTACCATCAAGTGTTATATGGATGGACCTCCTGACCTTTTTTAACCTCAACAGTATTCCTACGGGCGGTCGAGTATTACAAGGGCATCCTCTTCCTTACAACAAATCGAGTGGGCCAGTTCGACGATGCCTTCATGTCGCGTATCCACGTCATCCTGAGGTACGACAGGCTCAACTTAGAAGACCGCAAGAAAATATGGGAGGGGTTTTTCGAGAAGTTAGAGAAAGATAGGGGGCGGCAGATGCGGATCACTAAGCGCGCAAGGCAATATGTCTTGGAGGACAAGGAAATGACCCAGATTCCCTGGAACGGACGGGAGATTCGTAATGGTGAGTTCTTTGCTTCCATTGGAAGTTACAAGGGAACCTTGACTGGCTTGGCTAATCATATGGATCGATCCCAGCTTTCCAAACTGCGGTAGCCCTGGCACAGTATCAGTTTGCGATGCTAGAAGATAAGGAGGATGGGGAAAAGGCGATGTTGGACCGGGAGCACTTTGAGGAAGTGTGTGCCATGGCTACACATTTTAAGGACTACCTTAAGAATGTCCACATGGCAGATGAGGAAGAACGTCGTCTGAGGAGGAAGGACGGGCTGTAATGTAGCACACAGGCCATTGGACCTCACCGTACATATACTTGTTGACTTCACGTATCATTCCCTAGACAGATGAGGAACGTTTGCAGCAATATTTCCACAAATATCACCAAGTACGAACAGGACACAAGCACTCATCAGCAAATCATGCAGATCCGATTACAACTAAAAACAAAATCGAAGTACCGGTAGGACATCGCGAGTGGCAATAGTAGCCGTAAAAAAAGAAAGAAGAAAAAAAACCATACATATGCCCTGAACTCCATGCAACCCAGCAAGCCCAGCCAAGAGGGGGGGTATTTGTGCTCCGTTGACCGAATCCCCTCCTCAGCAAGGCAAAATCAAAGTCCTCATCAGATGACTGCAGAAATAAACACGAAATCACAACAACGCCGAAGTGTGCACATTCATCCATACACTCACATCAATACAACATGAACAGTGGATAGATGAAACACCATGGCTCCAAGCGAAGAGGCTCGGATCAAGCCTCTTCCCACCTCTCATCCTCATCCATCTCAACATCAAAGCTCGTTCCCAGCGCCTCCTGCCCCTGGCGGATCAGCGCCTGTAGCTCGCCGTTGAGCCGGTCCAGCCTGCTGTCATGCTTCTTCTCCGATGCCATTTTCTTAGTGACTAGGTGCTTGGCCTGGTGATCCAGCCTCGGGCTGGACTGCACATGGGCTCCTAAGCCGGACTTGCGACTTGCCGAAAGGCTCGAAACGCTCCTCCGGTGGCCGCTCGTTGGCGTAGACTTGGGAATGAACGATGGTGTCACGGGAGAGGGATGCAAAGACTGTCGACTCGAGGGCCGACTGGGTGTCGCTCGGGGGGCCGGTGAAGCGGATCGTATATTGGCAAAGGGGTTTGGTCCGAAACCTCTGGGCTGTGGGATACGGCTACCATTAGGCGTCTCCGGCTGCACTGGTGACCGCGGTGTCGCATAACTCGCCGGCTCAGTCATCATGGTTGGCGAGCGTACATGTCCAGCATGGGACGCATTTGAGCCTATCGACAGCCTTGAGGGACCCCGTGGTGGCGGGATGCCCGACTTCTGGTCGCTTCCGAACCCAAACCTTGGAGGAGCACTAATCCTTCTGTCAGGAGTGGTCAAGGGCGAGGGAGTCGTCGTGTACATGCGTGGCTGTTGCATGCGCGATGCCGGCCTAGTTCTCCCACTGGTGGGCAGGCGAGATGTAGCAGGCGAGATGGCGGACGACCGCTTCGTGTTCAGGGCGGGCCTGTGTGCCACAGGCGCAGGTGAGGGTTCCTCTTCCTCGACCATGACCCAGTGTCGTCCCAACTCGTCGTTCTCCCAGGTACCGCTTGTCCGCCTTCTCTTGACGGCTGGCTGTTCTGGGGTCGTGGCACGCGATGGCTCCCGGTGCGGCTCACTATCGTGATGACTTTGGAAGCTATCCTGCTGTACGTTATCCTGATCGTGGTAGGTCGGGATATTTTCCGGGTACGGGGAGATCACATCCGCAAAGGGGAATGTACCAGGTGGACTGGCAGGTGCTTCCTGTTCCTCACAGTCGACAGGTGTGTCCGGAGAAAAGTGGTTTGTTGTGACAGTGGGTGTCGAAGTCGGAGCAGGCTGGCCATTTTCTTCGTAAGGTTTGCCGCCTCCTGCCTGAAAGCCGCGGAAGGCTCCAGTACCGCTCCTGCAAAACTCCCATACTTTTCCAACCACGCCACCGATTGCCTGGAAGGCAAACGTTGTCCAGCCTGCCGCTCGAGGGTTCATTGGCGTTCCAGAGTTTGCTATTCCTAGGCCCGATAGGCCAAGTGAGGGTGTGTCGGGTTCATCATGCGGCCGCTTTGATCCCAGTTCCAACCGTCGTCGGTAGTCGATGTCAGAATACAGACTGTCCTCCAACAAACCATTACTCGGTGGCTGTGCGCCTGGAGTATTTATTTGCCCAGCCAGAGTATACCGGTCCTGGCCCCTTGCAGTGTCATCCATTGATGAGTCGTTGCCGAAGAAGTTGGCTGTATTAAAACCCTTGCTCTCGTCATGTGTCCGTTTCCTCCCTAGTATCGGCATGGAGTTATTGTTGGTCATGGAGGTGTTGTCTGAGAGCAATGAGCCTGTTGATTTAGAGAGGTTATACGTGGAGGTTGAGGGTGAGGTCGGAGGTCGGAACATATTGGCATTGAGAGCTGTGGAGGCGGTAGTCGGCTCGGAGAAATGGGATTCGCCTGGAATATGGAATTGGGATGTGTATGCCATCCCGAAATCGGTGTCGTCTTCGTGGTGGTTGACGAAAGGTGTCTCTGGTCGAGTCGAACCACTCAGTCAACGTCACTCGCCAGACAAGGCTGTGGACGGTTGACTTGCAGGACAGTGGGTATAGGTAAAGTCGCAAGCTCAAGCCTCACGAAGTCCCGCAGCTTGAGGCAGAGCAAGCCCCAGCATTCTAGATGGTATCTTCCCTTCCCGTCGGGTCGTTCGGGTGGCGACCACGATCCGTCTTCTGGTTGGGAGAGCAGCGGACAGGCTGGGAGGGTACGAGTCGGCGACGCGATACTCCAAAAAATGCAGAAAGAAAATGACTCTTCCAGAAGAGGAGAGATGCGAGACGGAGGATGAGGTGATGGGAATAATTTTGCTGTGGTCCGATAAAGATGAGCGTGTGGCTGGCTGGTGATTGTGGAGTGGAGCGGAGCGCGGGTGATGAACTGGCGGTCGCCGGAACATGCACTTGGCAGCAATTGTTGTGGAGCTGACGATGGAGTTGGAGATGGAAATGGAGGGCACGGATCGACCCGAGCGGGCGGTGAGCAACAAAGTGAGTGAGCGTAAGGAACCTGAACCTGGAGCTTGCTCGGGCAACGAACCAGGTACCGTAGTGTTGCATATTTAGTGCTGCAGAGGTACCTTAGGTATCCTTCGCTCAACAAAACAGGACGGAGCTCAAGCAAGCCGATGTGGGGTAAGTATATGTAAGTACCTTCACCGCTTGCCTTTAGTATGGTAGTACATCTTAAGTACTGAATTACGGAGGTACGGATGCACAGATCTGCGTATAAGGTACATGCACCGGAGTAGTGCTAAAAAGCGACTCGGTCAGTCTCATCAACTCAACATCCTGATAAAAAATATCACCAAATTCAACAGCAGAAATAGGGTCATCCATCCCATGCATGATCGTGATTGTTCGTGATGCTGATGCTTGTACATCTATCCCAATGCCGATATGTTGCGCCGCGCTGCTGCGTTGTAACCCCCCCCCCTCCCGCCCAGTCGCTTAACCCTGACACCCAGCCAACCCTTGGCGATGGCAAGTCAAGTCAAGTACTTGATCTCTATATCCATAATCAAGGAGCTCCTCCAGCACCACTGTAATAGTCGGCTTGCGCATGGGTAAGATCCTCCGCAATACCACCCTTGACGCCCGCCTCACCATGGACATGCTCCGCGCGTCCCCAGAACACCTCCCGCTCCTTCATCACCTCGGCAGCCCACTCCTTGGTCTCGGGCAGCGCCATCTTGGTCGCGACATAAGCGAACTCGCCCAGATCCAACTTGCGCTCTCCCCTCTTCTCGTACTCCACCATCTGTAGTATCAGCTCCATCTTGTCGACGTCGTGCACAAAGTGACTGTCCAAAGTCTTGGAGTCCTCGTACTCCTGCCATATCGCCCGGATCTCCTCGGCATTAACGGCGCCCTTGCCTCCCCACACGTTGCCCAGCAGGTTTTTCGTCAGGAAGTCCATGGTCTCCGCCTCCCGCCTGCTCTTCTCAGGCTTGGGAACGCCGTCCACGGGTGTAATGTCGCCCACCAAGCTCTCGGCCATGTCGTGGATCAGGCACATCTTGATACACTTGTTCTGGTCTATGCGGCCCGCAAGGCCGGGTGGAATGAACATGGTGATCATGGCCATCCGGTACATGTGGTCTGCGATCGACTCTCCTCGGTTGATGCCGAACCGGCGCCAGCCCTCCCGCTTGGTTGTCTTGAGCCGCTCGAGCATGTGGAAGTAGGGCACGGGCGAGGTAGAGTTCTCTTGTGGAACGCCGGTCGTGAGTGTGGCGAGTACTTTTGGGACGGTCCATTGGCCGGCGACCTTGGGGGTATAGACCTGGGAGGGATCTAGGATGAGACAGGGCAGGTTAGACTGGGACACAAAAGGGGCGGGTTGGAGGGGAAGTTGCCATACCTGGGTTCGCCGACTCGAACTCGTTCTCCCAGCTGTGGAAATCCTCGTGCGGAATTGTGTTTTGCGACATGGCGTCTGCACCTGTGTCCTCGGAGACTTGTTTCGTTCTGGAGTGAAAAGAGTGTGTTGCGACAGGAGAAATGGCGGAAGAGAACCCCTGAGATTTATAGCAGGCGGTCTGGAAGAATGGAGAGGAGGAATGGTTCAGTCTCCTTGTTAGGGATTCCGAAGCAAACAATGCCCGGCAAACAGATTTCTTCGTCATAGAGGGTCAGACAAACAGCACAAGGCTTTCCGATTGAGTGTTGGTGGATTGTTGTTAAGGGAAGGGCAGAGTGGGAGGTTTGGGTGTGGGAAGACATCCGGGACAACTCACATGCACTTATGGCAAAAAGTAACGGAGACAAACAGTGAACTTGCTGCAAAGCCACCCCTGAGTTTCCTTCTCCCCGATTGGAAGGATCTGCGCCGGTTTTCCCAGGGTCTTCTTATCGCATCCCATGGGATCTTATCTAGCCGACCCGCTTACTTCGGCTCAAAAATTACTGGTCGGCCGAAATGGGGTAGTCACGTGCCGTCTCTTTCAACTTCATATCTCACAGCGAATCAACCGTGTAAGTCCCAGGTGTAAGTCCCTCTGAGATCCACTCCCGCATATGGGGTTTCAGCCTGGCATTAAGACGAATGTATCAAGTGCTATCTATCGATATGGGGTGGAAACCCTGATCCCTACATTCAGTACTGCACCGATGGTTTGACGGCCGGAGTATCATCAATGTGGTGATGCTATCACAGTTCTTTTACCAGGTTGATCCCGTCGGCTGGTTTCTCTCCATCACACCTACCTCTACGATACCTTCCAAGGTTGGCAATTGGGGGATCTCAGTCGATCTGGAATATCTCAGCTATCGCTGGCATTTCCTTATAAATGTCAGAAGAATGCGGCCAACCATGCAGCAGGCTATGCGTGTATCATATCAATAGCATATGCCAAGTGGCAAGGACATGATGAGGACGAGTCGAAATTTCTTCTTCGCATCATGAGACAAGCCCAAGAGTACAACGAAAAAAGAAAGAAAAAAGAGAAGAGTCAAGCTGAAGCTTGTGTTTTGGTTTCCAAAGATTGAGAAGCTCTCATCTTACGAACAAGTTCGTGAAGACAAGTGTCAAGCCGAAGCTTGGAATGTAAACAAAAGATTGAGTATGAAACAACTCGAAAGTTATTTCATTTGAGTAACTCCAACCCTTCCACCTGCCGGCAGAATGTTGTGTTGCTCTGTGTTTTGTGTGGTTGTGTGTTTCCTCCACCCATTTCCCACCAAGTCGAATCCCTCCATGTACTTGAGTATATCCTCCTCTTGTCAAGTTTTACCCGGACACATCCCTCTTCCTCCTCTTTCTGTGCCCCGGCCGCACTAAGTGCCAGCATCACGCCATCAACGGGTGCACTTCCCACGGTCCTCCTCTTTCTTGTGTCCTACCATTTGATTGTCGGAGAAGAGGGCGTCGGTCGGTCAGTCGATCGTTCGGTCGTTCGGGAGGGGGACGGGAGGGGGACGGGAGGGGGGGGTTTGTCGAACGGACACGTCCCTAACCCTCCTCTTTCTGTGCCCCGGCCGCACTGAAGGCTAGCATCACGCCATCAACGAGTGCACATCCCTCGCCCTCCTCTTTCTGTGTCCTACCAGGCTATACAGCCTCATTGTGTGTATTCGCCGGTCGGTCGGTCGGTCGGTAGTGCGGACGTTGGCTGCAGCTTGTGTCAGTACATGAACTAAAGCTGAGGATTTTCAGGAATGATGTGAAGATATCATCTGTAGCTAGTGTTAGCATATGATATGAAAAGAAGGTTCCAATGGAGCAAGAAGTTGGCTATCAAGCGCTGCTGTGGAGGATGCAATTGAGGGAGTGTTGACCAATGCTGTTATTTTCACAACGCGACGGGGAACTAGGCACGCCACGCGTGAAGGTGTGAAGAAGTGGCATTGTAACTCATCACAATGTCTCGCCGGTGAAAAACGAATTGGAGGAGTGTGGACTGGGATCACGAAGAACCAATTGAGAGATGTCGATGGGTTAATTGACCTCTATTCAGATCAAATATCGGGCTAGAGGTAGAGGAGGAAACACGCGTGGGGGGTTCGCACCGAGGATGGTTTGTCAATTCGCCGCCCACTTGGGATGCGATCACAAGGTTAAGGTGGAATTGAATGGGATGGGAAGAAACAATAGGAATGATGGTTGAGATGGAAGGTGATGAAGAAGCAGAAGCTGAAGATTGGGATATCTCTTGTGATGCTTGGATGGTAATTCGATGCCAGAACTTACCTCGCCATCTTAGGACGAGATGTGAGTTAGTGTTGACAGCTTCATTGGCTGGTGGTACCTGGTATAGGAAAGTGTTTATATAGGCACAGGCATGGTGAGGGACTGGCCGCCTACCTCTTTTGGTGTTCTGCCGGCTTCTTAGGACTAGTGGCGTCAAGTTGGGGTCCACGTGATTGCTCTAATGCTGGAATTCAGGTGGCCCAGAGGAAGATAACGCAACATAGGCCCTGAAAATCATTTTGCGCACCTCTATGAACCGTGCGCAGGGGCTTTCAGTGCTTCCCGGCAGTGACTAGAACAGAATTGGTGCGCTGCGAGATGGCCTCCAATGGAAGAGTCCCATATCAGACTACATCGTGACGATTGATGAACTACATCCATTACAGTTTCAGGCATATCAGACTGAGTGAACTATACTGGAGTAGTATGCTAGATTACTCAATGGGAACACCAGACTTCAGAGTTACTACCCATTTGTACGAAGACCTGAATCTACAGTACCTTGTGTGAAACAATTCTAGTAGCTGAAATTGTGTTGTTGCGAGTATCTCGAGCTACCAAATAACTCTGCGCCTGTACAAATTTTCACTGACATCTAGCCGTATGGAGTACGCACGCTGGTGATGCCGAAAAGACCAAGAGTAGTGCCTACGGACTTCCAGTGGCTTACCATTGAGCGTCTTGGTATTCAAGTCTATTATGGCTGCTAATATTGTCGGCTGAGGTTTCGTGATTTCCCAAAAGTTGGCCTGCTGATGCTGCTGCACTTGACGACACTGATCGAGAGCAGCTCGAGGCGGACTTGGAAGACCAGGTCTGTGTCATCTGGCATACTTATGGAAACGAGAGTCTTCTCCTTATACAGCATATATGCCAGGGGATCCATATTGGCAAAGAATTTACAAACGAAGCTGAGCAAGAAACAATCCAGCACGGCGTGCTTGTCGAAAGTGAAATCCATGGGCTAGGTACCCCTCACCAGCACGCACCATGTCTTACTGTCTATATTTCCAACAACAAGACAAGTGTTCCGAGTGTGCCTTCCGACTAGGCAATGCGGTCGTTCACAGTATTCGTTGTTGTTGAAAGCGCGCTGGCTGGCGGACTCGGGCGGATGACACTGTTTACTGCGGCGGTAGCATCTTCCACAGCCGTTGCCATCAGGCCAATCAATACACCGGCACTTGGCAGTAGCACAGCGCATGCCTGTCTGGCCATATTGAGCCGAATGAGGTGCATCCCTTCGTCTCATGGTTCTTGTTCATGTAGTCGAGGCTCAAGAGATCATTTGGGTGTTCATTGCGGATAGGATAGCTAGCTGTTCGTCTGGTCCACAAAGAACTCGGTTCCATCTCATCCTCAGCCACCGCCAGATGCTAAGCAACCAAGTCAACGTCAGGTGGCACCCGCATACTTTACCGGGGCGTACAGGGGTGTATATGGGTAGTAACAGGGTAACAGCAGCTTACCCCAAAATAACCTTAATATACAGCAACATATACTTCCGGGACAACAGATTCCCATTGATCAATAAGAGGATATTGATCCAAATATAAAACCGACGAACGAGTCTATACGGCATATGACCAGTCCTGGGCGAGATGTGCTCTCAAAGTCGATCTTGCCAACATTCCGAAGCTTATTTAGTCCCCGGGAATCAAAGCCCCGGAAGTGCCTGTGGCTTCACGTCAACGGTCAAATATAGAAGAGGTATATACAATATTCAACTCATATACTGATTGCCATCACGGCATGCAAGTGGTGACACAAACTATCGGGCCGTGGTAGCTGCTCCGCGTCTCCGTACTACGTTACATTACAACACCAAGAACCGAGAGGAGCGGGGAAGACTGCCGACAGAGCGAATAGGTCCTGATACCGGTATCACGGGGCTCCAAGTAGGGTATGATCGTTCACAGTACCTAGACATGTAATATGTAGGACTTTTGAACAGATAACCCACCTGCAAGCACAGTCAAGCGATTCCAACCGGCTGGGGTATCTGGGTGTGGTATGCCGAGCGGCGAGACCCTTCGGGGCAATATCCACCTCCGCAGACAACCATCATGCATGAACATGCATGGCCTATCTCTTCGCCTCCAAGAGATATCCAATCAACCGCCGATCTGGGGTATCAATGGCACGACGGAAAGGGAAACCATGCACGAACACCACTTACCACAGAGATACGGGCGGGTCTTAATCTAGTGTACCAGGGCTCATAGCAATTGAAATCCCGCCAACCTCCTCTAGTTTAACCTTTGTTGGCTTGACATCGACAACTTCTAAGGAGTTACAAGGCCCATGGACTTTGGTCTGCATTCTCCCACCGTCCTCTGCGCCTTCAACCAACCTAAAAAGTGTATAGCTCTTCACCATGGCGGAGAAAGTCCAAGAGATCAACGAAGGCATCACGCCCACCGATCCGGAGAAGGCCCCTCACCATGTTGGCGAAGAGGAGAACTGGGGAGCCCAGATCCCTCATGAAATGCTCGAAACTCTGGCTCCGAACGGCGAGAGCGAGTATATCCTGCATCACATCAATAGCATGAATGAGGAAGAAGCCATCGAAATCATCACAGAGAGCCTAGAGTTCCATAGCGACGACTGGAACTTTCCATCAGATATGCGGAGGCGGATGGCCCGGCTTCTCGAGGGCAGAAAGCTTTATGGAGACTTTTATGACCGGGACTTGAGAATCGACGCCACCATGATGAAGTATTCGTCGCCGTACCCTGGCGTAAGATCGGTTCAGGAGCTTGAGATAGACGAAAATGTGCCCGTCGAGACCTTCAGGGCGTATTTTCTTGGCATAGGATGGGTAAGCTTGCTCCTTACGTGACTCCCACTCCTAGCACGAGTTCTACGACTGACTACCCGCAACCTTGGAAGGCTATCATCGGAACTTTCATGTCAACCTTCTTCAATAGTCGTTTCCCATCTATCAGTCTCGGCGGCGCCGTAATCCAGATCCTGCTGTTCCCCTGCGCCAAAGTTCTTGAGTTCGTCCTTCCAGACTGGGGCATCACCATCTTTGGCACGCGCCATTCACTCAATCCCGGGCCCTGGACGTTCAAGGAGCAGATGTTCAGCACGATAACGTATAATATTGCGATATATACAACGAATAGTTATAGCATGATCCTCGTACAGAAGATGCCAGTCTACTACGGCGAGAAGTTCGTCACTTTTGGATATCAGTTCATGCTGACCCTGTTCGTCCAAACTATGGGTATGGGATTGGCTGGCTATCTGAGAAGGTTCAGTGTGTACCCTGTCAAAGCACTATGGCCGAGCCTTCTCCCAACGATCGCGATGAACAGGGCTTTGACCAGACCGGAACCAAGGGAGACCATACGGGCGTTTGGCAAGAATTGGACCGCAAGTCGCTACAAATTCTTCTACATCTGCACCATCTCAATGTTTATCTACTACTGGCTGCCGGGCTACCTCTTCACAGCTCTAAGCACCTTCAACTGGATGACTTGGATCGCCCCTGAGAATATCACCCTCGCCATCTTGACCGGCTCAACCCTCGGACTAGGTCTCTTCAACCCGATCACCACCTTTGATTGGAACGTGGCCACATCATCCTACGCAGCTCTGTCCCAGCCTTTCTTCAGCACCTGCACCATGTACTTCAGTAGCATTATCGGAGGCCTGATCATTCTAGGGATTTACTATTCGAACATGTACAACACGGCCTATTTGCCCATCAACTCCAGTTCAGCCTTCACAAACAACGGCACGTCCTATGACGTTCAGGCAGTCATCACAGACCACGTGTTGGACGAAGCCAAGTATCAGCAGTACTCTCCGCCGTTCTATACCGCTGGGTATATCCTGACTGTAGGCGCAAACTTTGCCTTTTATCCAGTGTATTTCCTCTATATCACATTCAACCAGTGGAAAACAGTCTCTGGGGCTTATGTGGACTTCTACAAGGGCCTTCGAAAAGGGAAAAAGAACCATTCCGAGAATGCCATGGACGTCCACTCTCGACTGATGGCAAGGTTTCCCGAAGTGCCGGACTGGTGGTTCCTCCTCATCCTTGTGGTTGCATTGGTCCTCAGCATCATTTTCCTAAAGATATATGATATTGACACTCCGATCTGGCTAACATTCCTATTGCTCGCCATCAACCTTGTGTTTGCCGTACCTCTGTCCTTCCTCTCCGCTACCACAGGCACGAACCTTGGTTTGGGCTCGCTCATTCAAGTCATCACGGGCTTTCTCCTCCCAGGGAATTACAATGCCTACCTTTACGCACAGGCACTCGGGTCCTGGGCGCTGGCGGGATACTCAGGTTTGTTGCCCATGTATTCCTATGATTCAAGGTTTAAGTCAGGCCAATATACTTACTAATTTGATTTCGCTAGACAACCTGGTGCAGGACCTGAAACTAGGCTTTTACTGCAAGATCCCACCCCGTGCCGTCTTCAGATCTCAAATCGGGACCATTATAATCACCTGTTTTGTGGCTGTTGGTACTCAGGACTTTGTGATGAACAACATCCAAGGCCTCTGCACGAGCGATCAGCCCCAAAAGTTCACCTGCGCCAACGACGGTGCCCCCATGTACTCTAACAGTCTTATGTGGGGCGTTCTCGGGTCAAACATCATGTTTAACAGCTTATATCCCTTGCTCAAGTGGTGTTTCCTGATCGGCTTCGGCGTGGCAATCATATTCCTGGTACCGCAGTACTACGGACCGACGTACCTACCCGGTGTGAAGGAGAAATTGAGGGTGACTCTGAGACCAAGGACATTCGAGTTGTTGGATAAAACAATCTTCCCCTTCGTTGCCTCGCTGCTGTGGTTGAACCCAATCCTGATCATACAGGGCATACAGCACTGGAGCCCGTCGAATCTTTCTTTCAAGACTCCTGGAATGATCTTGTAAGTTAAATTTCCAACATCAAACCCACCGATGCGGTACCATTTTGGGGTCCATGTAATATTGTGTGCGTGTGTGTCCATCACGACTTTGGAGTCGCACCAGGAAATCGACGGAAGGGCCCAACTTCCCTTGCTATGGCCACCACACTTACTGGGCTCAGCTGACTTTGACTCAGGTCTTTCATCTTCATGTACTGGATTCCACGGCGCCACCTGGCTTGGTGGGAGAAGTACAACTACGTTCTCTCTGCTGCCCTCACGGCCGGTGTCGCTGTCTCGGCTCTAGTCATGTTCTTCGCGGTCTCATATCACCCAGTCAAACTATCATGGTGGGGAAATACAGTCAGCTCTGCGGGAGTTGATGGTAGTATTGTTGGCATATTGCCCATTCCAGAACGGGGTTACTTTGGTCCCGAAAAGGGACAATTTCCTTCCTGAGATTCGGAAATACACATCTAAGACGCTACGCTACATTTTGGGGGGAAGGTCTAGATGGCAAGTTACTGGAGACGGATGTGCTAGACCTAAGGACTCACTCACTGCCTTGTATGTACTACGGGAAGGGGGATATGAGCTGGAGTGGTTCAGCACAGCAGGAATATCGAGGGCTTCTGGCAACACCAGAGATTCAATAAATGCTGATTCAACCACATGAAAAGACGTTGTTGTAATTTGTATCCTACCAGTGGATGTCCTGTTCTCTAAGCTAATCTTCTACAAGCCACTTTTCTACAGGCTTTCCCTCATGTGATAACCCGCCTCTCCCCCCCCCCCTTTCTTTTTTTCCTGATTCTCCATCCTAGTGTCTACTTACCTTTGGATATAGTCATCCTCTTACCTGATTTCGACGTGACAATGGGCCTGGTACGTGGCTGCAGTGGGGCATACCAAGGTAACTCTTCCTTCTCTTTCTTCGTTCCCACTGGATGTCTTGTCTTCCGTATATTCTTCCGCCTTCCCCTCTTCGTACCATGCTGTGTATTATGTGTCTCCTGATTCTCATGATTTTCCTCCCCTTGATGGCTGGCGTTTTCGTCATCTTCCTCATTTACATCAATGGTTGCGGCATTATCCGTCTTGGACAAGCACGAAGGACACCTCCCTCCGCTAAAGCACGATCCTTCCTGCAATTCTCCCCTCGAGATGCCGCAGCCATCACAATGCATGCCACAGAGAAACTTATCGCAGCCCATGACCCGACACTCGACCTGCCACCGACAATCTTGACCCAGGTGCGCTCCACCGCATCGACATCTCTTGAGCTTGCATTGTTGCCCACTGTGACCCTTTATCCCGCACATACAGCACCTCGCCCTGCACGTCATGGCGTTTTTGTGCTTGAAGTGTCCTGGCGGATGGACATTGCCGCACTTCCTCGTACAGACGACGGAACACTTCGTAGCGACATGGTACTGCGGGAACGGGCCACATTTACAGCGATTCTGCTTCGCCACCGGACAGGCCGAAGCCGTGTGCATGTTCCCGTGTCGGCTTAGTTCTGGCCACTCGTAGTTCCCGAATTTCAGAAAAATGCGTCGCGGATAGTTGATCTTGCTGCCACCAGGGTAAAGAGTCTCGGGGCTGGGAGCACCGCAGTATCCGCAGGGCCTTTGACATTTAGAAGTAGTGTGGCCCGTGGATGAGCAATTGGCACATGAACCCGCTCCCGTACTGCGGCAACAGGAAAGTGCCGGCACCGTCTTCCGTTGTAGAGTCACCAAGATATTATCGAATAATCCGTCGACATCGCCCGCGTCATAGTCGTGGGGCCATAAGTGTCGCATCTTGTGTAGTCGCAGTTCGAGTTCATGGGCACAAATCGGTGTGTCGCCTGAGGGTGGGACATGAGAGAGCTCTTCCCCAGGCTGCTTCTGAGGTGGGTCCTGCACCGCAAGCACAGTATTCCAGTCAAACATTTCGGCGATGCGCGTCCTGCTCAGGCTCCGTCGACGACTTCGCCGGTCGAGAGTCGCTGTAGTCATCTTCGGAAAAATCAGCATCTCCCTGGGGTGATTAAAGCACCATGGAAGCCGAGCCGAGGTGAAAATATCGGGAGGCGGTTCACTCGATGCTCGTCGACGCCCGCGTCTGCCCGCCCTCCCCCTTTCCTCATCCTCGTCCTTCCAGCGGGCCGTGGCCCAGATCCCGTCCCTATCCATCCCTCTCCCGGTCCTGCCACTAGCGAAATCAACTGGGGGAGAGAACCCAATGTCTCTGAACCATCGCTGCTTCTGCCGCCAAGCTCGCCATGAGGGAAAGTTTAGTACACGTCTTGGAGTGTCGGCCTCGGGCCAGGGATAAATGCTATCTTTGACATCTTCCCAATGTTCCTCTGGCTGTAGTATGAAATCGACTCCCAGCTTAGCCCTAATTTCAAGGTACCTCATTCGTGAGGCGCGGGAGGACAGCAGGGGTTCTCGTAATGGCGGAAGAAGTGCACCCCCATCGTACAGGTCCAGGGTGCCTGTATTTCGGATATCCCGTTGAAGATGTTGCATGTACTGAGTGTCATCAATGTACCACTTCTTCTCATCGCGCTTGCGATTCATTTCACTGTGCCTTTTCCGCTCTTGTACCGAGGCTAGATGGGTCTTTTCGGCTTGAGGCAACCTCGGCAATGTGTTGTATAATGACCCCACGGGCGGTTGAATGGCATGTAGCCATATCCTCATGGAGGGATCATCGGCTTCGAGATAGTGCCTCCGGGCAAGGTCCAGGATCTCTTCCGCCAGAGTTACCCGATCCCGAACATGATCACGTGACGCCACATCCAAGATAGTGAATGAAGGCAATCTGAAACCATGCTCGGTGAACCTCAGTGGCTTGACAAAGGGCTCGTAGAAATCCTCGGTCGTGCTACAAGTCACCAGCATCTTCCGTAGAAGCTCGAGGTCCCATGCGAGGGCCCTGTCGTATCGTTTGATGAGACCAAAGTTCTGTAGGCCATTCTCCTTGCTCCGGTGGGTTTCGTAAACCTGTGCTAACTCCTTGGAGCTGGGAAATAAGAACTTGGACATGATGCGCTGGACTAGAATATCCCGAGCGGCGAGATGTCGGTGTTCATAGCGCTCGAAAGGGAGATCCATGTCAAGAGGATAGTGGCGGATGTGCGGCTGGTGCTCGTCGACGGGGGGCGGCCTGGAAGTCATCTCTGTAGATGCCGCAAGGCCACTATCATAGAAGGTGAGGATGCTCGGAAACTGGACTCAGGATGCCTAGAGTGTTCTTAGTAGAAAATCAGAAACCCTCTTACGTACGCGACCGTCGTGCTTTGTTTTCCTTTTGTTGACATGTGGCTATCAAGTGAGAACAAAGGCCTCGCGTACTGATGCTGCGGAGACGATGTGGGGTTGGCGGCAGAGGGTCAGGGTTGGGGTTAGGCACCCTCCCCTAGGTAAGGTACCTAGGTACTTAAGTAATTAGTATGTACCGAATCTTGAGATGGCTTTTTCAAGCTTCAACTTCCTGATGGCTACATTTCTTCTATGTCGATTTCGCCCGAATATAGCCAGAGATAATATAGACGTTGTGTCTTCGGCTGTTTCTTCTTTTGGTTGAGAACCGGGATTTCCGTGGCTTGGAGATACTTGCCTTCTTCCTTTGGAGCTTCACTCTTTCACCTCACCATACAAGCAAACAGCCGCTATATAACCCCACATGTTATTCTGGGCTGTGGATAACTGATATGGGTCAAAGTATGGGGCCAGCGTATGGGGTGCATGGTGTGGGGGTGTGGGTTGTGGGCTGTGGGTGGGTTGTCTATAAATCTACATCAGCCCCTCCAACCACAAACCACCATTCACATATTGAGCTTGCGATACCCCGATAGGTTACGGACACTGGCGCAGGGGTTTAGGGTTAAACCATTTTGAAGAGTCAATCGAGCAGGAACGAGAGCCTTCACGCCTTCGTCGCATGGCCAGGCATTTCGATGGTCTTCAGCCTGACATCTATACCGTTATAGAACCCTGGGAACACACGCGAATATGGACTTTTTATAACTTGTACAATTCAAAGAGCAGGGAGCTTCTGTACCCCCTTAAAATGGATTTAAAGGACTGACAGCTCCAGAAATGCATGGGAGAATATGCTGGCGAGGAGTCCAGATGAGCTGGATCCTACCTTTTGATTCGAGACTGATATTGGGATAGTTGCTGTTGTGTCGGCCGTCAGAGAGCCGGTGCTCTCGTATTATTCCCAAGTAAGGAACGTTCCCAAATGCCTGGTCTATACATTTCATAGCATGCATGTAGAAAGTCACTATTTCCGATACCTTAAAGTCTATTACTACCCTAGGGTAATAATGCTGATATGTGAGGATCTGTAACAGCTGCGCCGTTTTTTGGGCCGTTAAATATTCAAATATTTTGTTACCTGCATCGCATCATTATTTCATAATCCCGTACATGAGCAGATCGTTGCCTTTGCTCTATCGTCTCTCATCTCTCATCATGCTAGTGAAGTTCAACCTTCGTCCCTTCGATAGGTCCTTTATATCCGCTGCTCCTCCATCTGTCCACAAACTTCTTATATTCGTTGTCCAAGCCGTTCCTTCGAAGCCGGCGAGTGATGCCCCAAACGGCACCGCTTATTGCCATGCAGACAACAGCAAACAGGCCGGAGCAGGCTAAAAGGCCCATCGTTGTCCCTCTTCGTCCACCGAGTGCAGCAAGGCCCGTCACGATTCCACGGCCACTCAGTCCCGCCACAGAGCCAGATCTTGAAACCAGTGTGCACGCCGCGGCAAGCCCCGCAACGTTTCCTATATAACTGTTTTAGCTTTTTCGTGGTCCAATCGTGACATCGGAGCGTAGAATCATAAGGGCTTTCCTTAATTCTAGCGTTTAGAAATAAAACTTACCAATAGCGAGTCCCAATCTAGTGATCATCGCAGTCACCGGGTCATTCTCAAGCTTGGCCACCTTCTGGAGCGCATAACCGCTCATGGCTATGCCTGGCAGAGCAGCCAGTCCAAGCACACCCAGGGGCGCACCTCCCTTGTATCCCAAAGTGATAATCTGGTAACGCGCCAGCAGCTCCGCTCCACCGTAGACGCCGATGGCGGACGAGGCCGCAAGAGCAGTTGGAATCGGCACATCGCCGGATGTGATTGCCCTCTTGATCACAGCGGGCAGGTCTTTGATGCTGCTGAGCTGGTATGCCTCCTTGGCCCTGTTGACCAGGCGGTTCGGCAAGGTCTGGAATCGGGCCCGGTCAAGCGGGACGACGAGAAGGATGTGCCCTGGCTGGTTTCGCATGGGCAGTTTGACGGTAACGGTGGTGCCCTCGAAGCTCTCGATGCGGCAGTATATCAGGCGGCGTCCGCCCGAGGACTTCCACGCGTACACACAGTGTGTGCCGGGCTTGAAACTAACGTAATCCTGTACGGAGACCATCTTGGATATTGGGAGTTTGATAAAGGCGGTTAACGACTTAATGAGTTTCAGTCTGGGTAAATTTCGGGAATGTCGAAAAAGGAAGGGGGGGGAAACGAAGCAGATGTGTCGGATTATAAGAGGCCTTTCTTTCTGAGTCACACGCGCTTTCATAAATGTAGGTGATGTCTCGTTGACCCACTTTGCTCAGACCAAATAGAATGGCTGGATACGATGTGTTGGCAAGTGGAGCTCATCAATGCAGGCACCATGCAGGCACATGCGCGTAACAGGAAAGTCGTAGGATGATCGCGTCACTTGGTTCGTTCTGGGCCGAACCATTCTGACACGCCTGGGGACCGAAAAAGGCGCACGGGGTTCTACGATCTCACGTGGGTAACCCCAATTCCGATGTTTCGCATGCATCTTATTTTCTGGATCCCATGGGCCGTCTTCGATTTGTTGAGGATCTCCGGACCCAGGCCTACTGCGTATGATACGTGTGCTCGATCTCACAGCGTCACGGCATCAGGCTCGATGGGGACAAGGTTACCCCTGCCCTTGAAACTTTGCAGGATATCCGCCTGCTCAGACAGCATCAACCTGTCCGTCTGAGCCCCAAGCTTCGCAAGGCCCCTCCAGCGCTCGAAGTCTTCCGGGTTGCGCTTGTCGCCGTGTGCTTCTTCCGCGTGCTCCCAATGCCCTTTGGAAAAGCTGATCAAGGTGGAAATCTTGGCATTGGGAATGTCGTACACGAGGGAGCATACGGTTCCCGTCTCCCTAACACACCTGCAGTCAGCATAGACACAGAGTGAAGACATTGGGACGGGACATACTCTAGCCATGAGCATTGCCACAGCTCGCCAGGTCTTATGCATTGGTACTGAGCTTGTTGATAGTTTATGCGACCATTCATCGGTCCTCCGTGGATGGCATAAACGATGCGGGTATCACTGAAGAACCACATCTCGTACCTCCATTTCTCGGGGTTGCCATTGGCATCCTGTGCATTGTAGTCATAGAGGAGGTGAGTGTCCCTGATGTCCTTCTCAAAGGATGGGTGCAATGGTGTATTTGTGATGAATTGAGGAAGAGGCATCTTTTCGTAGCTGAGTTCTAAGGGTTAGGAGCTTGATATGTTTTCCGGAGGTTTCGACTTGGTAATAATACAGGCCCTGGGGGTAGTTTTCAGATAGTAATGTCACAATGGTCTAATCACAACGTACTTCTCGCCCTTCTTATATTTTTTCCCCAGGACTATACACGTACTTATAAGCAATTACCTTACCACATGTGCATGCTCAATGCACTCGGGTCGCACGGAAAATGCGCCGATTCCAGTGGGTCATGAGGTATATACGACGTCACACCATGATCAGGAGAAGACCACATAAGTACACTACAGTCCTGCGGTTTTGAATTTTCCCACTACATACGGGCTACGGACCAAAACAGGATGAATTGTTTTACCTGCGATTAAAGTTAAGTCTATCTTGTGAATCATGCGAAAATAAGCCAATGATCAAGACGGGGGTGAAAACCCGAAGGATCCGGCTCGTGTGAATCAGGCGTACGTAGTAAAGCACTGGAGAGCCTGATATCCCCATCCATAACATGTCGTGAGGCCACCTGGGCAAGGCGGGACCTCTCTCCACAGCTAAGCCTTTATCTGTATCTAAATTGGCTTGGGGACTGACCTCATCGTCAGACTCAATACCCTCAGCTTCATTGATCTCTAAGTTGCTGTCTCGTCGTATTGCCCGTAGGGCTTGAACGTCGCGATCGGTGTAAATGCCAATGCCCTGCTGTTGGACCTCAGCCAGCTATGTACTTCATTTAAATTAATGTGTCGTATGAGCCTTGCAAATACGCCAACCCCGGCCGTTCGCCACTTGTGCTCCGCTATATTGCCGGTTGTTCGCTAAGGTCGCTTATCTTATATCAGTAATGCTTGGAGATCATGAATGCCGACCCTCGTTAGCGGATAATGGGTTCCCAAGGTTGGTTATTAGCAGCTAGTAATATTATCATACTGTTAATGATAATGTATGGATGTGGATGAAAATGTAGTCTAAGAAAAAGTAAGTTTATGAGGGAGATTGCGAGCCAGCGGAAATTGTAGAGAAAGAAGTTGAGTTCTTGATATATTTTGCGATCAAGTCGGAACGGTGTTGGAAGGAGACAGGCAAAGGCTAGTCCAAGTGGTCGTTGTGAACAAAGTAACATCAGGAGAAGTTGAAACTGTAGCCATCGGAGCACTTCGTCAGAGATATATGCCATCATAGCTTCAACTTGATCACAGTTTTGGAAACTTCTGTGTATTTCACAACCCACAACACTTAATAAAACCAATTCCAAAAACATCAAGCCTCATCACATATCACTATGCTCACTCTGTCTCATCCAGTACCTAATCCGAAGCCGCATGCAACTTAACCTTCACACCATTGGCGCTGCAGTTCGTAAGAGTAGCATTATGCCGCACCACCGGGTCAGTCTCCAAGTTCTCGATAACATCAAAGCGTTGAATCATCCGCACAGTGACATAGCTGGACTCGGTCAAGGCGAACTGCTGTCCCAGACAAATCCTGGGGCCGCCATTGAAGGGCAGGTACGACCAGTCAGCCCTCCTATTTTGCCACCTTTCTGGGACGAACTGGTCCGCATCAGGCCCCCACAGATCCCGCCTTCTGTGCATAGCATGAACAGAATAATCGACCGATGTACCCTTGGGCACAAAGATTGGGGACTTCCCATCCGGCCCGCCGCCCGTCGGTAATGTAGTGTCCTCATAAGCCTGTCTAGAGTTGACAGGGACAACGGCGTACAAACGAAGGGTCTCGTTGTTGCAGTGCTGAAGGTACTGGCAGCTCTTGAGCTTGGCGAATGTGATCTCCTTGGGCTGGTGGAAGGTGCCGAACTCCTCGATTATGATATCTCGCAATTTCTTGTAGCGGGCTGGGTCGCGTGCAAGGCTGAAGAACAGCCAGCCAAGCATAGAAGCGGTGGTGTCTCGACCGGCCAACAGAATATGCATGAGTTGGGAGCGCAATTCGACTGGGTCCTGTGTCTGTTCTGCCAGGGCTTCGAGGAAGACGTATTTCGGCTTCGTCCTCTGCTCCACCTCCTTCTCCAAGAGGTTCTTGTCCAAGGCTCTCTTGACGTAGAAGTCCATGAACTGGTTCACCTCCTGGACAGACTTGCGGAACCACTTCGGATTGTAAGCCCAGGACATAGGCCCAAGTCTTGCACGTGTGGACAAGGCGGACTGGCCTAGGTCAAAGGCAGTGGCAAAGTCGATGTTGTGGAGCTCCTCGGCAGAGTTCAACTTCTGGCTGTACCCAGGGATGTGCTGGAGCTGGGAGTCGGCCGATTCACCCAGTAAAAACTCGGTTGCGCTGTCCAATGTCAACCGGTAGAAGAGAACCTGAAGGTCGACCAATGACGTCCATCCATCAGGCTGAAGTTTGCTCTGAAGAGCACTCATCATGTTCCGCACATGCTGCTCCTCAAGCTCCAGGTCACCGACCTGATCCCTGGTGAACTGCGGGCGCATGAGTTCACGAGAGTGCTTCCAGGCACTTCCATGTTGCGTGAAGATGCCGTTGCCGAGCATGGGCCAGAACGCGCCGAATCGCTGAGGACCCAGGTCGAAAGTGCCAAAGTTGGTTGCAAGGATCGTCTGGATATTCCGCGGGTCATTGGTGTTGATATTCGTCTGCCCAAAAACCGAGTACTTGTATGTATGGGCACCCATCTTTTCAGCCCTTTGTATCACATGGTCAGGGAAGAGCTTCTCTTTGTCAGCTTGTAGGGACGCCCTGATAATGTCGATGCCCCATGGTAACCGCGCGTGTTCAAATGGCGGTTCTTTGCAACCGAGCTCACGGGCTTTGGCCGCCCTTCTGCGGGATGTGACGAAGGAATTGAGAAAGTAGTAGACGACGTAGGATACACTGACAATGAGTGCCAACGGTAGTGAGAAGTGAGCCATGTTGAAATAGCAGGTTGAGGCGGTAGACGTTCTGTCCTTGGGAGGCAAGCGGACTATTTGGCTGTATGTATTTCTTTCTGGAATAGTTGGGTGTGGAGTTACATGGGGAGGGATGAGGGATACAGACCCTTTTTGTGTTGTCATTGCCGAAAAGGCGTCGGTGTTCCTTTCAACATGTGCTTCCTTGTGATACATCAAGAATGCATGACGTTGAACCTACAGGGGCGGAGAAGGGCGGAGCAATATTCAGTCCGACCCGTTTTAGACAACAATCTGTGTTACAATGCCTTAGCAGGCAAACAAAGACATTGCCTTCCTAATGAAACAAGTGCCTAGGGAGGAACCAACAGAAGAAGCCAATGATCCATTTTTTTGAAGACTGCACATGTCTTACAACGGCATCCGCGGGCAAACCGCATCTGGTCCGGGGCACCCTCCATCCTCCAATGGTTCGTTATTGCCCCGTTGCGGCCCACTGAATCCTGTGAGGAGTAGTGGACCAGTCTACAAGTCTAGGTATACGTCGATGCCCGCGCGTACATCCCGTGGACTCCGGTAGCCAGGCAGCACAGAGTAAGCTACGGAGTAACGATAGCTGTAACGCAGACCGGGGGATATCGGAATTCAAAACCTTACCGCCCGCTGCAGAACGGCAGAACGGGCATGCATGCGCGGATACAAAACAATACAAGACGTCATTACCATTTGTAATCCATCCCTGTACTTATGTGGCTAAGGCTTTTACTCCTCTGTCCGTACGACGATACCTCACACCTCTCAGCGAAGATAATGATCCCATGACAGAAGAGCTAAATCTGATTCCACGTGTAAGTAAGTACTATCAAAATCCCTTCCTGATTTCAAGCTCTGGTGGAGTAGTTTAGTTTTGTATTTATATCGTTGGATCCGGGTTGACATAGCTGTTCGCAGAGTGTTCCAAAGGTTATGCCCGATGATGAAGTGGTGCACATTTCACCTCGCTGACTGTCTCATCCATGGATTCCATATCCATATGCCCAGGTAGTGATGTCTCGCATCAACAATCGTTGACTTGACTAGTCGACTAATTCAAGTATGTGTCGGTATATTGTTGGATTTGTCTAAGAAGGAGTTTGTGTGAGGCAGGATTCCCCCTTCTGGACAAGCAAACAACCCTGATTGGCCATGTGAAGTCGCAAGCAAATGGGCCATGTTATAAAAATTTATTGTTCATCCATACCTCTACATACGGGAAGGTCACAACTTTCTCAGATTTCTAGTGAATTAACCAGTGAAGTCTCCGGGATTGGTAAGTATACACGGTAAATACAATGGCCCGTCTTGGTCACATATCAGAACTGGGTAACGCGAACTTTGTGCGGCTTGGTTGACAAAGACTAACTGGAGAGCTTAATGTCGAAAAAGAAAAAGCAGATAGCATCGGTTCGCCAAAGGCAAATGGCTTAGATATCACCGGAAACGGTATTATGTACCTGAGCGAGATATTCGGGAACGATTTCTGCACAAGGAAAGCCAGCTTGATCCAGCCCCCCTCCCCCAAATGGGTTTTATGATAGAAAGAAGCTTTAGTTTGACGAGGAATACATCCCAAATATGAGCAAAAAACCACTTGATGGCATCCCAGAATATCCTGAAAAGGCAAGCCCCGATACAGACATCTTGACTATCCCTTCAAAGATGGCCATAACATACCCATTAGCATAAGATTAGCTGGCGTTGACAAGAATCTGCAAGCCATTCTGCAGCTTTCCGTACTCATCGATGATCATGAGCTGTTCCCAGGTGCCATCAACTCAGGGGAGAGCCTTCTCCCACTCCTATAGAAGTAGATTCCCTGAGAACAATATGGTACATACTTTGGAGGAAACCAGGCGCACCTATGCAACATATACCACGTCTAGAACAATACATCAAAAACAAAAGAAAACCACAAGTGGGGGTCGAACCCAAAACTTATTCAAGACTCTATTCATACTGACAGAAGCGTTAAAATCAGACAAGGACAGCGAAAAGAGGGCTAGATGAGACGGTGGGTTGAAGCGCTCAGTCCAAAGCCAGCATCATGGCCTGGGTGGCTTCCTTCAACTTGCGCTTTGCAGTATCAACCTCTTTGGCAGATGGTGGCAGTCCAGTCAAGCTTCCGGGCAATGCCTTGTTCTCGTTCCGCGCCTCGAGTAGCTCCTTGTAAACACTCGCAGCTGCGTTGTATTGGTCGAGTGCACTGATTGTTGATTTGTTGGCCTCGGCCTCCTCGGTGCACAAGATGAGCTGCGGTGTAGGGCTCGCACTGGTTGTTGCTGCCCGAGCCGTCATAGGCGTTTGTAATGCAAAGGTTGGTGATGTTGTAGCTGACGTTTCGGATGGTAAATGAGGTATAACAGACAGGGGAGCACCTTCGGAGTTGGAAAACGATTTCGTCGGCATGTGTGATGTACCCGCCCCGGGAGTAGGAACCGGACTCGGCTTCGCAGCTGACTGCTTTGGAGGCCGACCTTTGTCACGACTGACAGGCGTAACAGCCGTAGTGGATGGGCTTCTTTGTGGGTCTATTCCATTCTCTGCTGAAGCTGTTTGTGAGGTGGGGGGGAAAGTATTCGGAGAAAAGGTGGCTGTTGCGGTTGACAACCCTTGGCCGCCTTCCACGCTGTCTGGTTCCACGTAATCACCTTCGGCGTCAGGAATGTCATGGTCTCCCTGATCGTTGAGTGGTGCATAGCCATCATCCATATCCATCCCCATGCCGTCCAGAAACGAAGATTGATCCACCGACCCCCCATCACCATTACCAACCTCGGAACTCGGCCCGCCGCTGTTATGGTCAGCTTCGCCTTTGCGACCGGCTGCGTCGGCAACATCTGACCTCAGCCATTTAGCCTGGGCCGGTGAGTCGACGTCGGAGTCAGCATCAGACTCAGAGGTCTCGCTATCGGAGAGCTCCGCGCCGCCGGTTGCACCCGCAGGTCTGTCATAGGGACCGTCAGTCCTGCGTGGAGTCTGCAGTTTCCTGCGCTCGGGATTTGTAGGTGCGTGTTCGCCCATGAGCTTCAATGCTAGCTCGTGTCTTGCCAATCGAGCGGCCTCCCCACTCATTTTCTCTTGCATCCATGCCCCCATGTCCTGGACTCGTAACTCCTTCGCAATCTCAGTAAATGCCTCGATTTGCTGTGCCTTGGCCCTCTTGTGACATTGATGTCGGAAGTTCCCGAGCCAACGCTTCTCGTCGTGGGCAAGTCCCCAAGCACTCTGCAGCCGCAGGACCGTCGCAACACCTTTCTTAAGCTCCATGCCCCGCTTGGTCAGATTCTGATAAATCTCCTCGGCGGACATGCCTGCCTTGGTCATACGGATCAGCTCCGATTTCCGCATAGCCTGAACCTTGGACTTGGCGCTCAGGCGGGCAGCTTCAGAGCCAGGCGGCGGTGTCTTGACCTTCCTCTGAGCCTAACGCAAGTTGTCCCGTCAGTGATCCAATCAGGCATCCAGCATTCGTGGCTTTAGTTAACTCACCCTCTTCCGCATGCCCCATTTTATTCGCACACGGCTCACAGCGCGGTCGCTCGTCTGGACACCCATTGCGTTCAGGGCCTCAGCTATGGCCTTGCAGTTCTCGCCCCTCTGCGTCCGTGCCTCAATGTCGGCCTTGAAGTTCTCCAGGTTGGACCCCGTCCCAATGCCTTTCTTGTGCGGGTAGACCCATCCTTGTGGAGGCGGGTTGTTGAGGCTGTGGCCGCGGGGGGTGTGTTTGTAGCTGAGGTCGGCTTCGGCTGTGCTTGGGTTATCGTCGACATCGAGGGTTGTGACCGGTTGAAGCTGCTCGACCGAGTTGTTGATTTCTTGGTTGGCTGTATTTTGCGGGCTAGTGCCGTCAAAGTAGGCCGATGCCATTTTGGCTGTCTCTTTTTGATTGGGATTATCTCAGCGGCCTGAGAAGGGCAGTGGTGGGTGGTTGCACGTGTCTTGGTTTGATGAGATGACATGTCGTCTGAGCTGCGCTAGCTTGTTGTGAAAGGCGGTATTGATTCTGCCTAGCCTAACGCTTGTTGTACCAAATACTGGTGCGGGTGTGTTAAGCCATTTTGATAAAGCAATGCAGCTTATCTCGGCTTCAGACCCCATTTGCTGGCTTTTGTATCTTGATTCGAGTCTCGATACAACGTCCAAACCATCAGCATTGAGTCTATCATCCACGCGAACAAATTTGTTGCTACGATGCCCAAGACACATAACTTAGTGGACAAGTCCGATTTTCAGGCTGAGCTCATCGACGACCTCGATAAGTTGTTTGAGATGCGGCCAATTTATTATCAAGCTGGAAGCGGTTGTTCTACATTGCCATTCCTGGGACGAAGACTGATGTGAAGCTACCGAGAAGTTGGATGGTGCCGTAATTAATCTGGGACATTCTTATACTTCGTGATAAAATAGTCCAAAGGCATAATGTTTGGATGTATACTGAGTCTCATCCAGCAATTGAGTTCGACTTGAACGCAGCCCTTGATCTGGGCTGGGATCTGTATCTAATTACATACTTAATAGTAGGTATGTACAGATGTGGGTGGCCAGGTCCACACACCGGAATAGTCGGCAGCTCACTCTGGAAAAGAAGATATCCATGACGTAATTAAGTACATGTTTTGGGCTACGAGAATGATTTGTAAGAGTACCCTATGTATCTTCGAAAATCTTTTCAGGGATAGAGTGATCCCGAGGTCTTCGATACTAGAAGGAACAGTACACTCCATCTTTTCCCGCGCTTCGGTGCTTGCTGAAATACCAGGTAAGTAACGGTGATAGCACAGTTGGTAGTATTGCGTAATTAATTTCTCCACCACCGCGTAATTGATTATTAATTGTAGACTTGGAAGGGAAACATCGTGACAGGATCCTTGGAATGAATCCATATTCTCGAGGGTCCACGGGCAAGGTTGCACGTGTGGCTGGACGCTGTTGGAAGTAAGACTCAACAGTAGTCATGAATGAAATGGTAATGACAAGTCTGTTTAGGGATTAATTACAATAGTCTTATTGCCGTTGTATTCTAGAGTTATCAGTGATACTAGCCATGGCAACCATACCCTACCTGTCACATACATGGGTGGCCACAATTGGGATACATGCCCAACGTGGTTTTCTTTTCTCGCCCCAACAGCTACTTTTAAGTGCCTTCGGCTTGCAATACCCTCGCGAGAGAAAAAACGGAGAAGGGGCGACTTAGCAAGTGGTAATTGGAACCTTGGCCCTAACTAAGCGGTTCGGACTTAGCACGGGGCCCCGTATCCAGATGTCGCCTCCAAATGTGATCATCTACAGTACTTGTTTGTATACTACATAAACTAAGAAACCCTTGGTGCCATATTGTATCCGCCCACATCCCGCAACATCGCGAACCCCTCAGATCATGCCCCGTTGCAGTTGGTGACATGCAATGTGGGGTTGTAAAGAACTGAAAGGGGCAGGAGAAAAGAGTTCAAGAAATCTAGGGACATGATGGTTGAAGAAATCAACGCTAGAATTGGGAAAGTCGGGTCAGGCGCTTACAAGCCTTGGCACACAATGCGTATCTCACGAAATGGTGCAGTGAGATCCCTTGGCTTAATCATATATCTATATACTCCTTCATTGGGAATATGACCGATACAGGGTCACATTGACCTGCAGATGGGACCCTAGTGTACATACACGGAGATGAGCCTGCACAAGCTCCCAGGGGCTGCTGTATACGCGCTGGTAAGTGTATTGTGTAATACTCGGTTTATGGAAACGCGTACACTACCTCACAGTGTGTACCTAGGTATGTATCTACCTAGGTACCTTAGTAGTGTAGGTGCGTAGTGTACGACAAATGGACCCGGCAACCTGGGCCAGGTCCAGTTCTATTTATAATCCACGATATCAATGATTGAAGGGTTGTTCTTAGTACATACACCGACTAATTATCAGGCCGGCTCTCCGGTTCTATGTACATACTATACCAACAGAACCAACCCTGGAACTCTTGCGTCTGGAGATATTTATGAAAGTGTCTTGAGTGACCCACTGCCATCCTTGTCGTCGATCTGAGATTTGAAGGTCCGGGCTCCGGCCCCACAAAGGCTGGCAGCCGGGCGGTTCTGCTTACATATAATCGGGTGCACATATGGGTGATTGAAACGTGAAAGACTTGGCTAATTTGACTAATCCGGCACTGGTACACCTTGACTACCCTAGGGTAGAGAGTGCCGAGGGATCCTTTTCTCCCAGCTATCATACCGGTAATCAACAGACTCCTGCTTGAACGACCTCGGATCCCCACCGAGCCGTGCACTCCTAGTGTACATACACACACATGCAGCCCTCCGGCCGGCCAGGGCTACCTGCAAGCCTGGCAAGGTTGTGAATGGGATGCCTGCATCTCTCTGTTCACCTCCCCTTCTCAACCTCGGTGACCGAGAAAATCCCAATCCTCTCGCAACTAGTGTAGGTGACAGCAAACAAAGCAAGGGCCAGCTGCAAGGCAAGGATCTGGACTGGACTGTTCGCTGATCGCCATCCTATCCCTGTCCAGAGCCGAAGAGTTTAGTTTCCTCAAGTCTACCTACTATATACCTGTCACCTATGAAGCAGTAGTTGATTCAGAAAAGCGGTGACTTCCTTTACTTTGATTTGACTCATATGATCCACCTTGCGGGGTAAGGCTCTAAATCCTGCGAGAAACAACACAACCTTGATGTGGGAGAAGCCCCGGGAGATGCAAGAACGTCACTGGTGATCTACGCCAAGTCCTCGGCCACTTTGGAATCACCCCATCATGGAAGTGTTGTTGAAGAGAAAAATGAGATGGTATTGGGCGAATAAGATCACTTGAATTACTGTCAGTGTTTCGTGCAAACTACCTGGAGGCAAGCTCATCACGTAAGCCATGCACAAAATCCGATAGTCTACAGATATATCCCGGGATTTCCAAGTTCGGTATATCCACGGGTCAAGGGGACATAGCCGACTTGCAACGTTTCGACCCTTAGAGGCAGCTACTTGCTGACCATGGCCTGCATGTGGAAACTACCTCATTGACCAAAACGCCGTGCCACCCGGATATATACAACGTGGCGTGGGTTCAGCAATTGTCGTTCAGCTCAACATCTCGGTACCTCGAGCTACTCGGACAGATCGATAACAACCATCCTTAGGCCCACATAGACTACCCGGGTCCTACCGCGCCACTCGGGTTTCCTAGCATCTTCCTGTCACAAGGAAAACGTTGTTCGTGATTGGCCCAAAATTGGATCTGTTTGGATCAGTATCTGCAGCTACCCACGTTGATTCAGTGTACATGCAGTAGCTTGTTGTACAATGTATTACTGTGTATACCTATCAATGGACTCTACAAAGTAAAGTCGGAGGATGACTAGATGTTGTTGATCAGCCGGTCCATGTGACCCCATCCAGGAACAAATCAGCAGGCGCCCAATAAACAACCGAGTTAATTGTTCCTGTCGAGAAACCTGGTTCCGACTGGCCAGAAGGTTGACGCTCCATAATGATGCTTTTCTACGGAGTATTATCAGGTGTCCACATGTACTTTTAGTGCTTAGAAATGTCCTGTGCACAGATCATCACATTGATACAGGGGGAGGTGTTGATCGCCGTCGAGAGCTTCCCTGTGGATATGCACGATGTAGCAAGATGATTAACACAACATATGGCAGGGGTTCATTGGCAGGTGAGGAACCTGCACGGAAGTGGTTTTGCGGTTCTCCAGCGTGGTGGCTAACCGAACTTGAATAAAATCCTCGCTCCATCCCTTTCGACGATCAATCGAACTCTGCTTTCTAATCGTCCCAGCCTTTAAGTTAATCACCGAGCCTGCCCCTTGACGGCCGGACATACACATCTCTTTGGTACATCACCTGCACTGGGAGTCGCGGTGTTCTGAGTCCTCACCCCCGAGTCTATCTCCAATGATGCCATCTTCCCCTTCCCTTCAGGATTGCCTACGGGCTCTCCTGCTTGCTAGCCCCCTTGTCAGTGCTGCTTCCTGCCCTTTCGCCCAGCAACAACAACAACAACAACGAAGCGAGTGGACTCCCACCCGTAGACAAGACAGCGCCAACGCCGAAACCTCTGCTTCCTTCGGAGTATGTGCTGAAAAGGCCAACGTCGCCGGAGGAGGAACCCGATCTAGGGATTGGTTTCCATGCCAGTTGCGATTAGACGTCTTGCGGCAGAATGCAGCCGAGTCCAACCCGTACGGAGGAGACTTTGACTACGCCGCGGCTTTCAGCTCTTTGGACTGTAGGTCCTGCCCATACCCTGGGCAGCCTCCAAGGGAAACATTTGTTTCTTGATCTTCTGCTAACACTTATCACAGACGATGCTCTCAAGGCAGATGTCAAGTCCCTGTTGACAGATTCGCAGGAGTGGTGGCCCGCTGACTTCGGCCACTACGGCGGCCTGTTCATTCGGCTTTCATGGCACAGCGCCGGCACATACCGTGTCTACGACGGACGTGGTGGATCAGGAATGGGACAACAGCGGTTCTCGCCGCTGAACTCGTGGCCAGATAATGCCAGTCTAGACAAGGCTCGTCGTCTGCTCTGGCCCATCAAGCAGAAGTACGGCAGGAGTATCTCGTGGGCCGACCTCATCGTCCTGGCTGGCACTGTTGCCTTGGAAGACATGGGCGTCCCGGTCCTGGGCTTTGGTGCAGGCCGTGTCGACACCTGGCAAGCTGACGAGTCCATCTACTGGGGCTCAGAGGACACATGGTTCCCCGAGGGCAATGTCGATCGCTACAACGGCAGCACCGATTTCTATGAGCGGGCGGACAAGCTCGAGGTCCCCCTCCCAGCGACTCATATGGGCCTCATCTACGTCAACCCCCAAGGTCCCGATGGCAATCCCGACCCTGCAGCGTCTGCTCTCGATATCCGTGTTACATTCAGCCGGATGGGCATGAACGACAGCGAGACTGTAGCCCTTATTTCCGGGGGTCACGCATTCGGCAAGACCCACGGAGCCGCCTCCTCGGATGAATACCTCGGTCCTGTGCCCGAGTTGGCGACGATGGGCGAGCAGCAGCTCGGATGGGCCAACAGCTACGGGACTGGCGTAGGCGCTGACGCCATCACGACCGGTATCGAAGTTGTGTGGTCCAAGACCCCCACGCAATGGAGCAATGATTTCCTGCAGAGTCTCTGGGGCAACAAATGGTCTGTCACGAAGGGGCCTGGAGGTGCATGGCAGTGGGTTGCTTTGAACGGCACCCTCGACTACCCCAGCCCCTTCGACAACACCACCTTCAATCTGCCGAGGATGATGACCAGTGATATCGCCTTGCGATCAGACGCTACCTATGCGAACATCACCCAGGGTTACTTGAAAGATTTCCCTAAGCTGACTAATGATTTCGCTCATGCTTGTAAGTTCATACACCCAGCCCCTTGACCTATTTTCTCCCTGCGGCCCCGCGGCCATTCGGGCAGACCATTCTAACTTCTTTAATAGGGTTTAAGCTCACTCACCGTGACATGGGCCCGGTGACCCGTTACCTCGGCCCTGATGTGCCTGCTGAGAGGATGATCTGGCAAGATCCCCTCCCTGAATCCAATGGAACGACTCTCACCGGCTCCGATATTTCTACTCTGAAGCAACAGATCCTGGACTCTGGCGTCAGCACGTCCGCGCTCATTTCCACCGCCTGGGCCGCCGCCAGTACATACCGTCGCACCGACAAGCGAGGCGGTGCCAACGGAGCACGCATACGCCTGGAGCCCCAGATCAACTGGGCGGTCAACAACGCCGGTGGCACGAACCTGTCCACCGTCCTAAGTGCGCTGGAGAGCATCCAGTCTTCGTACTCGACACCGGTATCCTTGGCAGATCTCATTGTGCTGGGTGGATCCGCCGCAGTCGAGAAGGCGGCCCAAGACGCCGGCTTCACCAACACTTCTGTCCCCTTCACCTCTGGCCGTGTCGATGCCACCCAAGACCAGACCGACGTGGAGAACTTCGGCTACCTCGAGCCGAGGGTCGACGGCTTCCGCAACTTTGGCCGGGGCGACAACCGCGGCCGCACGGAGGAGAAGCTTGTGGACAGGGCGAACCTCCTGGGCCTGACTGCTCCTGAAATGACCGTCCTGGTGGGTGGGCTGCGAGTCCTGAACACCAATGCCGACGGTTCGTCCAACGGTGTCTTCACGAAGACCCCAGGCAAGCTGACGAATGACTTCTTCGTCAACCTCCTGGACATGGGGACGAAGTGGGAAGACAGCGACAGCGGTGAGATCTGGCAGGGGCTCAACCGGTCAACTAGCGCTGCTACTTGGACTGGCACGCGTGCAGATCTTATCTTCGGCTCGCACGCTGAGCTGCGTGCTATCTCGGAGGTGTATGCGATGGCTGATGCTGGTGAGAAGTTTGTCGATGATTTTGTGGCAGCGTGGACTAAGGTGATGAATGCGGACCGGTTTGACGTGGATCTTGGGACGATTTGAGTCTTGTAGAAGGCTTGTATGCGTTGTTTCGTGTTACTAGAATATGAGTCTCCCTACGCATAATAATATTCAGGATTTTACTGGCTTCGAATATAAGAATCTGGGCTCAATACCCTGATGCATTCTATTTAGTCACAATGCTGGTGACTTATGGCAAGTACTAAATAATGAGGCAAGGACTCACCTATGTCGCTGTGACAGTCACAGACTCCACCTTCTACCTAGAAAGCTAAATGAAGAGCAAAGTAACAGAGAGTATTCCAAAACCCTCCAAATGCACCAACTAGCACACAGAACCTGCCAATTTCATTCGAGAACAGGAAAACATCTCGAGCTGCCCAAGTGGCCGATCGAACACAACGAACGGCCATGAAGGACACAACATACGCTTCTCCAGCACCCATACGTGTCTTTCGGCCCAAATGGCAAATCCACTTCGATGATAACACCAGATATCCAGCAATCTTCCGTGGCGTTCATCTCGGAACGGTCGCTGAACACGAAGCCTCGAGCGGCCCGGGGAAAGCCCAGCAGGTGGAGAAGCCGTTCGACCCCGAGTGGGATATCATTTTCATCGACAACTATGTCTTTGAGTATTGCGAACGGCCCGATGCCACAATAATCTTCGATGTTGAGAACGGTCTCCCGAACAATCTAGCCGCCCTCCAAAATGTCGCCATCGATGCAAGCTCACTGTCCATGGACAAAAACGACGTATGGTATAAGAAATTGCGCTTCATCCTCCGGAACTTCCCCATGGTCAAGCGGATCACCATCATAGCTACAGTCGTTCTAGACATCCCTAGTCCAGAGTACATGTCCAAGCCTCTTTACCATATGGACATCCAAAATGTCTGTGTTCAAGATCGCATGAGGCACGGCATCCTGTTCGGAGAGGAGTTGCAGCTGTATCGCTATTGCAAGGAGACATCCCGTCCGAGCGATTTTGCCATTCAGGCATGGAACGACCTCCCGAATCACTGGCCAACGTGGAAGAGGAGGAGGGAGGACAAAACAGCGCCTTGCATGTTTGTCACGGCTATGGTCTACTTCAAGAAGGAGTGGATCAACTTGGATGGAGAGGGTGGTCCTGGGGGGCCGTGTAGACTTGGGAAACAGCGACTCGATATTGCCGGGGCTATGATCCGGAAGAAGTTGAACAATCAGGCGATTGGTGAAAAGCACAACAAGAGACTCATGCAGTCCAAGTCTCAAGTCGCATTGAAGAAGCAGACATCGTTGTTCACGCTCAGAAAGAAGAAGTCAACGTTATTCTAAGGAACAGACCCTCGATTCCAATGCTTAGCATCGAGGCTGCATCGTTGTGTGGTCGAGTTGAAGGTTAGCAACAGAGGATAAGACCCGTGTTCACCTTGCTCTTATGGTAAACGGTGAGGGTTATGACAGTGTGATTTCATGAAGGACTCAGCACAAACCAAATAAAAGAAGAAACGATCGTCAGAAATATATTGAGAACGAGCACCAGTCACTATGGAGTAGTTTCTGAACTTCTGTCTACCTTAGCTTCGCTTGCCGCTGTTACCCTCTTTCCTGGTAAGTGCCCCAGGGTGACCGCCATCACTGGATGTTGAAATTCCAGGCATCGCCATATGTCTTAAGCGACCAATCCTTCATACCTTCGGCCAAACTCTTCGCAAACACAGGGTCGAACTTCTCTCCATCTTCGAGCCAGCCGATTTGGCCAGTCCTCCATGTCAGCCAGTTCTCAGCCAAGATACCCTCTGGAGCCCTCAATATTCCAACAGACACGTCGATGATCTGTTGTTCAGAGTTGGGATTCCGATCATCGCAAAAGAATATCACTGTCGCGCCACACTTCCCACAAAAGCCTCTTAGGACCCCCTTCGATGAAACGTACGTCTTCATCGTCCCGTAAGGGACAAGGCTTTGTGGCATCGGCGGCTGAATCTGTGCACGAGGCACAAACGTCCAGCCAACGACATGCGTACCGCAATGAAGACGACAGTCATCACAAACATCGAGGCATGCCATCCACTTGTTTGGATCTTTCGGCGAGATCCATTGCGACACAAATGAATCATCCTTGACGGCAGGGCTCGTCGGTCTTGGAATGGTGAACGACACTCCGCCGCAATGGCATTCTGCCCGGAGGACCTCGTTTCCTTCCTCATCGAACTCTTTCTCCGGTAGCTTCTCCTCCCTCCCGTAACTCCACCAGCCGTCATCCGGCCCGGGATTCCAGAACTTCATATCCCGATCGCTCATCTTCGGCAGCCAGGTGAATAATCCCTTGCCGCCATTTGAACCTTCCGTGAAGCAGTGTGTCCGGATCTGGAAAGTTTCCTCGCCATGCTCAGAGAAGAGGCTCGTTGCGACAATCCACTCGCTGTTAGGCCCAGTGTCTTCGCTCTCTGAAGGATTCAGCCCTCGGTCGCCAATATGACAACCGCAGGTGGTGCAAAAGTATCGCTCGCTTTGGGCTTTGTCGTGTATGTAGCCCGTGAGGTTGGACAACGATGATGGTTCAATAAATTTGGGAATGACACCAACGGGAAGGATAGCGTGGAAGATGCAAAGTGTGCCGTGAGTATAGCGGCAGATGCTGCAATGGCAGATATTGACTAGCAAGGGAAGCTTGGTTGTGCTGATTTCGACGGTGTACTGGACGGCCTTACAGTAGCAACTGGCCACCAGGGGATACGGAGTTGGCCATGGCTATGTCTCAACTACCAAGTGAAAATGTGCGGACTGGTTCAAAGAGAATGATTGCACATTAGCGGCGACGGGTCAAAAAGGAGATTGAGCACCAAGATATTACACCGAGTTAGGAAGATAACATCCCAATTCTTGAAGCCGGAATTGGCCGGCCGGGGGTTGTTAGTGTAGGCAATACAGGATGCCCCCATTTCTCGTGGGGCATTTGATGCGCCATGGAGCCACACACGTCAAAGCAGTTGAACACGTAGTCAGCTGATGACGGTAATCTACAGGGCATAGAACTGAGCCAAGGCCTGTAATACTAAGGGCGTACTTAGTGATGCAATATAGTCCGACTTCGCCCCTCATCAGATGTCAAGGGGGGCTGACTGAGACCAGCAGCCACAATGATGGAACATTGTCTTTTATTTGTTCCTTGTTCGTCAACCGTACGTCAAACTATATTTTCATTGAAGTTCCTCTGAGATGAACGAGGTGAAACCTTTAGATCGCAGAACCGTTCATCGAATAGCCCCTTTTTAGATATGATGACGTACCTATATCTTGAGGAAGCACCCCAAGAGATATAAGAAAATATGGCGGTATTTTTAAGAACAGTTCCCTTAGGTCTTGTTGCTGAAATATATCGGGTGTACATTGAATTTACTTGATAGAAGTTATTTGCTTGACATGGTACTGGACTGTTGTCATATCCTAGCACCGAAGATGTGTCTGTGCTCGATATCGCGAAGTATTTTGAGGTTATGTGATCCGTTCTGTGTTGAATAATTCCCACTGCCTACGCTCTATCACCCCATGGAAACTCAAGGACTTTGAATCAAGTACCAGCGTTGGCAGAGCATAATCATGCAATCGGAAGCTCAGGGTGTCCCGGTGATGAAACGTCTCTCGGAGGAGACATCCGGGCTTATGTATAGTATAACCTGAGGCTTCGGAACAAATTTCAACTGACGATACACAACCATAATCACTTGCTTCCTGACTACAAGATCGGGGATATCAAGTAATAACATTATATATCACCTTTAAGTCCGCTGAGGTGGCCTTTCACCTACATTCGGCCTCGAATACCGACCACTTGCCGATCGCGGCACCGAGAACCCCCTTTCTCTGCAGCCGATCTCCACGCTACCGGCACCGACTCGCTTAGAATGACTTGCGATTCCCATCGAGTGGTTATTCTCTTCTTTATTTGATCCCTCTGTCGTCTATATTAAGTCTCCGTGACAAGCTCTGGGGTAGCGCTTTATCCAAGTTTAGTTGTTGAAGAAACAGTCTTGCAAGTGTTGATAACGACAACGATCCGGAAGCAACATGAAGACGATGGTCGATAACAACGGCAACGCCACAAATTCAGAGACAGCTACATTCGAGCATCCCCTAAACCACAATCTGACGGTCGAAAATGAGCCTATAAATAGCACAGACAAGATCGAACTCAGCACGACAACAGATCAGCGAGATAACGGAGAAGTCGACAGAGACGAGAGGGCTATACCGGCAGATCAAGAACCTACAAGCGAGCAGCCTGTCCCTTCCCCGAGTCCTGATGGCGACCCATCACAGGCTGTGCCACCGCGATACTCCGCATTCACCCTCTGGGAGAAGCGATTCATCGTCCTCGGCGCCTCTTTATCCGCCTTCTTCTCGCCCTTGACCGCCCAAATCTACTATCCAGCCCTCAACATACTTCAACAAGACTTCCATGTTTCCAGCTCCCAGATCAACCTCACGGTAACAACATACATGATCTTTCAAGGCATTACCCCTATGTTCATAGGTGGACTTGCCGACACTGCCGGTCGACGGCCTGCCTATGTCGTCTGTTTTGTCATCTACATCGGAGCCAATATTGGCGTGGCGTTGTGCCAGACGTATGGCCAGTTGATGGTTCTGCGATGCTTACAGAGTGCCGGAAGTGCTAGCACGGTTGCTCTCTGTCAGGCGGTCGTGGCCGACACCATCACAAGCGGGGAGAGAGGACAGTATATCGGCATCACTGTCTTGCCCATCGTGTTGGCACCATCGCTGGGTCCAGTACTGGGTGGTATCCTATCACAGTACCTTGGCTGGAGGTCGATCTTCTGGTTCCTAACCATACTGGCAGCCATTAATTTGATTGCCATGCTGCTTTTCTTTCCAGAGACATGTCGCAAGATTGTTGGTGACGGCAGTGTACGCGCCCATCCTGCCTACAGGACCCTGTGGCAGATGGCCAAGGACCACCACCGCAGACTACAAGCCAAGAAGTCAAATGACCCCCCCGTTGCCCTTCAGCGCGTCACCACATCCACATCTAGGAAACCCCGCCCCAAACTCACCATCAAATTTGGAAACCCTTTCGACTCGATCACGATCATCTTTGAGCCCCTACTCGGCCTGCTTCTCGGCTACAGTGCCATAGTCTTCGCAAGCTTCTACTCCATCGCGACTGTGATGCCATCGGAGTTCGAACGGCTCTACGGCTTCGACGACATCAAGGTCGGGCTCATGTACCTACCCATGGCGGGCGGTTCAATCGTCGCTGCGTTTGTCGTCGGTCCGGCCATCAACTGGAATTACCGACGACACGCCAAGCGACTCGGTATTTCCCTTACCAAGGGCAGCCAGGATGACCTGTCGAATTTCCCTATCGAACGCGCACGTATCGAGGTTGGAATGCCGCTGCTGGTCATCTCGACGAGTGTCTGCTTTGCGTGGGGGTGGGCGCTGCAGTATAATGCTCCAGTGGCAGTGCCTTGTGTTTTGTTATTCCTGATGGGAATCGGCATGATTGGCTTCAACAATGCTGCTATGGTTCTCGTCACAGATATGTATCGCACTAAAGCTGGGGCTGCCACGGCTGCGAATAATTTCACCAGGTGTCTCATTGGTGCTGCATTTACGGCCGCTATATCGCCCATGATTCAGGGCATTGGGGCTGGATGGTCCTTTAGCATCCTTGGCTTTCTCTGCCTGGCGGGCGCGCCGCTTCTCTTGCTGATTATGAGGAATGGGATCAAGTGGAGGCGTAACATCAGGCAGAAGGATGAGCGGAAGAAAGCAAAGGCCGCGGGGAAAAAGCAAAGACAATCAGATCAAAATAAGGTTCCAGATGCTGATAAGGTTTCGGAAAAGGAGATTTCTGCCTAGGCCGTTAACTAGCTCAGGGAGTCGGCCACAGTTGAGGGTCAAAAAAAAAAATGAAGTTTGGACATATTATATCAGACTCGAAGGCTTGAAGGATTCAAGACTTGGGCCCCGGGAGTCATGGATGACACCAATACGGAAATGCTGTAGTAAATCTCGAAAACATGAGTAGAAATTGTGTAAATATAGACTGTCTCAAATCCGAAATTTAAAAGTCCCAACTCCAGAAACAACAGTGTATCGTGAGTTGAGACATATGCTTGCAGCTGGAGTTGATAGAGACCAGTGGCTGCACACGCTCAAGCGCCCGGGAGTTTGGGGGATGCCACCATTTGGGATATATGTACTTCATTAATGCCCTCTACGTACTGTGCATCTTACTACATACGTGCTCATCTCTCATCATCATACATGACATATCTCTATATGACCTCTATATGATCGAGTACCATACCCAATAACAGAGATCCTGCTTCGCTAGCCCGCGGGGTGTTACATACTCGATGCATGCGTTCCCAGGATTAACTGGTCATATGAAGACCGTTAAACAAGCCACGCAGCCAAGGCAACAGCACCAACTGCAGCCAAGTGACTGCCAGTCTCCCTCGCCGCGAAGTTCGCCTTCGCAGTCGTCCTTGAAGGACTTGCCGTTCCGGTGGCCGAGGTCTTACAAGTCAGACAAAGGCTGCTGGAGGCCCTGGTACTCGCCTGAGTACCTTGCGGTCCCGGTGCTATGTCTGATGTCAGACCACTTATGCCACCGGTGATGGTTGAGGGGGCTTGAGTGGCTGTCAGTGTGCCGGTGATATCACCCACGGCAGCGGTCGCGGTGCAGTCACCAGTGACAGAGGGAACAGCATCCTCGCCGGCGGAGATGGCTATGAGGTTGGACCCGCAGTTGGCAGCTTGGGCGAGGTGGAGGTTCCGGTTGTCCTGGTCGTAGACTACGTATGCAGCGCGAAGGAAGGAGTCTCCCAAGACTGGCTCCTCTGTTACACTGTTAGATGTTTTGTGTTCAAGTATAGAAGGGGAGGAGACCTTACCATCTTCAGGCATGATACCCAGGACACAAAGGTCGTCATCTTCGTTGACTTTCCAGATGAAGTCATCGAAGGGTACGCTGATGTACTTGTTGTTGAAGCCGAAGTCGACACTGCCGCCGTCGTCGCCAACATCGCAGTCCACCACGAAGACGCCCTGGTCGGAATCATATTGAGCTCCAGGAAAGGCGGCGCCAATGCTCTCAAACAGCTGGGTTGGCAGTCTTGTGAAGGTGCCGCCGCTGTCGAGGAAGACAGGCAGCTCTCCATCGGCAATGAGCCCCGATTCACCACTTGGGAGTGTCATTCCCAAGGCAGTGAGATAAATCCAGTACCTGTTGGATCCAGTGGGATTCTCGTCCAGATCGAGCATGGGACACTTCTCCAGAGCGCCCACGTACTTGCCGGTATCGATACCGCCAAAGATGACGCTGCCATCGGGACTATCAACATCCCGGAGATCGAGACTAAAAGCCCTGCTTTCGATGAGGCCCTGGATAGCCATGCTATCGATGATGTACGAATAGAGAGCTTCATCGTCACCATTGATAGGGGGCCCGAGGCCCATGATGCCACTGGGGATATCGTATGATTCGAGGCCAACACCGAAGATTTGTTGGTCTATGCTTGCCGCTGGACATGATAGTCGCGTCAGTCAAACCATCTTGCAAGGTAATTGTCGAAAATAGTTTACTTACAACCAATGCTCACCACATCGGTGACATATTCAATTGTAACATTGCCCTTTCCGTAGGCCAAGACGTTGGAGTATCCAGTGTCCTCTATCGTGGAGCTCTCCGTGTAATCGAACTGGGAAAACGATTCACAGTAATCCGTCTGCCCAGATGTTTCGCAGTCTGGGTTGACCCAAAGTTCCTCTGAGCCCGTGTCGAGGATGACGGTGACGGTTTGGGGTGGTGTGCCGATCTGGATGTCGATGGTATACGAGGTTCCATCCTGTTGGTTCTTTAGTCCGGCTGCGTCTTGTCGTTTTACTCGTCCACTCTTGCCAAAGCTCAACCGTCCCCCGTGTGTTGTCACGCTGGATCGTAGGAGTGACGGGCCGACTTGTTTTTTTGTTTGTGGTGGTGGGGAGGACGAGGCTGTCGTGAGGGTGGACAGCGTAAAGCCGACGGCCAAAAGTGAGGTCAACATCGTGACTGATGGCTGTATTCTACCCAGAAACAAAGGAACTAACTTCCATGCAATGGTAGGTTTGCTTTGCCTGGATGTGTGGCATGGCGCCTCTTAAATATATATCGCTCTGGTGATATCGCTCCATCCTCGCGATTGGCTTACACCGAAGTCTGTCCAAATATCCACTCCTAGAATCCTTACCAGGATGTAACAGGGGGCTGAGGCTCAAAATTTCCCCATACAGCAGCCATGTTTCTCTCTTCAGGGGCTGAAGCTATTCCTACTCGGCTGTTCTTGGCGATTGCATGTCCTAGTCCAACACACTTTTGTATATCAGCTGCCCTGGATTTACCCCTTGTCCCGGCAAGCAGGCTGCCGGTAACTGGGTCCGCCCAAAGTCAGTTCCTCCACCATGTGGTCTCCTGGGGCTTGTTTGTGCTCCCATGGCGGCGAGCAAAGAAAGTTTCCCAGCTCCCTGCCCAGTAGCATAAAAGGGCAGGAATACGGGGGCGGAGCCAAAGTGGCGTCGAGAGCTGCATGAGCTCGCAACATAGTGATTGGAGCCACCACAGCTGCCAAGACGATGGTGCTGACCGGACTGGGGATTTAGTTGCTGCCTATAATGCCAAGGATGGAAATGGAGTCGATGTCCGATGCGCCCTGGCTGAAAATAAGGGTCCCACTGCGGGCTTCAGCCGCAGTCAGGTGGTGGGTGCGGAATTAGGTCTAACTGCCATGGCAGGATAGCATTGGCTAATGCGCCTATGCTTGTTATTAACTCTAAAACGTTCACTGAAGAGTTAAAATAAGGACAACTGACTCTATTCAGACTAGTTCCAGCAAAAAGTAACTCAGTGCCGCTAATTATATCTGGACACCGACAACACTGATGCCAATTTGGCTTGGTTACAATTGCCGGCCATGAAAGAAAAAAAGAATGCCAAAAAAAACAAAAATGAAAAAAAAACCATTTGCCTATCAGTCTGATCTCCTTAATATGGCAGCTCTTGAGTCTTGTCCCAATCTTTGCCAAATAACCAGCCCATCCCGTCCAGAGAGACTGCTCTCATGAGATCATTGTGGCACAGTAGCGCTGGGAGTGTAGTCCACCCGTAATGGCCAACACCCTATTCTGGTCTCACTGACACCCTTGTCCTTCAAAGCCTTCTCATAAACAATAGAATCATCGCGGAGGCAGTCCAGAGAACCAGCCTGAAAATACACTCGGGGCGTGTGGTAGCCTCGAATGGAGTCCAAGTCAAGATTCAGCGATGTAAACCACGGCGAGTGATAATCGGCCCGAAGACTTTTCTCGGAGGCGAGTTGACGCTCTGCGGAAAGCACCGCCGCATCCGCGTTGTCCACCCGTGATGTGGAGAGGGGTGCATACTCAGCGGGGACCATCGTCTCGTGCACCAGGACAGGAATGGACAAGAAGATGCCCTTGATCGGGTGTGCAATCTTGCTGAGACCATTAGCCAAGGTCGAATTCTCGTTGGCTGTACTCTCCGCGGCAATCCCAGCGATGACGGCCGAGATATTTCCACCGGCACTGACGCCACCGAGGACTATACTCAAGCTTGGTCCAAACTCGACGTTTTCGCCCTTCAACGGGCCGTCCTTCAAGTTCTCAGGGTGTGACAGCCAAGCAGTAGCCTCCCAGGAGCTCTGCATCGGCGCAGGGAAGGGGTTCTCGGGTATAAGCCTGTAGCTCGGGCAAGCTACAATGGCCCCAAAGACGGTCGTATAGCCGCGTGCAGGGCTGAGCATGAACTCCGGGCCCCCGACTGACCAGCTCCCGCCGTGGAAGAGGATGATCAGCGGGCACTTCTTGGTGTCGGTGGAGGTGCTTGCTGGTCGAGTGATGATGGTACGACTGGTGGTGCCGTCCGGAAGGGGAATGTCAAAGGTGGTCTCTTTGAGGTGCGGTGGGCAGGCGCCGAGGATGGCGAGGCCAGCCTGTGTGGCATCATTCATGGTGCTACGGGCTGCTTCCATGGCTGCCGATTGGTCGAAAGTCGAATTCTGATGTGTCGATTGACCTTTGTTTAAGTTGCGAGGGCGGTTGAGTTACACTAGGTAATGGATCTGATGAAGTCGGTGGAGTGTTTTCTTGGCAAGGCAGGCTTCCAAAAAACCGGACTACGACTGGGTATTTGAACATGCCTTTATATAATTCATCATGAGGCCGGCTAGCCTTGCGCAGACCAATGAGGTCAGGACGTGCAGCCTTCGTCGTGTCGGTTATGCGGAAGGCTACATATGTAAGCGGTAGAATAATCGCCTGGATTACTCGACAAATACTCGTGACACTGCGTTACGTTGCTAATCCTATGCGAGCTTGCTGCAGCCGTACTAGCCTCGCATCTTCAACAAAACGCGAGGATGAGGCCAGCGAGTCTAGGTAAAAGCCTTGTTCTGCTTGACGGGGGGGGGGCTTGATAGTATACTGCAGCCGCTCGAGGCACTCCATCGACTTTTATCTCCATCCAATAGATCCATATCGTCTATCAAGATGGTTTTGAACAGTCTGCTAATTTAATCCGCTAATTTAATCAAGGATCTCTTGCTGTATCCTAGAACAGTAGATAGGACACATTTTCCTCGGCAGCCTCTTCCTCCCGGACGAGCACTTCCTAGGGTTATCATCGGAGATGTACAGACTTTAACATAATTTGGATGAGAATATTCTATAAGTCTTTCTTGGACTGTGTGGTCAACGGTGCACATCAAAATAATAGAAAATGGGCGTTCATTCACTTGCTATATGTTGTCCGTAGTTACCCTAGGGTAGTGCCCGGATTTATCAATGATCTTTGCGTTTGTATCACTCACAGATAGAATAAGGGTAAGTGAAAACTCTTCCAATGTGTTGAGCTACAATTGAATACCTGCTGTTATCACTGCGATAATTCACTTTGGCTTAACACAGATACTATATAAAAACAACTATAGTTTCAATGAACGTTGCGAGCTCTTATCACCTACATAAACAAGAATCAAAGAACAATTACCTTATACCGACCCAAAACGACACTCAATCAACATGCAAGCTCTCCAAGCCGTCCTGCTGTCGACTCTTGTCAGCCTTGCCCTCGCTACGAACACGACCGTTCGGTACTTCAGTACTAAGGAAGGATGTGTCGGCAACTACTTTCAATGCAGCAACATCCCCATCGGTTACTGCTGCCAAGCCTCCTCGCCTTGGTGTATCTACGTCGATTGTCCGGACTGCATTTCACACGGCGTCACGGCCTATTCGCTTCTTACCCACGCCAATGGAGAATGCTCCGGTGATCCCATTCAGCCCACCTGCGCCTCCACAAGCCAAAACAATATTTGTTGCTCTGTTGACTACAACTATCAACCTGATCTTTGCTCAACCATGGTCACACCCAACATCGGAAATAAGCTTGAGAAGGAAGAGTGTTTGGGGGTGGTTCAGCCGGATACACTGGTGTATACCGATTCAAATGGCGTCACAACCGATTTCCACCTCCCTAACGGAACGTTTGAGAGGGCTGTTCAGTTTGCCAATGTCAGTGGTTGGGACGGACTCGCCGACTTCCTGGGTCAAGCAAACAGCTAGGAGACTTTGGGGAAGGCTGCCGACATTGTGATATTTCATCACTAGTCAAAGAAAGCCTTGGAGTACCAGGGAAAGAGCAGCATATTTAAGAAAAGAAGAAGCCACAATAAGAACAGTGGATAAAATGAATTACAGTTCTGAGCAACTAACAGATTTGATTTGCGCACGGTGACTGCTCCCATATAAGTACCCTGGGTATACATGGTAGAGTCTTGCAGTCCTCCAGCAGTGATTGCCACGAAAATAATTCAAATGGTGTTGGTAAATTAATTTCTACGGAAAACCCTCAAGACCTTTATTATGCTATATTTCCTGTAGCCCCCCGAAGTTAAAGTGTAATTACGTGAGACGGACGGCGCAGTAAGTTTGCCTCTCTGCCAATGAACCAACCAGTGTACTGATTCCCTTCTGTACGCCTGTGCCTCTTATACCAGGTACCCACTGTCAGGTGGCACTCTGCATGACTCAGCCGCCGCGGTACCTATATGAAACGTTTGGGCAGTAGTGATTTCCCCCGCTCATTCCATCCTTGACCTCGATATTCAACAGCCCAGCAGACGCTCAAGTAAGATCAATATGGCTCCAAAAAAGCTTCGAATCCTCTTTCTAGGCGCCTCTTTGGTGGCTGGCTACTCCTCCCTGGGAGAGGTGTACCATCCCTTTTCTCAAAACGTTGTCCAGACGCTCAGTATGGCCATGCCGGATACCGAGGTCGACGCCGTCGTGGATGGGCTACCTGGAGACCTTGTAACAAGAGGCCGATTTCTTGAACGGATGCAGAAGCACTGTAAGAGATCCCTTATGGTCCCAAGACTTGCCACGTGCTGACAATAGATCATAGTCGGAGAGGGTAGTGAACCATTTGACTGGACTATAGTACTTGGCGCAACAAAGTATATAATGCGTAACTACACCTGAGAGTCCGAGGATGCTATACTGATATGAGGGTCTAGCGATATAGGCTTCCGTATAAAGACCGATGAGATATTTGAGAGCTTTAAGAAGATATGGGACATCCCACTCTCCCACGGGAGCAAAGTCCTCGCACTCACCGTTCCCAGGGCGACAGTGGACAACAGCAACCAGGTACTGGTAGAGGATCGGAATGCAATCAACAAGAAGATCATGGGATATACTAAGGCTGGATTGTGAGTATCACCTCCCTCATAAACACGATTCTGAGGATCATCAGAAGCTAACAAATTGTTCACGTGGCCAGCCATGCGTTCGACCTGCATGGTGCTCTGCCCTATGACTCGGCTCATGTGAAGTATTGGGATGACGCTGTTCATTTTACGCCAGATGGGTATAACTTCATTGGAGACAAGGTCGGCGTGGCCTTGAGAGATATCATCGGTGCGCAGAGAATCGGGGAACATTAGAGGCTAGGGTATAATGAGAGCTACCGTGTTTAAGCCGCGAGGTGGTACTGCAGCAGCAGTCATAAAACCAATATCTTTCAGTCATGGTAGCAAATACTCAGGGGGTTCGATCCATAGATTAGGTCGAGGGCGATGAGATTGAGGATGTTGTTATTTGTCCTATGAGACAGGTGGAAATTACATACTTGATGGCATTCGGCATCATTAATTCTTGTCCAGTCCAGCCAACCTCCGAAACCCAAAATTTCTCACAACCGGGAAGTCCCCCAACTTCTCGATACCAGGCCCCTCCAATTGACTATGCCACTTCCCCATCGCCATCTCCGTCATGAACCGTCCCAAAGCTTCCGTTGGGCTCCAGCTGCCCTTGGCAAAGCACCTGATCGGTCCACCAAGCACCAAGACCATGGCTTGCATCGTCATGGTCGGAGCCGGCACGTATTTATTGATGGAGTCGTGCTGCGCAGAGTCGACAAAAGCAGGCCTGACAGAACTTGCGTGGAAATTCGGGTTGGCATTGCACATCTCAGAGAGGGCGACCTCAGTCTCGCCTTTGACACGTCCGAATATAGGGGTGAACCGGCCGGGGGTATGTGTTGTGCCCTCGCCGGATACGTATACGAAGTTGAAAGGCTGGGCTGGGGTCGAAAGGGTCTGGAAGGCTTCTGCGGCGCGGAGGGTCATTGTCTTGGTGATCTGGATGTACTCCCTAATATCTAAACTTTAGCTTTGTTCACCACAGGCTTCAATAGCATACCGAAAGACCACTCACTCTTTACCAACTTGTGTCTGACTGATTCCTAGCGCCCACACGCAACCCGCCGCACCTTCAACCTTGCTGAGGAGATCCGAGTCGTATTTTTCAAAATTGTTATGTATAATGGTAGTAACTCGGGGATCTTTTGCATCTTCTGCCATTTTGACAGGCCTCCTGCTTATGATAGATATCTTTGTGACGTCCTTCATCTTGAGCATGGCGTCAAGGACAGCCGAGCCGACGAGGCCGGTAGCCCCTGTGAGTATGAGATGCATCAGGTACTTCTGAGCCCTGGGAAGGGAAGTTTGGTGGTTCTTGACTGATAACTGGAGGCTTGCGTATGGAACCCAAACCCAGAGAGACGAGTGAAGTTGTGATGATTTGAGAGGACGACCCTGTACATAAGCAAAGTATTTGTAGCAAGATCAAAACACATAAGAGAATTCAAGGAAATCGACTTATTCTGCCGCCAACCCGAATCTGACCGGTAGGCTGTTGCGATGGCGCCAGCAAGGCCGGTGTTTGCAGCTGTCGTCAGCATTATCTCCGATGCGGCCGCATTTTGCGCCGGCGGAGAGATTGTGAACCACTCAGCCGACTGCATGACTTCAGCCTAGACATTCGCAGGAATAGCCGTGTAGAATTAAGGAATGGATTAGCAGACTTTAGCGTTCACATCGACCTAGACCGAGATACCTGTAATTCACAGTAGCACCTGAGCAACCAGGGTAGGTACGGTTCCGCCCTAGGCATCGTGCCCCTAAATTATACAGCCTCAAACGACCGCGCCGCTTCGCTTTCAACATGCCTACTTGGTAGGTAGCTAAGTATGTGTGTCACGGCAAACTACTAAGTACAAAGTAGTCAAAGCAATCGGTTTCACGCAGTCACTGTAGCGTGGCCCGGCCCTTGAAGCCACATCCCCACTTCTAACAATTCCACCTCCCAAACCACCAACGTACATATCACAACGGACCAAGCACAAGCGATTCTCCGTAGGCTTCGAAGGCCGCGGTCTCCACCACCCCTATTACGACTCCCGGTGGAACCGGTGCTAGAAATCCGCGATCACGTCACTGCTGTGGACCCTGCGTCCACCGCAGCCCTCGCAATCACTTGCAGGGCGCTCTATTCGGTTATATCCTCCAACAACAACAGGCTGCCCAAGCTCAAAGGACGCGACCTAACCTCTTTCCTATGCCGGCTTGAAAAAGACCTCGGCGACAACTTCTACCTCTGTCAGGAGTGCTTCCGGCTCCACCGCTTTTGCTCGGATTGATCCCCTCTGCTAGCCGTCCACTCATGGCTCGGGCGAGGAAGCTACGCACCAGATCAAGTGATCTTTAAAGAAGATACATTTGGCCTCCACCCCGCGACTAACCACTAGTCTTGCCGCATTTCCTACATGACGTTTTATAGCCGTTATTAACCCTTAGGTTGGGCCGCAGTGGTAGGTAAATCCCGTGTATAACCCCGGGCCTCAACTACCAGTCCTACAGGGATGGTTTATTCATCAAGACCATAGTGACCTTTTCGAGGTTTATCAGAACAGAGCAGACGATCAGCACAGAAATATAAGGTTCATTAATTGTCAACTAATACTCCTAACACAGCGCTTCTTACGTCTGCCGGAGCAGACTGCAACACGGTACGCTTGGACCGGCAATGGCAGCCGTGATATCTGGGTCTGAGTAGCCGGCTGGACCTAGAATGATAGATGGAGGCGAACTGATACTGGTGATCTCGGGAGCGAGCTTGAGAAGGCAACAGTTGATAGCACAGCAACAGCAAGATGAATGGACACAATTTACTAAACATTGGAAGTAACTAAGTAGCCAACCCTTACCTTGGACCGCTTCCAGAATCACCTCCCCCCCTCCCCACCTTCTCTTCTTTGATTACATCAACAACTCCAGCAGCATACCCTTTCCCTCACCGACCACCCTCGACTTCGCATGTTGAAGCGCCTCCTTGAATTCTCCTACCGTACTAGCTCGTAGACCCTTCATCCACCCCTTAGAGTTATATTCTGGCTTGTTTACCCATCCAACTTCTGATCTAGCCGCTGCTTCGGCCAAAGCAGCGTAATTAGGTGTTGGACGGAACGAGGTGTTGATCTCGTCATCGGTTGCCGAGGTGTTCAGACCATTGGGGTAGACGAGCTGCGTGGAGTTGCGAGGCGCTTTCCAGCCTGACCAAGCTGCGTGAGTGGACTTGGAATACCCGACCAAATTACATGTTGAGAGGAGAGGAGAGAACGAAGGGCATGCATGCATTCGAAGAAGATATGACTTACCCCCATTATTCAAAACGATCGTCAAGACCGGGATCTCATACTTGCTCGCAACCCACAGAGCACTCGATGGCGCCGCGCACATGAAGCTTCCATCACCAACCAGGTGGCACACAAGACTCGACTCGCGCTCTCCACCCTTCTCTAGGTCTGTCAACGCCATCTTGACACCCGGCGCCGCGCCATTGCTCCAACCGATACCGGTTCCCCCGCAGTTGATCCAGCTTCCAGGACGGCTGGGCTGTAACTGATCGTGAAGTATCTGGGCAGCTGTGACGGCTTCGACGACATAGCTGGTAGAGTCCGGGAGCGATGTCTTCAAGATAGCCCCGATGTTGTGCGCATCCAGGGGCTCTTGGTCACCCAGACGAGGCTGGCTGGCGATGTTGGCCAAACGAGCTCTGTGGGCGTCCTTGCGAGCCTCTAGGCGTTCATTGTACTTGGGGTCCTGGAGGGAAGTAGTAAGTGAGACATCATGCTTGATATGGTTGACCAGCTGTGTGAGTGCAGTGAAGCTGTCCGCCTTCCAGCGTCCGTGGGCGGGGAAGAAGGAGACCGGGATCTGTTGGTTCAGGGGATCACTGTCAACGTGGTAGATCTTGGCATGCTTTGGAGGTGGGTTGCGAGACGGGATCCAGGGGACGTCGCAGTCGATCAAGAAGATCACATCGGCGTCTTTGGTGCATACATCGAAGCTGAGGCGAAAGCCTTCGGAGGCGATGTGGGAGAAGGGGAAACACATGTCACTACCGCCCGTGTCATGGACACGTATACCGGGAATTTTGTCGGCCAGGGCCACCAGCAGGTCTGGAGTTCGGCGATCGCGGCCAGAATATCCAGTGATGATGAGCGGGCGTTCGGCTTGGACAAGGGCTGCAGAGATGTCGTGAACAGCATCAGCCGGAAGAGCACTTGGCCCAATCGGCACCCATTGGTCCTGTTCTAATGCGTATGGTTGAATCTCTTCAGCCAGAACCTCTCTTGCGCTGGCGACATATGTTGGACCTTTAGGTGCGCTGCTGGCGAATTGCAGTGCACGTCCAATCATTTGCTTAACGTTCAGCCCGGTGCGAACCTCGCCGGTATACCTGCAATACTGTCGTACAATGGCCTTCTGATCTAGGGCTTCTTGAAGCCAGTGCATATACTCCGTTCGGGAGCCAGGAAGCTCACCAGACTCCGTATACGGGCAAAGGCCGGCGAAGATCAAGACAGGGACACGGCCAACACTTGCATTGTGAATACCCTGTCCGAGTGCCTGTGTGCCGACGTCGACAAACGAGAACGGCTTGTGGCCTTCCTGTTACTCGAGCGTAGCCGTCAGCCATCCTGGTCGATGGAACCCGCAACCTTGGAACCAATACTTACATAGGTAACCAACAACATGAATCTTCTGGATTTGCTCACTATTATAGCCTCCCTGTTCAAATCAAGCAGCCATAGGTAGCCACCATACCTAGCACAGTCGCTAACTCGCCCCGCAGAAGTCTTCTACCGACAGCAGAGATACCTATAATCGGCAGTAAAGCCGGTGGGGACTGAGAAATCTTTGAGCTTTTGAAGAAAATGACCAATGTGTAATTGTGAATAAATAAGATGGAAATACTACTTCTGGAACGTCAAAATTGATGTGTCTTGGATCAGTCCCTCCTTATCGTGGCTTCCTTATGACCTCGCTACACGAAACACACACTTGGAGACGCTCTATGCCTTAATTTGCTGCCCTAAAGCTTACTCTTAGCCCGGTTGTCCTTCCTCAGCAAGTTGGGACTGTTCGGGCTCGAATCAAACACAACCTCATTCAACGGATTCAAACTCGTCCTGGCGAACAAGTCCTCATACACATTGCCATCATACTTGCCCAAGCTCGAATCGAGCTGCCAGTCGGGGAACTTCCAGGCATCCACAAGCCTGACGGAGTGCGGCCGCACCTCCTCGAGCAGCTTCATAACATGCTTCCTCGCAAGGGCGATCTGCTTGATGGTCGTCGCGGCGGAGGAGAAGAACTCAGATGCCTCCTTCTCGAGGGTATGCAGCGCGAAGAGCCTGAACAGCGTGTGCAAGACGCCCACGGTCTCCGCTTCCAACCCTGGAGGAAGGGCCCCGCTGTTGAGGGCGTCCTTGAAGCTCTTGACGACCATGTACTGTGCGTGCGCGGTAGACAGCCTGTAGAAGTCGACAAGGAGGGAGTTCCAGGATTGCTTCTCCTCGTCCCGCTTCTTCAGCGCGTCAAATGTCAGGTACGCGACCCGCCACGCAAACGCATCGACCAACTCCTGGTCAGACCCGAGCACGTCGAATGCGGCTCCGACGTCCTGTCTCTTGAGGAAGACCTTCAAGAACCGAGTGGTGTCGTTGTCTGCCGCCTTGCCGCTCAGTACTGCACGAGCGGACTTGAGCAGGTAACGTGAGACCTGCTGGCTGAGCATATAACTGTCTCCTTCCCACGTCACAGTGGGCAAGTAGTCTGCATAGTACGACCCTATGCCACTAAAGGAGCTGTAACCATGGCCACCGCATGCGCGGCGGCAGACTTCAAGACCCTCGGCTGCCATTATCGAGGAATAGGCCTTGAGCGCGCAAGATGTGCTGTGCAAATCGGCCAGCAGGTCCGCACCAGGAGTGAGTTCCTCTGGGCCGGGCCGGCGCTTCGAGTCGTTGTTTGATAGTGGCCCTGCTGCAGCCAGACGCTTCTGATTCTCCTCGTAGAGTGTCATCATGTTCCTGCCCGTAAAATGCAGCGCGAAGGTTGCCGCCAGCAACGGCAGAAGGCGGAATTGCACCATGGTGTAGTTCAGAACTTGGTTCTCAGCGACCTCGGAGGCCTTGGCGTCGAGATCTTGGAACTGCTTTCGTACGGCACAGTATCGAGTAGCTATCGTTACACCACGGGCCAGGACGGATCCAGCCTCCAGGACGATAGTGCTGCGCACGTAGGTGAGTGTGCCATAGACCAGTGCAGGCGAGGGCGGGCGGATGTATTTGCTCGTCTCGGGGTCGACGCGGGAGAAGCGAGCGAGCATGTTGACGTGTGGGATCTTGACATTGTTGAGGAGGAGGAAGCCGTTATCCATCTGTGAAATCATTAGTTGCCTTGAGTCAGTGACTAGTGACGATGGGCCTTGAGCATACCGTGTTGAAACCAAACTTAGGCCCAATATCCCCAACATGCACATTCTCCAATGGCTCATGAGTCTTCGCATCCCTAATCGGTACGATAAACGGATGGGGCCCATAGCTCTTCCCCTTAATCACCAGTTGCGCCATCACGACAGCATGATTGGCGACCTTCCCCAGACTCCCAATCCACCACTTGCTCGCCGTCAAGGTCGGGCTATGTATTGTGAAGGTCTTGTCCTCCGGATTCCAGGTGGCCAATGTCTCCAGTCCCCTTACGTTGGATCCGTGTCCCAGTTCTGTCTGGGCATAGCACCCAATGATCTCGAACCTCTGTGCCCTTTCCAGGAAGAGCTTGTGCTGTTCTGGAGTTCCCTGTTCCCGGATGGTAGGGACAAACATCCTGTAATGCATCCCGAGCGGGGTGGCTTCGCTGAGGAGCTGATTGGCATGTTCAAACACATCTTGACTCCACTTGTGTTTCTGGCTCAGCTGCTCGAGACGCTTGCCCCGGGCGAGAGACTGGAGAATACGGTCCTCGCGGCCTTGGTAGTAATTCTTAGATTTATCAAAGACGGGCTCTGAGGAGAGGATTTTGACAATCTGGTCTCTCTGCTGGAGCACCTCTTTGGTAAAGAGGAACTCGGCAAGCTGGTCGACGTTGACGTTGCTTTTGGCCCGTTCCTCGCCCAGGATGTCTGAGCCCTGGGGAGAGGCGGGCTTCAGCTGCTGGACCCAGTCTGGATTCGGCGGCATGGTGAGAGATATTTGTATATCTAGAAGACTTATGTGACAGGAGAGACTCAAGATGATGTTGAGAATAAGGGAAGAGGTTGAAGTAGAGTGTGAGACAAATGGCGGAACAGTTGTCGTGTCGTTGAAGACGCAAGAAGCCGAGGTTAAGGGAGATCCGTGGACCACGATGGTTTGAGGTGGATCCATGACATGTCCGAAGTCAATGATCCACATAAACAAAGCCAGCCGGGATATCCATGATACTTAGCACGGCGCCAGAATCCCATGTGATAATGACCGGAAAGCTGCTTTTCCTCCACGGGCAATGCTAGCTAACTTGGCCATTATCCTCTCGTAGTGTGTGTGTACCAAAAATGCTCTAAGGAGCTGACATTGCATACAGGAGGAGAATATCAGTAATCTCGTGAGAAGGAGGACGCCGACATCGGCGAGCGTTCAGGGGGTAAGTAAGAGAAAAAAAGCTGCTGCGCATTATCTCCGCCAGCGCTAAAGTAAGACGGGAGATGTTAGGACACCAGCAAACTGAGCTAGACCTGGCATAAAAGCCGAAGAGGGTCGCGAGCCTCTTGGGATGAGGCTCAGCTGAAGATGCATTCACAGATGGGGGTTGTTCAGGGTTACTGAGGGGGGGGGTGTATAGTATATACGCGATACATCCTAGCCGCTCCCAACATAAATTAACGCGCATATAAGCCCCGCAACGACCGCATGTCTAAGCCGCCGTGCGACATGTTGGCATGATGAAAATCCTCCAGGGGGAATCGGCCATTTCTTCATGGCTCCCTCAATGAAGTGAATTCGCTTCAAGATGTTGCCCAAGTTGATCCGCATTGCACGGAAGCCCACGACACCGCGCATTAGATTCATACCCTTACGGACTCAACGCGCAGCATTTGCCTCGTCCAGCATAGTATCTTTCCAGTACGACTTCGACCCGCACGAATACACCAGCGGTTGTTGGCTACGCGCTGACGCTGCTCAGCGCGATACCCGTCGCGTCAGGTTTGACTTCGCGACTCTTTGCCAGAAGGCAATCAACTCCTCTCCTGGGGCCCAAAAAGTCTTACGCGGGGTGAAAGTGGAGGGCAACTTCAACCGCGCATTTATCCTGCACCTCGATAATGGGTCCAAAGTCGTCGCCCGGATCCCCTTCTCCGTTGCAGGGCCTCCTCGGCTTGTTACAAACTCAGAAGTCGCGACCATTGCTTACAGTAAGGGAATACCTCCATCTGTGGACTCCAGTTTTGTATGCGTAGTTCATTTTGGATTGATTCATCATGCTATTAGTCCGGGAAAACACGAATATCCCAGTACCAAGAATTCTCGATTGGAGTGATGATCCAACGAACTCAAGCGGGACGGAGTATATCATCATGGAGTATGCTCCCGGTGTACAGCTGCACGAGATATGGCCGCAGATGGACTCTCTCCAGCATATGCGATGCGTCCAAAGTCTCACACTTCTGGTGAAGGAACTGCACGATTTGACCTTCCCTGCATACGGTAGCATCTATTTCGACAACGATTTCATCGACACCGCTCACCGTATCCCCCTCAATAGCAACTTTTTCATCGGACCGCATTGCTCGTCGCGGTACTTCCCTTGCTACCCAGGAGATCAACGGATATATGGCAGAAGACCACCAAATCAGGGTCCTTGTACGTCAGCTTCAGCATATAATATTTTGCCCAGTCCATTTTAACATTTGCATATTATACAGGGAGCACATTCGACGAATTCAGACGCGGCTTGGTCGATGCAGGCATTTCACGCGTGCCCGACGAGACTCCACGTGGAAGAGCTGTTTTCCGCGGCTCAGCTGCGGCCACCGTGGAACTTCTAACGAGAGGCGCAGTTGTTCTTGAGGCCCTTAGCCGTGATCCTCGTATCGGGAATATCTCAGCACCACTTCTACTTCACCCCGACCTGCACAAGCGGAACATATTTGTCGACCCAAAAGACCCTACGAAGATCACCGCAGTGATTGATTGGCAATCAGCAAGCCTCGACCCCGCTTTATTATATTTTCAAGCCATACCAGACCTTTGCAGTAGCACCGATCGGGCTTACCATCAGCCTGACTCTGACGGAGGCCGAAGCCCAGAGGAGGCTGCGAGGCGAGACACATCGGCTAAGGACGTGGCTATCTGTCAGCAGACCTGGGATGTTGGGCTAAAAGGCTGGGCGCCACGTCTATATGCGGCACAGAAAACGGACGAAACCCTTACTCGCCCATTTCGATACTGCTATTCCTGTTGGAAGGACGGTGCGACTGGCTTCCGCAATGAGCTTGTGGAACTGTGTCAGAAGTGGAATGAACTTGGCCTGGACGGGTCTCCTCCGTATCAGCTTACGGCCGAAGAGCTGGCCGAACATGCTCGGCAGTGGAACGATTTTCAGGATGCCGTCAACCTGAGAAACGGTATCGCCCAGGGATTAAATACTAATGAAGAAGGATGGGTCCCTATGGAGAACTATGAGACGGCGAAGGAGGCTACGGCCGAACTCTTGGAGCAATGGTTAGCCACAGCACGGGATGATGATATAGAGATGGAGAAGGCCAAGCAGCTCTGGCCCTTTGATTGTTAGAACGTTATTAGAATTGTCGCCCTTGCTAGGTACCCAGGGCGACCCCTGGTCAGGTATGCCCTCGGCGGAACGGTAATGGCGCTTTCACTCAAACTCTGTCCGGTTATGAACACAATAAGTATCATATACACAACGTCTTCCATGGATGGGAGTGGTGATGAAGAGATTTGATGGGATACCGTGGTGGTAGAACATTGTAGTAGAAGACACAACAAGAAAGGTCAAGGAATCAGGGAAACGAAATGGCCGTATTGAGTAATTATTGAAAATAGAATACCACGTACTTCATGGAGCGGCAGCTGGAGCTCTGTGCTGACCCGCCTTTGTTGTTGCGCCTTCAGTCTCTTTTCTCCTTGTCGAATGAGGAACCAAAAACCCGGCAAGCATGTGACGAAAACGGATATGATGGCAATGACAGCACCAGAATCCAAGTACATGTTGATGACTGTGATAATGAACAAGCAAAAGAAGAGGAGTGCAGGTGTAATGAAGCAAGCGAGGAAAGGGGAGTTTAGGTATATCTAGGTAGTACTTATAGAGCCACTTGAACTCAGTGGGCAAGGACAAGCCAATTCCATCGCATGTCATATCTTGCCAGAATTTGGACAGAATGACTGCAAATCCCAGCGTCGATACGGAAGCGTCCGGGGGATGCTTGACAGGTGAACGAGGTAATCTACATTATTTGCTACATATTTATGCAAAGATTCTGGATAGTTGAGACGTGACCCACCGGAGTTTGGTCAGGTATCTAACCAATTTGGTAGTTGTCTACTTTGTATAGGTGCAACTGTGTACCATAATGGTGTGCCCAGCTTAGAGGCAGACTCCTCCAAGCAGGAACCAGATTTTGGATAATTCTTACAGTCCACCCAGGCAGATTCAGAAGAGCAAAAGAAGTAACCGAGAAATTCACGTGACGCCTGCGATCGTATTGGACGATTACTTTTAAAAGGGTCAGGCAGAATTTGGACAACCGTTCCTGTTGGTAATCATGAGCCCCAGTCCCATGGTTAGAAGCAGGCTATTGTGAGTACGCCCTCCATGCAGCAGGACTTTGGACAGTGTCTCATGTTCGGGCCCCTATCATGTTCCGAACGCATGCAGTGCAATCCACGAGATTGCCTCGCTACCCTAAGGAGTAGTGTTGAAACCTGCGGGGAACAAGGAATGCCACCACCTGCAAGCAGATTCTGGACAGCTGAGTCTGTGGCTGCAACTGCCAACCCGGGAAAGTTAGAAGCTGCTAGCCAATAAAGCTTGAGATGTTTCGTCCAAAGTCGGCTTCCCAGGCGCGTCAGTCGAGTCGAAGCGGCCGTGACACGACCGCCAAAGACTTGCATACTTAAGTACTAAGTGACTACCCATCAGAAACCAGACTTGTTTCTCTCCGTTCTCTCAACCTGCAAACAAGACTATTAACAATACAAATTTCCAGCACAAGACGAAACGTCTTCCTCAGTCAGGAATCGCGGCTTGAATTATTGGAGTATCATTCTCATCTGTTCCTCATCCTCAACATGTCAACATCCAAGAGACCCCTCTCTGACGAGGCTGATGACATCTGGAGACAAAATGAGGCGGAAATCAGGGAACTTTAACAGGACAAGAGGGAAACGCTGAGAGATGTCAAGCGAATCATGGAAGCCAAAGGGATCCCCAAGAAACCGTGAGATATTTTCCGTGATCCCGCTACTTGACCCTAATTGCAGTAGCTAACGTTCATTCACAATTGTGGTAAACAGGTTGTCCGCATGGGAATCTAAGCTCACGGATGAGCTTGGACTTCGAAAGAAGGCCAGGACCAACGACTGGCCTTTGATATATCGACATGTACTTCCACGCTTGGAACATACGAAGAGGAAGAAACCGAAGAAGCCGATTGGTGTGTACATCAACAACACTGCCGGCGAATGGGACAAAGCCTGGAAGGAAATGAGGAGATCCGGAGTGCTTGCCAAATCTCCCTATCAAGGTCAGTGTAACTATGCGATGCCTGCTCGCCCACCCGACTGATAGTCACTTGAATCCTGACAAGAGTGAGCTAGGTGCCTTGATCCCATTGCCGCATTATATCGCCGTACGAACTCCATCACCCTCCCAACAACATCTACCCCCCGAACTACAGGATATCGCAGATATTCGTTCACCATCTCCCCTCCAACTCGAACTTCAAGATGCATGACCTGCTGGTACCCTGTATTGGGGGAAACAGTCATAATCGACCATTATTGCCCCGATTTCGACTGCTTCGTTCACAGGAGAGTTGTCTGTTGATTTCTGTTGCCTCGAAAAGCTTCCTGGGCTGCAGCTTACAACAAGGATTCTGCCAGCTTCTATGCATCAGATGCCCGATTTCTAAATCAACATCGTTGATGTTGATATCCCGTTACATCTCATCCCGATGGTCATATTAAACCCTTCAGAGCCACAGAATACCCCAGAATTCCGCAATCTATTGACCGATGCCAGCAGCACAGCCTTGACCAACAGATTTGATATATATCATTACATGTCAATTGCTGTGTACTTGCTTTCGAATCGTCTTATCGACTCAGATGACAGTGATCGGTCTTAGAGATGCTCGAGATATTTAGTCGCCGAATTCCGCAAAGCCTTTTGCCGAAGTCCTGCAAATCAATACTCCCAGTATGAGGGCAGCCTGGGAGATCCTCATCGGTGCCGAGGAAATGGATGGGTACAAATCCCTATTCAAAGTCCTGATTCGTGTCGGAATCCGAAATAGGTGGTCAGCTGTGGATGATATAGGACACGAGTACCTCTATTATGCAGCCCGAGTAAATTGTCTCGATGCACTTAGGGCGCTTTTGGACACAGGGTGCCGACCAGACACCGACATGACCTGCCGAGCGTCTAAGCCCGCCATTCTGGAGGCCATTCAGACCGGAGCGTTTGAGGTTACCCTTCTCTTAGTTCAGTACTACAACATCAACGAAAAATTCGTAACTAGCGGACATATCGCTGTTCCGTACTACTTTTCAAATTTTCAAAGATTCATGCTCGATTTCAAATTCATCTATGAACATCCTTTGCGTGGTCTGGTTTTGTTCTTTGAGAATGGAGCCAACATTGATGAGGCGACAAGCGAAGAACCCCGGGAAGTCTTTATTAAAGAGCGTGTCCGCAAGATGAAAATCATTCAAACCCTTCTTGCCCATGGCGCAGATGTTAATGTCCCTGGCGAAGATTACACGGTAACAGCACTGGCAATAGTGGCTGCTACTGGAGAACTGGAAGTTGCAACTCTGTTGCTTTCATACGATGTTGATTACAATTACAAATTAGGTGCATTGATCGCAGCCGTGGAGTTCGGACGATTGGACATGGTACAAATGCTCCTAAATGTTGGCGCCCTTAGTTCTCGATGTGGTGCGACGGGATACGGCGGTGCTATAAACTTAGCGAAGGCGGAAGGCTACTTTGCTATTGTGGGTCTGATCAGCAACTATGCAAAGGATGCTGGTTCTCGCCTATAAAGTATGTATCTAGCTAAGTGTACCTAGGTAGTTTCTGGCAGGCCATATATAGGTACTTTCTTCTTAGGCGTATAATGTTCGCTATATGCGTAATCAAATAGATTTCAAATTCAAATTTCCCCAAGTTACTACTCCCGCCTTCGCCGGAAGTCTGTCCCTGCTTGACCAGCCATGAATATAACATGTATTTGGCGGTATCTAGATGGGTTCAAGCACGAGAACCGCCGGGCAGCATCTTGTTCTTTACAACTTTCCCACTGAATATACATGGGTAGTTTCCTTGTTTCCTCGTCGGTTCGCCTCACAGGGAAAATTTATGGTGAGGCTATATCAAGACTGTCTTATGGTCTATTGGGGCCATATAACTACACTTGAACTTAAGTTCTATGCACATTGGTGCTGCTGCCCTCGATCTAGTTGTGTCACCGTAGACCATGCCTTCACATGCCATTTCTTCGACTCTCTACATGACAACTAATTGGCATATCTAGATCGATACGGGGTCCCGGACTGCTTATATTTCCTGAGCAGTCTCACGAAGTCCCATGGTACAGTCTCAGCCGGCTAAGCCCGCAATGGATGGCCCTCCAGGTACATGTAGGATACTGGGAGATAGCCCCAGCCCGTCTGATAATATGACACTATGACAGAATTCTGTGCCCGGTTACTCAACGACTTAAGAAAGACACCATATCTAACTATCCAACGACGATATCCATTGATGAATCGGATGGGATAGAGCGTATTCCGTGGACAACTACAATGCATTGAGTTGAAGGATACAGTCTCGAACAGTGATAGGCATGTGCATATGGAGCTCTCACGTTCCCATGCAATACCACTGCGGCACAATCAAAATGGTGTTCATCCTCACCTACGTGGTGTGTGAATCTGGATTCAAGGTTGTCTACAGCGAGTCCCCAAGGTTTCATGGACGAGGTGGGCGGAGAGAGGGCTTAACAGACGTTGATTGCCTCTTACGATCACTGACGGATGCGAACAAACACTGTAAGGATCGTCTTTGGTGTGTACACTGGATACCCACGACCCTATAATCAAGATGCCTAGACGAGACATAATTAGTGGCTGTGTTGCATACACCAGTGCATGCAAGGGTATGGATCCTTCCGGCTCTTGCGTGGACTTTGATCCATGCTGATCAGGGGCTGATTGGGCGCCAGCCACCAGGAGTCGTCGACTAGTAAAGGGCTGAGTCCATCCGCAAGACATCATCGTAAGATCACGCCTATCTCCAAAGGTAACTATAGTCAGAGAAAACGGATCCCTTAGTCCTCAAATGTTGGTTGAGCCGTCATATTATAATTAACATTGATACCGGAGCGCCAAGCACGCAGTCAGGGTGACGGCATCGCGTAGTAGGGTGCTACACCATGAGACTCCTCAATACGAAGACCCTCGAGCTGACCACGTTCCCGAGGGACTGCCCTCCTTATGCAATTCTATCTCATACCTGGGGTGATAATGAGGCCCCGTTCGAAGCATTCATCGCCAGGCCTACATGGCGACGTGCATTGCCCCGAATACGGAAGCACAAATACCCCAAGGTGGTAAAGGCCTGCTCACTGGCAAGAAACCAGGGGTACGACTGGATATGGATCGACACCTGCTGCATCGACAAGTCCTCATCAACCGAGCTATCCGAAGCGATCAACAGCATGTACAGGTACTACGAGATGTCAGGTATCTGCTTCGCCTATCTCGTCGATGTCGAAGTCGACACGTCCTCGCGGAGGGGCGAGATCACAACGTCGCTGGCGCGCTCGCGCTGGTTCACCCGCGGTTGGACCCTGCAGGAGCTCATCGCGCCCGCCGTGGTGGAGTTCTACAACAAGGACTGGGCGGAGATCGGCACCAAAGTGTCCCTTTCCTCTGCCCTGGAGAAGATCACGTCCATCCCCGACGGCCTCTTCTCGCAGGCATGGTATCAGCTCTGCGCGGGCGGCATGGCGCGGCAGTCCCTGCAGCTCTTATCCGCTGCTCAGAAGTTGTCCTGGGCAGCGACGCGGGAGACCACGCGGGCGGAGGACATCGCGTATTGTCTTATGGGTCTCTTTGACGTCCATATGCCGTTGTTATACGGCGAGGGGGAGGCCAAGGCCTTTGCCAGGTTGCAGGCTGAGATAGCGAAGAACACGAATGATCAGAGTCTGTTCGCGTGGGGTGCGTGGTATGATGAAGATGGATTTGATGGTACCGTCTTGTGTTATTCCCTGTTTGCGTCCCATCCGAGCTGCTTCTCTGGTCTTGGGATCATCCGGACCACGTACGGCCGGCTGGTTAGCATACTTGACCACTGGACGCCGCCGTTCGAGATGCCTAATGATGGATATCTGCGTATCAAAATGCGCGTATGTCGAAACCAGGAGTATGGTATTTTGGGGTTTATGGATGATGATCATGTTGCTTTCTTAGAATGTGACGTACATGGGAGAACGGACATGGCCGTTGGCATGTTTGTGAAGAGGCTTGAGGATGTCAATGGCACGAAGAGGTTTATCAGAGTACGAAGGCTACTGGGTAAATTCTCGAAGGCGATATTTGCATCATGTCCAGTGGAGGACATATTGCTCGGCGCATTGCCGAGGCATGTTCCTCGATTCAATTTTTTAGGCTCGAGATAAAAGTATCTGGTAATCCGCGATATCTGTTGAGGTAACGGGAACTGTCGTCCTTCCGATTCAAGATTATCTGTATGTTGCCTTGGCCCTCGCCCAGCCTATTTCTCGCTTCACAGATGAAAGCCACGTGGCTGGGCTTGCAGCTAAGATTAACGGCACGACAGGCGAGAGGAATTGGGCATCAGTAACTCAGGAGGGAGGGGGGATCGGTGCGGGTGGCTACCGTAGTCACAATATGCAATCCAGACCGAATACGGTATCACCACGCGTCTGCCAAGGAGTTGGGTGGCGCATCGCCGCAGCTAAGGAGGATGCGGCGGACGAACGGGACCGCCTGTGTCTCGTCCCCTCCGCCATTGCCTCTTGGATCCTCATTGTGACAAGTTCTTTATGATGTACGGAGTATAGCACAATACTGAAATCGTAAGGCAGGAATTCGATGTACCTGATAGGTTGCAGCGTAGTCATACAACAATATTCACCTACCCGGCCCTTTACATTTATAAGGGATGCAAGCTCTTCCAGTTTTTTGACGCATGGAACAGGCAAATTGTGAGGTTGGACTCGTGGGATTTGCTTTATTGTACAGTAGATGCAAGATGATTTACACTAAAATCCAAATTGAACTTTACATTGTCCGGTACAGAAGGAAATATTAGCATCTTTGAGCATAAGGGTTTACCGGATGACGAAAAGGGAGTCAAAATACACTTGATACTGATCCGCCCTGGAGGGGTTGGCATTATCTGACGCAAGCAATCCCATACAAGATACCATCTGACCAGCTGGGCGACAAAAAAAAAAGGCACAGTCTGGCGTCTTCCCTGCCCTTCAGCATAACGCCCTTTGACATGGACTGTCGAGTTCCTCATCTCTCACACAGTCATTGATGCAAGTAGAGAAACGAACAGCATTAGCCAGGCAATATCCTACCCATGACCTGATTCCCCAGCGTATGGCTCCAGTTCTCGGGAAGCGCTTGCGATATCTACCGAGCAAGGAGGATGTCAGCCCTTGAACGCTGCACATCAATGGTGGCGGATGAGTTGCAGAAGACTGACCCTGGATAGATGGAGTTGCCAGTTATTTGGCCTCGGCCCCCTCCTGATCTGGAATGGAGCCTTCTCTAGCTCTTCGGCGTCGTCGAGATAGCTTCCTGGAAGCCCTTGGCGCTCGGGATTCGCCGGTATCTCGGGGAGGTAGAGAACGTAATTGAGAGCCCTGGCTTGGAAGAGCTGCTCGAAAAACCGGCGCTCGTTGACACGCTTGTGCCAGGGCCGGAGGTCCTCCGAGTCAAGGTAGAGGTGGAGCTGCCGCAGGCTGGGCATGGCGGAGAGGCGGCGACAGAGGTCCTCCCAGGGGTTGTTCTTGGTCGTCACGACGGAGCCGCCGATGTGTGGCTGTGGCTCGCCGTCCGGCCCTGTGAAGTAGAGTTCCGTGATGATGGGTTTGACGCGGAGGCTGATCTGGATATTGCGGATGGTACGGTGTGGGAACTTCGCCAGGAAGTCCCTGGCCACGATGATATCCGTAAAGGAAAAAGTGAGGATGTTATCTAACCGCTCTACTGCTTCGAGATACCTGGTGTCCAACAAGTGGTGTCAGCCACACACGGGCCTCCAAGTTATTGACCTTCTGGGTAGAATATTATGTTCTCAGGGAGTGTATGTCTTACATTCGCTTGCAAACAAAAAGCGGCGAGCCTTCTTCGAGCGGTCTCGCATATCTGGGCGTGAAAAGAATGTAGTCATTCGCAGAAGGTATTCGCTTCCTGGAAGACCCAGATGCCCTCGTAGCTGCTGCCTCGGCGCATCTCCAATGTGTGTTCCAAGGCGATCGCAGCCTCGATTCCCACTCGACAGCATCGTTCCCACGAGATGCCTTGAAGTTGGCATATCTAACATCCTCCTCGTCGGCGTCAGTGATACAGGGGAAGACAGGGATGCAATGGTGTCCAGGTGTGTGGACATGCCACCTGGTGGGGTGCATCTGCCACAGCTCATCGTAGATCTTCTCGCGGATCTCGAAAGGGAGTTTCTCGAAGAAGGGAGACGACGTCTGGGGGTGCGCCGTTGCGGCAATGCCGGCTCGGAGTGAAGGCATCCTGGGTTGTGGTGGTGGATGATTGTGTGTTTGTAATGTGAATGGACGGCTTTCCAATGTTGCCACAGCTCGTCCTTACTGGAGTACTTGAGTACCTAGTCTTAAGTACTTGATCCAGGCCGGGGAGAGAGACTGACTGCTGGTGGTTATTCCCGGATTGAGGGCTCCAGGCTCTAGGGTTCCAGGCTCTAGGTTCCAGGCTCTAGGTGCTAGGCTCTAGGTTCCAGGCTCTAGTCTCTAGGTAGGTAGTCTCTCTAGGCTCCGAACTCCAGGCTCCTGGTTTCTGAAACACAATTCAGCAGAAGTGAGAGAAGGCGGGCATGGCAGATTTAACAACAAAACAAAACAAAAACTTGGTTTTTGGAAAAGGAAAGAGGGGCGTGGCTCATGCTCCTTCAGCATCTTGCTCGCAGGATGGCCAGAGGCCCCATCAGATCTGAATAAGGAAATGCTGCCTGACAATCCCTTCTTATTTCCCGATGACGACCCTTGAGTCCCTGATTTCTGTAATTTTCTATCCCGGCAAATCTAAACGTTAGTGCCCGTTTGATCGGTACGTTTACCGATAAGCTACGACTCTGGCAAGCCGCCTACCTAGGTACCTTACTGGAGCCTACTGTAGGTATATGTAGTTGGGGGCTCCGTACTGTCATCAAAACGTCAACGGTCACACTGTACACACTTTAGTGACCGCCGATCACTTATTTTGGGGATGGAGGCGCGGCCAACAGTACCTAGATAGTCTATATGTCACTTTTAGTTCAGCGGCTGCAGTTCTCTTGAGTTCATGTATTATTGCTTACAGGCACAGCAAACTACTTATTATCAGCAAAGCTTTAAGACACCGAATATGCCTATGCGTGCTATAGGTACTTACTTGTGCATAGGTAGGTACCTACAGGTAGTCCCGACGCTGGGGGAGAGCACAAGAGCTAACGACGGGGTCCGGCACATGTCCGGCACCGTTTCTGCGCGGCACTTACAGTAGTGTACCACAGTAGTCTGTTTTTACACTTCAGAGTTCAGACGGGCCCCTAGGGCGTGATGGCTCCCTGCATTAGGTACTTGAGTATGCAGTGTAAAAGATTACACAGTACTAGTGATGTGGTTGGTGGATAGATCGATCTCACCGTTGATGCAGGTCAAGACCCACCCAACTCCCCAGCCCAGCCTCAAGCTCCAGTTGGGGGAAGGGGAGGGGAAAGACTCGACCCAGACGCTTCATGAGTACTACCTAGGGTATGGTTGGTTTCTGACGACCTTGGGACTCCATGTTGTGATTGTATGTAAATGGGCTTGGCGACCTGGCTCTGTCTACCTGGTCAGGCTGTCACAATGCGAGATGAATGCAACCAACATGCTTTTGCAGCTAGGTATCTCCTGCCTTTCGTCCTGCCCAAACTTTAACATTTCAAGTAAAAACAATCCCTCCATCCACAACCTGCGTCTGCCCCGTAACGAAGTCACTGTCGCTACTACACAAGAAGCTCACTAGCTTGGCAACATCCTCTGGTACGCTGGCCCTCCCCAGCGCAGTCCGGTTCTCAACATACTCCCTCATGATATCCCCCTTCCTCACATCCTTCCTCCCGCTCTTCTTGGCCAGTCCCTCGTCAATAAGCTCCCACATCGCCGTTCCCACTATCCCCGGCGCGAACGCGTTGACAGTGATGTTATGTTCCGCCAGCTCCATCGCGTAAGCCTGCGTGAGCCCGCGGACGGCCCACTTCGATGCGCTGTAGTGCGAGAGGAGGGGTAGGGGCTTGAAGGCCACGATGGAGGCTGTAGCTAGTAGCTTGCCGGGGGAGTCGCGCTTGCAGGTGCCTTGGCTGATCATCTGGTGCGCGGCTTCGGCGTAGCAGTTTTGTACCCCGTGCACGTTGACGGCGAACATCCGGGCGAAGTCCTCCTCGGTCAGGTCGAGCAATGGTTTGATCTGTGCTATGCCGGCATTGGCGACCCTGCATTGTGGTCAGTTTCTTTCTGGTGAAACGGCATGGCTGGTTCAGAAGATGGTGGACTGACATTGTATGGAGAGGCCCCAGTTCCTTGACACTCTTTTGGATCATATCCTTGACCTCATTCCTCTTGGTAACGTCTGCAGTGGCAGTGCATGCCTTCCTCCCCATGGACTTGATCTCCTCAACCACTTCACCACAGTCTTTCTCTTTGGCAGGTATGTCGTTGATACACACATTGTAACCGTCTGAAGCCAGTCGCAAAGCGATGGACTTGCCAATACCTTGACTTGAACCCGTCACGATGGCATTTTTGCCCTCAACCGACTGGCGGAGCAGTGAGGGAGGCGCAGATTTGCTGGCGCATCTGATCTGATGGGTCCGCTGAAGGATCCGACGACTGACAACTTTGGCAATTGGTTCAGACCTTGTGAGAAAGTTCATCTTCGCTCATTCCCACACAACAAGGAGGTGTTGGGCTTCGAGGCACCCTCGATACGGGGCCATTGTCCGCCGCGTAAAGGTTTAATATTATCCCAGTGGCGCCCCCCCCCCCCGCAATCCCAACAATGGAACCATCTATGGATCTTCCCGTTAGAAGTATGGAGTATGGCCTTCCCCTCACGTCTAAGACTCTCGGGATACTACAATTGGAATTAGGATACTGTGTACTGGGGCCATCACCCCGCACAAACCAATGTATGGGCGACTTGGCAACGGCGTTGTGCTGCCGACCGTTTGGAGATCCGGGCTATTATGATCCAGGAGACCGAATCGGTCAATCTCATCATTTTGGATGAGGATACTACGGGTTGTCAAAGAAAATTGTCGAATCCGTTTTCTAGGCATTGCGTGAATGGTCGGCCATCTGCAGAGTTGAACCAATGTAGTATATCCAAAATGTTTACTAATGAATCCTTCTAAATTTGCAGTCATCCATGACCATGCCGGTGATTCTAACGCTTGATCCCAACTATATGTAGGAGAAACATGCTTGTCACAGCTTGCTATCCCTCCAAGACGGCTTCCTCTTCTCAACGAAACTCATGACCCCCTCCTTCATATTATCACCGGCATCCATCCGTCCATACATACCCCTTTCCACCATTTCCGCCGCCGCCTCCGGGCCTATGCCCTCCCATCCCAAACTCAACCCTTCTCGACTCACAATTACCGAGTCCGGACTATTCTCAGCAATCTGTTCCGCGTAAGCGATCGCCTCCGTAACCACATCGTCCTTACTAACAACCTTATTCACGATCCCCCACTCACACATCTTCCGAGCATCAAAAGTCCCACCCACAAGCGCCATCTCCGCAGCCCTCTGCTTCCCAAGCGTCTTCTGGACCCTCGGAAGCGCACCCGCCAGCGCGATAACACCCCTCTTCACCTCAGGCAGCCCAAACACCGCGCCCTCCGCTGCAACAACCAGGTCACAATTCACAGCCATCTCCATCCCCCCGCCCAGACACAGGCCATTAACCGCCGCGATGACGGGCTTCTTGCCCGCCCTGTTTGATAGCCCGCCAAAGCCCCCCGCGGCCCACTTATCCCTTCCCCGCGCGGCGTCAGCTTCCGGGTTGTCCCCGGACGTGACGGCGGTGTTGCGGAGGTTCCATTCCTTGAGGTCTGCGCCTGCGCAGAAGGCTCGTCCTGTGCCGGTGATGATGGCGCAGCGGAGGGTTGGCTGGAAGTCGTACCAGCGCCATAGGGCGTCGAGGAGGATGTGGTTGGTGGTTGGGATGGCGTTCAGGGATGTGGGGCGGTTGAGTGTGACTTGGAGGATGTGGGGAGAGGGGAAGGAGGTTATGACGTCCGGGATGGACGGTGGCGGGGACGTTAGACCTTTAGGTAGGGGAGTCATTGTGGTGAAATGGTTGTACGCCAAAAAGGATGAAGCTCGGTATATATAATGTTGTATGTAAATATATACTTGAGGGAAGTCGACTTTTGATGATCGCGGCGTTCGACAACTTACAAAGGTTGCTGCTATTCCACTTTCAGTGGCACACTACACCTATGCTTGAAGCATTGAGATGAAGACAGGCAGTAATTACGAGAAGGTGAAGAATGCAGTATATGCAAGGACAATAACATGGAGAAAGTGGATATCGATCTTTGGGGATGGTGCCGACGAGGGATGACCTCCGCAAAGCTGTGGACATGCCTCGGTTGAGCGGCAGGAATCTGGGGAAGTCTGGTACAAGCAGGGATTCTCTCCTCCAGATGTCTCTCCCTTGATGAGTAATCGAGGGGATCATTCATCAACGTCGGCCGATAAGACTGCGAATTCTCCGAAACATCAATCAATGTTCCAATATGTATCGTGGGGCGGCGACACCCCGGGCTTATATCAGCCCGCCTTGAGACTACCTACCCTAGGGTACATACCCAGATACGTTGACTCATATACCACTGCGACTACCTAGGTATAAGAAGTAGGTCATATATAGGCATTTAAAGATGCGAAGGATATGACCGTATATCAGCCGATAAGTCTGAGCCTGACCTACCATATTTCCCTGTCATTGTGCTCCTAATGTAATTAGCTATGTAACTGTCTCACAAGTTGCTAATTCATATGTCGGTTGCCCTTGGCTCTGGTAAAAAACACCTTTGCAAAGTTGCTGGCACGACACGTATGTGATAATAATCTTTCTCTGGTACCCATTCTGCGTCACGAGTAATATCGAGATGGCGGTTTTGCTGGTTTTCTACCTGGGCAGATGATGAACACTGGTTCCTCAAGGAAATCCCGGAGATCTTCAGCTCGCAATGCCTAAACGAATCTTTGCTGATTATACTTTAGACCAGGCTTTCAAGAAGACTTTGGCACGTAGCCTGTTCTGAGTACATATGTGTCTGAATGTCGACTATGTAGTATTTCATTAGAGGCATGATGCTGTTTGCGGGAAAAGGTCGATAAGCGTTTTCCCAATAAATTCAACCTCGGTGCCAGGAATTGAATTCTCCGCTATCAGTGCGATCTATCTCAAAAATTGGAAGAGTATGTGTTACAGGGGCTTTGGAGATATCCCCAGGTGGGCAATCTGAGAGGTTACTCAGGTGAATGGTACCTAATGTCCAGGAGCAGATGATTGAATGGGGTCAGAACCACAACAGCCTGGCCTTATCATTTGAAATTTACTACAAAGGTACAATTGCAAATATCAAATTTGTTTATTGTATTTAAGTTGGTAGTATATTAAGAGCATTAAACGTTGGGGACTGCACTATCTGACCAACAGTATAGTTGCCCAGGGTGTAAGTGAGTTTCGTCGAGATTGGCTGCGGGCAAGAATGTACAAGTGATGCGTGAATCAGGTCAAACATTTGAAATTGATAACTTGAACCCTGATCTTTAAGAATCAGATAACAGTTGAGTGTAGTATGCAGAACACCTAGGTTATCTGGGATAGAATCTAACCCCTTCCTCAGCGTGCACAGACCACCTCCACCTATCCTCGGGTACATTGGAATGAAGCTATCGCGGACCCGCTTTTCCGGTACTTCCGCGAAAAGCTCGACTAGAAAATTTCTAGTCACCTTCACTAACACTGAAACAGCCCAATCTTCGCAGCCATGGCCATCAAAAGCAAAATATACACAATACAAAAAAATAACGTCGATAATGTATCGATCGCCATCGCCGAGGCACACTGCGAAGCAGAAGGCCTGCTCCTAGCAACATGGAGCTCGTCATTCCTCCTCTCCAACACGCTACACAAGCTGGAGATAGACCGTGAGCAGCTCACCCAAGACGGGAGCAACAACTATTCCGTCCTGGAGCTCGGTGCCGGAACCGGCCTTACCGGCCTCAGCGCGGCCGCCGTCTGGGGCACGAGGTCACTGCTGACGGACCTGCCCGGCATCGTCCCGGGCCTGCAGGTGAATGTCGATCTCAACGACGATGCCATGAGCGCCAACGGGGGCGCCGTAGCCTGTGGCACGCTGGACTGGAACAAGCCGGATACAATACACCTTCACGTGCCTGGTCCGGATGGCAGGAAGACCATCGAGGTGGACGAGAGGACTAAGTTTCCGATCGTCGTCGCTGCGGATACCATGTACACGGAAGACCACCCTAGTCTGTTGAGTCAGATGATTGTTAAGTGCCTGCGGCGGACAAAAACCGCCAGGGCCATCGTCATGTGGCCACTGAGGATTGCGTACATCGACCACATACGAGAATTTTGGGATTTGATGGACGCGGAGGGCTTGGTCGCGGAGCAGGAGGGCCGGGAAGAGATCGATCTCAAAGACTGGGATGATGAGAAGCTGCACGAATGGAGTGTTTGGAAGTGGAAGGATCTATGAAATTTCTCGGTGCCGATAAACCACCCTGCGGAGTACTATAAGACGAAATCTATCAAGAAGACAACACCAATCAGGAAGTGGACGGTGCCTCCAGGGCACTTTGCGTGTGAAACTGGGTAGTCCTTGCGACTGCATAATCAGAGGGGATACCCACCGAGGGAACTACCTTCGATTTGATGCCCGACTTGACTACAGAAGCAGTTCCCAGCTGAGCCTGCAACTTTAAATATTGAAGCAAGAACCCAGCCTATATATTTGGCCTAGAGTTTAGATGCTAAGGGGATATATAACCAATGGTGTGCTGATATACACGTGGCCCGGAGCCGGCCCGAGACATGTGCATACTATAGTATCTACTAAGTACTTAGGCAGATTAGACTTCTTATATGTATTCTTTGGTTCCTTCATTCTGGACTATATTCTTTATACTTAATTCTCAATCCGGAGACCCAGTGCTCATCACTCTATACGTTCCCTTACGAGACATATATAGTGCTTTACCTCGGCATCATAGATCTGAATTTGCAATTAACTCATATACTAAATGTTGAAAGTGGAAGTCATGGGTTAGGTAACCCGCACCGGCACTCTCCATGTCCATTATATATAAAAAGCTCTACCTGATCATGTAGTAGGTTTCCCGGAGCTCTCGCTCCTTCAATGCAACACACTTTCACCACAACCTTCCCGCTCACACTAAAATCTGACAGCGCTTCAAGCTCCGTTTTCCACGAATTATAGGATGGGATTCTCTGACTCACCCAAAAGTTAGATCGCGAATATGATGAATACAAGAGATTTGGCCCCGCAGATATAAGATCAATGATGAGCCACAATGCTTACTTGAAGTTAACCCATGCCACCCCTTGATCCCATTACTTAAGCCTATAACATAATTATCCTATTCTTTCCAAAGCATCACACCATACAGCCCTCCCGCAACTGATCCAGTACATACTATTTCTCAAACGCAATCAATGATTTGAATCCTCAACATGTCCGCCCCAAGGGAAACCGTTCTCCCCCTCTCATCAGCCGAGAAGATAGCCACCTACCAACTCCTCCCACCAAACGGCCTAGCCATCGAAGTAGCCCAGGCCACCCACCGCATCAACCTAATCAACACATGGGGCCCCACCACCATCTTCCCAGGAGCATGCGTCCTAGAGATTGGCTGCGGACAAGGCAACTGTACCGCCGTACTAGCCGAAGCCGTCGGTCCCCAAGGACACGTTGATGCATTCGACCCGGCCCCGCCAGACTACGGGTCCCCATTCACACTGGCCCAGGCCCAAGCGCATATTTCCCAGAGCGAGATTGGCAAGAGGGTAAGCTGGCACCGGAGCAAGCCACTCCATGAGCCTCGTGGACGACACGACCCGGCCGGAGAGGTCGAAGAAGCAGGGTGGGATGTCGCGGTGTTGACGCACTGCATTTGGTACTTCAAGAGGCCAGAGGAACTGAACGAATTACTAAGCTATCTGGCTAATGGGATTAAGACCGGGGGAAAGGTATGTATTGCAGAATACGCTCTGCGAGCCACTGAGATGGCAGCGGTGCCGCATCTGCTCGCTGCTTTGGCAAGGGGAACGTTGGAGGCGCATAGGGAGAGCAATGAGAACATCCAGAATCTTGTCAGCCCGGGGGAAATCAAGGAGGCTGCGATGAAGTGTCGGTGGAAGCTGGACTCTGAGGCTCTGCTTGTCCCTGGAAAGGGCTTGATGGATGGGCAGTGGGAGACAGGGAGCGTTGTTACTGAAAGGTTTGGGTGGCAGATGGAGGAGAGCCCATCTTCTGATGATGATGAAAGGAACAGACAGTCGCACATGAGGGTTGAGTCTGTGTTGAGGTCTGCAAGGGCAGCTGTTTTGGCAGCTGTAGAGGCAATTGGAGGTATCAAGGAGACGCGCACGATGGATGTGTGGACTGGTGTCTTCTCTGTCGATCCAAACTACATTGACTCATCGGGTCTAGGTGGGTAATAGACTTGAGATACTCAGAGTAGAACAGGTCAAAACATTGTGAGCTGAAGTTCAATACAAACACCGCTCAGCGACCCCCCGAGTTCCAGTCCATCAAGGCATCGTCGCCCAGTTTCTCCTTGATGATCCTCTCACTGAGGTCCCAAAGCGCAGTCCCCAAGGCTGGGTCAGATGCCTGTGAGGTCTCCTTGCCCGGCTGACCAGGATCGTTGAAGTACCAACCGTTCTGGTTCTGCTCCTCGATCTCTGGTGCCGTGAGCGCCCACAGAGCACTGTATGATCCCTGCTTGACATCGCGGCCAATTGCTAGCATTGCCCACGTCAAGAGCGTGCCTGTGATGCCAGGGTAAGCTTCCTTCCACTGCTGTTGCATTGCGGTGTTGACCTAATAAATCCGTCAATATCTTGTTCTGTTGGACCATGGCACAGTTATCCATGTGTGACTTACTGCTCCAGGATGCACTGAGAGCGCGTAAATGTTGTCATTGTTCTCTTTGATGACCTTGCCAGCAAGTCCAAACTTGGCAAGCAGGATCATGGCAAGCTTTGTCCGCGCGTAGAGCTCGGTGGGTCCCAGTTTCGGGTTGTTGATCTCCTGAAGACTAGCAAAGTGGACATTGTTAGGTGCCATACGGTGCACCTCACTCGCCTCGAAGACTACCCTCGGGGCAGGAGCATCAGGCATCTTGCTCGTCTTGCGTAGAAGCGGCCAGAGCAGATTGCAGACGTAGTAGTGACCCAGGTAGTTCACGCCGAAGTGACGGTCAATCCCGTCAGCATCCTCACCATACTGGTTGGTGTTTATGCCGGCTGAGAGGACGAGGAAGTCGAGACGGCCGAGGGACTTGCGGAGGCCGGTGAAGACTTCCGCGATTTCCTTGAGTGATCCTAGGTCGCACTCTTCCCAGTCGACGTCTGCGTCGGGCGTCTCGTCCTTGATAGTTTTGATTGCATCTTGGCCCTGCTCCTCCTTACGGTTGACCATGATCACCTTGGCACCGCCGTGAGCCAGGGCTCGGGATACTTCGAAGCCGATCCCCAGGGCACCACCAGTGACGACGGCGACACGGCCTTGGAGATTTGTAGGTTGAACTGGCGTTGGGCCATATCCGGTGGCTTTCTGTAAGATGGACTGCATGATGAAGGGGGAAAAAATGCGTGTTTGGGGTTATCTAGGGTTGTGAAACTGTGCTTTAGGCTGAACTGGTTGAGGTAGGTCACGAAAGCATCACAGCAGATTGCCCCTTAAAGAAGGCCCGAACCCTCAAGCCATATATATATTGTCAAGAAATGCTTGCTTATACCATAGTCCTCCTAGTGAAGCATGACGGTCACTTCTGCGTCATGTCTACGGTCAACTTACGATTAAGTACAACTCCCCATATCGCAATGGCCGTGTCGGACGGGCGTCTCTGTAATGACATCAGGATTCTGTATGAGCATGGGACGGACTATGGAGCGGAAAATACAGCTTTCAAGTGGATAGAGCAGGGAGGGGATCGAACATGCCAATGGAATTGGCATTCCCGGTATTGACATTCCTCAATATCGAGGGGCGTCGAGGGACGTCATTGTTTACAATGGAGTTAGGTTGGCGTGGGATTTCATAAGGAACTCGAGACAATGTCGTTAACACGGCAGCATAGCAGCACGGGTGGACGCTTTACGGTCGAGAGCTGAAGCAAAGCAGGGCGGAAGCGGACAGTGCCGTTGCACGTGGAGTTAGGTACTTGGAGGGTGGAGGGACCATTGAATGCAGTGGGTTGCCCCACTTCGGAGCCGGTGCCTGGCGAGTCAACTGTACTGTGATAGTACTGTACCTGTTTGTTTACTTGCAGCTGCCAGCAACGGATCACACAATCCAAGTCGAAATGAGACTTGTACTACTATAACGACTATCACACGACAAGATACAGATTTGATCATGACACCAAAGCCACCATAATGGCTGCAACCCAGAATTCTTTGCTCTCTCGCACGAGATCGACTCGCCTCAATGCGGCAAACTCGACTAAATCCATAGCAACCTCGGCCACCGATGTTCCAGCTCTTCCTGCGAAGCACTCCACGCTCTTGACAACAGCTTCCAACGTCTCGATTTTCCTGACCAACCTGCGACTCCTGGATCTTGATCATCTTCCAGACTGGCCCGATATCAACCCATTGACCTTCACCAACAAGGATCTCGCCCAGGGCCAGAAGAAGAGGATCCAATGTGTTGAGTGGGCTTTATTTCAGCTGTTCTGGCTATGGGACCCAGAGGAGGCGCGCAATGTGCGTACTGCATGTATACTTTGTAGAATCACAGGCATTGACGTATGAAACACAGAAGCTGCAACCTTTCTTCCCTCCCCTCGAACAAGTCCAGTCGCTAAACCTACGAGCCGCCCTGCTGCGATGTCTCGAACAAGCCAAGAAGAGTGGTGTGCTGGGAAGAGATGCCATCCTCCGGAAGACTATGCTCGATGAGTGCAAGGGCGAGAGACTCGAGGAAATTCTTGCCGTCTTTTCTTCCGCTGTGTTGAAGAAGTTGGTGGCCGAAGAACAGCTCAACAACAACAGAGACCCTATCGCCGCGCAGACTCTGGCTCTGGAAAATCGAGGTTACTCTGGGGAGAGGGCCGAGCTCAACGCATTGATACTGGCCCACAAAGTGTCTCTTACGAGGAAGCTGACCCAGAAGAAGGCTGCTAAGGTCCAATACAATGATTTTGCTCAATTACTTGATCTGAAGGAACGTGGCATTGCAAGGAGGCGTGAGGAGATAAAATCAGGAGCGAGCCTGAGCAAGATTCCAAAGCTCTCCGAAGATGCTAAACTAGATATACGACGGGTAGTGAGAAACAACTGGTCAGGCAACGAACGGTGGATGGATACTTTGCTCTACGGCGACGCGAAATCCACAAAAGACGGTCTGCTAACGGCTCCATTCGATCGTGTGTGGCGTCGAGTACGGTCAAATCGCCTCAGCGAGCTCGAGGACAAGAGCGGGGGGCTACTCGTACAACTGGACAGTCGGGTGCGTGCCCAGCAGGAGAGGTTGGGGAAATGGCAGACCTTCAGAAAAGAAATGTTCGGCAATGAAGTCGACGAGGCTCAAAACAAAGGGGAGGAGAATCTCAATAGGCAGAAAGGCTTTGATTTGGGATTTGGAGCCCATGAAAGTCTGGTTCCTGGGCGGGGCAGTCCTCGAAAATTGGCTGGAGTAAAGAGTCCGGGGCTTGAGAGTGAGTATGGAAGACTGCTGGGCGACTTGAACACTGAGTTGGAAGGCATCGGCCGGGGCCTATCTGGGCGTGCAACTGGCCAGTTGAGGAGGCGCGAACAACCTCTGAAATATTCCACGCAGAGCAGTTCGAGCGAGAAGGTTGTGGAGGAAACAGTCTCTGAGCTTAGTGAGCTTGAGGAGGAGTTGGCAAAGGCGTATGTCCCACTGCCCAGCAGACCCCTCCAAGCCTCGTCGCAACAGTTTCCAGACGAGGAAATGGACTCGGAAACAACCTTGAAGAGACCCCAGAGGCTAGAGAGACCACGGCTCCCACAACCTCTGAAAACCATGCATGCCTTCAAACCGAAGTCCAAGCCGACCGAGATATCTCCCACAGAGTCCCCCCAACCAGCGTCGCCTCCTCGGCCAAAGTTGCCATCTCCTCGTCGCTCACCTATTCGGGACTATGAGGATATACCGCCCTCTCCCGGCCGATCTCCTACCCGCTCTCCCCAACAAAATACCTCGTCATCTCCGGCTAGGTCGCCTCTTCGGGAGTTACCGCGCTTGACGGAGTCTCCGGAACCGATGCCACCATCCCCAACTCAGCAACAAGCCGACCAAATCCTAGCATCTATGAATGCAGCATCTCCATCACCTATCAAACAACACCGGCCGCGGCACACCCTCTCGCTTGCCGAGCGGACCCGCCTATCATTGGTTCGAACCTTAAGCACAGAAGAGGAGGACGAGCTTGCCATTGGTACACCCAAGCCTCTGCGCCGACGGCACACGACTTCCCGGTCACCCACAAAGAAGAGCAAGCCGTCGACACCCATCACGATCCCGGAGGATGCGAGTCTGGCCGATACCGAAGATGACAGTAAGGTCGCAGCCGAGGGAGAAGAAAATGATCTCGTAGCGCGCACTCGGAAGTCGATGGCCAACTTCGAGGCGACTCAACAGAGGGTACGACTCGAGCGCCAACGCTCGGAGAGGCGGGAATCGAGGAAGCAGAGTCTGACAAACAGGAGCGGCGAGATCGCGAGGCAGAGTTATTTCTCTGAGGCGGCGGATGAGGAGGCTGGGGGAGAGGGGAACTCGACGATGATGCTGGAAGAGCTCCTTGCCAAGGAGGCCGAGGGGATCGACTATGATGCTGTCTTTAAGAGTCGGCCTAAGATCAAAGCTAGTCCGCCGGGGACGCCTGTGAGGGACCATTTTGACTGGGAGTGAAACGTTAGAGGGCAGAATGGGGGTTTTGTTGAGCGTTGAAGTTTATTTTTCGAAGGATGAATATGCCGAGTGTGCAATCTGCTTTCTTGGGTGAGGATTCAAGCACGATGTTTTATTTCGTACAGAACAGTCCAGTAGGCAGCCAGGTAGACATGCAACAAGCGAAGTCTAGATTTACATCCGTTTAGAATGTGCTCTGCTTCTATTGTCTATGACGCACCTCTATTTCCATCTGTACACAGATCGCTGTCAAGATATTTGCAAACAAGCAGATCCCGCAACAACTCTTCGGTTTTCCTCTGTGCTCTCTTACCAGCCCTGTCTGGCCAATTCCCTCACCCTTCCACACGTAGCCTTGAACCCATCCTTGAACCGAGCCCTCCACCTCTCTCTCCTGAGCCTCTTCCTCTTCAAGCCAGGCCTCTCATGGAACCGTTGCCTCATCAGATCCTGCGACACCTTGTTCCTCCTCACCTGGACGTTCAACATCTGCAGGCCCCTGGCCAGATCAACCCTTGAACCCTTGCCGCAGTGCACCGTCCGACCGATGCTGGGCCGCAGCCGCAGCTTGATATCCATGACGGACTCCTTCTTGTGCTGGTGCGCGGCAGCGAAGTCGTCGGCCGCAGGGCGGGGAGCATTGCTCAGCTCGTTGAAGATGCCCAGGTCCTCGATGACCTGGTTGGTGTTCCTGTTCCGGAGCGCGGGCGAGGTAGAGGGGCGGCGGGCACGGCTGGGCTGGGCCCATGGGTCGGCAAAGTTGCCGGTGCCGGTGCCGGTGCTTCCAGTTGTCGAGGACGGCGTGGAGGAGTTTTGGGATAGGAAGGAGGAGTACATGTTGGAGGTGCTAGAGCTGCCGGACTGTCTTGGGGATTGTGGTTGTTGCTGCTGTTGCTGCTGTTGCTGCTGTTGCTGCTGTTGCTGCTGCTGTTGTTTCTGCTGTTCGATGCGATGCCTTAACGCGGCGACTGAGCGTGCTGCTGGTGCAGGGGCCTCGGCTTCTGAGCGGATGGGCATGGTCGTGGAGAAGTGGCGCTGGAAGGAAGGAAGCATTGGTGATGTTGAGTAGCTGGTGGTCCATCGCGAGGCAGCTCGGCCTGCGAGGAGCGCGGTTTGTATGGGCCGGAGCTCCATCTTCTGTTGTTGTGGTTGCTTGTGTCAGTGGAAGTGGATTGATGGAAGGTAACTGGACTGTAGAGACATACGGGCAGTTGAGTGCGACTGAATTGACCAATACGTCGCTACCTAGGCAAAGACCACGAGGTAAGAAAGGCACTCAGCTTCGGCCGGATAGGACGATGAGTGGTTGGCTATAGACGGCGATCGATGTTGCGGCCGGCCTAGGAAAATTCATCGGCAACTCGCTCTAGTTTGACTATGACGCGGCTAATTACACTAGGCTCGTTCAGTGTGGGCAACCATGTCGATGTGCTAGTCCAGTGACATTACAGGCCGTAGCTGCCCCCTGCGTCCGAATGCCTGCCGCCGGTCAATCAATGTATCGATTGATGCAGCAAAGTCTACCTGCACCTGCTTCCGGTCATATACATGGTCAACAACATTGCAACCTGCAGCATATCCTCACTGTCTCATACACTACTGAACATCGAGTTGCGCGACCATTTATGTCGACTGAAGAGGCCAATTACACAACAAATTCAACGAATAGGACCTTTGGACGAGTGCGAGCATGTCGTACAATCCCTATGGAGGTGAGTTCAGCCTTGCAACAACTATGCGATCGCATTGCTAATGAATACCCAAACACAGCGCCAGGTAATCCTTATGGACCTCCTCCGGCTTTCAACCCATTTCCTGGCGCAGCCGGCGCGCCTGGAATGGCTCCTCCACCCGGTCTAGGTACGTTCGCCCCCCATTTCTCGATAAAGTCTGTCGCAAACTAACTTGTCTTGTTCACACAACAGGCCCTCCACCAGGCATGTCCTCTGCCCCTGGAATGGCACCTCCTCCAGGTGTCCAGCATGCCAATTCTGCCGCACAAGCTAATCGACCAAGTGGACTGCCCGCCTCCTTCCAGCCGCCCCCGAATCTACCCAACATCAACTTCAACGCCCCCGTGATCCGACTTGGCTCGAGCTCCTTACCACCCAAACCAACAGCAACAACCGGTCCAGATCGTAGGGACTCTACTCCGGTGTCAGCAGGCGGGAACAGGCCCGGTCTGGGCGCAGACAGGAACCTGGAGCAGTCGCGCGCCGCGGTCAGAGAGAGCATGCAAGCTCTACAGCCGCCGACGCAAGACGAACGACTACGGACGATATTTCTTCATAAGCTCCCGGAGAGTCTGGGCGGTGACGAGGGCGTTGAAAAGTTCTTGAGCCTTGTTGGAAGGCTGCGACGTTGGGACTCTGCAAAATCGCATCTCTCAGACCATAAGGGTGAGCTGTTCGGTTTCGCCCAATACGACGACCCCGATTCTCTGGCTACTGCTGTTGAGCTACTGAAGGATGTCGAATTGCCTGTTAAAAAGCAAGAACCCACCGATGGTCCCGTCAAGGATGACTTCGAGGACGACGAGTCTTACAAGGATATCGAGAAGACGAAGTTGCAGGTCGCAGTGGACGAAAGCACAGTCAAGTTCATCGAGACTTACGAAGAGAGCAGGATGGATGGCAGCGGGAAAGAGTCAAGATTGGAGACATCAAGAGCATCTCTCAAGCAGGCTATTCGCGATCTTTTTTACCCACCATTGCGTAAGACGCGTGACGGAGACGGCGACATCACTATGGGCGGTGCGAACACTTCGGGTGAGAACGTGGAGGTTATCAACATCCCATTGGCACAGGAGGACGAGTTGGCAGATATCCCTGCGGAGATGCGAGAAGTGGTAGCCCAGGAAATCGCCGCATTCCGAGAGCGTAGCAATCGTCGGGATATGGAGCGGTTGAAGCGGGAAGAGGAGATGGAGGAGATGGAGAGACGCCGCGATGGAGCCCCGCGACCATCCCGAGACTCACCACCACCTGGCGCCAACTCTATTCCCCTTGGTCCTCGAGGTGTACCTAACGCACCTTCTGGCCCTCGTGGTGCTGGCGGTCGCGTCTCATTTATTAATGGAGGTTCCAATGGCGACTATTCCCTGAACCGTGACGACGAGGACACAGATGCAAGCGACGAGGAACTCTACCAGCGAGAGTTAGCCAAACAAAAAGCCGAAGACGAGAAACTATACCTGGAAGCCGAGCGGAAGTGGGTCAACCGAGAGCGTCAACGTGCCGCAGCTCTCGAGCGAGAAACAGACCGTGAGAAGGCCGAAGCCGACAGCATGAACCGCCGCATCGAGGAGCAACTTGAGCGGGAGAAGAACTGGGATGATGAGAAAGAGGCCAGCCGCAAGTCGCATCCTTACTACCGCGACCATGCAGGCTGGGTCCGCAAACGCACTCAAGAACGTGCTGAGGAGGAATCTCGTGACGAGGCGGACCGAAGGACAGAAGAGGTTGAGCGGAGACGAGAGGCGGCCGAGATGGAGCAGGCTAGAGACATGGCCGATAGGTTCCTCAACCAGCAGGCTGCAGAGATGGAGTCACGACAACAAGCACAGGCTGTTTCCGCCCCTGCAAGGTTCACGATGTCCCTTGGTGCAGCAGCACAGAAGGCTCAACAGCGTGCTGGACCTGCTAGGAGGACTATGGCGGAGGTGGAAGGCTTGTTGGACGACGAGGAGGCAGAACAGACAACGAAGAGGCAGCTTGTGCCGATCAAGTTCGACCCTCTTCCCGCCGATGCGAAGACAATGACCGAGGAAGAAATCCAGCAAGCCGTCAAGGCCCTCGCTCAGGAGATCCCCACCACCAAGGAGGGATTGTGGGCATGGGACGTCAAATGGGATTACCTGGACGAAGGCATCATCACCGACAAGCTGCGGCCGTTCATCGAGAAGAAGGTCGTCGAGTACCTCGGCGTGCAAGAGCAGCTCCTGGTCGATGTCGTCGAGGAGCACCTCAGGAAACACGCCAAGCCGAACGAGCTCGCCGAGGAGCTGGAGGGCCCGCTGGAGGACGATGCGGAGGACCTGGTCAAGAAGCTCTGGCGGATGGTCATTTTCTTCACCGAGAGCGAGAAGAGGGGCTTGCCTGCTTAGTTTGCACAGCATAATGGGAATTCCTACCTTCTTGCTAAAGAAGTTCTGCTCTGTGGACGCGGGCTCGTGAATGCTGGCTTTCGTGCTGCTGGGTCGTGTCCGGGAACAGGAAGGCCTCCGCGTATACCAGCCGGAGTCATTTGAACCCCGTTAATCCGGACCCGGAGTCGATCCTTGGGATGGCGACGTCAGGGATGGGTGGGGTGATCCGGGGTAAAAGCGGAGTGTTCCTCATAGGATGCTGTGTATTAGTACCAGCTAGAAGCCTGATGTTTCAGAGAGAGAGACGGAGTTGCTTAGCGATGGTTGGGGTGCAGGTGCAGGTAGTCCATGAAGCACTTAAGTTGGTGTTAGGTAGACACGGGTGGGTCAGTTGGACGGAGATTGAACTGTAATGCATGCCCACACAACCTTGAAATGTTCGAGTCTCGTAAAGGGTGTGTTGGACCGGTGAGATGGGTCTACAATGAACATTCATATCGCAACAACTGCAATGTCGTTTTCGGTCATACTTGTAAGCGGCTTCTACAAATACGTCGGGTGAGCTCTTAATCAACTCTAATACGTGCTGATGTGCAACTCAATTATTATACGTATGCTTAGAGGCAGTTCCGCAATGTCATTATAGTTGTGCTGTTCACACCGCCAACTGGATTTCAACAGTCATCCGAGTGAATACCTACCTAGGATAGGTAGGTACTGTGTAGGTTACCTTTACGAAGTTTAGTATGAGAAAAGGCTTTAAACACATTGGAAACAAATAAGCTTATACTCATCCGGGTACAACCACAAGTGCTAGCTTACCTTCCAGTCTCAAAACCTTCATCTTCTCGCCTTCATCGGTGGATGCTTGGGCCGTAAATAGCTGGTGGTTGCTCCTGGCTGTGTTGTCTACAACCTGACATTCTACTATTTACTCGGAAGCCTTTTGGACAACTACCCTAGGGTAGACAGCCTCCTGATTCAACCACCCACGTTCTGTTTGCATAAGACCAGCTTCCAACCCTCCTCTTCACATCGAAGGAACTACATTACAGTTCATGTCTATCTTTGGTGAAAATATATATGTTTCAACACCTGCGCAACTATTTTCCTTCCTATACCCGCCCATGCCTTTTCACTCGCTGGTGCAACTTGATGCATATGCTACGTCAAATTACTGAATACACCTCCAATCATTCTGCCCCAAGTATTGCATACCTATTTCTCACTATACTAATAGAAGTATTCGATCTTCCCCATCTTGAAATACACCTATTACTCACGATGTGAAATGATGGAAGCAGATGACTGAAGAAAGTGGAGGGCGCTAATCACTATACGGAAAAGGACAGCCCCTGGGAGGCTTTGCGAGACATCTTCTGACCAAGAGCTGTTCATAGTTTTCCGTAAAACAGCTTAGAATTTGTACAGTTTTCCCCCTTCCCACCCTTAATCATCTCTTTACATCTCCGCTCGCCCTTAGTGCGATGAAATCCTGTTTCCTACCCTAGCAAAAATTTGTCACATGCATAAATCCGAATTCACAGTTGACGTTGTTCGAATGGCATGAAAAGGCCTGATTTTATGCAATATTCGGACTGCGGTGAGCACTCAACATGACGAAGAGCGTACTATTTCGTGGATGGAAGGTGACACATGGGATAACACTGCACATTTTATGCACATATTAGCAATCGAAATACTAGTTCGCATTCAGGAGACTCTTTTACGTCACTACACGATGCCTTCAATGGCTTCTAAGGTTAAGGACAATAGGAAAAACTGGAAATTGAGTTACAATCTACTACTGCAATGCTCGCAGGCCCCCTTCAATAAGATCACAACTTTGCGGCAGAAGCTGGGAAACGATGCTACGAAACATGAATCGGTAAGGAAGTGATAGTGATGATCATGATCGTCGCTCACAGAAAGGGTTGATGCGTGGGTGGTAAGCAATTATAGCAGACTCATGGTAGAAATGTCCAACCTCCAACTTGGCCACCGTGTGTGTATACACGGTGTTCATAGGATCGTCATCGTGTTCTTGGCTTGCAGGTCACCGAGGGCCTGGTAAGGCAGAGTATTCATTTCGGTCTCGCGAAGAGTCAAGCAATCTGGATTGGAATTGGTGGAAAAATAATGGTGCGGGCTTCAGCTGAAGGGTCTGCGTCGTCATTGACAAGTTGACAGTATCGGGGGCCCATAAACAGAGTAACAGTCCTTTGTCGGTTGCTTCCGGAGATGCAGTCGATCATGCATCTTAATGGGTCCTCGCATGTTCTTTGCAGTGTGAAGCCGTATCTCTTTTTCACGTCTTTCCCTTTTTGGGACCGCAGAGCTCTTTAGAACCATTTCCTTGACAATCATATTAGCCGGGCGACATATTATATGCTAGAGAAGAACCCGTCAGTCTTTCCAAAGGTTTGTTGCTGCCCAACGAACTTGAGTTGATGGGAGGAGCCCAGGTTTGTTAGGTTCCAGGGTTATATGTAGGTTCATGGCCGTTGGTAGATTGATATTATCGATTGTTTGCGAGTTGTATTCCGGAACAGGCAGCTGGGAATCATTAAGCCGCATCAGAGGGACCACAATACATGCATGGACTGAGAGAGTCGGTCAAGAAGCGTCCCCGACTGGTCAGGTGTAAATATAGACAGCCGGTATCTAAGATCAGTATACTTACACCTAAGTATATATTTTGAAGATTTACAGACCGGTCAGTCACAATACGTCTTATCAAGTATCGGATTACGTAGATCCCATGAGGCCTCTGGATTCTAGACATGTGAGACTCATATGCAGTTACAAGTGGCTTCCAGTTCCGATCCATGTATGACTTGCATGATTTGCATATTCATGACCACACTTGGCTTTAGGTGCAGCAAAATCTGTGAGCCTCACATGTTGGAGATTTGCAGAAATTGGAGCACAAACTTAACTGCGCCACAGATATCAGGATCTATGGTGGTGTGGAGAGAGTCACTGGTTCTCGCCTGCATAATTATCTGCCCGACCTCGGGACATCACGGCACGATCTGGTGAACGGTGATGCTGACCGATATAGTAGAGCCAGCCTGTTTCTCATTCGTAGCTCGAGAAGTTTATCTTGTCCTGGAAGATCACAGCAAGGATCAAGCCATATGATCTCACAAATTGAACCTCAGTGTAGTGTACTAATTAAGTACACACTCGAGTAAGTGACTAATGCAGGGACGATCTACGCCAGGAGGAAATACCAGGATTAATCAGTACATGCATATGTAGCTGTCTAAAAAAGCAACATCCTGAACATTTCAGAAAATTTCTAGACCAAAACTCTCCAAGGCATGTGAGACGACCAATCCACAACGGTCACGGTTCAACGGCACGGGAGCCACATACCCTAAGGGTACCGTATCTATGTCACACAGCAGATTCCACAGATACGAGTTGTTGCCTTTCTAAATCCGATAATATGATGCTGGTTAGGCATGTTATTGCAAAAATTCGGTCGGATCTTGCCGCTTGTCCAGGACGATTCTCGTGGCAGATGTGGCTCTAACGTCAAATCCTCCCACACCAGCAGGCCGGTGGAGAGATCCTGGAGCCTTGCCCAGCCAGGTAAATCGACTTGGAACGACTCCAGACAACGCGGAATTACGAAAGAATGTGACCTTCATAATACCGTATCACTTAGTAGTCCAAAAAGAGAAACAAGACCGAATCGGAAGCTGCACGTATCTTTCTAGTCTGGGCGATATTGAGACTATCCAGCCTCATGCAGCATAGAGTTTATACGAAGTCTGGCTTGTGATGTAAGAAGATCAGGCAACTTGCCAAAGCTGAGACTTCTGCGGATGCGAAGATAGTCTTGCCACGAACTGTAATGGGCTGCTGACATCAGGGGCTGGCCGTCTATAAAGAGTCTACGATGAAGGCCACCAGTGAGTTTTGTGTTGAGTCTAACCAGCAGCATCTCGTCTCTGTTCTCGTCAGTCATCAGAAAGATGCATTTCTTACCCCTTCTTGTGCCCGCATTGGCGGCATTTGCTTCAGGACTCTCCATCAAAAACCCCAAGTCTCAGTCTTCCAAGAACGTCGTCGAGGGAGCATACATCATCCAGCTCAAGCCGGGCAACTCGCTCTCTGGCCGTTCCGATACCACAGCTCACGATGCCTTCCACAAACGTGCAGCAGCGTCAGAGCTGGACTACACCATTCGCCGGAACTTCACGAAGCCCGTTACCTTCTATGGCCTCTCCATCAACGTCCACGGGAACCTCACAGACCCGGCCATCCAGTCCAAGCTGGCCGCCATGGACGGCGTGGAGAACGTCTGGCCCGTAGTCAAGGTCTCTCGGAATGCTCCAGCAGGGCCCCAGCGCTCCAGCAAGTCCAAGTCCGCAAAGTCTGAAAATGTTGAGGGACGTTCTACCGCTGTGTCCTCAACAAGCAGCGCATCCACAGGAGAAAACCACACATTGCCTTCCTACCTCATCCCGCCCAAGGTGACCGGCACAGCCAACGTCCTCTCCCCCTTTCAGATGTCTGGCATCGACAAGCTGCACGCCCTCGGTATTAAGGGCTCCGGCATGAAAATCGGCATCATCGACACGGGTGTCGACTACCGGCACCCATCCCTAGGCGGGGGCTTCGGATCCGGCTACAAGATCGCCGGGGGCCACGCCTACAGGGACGATGCCGGAGACAGTGTATCCACTGACGATCCTCTCACCACCTGTGTTGCGGGCGGCCACGGGACCCATGTCAGCGGTATCATCGGCATGCAAGACCCAGATAACATAGGCTTTGGCCTCGTCGGCGTCGCGCCAGAGGCCGAGATCTACATGTACCGCGTGTTTCCATGCACTGATGATTCTGCCTGGAACGACGATATCATTGCCGCGATGGACAAGGCGCACACAGACGGGGTGGACGTCGTGAGCATCAGCCTGGGCCAAGACAACTCTTGGGATTGGGATGACCCCTTCGAGACTACCACCACTGCTCTAGTAGCGGAGGGAATTGCGGTGGTTGCTGCGGCTGGGAATGATGGCGAGGAGGGCCTGTTTGTACCCGCTGCGCCGGGGACGGGGCCAGATGTGATATCCGTGGGGTGCATCGACAACACGGACTTCCCAACGACGTACACAGCGACTGATTCCAAGGGAAGAGATGTGAGCTATGCTTCGGTCTGGCCGTACTCGGGCGAGCATGATGTGTATGTTCTCGGCGGGACGGGGTCTGGATGCAATGCCTCCGAGTGGGAAGATGCGAGCTCCACTGTTACCGACAAGAACGGCACCATCATTGTCTTCCACTATGACTGGGACGGGTCGGACTGCGAGTTCTCCGTGCGCGAAGACTACTGGGCCGAGTATGATTTCTCATACATCATGACATACGTCGACAAGAGCTCGGACCCATACGCGCAGCAACACGTCCTCCTGGAGCAGTCAGACAACACAACACTATACTCGAACCTCCTTCCTGAAGAAGGACTCTCACTGGCCGCCAGCTACGCCTCGGCCGGCGGATACGGGAAATACAAGCTCACCTTCAACGGCAAGACTGTCAGCAGCGTCTCGATGAAGACGGGCGGAGCTGTCAGTTACTTCTCCTCCTTTGGACCTGACTGGGAGGACCTGGAACTCAAGCCTCAGCTCTCTGCGCCCGGAGCTTCGTTCCTGTCGACCTGGCCATTGGGCTTCAACGCTGGATACGCCGTCATTCGAGGTACCTCGATGGCGACTCCTCTCGTCGCAGCCTCTTATGCGCTCCTGAAGTCGGAATTCCCATCCCTCAGTGTTGCTGAGATCCGAGCCCTCCTCCAAAGCACCTCCACCCCAACCTCAAGCGCGTACTATCCCGAATTGCTCGCCACCACAGTCCAGCAGGGTGCCGGACTCATCAACACGTACAATGCCTACCTTGCTGCCAACAGCACCGCCATCACCCCCACGCAGTTCGCCATCGGCGACACTGATGACTACACAGGGTCGAAGATTTCCTTCACTGTCACCAACAACGCCGCCACAAAACAGACATACACCGTCAGCCACACCGGCGCGGCAATGATGTACTTCCGCCCTTACGGCTTCTACTTCGAGCCATTCGTCCCCGAGACGGCAGAGGACTTGACTCAGCCCGAGTACAAGACCTACGCGACGGTAGAATTCCCTCTTGGAACGAAATTCACTGTCGCGCCGGGGAGTACCCAGACCGTAGAGTTTGTCATAGATGCGCCCAGCGATATCGACGAGACCAAGGTCCCCGTCATATCAGGCTTCATCAAGGTATCCAGCAGCTCGGGCGCAACGTACAACCTGCCCTACGAGGGCCTTCCGTACTCGCGTTGGGATGCCAAGTATTTCGACACGGGGAGCTATTCGCTCAACTCGAGCGTGACAGTGCCGTGGCCGACAATCGTCATGTACAACGACGACACCGACACGCTTGTGAACTACTACAGCGGCAGCGGCATCATGGTGCTGGACAAGGACCCCATCATCCTGGAGGAGCTTGCCGTCGGACCCCTGTACAACACGCTGCAGCCGTCGTGGAACGTCCGCGCCGAGCTTCTCGCGGCCAACACGACCTTCAAGCCAGACATTTATGGCTACGACCCCAATGTGACCATCTCCCCGTTGTTCCCGGTGACGGAGTCATACCGAAACGTGATGGAGGATGGAGTGACGCCGACATATGGATTGCAGGGTGACAATCCCGGTGAGCCGTATGCGGATCTCATCGACTTCCCTGAGATGACAGTGATTTCCGACTCGGATGAATGGGACGATGAAGGTGGTGAGGCACCGACGGACATTGGTGATTATCGACTGCTCTTGTCCGTGTTGAAGTGGGGAGGGAATGTGACGAACTGGCCAGAGGACTGGGAGACTTGGTTGAGCCCTGTCTTGAGAATCATTGACAGCGGCGATTGAGTCAAGCTGTGGGATGCAGCCAGGAATGCCCTCTTCCCAAATGCAGACAGACATGTGGTGTCTGGAGTAATGACTTTTGCAGCGAGTGCGATAATGAGGGAAATATCCATGACGCCTCACTCGGTCTGGCATCTGTGGCCTGGTCCTAGCGGTTAACCCTTGGTAAGAGACAATGTGGAAAATGATGGAACCGAAGTGGACCACATGTCGGCATCCTTCAGACATTCTGCCTCTGGAGCTTTGCAGGAGTGGATTTGGGGGAGTGGAACCGGGTCTGTATGTAGCCATGTAGAACACTAATATGTTAAAACCTTGTGACCTGCTCGTACTTCATCCTCAATACATAGAGCGAGATTAGAAGGGCACAGATACATTCGAGCATGCTTTACATCTACCTATAACCACCCTGGGGGTTATTTTGAACGAACTACCAGGCAGCCCATGCCGGGTTTCCGACCAGTAAATACAATCAGTGCGGACAAAAGTCTTCCCTACTTCCAACACACCTAATTAGACTAGCCTGACGCCCAGTATATACCACTTTGCCAGTCCGAGGTCAACCTCATCTTGTTCGCAGAATCTACAGCGTTCTAACCTTTGAAGTAATTATTCAAAAATTGCAGCCTGAAGTTCGGCAAATTTTCCATGCCCATCCAGACGTACCGCTTCGAGCTCCTTATCAACACTGAACCTGAACTATGTCCCACTTAGACCAAATAGATGCTTAAGTCTCTCAAACCTTGCTACCCTTATTTCTGTTTTCGTCGAAGTGGTCTTGAGAGTTATTAACACATGTCACAGATCTGAGGCCCACTATTACGTTGCTCACTTATTGTGGAGCGCTCCTTCTATTTAGTCTATATAAGGGAGCTTCCTAAGCCTATTGTAAATAGCTTATAATGGCAGTTAAGTTGCTCTATTCGATATGCACTGCTCGGAATCGTCATAGTTATGAGCCCGGTTGGCTCAGTGGTACAGTCCACACTCTGAGCTATTAGCTAATACGAATTGGTGCTTACGCTAGTCCCGCGCTTTGCTTCCCCCCCAATTAGTCCCTTAAAGAGGGACGTCGCAAGTTCGAATTTATCGAGACTGGAATAGGCCTACCAGGATAAAGACTTTGGTTAGTAGATCTTACCGTGCGGTAAAATCTAGGGGGTGTGTCGCATTATAGGGGCTAGCTAATGTATAAGCATTAGCAATTGCTTTTGCACTCTTCGTGATAGTTATAAGCCCGGCTCTTATAGACCCCAATAATAACAGATTCCAGAGCAATCTTCTCGTCGTTTAGACGCTCTTTTCTTAAAGCAAAATTCACTTAAACAATATATCTTCCAATGACAAAGTGGCCAGGGTGGAGTATGACCCCCCTGTCCCCTTCTTGTCGTGCCTGCGGCGGCTATATTAAGGAGCCCTAAACCCCCTCTATAGAGCAATAAAAAAGTATAATATTTTCTTCCCTATACTTAAGCAAACTAACTTTAATACCTTCGTTTTATATTTCGTAGCGCCCGTTAGCCTACGCCCCTTATTAAAGTTCGCCGTATACGCGCTATATATATCGCAGTAAGGGCGCTCTACCGCTTTATTATTTAATATCTGCTTTATAAATCGAATATAGGTTTCTTCGGCTTTATAATAGAGTATTTATTCGTTAATTAAAACTATATTATATTAAAAAGAGCCTAGAAGGTTCGCTATTACTAAAAACTACCTCTTACGATAGCTTTGCTTATAACTATAAGACTAGCCGGAACTAATGCCTAGGGCCGCCCTACTATAAGGGAGCAGGATCGGGGAAGCTCGGAGACTAATTATAAGGAAGCTAGAGATACGATTAAACTTATTCTTATAATAGTTTCGCTTATAACTATAAGACTAGCTAGAACTAATACCTAGGGCCGCCCTATTATAGGGGAGCAGGATCGGGGAAGCTCGGAGACTAATTATAGGGAAACTAGAGAAACGACCCTAGATTTATATTTTCTTTATTTTATTTCTTTTATTTTCTCTAATAACGTAAGATAAGGATAAGAAGGTTTAGAGAGGAGACTTAGCGTTAACGTAAAGTACTAGTTAGAATGCGAAACGTAGAATAAAATTAAGTATCGCTAAGGGGACTTAATAGTCTCGGCTTTATACGGAAACTTTCGCTCTATTCGAGGAGAGAAGGAAAGTTATTAGAGAGAGCCGAAAAATAGGGTTAAAAAAAGTAAGGTTATCGCTAGATATAAGAGTAGGTTTAAATAGAGGGAAATATAATATCGGAGTAGCGGAGATATAAAGCTATAGGGCTAGAGTAGAAACTATTAATAGTTATAAGTATACCCCGGGATTAACTAGTATAAAGTAATTCGTTTAAGAAAAGGATTCTTTCGGCAATTTATTCGGAATTATATTAGAAAGTTCTAGAGAAGGTTAATTAAGCCCGTTCTACTATTAGGAGTTAAATTAATAGCGATATAATTATTAAAAGTAGTTAAGGGCATCTTAAGGTTATAAAAGCTTTTCTCGTCTTCCTACCCTAAGTACTACTAATTACTTCCTATATTACCTATTATTATAAATTTATTTCGATTATATCTCTACCTTCCTATCGAGTATATTAAGCCTCGATATCGTTTACCCTTACCTATTAAAATATCCCTTTCCTAACCGAACCCCTTATCGATATAACCTACGGGTTACCCCCTATCTTACTTATTATATTCTCGGTCCTACTTAGGGGCTATATATAGTAAAGTTAATTATACTAGTAGCGAAGAGAGAGAAGCTAACCTAGATAGAAAAGTTAAGCCGTTATTAAAGAAAAAGAATCGTTAAAGAAAGAAGTAAAGGCCCTTAAAGGTTAATAATAGGATATCTCTCTAAGGATAGCTAGAACCGACTAAGGCTAAAGGTATTAAATTTGCTCTAGCTTTTAGGGTAAATACTAGCCCTAGAAATACTTCCGATTTAAAAACTAAGGATAAGGCTCTTAATCTTCGGGATAATAGCTAATTTACCTCGCCGGCTTTTCTACCCTTTAATATAAATACGCTTAATCCCTATATTTAATCTTTCGCTTCGATTAGTCCTAATCCGATTAATCCGGATATTTACGTTAACTATCTTTTTATCCTAATAATCGACCGCTTAGGGAGCTTTATCGGCCCCTTTACCGGGTATAATATTACCGACTACCTCGAATACTACGCTAGTATTAAAGCTATAATATCTATCCCCGACTCTATAGCCTTACTAATCCTTAAGATACTAGTTATTTAACCCGAAATAATAACGTCCCTAATAATAGCTACCTTAAGCGCTACTACTTAGCCCGAGCAGAAAGAAAGAATTAAGCTAGCCTACCGTTTATATAATCGCTCTTAGATATTTACTCCGGCTTAAGAAAAGCAGTACTTCCTAAATACCTATATAGTTAATAATACCGAGTCCCTCCGAATAGGTATTCTAATATACGATAATATCCTTATAAAGATAGGAGTAAGAGATTCGTAAGGTTATTCGGAGTTCTAGGATAAGCTTCCTTTTATCTAGATTAAGCGATTTCGATTTAAGTATCGGATTATAGAAGCCTCGGTTTAGTCCCTTATATAGCCTAAGCTTATAGAAGCCCTTTTAAAGACTTACCGAGACGCTTAACTTAAAGAGGATTATAATCGGAAGGCTATAAATATAATAAACGTATCTATTCCTTTTATACCTAGACGCCTTTAATACCCCTACCCGGGTTTCTAGCTGCCGGTAGTTCCTATTCAGCTTCCGAACCCAGGTTACTAAGCGCTAATCGTTTAGTTAAAGCCTATAGCCCCTCCGATTAATCCCCCTTAAGCCTCTCTAATACCCTAGCCCTCTTTTTAAGGTCCTATCTTATAGCCGCTCCGAATTATAGCTAAGTAGGATAAAATATAGATTAAGATCTCGAGAAGGGAGATTAAAAGCCTAACGAAAAACTTTAAGGACCTCCGGATTAATATAGCTAAAATCGCTAAAAATATTAATTTAGCTAGGGAATAGGGTTACTATTTAGCTAAAAAGCGCGTTAAGGCTATTAGGAATAAGTTTAGAACTATTCAGCTTAATCCTAGCTATATTTATATCCTGCCGAACCTTAATAACGTTACGGCTAATCTTTTAAGAAGGGAAGATATCTTTTTAAAGGACTGCGAAGCTTTAATTAATAAGTATAAGGCTAAAGTTAGTACCCTAAGAAAAGACAGTTCTATTCGGATATATTACGGTTATAGTTCGACTAAATATATAGCCCGTTATTACCTAGATTACCTAATACTAAAAAACGCAGGTATTATCTAGTATAAGGATACCGGAAAATAGGTTATTTCTCTCGGTACTAGAGCAGATATAAAAGAAGCCTTTAGATTTACTATTAGACCTAATCTATTTAACTAAGCGAAGGTCGTTATAAACTAGGGTATTATCTTATTATACCTCGGTTACTACTAAAACTTCGTTAATAAAGGCTAGGATTATATACCCGGAGTTTAAGCTTATTTTAAGCTAATTAAGTATAAGCCGAAGTTTAAGGGAAATGCCGCTCTAGTTAGGAATAAAGTGCCTTACGAAGCTACCGAAGAGACGCCTAGAGTTAGCTCGATCCAGCTATCTAAAGAGGCCGTAATACTAGACCTAGCTATAAAACCCGAACCGCTTTTAAGTCTAGTTTCGCCTGCTATAAGTAACCTAGCTATAGTTATAAATATTAATAACGAGGCTATTTAGGCCGAAGTTAATAAAAACGCTATTAAAAAGCGAAGAGCAGATAGGAGGACGATTAAGGTTCTAGCTACGGATAAGGATAGTCGAGGTCCTACCTAAGAATTAATTTATATCGCTACCGATAAAGGCCTAGAAAAGAAAAAGAAGGCTAGGTTTAATTAGAAGTTTAAAGATATAGATAGTAAGATAGACTTCGGAAAAGTATTAATTAACCGATTCTTCTATATACCTAAGGGATATACTTAGAAGGAGATTCTCTAGCTACGCCTTAACCTTAGCTAGTATATTATTTATTATATTTAAGCTATCTAAAACGGGGTAAAGAAAGTAGTTATAGTTAATTATAAAAAAACCTCTAAGCCTAGGAAGAATAGAAGTAGCCCTGCGAAGATCTCTAATATTAAAGTAAGCCCTATTAAGGAGGAGACTCTAGGATTAATTAATAAGTAAGCTATCGAGAACTTCCTTTAATCCGATAACTAATACGAGTATCTCCCTAGAGTTAATATAATTAGGGCCTATCTTTATAAAGAAGTATCTAATATAGATACCCGGTTCGATCGACTTTAGAAGAGTATCTGTTTTATATATTTCTTTATAATTAGAGTCGGTAATTTAGAAGTAAAAGGGAAGCCTGTAATAATCGATAGCGGTATTAAATTAAACCTAATCGGAGCTAGTATATATAACGAGTTAGGTCTTCTAGTATTAAGGATAGACGTTGCTTTAAGAACCTTTAACGGCGGGAAGATAGAACTCCTAGGAGTCCTAGAAACTAACGTCTTTATTAAAGGCTATACTAATTAAGTTATCTTTTATATTATAGAAGATAGAATTAGGAAGCCGAATTATAATGTACTTCTAGGAATGCTATTTATCCTATAGACTAAGCTTACCTTAGAATATTTAACCGATAGCTTTTTTAAGGTAAACTTTCTTTTTAAAGGAGCTCGAGTAGTAGCTATAGTAGGAGGAAAGCTAAAGAATCCTATTTAGCTTAATAATAGCCCCGCTTAGTTTAGCGAGGTTACTAGAAAAAACTAACTATTAATAGTAATAGTATTAAGGGATAAAGGGCTATTAGTAGTAAAAAAGTCCCCGCCTAGGTTTCCGACTAACTCGAACTAAGTAATATACTCGTCCTCTCGTTAGGCGAGGAGGATATCCCTGCTTTTATTTATTTTATTACTATTCTAGTTAGGATAGAACTAGCCTTTTTATATTTAGAACTCTAGTTAAAGGAGAGTTATAGCTGCTTTTATAGCTAGTATAAGAAAAAGAAGTAATAGAAAAGGGGGAAAATTTAACCTCCTTATTAGAAAGAAACTCGCTAAGCCGCCTACGGAATAATCTATATAGTTAATACCCTCTATAAGGCCGTAGCCTATAAAGTAAAACTAATTAATAATTCGAACTCTAATAGATCTATACTAGACGGCGATCCTTTATAGAAGATTAAGCGTATAGAAATAATTAAGAAGAAATAGTTAGAAATACCGCTTTTAAAGTACGATAAATAGATAGAGCTAAAGTTTTCGGATCTTAAGCCCAGTACGCGCTTAATAGACGAGAAATAGGAGAAACTCGTAACTAATAATTGCGATAGGATAACTTTAAAGGAAATTAATATATTTAAGTATATACTAATTAGTCGAGAGAAAGCTATTACTTAGAATTAGTCCGAGATTAAAGAGATTTATAAGGATATAGCGCCCCTATAAGTTATCCGCACTATTCTATATAATATCTTCTAGTTTAAAAATATCCCTATCCCCTATACTCTTAAGCCTAAGGTTTTTAACCTGCTTAAGTAAAGAGTCGGATAGCGTATTATCGAAAACGCGTATTCGTTATATAAAAACTATTAGTTTCTAGTTTAGAAGAAGGATAGTAGTCTCCGGCTTATTAACGACGCTTAGAAGTATAATACCTATATAGTAAAGGATATATTTATACCTCTAGCTATTAATTAGTTCTCGGAGGAGTTCGCTATATATAAAGTCTTATCGCTACTCGATTTCTTCTCGGGATATAATTAAGTTAAGCTTTACCCGAATAGTAAAGATATTATAACCTTTACTACCCCTTTAGGACTCTTTAGGATATATACCTTACCGATAGGAGTAACGAACTTAGTTGCTTAGTTTATATATATTATAATATATCTATTATACGATTTAATGCCTTATATTTATTAAGCTTTCCTTAACGATATTATAGTTAAGGGTCTAGAAACGACCTATAACGATAAGGTGCTCTCGGAGCTTCTAGGTATCCGAAGGTATATTATAGAGTATATTAGGAATATTAATTAAGTCCTTTTTAATACTGAATTAGCTAGCGCGATAATATCGGGTATTAAATCTAAGTAGTATAAAAAGAGGGTAGATATTATAAGATATATTTATAGATTAGTTAAGAGATCTCCTTAAGCTAAGAAGATCTAGAAGATAAAAGGATAAATTACTTATAATAACCTTAAAGATATCCGAAGTTTCCTAGGGATAGTAGTTTATTATAATTACTAGATCTAGAACTTTATAATCCTTACCCGACTACTTTATAACTTAATAAAGAAAAATACCCCGTTTATATAGGGTAACGCCTAAAAGCAGGCTATAGTAGTGACAAAGCGGCAGAGCGCCCCTACCGCAATGTGTGTAGCGCGCACGCGGCGAACTCTAACGAGGGGCGTGGGCTAACGGGCGCCACGAAACACAAAACGAAGGCATCAAAGTTGGTTTGCTCAAGTATAGGGAAGAAAACACCATACTTTTTTATTGCTCTACAGAGGGGGTTTGGGGCTCCTTAATATAGCCGCCGCAGGCACGACAAGAAGGGGACAGGGGGGTCATACTCCACCCTGGCCACTTTGTCATTCCTCCCCCAGCAGCTTAGTCCATAAGCTGCGCCCCAAGATAGTTGATATCTAGGATCTCTGATCAAAACTAAAAGAGAGGAAAGAAAAAGACCATCACCAAAACTAGAAACCATCGCGCCATTCATTCCATGTAGAAGCCCTTCCAAAAATCAACCTCAGTCCGGATATCCATGCAATTAGCAAGTCCTTTGCATCTCTCATCATGCATCCCACATGCACATATCAACCGCGATCAAGTCCCTTTCACGATCGTCGTCCGCTGCTTCCTTGTCCGGGGCTTTGACCAGCTCCTGGGTAGGTGCCAGTGTTCCTTTGTCGTGAAGAACTATTTCCTGCCTCGATGGCTTCCTTTTCCACAGTCCATGCTTCGTATCGTTTGGCATGATCAAAACTAACCCAGTTGGGCTCCAGCTTAGGCTTCGTTACAGTGTCCGTTATGGGTGTCTGACCTCGCCCTGCCTCATCCCAGATAGGAAGCCTAGGAGCTTGAGGGGGCTTCGGGACAGCAATCCTGCGATTGCGAAGAGCGTAACGGCCGACCTGCTCCGTAGGAGGTTGATCAGGTCCAGAAATGAGTGGCGAGATCTGAGAAGGGCCCTGCGGCGTTCGTGAGACTTCCCGGCTGAAGGGACCCGATGAAGACTCTCTGGGTGGCATAGACGGTGACGAAGAACTCATGCCTCCTCCTCCGATAGGGGATTGGCGCTGTTCAGAGGGTGCTGCGCTGAGTCGCAGGCGCGAGAAATTCCTCTCATCTTCCTCAATTGAAGGCATAACCCTGTCTTCATCCACAGTAGACATAGGATAGAAACTTCGGTTTGATGCCACACTCGACTGTCTTGTCATAGGAGTTTGACTTGATCGGAAGATGGAGCCACCGTAGATAGAGCCCTTGTTTCCTCGAAAGTTCTCCAGGTCGTCCTCGGGGCTCGGATTGGGCAGAACCTGGCCGGAACTGACAAAGGCAGCATTGGGGTGGTATTCGCCCGCATGCGAACGGTACTTCTTGTGTTCCTTGAGGCTGATCAATGGTGACTCGGGCCAACGAAGATGGGCTGGTACACAGCCGAGCTCCCTCGCGTAGGTCCTCAGGTGAAGGTTGACAGTCTTAACCAAAGGTTCGCCGGTTGAATTAAGGAGACTTCCAGCTCGTGTCCAGTCGGTATACCCGACATGATCACGCCTGTTCAGGACTTCCGTGCTCTCCAAGAGCCGCATTCGAAAGTTCTCAATCACGAAGAACCCACTCGATTCCCATTGTCTGTCAGAAGGTCGGTTTGTATTGTCCACCACGATCACTCCTTCCGTAACGGGTTTTCGTAGCCCAGCTCGAGTGATCAGACTGTCGATCTGGCTGCGCATTTGTTTCTGGTACTTCGGGTTGCTGGCAGTGACTTTGCCTGGGTGGCTATCGACAATGAAAGCCTTCTGATGAACCTGGTCGTACCACACAAGACTGTACTGGTTGTTTGTCGAGTCTTCCACCACCCAAAAGATAAAGCGAAAACTGATCAATTCCACACCATGGGGGGTAGTCATGGTTGGCACAGCTTCGCGATCTCCCGTCTTCATTCTCTCCGTGCAAATCCACACGTCATTCTGGAGGTACTGAGCGAAGTGCCTCATTCCAGTGAGTATAAGGTTGAACGTGAGTTCGTCTCGAGAGTAGATACACCCTTGAAGATCGTAGAGAGCCAGAAGGTGGCGGTAAGGGTCAGTCTTGAAGATGTGATCGGTGTACGAGGTCCTTAGTTCCAGCCCAGGAAAGAACCGATTGGCCAGAGTCTTGCACACTTCCGTAGGAATAGTGGTGCTGTGAAAGTAGGGAGGGCGGGACTTGATCAAGTCCAAAGTGTACTTCGGGGGAATGGTAGTCCTCAGCACGTAAGCTTTGTTGAGGGGATTGCTGCTAGATGACTGCCAGTTGACAGCCGAGCAGACGAAGGGTTTCTTGCCCATCGCTTTCTCCGCCTCAGCAGCTGACTGTGCGCGTGCGTAGGAGTCCATTGTGATCAGGTAGGATATGTAGAAGGGGGATTGTAAAAGGTGCTGGTTCTTGGGTGACGGTGAGGGTGGAAATGATGAGGAGTTGATGTTGGTGAAGAGTGTAAGTGCAGGTTGGGGGAATAGTGTGAAGGGGGAAAGAATTTGAGAACAGTTCTGAGCAGCTCTGAAATAAGTAAACGGCAAAGTTTCAGAGGTTGTGAATCGGCGTGAACGAGAGTGATTCACACGGTCTTTGTGCTTGCCTTCTTGGGCAACAACAGCCACTATCTTCGGTGACTGGCACAAACGGCAACCCGGGCAATCACCCTTCCTTCTCTTTCTGGACGCTTCCAATCACTCCACCTCTTACCATTTCTTTTCAGCGGTTGTTCTTTTTATATCCTCCCCGGCTCTCTTTTTCCGTTTTCTCATTTTGAACCTTCAACCTCAACTCTTCTCTTCCTCGCCATCATGACTACTCCTCAGCGAAGCTCGTCAGCAGACATTGAGCGACCCCCTCCACCAGGACTCGTCGTGGATGGTCAGCCCAGTCTTTATTACTCAAACCAGCCTCTTCAACGGTTCGTAAATGATGATGATGCCTGGCTCCTTTCTCGCCGCGAAACTCCTCGGCCTCTTCACGATCTTTTCTTCATTTCGGATCAATGGAGAGCTTTCTTCAGGGCCTTCAGGTTCTACAGCTTTGAGGGCAACGCTGGTCAGCTCTATATTTGCTGGGAACCCGTCTCCCGTCAGAAGCTCGCAGATCTTTCGACACTCATCAACCCAGCCATGAACAGTATTTGGCGAAATCTCCATCATCCTCAACCCATCGTTCTCTGTCTCGAAGGTGGAAGGCCTTTCGGTCAATACATCCAGCGCGTGTTGATCAGAAACGCTCGATGGCAGGCTTTCCTCATTGCTATCTTTGGCCATCGCAACTTGGTGCCTTGCGACTGCTGCGCCTCGAGATTTGGGACCTCATTCATGGAGTACATCGATGAGGAAACGGGAGAGAGAAAGAGATCCTTTGTGAACAGCCCTTTCCTCGAGTGTCTCTCTCTTCCATCCATCTATTCGGGTGCTTGTGCCAATTGCGTCTTTCACGTAGCTGGGGCCAACTGCGACTACCACCAGGGGTCGTTTCAGAACCAACTTCCCTCCGGTCAGGCGTATGAGTGCGTTCGCAGAAGAGCCGCTCCGGTAAGTGCTTGTTCAGACCCAATCGACTAGCAAAACACCAACACTGACCCTTTCTCCAGTCTCGCCGATCATTTGAAGTCCTTGGGGGTCGACAACTGGAAGGAACTCCTAAGGTGCTAATCGACTTGACTGAGGAGGAAGATAGGATCAAGCAACGGCAACAGGCGCTGGCTGAACGCATCAGACAGGGCTGATCAGCTAGGGGATGGAAGGGGATAGATATTTTCTTGGGCAGGGGCAGTTGGGTCGTCTTCCTGGGTCTTTTTGGTCTCCAGGTCTGAATTTTTGCCGGAAATGGGATTGATCATGAGCGACAGGCTTCGGGAGGCGTGTATATGGAAGACCTCGGCCAGTCGAAAAACTTTTTTGGGGGGTGTAGGTAGTTGTCTCGGAATGAATCCATTATTTCCTCCTCAGCCGGCTGCCTAGCCAGCCACCAGGGCTCTCCTCCCCCAGCAGCCTTGAGCAGACGAAAAGGCTGCTCTCAGGACCACAAACACCACCAGCTGGATAGTCTTCTTCCCATGACTGCCATCATTGATCAGACATGTGTCCTTATGTCCTCTGCATCGGTGCTCATGTTTCAATCATGGGCCGTCACGGCTGCAGCATACATAACTTGCAGTAACGGAACGAAAATCAAGCTGATCATGTCAAGGCTGATTGAGTAAGACAGGGGAAGAAAGGAGGAGAAACAAGAAAAGGAGTAAAGAAAAACAAACAGGGAGGAGGAAAGAAAATGTAAAGAACTCGGAATCAACTAAAAAAAACAAGAAGGGAAGAAAGCAAACAGAATTGAACAGAAGGAAAGAAAACCATCAAAGAAGAAAACACTTGAATCAAGTAAGGAAAACTTTGTCAGTCGGGACAGAAAAACTCAACCATCCTCTTGTTCACCGGTCGATGGCACAATTGGGAAGCCGTCTTTGCCCAGCCTCCGCGCAGGAATCTCAATAAACCAATTGTCTTGCTCAGCTCTGCGTGTCTCAGCGGCTTCTTTTGCTGCTGCTCGCGTCTTTGGTCCCGCGTGTTTGTCGGCCTCTAGTTCCTCCTCACTTCCGCTCTCAACTTCCTCCTCCCCCATGTCGAGAACGTTAGGGATGGGAATTTCGGTGGGAGATCGGTTTTGAGCATCGTGAGTGGGACCAGATGCACTTGGTTGATCGGGGATCAAGAGCTCAGGCACCCAGAAAGCATCGGTAGATCCGGCCTCCTCTTCGTGGACTTCCACGGGGCCTTCGGGAACTCCCCTCACCATGGGCAATTGAAGTGAGGTTAGCTTGTCGGTCAGGCTTTGGGATTGGTCAGGGTCTTCTTCCCATGGCATCAGCGTGTCTGGTTGCCAGATCCCTTTCTCATCGAGGACGAACTTCTTGAGGTTCCGGGCCGCAAATGTCCCTTTGAGTTTGATTCCGTCCGTGGTTCGCAGCCCGTAGGCTCCCTTATTGTGGACTTGATCAATGACAAATGGACCCTTCCAACGATATGAAATCTTCGCAACTGTTGAGTGAGACATCTTTCTGACATGGTCATAGACCAGTACCATATCACCCACTTCAAGGCGGTTCTTCCGGATAAGGCCATGAGAGTTCGCTTTGTCGGCTACCCGCTTCCGATACTCAGTGACAGCCTCGATAGCGGCCTGAACATCCTCCTTTTGATTGGCTATGGTTCTCAACCTGGCTTGGAGAGCTTCCTCCGGGCTCTGGTTCGGTCGCCATGAGACCACCCTCCATGTCGGGACTTCAGTTTCCAAAGGCACAAGCGGCTCCCACCCGAAAACCAGGTAGAAAGGTGTGTATCCGTGTGATCGCCTGAAAGATGTTCGGTCGGCGAAGAGAGCGAGCTTCAGATACTTCCTCCATACTGGTCTCCCCTGAGAGAGCTTGGTGATAGCGCTGGCAATGGAGAAACGTCCCCCTTCCACTATACCCTGTGCTCTGGGATTGTAGGGAGAAACCTGAACAAGCCCAATTCCAAGTCCTCGGATGGTGGAAGCAAACTCTGCCTTGTTTTCTGACCCGCCATCAATGTTGACAACCATAGGGCACCCATAGGCGAAAAGGATGTCCTCAATGAAGAATCTTTTCATGGTAGCTGCGTCGCTCTTCCTCATAGGTCTCGCAATAACGTATCCGGTCAGATCACACCTGGCTTCTGCGAGATATTGGTATCCCCCGTCGTTTGGCATGTGCTGGACGTCGACTTTGATCTTTTCGAACGGCCTTCCGGGAACAGTAGGATAGACGCCTTCGCTATAGGTCTTGGAACCATATAAGCTGCAGATCTCACAGACTTCAACAGCTTTGGCCACGTCTGTCCAGAGCCCTTCCCAAAAGTAAAGGCCTCGGATCCTCGCAATAGTCGTATCACGGCCCTTGTGGCCAAACTTGGCGTGACAATCCCGTAGGATTTTCTTGCGGAGCTCCGGATCGTCGACTACCCGCCTCCGGGGCAGCTTGCCTTCCTCTCGTCGCCACAGCGCGTGATCAATGACCTGGTACCGCAGAGCCTCCTTTTTGAACGCCGTGGACCGCTTTCTTGACATGTTGGGCGGCGTCACTCCAGTCATGAGGAACCTGGCGAACTCCAACGACTTCTTGGACCATTCAAGCTTGGGATTCAGGAGTCGTTCCGCGGGAACAGAGTTGATCTGAGCATCACACCACTCATCCAGGTCTCCTTCTGGGTCCACCTCCGGCGTCTCGGAAATGGGTGGCCGCGAGAGCGCGTCGGCTACAGGATTTTTGGAGCCAGGGATGTGCTTGATAGTGAAGTCAAAGATCTTGATGACCGCAATCCACCGGCTGATCAGAGCTCCGGGGACGTCGGACATTCCTCCATTAATCTGGTCCACTAGAACTCGGGCATCGGTCTCCAAGATGAAATGGCACCCAAACAGGTACTGTCGTAGTCGCCGGAAAGAGCATAACAAAGCTCGACACTCCCTCTTCGTGGCGTCGTATCTCTGCTCAGCACCAGTCCATGAGCCACTCTCGAACCGAGCTGGCCTTCGCTTTCCATCGACCTCTTGCATCAGAACTGCGCCCCAGCCGACCAGGCTGGCGTCAACCATCAAGATAATTGGGCCTCCCCCTGGACCATAGTCGATACCCACGATGACAGGTTCACTCTCCAGGGCTTTGATCAAGTCCGCCATGGCCTGCTTTTGGGCGTCACCCCACGCGAACGGGGCATCTTTCTTCATCAAGTCGTAAAGTGGTCGGGCAAGGATCGCAAAGTTCCAGATCCAGTGATTATAATAAACCACCATCCCTAGGAAACTTCGGACATCTTTGAGGTTATTGCAGGTAGTCCATCCTTTTATCTTCTGGATCTTCTTGGCTTGAGGAGATCTCCCAACCGATCCACAGACGTATCCCACAATGTCCACCCTCTTTTTGCACCACTCAGATTTGACACCCGATATTGTCGCGCCAGCCAATTCGGCATTGAAAAGGACTTGATCAACATTCCTGATATGCTCCGCAATGTACCTTCGGACACCTGGAAGCTCCGGGAGCACCTCATCGTTGTAGGTCGTCTCTGGACCCTTGACTGCGATGTCGTCGAGGAAAGCTTGACAAACGTGAGGCATTAGATCGTACAATAGACGCACCATGATACGCATGAACTGAGCAACTGAGTTCGTCGCTCCCATCGGTAAGGTGCACATCCTGAAGAGTCCCAAAGGGGTGGCAAAGGTCGTAATATCTCTGCTATTCGGGTGAAGCTTGACTTGGTCGTATCCCGAGAAGAAATCGAGCAGCGACAAGACCTTGCACATAGCGAACTCCTCCGAGAACTGATCAGCAGCTGGAGGCATGAATGCATCCTTCACCGTGTAGGCATTGTACTTCTGAGCGTCGTTGATGAGCCGGAGACCACCATCCTTCTTCTGAACCAGAAACCAACGGTTTCTGTACGACGAATGCGCGTTTTCGATGATGCGCCGTCCGACTCTTTGTTTGAGCAGGTCAAAAACCTTGGGCCTGAGAGCATGGGGGATGGGGATGTTCTTGGACTGGAAGACATCATGTGGAACGGTGCGGATGACTTGCGGGGGCGCCACATCCTCATGAATCTCTCCAATCTCGGACCAATCCCAAGCAACAGCTTTCTCTCGACTGATCAGCATGTGCCTGAACATGTCAATTTCCTCTGGAGTCATCCCATCGCAATTGTTGGTCACGAGTTTCTCCCATCTCTCGTCTGTCAGGCGCGTGCCGGGCTCAAGATCCGAGAACTTCGGCTCTATCCATTCATCGTACTTTGAAGGCGGTGTTTCTGACTGTTTCTTCTTGATCATTTCCACACGCTTGATCTTCCACAAAGGATCGCCGTCTGGTACAGATCCATCAGGGTTCGAATCATTGATCGGTTTCACTTTGTGGGCCACGGCCTTGTAGAGGGTATTGACCATGTGGACCATTCCGTGGGCGGCTTGGCGAGTTTCTTTCCAATAAGGAGGCTGAATTCTCCCCCTTTTCCATTGCTTCTTTTTCTTGTGCTGGCCGCAAAAGCAGCCACAACTCTCCCTTGACTGGAGTTCTGAACATGAAAAGGCCAGTTCTGTCCTGACCAGAATAGTAATAGAATGAATGAAGGCAGGGATATCCTCCTCGCCCAGCGAGAGGACGGGTGTGTCACCTGGTTCGAGTTGGTCGGAAACCCAGGCGGGGACTTTTTCACTGCTGACAGCCCTTCGTCCCTCAACACCATCACTGTCAGCAGCTAGTTTTTTCTGGTGACATCGCTGGACCAAGCGGGGCCATTATTGAGCTGAACAGGATTCTTCAGCTTTCCTCCCACTGTGGCTACTACTCGAGCTCCTCCAAAAAGAAAGTTTACCTTGAGAAGGCCATCGGTTGAGTGTTCCAGGGTGAGCTTGGTCTGAAGAATGAACGGCATCCCCAGGAGTACGTCATGGTTCGGCTTCCTGATTCTGTCTTCCACAACGTAAAAGACGACTTGATCAGTACAGCCTCCAATAAAGACGTCAGTTTCCAGGACTCCTAGGAGTTCCATCTTCCCACCGTCAAAGGTTCTCGAGGCAACGTCTGTCCTCAACACCGGAAGACCTAACTCGTCGCACACACTGGCTCCGATCAGGTTTAGTTCAGCACCGCTATCGATCATTGCGGGCTTCCCTTTTGCTCCTGAGTTACCGACTCTGATCGTAAGGAAACACACAGGACAGATACTCTTCTGAAGTCGATCGAACCGGGCATCCACATTAGACACTTCTTTGCGAAGATAGGCCCTGATCATGTTGACTCTGGGGAGACACTCGCATTGGTTGTCGGATTGAAGGAAGTTCTCGACGGCTTGCTCATCAATCAATCCTGGAGTCTCCTCCTCAACAGGGCTCACTTCAACATTGGAGATCTTCGCGGGGCCACTTCCATTCTTCCCAGGCTCGGAGGTTTCTTCATGGTCAACCATAACCACTTTCTTCACCCCGTCTTGGATAGCTTGGACGTGGTGAATGATGTGCTGGCCAAGGTCAGGGCGTAGCTGGAGAATCTCCTCCTGAGTGTATCCCTTGGGTGCATGGAAGAATCGGTCAATCAATACTTTTCCGAAGTCTGTCTTGCTGTCCATGTCCTCAGACTTCTGATCAGATCCAGGCTTCTTTTTCTTTTCTGGGCCTTTGTCGGTGGCGACGTGAATTGATTCTTGGGCAGGACCTCGACTGTCCTCATCCGTAGCTGGAATCTCAATCGTCCTCCCATCCGCTCTTCGCTTTTTGGCAGCGTTTTCATTGACTTCGGCCTGAACAGCCTCGCCGTTAACATTTGCGGCTGCAGCCAGGTTGCTCACAGCAGGCGAAACTGGACTTGGAAGCGGTTCGGGTTTCATAGCCAGGTCTAGTGTCACGGCCTCCTCAGATAGCTGGATCGAGCTGACTCCAGGCGTCTCTTCGGTGGCTTCGTAAGGCACTTTGTTCCTGACCAGAGCGGCATTTCCCTTAAACTTCGGCTTGTGCTTGATTAGCTCAAGATAGGCTTGAACTCCGGGCATGTGATCCCAGCCTTTGTCGACGAAGTTTTGGCAGTAACCGAGGCACAACGGGATAATACCCTGGTTCACAACGACCTTCGCTTGGTTGAACAGATCAGGTCTAACAGTGAATCCAAGGGCTTCTTTCATATCCGCTCTGGTGCCGAGAGAAACAACCTGCTTTCCGGCATCCTCGTACCAGATAATACCTGCGTTCTTCAGCATTAGGTAATCTGGGCAGTAACGGGCTGTATGTTCAGTCGAACCGCAACCGTAACATGTCCGAACAGAACCGTCTTTTCTCAGGGCACTGATTTCAGCCTCGTACTCATTGATCAGAGCTTCGCAGTCCTTCAAAGAGACGTCTTCCCCTCTCAGAAGATCGGCCGTGACGTTATTGAGGTTTGGCAAGATATGAACGTAGCTAGGATCAGGCTGAACAGTTCCAAGCTTGTTCCCAATGGCCTCAACGCGCTTTTTAGCCAAATGGTAACCCCATTCCCTGGCTGAATTGATGTTCTTAGCGATTTCAGCCGCACTGATCCGGAGGTCCTCAAAGTTCTTCGTCAGGCTCTCAATCTCCCCTCTCGAGATCTTGATCTGCGTTTCATCCTGCTCAGCCATAGTTCGGGGCGGCTGCAAGATAGGACCTTGAGAAGAGGGCTGGGGCACTGGAGAGGCTCGAGGGGGATCAGTCGGAGGGGCTACAGGCTTTGGTTGAACGATTGGCGCCTGATAACCTGGGTTCGGAGGCTGGACAGGAACTGCCGGCGGCTGGAAACCTGGGTAGGGGTACTGGAGGCGTCCAGGCATGAAAGGAACAGACGCGTTCACCGCATTCATAGCCTTCCGGTCATGATCCTCCTCAAGTTGAGCGTCTCGGCAAGTCTTCAAAAGGGCTTCCATAAGCTCAGGCCACACGAGGGACTGAACCGAGGCTTCTGTGATCCGATGCTCAGATCGAAGTCGCTTTATCCAGGCAGAAGGAAGCTTATCCCAGAACTCCGAACAACCCCACGAGTCTCTCACTCCCATCTTCGTAAGGATGTTGTCGTACATCAGAACACCCATTCGGAGGGACTCGGTGTCGCTGACCACGTAGGTGTTCAGGAAGTGCTGCTTTTCTTGAGCCGGGGTAAACATCTGAGAGCGATCGTGTGAACGGTAGGCCAGCTTGATTCTTTCTTCCTGCTCGGGCCAAGTAGTAGCGCTTGAGGTAGCCACCATCAGGGACGTCACCATTTCGGGTTGAACAACCAGTGTCTTGAGGATTGGCAAGGCCATAGAGTCGGGGATGGACATCATGGCTCTAACACCAGCGTAGTGTTCGAGGTAGTCGGTGACATTATACCCGGTGAAGGGGCCGATGAAGCTCCCCAAGCGGTCGATTGTCGGGACAAAAGGATAGTTGACGTGGACACCCGGATTGGTCTGGTCAGGACCAATCGAGGCGAAGGATTGGGTATGGGGACCAGGCGTGTTCATGCCGAAGGGCAGGGAAGCCGGTGAGGTAGACTGGCCACTATCCCGAGGATTGGGAGCCTTGTCCTTGGTTTTCGAATCGGAAGTGTTTCCAGGGCCAGTGTTCACCCCAAAAGCTGGAGCAAATTCGGCACCTTCAGCCTTGGTCGGTTCTGGCTGTCCTTGGAGAGACATCCTGTTGTCAACCTTCGAGGGCCTTTGCTTCTTTCTTCGACGATTCTTTTTCCTTAGCAACGGCTCAACCTTTCCATCTGGGTTAGCTTCTCTCTCTTCGCTGCTGGCATGATCAACTTTACCATACACAGCCCCTAAGCAGGACCGAGAACGTGATAGGTGAGACAGGGGGTGACCCGTAGGTCGTATCGATGGGGGGTTCGGTTGGGAAAGGGATGTTTTGGTGGGCAAGGGTGAACGATGTCGAGGCTCAATACGCTCGACAGGAAGGTAGAGATGTGATCGAAACAAATTTGTGGTGGTGGGTAGTATGGGAAGTGATTGGTGGTGCTCAGGGTAGGAAGACGAGAGAAGCTTTTGTAACCTCAAGATGCCCTCAACCACCTTCAACAACCACGTCGCCGTCAGTTTGACTCCCGACAGCAGAACGGGCTTGATCAACCTTCTCCAGAACTTTCTGATACAATTCCGAATGAATTGCCGAAGGAGTCCTTTTCTTGGACGAATCACTTCGTGCCAGTTGGTCCCAGGGTGTGCTTGTGACCACCAACAGTTTCCACTCCAGCCCCACAGCTTCATATCTCCGTCACTCCGATATCGTATTTCCCTCTGTTCAGACCCACTCTCATATCTGGCGATAACCTCACTTTTCCCAACCCCGCTCCTCGGCTCTCCCCAACAACTCTCCTTCTCTCCTCGAATAGAGCGAAAGTTTCCGCGCAAAGCCGAGACCGCTGAGTCCCCTTGGCGATGCTCAACTCTATTCCACGTTTCGCGTTCTGACTGGTGCTTTGCGTTGACGCCGAGTCTCCTCTCCAAACCTTCTTGTCCTCGTCTTGCGTCATCAGAGAAAACAAAAGAAACAAAATGAAGAAAATGCGAATCCAGGGTCGTTTCTCCAGTTTCCCCGTGATCAGTCTCCGAGCTTCCCCGATCCTGCTCCCCCGTGGCAGGGCGGCCCCAGGCATCAGTTCCGGCTGGTCTCATGGTCGCGAGCGAAACTGTCGTGAGAATAGGTTTGATCGTATCTCCAGCTTCCTTGTAATCAGTCTCCGAGCTTCCCCGATCCTGCTCCCCCGTAGCAGGGCGGCCCCAGGCATCAGTTCCGGCTGGTCTCATGGTCACAAGCAAAGCTGTCGTGAGAGGTGGTTTTTGGTGATGGCGAACCTCCTAGGCTCTTCTCAACATAACGTAGTTTTGATCAACGAACAAACATTCTGTTATGAAGCCGAAGAAACCCATGTTCGATTCATGGGGCAGACACCAAATGACAAAGCGGCAGAGCGCCCCTACCGCAATGTGTGTAGCGCGCACGCGGCGAACTCTAACGAGGGGCGTGGGCTAACGGGCGCCACGAAACACAAAACGAAGGCATCAAAGTTGGTTTGCTCAAGTATAGGGAAGAAAACACCATACTTTTTTATTGCTCTACAGAGGGGGTTTGGGGCTCCTTAATATAGCCGCCGCAGGCACGACAAGAAGGGGACAGGGGGGTCATACTCCACCCTGGCCACTTTGTCAGTAGACTTAATTAAAGCCTTAGAGAGTAAACTTATTATTATAGGTATCGATTATAGTTTAGGGGGAGGCCTAATTATCTTAATAGTTAACGCTAGCCTAATCGGCTAGAGCGTAGTTCTAATATAAGAGGTCGATAGAAAGCGAAGGCTAGCTTAGTTCGAGAGTAGCTTATAGATTAATGCTAAGTAAAGGTACGACGCTACGAAAAGGGAATATCGAGCTTTATTATACTCTTTTAAGCGATTATAATAATACCTATTTAAGTATTATTTTATTTTAGAGACCGATACCCGAGTTCTAGTAAACTAGATTAATAGAGGAATATTTAATATCCCCGGAGCTCTAATTAGCTAGTGGATTATAGTTATTAAGATCTTTAACTTTACTATTAAATATATCCCTAGCTTTAAAAATCCTATAGCCGACGCGCTCTCGCAGCTACCTATTTCCGAGATGCCGGAGGTAGACTTAGAAGGAGACCTAGATAAGTAGTATAATACTTAGATTAACTTTATTCCTATAGAACGGTTCCTAAATCCTAAGCTTAAATAGTTTAAGAAGTCGTTAGAGTTTGCTAAGTTCCTTATAACTAAAGTAACGCTATCTAATATATTAAGAAAACGGTTTATAGCGTTTAAAAAGGAAGCTCTATAGTACTAGGTTATTAATTATATGCTATAGCGACGAGAGGAAGGTAAGCTACCCCGGAGGCGGGTAGTTAATAATCCGGAGCTTTATAAGAAAATCCTATAGGATTATTACGCTAAGTTTAGCTATAAGGGCTGTAATACGATTATTATAAGGATCCGAGGCCTTTACTTTTAGGAAGGGCTCTAGATAGATATAGCTAAAGCTATTAAAGCCTATAAGATCTATAGCTTATATAGTTCTAAGACCTATAGCGAAGGCGTTTATCCTACTATTCCTAAAAGGCCGTTCGAAAAGATTAAAGTCGATATCTAGTATATATTAAACGATAGGGGATATTAATATCTTATAGAAGCTAGGTATAATCTAACCGGATATATTATTATAAGACCTATAAGGAAGAGCGATATAGCTATTATAAAAAGATTTTTTATTAAGGATATCCTTTTCGCTTATAGGTGCCCTATAGTTATTAATATTAATAGCGGGTTAGAAAATAAGGTAGAGTTTGCTTCTATTATCCGAGGACTTAGAATTAAGCTTATTTAAGTTTCTCCCTATAATCCTAGAGTATAGGGTATAGTAGAAGGGGGATATTTCTCTATTACTAGTGCTATTATTAAGCTTTCTTAGGGGAGACTAATATAGAGGAAGTATTTAAAGCTCGCTCTCTTCGCCGACCGAATATCTTTTAAGCGATTATACGGATATATACCTTTTTACCTAGTTTTCGGGTAGGAGCCGCTTATACCTTTAAAAACTAAAGTTCCGATATAAAGGGTAGTCTTATAATAACCGAACTAAAGCTTAAAGGAAGCTCTCTAAGCTAGGTTAAAAACTATAGCTAATTAAAAGGAGGATATTTAGGCCGCTATCGAGGCTATTACTAAGTATCGGAAGCGGGTAGCCGATAAAGTAAACTCTTATAGCCTTATCCGGAAGAACCGCTTTAAAGTAGGTAATATAATATTAGTCTATAACTATATTAAAAAGATATCTTACTTAATAGTTACGAAGATTTTATATTGTTAGAAGGGTCTATTTATTATTAATTAAGTTTATAATAAGGGAGCCTACGGGCTATAAACTATAGACGGAATTAAACTTAAAGGGATATTTATAGCCCGGAACCTTAAGAAGTTCGTCCTCGATAAGAAAAGGATTTAGTAACTAGATATATTAATATTATAGGAAGAAGATCCTAATTAATCCTAAAGCTTAACCGATAAGCTAATCTTACTTTAATTACCTATAGTAAGGGGAGTTCCCGAAGGCCCTATAGAAGTCTATAAAGAGGAGGCCGGATCTACCGATACTTTCTAGGTATTTAAGCTCTTAATCCCCGATTAACTAAATATATCTAGTCCTACTTACGATACTTAAAACTAATCTTTTATAGAAATTCCTATCCCTAATATTCTCGATATAGGGGAGGAGGAAGTTAAAAGCGGAAGTAAAGAGGAATTAAAGGTTAATAAATATACGGGACTAAAGATACGAGTAATAGTAAAAGAAGCTGCTAAGATATACCGAGCTAAGTAAGATAATTAGTTTATTAAGATTCCTATACGGAGGCTAGGTAAAGATAGCTTTTTAATTATATTATCGACCGGTAAATAAGAGGATAGTTAAGTTTTTCTATCCCGATTAATAAAATTTTCCTTATTTAATTTAAGTATTTTCTTCTTTAATAGTTTTCTTTCTTTCTATTTAATTCTATTAGCTTTCTTCCCTTCTTATTTTTTAATTAATTCCGAGTTCTTTATATTTTCTTTCCTCCTCCCTATTTATTTTTCTTTACTCCTTTTCTTATTTCTCCTCTTTTCTTCCCTTATCTTACTTAATTAGCCTTAATATAATTAGCTTAATTTTCGTTCCGTTACTATAAGTTATATATACTATAGCTATAACGGCCTATAATTAAAATATAAGCACCGATATAGAGGATATAAGGATATATATCTAATTAATAATAGTAGTTATAGGAAGAAGATTATCTAGCTAGTAGTATTTATAGTCCTAAGAGTAGCCTTTTCGTCTGCTTAAGGCTGCTAGGGGAGGAGAGCCCTAATAGCTAGCTAGGCAGCCGGCTAAAGAGGAAATAATAAATTTATTCCGAGATAATTACCTATACCTCTTAAAAAGGTTTTTTTCGATTAGCCGAGGTCTTTTATATATACGCCTCCCGAAGCCTATCGCTTATAATTAATCTTATTTCCGGCTAAAAATTTAAACCTAGAGATTAAAAAGACCTAGGAAAATAACCTAACTGCCCCTTCCTAAGAAAATATCTATCCCCTTTTATTCCCTAGCTAATTAGCCCTATCTAATATATTTAGCTAGCGCCTATTACTATTACTTAATCCTATCCTCCTCCTTAGTTAAATCGATTAGCACCTTAGGAGTTCCTTCTAGTTATCGATCCTTAAAGACTTTAAATAATCGGCGAGATTAGAGAAAGGGTTAGTATTAGTATTTTACTAATCGATTAAGTTTAAATAAATACTTACCGGAGCGGCTCTTTTATAAACGCACTTATACGCTTAACCGGAGGGAAGTTAGTTCTAAAACGACCTTTAGTAATAGTTATAGTTAGCCCTAGCTATATAAAAGATATAATTAGTATAAGTACCCGAATAGATAAATAGAAGAGAGAGATACTCGAGGAAAGGGCTATTTATAAAGGATCTCTTTCTCTCTCCCGTTTCCTTATCGATATATTTTATAAATAAAGTTTTAAATCTCGAGGCGTAGTAATTATAAGGCACTAAATTGCGATAGCTAAAGATAGTAATAAAGAAAGCCTACTATCGAGCGTTTCTAATTAATATACGCTAGATATATTAACCGAAAGGCTTTCTACCTTCGAGATAGAGAACGATAGGTTAAGGATAATAGAGATTTCGCTAAATACTATTTATAGCTAGGTTAATAAATATCGAAAGATCTATAAGCTTTTAACGGGAAACGGGTTCCTAGTAAATATAGAGCTAACTAGCGTTACCCTTAAAGCTATAGAACCTAAAGGCCTTAAAGAAAGCTTTCTATTAGTTTAAAATAAAGAAAAGATTATAAAGAGGTTAAGGAGTTTCGCAGTAAAAAAGAAGCTAGGTATTATTATTATTTATAAACCGTTAAAAAGGCTAGTTTAAATAATAAAGATTAGGCTAACTATCTATAATAAGTCCTAGTAAAGGGGGTCGCTTAATATCTACTAATAAGCTTCGCTAAGGAGTAGTTATAATAGCGAGGAAGAGAAGAGTTAAGGTTAAAGGTTTAAAATAAGAAAACGGAAAAAGAGAGCTAGGGAGGATATAAAAAAAATAACCGCTAAAAAGAAATAATAAGAGGTAAAGTAATTAGAAGCGTTTAGAAAGAGAAGGAAGGGTAATTACCCGGGTTACCGTTTATACTAGTTACCGAAGATAGTAGCTATTATTACTTAAGAAGGTAAGTATAAAGACTATATAAATTACTCTCGTTTACGCCGATTTATAACCTTTAAAACTTTACCGTTTATTTATTTTAAAGCTATTTAAAATTATTTTTAAATTCTTTTCCCCTTTATATTATCCCCCTAACCTATACTTTATACTCTTTACTAATATTAACTCTTTATTATTTCTACCCTTACCGTTACCTAAGAACTAGCACCTTTTATAATCCCCCTACTATATATCCTACTTAATTATTATAAATTCCTACGTACGCGTATAGTTAGCTGCTAAGGCGGAGAAAGCGATAAGTAAGAAACCCTTTATCTACTCGGCTATTAACTAGCAGTTATCTAGTAGTAATCCCCTTAATAAAGCTTATATACTAAGGACTATTATTCCCTTAAAGTATAATTTAGATTTAATTAAGTTCTGCCCGCCCTACTTTTATAGTACTACTATTCCTATAGAAGCGTATAAGACTTTAGTTAATCGGTTCTTTCTTAGGCTAGAACTAAGGACCTTATATACCGATTATATCTTTAAGATTAACCCTTACCGCTACCTTCTAGCTCTCTATAATCTTTAAGGGTATATTTACTCTCGAAACGAACTTATATTTAACCTTATACTTACTAGAATAAGGTATTTCGCTTAATACCTCTAAAATAACGTATAGATTTATATAGAGAGAATAAAGATAGGAGATCGTAAAGCTATATTAACTATAACTACCCCCTATAGTATAGAATTAATTAGTTTTCGCTTTATCTTTTAAATAGTAGAAGACTCGATAAATAACTAGTATAGTTTTATATAGTACGACTAGGTTTATTAGAAGGCTTTTATTATCGATAGCTACCTAGATAAAGTTACTACTAGTAACCCGAAGTATTAGAAATAAATATATAGCTAGATTAATAGTTTAATTACTCGAGCTAGGCTACGAAAACCCGTTATAGAAGGAGTAATTATAATAGATAATATAAACCGACCTTTTAATAGATAATAGGAATCGAGTAGGTTCTTTATAATTAAGAACTTTCGAATATAGCTCTTAGAAAGTATAGAAGTCTTAAACAGGCGTAATTATATCGGGTATACCGACTAGATATAAGCTGGAAATCTCTTTAATTTAACCGGCGAACCCTTAGTTAAGATAGTTAACCTTTACTTAAAGGCTTATATAAGGGAGCTCGGCTATATATTAGCCTATCTTCGTTAACCCGAGTTACTATTAATTAGCCTTAAGGAGTATAAGAAATACTGCTCGTATACGGGCGAATACTACCTTAATACTACCTTTATTAGTTCCGGCTAGGTTCTACCTAATCCGAGTCCCGAAGACGACCTAGAGAACTTTTAAGGAAATAAAGGCTTTATTTATAATAGCTTTATCTTCCGATTAAGTTAAACTCTTATAACGAGATAGTTAAATATAGTATTAAACCGAAGTTTCTATCCTATATCTATTATAGATAAAGATAGGGTTATACCTTTAATTAAGGAAGATAAGAGGAATTTCTCGCACCTATAATTTAGCGTAGTACCCTTTAAATAACGCTAATCCCCTATCGGAGGAGGAGGTATAAGCTTTTCGTTACCGTCTATATTACCTAGAGAGTCTTTATCGGGTCCCTTTAGCCGGGAGGTTTTATAAACGCTATAAGGCCCTTTTTAAATCTCGCTACTTATTTCTAGATCTAATTAACCTCTTATAGAGCAGGTCGGCTATTACGCTCTTTATAATTATAGGATTACTATCCCGAAGCCCCTTTAAGCTTTTAGGCTTTTTATCTAGGATAAGGCAGGGCGAGGTTAGATACTTATAACGGATACTATAACGAAGCTTAAACTAAAGCCTAACTAGGTTAATTTTAATTATATTAAACGATACGAAGTATAAACTATAGAAAAGGAAGCTATCGAGGTAGGAAATAGTTCTTTACGATAAAGGAATACTAATACCTACCTAAGAGCTAGTTAAAGCTCCGGATAAGGAAGTAGCGGACGACGATTATAAAAGGGACTTAATTACGGTTAATATATATATATAGGATATATAATAAGAGATATAAAGGACTTGCTAATTATATAGATATCCGGACTAAGGTTGATTTTTTAGAAGGGCTTCTATATAGAATAAATAGCGCGATAGTTTCTAGTTTTAGTAATAGTCTTTTTCTTTCCTCTTTTTTAGTTTTAATTAGAGATCCTAGATATTAACTATCTTAGGGCGTAGCTTATAGATTAAGCTGCTGGGGGAGGAATAATAAAGTAGCTAGGGTAGAGTATAACCCCCCTATCCCCTTCTTATCGTACCTATAGCGGCTATATTAAGGAGCCCTAAACCCCCTTTATAGAGTAATAAAAAAGTATAGTATTTTCTTCCCTATATTTAAGCAAACTAACTTTAATGCCTTCGTTTTATATTTCGTAGCGCCCGTTAGCCTACGCCCCTCGTTAGAGTTCGCCGCGTGCGCGCTATATATATCGCGGTAGGGGCGCTCTGCCGCTTTGTCACCAATACCTCCGAAACCATCCTAACGGGCATAATCCTTCTTTACAACAGAAGGAGCTACCCAACCTAGTTTCTCTAGCTCTAATTCTATTATATATTTCGGGGTATCTAGGAGCAGGTTAATCCCGAAGCCCCTAACTAGTTAGAATCTCTTACAGAGATCCCGGAGTAGCCTACTCTAAATAGCCTACTTAACGCTAAAATAGCAGACTCCTAGACAGCTTATATAAAGGAGCTCTAAGCCTAGCAGGAAGCTAGTAATACGGAGCGTAGCGATTAACCGAGCGTACTACTAGAGCTAAATAAAAAGCAGGCGCTTAAAGAACTCGAGTAGTAATAAAAGCAGTAAACTATAAAAAGTATTATCGTATCTATAAATTCGAGCCGCTACTAAGCAATCTAGAACTAGATTAATCGCACGGTTAACCCTAACCTGCTCGCTTCCGCTTAAGTTAAGATCGTTTCTTAGGGGAGAGCTACGCTCTAATAGGTTATTCGAGCTCTAAGGGACTATTTAGCCCCTTTAGAATCGAGCGCTAGGATAACTATAGCCGAAGAATACCGAGTAACTCTAGTTTCTATAAGGGCAGGAAGGAAAGACCCTCTTAAATAGCACGCTTAATAGCACCGGGTATTCCTCCGGGCCTAGGCCTATAATATCGCAGATATATAAAGCGTGCTCGCTATTAAAGATTTCCTAAACTCTATAAGCTAACAAATAGCTCCGGATTAAGCTAGCCGTACTCTATAAGATCTAGTCCGAGATAACGAGCTTAGAAATCTAACTCTTACGCTCGAGTAACTAGGTATATAGTTTATTAGTATAAGCTACGAAAGAGCCTATAGAACTGCTAAGGGGCCCGCTATATTTATAACGATCGCCTCTTTTAACTAATAAGCACTGTAGGGTAAAAGGCCGAGATAACCTTACCCGTATAGAAGAAAATACCCTTAGAATCCGGAAAAGTATATAGAGCTCGAAATAGCTACTAAGGGATCTTCTAAAACCGCTTAGAGGCTCGGAAAGAACTTTCTTATACCCGCTTAGGTAAGTAAGATACGAAAGCGCTTAGACGAATCGATCTAGGCCGATTTTAAAAAGCAGCTCTCGGGAAAAGGGTAGATTAAAGGAAAATAAGGAAATAAGCGGGCCGGATCGTTATTTCTAGGTTAAATTAATACTTTCTTTATAAAGAGCTCCGCTTAAAAGGCTATTAGGATCTATTCTACTATTTACAGCGTCCTATACTAGTTCTCTTAAAGTACGCTACTCGATAACTATAAAGCCTCGCACCTAGTTAACTTAGAAAACCTACTCGTTCCGAACTCGATTAAGCGGGCCGACCCTAATAAGTTTATAGAAGTAGGGATTATAGCTTTTCCGATTACTATTAGAGGAATTCGGGTAATTAAAAACGCTATAAATAGAGCTAAGGGACTTAACTCCGAAGACCTAGTTCTTAAAGATATTATAGTAGTAGAAGGTTTCTATATAAATATTATCTCGGAAGCTTACTTAAAGCAGGCAGGTATCTAGTTCTTAGGATTAAACTACTCTCTTTAGTTTAATACTCTCGAATAAAACGTAGTAGTTAAGCAGTTAGTACGCCGTTAGAACCTAGTTTTCCTTAAATATAAGCTACTATCTACCTATTCGAGTAATTAAATAGTAATTCTAATAAGCGATACAGGTATAATTACGCCCTCGATATTCGTACTAACTTAAAGGAAAATAGCGTAGCTATTGCTAGTTAGAGAAGACTCGGAAGCTCTCTAGTACTTATAATTAGGGTATCTAGGATTAGAAGCTCTAAGGGTATTAGTATAAGCTATGCGAGGAGTAAAGATTAATAATACGTAATGCGTAAAATATAAGTACTGCGCAACGGCGTATACTTTATAGGTTATTTCTAGATAAGTATTTAAAAACCGCTTATAACGCCTATTTTAAAGGATTAAGTAGGATCTATTCGATTTTCTACGTAGGCTAAACGGCTCGTTTTAGCTATTAGTAATTAAAGATAAGTTCTCGGGGGTATTTTATACGGAAGTAATTCTAATAAAGAGTAAGAAAGAGGTATTTCCCGTACTTAGGAATTTTCAGAGTATAATAAAAGTTAAATATAGGCTTTCTATCTATAAAATTCGATAAGATAATAAGAAAGTAGTAATCTCTAAGTATAGCAGTACGGACTACGAATAGTAATATAAGTATAAAGGTATAGAACTCGAGCTTACCCTATCTTCTACTTATAAGCTAAATAAAGGAATCGAGCGTACCGGAAAGGAGGTTATTATTAAATTAATTAAAATACGTACGGTAGTTAACTTACTAGAACGGCTATAGCTGTAGACGAGTATAATAGCGGTATATCTATATAACCGCTCACTAAGCTAGGGAAAAGCCTAGGCGTCTTTAAATTAAGTTCTCGAGGCTTAGTTTACTTAGTATTTCCGCTAATATACTTTATAATAAGTTTATAAGCTTACTACCGATCTACGCCCTAATTAGGGAAATATCTATACCTATAGTTACCGAGCGTACCCTTTTAATAAAGCTAGGGAAGTTAATTACTATAGACGTATATTTAAGGTACGCTCGAGAGCTTATATCGAGTATCTAGTAAGATATAAGGCCTTAAATATATACTATATTTAAGTCCTAGTACTCGATATAGTAATTACTACGCGTAATATTACCTTTAATAAAGAGCTCTTTTATAAGTAAAAAAAAGAAGAAAACGGTCTTACTATTCTCGAGCGTATAAATATACTACTCGAGATTATAGATAACGAGGTACTAGATATAACTCTAGTTACCTAAGCGCTCGGTATTATAGATAATACTAAGGAGTAGGCCGCAGAGGAGCCTTAGTCGCTCGATAAGCCTTTAACCTTATAGCTCGAAAGCTCGGGGGTAAGAAGTAAGCAACCTTTAATAAGACTGCTAAGCCCTAAAAATATACCTAACCCGTAGCTTAAAGTAACGGAGGGTAGTAAGCCGCCCGCTCCTAAAAAAGGAGTAAGCTAGTAAGACCTAGCTTAGTATAAGCAGGGCGTATAAGACCCTTAGCACGAAACTAAAGGTAATAAAATCTCGGACGTAAGTATACGAAGTCTTTTATTAAAAGGGCGGACCGGAGATACTATCGTAGTACGTATAGATACGCTACTATAAGTAGGACTATCTCGGCCCAGCCGTTCTTAATAAATAAAGCGTAGGCCGGGAGTAAGAGCGAGCTAGCGCTAAAAAGGGCTTCTACTAGAGAGCGGTAGAATATTTATAATAATACTCTTCGAGGATAGATTAATTAACGTCCTAGAAGAATAAAGCTAGTTAACCTTCTTTAGCACTTTCTTACCTAATTAGCAGAAAGCTTTAAATAAGGGTAACCGAGCGTATAAAACGCTATATTTAGTAGTATACGTAGTAGTATAATAATACTTAATAGTCCGAAAGAGTACTAGGCTTACTCGTTTTCCCTAAAAACTATATAAGGATAAGCTACTTAAGCTACTACTAGATAACTAGAGAGATCTCTAGAATTACCTAGTAGCAGAGCTCTTTATAAAAGCTACTTATCTAGAACTATATACCCTAATCGAAAAGGGAACTTAGCAGAAAATAGATAGAGATATAGCTAAAGGAAAGCTGCTCCCGCTTAAATAGGTATTTATATATAAATAGGACTAAAATAGATTTCTTAAGCGCGGAAAGGCGCGCATTTATATATATAGAGATCTATAGCTAGTTAATACTCTCTAGAGTACCTACGCAGCTATACTTGCAGTACGCTTATTTCGGGTCTCGATAGTAATAGCCGCTTAGTTTAATCTAGAGATCGAGCAGTTCGATATAGTTAACGCCTTCTTAAACGCTATACTTAATAGTAAGCCCGTTTATTATAAGCTCCCGGATAGGTTTAAAAAGCCCGGAAAGTATATAAGACTATTAAACGCGCTATATAGACTTAGGGATACTCTATTACTTTAGTATAAGGAGTTTATAGCTATACTTAGGAAGCTCGGTTTAAAGCTAAATATAGAAGAGCAGTATCTCTTCTAAAACGAGCAGAAAATAGTTACTTTAGTATTCTATATAAACGATTACCTTATGATCTATTATAAGAAAGACTAATAGGAAGCTCGCAGAATAATTAATAAGCTAATAGAAGCGTATAAGGTAAAAGCCTAGGGTGCGGCAGAATAGTATCTTAGAGTACGTATTATACGAAATAGAGTAGCTAAATAACTATATCTAGCTTACGATTCGTATATTAAGAAGATCGCTAAACGGTTTAGGCTAATAGAACGTTTACTTCCGAATATTCTACTACTAGGGATATTACTTAAGAAGTTCGAGGGAGAAGCTATAAAAGATTAGATTAAAATATACTAAGAGCGCGTTAAATTACTTCTATATACTATAATTATAATCCGGGCAGACGTAGCCTTCTCGGCTACGCAGCTCTCTTACTTCCTAACTAACCCTAGATTAAAGTACCTAGAGTCTATTAAATAAAGTATTATTTACCTCTAGTATAGCTGTACGCTTGCTATTCGATACGGGAGCGAATAAAGGGAAATACTTATATTTATAGCGGATACTTCTTTCGCAGATAATAAAGAGTTTAGACGATCGTCCTATAGATATACTATAATGCTCTATAGAGGTCTAATTCACTAGCGGGCTGCTTAGCAAGATATAGTTACTATATTAATAATAGAAGCTAAGCTTCTAAGTATAGCTTATATAGCTAAAGAGCTTATAGCCGTTAAAAGACTGCTCTAAGGCTTAGCTCTCGAAGTCGGAAGCTTATAAAATCTCTATAACGATAATAAGCAGATTATTAGGCTAATCGTTAAGGATAATAAACGAGTAACTATAAAGCTCCGTTATATTAATATTTATAATATATAGCTTAGATAAGAGTATACGAAGGGCTTATTTTATATATAGTATATATTAACCGAGCTTATACCGGCTAATAGGCTTACGAAAACCTTATTAAGGGCGTAATTCGAGTACTTTAGGGTACTATTAAATCTTTATAATATAGGCTAGTTGCTTAATACAAGTATAAAAATAGATTTAATTTATAGGGGAGCCCCTTAACCGAAAAACCTAAGTATAGAAATAAAACCTCTACTTAAAAGAGTAGGTTTATTAGGGCACTTAGGCCCTCCTTTACCTTTAACTTAAGCGCTTTACGCTCCTCCCCCTTAATCTCCTCCTCCTCCTCCTACTCTTCTTTACTAACCTTACTTTACTCGGTAAGAGTAAAGGAGTATTCCTCCTTATCCTTTTCCTCTTTCTTAGCCCGCTCGGCCTTATCGAGTAAAGTATAAACCCGGATTTAAGCGGTTAAAACGGTTTTCTTATCCTTATCTGCTTTTAAAGAGGCGATAAGCTCGGTAGCGGCGCGGGCGGTAAGTATAGGGACGGGGATATACTAGTACCCGGAAGTATATTTAAAGTAGCGGCCCGATCGGCTAGGATTAGCTAGATTATAGTATATTCTAGTCGAGCGACCGGCTAGCGTAAAGCGAAGATAGCCTATATAGGGTATAGTATAACGAGTACCGGGTTAATAGCCGGCGGTAGGGGTAGAGGCGCGAGCCTTATATTTCTTAATAGCCTATTTAAAAAAAGTTAGAATCGAACTTATTAAGAGTAATAGAAAAGACTTACTCGGCTTAGTATTCGCTAAGCCTCCTACTCGCTAGGAGAACGAGCGGAGAAAGGGCTACTACGGGCGCGGGGAATCTTTTTAATAGGCTGCTTAAAAGTTAGCTAATAAGCTCGAAAATAAAGTAAAACTATAGTTTCTAAGCTTAACTTACTCTATTCGTAGCTAGCGCGGCGAAACGGGCAGAGGCGAGAGGCGCGGGTATCTTGATATTTATATATATATTTATATATATATACGCGGTTATATAGATAGGATATATATCTATATATTAAACTAAGCGCGCAGAAAGAGGAGACTTATATATAAGTTCTTAAAGAGAGCACCCGGTAGGTATAAGGCTATCGCTAAATATTATTTCTTTATATCTATTAAGCCTATTATACCTATTAGGAGGCGCTATTATACTCTTTCGAGTCTTTATAGCAGGGGCTATTTTTAGCTATTTAAGGCTATTTATAAGCTTATTCGAGTCTTTATAGTAGGAGCTATTTTTAGCCGTTACGGCTAGTTACTGCTCTTTTCCTTTATCTTTTAACTAAAATACTATAATAGTAAGCTTACGATACGTGTAATAGACGATTAGGTATCGTCTGGGGGGTGTGTTACAGATCTAAGGCCTACTATTACGTTGCTTACTTATTATAGAGCGCTCCTTCTATTTAGTCTATATAAGGGAGCTTCCTAAGCCTATTGTAAATAGCTTATAATGGCAGTCAAGTTGCTCTATTCGATATGCACTGCTCGGAATCGTCACAACACATCTTTCAGGTTGCCGACAAAGTCTCTCGGACTATGAAGGCCAGTTCCAATGCTGACAATACACTGGATCCTCGACAGTGCGTCCGGCCAAACTGAGAGAGCCTCGTATAATGCTTCTTCTACAGGATTGTTCTTTCCAGTGGCACCGTCAACGTAGCCATGTAGGCCGATCGTGATGGGATCAAAGAAGGTAATGATGCCATGAAAGTATTTACCTGGGGCCCATGAACACAAGCAAATATGTTGTGAATTCTGAAAGAAAATTTTGATTCTATTCCGGACTGTCCCTGTATATTTAACGAGGAGTTGAACAAACACTCAAATCTGCATTTTTCGGATCTCAAGGGCTACGTTATCAAGTCTGACAAAAACAAGTTGACCAAGTGCATGTGAACTGTATAATTACCCTCTATTGTCTAAGAGACCAACTCGCGGTAGCGTCTCGAATGACGATAATCTCCCTATTTGGACTTGCTCGATATGTAGTGGTGTTATGGTTGTTATTAGCAGGCAATAAGCAAGGCTGTTCTTCACATTGGTTCTTTACTGCAGCAGGAGTGGACCTATAATATGGATGGACTGCTCTTACACAAGCTATTTAATTACTAGCGGCACACAAGACCACCGATATACCCTAGGGTATTCAGCCCGGTCAAGGCCGATAGGTCACTGACGTTACTTCACAAACTTCTATGGTTGATTGCGACGGCAGGTAGGAGGCCGAGATAAGGAATGCTTAATACTGGAGTTATAAGACATCTTCGAGAAGGTGAAATCCCCACTAGCTACCCCCCCCCCTGGAAGGAGTCGGTGCCCGACATCGCCCGCTTACTACTCCACTAGTCAGCAGATCGTAGTTCATCTTCACAACGACCAGCATGCCGATCTTGCTTTTCCCCCCAGGCTCTTAGGGAGTATCAGCTCGTAATAAAACTTTATTATCCACTCTAGCCACTTCCGATACACCTTACCCTGTTGTTAAGACAAGGTGTCCATGTTGAGAACTACACAGTACGATCGATGATGTTCTCACTCACCTGCCGTATATGGAATATACTCTGCACTTGCGTTACGGAATAATTGAGTTAAAGACGAGCAGGTATACTTCCGGTCTCGCATCATTCTTGCATCACGGCATATTTGTATATAATACCGAGTGAGTATCCTTGTTCTCAGTGTTATTCTACCGAAGTACCCGTGGACCCTTCACACTTCCGCTCCTCCATAGTTCTTGATACTTTGGTTTCTTGGCGACCATGTTGAATATGAGATCCCTCCTATCAGTTGCACTTTGTGCAGCAACAGCATATGCCACCACCGGATTCGAAGGGAGGAGGTACGACTATGACACTCCCAGCACACCCGTGTCCACATTCAGCGCCAACTACACTACCACCACGGATGCTCTCTCAGCCCTTTCCGCAGCCCTGAGTCCGAATGCAAGTCTAGCTGCTCCGTTGACCGTCCCGTACGGATCTACAATAGGACGTGTCTGGCCAAAGCAGCTGGAGACATGGCCAGAATCTATCGTCTACCCTAACACGCCCGAGGACGTGAGCATTATTATGCAGTTCTACTCCAAATACCATGCTCTCTGGGAAGATGGGTTCGCCATCATGTGTGGAGGCCATTTTTCGTCTGGTGGCGCTCAGTCCAAATCTTTGATCATTGACTTGCAGAACATGAACAATGTCATTGTCAATGATCCGGTGGATGATCAGGAGCCGGCTATCCTGAAGATAGGCGGTGGGACCAAGAGTGGGCATGTATACGATGTCTTGGATGGTACCGGATGGGCGTTCTTGGGTGCCAGGTCAACTACTATCGGTGAGAAGGAAACATCCCCCCCCCCTCCCCAGCTTTGTTATCCTTATTTTCTTGACATCAAAACAAGAATAATTTGCAGTGATTTCACTCTGCTATCGGCATATTCCATTGGACACCACTCCAATATGCTAACATACATTACACAGGCACGGGTGGGTTCACTCTAGGAGGTGGAATTGCATACCAAACAGGAAGATATGGTGTTGGAACCGACAGTCTCGTAGGCGTCGAGTTGGTCCTTGTGAACGGCACTATCATCTACGCTAACCCCTACAACCTCTACAGCGACATTTTCTGGGCTTGTACTGGAGGTGGATGGGCGGCCAACATCGGTGTCGTTACCAACTTTTACTCACGAGCCTACCCGGACCCTGGCGAGGTTCAGGTCGGAGCATTCGTCTACTCGGAATCTAAAAAAGACAAAGTCTTTGCTCGCGCCAACGATTTCTGGGAGAACAACACCGACCCTGACGCTATGAATGCCTTGGTCTATTACTTCAAAGACCCCGACTATCCCGCTGCTGTGGCTCCGATTACCGAGCGCGAGTTTGTGCTGCAGCTCAACGCTATGTATTTCGGAAATATGGAGGGTTTCAATGCTTCATACGCCCCCTTCTACGAAGATGCGAATTCTGTCAGCGTCACGACATATACCCTGAAGAACCTGAAGGAGTTCCTATCTTCCAACTGTGAGTCAAGGGTTGATTTAGCTATGAACCCAAGGATTGGCGCTGACTGCAACAGACCCATATGGACAGAGCACGATCTTCCGAGGAAAGAGCCACACAAGCGTTTCCAGCGATCTCTGGGAGAACACACTAGCGATCTACAAGGAAACCATATATGGTCTCCTAGCCCGAGGGGAAGACCCAGGGAACTCTCTCTGGGTTTCGGAATGTAAGACCTAGGCCGCCTCCCAGCTACTACCCACTCCATTTCTCCAGCGACTGACAATGATAAATAGATATGTTTCCCGGCTGGAACAATACTGGTCCAAGCAGCGATAATGCGACAGCCTGGCCTCACTCCACCAGTGCCCATATTACCCTCAGCTCAATAATGTGGTCTAATCAGAGCAACGCTGCCTATGTAGATGAGCGCGACTCTGTTATGATGGACTATCTGCGCTCATATCAAGAATCACTCGATGCGCCTCCTATCTATGATTATCCCAACTACCTGTAAGTTACATATGATACACGGATTCCAGACATCTTGTTGACTGTCAATATAGGGCCCCCTATAGTAAGCCGGAAGAGGTCTGGGGAGTGGATAACTTCAATCGTCTGGTGGCTATCAAGGAGAAGTACGATGCGCAGTGTTTGCTGTCGAGAGGTGTAGTAATTCCCACCAAGGCTTGTGAGTTGAAGGGGCTTGTCAACTATTCTCTGGGTAATTAGTTGTTGCTTGGTTAGGTCTTCCATAGAGCATTACAGGAATGAATCTGGAGAAGTGGAACTTGGTCTATAGAATATTAATATGATAAACCATTCTGACCTGTTTATACTACATCTTTCATAGAGCATTGAAAGTGGCCTGTCGCATATGAGAGGAGATCATCTAGAAGGATACGAATACATTCGAGCATGTTCCACATCCACCTTTACCATCCTGGAGAATATTTTGGACGAACGTCCAGGCAGCTCTTGCCGAGTCTCCGACCTGCCCACTCTGGCCACTCTGGCAAACACATGTATTGCGGTTAAGGGTATGTAGGGATATGAAAAACTCACTCCACTACAACACTGTAGATACGTTGTTAGCAGCAAACGGTTATAGTAGAAATATCCACTGATCAGCGTGTCAGATACGATTCAATATAAGCTCTGGCACCCCGCTTTGTGTCTGTCCAATCGCACAGAATGATATCGTGGCACTTCCCCCCGATGTTCCCCCGGGGGCCGAAGCTCCATCGCAAAGTTGAGCCGCAGTGACAGCCGCCGTTTCCATCACAGAACCACAAGATGAAATCGTGGCGCTTTCTCAATGGCTTCTACAGCGCTATGGAAAGATCAGACCGCACCTGGGCAATTGCATCAGCACGATACAATACACAGGTCATTGCTGTGGCATTTTCCCAGCGGCTTCCTCGGGTACTGTGGCAGAATGGGGCCGCAGTGACAGCAGAGCTTAAATCCTCTTACTCCCCCCCCCCCTCGGGTTCATATCTCCGTGTTTCCACAGTGGTCATTGCATTCACAAGGAATGCCCACCCAAGCCTGACCTGCTTTTTTTATTCCGTCTGGATCTTTGACCAGATGCCGTGCCTTTTTGACCCCTCAAACCATATTAGATATACGAAGAACTCAAAGCTTTTAAGTTTACCCTAGGGTACCAATGGCAGAGTGCGTGCTTCATGGTGTCTCCATGTCAGCCGGGGACGACCAATATGAGTACACCCCACTTTCCGAGCCGGACGAAATCCGCTGTCTCATACTCGAGTGCGGAAGCGGAGACGAGCCGCTTTCCTGTCACCTACGTTCTTTCAGGCTCGGGGAAAAGCCGGTCTACGAGGCGATATCATATGTATGGGGAGAGCCTGTGATGAACCACAGCATTCTATGCCATGGCCGCACACTGAAAATCACGGCGAACCTGCACGAAGCCTTGCGACAGACCAGGCTACCTACCGAGCGTCGGGTGCTGTGGGCCGATTCGATCTGTATCAACCAGAATGACATTACGGAGAAAGGCCAACAGGTCCGGCTAATGGGCCGAATCTATCGTCAATCCCAGCGAGCCCTCATCACTCTGGGTCTCGATTACATCAGTACCATCCACTCGGGGCCTGCGGTAGCGATCATACGAGAAACCAACGACATGGTCCAGCAAACGTTGGCGACGCTCGATGGGGGATGGAATACTTTCCCCTTTACCCACGACGACCACCCGTTGCTATCGGACCCGAGATGGCAGTCCGTAGGGTACCTAACGGAGCACCCATGGTTCGAACGAGGTTGGGTCGTCCAGGAAGCAGGCCTCGCACCGGACGCTTACATATTCTGGGGACACGACAAGATACGCTGGGTGGAGTTCATGCGGGCAGACATTTGGATCATTCTTCGCGCCAGGAAGATCCGGACACAATTCAACATATGGGTGCCGTACCTACACGTAGACCTCTTCGACCTTCGATTTCCCCACGAGAGCAAGACCTTCTACTCCGAACAGTCCTTCTACATGTACGATGCCCTGGACACTCTGGACGTTGCAAGATCCCTTGAGCTGGGGGACCTCAGAGACCATATATACGCCTTCCTTTCCCTCCCACAGGCTTCACATCTCCTTCGCGACCTGGATATCAGTTACAAAAAACCGGCTTTGGACGTCTACCGTGACATAGCGATCTGGTATATGAAGAAGTCTCACGACCTTGTATTTCTGCATTATGTTGATCACAACGAAGAGACCTTGGGCTCTGACTTCCCGACGTGGATTCCACAATGGCATTTCCACCGGTATCGTTCCACGCTCATGTGGCGCAATGATCCTTGTATCACGTCTCCTACAAATCAAGAAGAGCTCACGGCGGTGGTTATCAAAAACAGCATACTTCAAACAAGAGGTTTCATTTTTGATAAGATTGAATTCGTATCAAGAATTTTCAGCTACGATTCTTCACTAGAGGAACTGTCGTCAGTTTGGACATCGTTTTCCCAATACAGGCACCGTTGGGCATACCGAACCTTCTCGCCGATGTTAGCATTCTACGGAACAATCACAAACGCCGCGACACTTTGTGACATGGAACTGGGGTCTACGGGAATGAGAGCTATCGATGGAACATATATGCTCCGCCTTTTGGGTGGCACTGCCCTTCCTGACGAACCCGGTCTTGATATGTTTCCAACAGATGCACAGGATTGCAATATTGATGAGATGCACGAGCATGTATTGAAATACGTCAAGAATCGCAGGGTGGTATTGACAGAACGTGGATACTTTGCGCTCGTTCCTGGCTACGTTGAAAAAGGAGATCTTTGTGGTGTGATATTCGGGACAAAAACGCCCTTCATCCTGAGAGGCACCGCACGTACTGGGCACTACAAACTGATAGGAGATGCTTTCATGACCAGTGCTCGTAGTTTGGATGATGACCATATCTATCCGTTCTACCTAGGCGGTAATGAATTTTATGCCAACGAAGACTGGTTGGAATGGGGCTTGGAGGAACAGGATATATTTCTCTGCTGATTGTGGCTGGGCACTTATTCAAGGCTTGCAAACTGGGTTATCAATGTTTGTATCTCGAGTTGAATGAGTTGTCTCCACCGAAATGAAATATTCAGACCTGGGCGGCTTATGAAGTGATGTTGAAATCTTCCAATCGTGATCCCCTTCTCCCGTGTACGAGCTTCATCACCACAGTGCAGCGATGTATTATGTTATGCCAGGAAGGCTTTCGTAAAGGGAAAAAAGAGGATGGGTAAGACGGGCCCAAAACTCCGGCTCGTAAGTCTTATTCGTTCCAGTTGATATCTAGAGATAAACTGGCATTATTTAGACTCTCCTGAAGCCTTTTCCCTACCCTTTCCTCAACGTCTGCCATCTCGTCTTGGACATGGTCGCGCAGTTCCTGTTGCGCGGCATACATTTCATCATCGACACTGGAAGCTATAATATCCTCCGTTTCCTTTCTCACGTCGTAGAGCCCCGTTTCGAGCTCATCCCGCAGTTCGTCCACCTGCTCACTTGAGTTTTGTTTGACGCGCTCAATGCTGCTTTCCAATTTGTCTGCGTGGCATTTGACGCTCGTCTCCAGGTGGGCCAACCGCTGTTCCATACGATCCATTCGAGTATTGAGCTCACTGAAACCGTGGTCTATATGTTCTAACATCTTGCTGCAAATGGCTTGCACATCCATATTCATACACTTGTATGAGCTGGAAGCTGCGGCATGTTCAGAGCCCGAGCTGGCTCGACGGCGCTTGTTCCTAGTCTCTGCGAAGCTATGAGTAAGCAAGTGAATTCTACTGGATCCAGGGGAACAAGTCTCTTACTTTGCTGTAACAAGGGACGAGGAGGGCTATGTCCCAGACCTAGCTCGTCATATGACGGGGGGCTTTCCGCTCGAGCCCCATCAGGCGCGGCAGCAGGTTCTGGTGCCGCAGACTTGCCAGGTGGCTGCTCGATAACATTACCGCCTTTCCCACCATAGAGACTGGCCACATCTAGGAACCTCGGCATAGACTGAAGTTTTCCGGATGATGTCACATCGCAAAGGGACACAAGTCGGTCTTTGGCCAATGTCGTTGTTGCCAGGTGCACAGTGAAGCTAGTCTGCTCGGCTAGCGTTCGCATCGAGTCCAGGACAAGCCGTGAACTCTTCTGCTTGGGCGTCAGGTCACCTTTTGGTACAATCATAACAGGTGGCCTGCTAAGCTTAAACTCCAAGCTATGTGTACTTGTGCCCAACTTCTCTGCGGCCTGGTGTCCTTGCCCATCAACGACGGCTACCGACTGGATGCGTTCCGGTTGAACTGAGAGGAAGACGTGAGTCTTGTCTCGTTTTGCCCGGAGAGCCACACTGGCTCTCAGCTGGAAGAAGGCGGTATTGGATAAAGTGTCTCGATGGATAAGGAGCATGACATGGTCGTGGGCAGAATGACAGAGATATTTCGTCTGTTGATTGTCCTCATCGATCCACGTCACCATAGCAGGTGCGCCAGAAATCTGTATGTCTTCATTGTCGTCGTTGGGCAGGGCATTTTCGGGTTCCGGGGATGCGTCAGACTCGGTCGACACATCGGCTTGCGATGGGGACGCCATTCGAGGTTAGTAGAACTGGCTACACATTAGCTCTTGCAAGTCGTAACCGGCAAAACATAGAAACGAATGGCTAAAACCTGACCCCCGTCGTGACTCGTGGGACCGATATCACGACAGGATCCCGCCCTCCCAGGCTTTGTGTTCTGGTGGCAGAGCAGCCTTGACTCTGATGCGAGACTCGGTCAAGAAGAAGGCAAAGAAGCAGGATGCAAATTTCAAGTTCCCGCCGCCAGAGCCAGACCACGGCACCCGAACATGAGTATTCGCTGGCAGGCGACTTCTATCTACGACAGAAGCCCCTTATCAAGGCCCCGGTTCTTCCAGAGAGCGTACTCAATGGGTAGAAGTCGGCATTTCCCGGCCTTGACTGCAAAGTAACCCGATGCACGGATAGCCAAAATCCAGCCGGCGACGCGGACATCCACATCCTATCCTGAAGACGTGGAGACCTTTGAACTGACCGTGTATTGTATTGAGCGGAGCTGCATTTGATGGGGCGGTAGTGTAGGCGTCGCGACGCAGGCGTGGTGATCAGGAGCGCATGCAGCAGAAGATGGAAGAGTCGTGATGTGAAGGTTCAAGTTGAGGTGAAGTCAGTCGACTTGTGGAGCTGACAAGAGCCGTGCGGTGGGCTCAGTAATGGATTAAGTAAGCTGGCCCATTGTGGAGAACAAAGCCGGGGTAGGGTCTGGTCCACCCCCTTCTTCAACCCCCCACCCCCCCCCCCAAACAACCCTGGGAAGGTTGGACCTCGAGGAATGAAGCAAGTTCCATATCGCCTCTTCATACCCAGTCAGTCCAGTATACACAGTAGTGAGGTGCTGTTGGCTGACATGCATATCACCCCGGTGTCTTGGCAGCCCCATTGGGACGGTTTGAGATATCACGTTGGCGTTCAACAACCAGTATATGGAAAACTGTTGGGTGATATGCACCCTGGGACATGCTTGCAATGTGGTCTGGCGGCCGCTCTACAGCTTTTCAGAGCTGGGATTAGTGGATTAATTATTGACCCCCAGCTGAGAGGATTGTCGTCCCAAGGTTACCCTGCGGTCCACGCAAAGCTATCACACAATGTAAAGCAACAGGTTAACCAACCGTCTATGTTGCCATCCAAAGAAGGAAGCCGAGAATGTTACGGAGGATACTGGAATACTTTGGCATGGCTACCAAGGTTTTTATTTTTTGGGGGTTTCTTTTTATTATCTTTTTTTTCTCTTCGGAAAAACAACCATAAGAAGACCACAAATCCTACGAAAACCGACCAGTTTTGATTTGAAACTCAACTCCAACGGCCGAAGTTTTCTCCTGAAGGTGTTGATCGGTTTCATTAGCCCGCCTATCACAATGGCCCGGGCTTATACACCAACCGACATGGACTCTCTTCTTGACCAGTTCCAGACCCTGGCGTTGCAAGCCGATGCTGCCGGTCGTCACAAGGTTCTTGACTTCCTCCGCGTGCTCCATTTGAAGCTCGAGACGCCTCATGACACGCTTTCACGCTATTCAGGACTTGTAAGTAATTACCTAGGTAGTAAGGAAGAGGATGATGTCTGAACTAGATAAATACTAAATTCTGAGCTAGCACCTCGAAATCACAGCCACTCGGATTTCTGAAGATCTTGACATCTTCAAGACTCTGTCCGAAGCGACACGACCGCTGACAGCTGCCGAGCTGGCCAGCAAGAAGGGTGCTTCACCATTGCTGTTGAGTATGCGCTAATGAATATATTTGCTCCCTGATATCTCCAATATCTGGGCTGAGCTCTCCATGACCTGACTGACAGACTACTTTACCAGGTCGAATTTTACGATATTTGGCGTCTGTAGGCACCATCCATGAGACAGGGCCTGACTCTTTCACGGCAAACGCGGTGACAAAGACGCTGTCTGAGCCCGGCTACCGTGGAGGCATCTATCACTTTTTGACAACTGCGGACCGGTATTTCAAGCCTTGCCGACTTTCCTTGTCGAGTCCAAGTACAAAGACATTACCGATGCTTCCCACACGGCTTTCCAAAGGGCCTTTCCTACTGACCTTCCCGCATTCATGTGGTTACCCACGCAGCCGGAACGGTTCGGGCCCCTTCAACAAGTCATGACTGTCCAAGGAGCCAACAGCGTCCCTTGGTTTACAGTCTTTCCATTTGACAAAGAACTAGACGGCTTCGAACTAGAAAGCCTGGGGAAGTACGCTCTCGTCGATGTCGGTGGTGGCTTCGGCCACCAATGCGCGGCCCTCCTAGATGCATACCCGCAACTGAAGAATAAACTCGCTCTCCAAGACCTTCCCCAAACGCTAGAGAACTTACCCCCTGGAGTCGTCATCCCCGTCGGCATCGAGAAGATGTCTCACGATTTCTTCCAGGAGCAGCCGATCAAGGGCGCGCGCTTCTACTACCTACGCAACGTTATGCACGACTGGCCCGATGACAAATGTGTCGATATTCTCAAGCAGCTAATAGCTGCCTTCGGGCCACGGTCGCAGATTCTTATCGACGAAATGGTCCTCCCGGATGCAGGCGTGTCCTGGGAGGCTGCCACTATCGACCTTACGATGATGGCGTCCCTAGGCTCACGGGAGCGTACTCTGAGAGAGTGGCATGGGCTGCTAGACCAGGCAGGGCTCAAGGTTCTTCACATTCACACGTATGTGCCTCGTCGTCAGGACTCCATCATCCAGGCTGTATCGAAATGATTTTCGTCCTGTATCTTGAGTCCAAGACTCCAAGCGCCCCTGAATTTCGCTTTCGCATATAGGGACGAGTGAGGTGCTCAAGATTGTTTCTCTTGATCGCAATTAGCATGAAATTTGTACCCGCAAACAGGATGGACTTTTTTATCTCAAAGCCTGCCTATAATTTCCAATCATGAAGAGCGTTTGTGTTGAGCCTAACACTGAACACAAATTCGTGGAAATTCTTTTTGATTTGCTGTGGCGATTCCAATGCAGGAACGAACACCTCTGTAGTGTTCGCAAATACAAAATACAGAAATCACTCTTCATCTACCTAACTATCTGAGCCTTACCCAGGCAAGGAAGCTTCTTCTACGTAAATATAAATAAACAAAAACTCGTAATATAAAACATAAGTTTCCATGAAACGTTCAAGGCGTTTAGTTACGCCCTTGAACAAAATGGTCAATATCCCAACCATACTTAGCTAGGCCGAACCCTCTATCACGCGCCCAGTCCCGTGCGACTACCATTGGCATATTGCGTTGATGAGGCTCGTGTATACCAACTGTACGGGCGATTCCCTAAACGGATGTCAGCAACTGCTCAGACTCAGACATAGGTATAAGGCCATATCCGGTGACATAAGCCAGGATATCGAAATCTCCGAGAGAGTATCCTGAGTTCACCAAGACCTTCAACCCTATTATGATGTACTAACCTGATTTCGCCTTAAGTCTTCGCTTGGTTCAAATGATCTCGCACTCCCCGGGTGTCTAAACGGACCATTGAAGCCAATCGCGTTCATAAGCCTCACAATATCATCCCAAGCAATCTCGCCGGGCCGTGCTTCATGACTTGTTCCCATCAAGAATTGTATTGTTTCATAGTCAGTCGGTCCAAGTACAATCTTCGGCCATTCCCGTCCAATTTGAGGCTGAGGCGCATCGGTTGGGGCTGATTCTTTCATATGGACTGTTACTTTTCGTTGTCTCGCATCGTCTTGCATGGCTATGAGTGTCCGAGGTACTCGTCTTGCTACCAAATCCTCTGCCTGGGCAGCTGGTATCGGCACAAACTCCGCTGTTGCTGCCTGGGCGGGCTGCGGTCTTGCAGGCGCCTGAGTGGTCTCTGTTCCGGAATCTCGAAACGAGGTTATGGGATTGACATCTGCGAGTACGGCTTTCACGTCGTCGGTAAGGACGTTCGCCTCGTTCAATACCCTCTCCATGTCTTCCCAAAAGCTCTTCAGGTTGTTCTCGGCAGCTATAGTGTTGGCCTTCTCTGCCTTAGATTGTTTTGCCTTCTTACTATGACGAAACTGTCTCCTGAGCGAAACCAGCCTTTCAGAACTACCATCATTAGACGCCATGACTTTGCTGAATACGCGCTCCAGAGGAGAACCTTGCCCAGCTAGCAAGCTGTTCAGTTTCTTGAACATTTTTTCGAAAGGCACGTTGTCGTCAATGTCAGCCATTGATATATGGTGTCGTTCACTGTCCCAAGCTCTCATGACGAAGTGAAAAATGAGCCTAGCATCGTTAAGCTCATCCAGGAAGTCCGTCGTATAATCCGATATGGATGACCTGTCAATGCGGTTGCGCATCTCATCAATGATCGTCCAGTTGCCAAATACGAGTCTCGATTCCATATTTTCTAGCGCGTTTATCAGGGCAAGAGTCGTACGCTCATGCTCGTCTGTTGGCTTTCGAGTCCCTCGGCCCGGGCCATGCTCGACGGACTCAACTTTCTTGTTGTCTACAATTTCTACTGTGACCCTGTATAAGGCCCTCATTTTCTCCTCGGATTTGAGTCGCTGGAGGAGTCGGACGAAATGGCGCCCGTACATAGCCGCGAGATATAGGATTGCGAGGGAGTGGCCTCGGTATTCTGTAGAGCCTCTTGCAAGCTCTTTCTGCTCCATCCCAGTTTGTTGGATTATTTCCCTCAGCTTCTCCGTGTGTGTTAAGATAGACTGCCACATGTCGCAAGAAAAAGCAAGGTTGCCGAAAGCGACTTTGAAACCAAGAGCCCACTAAATAATGCATTGTTAGTTCTCAAGAGGACCTAGGACTGTTCTACTTTCTGAGATACGGGAATACGAAGGAGTTGTCATGCTCCGACCCTCCCCACAGCCTAGAACTGGGCCTCGGACTGTCCAAAGTAGTCCTAGAAATTCAATTGCAAAAACCATGAGAATTTGATTGAGAAATTACTTACTGCGGTGGGATTATTCTCCACATTCCGCCAAGGATGCTGGAGATTAGTTGGATAGTGTAAGATCACCTCAGTTGTATGCTCTCGCGCGTCTACCAAGGACATGAAGAATAACTCCGGATCTTCTTTTATTTGTCGGAGTCCATCCTGTGCACGGCGTAACTGGAAGCCGCACAGCGCGGAAATATACTCCCAATCTACATTGTACGGGGTGGAAAAGGCGACCAAATGACTGTTATCTTCCAGATAAAGCCTTAGGTTCTCCGTCTCCTCCGGTCCTTCGGGGTCAAAGTTGGGCGTCCGCCTCCACACGGTCTGTTTGGCCTCACTCTTGGCACTCTTACTCTGATTTTCTGTAAGCTTGTTGCAGAGGCGTTCAAGAAAGCCATAGATTTTCTCCTGGTTGTTCATGACACGCTTCCCCTCTTCAGAGGTCACATAGCCGGCATCAAATAGGGTTCGCATCTGTGTCGCGTCTTGGAGTTTACACGTAGCCCCATACTCTTCAAGGTTTTCTTCGTCTTGAAAGGGTGGGCCCGTATAGGCAAGAGGCGTCCCCTTCATCTGTTCGGACCACGCACCATGGAATTTAAGGTTCTCGCCGAAGTGCTCTCTTAGGCGGGTGTTGAAGATGTGCTTGAGGTCGAGGCGACCAAAGTCACCCGGATGGCAACTGGCTCTGGTTTCGAGGAGATGCAGGAGGGCGACGTCGTTGTTGATGAGGTCCTCCTCGCTAAAGTCTGGCATGAGCAGATGCGATGTCTGTGGCGCGGATTGAGGTGGCCAGGGCAACGTCAGCTTCCTTTGCCCTTTCAACCTCCATACAGCCGGCCCGTCCAAGTCGGGACGGTGCTTTTCAGGTAGACCCGGCCAGCAATCCCGCAGCAGCGTTTTCTTCCTATCATTGCGCAACTTCAACCAGCGGTTCTCGATCATGTACCGCTTGCTTTTGTATATTCCATTGATATTCGTCCATGATTTGATAATTGTGTCTGCTTTCTCCAGACGGGAAGTGCCTGACGCCCTTGACGCTTGGTTACTCATCCTGGGCAGTAGAAATAGATCAGGGGTGTCAATTTGGTTGAACTGAAGAAACTTGAGTATTTGCACTGAGTACCTTCTGCGTCCTGATAGACGGGTTCACGAAGCAATATACACATATACTCTTAACAACCGCTTCATCACAACGCTGTCTTCCAGGCCAGTATCATCGTATCGCCGGATGCGGTTCTTTGTTATGGTCACCATTTCCGAGAAACACTTTGTATTGATTAGCTGTTGTCCTTATTCCAAATGAAGCTGCTTTTGGCGTCAGAATATTACAAAGGAGTGGTGTTCAAAGGATAAAGGAACTATTGCGAGGCAGACCGACAATCACTCCAAGACGGGATTTTGGACGTCAGGCTAAGGACCTGCCTTTAGCACTCCTTTATTTCGTTGTTGAAAGTGTTAGTTGAACTCATACGGACGCTCATAATTTCAACAAAATCGCATCTGATGTCTGTTTCTATTATTGGCCGCATACTTCGGGCGATGAAGTACCTCTGACGAAAGGTCGTACTTGGTTGACGAAAGCGTATCTACGGGTACGTTTTGATAGCCTCTCGTTCAGGTAGCATGTCGATGAAAGCTTTAATTCAGCTTCATATAATACCCACATACTGATGGACAGTGGAAACGAGCTTCCACCTATGCACAAGGTGAAATGAGTAAACATACGGTTTATAGCTAGGAGTAATTCATCAGGAACTTTCTGATGCACTGTGAAAATACCTTCGAGTTGACTTCGAATCTACCAATAATTTGTACTTTATATGCAACTTGACATTGTCGATGATTTGTTTATACCTCCTTAACGATCATATAGGCTCAACACGTCTCAAAGTCTCTTCTCCTTCTAAGACCCTAGGCCTATAGAATGGGCCCTCTCTTGGAAGGAGGGAATTTCTAGGCAATTTAGATGCTTATCAAGGAAGTTACTCAATGGTTAAGGCTACGCTTGACTCTGTATGAAGCATATTATGATGCGTGAGTAATTCCAGCCAGATTCTGCACCTTGGGCGTGCTAGAACCTTGGAAAATGGACGACTCCTTAACTAAGCAGAAACCTCTTCAAATGTGGTCATATAGGTATCAAATGGGCGCAGTATATCTGGCAGCTTTAGAGTCTATTCTTTCTGCCTCTGTTGGCATATTTGGGGTAGCACAGGCGCCTTGTTGGGATAGGCTGTGTATAGTACGAATGCCTGCATGCTCTTGGAGCCCCGCTGGAGATAAGGTGACCCTCAAACTTATTGTATAGCTGAGCCCACACAGCTCTTCTGTGCTCTCTCCGAAAAATCAATGAATTAAATGCTCGATCCCCGCGTTGTGAGTGCAATATGAAGCCTAGTTGTCCACGACTAAGGAGCAAAGTGGCGTCAATAGTTGATCCTACTGGAAGTCCCCCACACTTCCATTAGCTATCGATGCATATCCGACCAATCTTTCGAGGGTTCTTTGCAGCCACATGCAAGTGCCTGCTTAGGCACTGATGAATTCGAGTCATGGCTGACAGTTTTGCTCTCGGAAAATAGGCAGTCGTCCTGCAGCCAACTGCAAATAGTATATAATTGGACTCCGGGAACTCTCAAAAATGCTTTGAGACATATCGCGCATACGCGTTGCTCTGTTTCCTTCACATCAACACAACCTCAGACCAGTGAACAATGCGACTACTTGAAGTCGATACATTCCGGTTCAAGGTCATCCATGACCCGCGACAACCAATACGAGTCGGGGGATCCGTCGACCGCTATGCAATCTTGTCGCACACCTGGGACGATGGACAAGAACTAAGCTACCAAGACTGGCAGGTCTGGCAACAGAAAGGCCCTGGATACCAAGAAATGGAAAGAAGATCCGGTTTCCACAAGATCATGGACACGTGTCGCAAGGCCAAGGAAATGGGGTACAGTCTGGTGTGGATCGACACCATTTGCATCGACAAGTCCAGCAGCGCAGAGCTTTCCGAGGCAATCAACTCCATGTTTGCCTTCTACACCCACGCTTCTGTCTGTTTGGCACTCCTGTCCGACGTTGAAAACGCAGACGGCGACGAGGGCTTCATGAACAGCAGATGGTTCACAAGGGGCTGGACCCTTCAAGAGCTCCTTGCTCCTGACGATGTCAGGTTTTTCGATAGAGGATGGCTGGAATTGGGCTCGAAGCTTTCACTCGAGCACAGACATCTCATCTCCAGGGTTACGAGTATACCGGAAATCTTCTTGCTGAAGAATGCACCACTGTCCTTGGCGAGTGTAGCTGAACGCCTGTCTTGGGCGGCTAGGAGGAACACGACCCGCACAGAGGATTCTTCATACTGCCTACTTGGGATCTTTGACATCACCATGCCGCTTCTGTATGGTGAAGCTGACAAGGCTTTTTTTCGGCTCCAAGAGGAAATTTTAAAGATATCCACGGACCACAGCGTTTTTGCTTGGTCTTGGCCGCCTGGAGAGGGCCTGTTGGCCGCGATGCATAATTCGTGGGTGACCTTTCTAGCACCGAATATTCGGTGTTTTGATGGCGCTGGGTCGATTTATAAACAGGTTGACGTAGGTCAAGATGACCTCGCAAGCAAGATCTACTCAATGACCAACCTTGGTCTGCAGATTCGTCTTCCCTTGATACATACTTGCTCACAACGTTCCTACGCGCTGTTGGAACTTTCTCCACACCTGCCGACTAGTGTGTCCGGTAATGACATTCTCGGTGTCCCCGTCCGCAAAATAGGAGGCATATATACACGGTGTGCATGGCCGAATACCCCAGTGTCATTTCCCAGATTCGTGCTCAAAAGACAACTTCAATACAGCGATACCATTCTTCTAGCTCGACGATCCTCAATAAATCATAATGTCTGGCACGATGACGAATATGCTCGGATGGATAGTCTTGTCGCACCACCACTACATCCTGGGACTTCTTTGCGGAATGCATTTCAGTTGTTATTTTGTGCGCCTGGAAGCTATAGGCTAGACAAAATTGCTCTTACAAGAGGGGCGAGTTGGGAAGGAGAACTCAGCATGCTGCAGACTTTTCACGATGTAGATGCAAGCCTGGAGGAAACCTCGCCACAGCAACAAGAGACCTTCAAGGGCGCATTGTTTTTTCTCCGAAAGACCAATGTCAAGATCACTCGCCTGGTGCAGGTCTTGGTCGGCATTCGAGAGACGGCCATGGGTTCTACCAAACTGCAACTCAGCATCTGTAGGAAGACCATTGCGGGTGGCGGAAACGCTGAAGCCAACGAAATCAGTGCGCTCTGTGCAAAATTAGAAGGGAAAACGCCCGATGCAAATGACATCCAGAGATGTTTTGGGACAAAAGATCCAGATTGCGAGCACAAGCCATCCACCGATCACACCAGCGATGTGCAGCCTGACAATGTGTTGGTTCACGCCTGGCACCGTACCTACAACGCAGCGATTAGCCGCCCCATCAAGGAGCTTAGCCATACAGCCGACTCGGAAGAAGAAAAAGGCATCAAGCCCTTGCATGTATTCATATGGGAAGAGATGGGATCGAGAAGCTTGAAGCGGGAGACTTCTGATTTGGGACGGGAGGAATTGAATGCTGATATTTGATTCATGCGTGATCCATTCGTGGAATGGAACGGGACGCAAAAAGGGACTACCATGGTGGAGCCCTGCTCTCTCAGGGACGTTGACAATGGAGAAAGAGTATGCGAATGTGGCTTCCCTAGCATAGTTCAACATTCAACGAACGAGCTGTGTACATTGCCGCCGTCGTCGTTGCTCCCGAGGTCATGTGTCACCCGTGGAGGTTTCAAGGTGTAGGTTCACGATATATACATTTTTCGGTGATTGAGAAGGAACATCATACTTATTCTGAGGCTTGACGATATTATGTGTGACGGGACCGATGTCTCCTCATCGGTGTTTCAGCCTTTACAGCACTGCCCACCCTGGCGCAGGTGTAAGAAGAGTGATACGACTGAATGCACTCGGCCACGCCGGCCTAATACAAATATCCTTTCATGCCAAAGTCAAGGTCATTTTGTTATACCGGAATCCTTTAGACATACAAAATTCCACTCAACAACCTTGATCAACTTTCCTAATGGTTCGTCCCGATGTCCCGGCAGCCCGGTCGCTTGTACGGCAGCTCATGACCCGTTGGACCCGCCTGCACTGCCTTGCTACTAGTACAGAAATGGACCGTTTGTCTAAGCCACTACATTACGTCAGTCAGTCAACTATGTATGAGCAGGTTTCACTCACGAGTCACTTTAATATAGTGTTTCTTGTCTCTCATGAACTTATCCATATGCTGAACCCCCCCCCCCAACATCTTCAGTAAATTCGTAGTCACCGTCTGATACACACACTTCAGGCATCTCCCCTACACAACCATGGCCCTATCCACAAAACGCGGCCTCTGCTGGCCAACCGAGAACCACGGCCGAGACGAGGCCTTCATGTTCACCAAGCCCGGCTCCAAGATCTCCTGGCTATACAACTGGTCGCCCAGCCCGACACCCAACGCCAAATCCATCGAGTTCGTCCCCATGCAGTGGAACCACGTCAACATCGACTCGCTCTTCGAACACGCCCGCGCCGTCAACGCGCGGTCCATCCTCGCCTTCAACGAGCCCGAGCTTCCCGACCAGTCCAACATGTCTGCAGAGCTCGCGGCCAACGAGTGGCTCCGGTGCATAGAGCCGCTGCGGCAACGGGGCGTGCGGTGCGGGAGCCCCGGCATATCCTCGGCGCCCCATGCTGTAGGGTGGCTGCAGGACTTCCTCGGTCGCATCCGCGCCGCGGGGAGCGATATCGACTTCTATTGCCTTCACTGGTATGGCGTCGAGCTCGGTCAGTTCTATGATTACATATGGAGCACGTATCACCAGCTCGGCCCCAATAAGCCTGCCTGGATTACCGAGTTTGCCTGCACGAATTGGAGCAAGGAGAATCCCCTCCCGAGGGAGCATGTTGAGAATTTTGCGAGGGAGAGTGCCAAGTATCTGGATACGTTGGACTGGGTAGAGAGGTATGCTTGGTTTGGGCCCATGAGGGATACAGGGACGGTGGGACGGTGGGCTGCGATGTTGGACGAGCAGGGCAAGTTGACGCCCTTGGGGAAGGCGTACAGAGATGACTGAGTTGGAATCTAAGTTTGCAGTCAATTTGACTACCTGATAGATACTATACTTATACCCTGGGTACCTAGATTGACCGTCGCACTGGATGCGCATGCTCGACTTAATACACTTATGATATTAGAGTACTAAGATGCTCGAGACGAAGGGATATGAGATGTAGGTCTATGGGAGAAGATTACAGAATGTGGACATGTCATGATTTAGGAGGAAGGGGAGAGACAACTTGGAATTGCTGGCGTGTACGCAATCTCCTCAAAAATAGTCATATACTAATCGTCCATCCATCATCCTGAGCATTTCCACATGTATGCCAAGTCCCTTCATATTGCATATATCTTCGTCAGTCTTCCTTCCAAGAAGACTCATTCATTGGCTCAGAGAATGCCACCGAGGAGTCCGCCACCTCCGCTTCCGCCGCCGAGCAGTCCACCACCACCACCTTGCTTCTTGCCGTCCTTGCCCTGCTGGCCTCCACCCAGGCCACCGAGAACGCCGCCTAGAAGACCTCGCACAAAAGGTCAGCTGATATCCACGTGAATCGGTACATGTATAGTCGACTTACCTCCTACACCGTCGCCGACTCCTCCGCTATAAGATTCAAGAGTTAGTCACTCAGGCATCCCGCAAGAGGGGATATATGTGAGAACCAGGGGCGGTTAGTAGCTTACACAACGTCGCCGACTCCTCCTAGAAGGTCGCCTTGACCGACCTTTCCTACGCCCTTTCCTAGGCCGCCTGTGATGCCACCAACAGCATCGCCCTGCAGAGTATTAGTGCTTGGGCTAGGAGCTAATACAGGCAGGGGTTGAACCTACCACACCACGACCGGCTCCGCCGACAATCCCGCCCTAGAAATTCCAGAGTTAGTCATTTCTTCTTCACAGATTGCCATATCCATCATGGGATGGTTTCCATCCGAGGTATACTTACGACTGGGCCTGGAAGGCTGTCCCCGAGGCCACCTACAGCTGCACTCAAGTATTAGCCGCTTCTGGTTCCGGATGACATAATCCACGAGGAGACAGATCTTTGCAAGCTATCTCTGGGGCCCCAGGATTCCGAGAGCTTTTGGAGACTGCGCTCAGAGACCGGTTGCCCCTGAGACAGCCTAGTATTGTCGTGTTTGTGTTCCTGTTTGTGTTCCTGTTTGTGCTTGGGGTGTTGCTTACTGCCTCCGACGGTATCGCCCTGTGAGTAAAGACAAGACGAGGTTAGTATAACCAATTTCCAATGCAAAAAGCGAGTTCGGAGGAAAGTGAACGTACCAATCCCTTTCCGACACCACCAACGGTGTTTCCAAGGCCCTGTGTAGCTCCTCCCAAGGTTCCCCCAACATCGCCACGGCCAAGGGCACCGGTGGTATCGTTGAGGGTCTTCCCAACCCCACCAGTAGCGGCTCCAAGGGTGTTGCTGGCACCCCTGGTGGCACCATCGACGGCCTTGCCAGCGACAGGCAGGCCCTTTCCAATGTCCCCGATAGTCAGGACACCCTGCTGGCCAACGTTGCCAGCCTTGTCAAGGGCGCCCTTACCAGCGTTACCAACTGCCCCGGTGGCTCCCTGAAGACCACCCTGCCTCTGTCGCTGCTGCTCCTCAAGCATCTCCTGCTGCTTGCGCTGGGCCAGGATCTGCTGGGTCGGGATGTGGGCATCGGGGTGGTACGTCTTCTCCTTCTTGGGCGGGGCCTTCTTGGCAGCGACCTGAGGGGTCGGCGGCGGCGCGTAAGCCTCCTCGGGCTGGGGCACCTCCGCCCTGGCAGGTCTGGCGGGGGCGGGCGCGGGCGGCGCCGGCTTGGGCATGTTCTGCACGCGAGACGTGTTGGGCTTCTGGAGCTGCTGTGCCGGGGCGGGCCGGCTGGGGAGGCCGACGTCCTCGCCGCGGGAGAGCGCGCCGGCGAGGTTGTACTCCGGGGAGGCCTTCTTCTTGATCTTCTTCTTCTTCTTGGTCTCTGTGCCGTCCGGGTTCGTCACCGTGATGATCTTGTACATGTCCTGGCCGCCGTCCGAGTCCGTCTTGGCGAACCGCCTGGGCACCTTCTTCTTCTTCGGGGCGCTGTTGACGGGGGCGTAGTCCTTGACGTCCGTGGTGCTGGGTGCGCTGGCGTGGGCCTGGGCAGCCGAGGCCCGGGCTGCCCGGGCCTTGTCCTGGGACTTCTTGACGGCGTCGTCTGTCGATGGCTTGTTGGCTGACACCTGCCTGAGCGCCTCGTCGGTCGACTGCTGAGCCGCCGTTGCCCTCTTGATGGCATCATTGGCTGTTGGCTTCTTCATTGCTGACTTGGGCATTGTGGCTAAGGGTAGGGACGGTCCGTGTTAGTGGATCAGGTTTTTATTTCCCACTACGGCTTTGAGATAGAAACGGCCATAATGAGGCTTTCAGACCTAGCTTACCTTGAGCGCCGGCAGCCTTCTTCAGCTGTTCGATCTCCCTTTGCAGAGCCTCGTTCTGCTTCTGTAGTTGCGTTTCCTTCTTGAGGCGAGCTAACTCCTGCTGCAAGGCCTCGTTCTGTTGCTGCAAGTCCGCCATGTCTGGATGATGCTATACTTGGAACACAGAGGAAAACGACGATGTGGTTGAAGATATTAACCAAAGACTAATATATTTAAGTTTAACGGTTGTATGAGCCCGAGCCATAACTGTGGCTGAGACGAGACTGCTAAGTTGTTATATGCCCAATCCGAACCGGTGACGTATGTCCTTCATGTTGAAGGGTGGCCGGTGGTCAGCATGAGGTATGGTATACTCTAATAGTGTAAGCAGTAGAATATACTACTGTGACGTCGAATACAGACCATTAGTTGATCTCATTCGCTCATGAGCCACCCTCCTTTATGCAAGATGGCCCATAGCTCGTCGCGCTTCGACCTCACTCGCCACACCCTGACGAATATCATGCACATCCCAGACACCGTCAGACCATTCAGCAGGCTTGAAGTCGGTTTGTTCTAGGATGCTCTACCTTGTCACCGTCGTCAGAAACACCCGAGCCACAATATGGCTTGGATAGATCTTGATTCTTGTTGACTTCGGCCGAGACATCCCGGAGGTTGCACGGAGGAGAGAAATCAGGAAATTGTGGCTCCTCCGACATCATCGTCCCCATCTTTTCTGGTTGTGGCTTAGTTTAGTATCGCTTTCGCTTCCTTACTAAAGAGCACGTCACCGCCAACAAGGGTTCGGTTCTAGACCTATGAAATGAAGAGAAATCGTTCGAGAGCAAAGATAAGCGAACTGGGGGACCCTTCTCGAATTCTAGTGTAAGGGCTTCTTCTCGCAATCGGCTATAAAATTTGGGCAGTGCTAATTGCTGTTGAAATTGATGGTGGGGGGGGGGGAAGGTTATTATGTAGGGACGAGATTACGACTGCTCATCTCGGAAGGCCTCTCTTAGTCTCGCATCAAAACCTCGCAGGGGGCTCGCATGGCGATCACGGTGCTCATCAAGTGGTAAAAGAAACTTGCTGCGTTACCAAGGGTTCCTTGGGGGGCACCGTGAGGTTGCAGCCACTGCACCTCCCGAGCTTCTTATCTTCCAACGTTTCTCTCTGCTGCACATCGGTCATCTTATCTGTTAACATGGGGTCAACCCCCGGTATCAAGCACTTCCTAACCCCAGCCTGCATCATCATATTTGAGGAGAATGCGGGGGATGAGGTGTGAAGTCCATGAGGGCATATTTCTCTGGCACTTTCAAGTGCTACAGCCCGGGCTAGTCACCATGATACAACATACAAACCACATGCTCTCCCAGCTTGTTGTGTCAACTCTCAATGAGACACACTAACAAACTTGGCATATCTCTCTCAACATCAGGAAGGCCTACCTAGGTACGTATATACACGGTAGACAGTGTGGTCACAATGACCCTTGTCGGCGTAATCACTTAGGGTTTAGTTACAACGGCCTCGTCCTTCGGCCCCATTAAGCCGCCCGGGCCGGGATAACGCATGGCATTAACTGTTTCCACGAGTTGTCCAGGTTGGTTTACGTATCAGTTATCCGCTGATGGAGACGCGTGTCTTCGGTAAGGTACTAGTGCCTCGCTTATCCTCACACGGCGCGCACTCTGGCTCGTGCCTGATATAAGAGTGAGTGACAAGGAACAAGATCGCCGCGGCCGTCCGATCAGCCTCCAGTCGCTCATTTCTCGCGCCCCCAAAGCTCCAACTCATCCAGAGGGTTTCGACCAGATTTTCTAGCACTTGGCATGGATATCTGTGCCCAAGTGAGTTTGCTTGAGCGACCGGCTATCTGGTAGTGTAAGGACGTCAAGGTTCCCACCCCCCTGTTCTCCCAATATTGTTGGTGTTTCGTTTTTTCCCTTCTGCATTGATGCGACGCATTGTCTCAAACCCAGTTGGTTGAACCTCCACGTCCCATCACAATTTCTCAGTAACGCCTCTGATTGGCACTGTTCACATTGCGTTTTGTGCGCATGAATTGACGGTCAGTGCAGCGGAAGTGTGATTACCGTACCCAGGCACACAGTTTATTCTTCACGGAGGATGTAATGTTACCGCCAAATATGACGACTACTAACCTTTGTGTGTGTCCGCCCTACCAAAGAAACAGAGGCAATATCTGTACAGTCATCATGGTGTCCACACTATCATTGGAAGACTACATTAAGATTCACGAGAGGGGGGATGATGTGATTTAAGAAGGTAGCATTGCCAAAAGGCTGTCCCCGCGAACCCTCAAGATCAACGCCGGTCTTCGGTGACTTCAGTGTCAAGGGCTCCTCAGTGGTGAGACAATTGAGGAGAACCTACATTCACCGGCCAGTTCCTGCATGAGAAAGGAAGTTGTACCCAGTGTATCAGGGGATCCGGCGGAGGAGGACCCCCGTGGCAGCGTGGGCATGCCCCGGTAGTTCCTCGTGCCGCCTGTTTAAAATCCACGACTCCACAACCCGGTCCGAGAGATACCCTTCCGATTGGCACGGAACGTCGATCAAGACCACAAATACCCATCACCCATTTCCCATTTCTGCTCGTTTCTGCTCTGGAGCGGGGAGGTTGTTGTGAGGTGTAACGTGTCGCGGTGTAGAAGTTGCGGTAGATAAAGGGCTCAGTGTTGGTTTGGGTTTTTTTCTTCTTCTTTCTTGCATAATTACATACATATTTAAGTACATGCGTAGGTATGCAGCCATTATCGTCCTAAACTTTCTCAAGCACATACTTATTTCTGTCCACTACAAACCCCGCTGCTTCATCTACATCATAGGAAGTTGTTCAGGCAGAGCTGGAAGTATGGCTACCTCCGTGAAAGACCTAATAGCAAGCCTTGATGGCCTCCCAGCGGACATTAGTGAAGCAGAGCGGATGGAGCTGACTGATGCTCTCCGGCGTAACCTTCATCGTCTGCAGACGCCCTTTGAGCGGGCGTGGGAGATGACTTTGGCAGCACCCCACCTCTACGCCGCTATCAAGACAACTCTTGATTTGGGACTTTGGGAGGCATGGCGCTCAGCTGGTGGGGAGGAGAAGTCACTCGATGACCTGGTCAAGATGTGTAACAAGGAATGCGACCCGAATCTTCTGCGTGAGCTCAACTCCCTCCTCCCTTCTCGCAGTCCAGCCCTTTTTTTAAAATGAAATAAAAAGACACTCCCGAGGCTAAGAATCATTGCAGGTCGTTTGATGCGCATTCTCATAGCGCGCGAGGTCGTGGTGGAGACAGGGGTCGACAAGTTCAAGACCAACAGATTCTCCGACGCCCTGGGCGAGCAAAGTATCGCAGTCACCATGCGGTGCGCAACGCACCACTGGTACCCCATGGCCCTGAACATCCCCGACCATCTGGCAGAGATTGGCTACCAGATGCCCACAGACGCTGAGAAGTCCGCCTACATCAACATGACCAACAACCCCGAAGGTCTTTCCTTCTTTGCCCGCTGCCGCTGGAGGCCCGAGTACCAGGAGAGTTTTGTCGCCTGCATGACGAGTATTACCGACTGGAAGCAGAATTGGACCGAGTACTTTGACACGGCTCACCTTGTCGACGAGGAGGTCATGAATGGAAAGGGGCCCATCTTTGTTGATATCGGTGGAAACACTGGAATGGATGTGATGCGGTTCCTGGGAAAACACCCAGACATCCCCTCTGGCTCGGCCATCCTCCAGGACGTTCCGGACGTCGTTGCGATGGCCAATGTTGGCCCCAAGGTCAAGGCTGTCGCCTACGACTTCTTCAAGCCCCAGCCCGTCCGCGACAGCCGTATCTACTTCCTCCATGCCATCCTGCACGACTGGCCGGACAATCTTGCCACCGAAATTCTGGAGAACCTGAAGCCTGCTTTCAAGAAGGGTTACTCAAGACTGGTGGTGACTGACGTCGTGGTCCCGGCCGAGAAGCCCAGCATTATGCAGGCTACACACGACCTGTGCCTGATGGGTCTGCTGGCGGCCGGAGAGAGAACCGAGGCTGATTGGAGAAATTTACTGGAGAATGTCGGCTTCAGGATTATCAACGTGTGGAAAGACACGCGGGGAATCGAGAGTGTCATCGAGGCAGAGCTAGCGGATGATGAGGAGTAAAACAAGGATGCCAAAGCGAAAAATTTTGTATTATTAACAAAGCAGATGAGTACGGAGTTGCAGCTTCAGGCGTGCATTGGTTAAAATCTCCATATCGACATCCAATCTGGTTCAATACCCATCATACCATCAGTCTTCTTGACCTCAATAATCAGAGTGCCATAGACCCGATTCCAACTCCACTTCCTCGAAGGTCCTTGACCAAATTAAACTTCCACCTCACTATACAATGTGGCATGTGAGCAGACGTATAGAAGTTTCACTTGGTATATTAGCCATAAAACTCACCTCCCTCCATGCCCTCGTGGATAGGCTCTGTGTGGTCAGCAGAATACTGCCACATAGGGTACAGCAGCACCACAATGCCACCAGCACGTCCATGGTCTGCTGGGGCAACGAAGCCATGACGATAAGCCGGTTTTTATCCCCTCGATCACTCTCAACGGCAATAGCCTTTCCCTTTGCATCCACCCACTCATACCTGTTCTTGCTGTAGTCGATCTCAAACACGGGCGCGGCATTCTTGAGGAATTGCGGCAGGCCTGCCTTGCTTTTCTTACCCGAAACATCGACAGGTAAAACCTTCCAGTGCTGGCGGAAGAACGATTTCTTGATGCCCACGTTTCCGATCGCCCTGGTGCTATTCGAGACCGACTCGATGAAGTAGTATGGCGAGTCCGAAGGCAAGGGCTCCAGGCCTCCGGGTGACGTCCTTTGGTGCATGAGGCTATAGATTAGTCGGTTAATATGGGTTCTGATGGTGGGGTTTCCATCAGAGCCTATCTTTGTGGTGCGTTGGACTCGCTCGAGGTCGGCTTTCTGGCTGGCATGTGTCAGGCTAGCAATTCCGCGGTTCAGCTTGTAGAGAGGAACCGAATCAGCTGTTTCAGCGACAATCGATTATTCGGCAAGGAGAAGGACTATAGGCTGCAAGATTTCATCTTGATTAAGATCATTATAGGGGGGTGGATCCTCGTAACTGTTTAAAAGTGTTAAAGGTGAAAGTTATAGGTTAAGTAACCCGCACCGGCACTCTCTATATTCAATCAGAGGGCGTGCGCGCATACACTACCCTTATAGGCAAGAGCCGGGAGGCTTAAGAGTTACAGAGTAAGGAAGCTAAGGTTATAAGGCTTAGCCGTATAAGCTCCTCGAAATAGGCCTAACTAATTAAAGTATAAGGCCGAAGTTATCGTATACTATCTATATAAAAAGTATATATATCTTTTTGACTAAAACAATAAAGAGAAATAGGGGGCGTAGTAGCTTATATCTAGGTAATACGACTATAATCACCGTGCCCTATAATGATAGGTTTAAGGAGCTCCCTTATACAGATCAAATAGAAAGAGTGCTCTATAAGAAGTACGTAATTTAATAGTAGGCCCTAGATCTGTGATATAACGTTACTTCGATAGATCAGGGGGGTATGAGGATCGAGGTTACGGAATTTGAGAACTTGGAGCTTAGGGAATCTGAGTACGGGGAATCGGAGCAGGGGGGTATGATAATTGAGGTTGCGGTTCTTGAGGACTCGGAGGTTCGAGCTAGGAAATTGAAGTTATTCGTTGAGTAATAAAAAAAAGGTGTTGATCGGGTCAAGCAAAATGAACGAGGGTAGGGTAATCAATCAGGATGGCTTGGGACGGACAAAAAGATTGTTAAATCTCTCGAAGAGGTTAGACTTATTCGACTTGCTCGTCTCATCCTCAGCTGTGTTTTCCACCTCATCCATATCGTTGCCTTGCACAGGGTCGGTTGCCTCGTCTTCACAAGAACCCTCTGGAATGGCCCCGTTCTCGCTTGCCTCGTCCTTGCTGCTCACCTTATACCCATCGTCGCGTAACAGTATATTGATAGATTGTCCGACCCAACTGATCGATTATTCCTATATCAACCCCTATTGGTTCGGGGTAGCCGCAACCTCAGTATTATGCGCCGCTCAGCATTTTGATATTGTATGAGGCCCGTCATCTGTCCTTTCACTCTAAGGTCTATCCTGTCTCGAGATCCGACTTGCATATTGATACTTGCCTACTCGTTAACCACGATCTAGTCTCCTTGTTATCTTTGCCTTATACAATCGCCAGTTACGCCTCAATCAATCAAAAAAATGCTGCAGGAGTCGTCGTTATCGACTGAGATACAGGATCCGCTGGGGAAGAGCATGCAGTCTACGCCTCGCCCAGTCACAGAATGCCGCAGGAGTCGTTATCGCCGAGGAGGCTGGCTAGACGGCGCCCGTCTGCGGCCTGTGATATGTTGGTTTTGGTTAGACCGATCTCCGACCATTTACAGGACTGCCGTACGAATCGTCGTTGCCGTTCTGATATACTGTGGGGAGGAGGCTGGCTAGAGAGCCTCTGCGGCCTGGGATGTTGGTCGTGGTCGAACCGATTCCTAGCTGCGTCGAAGCATGCAGGAGGCCATTACGCGAGAAAGGTGCCAAATTCGTCTTCTACCTGCTTCAGGCCCACACCTTGTCTCAAAGGCAGGGGCAAGGCGAGCCGGATACGAATTTGGTAGGGTGGTTTTGCCGTGATGAGAATCAGAGGCCAAGCAGACCGACTGGCCTGGCCTCCTCGAATGGGAGCACGTTCTCAAGCCAGGTACTTTCATCGAAGTTTGCAAGGACTTTTGCTGAAACTCTTTCTCAGAAGATGGGCCAACGAAGATGCTTTGCATAGCAGCCGAAATCCTTCGATGGTAAACTAATTTTCAAGCAGCTGTTAAACGAAACCGGCTTTTTCGACGTGCGCAAGGCAGGTTGTAGTATCTTGTACTCTAAGTTTATGGTTGAAGATATGGCAACCTATTTTCGTAAAACAGGGTAGAACGAGGGGGGGAGATGAGGCCTTCTAGCATACCTCAGGCAGAAGGACACCATTCAGTATTTTTCTCCTCACAGCATCAACTATTAGGCAAGAAAATCCATCGCCAGCGGGTACAACGCCGATGGTGAATATTATGCGAACGGGGACGACGGTAAGGATGAGACTACGGGCTGGTATCCCATTACGACGATTCATACAGCAAGCAGCCAGAAGAGGTCGTCGGGCACTCGAACTGGTACGTACATTCTTGCGAGGACTACGAGCACGGGGACGAGGACTGGTAATCCCAACAACAGTCGCATTCACATCATTACCGAAGTGACTACTTTACTAAGATAGGGCTGCTAATTCGTACTGTGCTCGACCCTCGGTAATGTGACAGGCCATAGCATCCCGGGAACAAGACTCGGTGCAATGAACAGGGGCCCCATCCTCTAACTCTGCAACAAATCGCCAGACGGTTTCGACCAGCTGACCAGGAGGGAACACAGAGTTCGGAAGCGTGACCATCGAATTTACCTGTAACTCCAGCTCTAGTCTGCATTCGACCGTCAGAAAGCACTGCTTCTGGTCTCCCAATCGCCTCAGGCCTAGTAAGCCACCAACGTCGAGGGTAGTCAGCAGCTGTGCTGCTTTTTCGAAGAAAGTAGGATTGTCCTCTGTTAGTGCACTCGATCGAGTAAATTCGAAGGCAACGAGTTCGTTGTCCATCAGCCTCCATAACCTTGGCTAAGATCCTTTCAGGAGTTCCGATTTTTTCCCGACAGGAAGGAGAGCGTCGCTGATCTTAAATAATATCTGAGTCTCTTCGACTAGGAAACGTTTATACAATAGACAGATGTCGAACATATTGTGCATATCTTGCTCGATAAAGAATACCTAATAAGACCCTGAATCTTGTCTATTAATAGTTCCTGATCATATATCCTCGTGGCCTGGTTAAGGTCAGGCAAAGAGTTGTATACTTTCGAGCTAGGTTTGGGAACCGTATTAATATATTGCTTTGCACATGTCTGGGTCAACTTACTCTTCCTCCATCGCTGTAATAGATACGGTGTAGTGCAATCCGAGTCTAGTTAGTCTGCCGGTCTTGTTTGTATGTGGCACGAATGTAAACTCAGTCGGTTGAGTGATACTTGAAACGGAATCCGAGGATGAGGGGGGGGGGGCGCGTACGAGCTCAGGAACTTATATACTTTACCAATCGGCGAAAGGTCGCAGTCTTGAGAGAATCCACAAAGGATTCTGAAAGATATGCCTATCGACAGATGTTTAGCAACGACTGATGGCCAACTGAAAAGAGCCATTAACCCTTTAGTGTACCTACTCCAGCATCAGAGTAGCCAGATCATCCACTTAACTACATTATATTCCGCATTGCCCGGAAGAGCTGCAATCGACGTAAATAGGTCTGGCAATTATTAACAGTACGTTGCCACGAGAATTGGTCTGGGTAAATCGAGTTTGTGATAGTTAAGGGGCCACATCAGAGTTTCCTCTTGGGTTGCAGTATGCCAATAATCTGGCTCCCTGCCGAAACGATAACACTTATGCAGTATTTGTAGTCCTGGGTCTAAGGGAGATGATCGGTGACAGCTCATACCCGGGAGGGACGCCGGACGATACCGGTTGTTCAAGAATCTCCGCGCACAGATGCCGTTGAGCAGTGGTGACGGACCTGCAGTTTTGCTGCCATCAACCCTTCCTGCTCGGCCTGCCGTCTATCCTCACCTTTCTTTGAAGGCTCTTACGCAGACATATCAATCTGGTAAGACTTTACCCGTCGGCCGCCTTTCATTTTTGTGTTCAGTCTCGTGGGCTACAAACCTGTTGGTGGAGTATGATGAGAATCGAAACCATACAAAATCCAAGCGCGTTTTCAGCTCAGTCTGTTGTAAGCACTTTCAAAGGTCATCTAGTACCCTACACGTATAACTAGCTGGCAGGTTGGTATCACCGGGCACAAAGTTACAAATCGGGCTGGACCAAGGCGACTCATCTCTGAACATGCTTCCTTTCTCTACTGAAAACAATGCTGTTGCGTATACCTTCGTCTTCTCTCGAAAGGACTTCTATTTTGAGGACTTCCTCCGCAGGTAGGTCTTCTGGCTGTAGGAGAGTAGCAGCGGCGAACGATATGTAGTAGATATTATACTAGGCTGAAAGTAAATAAAACCTGTGATCTAGGAACGTGCAATATTGTCCGATTCGGGCTGCTTCGTTCCACGTCCAAGCAGCCTGGAAGAAGCACCCCGGGACTCTCCCCCCCGCCCAAGTAACAATGCGCAGCAAGTCCTGTAAGTCTGCTTCTGCAGTGGGGGTGCTTGCCGAGGTGGAACTAAAAATAATAGTCGAATAGCCCTCGTCTACGCGTGACTTCTTCTGCGGGCAAGGCCCTAGTGTAGAAGATACCTCACGCTTAGGATTTTCCGAAGTTGGGCTATGTAGAGACTGGTCAGGGGCGAGTGGCTTAGTTGAAGTCCCGGCTTCTGAGCTGGACGGCCTTCCGAGGGTGGGTTGTCGTATCGGCGCCATATGAACCTCATCATCCAGATGGGCTACGAGTTCTTTCCCAAGTTAGCTGGACCTTACAGGCAATGATAGCGACGCGCACCTTCAATAAGCCGTCGAATAGCGCGATCGTTGAAAGTGTGTACAATCCATTCCTTCATATTCCCTACACGGTACTCCTCGCATAGCATAGAATCTACCACAGTTAGTTACAGCTAGTGTAGTGTCTAGGGACCGTACCATTCGCTACTGTGCCCTTATATATCCGCCCCAGCCCCTCGAAGGTCAGATTACGCAGAATCTTCTCCCGTACCTGTCCGCCTCGTAGTGCTGATGCTGCTGATCGAAAGCGCCTGTATTACTTCGTTGGCTGTAAAGTATTCCACATCGCTTTGTAACTGTTGTTCAGTAGATGAGATGCATAGAAGCTCCAGCTCGAATGGACTCAGCTTTGAGACTTCCTGCCTGTACGCGCCGTTGTCGGCTACGAGTTTGGCAAAGCTCCGGAAATGTCGAGACTGCGTGAGGCCTATCTTTTCGGTCCCCTGCATGAATTCCAACGCCCTTTTCAGGCGCCTTCGGAAACCTGCTCTCCATTCGAGTCTAGGATCCTCTGTCGGTCCTTTGGGGGTGGGAGTACTAGACGAAGCCATTTCAAGCTGATGGTGAGGTGAAATTGGTTGCCTACCCTGGCTACCCCTAGGGTAAGGTTGCGCTCAAGACGTGCCCCGCTAGCTTGGTCAGGCGTCGACGGAAGGTGTACCCATTGTGCAGGGGCCGCTGACAGCTTGTGGCTTGGCTCGTGCCTATGTGGGCCTCCTAGTATCAGCCGCAGCGGCCGCGGCCAAGCAGTGGGGCTGTACACAATACATAGGGTATACTGTGGTACATAAGTGACCGCGCGCCTTACTGTCTGGGGACCTGTAAATGGAGGCACGCGTTAGCCTCAATGGACAGCCTGAACAGCAAGTCCTCGACTTAATATGTAGTTACAGCCTACCCTAGGGTATGTTATTGTACTGGAGGTAAGCTGAGCGAGTTTCCTGGGTAAGCTGAGCCTGGTCGCTGGGTGCATCTTGCTCGGGACCCTAGGCCCGAAACATAAGCACGAAGAAGTCAGGGTTCGCTCAAGTAACATGGGATTCGATCAGTAACGCAGGCTTCCATGATGCAAGTTCAAATACTTTTTGAAGTGCCTTGATTGTTGATAAATGGTCATGTGATTCTGATGAAAACTCCTCAAACCTTCCACATGCTTACAGACATCCATTCGTATCAATTGATGCTGGGCACGCAATAACTTTGGCAAGTAGTTGAGCTCGTATCCATACGTATCTCGCGTCACATTGAATTGTCATTATGTTTACAGAAATAGCATGTTTTCCGAGAACTATTAACTCTTATTATTAGTGGGGTAATTAGCATCTAGTTCTTCGTGCAAAGATGCTTCTTGTTAAGACGTATAATTGACATATAGAGTAAACTGCAGCTGTATGGCTAAGTCCAAAATGCAAGGCGAATGTGATAATTACTTTATATATACAGATCAAAGTTGCAAACTGGTTGTGTTTCCGCACATGCTAATCACTAGTCTTCGTTTATTGTTCGATTAGTTTCCAAACTCTAAAATGCTCATAATAGATGATGACCTAATCTTAGGCCGAATCCTCCCACCCAGTGTGTTCAGTGTATATAGATATATGCAAAGAAAGTATAATCCATCAGTTCGTCGACAATGTCACAAAAGACTTTACATTGGAGGGAAGCAAAATTCCACTCCTCGCTCCAAGATAGATAACGGTCGCGAGCAGGATAATTATCACCAACCACACGCCTGCGGTGGCTAGCATCATGCCCCTGATCAGCTCATTCAACGCCGCTGCATCGTTAACTCTGGGGAACGGCTCCTTGGGAATCGGCACGTTCAACATCTTGCACAGCGGGGCCCATCCGTCTGTGATTTCCATCCAGTACAGCTGGCCGGGAGGTGTTGCCTTCTCCACGGATTTATTGTGTAGCGCAATCAGGTCTAGTACGTGTTTTGTTAGTAAATGCAGAAGACGAAAGCAGACCTCTCCCTTGAAATAGGGGGAGGTCTGGTTGGACTTACGTGGGCCTGGCACTCCGTTCCCGGAAACCTTAGCACCGAGCTTCCCTCGGCCTCGGATACCCTCGATAAATGCAGGGAACCATCGCCATGTGGGCATCGGTGCAAGGAAATATGGTAGCCACCATGGCGCAGACACCTTGTTCAAATTGCCCATGCTCTTCCACCATGCATCTGGGTCTCTCTTCACTCCCATGACCTGCGAGTGTGTCAGTGATGTGTAGATAGGGTATCTTGGGAAGGGCCACAGGTCCCAAGTCAGTTTGCGCATACCTTAACATCAGGGTACAGTTCGATCAATTCTGGGATGAAATCCACAGCGGGCACATCGGTGACACCGACGAAGCCTCTTGTGGCTTCGCGGATGGCCTTTAACATGGCATGCCTGTTGCCTGCATCTCGTTGTCTGTACACTTCGATCCATTTCTGGACATAACCTATTCTTTCAGTCAGAGGCTGATGGCCATCAGGGTAAAATCTTTCCAAGTACGTACTGTCTTCACGTCCCAGCATCTGAGAACCACCATGACAGACCGGACCGTCTAGCAGCTTCTCTAGAGCGATGGCCATCGACGATGTGCCGGTCCGAGAGTATCCTGCTCCAATTACTTGGAGGGTCCTATTAGGATCCGTTGGTACGGAAGGAACTCCACCCATCTTGACAGGATAATACCACTGCGGACAGGAATGTGTGGCCAGAAAGGAAGTAGAAAATGAGCAGGAATGCAAGCGTGTAGATCGCAACTAAGTATGGACGATACACAGTACTCTTCTTCCAGACAGCTTCGGCTCGAAGATGTTCACGCTCCTGCAAAGTATTATAAAGGGGAAGGTGATACAAATGAGGGGATTTGGATGGCTTGCTACTGCGCATTATTGTCAGAGCGAGAAATGAGGAAAGCTTTATTGATTTTCTGTCTTGGCACTTGTCTTTGGCGAGTAAGCAACGCCATGTGGCCAAGGCATGACGATCTAGGATTTGTTATAAGAGCAATTAGCCCTCGGACGCTTGTCTCTTGGGCTCGCCTCCTCTTCGCCTCTTCCAGGCTGGCCTCTGATCTCACGATCAATGCCGGCCGCACTATCTCCAGCCAAGAATCCTGCCCCAGGGTGTCTATGATGGCTTCGACAATTCTTCCTGGACTGGTACTGCGATCGCGATAGCGATGTCAAAATGGCCACAGTTGATTCGGGACAAGAAACAAAGTTTGCCCCACTGAGGCGATCTAACACTGTTCAGATGACGCTCTGTAACTCGATACTCGCCGATGGTGTCGTGGCTGACCGTCAGCCCACACGACTGACGTGTCAGCATCCCAAGAATATTGATTGACAACTTGATACACATTTGGGAGTGCTTCTCGATTGACAATTAAATGCTATGACGGAAATTCAGTTGCCTCCTCGATCAATTCAATTCCAAAGTAATGAGAAGTTTGCATCTTTGATCAAAACAATCCATGCGCAGTGCGATATACATAAATTATAAATTATCCAACAATTAAACCTTCAAACCAACTCCCTTCTGAACAGGACGAAACAGCCGTCTTCAACAAGAACGAATACCCTAGGGTGTACATGCAAGATTCCTAAGAGCACCAAAGGCATTTGCCCAAACCACGACGACATCTCACCCCCATCGATTATCCGCCAATCCTCCAATTCACATCTTACTACTCGGCTGATCACTAGGATCTCAAACAACAAAATGGGTCTCCCTGAGCCAGCCCCTTCAATGAGCCCAAATGGCGTTTCATTCGATACAAGAGACGTCCACGACAAGAAGCAGAAGAGGGTGAACTTCGCTTTGGTCGAGATAACAGAAGAAACGGAACACCGCCCAGAGACGATTCGAGTTCAGACTTGGCCAAGAGCTGTTGCCGACAAATCAAGAGAGATCGAGCTGGATGTGGAGCCAAATATTCATAGGCCTAAGGGAAGGGTTGTCGAGAAGGGAGGCATCGTGAGCTATGTCACGGGGGTCTTTACTTATGTGCGCAACTTCAGTTTGTTTCCGTTGCATCATTACTAGGGGGATGTCTCTGAAAACTTGTATTATAATTGGGACTGACGCGGCGCGGAATTGATTTGTTTCTTTCGTTTATTTCTTCCTTTTGTTTTTCACTTTTCCCCCCCTCAAGGACAGCACAGGCAGCACAATGTCGTCGGGACCGGAGGGCAGCTTTGACAGGGAATACGTTACTTGAATTGCAAGTCTAGATACCATATTTCATGAGACCGAGGGGTGTTGGCACCTCATTCAGCTTATGAATCCGTGCCTGAACCATCCGATGAACCCCTGAAATCAGTAGCCGCCTGTTGCATTGTCGTCCATTTGCAAAACTGCTTGCCAAACCAGATCTCCCTGGTGTCCGCAAAAATCTCTTCGACCTCCCTGAACTTGTCACCGATGGCCAGTATCACTCGGCCATTCCATCTCCCAGATTCTTTCAATTTATCTGGTGACTCTCGCCCGTGTACCTCCACTCTTCGGTTCTCACTCGCAACTGCTGAGAATACGAGGGCGAGAGCTGTTGATTCTGCGGTGTTGATGCCGAAGCCTCCCTTGATGAGCGGAACCGCGAATTCGTAGGGCAACATCTTGGAGATGGTAGCTCCCGCTGCGACGGCGTTGATAGTGATGTTATCTTCAGGGAGGACGTTGCGTAGAGACCTGATGATACCCACGTGCTTTGATTTGGTTAGTACATATGAGGTGGCGATATTACCTGTCCTCGAAGATTTGAGGGCTTACCGATGCAGCAGTGGCTGCGAACACGGGAACTTGGTAGTCCGGCCAGTATCCCGTCGACGCGCATGTCAGCACAATGCTTCCTTGTCTTCGGTGTTTTGTCATGTGGAACCACGCTAGTTTGACTGTTTCATGTGTCAGTATCTGCATTTGTTTCTGGAGAAACCTGCTCTAGGATAGGGTCACATGCAGGAAATGTATGAGAGGGAGATTGAACCTACTTGTGCTGAGAACACCACGGATATTGGTATCTAATTCAAGAAATTTCGGCTCCTTGAGCCGACCGTCCGAATCTAAATGGTTGACTAACAGTTCGTCATCAAGGCCGCCCAGTCCAGCATTTACAAAACAATAGTCAACCAAGTCAACTGCTGCAAAGGCGTCCGAGAGTTGGATCCAATCCCGAACATCTGCCTTGTGCACATGACATCTTGGCCAGTCTTGCAAGTCGTCATCGTCAGGGTCGGCAAGGTCAATGATATGCACGGTTGCGTTCTTCTCCAGGAGTAGCTTTGCCGTCGCAAGCCCAATACCCGAAGAACCCCCTATGGTTGCGGATCTCCCGTCAGCATACACGCATGTTGTTGCTAGTCTCAGACTAATGCATATGCGGGTTCCAGACGGCTTACCTGTTACAATGGCTATCTTGCCATCCAGAGCTGGTAGTGAATCTTTCTCGATATTGAGCGCTGACATTTTGGTCCACTAAGGGTAGGGTACTTTGGCAAAGAATTGTGTTCAGGTTTTTGAGTAGAAATCACTCGAGCAAGAAAATAATATGTATATATATATATTCAATTTATTTTACACGGATTTACTATAGATGACAGCTTGGATGATTACTGTACCTAGGTAGCCAAAAAGAAACCCCCCCCCCCCAAAAAAAAACCCATAATATACTTCTGACCGGAGGACATTTTGAGCCAAGAGAACCTCGGCCCGGTTTGATTTCAAATGCAGTCATCACAGTCAGCCCGACATCTGCAGCAAGGGAAGCGTAGCCCGGATCGGATAAAGGAAGCCGTTATCTGCATAATTGAGTCCGTAGGCAAGGGCAAGGAGGAGAAAAAAAAGTGGAATCTTCCAAACTATAAATCCAACGTCTGCCAAACGATGTTGCGGTGCCTGGGTGCCTGCAGGCTGTTATAGGAAGCTGGAGGTCGACGCACACGGGAGATCTCGTACCTGATGATATTCCCGGACAAAGTTTAATCCTCCTGTTGGGTCTGTCTGTACTTGGAGGCTCCAGTGATTTCCATGTTGAGCTGCAGGAGGAAGGAGGTTGTTATGTATGTAAATAGTGGCAGCGGGTCAGACTCGTGGCAATAATTAGTGATAGATCAGAAAATTCCAGGTTAATACGCGAGACCGCTTCTCGTGTTTGATAAACCAACGGTGAACCCGTCAATCCCGGGAATATGGCCCTCAGGTTCAAGAGAAAGCGAAAGTTTATATCTATATCATATAGGGGGAGATTATCGCTTTGCGTACGCCAAGTCTTGTCAACACGTGTTTCATGACCGAGAACCTGGGTTTGAATAGGGGACGGTGCGAATATCCACAACTTTACGGCCCAATTATCAAGGAGTGTCGTTGTTGGTGGAGAATCTTGATAGAAGGTGGGTTTTAACCAGGGCCAACCGATCTCCCGGGCTACCATATACCTCATGGCAAGAATCCAGATTTTCGGAGTCCGTGATATATCCAGGTGGCTTAGACTCAGTATTCAATACTGGGGTAATGTAATGCCTACGCATATACTCAGCGAATCAATATGAGCATGCTCACTGAGCCCCAGGATGGGAAGGTCTGGAACAAATTCAATATTATGATCTGTAGGAGGAAGAGCATTAATGAATTTCGCTTCCCACAAATCTTGTGACAAGGTTTTGTCGTGAAAGTGATCATCTCTAGATTTTAGGGGTAAGGATGATTTCTTGAATACCCTAGGGTACCTTCAACATGAGGCTAAAATGCATGACGGTTGCACAGTCAGACAGTATGTATACTAACGTACGTCGGAATATCAGAAGTGGCGATATCAACGTGTGGTCCTACTCCCTCAGAAGTGCAGATGGGAACGCTGCATGCAGGTTGTACTTGATCGTACTTTGGCGGTGAAGTGTTCTGGTTCTTTTCAGAGAGACAATATTGGATCTCCTCCAGCTGCCTGACTAGGGTGCGATTCAGACCACCATGGAAGTCAGCCGCCAATAAACGCGTATAAAGCCGTGAAAATCGATTTCTCTCATTCGATCACGGCGTGGTTATCACTGGAGACTGCGCGTGGCCCACGGTGGAGACAACTTCAGTCGGATAAGACCTACCATGAACCAACTGAAACCTTAAGTGATCAAGAACCGCACATGGCAAATTGGGAATCTACGGATATGACGAACGTAGCCGTCAAATTGTGACAGACCGGACACCCAAGTTCTCAAGCCACTGGCCCCTGAAAGTTGGGTGACAGGATTTCCGGGGACAGACCTGTGTCGAGATATAATAAAGGCAGATCTATGTTGAGATATAATAAATGCGTGACATCCTGGCTCTCCGAACCGTTGAATCTTTCCCCCGAATCCTACATTAATCATCCTTGTCTGTAACATCTGTGACAATGGGTCAGGCCAGCACGAAACTCCTCAGCTCACGGCGACAAAAGCCCCTGGGCGAGACACTTCACCCACTCATTACCTCTTTCACTCGCGATGTTGGCTATATGCCACCTTCCAAGATTGATCTCCTTCACCTTGAAGAAGCAGTCGAAAAGAGAGCCGCCCTCACAGGGGTTCCTTTTCTACCAGAGGATGATGCTCACTCTCACAAATGTTTAAAGACGGGACTGATCATCACTATCGTACGCATAACCCATATTGCTCGCATTTGAGCCAGGTGTCTTGTTATTAATACAGATTTGTCTAGAATGCCTACGCTGGGCACCCGTTTGAAGTTCAAGTGTATATTGCGACGTTCACGTGGCTTGTCTGTGTTATCGACGATGTTGCCGCCAACATGAGATCGGAACTGGAAACGTTCCAAGAACGCTTCTATTCCAATGAACCACAACCCAACCCCTTGCTTCAAGCCCTGGCAGATGTATTTAAGGAGACATACCTGCACTACGAGAACATTGTTGCCAACTTCATTATTGTCTCGTCCCTCTCTTTTGTCACTGCCAGTGTTTTGGAGGTGCGGCCAGAATTCCAAGACTTGACACCGACCAAGGGTGGTCAAAACTGGCCCTATTATGTGCGGGATAAGGGAGGCCTTCCAGAAGCCTATGGCTACATGATCTGGCCGAAGGCCCTTTATCCAGATATTAAACAGTTTCTGGTGAGTAGCCTGGCCCATTACAGTTGTCCCAGTGGGGTTTGGAGGCATCATGCATGTGACCGCAGATCTAACCTAGACTCATTAAACAGGAAGCTATATATGACATTGGTGTATACATCAACCTTACGAATGATATACTATCGTAAGTCCTTCTCTGAGTTCGATGTATCGTCCACAAGCTAACCACATCGTCATAGATTCTACAAAGAAGAGCTCGCCCAGGACAAGACAAACTACATAAGCTTGCGCGCAGGCTACGCACAAAAGGACAGCATCTCAGCCTTGAAGGACACCATAAAGGACTGTGTGGCGGCATATCGGCGAGCAACCATTGTTTTCGAGGGCCGCGACGAATATGCCGAGGCCTGGCATACATTTGCCATGGGATATATGACATTCCATCTGACGAACCCGAGGTACAGATTGGCCGAGTTTGGATTATGGGCACCGGCTATGGAATAAAGACGAGGTTTTCTCCACATTCTCTTTTTTTTTTTTTTTTTGCATTTCACTAGAATGATATCCTCAATATGTAACGAGGTTGGATCATCTGGCGTAGATGAAGCGCCTTGATCACTCCTCAAGGAAGGGCACCGGTCAAATGCGGTGGGAGTAGGGCGCTCCTGAGGTCGTTCAAGATTTCTGTAGTATTGGGGGTTCTTTTTTTTTTTTTTTGTACTTTCTTCTTCTTCTTCTTCTTATTCTTCTTCTTCTTCTTCTTCTTCTCTTTCTTCTTCTTCTTCACCGTATTATATATCCCTTTTAACAGAATACCATCACGCGTACTAGTATCCACCTGTCAGAGTAGTCGCCATCTCCTTTTTCGATTCAAATCGGACCAAATCGAGCAAGGTGGACACCACTAGTACTTAACAACCCTGCTAGTGGAGCCAATCGTGGAACTATACACTCCAGATCGCCAAAAGAAGGTGAAGGAAAAGTCTAAATCTCGAGCAACACGAACTTTCAGTTGTGAGGGTGGAACCCAGCGGTCTCACGGTCACAACAGTTCAGCCAGCAGTGGTGTGAGAGTGGCCCTTTAGTAGTTGTTCGTAAACGTTACAAGGTCTAATAGCGCAGCACACGTCCTTATACTATTCGGCCCGAAGTAGTTAACTCAGGTTCCCCTGATTGCGGCATGAGAGCAATGACTCGGAGAAACCGGCCATACCAACACATTACGATCAACTAACAGCCTGTTAGTTCAAACAAAACCAGTTTGCTTCCCTAGTATTCAAGCCACAAAGTGGATGAGCAATGATAATAGCCATATTAACGTCCCTCGGTAAGGAAAACTGCGCCGAGGCCTCTGACAGTAAGATTTACACGTGTCGTCAACAAGGTAACACACGTCGACCGGCGTATGCAAGCCACAGACGTTGTGCCAAGGTCCGGTTAAAAGAAATGGTTACGAAAGAAAAAGAAAAAAATGTAGCATGGAATGAATATATAGGTCGGTAAGCACTGGCTGACTCCTAGGGTAGCCAAGAGCAGACCATTTGCTGACATATCTTAGTATGGATACGATATTATGGCAATAGCCAAGGGTCGGCTCCGGGTATTAGTTTTCTTTATAGCGGCTAAATGGCAAACCGTTGAATTGCACTCGAAAGAGCTAGGCGATACACACCACGCGATGGACACATGGAAACCCGCATCAGTGGCTTTCAATAGTCAGGTAATCCACCCAACCCGAGCAGGAAACACCTGACCCACACCACGCATGCCTCCCCGGGGCCCCTGGCATCTTAAATATAGACGGAGAATAATAGGCTCTGATTGACAGAAGCAAAGTCTTGGGTGCGTAAAGAGCCACTGAGCCAAGAGAACAAGGAAGGGTGTTGTCCATACATGGATGCAATTATTCATGCCCGTGCCTAGTGTTAGAACAAGGAAGAGAATATCACGATTCATGGAAAGAAGCAGGTCTGGTTCTCCTTGACCATTGGAAGACTACTGAACCTTGGAAGAATACTATTGACAGCTGCTCCACATGTCTGGTTAGGTATAAAAGATGCCTTGGCCCGTATACAAACTTGCTGTCTAGTATCTCCGAGTAGAGTAGTTTTGTTTACTTATGCTCGTGGTCCTTTTTACTCTCCAGTCCAACCTTGAAACGGACGCCCCTACGAAGATGGGATATACCAAGCGCCTCGGAGCCGCTGTTGCGTTTGCAACGGGTCTTGCCCAGTCTGTGGCCGCGCTGACAACACATCAAGCCTGCCAGGAAATCGGAAGCAGTGTCTCTGACTCAAGCGCTGTAGTTATAACTGCATGCATGTCAAACCAATACCTTTTCTGTCTCAACGTTGAGGGAGCCAACGACGCTAACCATATCATCAGTGGACGCACGATTCACTGTCGATACCCACCATTGGTTCGCGTCCTCTAGCCAGGTTCCAACATGTGTCTTCGAACCAGGAACTCCTGAAGATATCTCCACCGCGGTAAGAATTGTGATAGTTTATTATTCTTTCTCGCTGGGCAGAGCAACCCAGACGGCTCACTGTAGAGTCAGTCTTCTTACTATAGCACATATACTAACAATTCCGCGGAAAAGATCAGCCTGATCGCAGAAAATGATATCCCCTTCGCCCTACAATGCGGTGGACACATCTCCAACCCTGGTTTCTCGAGCACGACCGGTATTCATATCGCACTTAAACGACTGAACCAGGTCATCATCTCCGACGACCGATCGACCGTAGAGATCGGCATGGGACTTGTACGTTTTCATTCTCCACTATTTTATTTACTTCTTAACGCCTCACAACTAACCCTACCATTATAGACCTGGGCTGAGGTATATCAGCAACTCGATGGCACTGGTGTTAACGTCGTCGGTGGCAGAGTATCCGGACCGGGTGTCGGAGGCTTGACCCTCGGTGGTGGATTTTCCTGGTAAGGTCTAACACAGCACTTTTTCTGATGTAGCAAAAAGCTGACTCCGGTTTAGGAAAACTAATCAACACGGTTTGACCTGCGACACTGTCCAGTCCTACAATGTGGTTCTGCCGGTAAGTTGCTGATATTTCCTACTCATTTCTCGGTGGTACGGCATGGCTGACAGACACCCCTTTACGCTCGCAGAATGGAACAATCACTACGGCGTCCAAGAACACCAACACCGACTTGTTCTTTGCCTTGAAAGGAGGCCTAAATCGCTTTGCTATTGTTACCTCCGCGGTCTACGCAGCACATACACAGCCACTCAAGATCTACGTACGATGTTCCACTATCTGCAGACGCCCCACCGTGCGCGAACTGACATTGAAATATTAGGGCGGGTCCAAGTTGTACACACTCGACAAGTTAGATGCTCTACTGAACGCCACTGTGGCGTTTTCCAACACCAACACTGACCCCAAGGCTCAACTGATCATGACAATCGAGGGACTCCCATTGCTTGGTGTCATTCCAGTAGTCATTTTCTTCTACGATGGATCGAATCCAGGCGACAGCTTCGCCGCGTTCGACGATATCCTGCCAGCCACCGACACGGTTCTGGTACAGTCGTTCTCAAGCTTCGTTGCTGGGCAAGCGACCGAGCTCCTGTCATACAACCGGGGCACCTCGCATACGACCTCGGTGTCGGCGATAACACCAGCACTTGTGGATGCTGTCAAGACCCAATTGGAGGTATGTTGACAATCTTCATGCAACTAGTTCTCTCCGACCGAGTGAATATTGACGTTCAACATTTAGGCCCTCGCGGCAGCGCAACTCCTCCATGGAGGCGCGCTCGTGACCTTCGACGTCGATCCGTTCCTCCAATACGGGCAATACGCCACTGATAGCGCGTATCCCCATTCGGACTCACCCCTTCCGGTAAGCTCATCTCTTCCACACACAGAGCCTCCTCTCCTTTCGTCTCTCGTTGTCAGATAATACCCTTTTTTTTATAAAAAAAACCCAAGTCTGGGCCCACTAACAATCAATTTCAATCACAGATCAGTCTTTACACTGCCTGGGACCTGTCAACTGACGATGCCTTCTGGCAAAACGCCACAAAGGCGGCCATCGCAAGTATCAAGCAGGTTGCGGTGGAAGAAGGCATTTACAGCGATAGCTTCACGGCATACCCGAACTATGCCATCGCAGGCACGACCGCCGAGGAGCTCTATGGAGCTGTGAACGCGGCCAGGCTGAGGACCATCAAGAACTCTATTGATCCGGATCACGTGATGGAGCTGGCTGGTGGTTTCACTATTGTCTAAGATATGACAAGTTTAGAGTGGATACAAAAGGCTGGGAAGCCCTGGAGGGGGTAAACAAAATTTGGGGGAAAATGTTAGGGCCGGGGAGAATGAACGTATGAAGACGACACAGGGATGAGTTGACGAAGCCCATTTTATATTATGCTTTAATTTTCTTTCGAATTTGGAAGATAATCAATTCCACTTCGTTGATACCTATAAGTTGTTATAAGGAATTGTTGCGGTTACGGCTGTCGCACAGCCGTACCTTCCCGTTAGGTCTTTCCTTCTAGTAGCACTTAGCTATTTCCTTTCTAGCGTACCTCCTAGGGAGGGAACTTAGAGATAACAACAACAAATATATAAGCTATTTAGATAAATCGTACGTACGAACAGAACCCTACTAATACTAATCAGTAGTCGTAGGCACTATAGATTTATAAGGTAGAAGAGACTAACATCTATAGATTTCCCTAATACGAATTATATCCTCTATACCCGTTAAGTGCTAAATAGCGATAAGTTATCTCTATAGGCCTCCCTAACTATCAGACCCCTAGATAACCGTTGCGAAGACTAACTAAAGATCGTAACATTCCCTATCCTTATATTCGTTACACTTTAAACGGTAAGCGTTAATTACGTAATCGCTAAAACCTTATTAATTAAGACGATATTAAAGCGTAGCCGGCGAAGCCTAATACTAAAGCGCAGCGAACAGATACCTTGCTTCTTTACCTCTTTTTCTCTTTAATCTTTTCGTTAAGACCTTTATTTTACTACCTTTATTTTGCTACCTTTATTTTACCTAATATTGCGAGAGCCGCAAGCTATTAATCACGATTTTCTTTTACAAGAGCCGCAAGCCGTTACTATTAATCACTATTTTTCTCTTACAAGAGTTATTAATTACTACCTTCCTTTACAGCCTTTTAATTACTTTTACAACCTTCTCTATATTATATTTCTTTACGAGAACCGTCGATAATTATAGCAGAAGCCGAAGAACCTATCCTTATTAGAGGATACTAACAAAGTGGCTAGGGTGGAGTATTACCCCCCTGTCCCCTTCTTATCGTGCCTGCGGCGGCTATATTAAGGAGCCCTAAACCCCCTTTATAGAGTAATAAAAAAATATAGTATTTTTCTTCCCTATATTTAAGCAAACTAACTTTAATACCTTCGTTTTATATTTCGTAGCGCCCGTTAGCCTACGCCCCTTATTAGAGTTCGCCGTATACGCGCTATATATATTATAGTAAGGGCGCTCTGCCGCTTTATTATTTAATATCTACCCTATAAATCGAATATAGGTTTCTTCGGCTTTATAATAGAGTATTTGCTCGTTAATTAAAACTATATTATATTAAAAAGAGCCTAAGAAGTTCGCTATTACTAAAAACCACCTTTTATAATAGCTTTACTTATAACTATAAAACTAGCCGGAACTAATACTTAGGGCCGCCCTATTATAGGGAAGTAAGATTAGGGAAGCTCGGAAACTAATTATAAGGAAGCTAGAGATATAATTAAACCTATTTTTATAATAGTTTCGCTCGTAATTATAAGACTAGCCGGAACTAATGCCTAGGGCCGCCCTGCTATAGGGGAGTAAGATCGGGGAAGCTCGGAGACTAATTATAGGGAAACTAGAGAAACGACCCTAGATTTATATTTTCTTTATTTTATTTCTTTTATTTTCTCTAATAACGTAAGACGAGGATAAGAAGGTTTAGAAAGGAGACTTAGCGTTAATATAAAGTACTAGTTAGAACGCGAAACGTAGAATAGAGTTAAGTATCGCTAAGGGAACTTAGCGGTCTCGGCTTTATACGGAAACTTTCGCTTTATTCGAGGAGAGAAGGAGAGTTATTAGGGAGAGCCGAGAAGCGGGGTTAGAAAAAGTAAGGTTATCGCTAAATATAAGAGTAAGTATAAGCAGAAGGAAATACGATATCGGAATAGCGGAGATATAAAGCTATAAAGCTAAAGTAGAAACTATTAGTAGTTATAAGTATACTCCGGGACTAATTAGTATAAAGTAATTCGTTTAAGAGAAGGACTCCTTTAATAATTTATTCGGAATTATATTAGAAAGTTCTAGAGAAGGTTAATTAAGCCCGTTCTATTATCGGGAGTTAAACTAATAGCGATATAGTTATTAAAAGTAGTTAAAAGCATCTTAAGGTTATAAAAGCTTCTTTTATCTTCCTACCCTAAGTATTATTAATTACTTCCTATATTACCTATTACTATAAATCTATTTTAATTATATCTCTACCTTCCTATCGAGCGTATTAAGCTTTAATATCGTTTACCCTTACTTATTAAAATATCTATTTCCTAACCGAACCCCCTATCGATATAACCTATAGGTTACCCCCTATTTTACCTATTATATTCTCGGTCCTATTTAGGGGCTATATATAGTAAAGTTAATTATACTAGTAACGAAGAGAGAAAAGCTAACTTAGATAAAAAGGTTAAGCCGTTATTAAAGAAAAAGAATTATTAAAGAAAGAAGTAAAGGCTTTTAAAAGTTAATAATAAGATATCTCTCTAAAGATAGCTAGAATTAATTAAAGCTAAAGGTCCTAACTTTACTCTAACTTTTAAAGTAAATACTAGCCCTAAAAATACTTTCGATTTAAAAACTAAGGATAAAGCTCCTAATTCTCGGAATAATAGCTAATCTACCTTATTAGCTTCCCTACCCTTCGGTATAAATATACTTAGTCCCTATACCTAATCCTTCGCTTTAATTAGTTATAACTAAACTAATCCGGGTATTTATATTAACTATCCTTTTATCCCGATAATCGATTACTTAGAGAGCTTTATCGGCCCCTTTACCGGGTATAATATTACCGACTACCTCGAATACTACGCTAATATTAAAGCTATAATATTTATCCCCGACTTTATAGCCTTACTAATCCTTAAGATACTAGTTATTTAACCCGAAATAATAACGTCCTTAATAGTAGCTACTTTAAGCGCTACTACTTAGCCCGAGTAGGAAGAAAGAATTAAGCTAGCTTACCGTTTATATAATCGCTCTTAAATATTTACCCCGGCTTAAAAAAAGCAGCACTTCTTAAATACCTATATAGTTAATAATACCGAATCCCTCCGAATAAGTATTTTAATATACGATAATATCTTTATAAAGATAAGAGTAAGAGATTTATAGGGTTATTCGGAGTTTTAGGATAAGCTTCCTTCTATTTAGATAAAGCGACTTTAATTTAAGTATCGGATTATAAAAGCCTCGGTTTAATCCTTTATATAGCTTAAGCTTATAGAAGCCCTTTTAAAGACTTACCGAAACGCTTAACTTAAAGAGGATTATAACCGGAAGGCTATAAATATAGTAAATGCGTCTATTCCTTTTATACTTAAACGCCTTTAATACCCCTACTTAGGTTTCTAGCTGCCGGTAGTTCCTATTTAGCTTTCGAACCTAGGTTATTAAGCGCTAATCGTTTAGCTAAAGCTTATAGCCCCTTTAATTAATCCCCCTCGAGCCTCTTTAATACCCTAGCCCTCTTCTTAAGGTCTTATCTTATAACTACTCCGAATTATAGCTAAGTAGGATAAAACGTAAATTAAGATCTTAAGAGGGGAGATTAAGAGCTTAACGAAGAGCTTTAAGGACCTCCGGATTAATACAGCTAAAATCGCTAAAAATATTAATTTAATTAGGGAATAGGGTTACTATTTAGCTAAAAAGCGCGTTAAAGCTATTAAGAATAAGCTTAGAACTATTTAGCCTAATTCTAGCTATATTTATATCTTACCGAACCTTAATAACGTTATAGCTAATCTTCTAAAAGGGGAAAACGTCTCTTTAAAGGACTGTAAAGCTCTAATTAATAAGTATAAGGCTAAAATTAGTACCCTAAGAAAAGACGGTTCTATTTAGATATATTATAGTTATAGTTCGATTAAATATATAGCCCGTTACTACTTAGATTACCTAATACTAAAGAACGTAGGTATTATCTAATATAAAGATACCGAAAAGCAGGTTATTTCTCTTAATACTAGAGCGGATATAAAAGAAGCCCTTAGATTTATAGTTAAACCTAATTTATTTAACTAAGCGAAGGTTATAGTAAACTAGGGTATTATCTTATTATACCTCGATTACTACTAAAACTTTATCGATAAAGGCTAGGATTATATACCCGGAGTTTAAGCCTATTTTAAGCTAATTAAGTATAAGCCGAAGTTTAAGGGAAATACCGCTCTAGTTAAGAATAAAGTACTTTATAAAGCTATTAAAGAGACGCCTAGAGTTAGCTCGATCTAGCTATCTAAAAAGGCTGTAATACTAAACCTAGTTATAAAACCCGAACCGCTTCTAAGTCTAGTTTCGCTTACTATAAGTAACCTAGCTATAGTTATAAATATTAATAGCGAGGCTATTTAGGCTAAAGTTAATAAAAACGCTGTTAAAAAGCGAAGAGTAGATAGGAGGACGATTAAGATTCTAGCTGCGGATAAGGATAATCGAGGTTCTATTTAAAAATTAATTTATATCGCTACCGATAAAGGCTTAGAAAAGAAAAAGAAGGCTAGGTTTAATTAGAAGTCTAAGGATATAGATAGTAAGATAAACTTCGGAAAAGTATTAATTAACCGATTCTTCTATATACCTAAGGGATATACTTAAGAGGAGATTTTCTAGCTACGCCCTAACCTTAGCTAGTATATTATTTACTATATCTAAGCTATCTAAGACGGGGTAAAGAAAGTAGTTATAGTTAATTATAAAGAAACCTCTAAGCCTAGGAAGAATAGAAGTAGCCCTACGAAGATCTCTAATATTAAAGTAAGCCCTATCGAGGAGGAGACTCTAAAATAGATTAATAAATAAGCTGTTAAGAACTTCCTTTAATCCGATAACTAATACGAGTATTTCCCTAGGGTTAATATAATTAGGGCTTATCTTCGTAAAAAAGTATTTAATATAGATACCCGGTTCGATCGACTTTAAAAGAGTATCTATCCTATATATTTCCTTACGATTAGAGTCGGTAATTTAGGAGCGAAAGGGAAGCCTGTAATAATCGATAGCGGAGCTGAACTAAACCTAATCGGAGCTAATATATATAACGAGTTAGGTTTTCCGGTATTAAGGATAAACGTTACCTCGAGAACTTTTAATAGTAGGAAGATAGAACTCTTAAGAGTTCTAGAAACTAATATCTTTATTAGAGGCTATACTAATTAAGTCGTCTTTTACGTTATAGAAGATAAAGTTAGGAAGCCGAACTACGACGTACTCTTAGGAATGCCGTTTATCCTATAAACTAAGCTTACCCTAGAATACTTAACCGATAGCCTTCTTAAGGTAAACTTTCTTTTTAAAGGAGCTCGAGTAGTAGCTATAGTAGGAGGAAAGCTAAAGAATCCTATTTAGTTTAATAATAGCCCTGCTTAATCTAGCGAGGTTACTAGAAAAAACTAACTACTAATAGTAATAGTATTAAAGGACGAAGGGCTATTAGTAGTAAAAAAGTTCCCGCCTAGGTTTCCGATTAACTCGAACTAGGTAATATACCCGTCCTCTCGCTAAGCGAGGAGGATATCCCTACCTTTATTTATTCTATTACTATTTTAGTTAGGATAGAACTAGCCTTTTTATATTTAGAACTCTAGTTAAAGGAGAGTTATAGCTGCTTTTACGGCTAGTATAAGAAGAAGAAGTAATAAAAAAGGGGGAGAATTTAACCTCCTTATTAGAAAGAAACTCGCTAAGCCGCCTACAGAATAGTCTATATAGTTAATACCCTCTATAAGGCCGTAGCCTATAAAGTAAAACTAATTAATAATTCGAACCCTAATAGATCTATACTAGACGGCGATCCTTTATAGAAGATTAAGCGTATAGAAATAATTAAGAAGAAATAGTTAGAAATACCGCCTTTAAAGTACGATAAATAGATAGAGCTAAAGTTCTCGGATCTTAAGCCCGGCACGCGCCTAATAGGCGAGAAATAAGAGAAACTTATAACTAATAATTATAATAGGATAACTTTAAAGGAAATTAATATATTTAAGTATATATTAATTAGTCGAGAGAAAGCTATTACTTAGGATTAGTCCGAGATTAAAGAGATTTATAAGAATATAGCGCCCCTATAAATTATCCGCACCGTTCTATATAATATCTTCTAGTTTAAGAATATCCCTATCCCCTATACTCTTAAGCCTAAGGTTTTTAACCTACTTAAATAAAGAGTCGGATAGCGTATTATCGAAAACGCGTATTCGTCGTATAGAAACCGTTAATTTCTAATTTAAAAGAAGGATAATAGTCTCCGGCTTATTAACGACGCTTAGAAGTATAATACCTATATAGTAAAGGATATATTTATACCTTTAGCTATTAATTAGTTCTCGGAGGAGTTCGCTATATATAAGGTTTTATCGTTACTCGATTTCTTCTCGGGATATAACTAAGTTAAGCTTTACCCGAATAGCAGAGATATTATAACCTTTACTACCCCTTTAGGACTCTTTAAAATATATACCTTACCGATAGGAGCGACGAACTTAATTACTTAGTTTATACGTATTATAGTATATCTATTATACGATCTAATACCTTACGTTTATTAAGCTTTCCTTAACGATATCGCAGTTAAGGGTCTAGAGACGACCTATAACGATAAGGTATTCCCGGAGCTTCTAGGTATCCGAAAATATATTACGGAGTATATTAAGAATATTAATTAAGTCCTTTTTAATACCGAATTAGCTAGCGCGATAATATCGGGTATTAAATCTAAGTAGTATAAAAAGAGGGTAAATATTATAGGATATATCTATAGATCGGTTAAGAGATCTCCTTAAGTTAAGAAGATCTAGAAGATAAAAAGATAAATTACTTATAATAACCTTAAAAATATCCGAAGTTTTTTAGGGATAGTAGTTTATTATAATTACTAGATCTAGAACTTTATAATCCTTACCCGACTACTTTATAACTTAATAAAGAAAGATACCCCGTTCGTATAAGGTAATACTTAAAAATAGGCTATAGTAGACTTAATTAAAGCCCTAGAGAGTAAACCTATTATTATAGGTATCGATTATAGTTTAGGGGGAGGCTTAATTATCTTAATAGTTAACGCTAGCCTAGTCGGCTAGGGCGTAGTTCTAATATAAGAGGTCGATAGAAAGCGGAGGCTAGCTTGGTTCGAGAGTAGCTTATAAACTAGTACTAAGTAGAGGTATAACGCTATAAAAAGGGAATATTAAGCTTTATTATACTCTTTTAAGCGATTACAATAATACCTATTTAAGTACTATTTTATCTTAGAGACCGATACCCGAGTTTTAGTAGATTAGATTAATAGAAGAATGTTTAACGTCCCCGGAGCTTTAATTAGCTAGTGGATTATAGTTATTAAAATCTTTAACTTTACTATTAAATATATCCCTAGCTTTAAAAATCCTATAGCCGACGCGCTCTTATAGCTACTTATTTCCGAGATGCCGGAGGTAGACTTAGAAGGAGACTTAGATAAGTAGTATAATACTTAGATTAATTCTATTCCTATAGAACGGTTCCTAAATCCTAAGCTTAAATAGTTTAAGAAGTCGTTAGAGTTTACTAGGTTCTTTATAACTAGAGTAACGCCGCTTAATATATTAAGAAAACGGTTTATAGCGTTTAAAAAGGAAGCTTTATAGTACTAGGTTATTAATTACGCGCTATAGCGACGAGAGGAAGGCAAGCTACCCCGGAGGCGGGTAGTCGACGATCCGGAGCTCTATAAGAAAATCCTATAGGATTATTACGCTAAGTTTAGCTATAAGGGCTATAATACGATTATTATAAGGATCCGAGGCCTTTATTTTTAGGAAGGGCTTTAGATAAATATAGCTAAAGCTGTTAAAGCCTATAAGATCTATAGCTTATATAGTTTTAAGACTTATAGCGAAAGCGTTTATCCTATTATTCCCGGAAGGCCGTTCGAAAAAATTAAAGTTGATATCTAGTATATATTAAACGACGGGGGATATTAATATCTTATAGAAGCTAGGTATAATTTAACCGGATACGTTATTATAAGACCTATAAGGAAGAGCGATATAGCTATTATAAAAAGATTCTTTATTAAGGATATCCTTTTCGCTTATAAGTGCCCTATAGTTATTAATATTAATAGCGGGTTAGAAAATAAGGTAAAGTTTGCTTTTATTATCCGAGGACTTAGAATTAGGCTTATTTAAGTTTCTCCCTATAATCCTAGAGTATAGGGTATAGTAAAAGGGGGATATTTCTCTATTACTAGCGCTATTACTAAGCTCTCTTAAAGGAGACTAGTATAGAGGAAGTATCTAAAGCTCGCTCTCTTTACCGACCGAATATCTTTTAAGCGATTATACGGATATATACCTTTTTACCTAGTTTTCGGGTAGAAGCTGCTTATACCTTTAGAAATTAAAGTCCCGATATAGAGGGTAGTTTTATAGCGACCGAACTAGAGCCCGGAAGAAGCTCTTTAAGCTAGGTTAAGAACTATAGCTAATTAAAAGGAGGATGTTTAAGCTATTATCGAGGCTATTACTAAGTATCGGAAGCGGATAGCCGATAAAGCGAACTCTTATAGCCTTATCCGGAAGAACCGCTTTAAAATAGGTAATATAATACTAGTCTATAACTATATTAGAAAGATATTTTACTTAATAGTTATAAAGATCTTATATCGTTAAAAGGGTCTATTTATTATTAATTAAGTCTATAATAAGGGGGCCTACGGGTTACGAACTATAGACGGAATTAAACTTAAAAGGATATTTATAGCCCGGAACCTTAAGAAGTTTATCCTCGATAAGAAAGGGATCTAGTAACTAGATATACTAATATTATAAGAAGAAGACTCTAATTAATCCTAAAGCCTAACCGATAAGCTAACCTTACTTTAATTACCTATAGTAAAGGGAGTTCCCGAAGGCTCTGTAAAAGTTTATAAAGAGAAGGCCGGATCTACCGATACTTTCTAGGTACTTAAGCTCTTAATCCCCGATTAACTAAGTATATCTAGTCCTACTTATAATACTTAAAACTAATCTCTTACGGAAATTCCTATCCTTAACGTTCTCGATATAGGGGAAGAGGAAGTTAAAAACGGAAGTAAAGAGGAACTAAAGGCCGATAAATATACGGGACTAAAAACGTAAATAGTAGTAAAAGAAGCCGCTAAGATATATAAAGCTAAGTAAGATAATTAGTTTATTAAGATTCCTATATAGAGGCTAGGTAAAGACGGCTTCCTAATTATATTATTAACCGGTAAATAAGAGGATAGTTAAGCTTTTCTATTCCGATTAATAAGTTTTCCTTACTTAATTTAAGTATTTTTTTCTCTAATAGTTTTTTTTCCTTCTATTTACTTTTATTTACTTTCTTCCCTTCTTATTTTCTAGTTAATTCCGAGTTCTTTATATTTTCTTTCCTATCCCTTATTTATTTTTCTTTACTTCTTTCCTTATTTCCCCTCCTTTCTTCCCTTATCTTACCCTATTAGCTTTAATATAATTAGCTTAATTTTCGTTCCGCTACTGCAAGTTATATATACTGCAGCTATAACGGCCTATAATTAAAATATAAGTACCGATACAGAGGATATAAGGATATATATCTAGTTAATAATAGTAGTTATAGGAAGAAGATTATCTAGCTAGTAGTATTTATAATCCTAAGAGTAGCCTTTTCGTCTACTTAAGGCTGCTAAGGGAGGAGAGCCCTAGTAGCTAGCTAGGTAACCGGCTAAGGAGGAAATAATAGATTTATTCCGAGATAACTACCTATACCCCCCTAAAAAAGTTTTTTTTAACTAGCCGAGGTCTTCTATATATACGCCTCCCGAAGCCTATCGCTTATAATTAATCCTATTTCCGGTTAAAATTTAAACCTAGAGATTAAAAAGACCTAGGAAGACGATTTAACTGCCCCTACTTAAGAAAATATCTATCCCCTTTTATCCCCTAGCTAATTAGCCCTATCTAATACGTTTAGCTAGCGCCTATTACTATTACTTAATTCTATCCTCCTCCTTAGCTAAATCGATTAGCACCTTAGGAGTTCCTTTTAATTATTAACCCTTAAGGACTTTAAATAATTAGTAAGACTAGAGAAAGGGTTAGTATTAGTATTTTACTAATCGATTAGGTCTAAATAAGTACTTACCGGAGCGGCTCTTCTATAAATATACTTATATACCTAATTAAAGGGAAGTTAGTTCTAAAATAACCCCTAGTAGTAATTATAATTAGCCCTAGCTATATAAAAGATATAATTAGTATAAGTACCCGAATAGATAGATAGAAAAGAGAGATACTCGAGGAAAGGGCTATTTATAAAGGATCTCTTTTTCTCTCCTATTTCCTTATCGATATACTCTATAAATAAAGTCTTAAATCTCGAGGCGTAGTAGTTATAAGGCACTAAGTTATAATAGCTAAAGATAGTAATAAGGAAAGCCTGCTATCGAGCGTTTTTAATTAATATACGTTAGATATATTAACCGAAAGGCCTTCTACCTTCGAGATAGAGAACGATAAGTTAAAGATAATAGAGATTTCGCTAAATACTATTTATAGCTAGGTTAATAAGTATCGAAAGATCTATAAGTTTCTAACGGGAGACGGGTTCCTAGTAAATATAAAGCTAACTAGCGTTACCTTTAAAGCTATAGAACCTAAAGGCCTTAAAGAAAGCTCTCTATTAGTTTAAAATAAAGAAAAGATTATAAAGAGGCCGAGGAGTTTCGTAGCGAGAAAGAAGCTAGGTATTATTATTATTTATAAACCGTTAAAGAGGCTGGTTTAAGTAATAAAGACTAGGCTAACTATCTATAACGAGTCCTAGTAAAAGGGGTTACTTAATATCTGCTAACGAGCTTCGCTAAGGAGTAGTTATAATAGCGAGGAAGAGAAGAGTTAAAGTTAAAGGTTTAAAATAAGAAAACGGAAAAAGAGAGCTAGGGAGGATATAAAAAGAATAACTGCTAAAAAGAAATAATAAGAGGTAAAGTAATTAAAAGCGTTTAGAAAGAGAAGGAAGGGTAATTACCCGGGTTACCGTTTATACTAATTACCGAAGATAATAGCTATTATTACTTAAGAAAGTAAGTATAAAGATTATATAAATTACTCTCGTTTACGCCGATTTATAACCTCTAAAACTTTATTATTTACTTATTTTAAAGCTACTTAGAATTATTCTTAAATTCTTTTCCCCTTTATACTATCCCCCTAACCTATACTTTATACTTTTTATTAATATTAACTCTTTATTATTTCTACCCTTACCGTTACCTAAGAACTAGCACCTTTTATAATCCCCCTACTATATATCCTACCTAATTACTATAGATTCCTACGTATATATATAGTTAGCTGCTAAGGCGGAGAAAGCAATAGGTAAGAAACCCTTCGTCTATTCGGCTATTAACTAGCAGTTATCTAGTAGTAATCCCCTTAATAAAGCTTATATACTAAGGATTATTATTCCCCTAAAATATAATTTAAACTTAATTAAGTCCCGCCCGCCTTACTTTTATAGTACTATTATTCCTATAGAAGCGTATAAGACTCTAGTTAATCGGTTCTTTCCTAAACTAGAACTAAGGACCTTATATACCGATTATATCTTTAAGACTAACCCTTACCGCTACCTTCTAGCTCTCTACGATCTTTAAAGGTATATCTACTCTCGAGACGAACTTACGTTTAACCTTATACTTACTAGAATAAGGCACTTCGCTTAGTACCTCTAGAATAACGTATAAATTTATACGGAGAGAATAAAGACGGGAGATCGTAAAGCTATACTAACTATAACTACCCCCTATAGTATAGAATTAATTAGTTTTCGCTTTATCTTTTAGGTAGTAGAAGACTCGATAAATAACTAGTATAATCTTATATAGTATAATTAAGTTTATTAAAAGGCTTTTATTATCGATAGCTACTTAGGTAAAGTTATTACTAGTAACCCGAAGTATTAGAAATAAATATATAGCTAGATCGATAATTTAATTACTCGAGCTAAGCTATAAAAACCCGTTACGGAAGGAGTAATTGTAGTAGATAATATAAACCGACCTTTTAATAGATAATAGGAATCGAGTAGGTTTTTTATAATTAAGAACTTTCGAATATAGCTTTTAGAAAGTACGGAAGTCTTAAATAGGCGTAATTATATCGGGTATACCGATTAGATATAAGCTGGAAGTCTCTTTAATTTAACCGGCGAACCCTTAGTTAAGATAGTTAACCTTTACCTAAGAGCTTATACGAGGGAGCTCGGCTATATACTAGCCTATCTTCGTTAGCCCGAATTACTATTAATTAGCTTTAAAGAGTATAAGAAGTACTGCTCGTATATAGGCGAATACTACCCTAATACTGCCTTTATTAATTCCGGCTAAGTTTTACCTAATCCGAGTTCCGAAAACGACCTAGAGAACTTTTAAGGAAATAAGGGCTTTATTTATAGTAGCTCTATCTTCCGATTAAGTTAAACTCTTATAACGAGATAGTTAAGTATAGTATTAAACCGAAGTTTCTATCCTATATTTACTATAGATAAAGATAGGGTTATACCTTTAATTAAGGAAGATAAGAGGAATTTCTCGCGCTTACGATTTAGCGCAGCACTCTTTAAATAGCGCTAATCCTTTATCGGAGGAGGAGGTATAAGCTTTTTATCGCCGTTTATACTACCTAGAGAGTCTTTATCGGGTCCCTTTAGCCGGGAGGTTTTACGAACGCTATAGGGCCCTTTTTAGATCTCGCTATTTATTTCTAGACTTAATTAACCTCCTATAGAATAGGTCGGCTATTACGCTTTTTATAATTATAGGATTACTATCCCGAAGCCCCCTTAAGCTCTTAGGCTTCCTATCTAGGATAAGGCAGGGCGAGGTTAAATACTTATAACGGATACTATAACGAAGCCTAAGCTAGAGCCTAACTAGGTTAGTTTTAATTATACTAAACGATATAAAGTATAGATTATAGAAAAGGAAGCTATCGAGGTAGGAAATAGTTCTTTATAATAAAGGAATACTAGTACCTATTTAGGAGCTAGTTAAAGCCCCGGATAAGGAAGTAGCGGATAACGATTATAAAAAGGACTTAATTACGGTTAATATATATATATAGGATATATAATAAGAGATATAAAGGACTTACTAATTATATAGATATCCGGACTAAGGTTAATTTTTTTAGAAGGGCTTCTATATAGAACGAATAGCGTAATAGTTTTTAGTTTTAATAATAGTCTTTTTCTTTCTTCTCTTTTAGTTTTAATTAGAGATCCTAGATATTAACTATCTTAAAGCGTAGCTTATAGATTAAGCTGCTGGGGGAGGAATAATAAAGTAGCTAGGGTAGAGTATAACCCCCCTGTCCCCTTCTTATTATACCTGCGGCGGCTATATTAAGGAGCCCTAAACCCCTTCTATAGAGTAATAAAAAAGTATAGTATTTTCTTCCCTATACTTAAGTAAACTAACTTTAATGCTTTCGTTTTATATTTCGTAGCGCCCGTTAGCCTACGCCCCTCGTTAGAGTTCGCCGCGTGCGCGCTACATATATTACGGTAGGGGCGCTCTGCCGCTTTGTTAGCGCTTCCTATATATCTTTTATTGAGAGGGAGGTAAGAAACCGAGCTACCTGGAATAATATTAACGAGTTTATAGCGTAAAGTATAGGTTTTCTAAGTAGATATATTACGTTTACGATAAGCTTATAGTTAAAGTCCTAATCGTCCTTAAGGGTAAATTTAAATCGATAGGGAGTAGCGCTATATATCTAGCAGTAGTAGTAAAACTTTATAATAACCTTTAGAACTGCGTAATTAATATCGTGACTAGCGTTCCTAAGGAAGCGTGATAGACGGTTAATAGATAGGTGCCCGAAGCGCCTATAAAGATGTCGTAGCTCTATCTTATTAAAGAATGCGCCGGCTTCCGATTTTAATAGGAAGAACTAGGGGTAGCCCTATTTGCGAACTACTAGTATAGTTCTCTCTTTACCCTATTCGCCGGTTCGGACTAACTCGTTTATAGTATTTCTAAAATAAACGCCTAGTTTATCTATATCTTATACTAATAAAGTGGCCAGGGTGGAGTATAACCCCCCTGTCCCCTTCTTATTGTGCCTGCGGCGGCTATATTAAAGAGCCCTAAACCCCCTTTATAGAGTAATAAAAAGTATAGTATTTTCTTCCTTATACTTAAGTAAACTAACTTTAATATCTTCGTTTTATATTTCGTAGCGCCCGTTAGCCTACGCCCCTCGTTAAAGTTCGCTGCGTACGCGCTATATATATTATAGTAGGGGCGCTCTACCGCTTTATTATTTAGTATCTGCCCTATAAATCGAATATAGGTTTCTTCGGCTTTATAATAGAATATTTATTCGTTAATTAAAACTACGTTATATTAAAAAGAGCCTAGGAAGTTCGCTATTACTAAAAACCACCTCTTATAATAGCTTTACTTATAACTATAAGACTAGCCGGAACTAATGCCTAGGGCCGCCCTACTATAGGGGAGCAGGATCGGGGAAGCTCGGAGACTAATTATAAGGAAGCTAGAGATATAATTAAACCTATTCTTATAATAGTTTCGCTCGCAACTATAAAACTAGCCGGAATTAATGCCTAGGGCTGCCCTGCTATAGGGGAGCAGGATTAAGGAAGCTCGGAGATTAATTATAGAGAAACTAGAGAAACGACCCTAAATTTGTATTTTCTTTATTTTATTTCTTTTATTTTCTCTAATAACGTAAGACGAGGATAAGAAGGTTTAGAGAAGAGATTTAGCGTTAACGTAAAGTACTAGTTAGAACGCGAAATATAGAATAGAGTTAAGTATCGCTAAAGGGACTTAGCGGTCTCGGCTTTACGCGGAAACTTTCGCTTTATTTAAAAAGAGAAGGAGAGTTATTAAGGAGAGCCGAGAAGCGGGGTTAGGAAAAGTAAGGTTATCGCTAGATATAAGAGTAGGTTTAAATAAAAGGAAATACGATATCGGAGTAGCGGAGATATAAAGCTATAGAGCTAGAGTAGAAACTATTAGTAGTTATAAGTATACCCCGGGATTAACTAGTACGAAGTAATTCGTTTAAAAAAAGGACTCCTTCGGTAATTTATTCGGGATTATATTAGAAAGTTCTAGAAGAGGTTAATTAAGCCCGTTCTACTATCGGGAATTAAACTAACGGTAATATAGTTATTAAAAGTAGTTAAGGGTATCTTAAGGTTATAAAAGCTTCTTTTATCTTCCTACTCTAAATACTACTAATTACTTCTTATACTACCTATTATTATAAAATTATTTCGATTATATCTCTACCTTCTTATCGAGTATATTAAGCCTCGATATTATTTACCCTTACCTATTAAAATATCTCTTTCCTAACCGAACCCCTTATCGATATAACCTATAAGTTACCCCCTGTTTTACCTATTATATTCTCAGTCCTATTTAGGGGCTATATATAGTAAAGTTAATTATACTAGTAGTAAAAAGAGAGAAGCTAACCTAGATAGAAAGGTTAAGCCGTTACTAAGGAAAAAGAATTATCGAAAAAAGAAGTAAAAGCCCTCGAAGGTTAATAATAAGATATCTCTCTAAGGATAGCTAGAACCGATTAAAGCTAAAGGTCCCGATTTTGCTCTAGCTTTTAGGGTAAATACTAGCCCTGGAAATACTTCCGATTCGAAAACTAAGGATAAGGCTCCTAATCCTTAGGATAATAGCTAATCTACTTCGCCGGCTTCCCTGCTCTTAGGTATAAATACGCCTAGTCCCTATACTTAATCCTTCGCCTCGATTAGTCCTAATCCGATTAATCCGGGTATCTATATTAACTATCCTTTTATCCCGATAATTAACTGCTTAGGGAGCTTTATCGGCCCCTTTACCGGGTATAATATTACCGATTACTTCGAATACTACGCTAGTATTAGAGCTATAATATCTATCCCCGACTCTATAGCCTTGCTAATCCTTAAGATACTGGTTATTTAACCCGAAATAGTAACGTCCCTAATAGTAGTGTTTATAGTCCTAAGAGCAGCCTTTTCGTCTGCTTAAAGCTGCTAGGGGAGGAGAGCCCTAGTAGCTAGCTAGGTAGCTAGCTAAGGAGGAAATAATAGATTTATTCCGAGATAATTACCTATACCCCCTAAAAAAAGTTTTTTTCGACTAGCCGAGGTCTTCTATATATACGCCTCCCGAAGCCTATCGCTTATAATTAATCCTATTTCCGGCTAAAAATTTAAACCTAGAGATTAAAAAGACCTAGGAAGACGACCTAACTACCCCTTCCTAAAAAAATATCTATCCCCTTTTATCCCCTAGCTAATTAGCCCTATCTAATACGTTTAGCTAGCGCCTATTACTATTACTTAATCCTATCCTCCTCCTTAGTTAAGTCGATTAGTATTTTAAGAGTTCTTTCTAGTTATTAATCCCTAAGGACTTTAAATAATCGGTAAGATTAAAAAAAGGGTTAGTATTAGTATTTTACTAGTCGATTAAGTCTAAATAAATACTTACCGGAGCGGCTCTTCTATAAATATACTTATATACTTAACCGGAAGGAAGTTAGTTTTAAAATAACCTCTAGTAGTAGTTATAGTTAGCCCTAGCTATATAAAAGATATAATTAGTATAAATACCCGAATAGATAGATAGAAGAGAGAGATACTCGAGGAAAGGGCTATTTATAAAGGATCTCTTTCTCTCTCCCGTTTCCTTATTAATATACTCTATAAATAAGGTCTTAAATCTCGAGGCGTAATAGTTATAAGGCACTAAGTTACGATAGCTAAAGATAGTAATAAGGAAAGCCTACTATCGAGCGTTTTTAATTAATATACGTTAGATATATTAACCGAAAGGCCTTCTACCTTCGAGATAGAGAACGATAAGTTAAAGATAATAGAGATTTCGCTAAATACTATTTATAGCTAGGTTAATAAGTATCGAAAGATCTATAAGTTTCTAACGGGAGACGGGTTCCTAGTAAATATAAAGCTAACTAGCGTTACTTTTAAAGCTATAGAACCTAAAGGCCCTAAAGAAAGCTCTCTATTAGTCTAAAATAAAGAAAAGATTATAAAGAGGCCGAGGAGTTTTGTAGCGAGAAAGAAGCTAGGTATTATTATTATTTATAAACCGTTAAAGAGGCTGGTTTAAGTAATAAAGACTAGGCTAACTATCTATAACGAGTCCTAGTAAAAGGGGTTACTTAATATCTACTAACGAGCTTCGCTAAGGAGTAATTATAATAGCGAGGAAGAGAAGAGTTAAAGTTAAAGGTTTAAAATAAGAAAACGGAAAAAGAGAGCTAGGGAGGATATAAAAAGAATAACTACTAAAAAGAAATAATAAGAGGTAAAGTAATTAAAAGCGTTTAGAAAGAGAAGGAAGGGTAATTACCCGGGTTACCGTTTATACTAATTACCGAAGATAATAGCTATTATTACTTAAGAAAGTAAGTATAAAGATTATATAAATTACTCTTGTTTACGCCGATTTATAACCTCTAAAACTTTACTATTTATTTATTTTAAAGCTACTTAGAATTATTCTTAAATTCTTTTTCCCTTTATACTATCCCCCTAACCTATACTTTATACTTTTTATTAATATTAACTCTTTATTATTTCTACCCTTACCGTTACCTAAGAACTAGTACCTTTTATAATCCCCCTACTATATATCCTACCTAATTACTATAGATTCCTATATATATATATAGTTAGCTATTAAGGCGGAGAAAGCAATAAGTAAAAAACCCTTCGTTTACTCGGCTATTAACTAATAGTTATCTAGTAGTAATCCCCTTAATAAAGCTTATATATTAAGGACTACTATTCCCCTAAAGTATAATTTAGATTTAATTAAATCCTGCCCGCCCTACTTTTATAGCACTACTATTCCTATAGAAGCGTATAAGATTCTAGTTAATCGGTTCTTTCCTAGGCTAGAACTAAGGACCTTATATACCGATTATATCTTTAAAACTAACCCTTACCGCTACCTTCTAGCTCTTTATAATCTTTAAGGGTATATCTACTCTCGAGACGAACTTACGTTTAACCTTATACTTACTAGAATAAGGTACTTTACTTAATACCTCTAGAATAACGTATAGATTTATACGGAGAGAATAAAGATAGGAGATTATAAAGCTATACTAACTATAACTACCCCTTATAGTATAGAATTAATTAGTTTTCGCTTTATCTTTTAAGTAGTAGAAGATTCGATAAATAACTAGTATAGTTTTATATAGTATAACTAGGTTTATTAAAAGGCTTTTATTATTAATAGCTACTTAAGTAAAGTTACTGCTAATAACTTAAAATACTAGAAATAAATATATAGCTAAATCGATAGTTTAATTACTCGAGCTAGGCTACGAAAACCCGTTATAGAAAGAGTAATTATAGTAGATAATATAAACCGACCTTTTAATAGATAATAGGAATCGAGTAGGTTCTTTATAATTAAAAACTTTCGAATATAGCTTTTAGAGAGTATAGAAGTCCTAAACAGGCGTAATTATATCGGGTATACCGACTAGACATAAGCTGGAAATCTCCTTAATTTAACCGGTAAACCTTTAGTTAAGATAGTTAACCTTTATTTAAAAGCTTATATAAGGGAGCTCGGCTATATACTAGCCTATCTTCGTTAGCCCGAGTTACTATTAATTAGCTTTAAGGAGTATAAGAAGTACTACTTATATACGGGCGGATATTACCCTAATACTACTTTTATTAATTCCGGCTAGGTTTTACCTAATCCGAGTCCCGAAAATAACCTAGAGAACTTTCGAGGAAATAAGGGCTTTATTTATAATAGCTCTATCTTCTAATTAAGTTAAACTCTTATAACGAGATAGTTAAATATAGTATTAAACCGAAGTTTCTATCCTATATTTACTATAGATAAAGATAGGGTTATACTTTTAATTAAGGAAAATAAAAGGAATTTCTCGCGCCTATAACTTAGCGTAGCACCCTTTAAATAGCGCTAATCCCTTATCGGAGGAGGAGGTATAAGCTTTTTATCGCTATCTATACTATTTAGAGAATCTTTATCGGGTCCCTTTAGCCGGAAGGTCTTATAAACGCTATAGGGCCCTTTTTAGATCTCGCTACTTATTTCTAAACCTAATTAACTTCCTATAGAGCAGGTCGGCCGTTACGCTTTTCGTAATCGTAGAATTACTATCCCGAAGCCCCCTTAAGCTCCTAGGCTTTCTATCTAAAATAAGGCAGGGCGAGGTTAGATACTTATAATAGATACTATAACGAAGCTTAAGCTAAAGCCTAACTAAGTTAGTTTTAATTATATTAAACGATATAAAGTATAGATTATAGAAAAGGAAGCTATCGAGGTAGGAAATAGTTCTTTATAATAAAGGAATACTAGTACTTACCTAGGAGCTAGTTAAAGCCCCGGATAAGGAAGCAGCGGATAACGATTGTAAAAGGGACTTAATTATAGTTAATATATATATATAGGATATATAATAAGAAATATAAAGGACTTGCTAATTATATAGATATCCGGATTAAGGTTGATTTTTTAGAAGGGCTTTTATATAGAATAAATAGCGTAATAGTTTCTAGTTTTAGTAATAGTCTTTTTCTTTCCTCTCTTTTAGTTTTAATTAGAGATCCTAGATATTAACTATCTTAGAGCGCAGCTTATAAACTAAGCTGCTAGAGGAGGAATAATAAAGTAGCTAAGGTAGAGTATAACCCCCCTATCCCCTTCTTATCGTGCTTATAGCGGCTATATTAAGGAGCCCTAAACCCCCTTTATAGAGTAATAAAAAGTATAGTATTTTCTTCCCTATACTTAAGTAAACTAACTTTAATGCTTTCGTTTTATATTTCGTAGCGCCCGTTAGCCTACGCCCCTCGTTAGAGTTCGCCGCGTGCGCGCTATACACATTGCGGTAGGGGCGCTCTGCCGCTTTATTAATACGTAAAGAAGGAAGGGTATTAGGGCGTTAACTATATAGAAAGTAATATACCCGATGGGCGTATTAACTATAATAGCGCTAAGAGACGACGATTATAAGCCCTTACCGAATTTTACTAGGGCTTCGCCGGCCCGGGAAGTATCTAGTTCTATAGAGGGGTCTTCGCGATTTAGGGCTAGATATTAGTTATAGCCTGCTATAGAGAACTCGGTAGCGCTTATATTAGGAATAATGCCCTAGAATCTAGTCCGGGAGTATCGACCTTTAAGAGTAAACTGTAAAGCCGGAGTAAGGGCCTTCTTATCCTTATAGCTAATTTCCTTATTATTAGCGTTAATAGAAATCGAGTAAAGGAATACCGAGTTTATTAAGTATCCCGTAGCTTCTATCTTATTATCGTAGGGGTAGCCGCCGACGTCCTTATTATTCTTATCCGCCGGCAGCCCGTAAGCGACCTTATAGCCCTTATAATTAGCTAAAAAAGCTATAAAGCCTTTTTCGAAAACTAGCTCTCCGTTATACTTATAGTACGCTAGATACTAGCTCCTAAATCTCTGCCTCTTTTCTAGGGTATGCTTCGTAGACTAATAACCTTCCTTACTATATACGAAGTACTTCTTTCGGAAGGGTTAGCGTCGGCTGTAATCGTTGCCCCGGTAACGGTTATTACTACGATAGTTACCCCTAAAGTTCCCTTTAAAGTTTCCTCGGAAGTTAGGAGGTCGACCTCGCTAGCAGTTATTATTATATCGACGGTTAAAATAGTAGGTATTATTATAGTTAGGATCCTATTAGTTTTAGAGAAATTAATTATTAGCACTTCGCTTTAAGCTAAGTTCTAGGGACGAACGTAGGTCCTAGAAGAGCTTCTTATAGGGAGCTGCTAGTATATAGAGAGCGTACTCGAATTTTAGTATACCCTTGCAGGCTCTAATAATAGTTATTCTTAAGATCTTATCGCTTTCGTATCTAGGGCTAAGGGCGCGTTAGTATAGCTAGAGTTTATCTAATAGTATATAGAGAATATCTCGGGGGCTTTTATTAATATTATCTTTATCGTTTCGCAGCCGATTAAAGTTAATCGTCGTCTAGTTATTATAGTATTACTAGCGATTCGTATCCGTCTTAAAATAGGTTTTTAGCTTCGCGTACGCGGTAGCGAAGTCGTTAGATATACCGATATAGTTAATATAGTAGTGCTCTGCGCGCTTAGTAAGAATTCGCGGAAGGACGGCGTAAAATTAATCGGGTTCGATGCTATTATAGTAGTAGAGATTTAGAAAAATCCGTAGTTTATCGTTTAATAGATTATACGGCTCTCCGGTCTACTTCTTCGTAGGATCCTAGGCCTTTACGAAGGTTATAATTTTATCTGGATCTAGGCGCCTATTAGGTACTAGTTAAGGGGAGAGGGTCTTATAGGGGTTATATACCGCTATTCTATTAGCAGGGTATTCTAAAAAGAGTTTCGCTATACCCTGTTAATTATATAGCGTACCGGCTAGACTTAAGAAGTTCGCTGTTTATTCGTTTCCCTAGAGTATTCTATTTAGGTATTATAGGCGCTGGAATAGCGTGGTTAACTACTGTTACTATATAGGGGGAGGTGCTTAGTATTGTGAATTTAGTAGATTCGTAAGCGTAAAGTTCGGCTGCTACGATAGCTATAGTAGGGTTAGTATCTGTGCTAGCTGTAAATACGCGTATATATTTAGCTGTAAATTCTAGTTATTATCCTCGATAGTTTCGATTACGTTATTTAAGGTAGCCTAGGCTATTTGTAGTCGTAATTCTGCTTTGATTATCTGGGCAGATTATATAAGACGAATAGGATTTACGCCTAGTAGGAACTTCGCTACTCTATACTCTTTATTAGGCTATTTAGGGCACTTTTCTATTTTTATAACCTTTAGGATTTATAGTATAAAATAGCCTCTTCGTAGGCTAGTATAAATCCCTCTCTCTCGAAAAAACGTTTTTATCTCGTATCTCTAGTTTATCTCGATAAGCTTAAATATATCCGTATCCTAGCCTTTAAAGTCTTTTTAGAAGTTAACTAGAAGTTCTTTATCTATAGCCCGTCGGCAATTAAGGTCGTTTATAACCCTTATAGCGTATATAGTTACTCTTACTTTATTAAGGTTTTCTTTTATAATAGGAGAGATCTATAGGTTTTCGTCGATTACTTTCTAGCCTTCTTTACCTACGCGTAAAGTTCTCCGTATCTCCTCGATATAGCTTTAGAGTAAATTTCGTTCGGCTTTACTCGGAGGGGTCTCGGCGGGGGTTACTATCGTCGAGGTAGTTATAGAGAAGACGTTCCTGCGCTATACTTATCGACTAACTATTAGTACGTTTAAGACTATTTACCCGTAGATAGTAATCGCTTAGATTTTATAGCGTAGTAGTTTAACCTTTACTAGTTTCTCGTTACCTATAGATATAGTTCGATTAAGGAATAGGGTCGAGATTAATTAGTTAAGTAGGTAGGAAATCGAAAGTTAAGTTCGTAATCTTTCTAGGGAAAAGATAAGGTTGCGAGTAGTTTATAGAAGGAAAGTTTAAAGTTATAGTTATTTATAGGGAGGCAGATGTTTTATAGTCGCTTTATAAGTAAATTATCTCGTCCCAGGTAGTTACGGGACCGTCTTTATCTCGTAAATAGCTTTTAAGAGTAAATTCTAAGTTACGGTTAGCTATAAAGAGTAAATCTAGTAAGAAGGAGACTATATTTAAGTTAAAGAGGGTGATTTTTAGGGTTAAAGAGAATGGTTTTAGCGTGTAACTGCCTAACTAAGAGGCCTAAGGTCTCGAAATCTCGCGGTTTTCGCGGTTTCGTAATCCTAGGAGGGGTTTTCGTAGTTTCGGGAGGAGGAGGTTTTACAGTATCGAGGTTTCGGGGGTTTCTATCGCTGCGAGTAAGGTTATCGGCGATAGTTTCTGCGTAATTAAGGCGCGATTAATAAGGTTTCGCCGCGAGTAAGGTAATCGATAATAATTTATATAATAGTACGCGCCGTTAGGTTATAAAGCTTCTCTCTACAGATACGTATCGGCCGTTAGTTAGTTTCGAGTTATCGTAGTATATCGCAGCAGCGGCTTTACGATAGCTAGCGGTTAGGTCTCTATTCTCTTTTAGAAGTCTCTGTAGTAGATAGATATTTAATTGTAAACTTTAACCTTAGTATAGATCTCGCGACTCGTTCAGGCGCTAAACAGCCTGTAAAGGAAGTCCTAAATTAGCGGCCAGCGATCGCGAGAGCGTTTTATCTCTTCTTCCCTTACTATTAGAGATTGCTAGTATAATTACTAATTAGTATTAGTTAGGCTTTACCGTACGGTTTACAGAACGTACGAATCTATTATAAATATTATTTATTCGTATATATAGTAGTAGCTAAAGTCTAAGTTCTGGAAGCTATCGTAGGTGGCAGAAGTAACCCTATATAGGCTGGATTCTGCCGGCTGCTTAATGTTCCTTTGACCGCCTACCCTTTATAGCTTAGTGCCTAATCCACAAGAACTAATATATTTACGATAGCGTACCTAAAGATTAAAACGCACTTCGATATAGACCTTAACTACTAGCACTACTATATAGACTAGATAACGATAACGTTCGTAAAGATAAGAATATAGAACCCCGATAGCAGTTTATACGATATTTTATAAATTATACTCGATAAGCTATAATTATACTAACGGGTATTAGGACTAAACTACGCGGGAGAGGATAACCTGCGGATAATAGTTATTAAAGCTTATAGAGGCGTACTAGAGCTAGAAATAGCCCTCTTTAAGCCGGCACAACTATATAAAAAGTTATTTTCGGACCTAAGATCCGTAGTAGAAATGTAAATTAGTCGTACTACAGCGATTAACGTTATAGAAGATATCTAAAATTAATACTATATCGACTATCGATATAATAACTGCGAAAGACGATTATTGCGAAGCTTCCCTAGCCGAGGATTTAATAATAGCCGAAGCTTAAACTTCCGTCGTTTTAGCAGAGGAAATAATAATACTTGCAGAAACAGACTATAGAAAAAGAGATATTTTATATATAAGAAGGAAGGATACTAGTTAATTAAGCATCCTATAAACGAACGACGTTCGGCTAAAATAAGTTACCTAATATAATACGAATATAAAAGTCGTAAGGACGACTTTATAGCTTTCTTAAATAATTTTAAAGGTTATAAAATCGATAACGAGGACGAGGATAAATTCTATAAATACGATAAGGAAAACGATAATAACCGTAATACTAAAATATATTTTTTAGGTATTAATCTATTAGCTAACGAATCTTTCATCTATTAGCTAATAGGATACGATATCTTTAAGGCTAAAATAACCGTTGCAGCCAGCTAGTTTATCCTAGTTAATAGGTATAATTAAACCTATTTCTAAGGAATCCTACTAGATATAGGAGCCTCGATAGTCTCTATAGCTAGATATAAATAAGTCCTCGCTCTATAACGTTAAGATCTAAGTTATAAGATTAATACGATAACCGCAGGATCTACTCGAATTAAGTTTAGTAACGGGAAAGTTACTAACTCGATAGGTATTATAGAGGTAAACACTTTAATCGGATATATAAAGTTTTATATTATCGATACGTAAACGCTATTTCTACTCTATCTAGTAGATATAGACCGACTTAAAGTATACTATAATAATATTAAGGACGAAATAATTAGCTATAATAGTGCGATTACCGTACCGGTACTAAGAAAATAGGGATACCTATAGTTCTTCCTTAATAAGATAGCTAATACTATATACTTCCTTTTAGAGATAGAGATAAAGAGATTATATCGTCGGTTCGGATATCTAGCAATAGACCGGCTATACCGATTACTTAAGAAGGCTAATTATCCGGATATTAACAGATAAGCTATAGCAGAGATCGCAAAAGTATATTATTAATATTAAATAAACGCACCGGCGCTAAAACGTTTTAAATTTACTCTGCGTAATAATCGCGAATTTAACTACGAAATCTTAATTAACGTAATATATCTACTTAGCCGCCTAGTCCTTTATATTATAAACTAGGCAACGGCGTTCTAGGGTATAAAATTCCTAAAGTCTATAAGTATTAAAAATATATAATAAACCCTATATACGTTATAGATTAATACGTACTAGGGACTACCCGATATTATTACGTACGATACGGGTACGAACTTCGTATTAAATAAATTTCGCTCGGAGGCGTAGATAATAGGGATTATATATAAGCAGGTGCCCGTAAAGGTATACTAGTCTATTAGAAAGGTCGAGAGGTATTACTACCCCTTAAAACACGCTTTTAAGGTTCTATACGCCGACTTATATAGCGAAACGAGTAATAATACTATCCTGCAGATAGTAGTAAAGGCTATAAACGATACTATAGGACCTAACGGACTAATCCCTATACTCCTAGTTTTTAGCGCCTACCTATAAGTATCGTACGATTTACTACTATCGCAGGCGATGTAGAAACGGGCGGAGGCCGTATCTAAGGCTATAAAGGCTCTTAGGAGAATAATAGCAGAGCGGCAAGTACGCGACGTATTAAATATACGAGGAGGACCTATCGCTAATACAATATTTCTATTATAATACGATATACGTATATAGCGAGAAAAAGAAGGTTAGAAAGGCCGGTATAAAGTTATCTCTATCGATAGTTACGACGTAACCCTAGATATACTAAAAGGACCCGCTATATTCCGATCTATATCTATCTAGCAATATTATAAAGACGAAGAAGCTAAAGCCTAGCTAGACCTTATATTAAATCCTATACGACTATCGTTACCGGAGGTAAGAGATTCTATTACTATTATATTTATATCGAGAAAAGAAAAAGATAATTACGCTCTTGCTATTAGATTAAGGTAAAACGGGGTAATTATAACGCCTAGCCTGCCCTTTAAAGAATCCGATAAGGTGGAAATCGACGAACTTATTAGAAAAGGAGTTTTTAGATTCGAGAGATAGTCGCTAACGGGATATAGCGACTATCGTCTATTTAAATCCCGTATAGTACGAGAAATTAAGGGTAAAACTATAAAACTATACGAGAAATCTAGATTAATTATTTAAAGCTATAACGATAAAGAGAAAGACTCTATATTAACTTAAAGTTTAACGATTCAGCGTATAAGTTAGAGAACGATCATTATAATAGCGCTATTATTAATATATAAGGGTATATCTCTAATACTGCGAGATATTACCTAAGCCTATCCCTAATCGAAATCGGAGCTATAACGGACGATCCTTATAGAACTATTAAAAGAACTTAAGGGCAGATATCTATAGGGCATTATTATCAGAGTCGTTAAACCTTTATATAGTATCGCGGAAGCCGGAGTTTACTAGTTTAATACCTATTAAAAGTATTACCGTTAAAAACTTAATATAGAATACTCGATATATAACCCCTATCTCCTAATTATAAAGCCCGTATAACTATTTAAAATCGCGGGTATATAGATAGACGATATATTACTATTAAGTACGCAGGTATTTTAAGATAGGGAAGACGGGGAATTATACGTAGCGAAACTATAGGTAAAAGAGAAGATAATACTAATATAGGGATAATATATAGATTATAACGGCGCTCGTATAGTTATAGATAACGATAGATCTATTACGATTCGCTAGAAGGGATAAGGAGGTAAACTTGCCCTAATTAATATAACGGCCGTTAATAGCCCCTAACGCTACTTAGAACAGAGAGCCCGGAGAGCGTATATAGCTTCTATTTACTAACTAGAAGTATTATACGATCTCTCTATTACTATATAAGTATAAAGCCCTAAGAAGGAATACTATAAGCACTTAAATACGCGACTATTATAGTAAATAGATAATACCTAGCGAGGGATTAGGTATATCCCCCTAAACCTCTCTATAGTAAAACTCTTCGTCTTCGCAGATAGTTCGTTTGTAAATAACTAGGATTTAATATCTTAACTCGGCTATATTATCGTCCTAGTAAATAAGGCTTATATATAAGAACGAGAGTTTATATTAACGGGAAACGTTATTTATTAATTATTAATAAAATATAAATACGTTACTAGAAGCGTCCTAGTAAGCGAAATCTACGGAATAATAAACGGCGTAGATATTAGCATTTCCTTAGCGATAACTATTAGAATAATTATAAGACGATTATCGTTACCTAATATACCGTTAGTTATTTATATAGATTTGTATAATCTATATAAATACCTTATAAAGCTTAGAATAACGCGAGAGAAACGCCTTATAATCGATATTATATTATTATAATAATCGTATAAGGCGAGGGAAATTAACGAGGTTAGATGGATTAATAGAAAAGATAATCTAGTAGACGCTATAACGAAAGCGAAGCTAAACTCTATACTATAGAAGCTAGTTAAAAGTAACGAGCTTTGTATACGCGTCGATAGTTTAGTAGAAAGACCTGAAGTAGAAAGACCTATTACTTCCTAGTAGGGAACGCGCAACGCGTTACTAGCATTTTCTTTCTCCTTTACTTACCTCGCCGCCGCTAGAACTATAAAACTTTTCTTCCTACGAACCTCCTATTTTTTTTTTTATTCCTTATAATAATTAATTCGATAGTTAGTACATCTTTATCGCAGTTTTATTTCCTAAAAATATTACTATTTCAATCGCTACCTTTCCTACTACCTTTCCCTATAATTATTTTAACAGCGACGATTGCAAAAGCGGCCGCAGAAATAGCCGAATATAACGAAATTAGAGGAGAAATAGTAGATATCGAAGATATCGCAGCTACTGCCCTTCGTACCGCTAAAGCTATTAAGGCTACTAACGCGACCGCTACCGAAGATAACGATAATCGTCCCCTCGATATCTATAGCAACTTAATAGATAATAACGATTACGATTTAACTAAAGAGATAATAGCGAGAGTCGTATAAGACTAAGCGGCTTTAAAGGAAAACGGAAAAAAGAAAGGTTCTCGAGGTATCGCCGACGCTAAACTTACTAACCTTAAAACTAAAGCTATAGCCTAGGTTAAGATACTCTTCCTCTATAACGAAACTAGCAGAGTAGTATTAAAGATTATCGATAACTTTATATACTAGTGACAAAGCGGCAGAGCGCCCCTACCGCAATGTGTATAGCGCGCACGCGGCGAACTCTAACGAGGGGCGTGGGCTAACGGGCGCTACGAAATATAAAACGAAGGCATTAAAGTTAGTTTGCTTAAGTATAGGGAAGAAAACACTATACTTTTTATTGCTCTACAGAGGGGGTTTAGGGCTCCTTAATATAGCCGCCGCAAGCACGATAAGAAGGGGACAGGGGGGGGTTATACTCCACCCTAGCTACTTTATTACTGGGATAAGCAGTTTTTATCCTATACGATAGTTAGAAAGATATAAAAGGATATCGAGAGAGTTAAGATAATAGAGGCAATACTAGTAGGATCCCCGAGTAATAATAGCTATTAGAATAACTATTACCTAAAGTAAAAAATTATTATAATTGCTGTAATAGTTGACCCTAAAGGAATCTCGATCCCCTATATCTTCTATAGCTATCGCACCGGCGATAACGAGATATCGAAGAAATAGATCGACCTGCTAACTTAGATTTAAAACCTTCTATACTAGATAAGTAATTAACGCGTGCAACCTCTATATATAAAAGGGCTAGCGATACCCTATCGAAGACCTATACCTGTAATAAAGAAGCAGGCGAATAAAGATAAAAAGAGTACTCTAGCCGCTACTCCTTATAAACGCACCCTACTACTAAATACTACTACTCCTAATAAGCGCACCCTACTACTAAATACTAAATTAAACTTTAATTATACTCTAACTAAAATACCCGTAAGAAAGTATACGATAATACTAGACGACGACGATCGTACGTCGAAGGGATTAAAGAGATAGAGAGGTAACTGAACGTTATAATTAGCAGAAAAGGAAGAAGGTTTAAAAAGGGAGAAAGCTTAGCGTATTATAGTATTATATAATGGATTTTACAATAGATTTTTAATTTTACAATTAGCTTTAATAGTATTACTTACGGACGCCGTAAGGGCGAGTTTTAAATACGTTAAGTTTACGATAAATTTAGTTTTTATTTTACGATAGACCTATCTTTATAAAAGAAAAGGTTGCCAGTATTACGGTTACAGCTATCGTATAGCCGTACCTTCCCGTTAGGTCTTTCCTTCTAGTAGCACTTAGCTATTTCCTTTCTAGCGTGCCTCCTAGGGAGGGAACTTAGAGATAACAACAACAAATACACAAGCTATTCAGATAAATCGTACGTACGAACAGAACCCTACTAACAGGAATCGAATAAAAGAAGGAAGGGGGAAGAAAGGGTGGGAGAAAGCCACCTGCGTCTCTTCTATTCCTCGTGACTCCAATAGGCCATCATGGGTACTTTTCTCAGCCAAAATAACCCAGGCCAACTTTTTCGGTTCAAATTCAGTAGATGCCACCAAAGAATTTCGGTGCGAATGTTCGTTTTTTATTATTCAAATCCGTCTATCAAGGTCGACCTTCTCTAATAACGCCAATCACCAACCGAACGCCAAACATGAGCAGAAGCGGGCGATTTCTTTTTCTGCTAACAAGCAACATGCGTGCGTTTATTGAAATAACAAACAACATGCACGGGCATATCTACCAGAAACACTGATAAAAATGAAGATGACTACTCTACTCCAGTCGCATACCTCAATCAACAATCAGGCACACTGACCGGAATATTCAGCGGCACGCTCGTAGCAAGCCCGCTGAGACTCGTCTCCTTGAACTCGTTTCTCATCCCCTGAGCCGTCAACCTCATCGCGCGGATGGCATCATCCAGACGCACCTTCTGGGTCCCCGAGCTGCTCAGCGCCAGGTTGGCGCTCGAGATGGCCTTGATCGCGCCGAGCGCGTTCCGCTCGATACACGGGGCCTGCACCAGCCCGCCGATGGGGTCGCATGTCAGCCCCAGGTTGTGCTCGATGCCGATCTCCGCAGCCTGCTCAATGGTTTCCGGGTTGGCGCCCATGCACGCTGCAAAGGCGCCGGCGGCCATGGAACAGGCCACGCCTACCTCGGCCATGCACCCGCCCTCCGCGGCCGAGATTGTTGCTCCTCGCTTGTACAGCATGCCGATGGCTGCTGCCGTGAGCAGGAACGTCATGATATCACGCTCTGGGTCGTCGCTGATAAACTCAATTGTGTATTTCAGCACGGCAGGAATGATTCCCGCTGCGCCGTTGGTGGGTGCCGTTACGATCCGTCCACCGGCCGCGTTAGTCTCGTTGACGGCTATTGCGTATACGGCTAGGTAGTCCATGGCCGCGAACTCTGTTCGCCGCTGAGGCGATGGCATGATTGGATGGTTGAAAGAGCCATGAATGCGAGGAGGTCCACGCTTGGCTATGGTGGTTGGTTTCGCGTGGGAGCTTGTCGTTGGTGCCAAGCTTGTCGAAGCAGACATGCCGACGGTACCCGTGAGTCTGCCAAGGGCAGGGTCGTCAGCAGCTGTCGTGATCTTCTGGGTGCTTGAAGGATAGAGTCCCCTTGTAAGTCGTTGATACAGCCCTGGGGCTCGGCGATGAAGCTTCAGTGAACCTGGTAATGTGGTGTCCACCGGGGCTTGGACACCCTCGAGGATGCTGAGATCCATGACCTCCCATATTCGCATAACTTTGTCGTAGATCTCCTCATCTGTATAGCCATGACTCTTTTCATTGTCATATACCAATTGAGCAATAGTCAAGTTGTGTTTGTGGCATAATGCCAGAAGGCTGCTCGCATCCCGGAATGGGTACCTCGGCTGCGCACTGTCGCTGCCGCCGCCTTCAACACCAGTGGGTGGGTCAGCCCCCGGTACAGCATCAAGACCAACGCTGCCACTTGAATTCTCGCCAGATTCCAGCAAGGTCGCATCTTCTTTCGGCTTGATCTCTGCACCGGTTCGACGATCACCAGCCGCATCAGCCCGTCTGATTTCTTTATAGAATAGGTTCTCAGCCAAGTCTTTGGGATGGGTAGCAGCTGCTGCAGCGCCAAGCTGCTTCTCTTCAGAAACGGCTGCTTTTGCATCTGACACCTCGGGTCCGGATCCAGTGGCAAAGCCAGTTGACAAAGCCCCATTGACGACGAATCCACCACCGACACTGAACAAGTCATTGGTTGCCAGCATGTCGCCCTCCTCGTCGAACACCATAAACCGCATTCCATTACTGTGTAATGGCAGCTTTTTGCTCCACTCCCATACGAAGTCTTTGTCGTAATCAAAGTCAATCTCCTTTCCTTTTCCGTCGGAAAGTCCGTGTCCCAAGATCAATTTCTTTGTCTTCTTAATTTCCTCAAACCTGTCGGGCACGTATGCCGTATCAACGGTTTCCACATCGGCGCCCTCCAAGCCAAGAAGCAGTGCTGAATGGTGTTAATCAAGAATTGAATCCTTGGTCCCAATAGTTTGTGAGACATACCAGATGGTGTCATATGGCCTTCGCCAGTAAGAGCGAGACTTCCATAGAGCGTGATACGGATCTTGTTCACCTTCCGTAAGAGGTCTGCTTCCGCCAAGTCCGTCACAAAGATATTCCCTGCACGCATTGGCCCCACTGTGTGCGATGATGAGGGACCGATACCGATAGAGAACAGGTCAAATGTTGAGATGACGGCGTGTTCGTGGTCCGCTTCACTGTAGCTTCCCGTCTGCTCCTCCTCTCCTTCCATGTCCGCATGTCCAGTTGATGAAGTGTCGAATCGTCGGCTCAAAGATCCTTGATGACTGACGGGCGTCGCGCGGTCGGCCTCACGTCCAAGAGCCGGTCGGCGTGACCAGATTTTCACTAGACTTCCAGTACCCAGCCATCGTGGCGTGGAGACACTGCCGAATAGCTTCGCTGAGGGCCTCCGGGCGGTGCCTTGCAGCAGCCATAGCTGCCGCAGTGAGGCACTGTGCATCCTGGGGGTAGAATTCGAGAAACGAGTGTGAGTGAGCACCGTTGACCAAGGTGGGCTGTTTTGGAGGTTGAAAGGAAGAAAGAAATACACGTCTTATGTCTGCGTTGGCAGGAACACGATGACATTGGCCATTATATCAGCTTCCGAAAATAAACGACCAATCAGATGAAGGGTGTTAATCAGAAGGGGGAATCCCGGCTCCGTACGGCTACCGGCACCACATCTTACTCCTAAACCTTACCTCACGGAGAACCGGGGTCCTACCGAAGAATCCATGTCCGGATACCTGATTGAGTATGATTGTAACTACATACCTAGGTCCTTAGTGTAAGACAACAAGCTCATATGAGGATGTCACATGCTGCATTCTGAGGAAAAGTCCCTTCGACCGAGAACGTGGGCCCCAAAAGAAGAACCGAGTGGACCCGGGGCCCCGGATCTGCTTCAATGTTCTGGTGTAGATCAACCCTGAGGGTGGAGATGGTAGCCCGGATGATTCCGCAAGTATCCTCTTTCTTCATGCGAGACAGTCCTTCATGCATTAGCCAGGATTTTGGCCCATGTGTTGTGATTTTTGTTATTTGCTTTTGCCGTACATATTATAGGTAAGACTGAGTTCGTAGACGTGACTTGGGATGATAGGTCGCTTGCAGCATACGGCCCGGGTGCCGTCCACCTAGACGCCGGGTGTCCTTTGTGAGTAGCAAGGTACTAAAAGTGCCGATTATGGTGGTCTTATCTACATAACTAGGTAGGTATAGAAGACATGCTGCGTGCTATAGTTTTATAATCATGTGATTTACTGGGCCGCATACGCATCTGAGATGTCTTGTATAGGGCAGGGCGTACATGGAGCGCGAATGCTCGGGCTTCCATGCCATTGTAGCCCCTTCTCCTGGGTCACACCATCGTCTATATATTCATAGAGTCTTGAAGCCTTCATCATCCACGGGTAGGCAGAATAGTATGATCATCCAGATATATCAGAGTCTAGTGCCTTGAGTCTTCAGAGCTCCCAAAAAGGCGGGTTAACAACTCGGTTGAGCAGAGCCTCTAACGCCAGCACAGACCACATTCAAATTCGACTTCGGTGTAACAGGCGAATTTGGCGAAACACCAGTCTGACTTGACGTCGAGGTTGTGTACTGATTAACAGGACTTGTAACAGTCTTGCAAAGTTGGAGCATTTCCTTCCGATATCCTTCAACTTCCAAGGCTAAGGTGCTCCCTGTACCATGGAAGTGAAGGCGCCATACCTCCTCATCGGTGGCCTCAGCTGCTTAGTCGTTCCATGTCAGTGTGGACGGTGCAGAATGGCATTCGTGGGCTGGCGTTCGTGGGCTGGCATTCTTCACTCGAAGTCCCAGGACAACATCGGTCAAGGACTTCATAAGAATTCGAGGGCATGTACTGCAGCGTCCATGTATTTGAAAGCCCCACCCGGCGATTCCAAGGGAACATGAGAGCACGGCGTGGGGCTTGCTGAACTCAGTCGACAGTAACCATCTCATCATTGGTACCACACCCGGCTTGATATGGGAGCCGGCAATAAACCTTTTCAGTCTCGTCAGAATATATATATATCAACCGTATAGTAGATCGTGCTCGAGTGAGACAGACAGATGGAAGGGTTGACAAAGTAAGTGCGTGGGAACATTGAAGCCGGATGTTGGCTGTGGATCAGATCTGCCGAGGTTCGCTCCCAAAGCGGTAAGGCGGTCAGACCCAACTTTGAGCTGCAGCGACCTATGCACCGTAAGGACTTTGGTACGTACCTGAATTGGGCAGTTCGATGGAAATGCCACATCGTCATTAAACATTCCGGACACTTTCCAGCAAACCACCAACTCTTACTTGTGTAGCCTGTACCTATGACTATTTCCCACGCAAGCCTTCTCTTCTTCTTCTTCTTCTTCTTCTTCTTCTTCTTCCCATGAACTAATAGTACCTGCATTGCCAGCCATCATGGTAAGCTCCTGCCCTCCCCTTCCAAGCCCTGGAGCCCCTTCTCAAACGAGGGCGCACACTAACAAAAACCCACACAACGCCAACAGAACACAACTTTCAACAGTGCTCTCAAACAGAGCACCTCCATCCGCAAAGACCTCGCCAACCTCTCCTCACCACCCTCAACCGACCCCTCCTCCCCCTCCACAGCAGCCACCCACATCAGCCCCGCGGCCCTCGGCTCCCTCAGCGCCTCCCTGACAGCCTTCCAACGGACCATCGACGAGTACAACTCGCTCGCGAAACAGGAGCTCAACCCAGCGAAACAAGAAAAGGCCCACGAGCGCATCCGCAACTTCCGCAACGAGCTCGCCGAGTACCGCAAGGACTTCGAGGCGCTCAAGAACGCGCGCGACGAGGCCCTGCAAAGCCAGAACAGGAGCGAGCTGCTCGGCCGGCGGCCGTACGTGAGCGCCACGCCCGAGAACCCCTACTCCCACAGCTCCGGCGCCGCCGCGACGTCGAGCTCGTATGGGGGGTATGGCGGCGGGGGCGGGCATGCGCGGACTACGAGCGGGGGCGCGGGAGGCGGTGGTGGTAGTGGCGGGTACGGCATGATGGGGAGTAATGACGTGACGAGGGAGCAACATGCGTTGCGGGAACAGAACTTCTTCGCTAGTACGAATAATGCCCTGGATGAGTACATTGCGCGGGGGCAGGCGGTGCTCGGCGATCTGGGCACGCAGAGGGAGATGATGAAGAACACGCAGAAGAGGCTCTATTCGGTGGCCAACACGCTGGGTGTGTCGGGGGATACCATCCGTATGATTGAGAAGAGGGCGAGGGAGGATAAGTGGATATTTGGGGCGGGCGTGGTGGTCTTTTTTGGGTTCTGCTGGTTGTGTCTGCATTTCTTGCGGTGATGGAGGGACGATCGATTCGGGTGAACGAAACTCTACACTGGGTTACAATGGCCTCGGGGTCATACGCACAGTTGGGTTGTATGCATGAGCAAGGCGTTTGGGGAAATTTGAAAACGGTTGGTAGGGTTCTGATGCCGCACACCGAATATATTGCACACCTTCACATTTGATATGGAATCTGCGCTTTCTCTCTCACATATTCAAGAACAGCGATTCATGGCCAGGCACCGCAACCATTGTTAAATGTCGCAGGTCTCGCTTCCTTCCCGGCCGTACAGATAAGGCGCAAGCATATTCAGAGAGACGGGGATGCCCCTTCTTTTTGGTGAGGAAGGGGGTTGGCTGTGACGTTGATACGCACTTGGCTAGCTACCTCTTCAAGGCAATCGTAAATAATACATCCTTGGTCGTTTCGATTTCAAGTACTTCCGTCTCGGGCAACACGTGGTTACTAGTACTCATCATCCCGCCGAACTCGGTCTTCCAGTCCGTCACATCCCACTCGAAGCCCTTTAGTGTGATCACACTTGGCTCTTTGATGGGAATGATACCCGCGTACTTGGCAAACACATCTTCCTTCAGGTCGCCTTTGGCATTCCGCTCCCGCACATGGATGTGGTGCTTGCCGGTCTTGAGCAGGAACGTGAGCGATTCGCCGCTGACGAGGAACATCCGCCCTTCACGGTACTCTGGGTCCGCCTGGAAGACGTAGAGGTGGTGAAGTTGACTGAGACCCTGATCTACACGACCTCCCAGGCCACCCATGGAGACAATGTCGACTGGTCCGTCGTCGGCCGAGGAACGGATCCATTTGACTGCCTTACCGAAGTCGGTGGAGTACTGGTCGGGGTCATGAATGACTTTCGTGGGTCTAGGCCGAGTTGTGAAATATTGCTTAGCATCCGGGGAAAGGGAGTCCAGATCTCCTATGATGATATCAAGGTTGTCCTGGTGAATGGGTCAGATCTAATTGTCAAACTTGGTAAAGGAAGGATTGGCTGTGAGCAGTTGGTGAAGTGGCAGTAAGGTCGCATTTACAAATATCTTGCTATCATCTTGTTCACTCTGGCACACGTCTAGCACACGGTTGGCACCACCGTCTGCGGCGAGTCGGAGACATGCTTGGAGCAGGTTGTCAGTAGGTACTCGCCAATAGGATCTGCCAATTGGAAATTTGGCATGGGTAATACTCACAGTTCTGCCATACTCTTTTTAGAGTCGGGATGTCCCGAAGAGGTTGGTTCAGGATGATGAGAGCAAAGGGATTAGAACCATCCCGGTGGGTTGATGCGTCATCTCCAAGTTCTGTTCTAGACTGCTCCCGCAGGATTCGGGCCGGATACCACGCTGTCGGTTCACCCATTGCATATGCACGCACGGATATGCAGGCTGAGGAGTCGCGAGGGGTTGAGACTTGGGGGAGGGGGTTTCAGACAAGCCCTGGGAGGTGGAGGTAGAAGTGGAGGAGGGGGATTGTCAGGGGCGGCAAGGTCGCTGATGCAAGAGTCAGTGGGGGGGCAATGAAAAATGTCCGGGGTGGGGACGGACTATGATCATACCATATATAGGTCGAGAAGAAATTATTTCTTTTTCCAACTAAAACTACTTGCCTGAACGGGATTATCTTTGTCTTAGATGGATATGTGTAGTCCGACTACTAAGGTGGTCTGTACGCCCTTGAAATGCGCTTCAGTGGTTGACAAACTCAAGCACACGCTGCCTGCGACTTTAAAGCGCTTGAGTGCTCCCATGCCGAGCGGGCCGAGCGGATATCTTATTATGTAGTTCCAGACCACGCTCGAATAGTGTGGACCACAAATAAATCTTACTTCATATCAAGGTAATATCATCGTTATGAACTGCGTGTGGTTGGTAGTCTTTGGGGAATAATGCACAAAACTGATAGGGTCCTGAAAGGTCGACGTCGCGAGAAGTTCCCAACTGTTGATATAAACACCTGCTACGGTTCGACGGTGTGCTGCGCAGCAATTTTGCTTTAACACCAACTGTGAGCTGTAATAGTGTCCATAGGTCAGTCACTCCCATCGTCGTTCCATTTTCTGAATAAACTTGCCAATGTGTCAATTGCATGAGAATTAAGCTATCGCTCCATGAAGCTGCCCGGCACCCCCCTCCCCTCTATCTCAAAAATCATTGAAAAAAGGAATTTCTACTTGATCTTCGGAAAGTTCAATTTCTATGTCTGCCCTACTTTGCTCCTCCTGATATCCTCAATCACCTTATCCCAGTCTGGATACCTAATATCGAGCTCCATACCCTTCTGTCTCTTCATAATTGTAGTCATAATAGAACCAATAGCTCCGGGGTTGTCATTAGATCTCACGCAATTGATGTACTCAACATCAATATCAGACTCAACACCAACATCAAAATCTGCGTCCTCCTTTGACGAGGCCGTTTCCGACCCCGATTCATCAAACATCTTATCCTTGAAGTAACACTGTGCAAAATCAATCAAGAAAGGTCTCTGCGTCTCGCCATCCACCACAACATTCCGGGTTTTACAGTCTCCCATGATTACGCCCCGCTGATTAATCTCCCAAGCCGCGTCGACGGCTAGCTGCACTATGTCCTGCCACTCCTTCGGATCTTGAGGGGCTAGATATGAAGTCGGTAGATCTTGGAGATTGTAACCCACTATTCGCTGCATCATGATGCCCTTAACCTCGAAGTATGAAGCCATTGGAGTATTCGCTAGCTCAGGAGGCACATAACTGCGCAAGCGGACGTGTGCGTAAACCTGTGGGATTGATTTCCCCTAGTATTCGCTCAATCTCTCATATGTTTCGACCTCACATTCAAAGTCCTCAATGCACTGTTGGTATAGAGAAGCTTCGAACTTGGCCGGTCCGTCCGGTGTCTCGTCATAGCTGTGTCCTGGCGCCGGTGGTAGGAAGGAAGTGCGGGATTCATTTTGGAGTCCTTCTAGAAAAGGTCCTGCCTTGCCCTCACGTACGAATGACTGGAATCTGGCTTCGTCGTCCGGGTTATGTGGACAGTGTTTGCCATATATGCGGCGAAGATCTTTGCCGAAGCGGCGATCGTACAGCTTGAGAACGGCATTTACTCGGCCGTGTGACTCTGTTTGAAAAGTGATAGCCACGACTGGGGACATTGTGGCATCATAAGTTCGGATGATAAGCACTTTCAAGGTTGATGGAAGTGGAAGACTGCCGTACTTTTCGAGAACTTCTATTTCGAGAAACTTTCCAGCTTCATATGGGTTTGGAGTGGCATTTTGAGACCTGGGAGAGAAATTGTGAGCAACTCCTAAAGTTGCGTATTGCTACCCTAGGGTACCTAGGCATCAAAGACGCCCCGGGGCGCTTACATATTGCACTCGGGGGTATGCAAATCGCGAGTGTTACAGTCACATGGAGGAGGTTCTGGCCTCGGCATTGGTGACTGGTCGTCCATTTTTCAAGCTGAAGACGGGTACGCCAGCTTTTCAAAAATATAAAAGCGCAGCGGTCGAGATAAGAGGGTTTGAGAGTTGACTGGACCTCTCCAGGCTGACACAAATTTGACTGTAGTTTGAGTGCTGACTTAAGTAAGATAGATGTACGTCACGTGTTGACCCTTGGGGACAACGGCTCTTATACCTACCCTAGGGTAGGTAGCTTGCGTAATTTCTCAAAAGTTCAAGGCATAGATATAAAATCAATACAGGCCTTTGTATTTAATCTTCATCAACATGGTCAATATCGCCGTGACCCAATTGCGGCCTGATACGAATCCTTAGGCTTGGACCCCATCATCGAAACTTGGTTTTGTTTTTTCAGGTAAACCCAATTTCGCATTGCTCATGGCCTCGATAGCTAATGGCACCTAGGTATTTCTACTTGAAACAGGTATAAGCGGTCTTTACGACGCCTTCCAGCAAAGCTATTTTGGGGGCTGGGAATCGATCAGCTTCATATGTCCCCAAACAGATTGCTGTGCCGCCAGCCGTATTGAATCCTACAGGAACGCTACAGTAATTAACTACCTAATTAGGTATGTATGCAGAGTTGGAGCGCCCATTCGGAGTATCATAGCCCACAAAAACACGCAGTAACCTATCATCATTCGTTATCGTTACAGGACCTCGTGAGCACACTCCGTGAAAAGCGTCTATTCTTAGCAGATCATTGTGATAGCCGGCGTCCAGGTCAGCATCTGGACCCTGGAACCTGTATTATTTTCGAAATCCTTCATGTCATGATATGATCCTCTCGAGCATGTAGTATCTGGGTCTCGGCCACGAACTAGGTCAAGTCTTAAGTTTGACGCAAGCTTGTTTCAGACGTAGAATCTCGTCCATGAAAACGGTAGGCTCATACCCCTAGGCACAATAATCTACGGTAGTGTCAGAAACAAACAGACATCATAGCGACTTACACCCAGCTATGGTTCATAATGGTGAGGCTACTCGATATTGGGCCAAATCCCACGGTCTTCGTCGATGGCTAATATGCCTCTTAATTATAGTCTATATTTGTAACCCTCGAGGCCCCTTCGGATCCTATGAAGCTGCTGATAGAGCTCGAACCTTGGCCTGGATAGATCAATCTTTCAGGGCTGAGATGGCTCAAATGCGTCAGAATGTTGATCGTGCTCCTGGCCGTAACGTGGCTGGCTATATTTTCAACCAGTGCCAACCTCTCGAACCCTTGGAAGTACCTGAGCGACTGAGCGAGATTCATACACTTATCTGATTAGCTAGAGTTATTGGCTGTGAAATCGCCCCCGACTAGTCCTGGTCAACAGCGACCTTGACAGTAATCTCATGAGCCACGATGTGACTTCTATGTAGCCCACCCCAAGACCTGTAAGCCATAACCTGAAACTTACAACTCTTGGGTAGCCGATGGGTTAGGCATGTCAAGGCCTTGATTTCACAAGGGCGGGCTGAAAGAAGCGCATTGGACTTTTGTAAACATGAATGTTCAAAATGGAAATTTCAAACTCCAAGGACATATTGGAGAGTTTTCATAACGACATATAATATATGTCGCTACACCTACTGCAAATGTTGAAGTAGATTCAAACTATAACCACTCCACCATTCAAGCACATCCTCTAATTAATTTTTCGAACTTTTTGACAGTGTAAGCCTAGTATCATTTTTATCACAATTATTTCCCCCTAGCTTCCCGGAAACCAATACAAAATGCCCCCGCGACGCCCGGACACCATCCCCTTGGAAGGAACTGTAGAAAATTGGGGCTCACAAATGCCTTCCCTTGGTCAGGTCCTCCGCCACTACCAGAGCCACTATAGTGTCACGCCGCTTCATGATTCAGCCCCCGGACCCAGTGACAACGGCGGAGACGACGGAGGTGCCGGAGGTGCTGGAGCCGGCGGCTCGGGTGGATCTGGTGGCTGGGCCAAGGAGGTTAAGCCAGATGCCTACGGTGGATACTAATACTACATCGGAGAGGACGAGGAGTACCACGCATGTGATGGTGCTGGAAACGAGCTCAAAACAACGGTGAAGTCCAGCAGCGGAACCTACAGGACCTCGAACCCTCGCGACCTCGTTCTCGTATATCAGAACTCAAAGGGTGAGACCTACTACCGACACAAGTCGTCCAGCGGCAGGACGGAGGTCAAGCCCTGCAGGCTGGAAAAGGACACAAAGGGATACTTCTTCGAGGACAGCAGAAGGAAGACGCACGGCGTCCAGTTCGTGTCGAGACAGCCAGATTGGATGGGCAGCAGCTCCTCGCGCAGCAAAACGTCATCCGCACAAGCATCTTATGGAAGCTCGTACAGTAGTTCCTCTGGAAAGGCCTCATCTTACAAGACTTCCTCCACTTCCAGCAAGCCCAAGTTGATGACTAATCCTAAGTCTGGGCGAAAGTACTATATGGGTTCAGATGGTAAGACGCATTGGGCGTAATGTTGGTATTTTGGATCTTTGGTTGTTATTTGCACCTTGAACGTTTGGCGGGACCAACCTCGGGAATTCCGACTGTACGAGATGATGTTTCAGTAGCTTTAGGATCTGTTAGGGACTCAGGTAGTCACCAGTAGATCAGCCATTCGTTTTGCTAGGTCACAGTATATTAGGAGCACGATCTTTGTTGATCTATCCGTTTGTCAATATATTTCGAGAGCTTTGAAATTATGTACCTTTGAAAGCTGCCCAGGTACCTGGGCATGGAGCATCGGCGACACCCCAGCAGTAGCGTTTTCCGTCTTAGATGCATGATCCATATTATAGAGTCGACACTATAGATGGAAGACAAGTAGTTGGACTGGCGACACATACAGATAAGCACAGCCATGTATATCGTAGCGTTATAGTATCTTCCAAGGTTCATTGAAAATAAGACAATGTTGGATTCATGTAAGTCGAGCGTTGAAGGATCAATGATCTGATGTTGTTCAAGGTGGGTCTCGACCGTATGTAAACGGAGCACAGGCCCAATCATAGCGGCCGACCAACCCGGCCCTTGTATCCCTGCAACCAAGATTGAAAGGGCCGATCCCGCCGACCGTTCGCGAATCGCTAGAAATTTTGGAACCGTTAAACGTTTGGCTTACCAATGAACTGTATGACGGCCTCTGCACCGTAAATACTTTCGAGGTTCAGAACCACCTCACTGCCTACTTCAGACTGTCACATCTCCTTTCTCTCTTCCTTTTGTTCTGCGCGCATATAGTCTTTTGTTCATACTCCGGGTCAAGCATTCAAACATGTTCCGCGCCGCGATACGGTCGACGCCACGAGCACTGCGACAGTCCTCCGCCGTCACATCCACCGGTCGAAGATTCGCGAGTACTGCCCCCGCCGACAAGAGATACACATGGAAGGGCACGGCGGCACGATGGGGTCTGGCAGTAGGAGCGCTGTACTGGTATAACACGAGTTCCATATTCGCGGACGAGTTGCCTTGTACGTTTCCCAGTCTTTACCTAGAATACCACGCTGGCGTATGCGGGTTTTATGAAATTTGGATTATTGACCAGCCATTCTTGCCACAGCGCGCCTCTCCCCTGAACCACCCCAGTTCTCCGAATCAGAAATCAAGACAGTAGACGCGATAGTCGAGGAGAAGCGAAGACAACTGGATGCGAGGTTGAAGGCCAAGGAGGACCAGGCATCGAAGCAGGCGGTAGCAGCACAGAACGCAACACCACAAGAGACACAATCTCCCCAGCAGACCGCAATCGCGACACCCACAGATGCCGAGAAGTCGCCCGAGCAGCTGGAGGAGGAGGCCGGACAGCAAGGCGCATTCAATCCCGAGACGGGCGAGATCAACTGGGACTGCCCGTGCCTGGGCGGCATGGCCCATGGTCCCTGCGGCGAGGAGTTCAAGGCGGCGTTTAGCTGCTTCGTGTACTCGGACGTCGAGCCAAAGGGAATGGACTGCGTCGATAAGTTCCAGTACGTAACGATTGGAAAACCCCGAAGTGTTGCTGGGATAATCCAGGGACGCTGTATGACCGAGAGCTAATGGAGACACAGGCACATGCAAGACTGCTTCCGGAAATACCCCGATGTCTACGGCGCCGAGATAGCTGATGAGGAGGCCTCTGAGCGCGAGGCAGACGAGGCGGCCGCGGCATCACCGGCAACCAGTGCCGTTCAGGCCAATGGGGCTGCTGGAGAACCTGCAACTCCGGCACCGAAGACCGAATTCACCACCGAAGAGCTCAAGACGGGCCCGACAGATGCGCCTAAGGGTGCCTTGGTTGGTGGGAATGGGCCTAGTGAGGGATCCAGGCAGGTGTCCCGGGAGGAACTGGTGGGTGACGAGCGAGGCCTGCCTACCAGGTCGTTCGATGCCACTTCTGCCAACAAGAAGGGATCAAAGTAAGGGTACCTAGGTATCTAGTGGTCAAGATCGCGAGACCTGTATAATATGCTGCATTTGAGGCGCATGGGTATGCGGGAAAAGGACATATTCCTTGTCCAGAAGCCTCGGCCCCTTGCTGAGCCCAATCTGTACTATTTACTATAGACAGCCGAATACCGGGATTCTGCTCATTTTCGGAATGGAACTAACTGTTGGCTTTCGATAGCCATAGAGCCATACAACCGGAGATGTCGTTCCAGTCCTGGTGATGTTAATCCAGTTCATTAGCAGTTGATTTGAGTTGAACTATATCCTCATGTCTTGGCTCCAGACCCTCGTTGCCAATGCTTGTAACAGAAACAATACTTGCCAACAAAGAATAGCATGATTGAAGGAGGTCGAATCAAAGCACAAAATGGTGGAGCTTTCTGCAACCTCGAAACCCCACCAAGGTTATGCCAGTGGGTCTTGATTCACTTTTTGTCCACCAAAAAGGCCCAGAGCTCCTTGAAGCTCGAGTGAAATACGTCATAGGACGACAGGGATGCTTTTGGGCAAGCGGCAAGCTATGAGGAGCTACCTTCGTCACTGTACCAGGAAATCCAGAGCACCGGCAGCCCAGTTCTCTCCCATCACATGTCCCGGTCATTCTCGTCGCAGAAAAAAAGACATCATTTCACCACTTCAATCCTCACCATTGACTACTACCGCCAATTTCTCAACAAGCAATCATTCGTCGCGTTCCTGAAGATCATCCTCCCATAATACCCTACCTATCACAGAGCAACCTCGTCACAATCAAATCAGGAGTAAGTCTTCCTTATATCCATAGGTCTTATAGTTCTTGGTCTTCCTCCCCGAGACCAAGATCTAGATCTGCTTTGTCGTGAGAATTTGAGAAATGACTGCTAACCGACGTGAACAGTGGCTTCCTACGCAGATGTTGCCGCTTCAGGCCCCAAGCAGACTCCCGCGGAGGTAAGTTCTCCATGTGTTCCATTCCCTCCATCAATTTTGCGCTCTCACCATAATTATCTGTGACCCCCGCGCGCACTTGCGCGACAGACGCCAAAATGCCTCCATCCACAACACCCATTCCCTCCAGAAAAAACCCCCCTTCCCCCTTCCAAAACATGCATAACCCTACTCCAGGGTGATCGCAAACTAACAAAATCTTCTCCCCCGCAACCAGGCCGCTGCCCCTCAACCTCCCCAGATCATCCCCAACGAGTCCGCGACCACGTCCACGGGCTCCCTGATCGACGTGGACAGCCAGTCGGTGCGCACGGTGCCCTCGGACTTCATGGAGCAGGACATCCAGACGGAGACGCAGGCGGCGCGCGTGCAGATGGAGGACGACGCGGCCAAGGCCCACGAGAAGGCCAAGAAGAAGAAGGAGGCCGCCAAGAGCAAGGCCAAGAAGGCCGACCACTGGCTGTCCTCCAAGATCGCCAGCCTGACCGAGGGCCAGAGCAGCGGCATCGTCGTCGCCAACCTCGCTGCCGTCGTCGGCCTCAGCGCCGTGCTGGGCTACAAGGCCTGGGGCCTGCACGAGCGCGGCCAGTTCAGCTGGAAGACGGCTGGTATTGGCGCGGGTATTGTCGCGACTGTTGGTGTTGTCGAGGGTGTCTTTGCTCAGTAAGCTCCACCGTTCACCCATGGACTCCGTGTCTGTGGAATCTGATGCTAATTGAAAAATCTGTTATAGGTACTTCAACAAGGCCCGGGGCAACAAGCGCTCGTAGGCTGAGTCCGCCATCGAAAACGGCCATCGCAACCTACGCTCGCGGGCCGAGTCCATTATCAGCATTGCCCGCAAATAGATCGCATCATGACGACTAGGGTGAAGATGGAACTTTCGGTTGGAAATTTAATTCTTTTCAAGGGTTGATGATGTTTGTGTCGTTTCCCCCCCGCCCCGCCCCCCTCTTGATGTAGAGGGTTTCATTTCCCCATTCGATATCCGAGGCCTTCTCCATGATACCATCAGCAGTCACAGGGAACAGGCAAAACCACCACTTTTTTTATAACGGGGGGATATTCTCTCCCGCCTGTTCATAATGATTACGATAGGACACGCACTTGGTTGGTAGCAGCAGGTGTTCAGCTGAATTTGAAAGATTTGACCATCGCATCACATTTTGAGACGGGGGTTTTCTTTCAACCGAGGGAAAGACTTTCGTAATATTTTGACCATCGCAAACAACGTCCCATTGATCAAATTAATTACCGCCATACAACCACCGAAGATCTAAGTACATGTCCATGAGGACTTGAGCCCCTGACTCCGAGCATCATTGTGGTTTTTTGTTTTGTTTTTGGTCATCAACCATAGAAAGCGACGAGACAATAAAAATCCTGTTGTGTTGTTACTGCTGTTGTTCGTTGTAATTGTCAGAGCTCAGCAAACCATTGAGCTCTCAGGAAACCGAGCCTAAACGCCCAACCAACCGTTCCGTTTCCGTTTCCATCCATTACCGTCCTTATGCAATACAACCTGGTTACCTTTGTGAAACTCCGACACGAATCAAAGAATTCTGAAAAGAAACTTTGGGGAAAGAAGAAAAAAAAAAGGTAAAGAAACTCCCCTTCCCGCCCTACCTCCCTCAACCAACCTGACTTCCATTCCTCATCATCGGGTTAGTCCCCATACCCCCACCCATCTGCATCGAACCAGCCCCCAGGCCGTTGCCGCCGCCGCCAGGGGCAGATATCATCATGCCCTGACCAGGACCGGCAGCAGCGCCGACGATGCCGGCCGCCTCGCCTGGCACCCTGTTGTGCAGCTCCCGCAGCCTCTTGACCCAGTGGCGGCGCAGCTCCTCGGGCATCATGCAGAACATCATGGCCTTGTTGGTGTCGCACAGGACCTTCTCGCCGATCTTGATCTGCAGGTCCTGGTCCTCGTCGCCAAAGTCGCGGAAGAAGATCTCCATCGCCTGCTGCGGGTAGCTGTGGTGTGGTGGGGGTATGGGGGCCCCGAAGCGTTGGGCGCGGATCTGCTCGGCGATGGTCATCATCGCGTCCTGGAACTGTTGTGTGCGGGAAGTCCCGCCGCCGGTGGATGAGGTGGAGGCGTTATTGTTGTTGTTGTTGTTGGGGGTGTTGTTGTTGGGGGTGTTGTTGTTGGGGGTGTTCTGTTGGTTGGTAATAGCGTTGGTAATGACGTTTGAGGCGCCATTGCTGCTACCGAGTTGGAAGGAGCCGTCACCGCCGTTGGAGAGCTGTGCGGAGTGGGTCAGGTCTATGTAGTTACCATTGCCGGCCCCGCCTCCTGTGCGCCGACGTTTCTCGGTTGACGGGGCCGCGCTGCTATTGGATGGGACAAAGCGTTTGCGAGTGTGGCTGCTGTTGCTGTGGCCGGGCTCCTCGTCTGGAGGGGTGAGTGCACTGCTCGATGCGATGGATGTGCGTGCAGGTAGGATGGTGGAGGTAGGACGGATGTTTCCATTCGAAGGGACGGTAGGTGGCTGGATCGGAGTTTGAGTGGGCGTGGTCTGGAACAGGGTGTTGTCCGCAGACAAGAGGTTCAGGACGTTCGTTCCGGGGGTATCATCCAGCTCGTCTCCGTCACCCATCAGATCCGTTCCCTTACGTCGGGACTTGGTGATGCGCTTAGGGGCGCCGCCGGATCCAATAACGTCTGGGAAAAGAATCTCCATGTACTCCTCGTGCTCGAAGGGGCGATTTCGTAGTGATTTGGAAAGAGGCTCTCTCTGTAGGTGTTCAGATAGCGTCAGCGCGTGTCTTGCAATGGACTAGAAGTGACCCCTTTTCCATCAGTAACCCAGGAAGCCATCCCGTCCTCAACCCCAATCGCATAGATGAGTTTGATGACGGGCTTCCAAAGCTTACTTCCCTGCCTGCTCCGTTTTTCCAATATCGGGTCCACACCGTGCAATGTCACATGCAAAGAAGGGCCAGTGTGTCTTTGCCACTCACCTCGATGTGCGCCCTCCAGGCCTCCTCACTCGCCGTGACGACCTTTGTATTGGGATTGTACAAGAACTCCGGATCCTCCCTCAGGCCCCTCCACAGACGGAACTTCTTGCGCGCGTTGTCGCTCTTGTTGATGAGGTGGCCCTTGTTCGGGTACGCATTGTGGCGTTCTGCCAGGGCCTGGCACGCACGGTCCCAGGCCTCCTGCTTGAAGCTGTGGTTGTCCTTGAGGCCCATCTTGACGCTCTCGCAGAGGGATCGGAAGAATGTCGCCTCGTAGGCCGGGGTCCAGCTGAAGCGGGGGCCCTTGCGGTGGGAGGGCGTGTGCTGGCGTCCCGAGCCAGAGTTGGAGCCGTTGGCTTGCATGGGCTCGGGGGAGCCGTAATCCTCGCCGTCGGACATGGTTAAAGATGGGACGGATGGTTCAATCTGGAATTCGATTGGGACGAGTTGCTCGCTCAAGGGCAACGGGTAGCCCCAGGAGCGACTCGAGAAGCTTGGCGTGCGGGCTGCTGACTAGATAGGTCTTTGGGTCGAGTCCAGCTGGAGGACACTGGCACACCCGTCTGGCGGGAGGCAACCTGGATCCGCCTGTAGAGACCACCAAGTCGGATAGAATCGTTTGAGGCGACCACTTGGGGCGGCCGGGCCACCGCGCGGACGAGAAGTTGAAGGGATCAGGTAGATGGTGTTATCGAAACAATACGTGAATTGATATCACGATGGGTCTACCGTTTCGTGGCACCGGCAGTCGTCCCGTGAGAAGACGCTCGTCGTGTGGTGAGCCGTTCTCTTGTTGGGAGGAGCTAGGCAGAGCAGATCGACGGAGCGAGCAATACGGCAAAGTGGGGCTAGCTAAAACGGAAGAGAAATGACAGGGATTTGGGTTGCAGCTGATCTGACACGTGACCACCTCTTAAAGCAATATGGACTGGATCAGACGAGTTGTCTCTCTTCTGCCCAAATTCGGGGAAGATGGTTGCGAGCGATTACGAACATTTAAAACTGAAACAAGACAGACTGCTAAGGAAGCAGCCATATTGATTGAATCTTTGAGCGAGTCACAAAGATTCAATGAGGCCGACAGGCCCTACAGTCTGGTGCCCTTTGGCGACCTTCATCTCAAGTTTGCTGCTATAGACCGGGGACTGTCTGAACGGCTCCAGGTCAAAGAATGTCCCTTTGATACAGGGCAAACATCACAGTAAAATCTCTTGTGATTGTATCCCGAGAAAGCTGGACTACATTTGTCAAAGGAGCTTTGATCTATTCACACCGGGAATTTTGATTGCAACGAACATAATATGGAAAAGATTATTCTGCGGGCTGTTTCGGCCGAGCCTCCACCAATCGTCAGAATTCTTTCTTGTTGCTTTGCATCCCCGCCCAAAATAAGTCTGGATGCAGCAAAAGTGATAGATGTCGTCCTGCAGCATTGATGAACCTGCTTACACCAAATTGAAGCTTCCAACTTTGAGTAGTAGACAGGTCAAGACGTGTTATGGATATGCACTTCTAGAATGGGAGGAAATAGCACAGGAGCATGCCAAGAGAACAGCTTTGTCGATGCCTGCGTCACGTCTAACGGTTCATTAGGGAGAATAGGAATCTGGATGAAGAGTTGTTTGCCCGGGCAAGCTCATTGTTGGAATAATTTTGTACCTTGCTGGAGGAAGGATTAGCAATCTGGAGAACTTTTCCATTGTTGAAAATATTCCTTTGGGATTCAATACTGATAGTATGGCACTGAATATTATATGGATGAAATTGAGAGATGATACGGTCGTTCCTTTCCAGACCGGAAGTCCGTTAGAGCAAAGTTGTTTGTTATGAGCACGTGGATAAGCTTAAAGTTAGAACGCGGTCTCCGGCGGCTCGACCCGCTCACATGGTGATTATGTAACTAGGGCCACCGGTAGCGTCTTGGCAGCTATCCCTGCATCCCTGGTCCGTACCAGCATACATAACTCACTCCACATGCCTCGCAGCTTCTTTCTTCCAGCTTGCCTTCTCGACATTCGAAAGCGAACTCGCGCTCTCTACCTTAGAAATGGCACTGCTTTTGATTCCTGAATCCCCTTCATGACCTATTGACCATATACTCGAGTACAGACCCTCGGACGATGGGATCAGAATCGCCGAGGTCTTATCTTACACTCCGGGTGTCAACGGACCCCCACTGAAACCGTGCCTGAAACCAGAACCACAACCACAACACAGTCATGGAACACAAGCCCTTCCTCGTACCGATTTCCAGTCACCAATCCTGCTATTGTTACTTAAGGTCCGGTATAACTTCAGACCGGATCTTGTTTCGTCCGAATGTTGCAAACTGCTTCTGTCACAGCCGCCCCTTACTTTTTTGTGTCTTGTGTGTTCAACTTCTCCAGCCTGCTAAAATTGGCGATACCATCATAGCCAGCTTGATATAGCTGCTTTTATGGATTGCATCCTAGGTACATTCGCGCAACTTTATTATCACTGCTCCGAAGCTCGTGTTACGCGGAGGGCTCTGCAGGGGGCAGTCCCGGCTATTTTCTTACCAGGGGCCTTCACGGCATCGGTGCACATGACCTTGACCAGCGTGGTTTGGTGTCGAGCACAAACAAATAGGCGCCCGGGGGTAAAACATGTCCCACGTTTTGCGGATGAATTATTGAGCGGACTCGGCGAATCTCAAAATAACCAGTCGTTTCTCTTTCATCTGAACTACCTACTTACTCTATGGCGCATCGGCCGCTTGCTCGGCATCAAACGGCACCTGGGTACACCCAGAGTGGCTCGCTTCTATACGACATCAATCCTGTGAAGATCACTCGGCACATCACTTTTGATCAAATTGCATCCACTAACACGCCGAAACTGTTCAATGCAGTGTTTCCGTCCCCGCCAACTCGGCTCGTGCCGGCTCTGGCTTGTGGTATGAACATTTCCCATACATGGCAATTTCCGGGCCATACCCAAAAATACTCGAGGCTGGCTATTTGGGCCCGAGGGCGACATCATCCTGTAGCCTACCCACATGGCAGGAAAGACCATCTGCTTCTAGAACCAGGCTGGTCGTTGTGAAGTGACCCTACAGTACTGGTTTTGATCAATTTTTATTTTATTCCTCCCACCAAGCTGCCCCAAGCTGCCCCAAGCAGAACCTGGCGATACTGGTCGTCTCTTGGCAAGCCTGTCCATCATCCAAACCCAGCTATTGGCTATTGGCCCACGCAACCCGGCCATTAGGTACCCATATAAAGAGCAGGGCTTAAAGGCGCCGTTGCAGATCTACGTTCGAAACTGCCTGCTGTGTATAGAGGCAGGCCGTTTTGTCGGCCGAGATGCACGCTTACCTGGACCTCTTTCCAGGCCATAGGCGACCCTCCAAGAACCATACCCCAGCGCAAGTCCAGATTGACAAAGTTCAGGAGGCATATGGGAGTGCATGTCATCTCCGAGTCTCGTGTGTCGAGATACGAACTCCCTCTCGAACACATTCGGGCCCTGATTCGGGAAAGCGGCATCAGGGCTGCTAGGACGTTTGACATGCTGACATGAAGTTGCTTCAAGGTTGCGGGCCCACCCAGTCCACCATGCATGAGGCTCCTTTGCCTCCAACGGCCTGTGGGGATCCGACCCCTGATGATCCCTGCCAGTACCGCTCCTGGTGTGCCGCACCATGTCATCCGCATGGGTGACCCCAGATTTCATGCCACAGATGCCGTCTTAGATCAGCCTCAAAGGCAACTGTGCACGTTCGGTGCACTGTCACTCGCTGCTGCTCAATGGTCAAGCTCTTGGAGTGGTGAACGCCTCCGTGCCAGTCTGGGAAAGTGTATACGCAGCCTCCTGTTTCCAGGGTGCCTTTTCTGTCATATCCAGGTGCCGTCTTGCCGTTCTGTGAACCTCGCATCAATATCCTAAACCATGGCGCCAGTCTGAGCTTTCCAATCCGGTGTCCTCTTAAGTTCGAGTATTTCCATTCTCTTCTCGTCAACATAGTTCGAGTACCTCATCTATTCTTATACCCATCATTCTATTCATCCTTTTTTCTTCATTCCCTTTCTTGTGGTTCGAGCAGGAGTAGGCAGTCCCTGGGATCGATTATAGCTTTATCCCTCCCTCCCTTTCCTGCATTCGTTTCTACCCAACCACCTGGCGTGGTCTTCTTCATAAAGAACTTTTACTTGAGTTTCCGGCCCCCTTCCCCCCAAACAGCAAAATGCAGGCATATTTCAGAGCTCTTCTCCTCATCGGCTTCCTGGTCGCGTTGGTGGCGGCAGTGCCGGCACCACACCCCGTCCAGAAGCGTGGTGTATTCAAGGTGGAGCGGACAAAAAACCCTAATTTCAAGGGACGCAATGGACCCAAGCAATTATTGAAGTCGCTGAGGAAGTACCGCATGAAGGTGCCACCCGCACTGATGGACGCTATCCGCAACCAAGGGGCTACGACAACAGAATCTGTTGCGCTTGTTGAGGACAAGGCCACCAAGCACCATCAAGACAAGAACAAGGGCAACGCTGCTGCTGCTGCTGCTGCTGCTTCTCCAAACACCACAGTTGCCGCCGCGACCAACGGCACCGGCATGGTGACCGCTACTCCAGAGCAGGGCGATGTCGAGTACCTCTCCCCGGTCACCATCGGCGGGCAGACGATGAACATGGACTTCGACTCCGGCTCCTCAGACCTATGGGTCTTCAGCACCGAGCTGGACGCCGCCTCCACCACCGGCCACACTGTGTACAACCCTAAGAAGTCCACCACCCTGAAGATGATCCAGGGCGCAACCTTCTCCATCTCCTACGGCGACGGCTCCGGCGCGGCTGGTAACGTGGGCACCGACACCGTCAACATCGGCGGTGCCACCGTCACATCGCAGGCCGTCGAGTTGGCCACCACGGTCGCTGCCTCCTTCGTCGAGGACACCAACAGCAACGGGCTGGTGGGCCTGGCCTACAGCAAGCTCAACACCGTCCAGCCCCAGCAGCAGAAGACCTTCTTCGACAACGTCAAGGAGTCGCTCGCCGAGCCCGTCTTCACGGCTGACCTGCGCCCGGGTGCCGTAGGCGCCTACACCTTCGGCAGCATCGACTCGAGCAAGTTCAACGGCACCATGTCCTGGGTCGCCGTCAACACCACCCAGGGCTTCTGGCAGTTCTCGTCTACCAAGTTTGCCGTTGGGACTGGTGCGGCACAGACTGGTGATGCCTCTGGCCAGGCTATTGCTGACACTGGCACGACCCTCATCATTGCCAACCCTACCACGGTCAATGGCTATTATTCTCAGGTCCAGGGTGCGGCCAACGACGAACAGGTCGGTGGTATTACGATCCCTTGCGATGCCGAGCTGCCTGATCTGATGCTCGACATCGGTGGGAGCTTTATGGCACGCGTCAAGGGCGCCGATATCAACTACGCACAGGTGTCTGGCAACAGTAAGTTCTGCTCCATGCTATTCTCATCCATATTGTACTGTGAGAGGCCATTTCTAACAGGGCATCAAACAGCTTGCTTCGGCGGTGTCCAAGCCTCCACTTCCGACCTTCAAATTTACGGCGATATCTTCTTTAAGAGTCAATTTGTAGCGTTTAATAACGGCAATAACTCCCTCGGAATGGCAGAACATCTGTAGATAGTTGTGTTGTAGTAGTTCTGGAGGTTGACTTTTGTCAAGTTTCAAGGGGGGGGTTGGTCACGCGGAATCACAGGGTTAGGGTCGGGGGATTTCATAGGCACAGGAGATGCCCAGTACAAACACAGATTCGGCCCTCGAAAATGATTCCGAGGGCTCCCATATATAACTCAATACAGAAATTCTGACCCTATGAATTAGACCCCTTAGTTGTAATGCTCAGCAGTAGTTGGGTTGGAGATAGACACGGTAGAGTACGCATGACGTGGGGTTTGGGAATCCCCGAAGTTGATCTAGTTAAGGGCACCCTTAGTGATATATATAAGTGGTGTGTGTGAATGTGTTGCATTAGAGAAGCGAGAATACAAAACTATATGCATTACAATATGTACAAAAACACATATGTGGCCGAAGCCCCATCTCTTCCTATCAATACAGGTACATATCCGAAATCCCCCACCTTTCCCTCACCACCAGTGGCCAAATTCCTCCATATCCTGACCCCAGATATCTAGAGCGAAAGCCCTAGTTATTTCTGCCAGACTTGTCCTTGGTAGCTTGGAGCTGCTTGATGGGACCCCACTTCTACGAGTTGTTGATGTAATTCGTCAACAAGGAGGTGGCGTAGGCCCTGGCGAGGGGTTCTTCGAATATCTACTGGGAGTCGATACCTGTAACGGTTGTAAAGTAGAACTGCCTGGTCTTTACGTAGCGGTAATACATGATGAAGTCGTAGTCGCGACGGATTAGAGAACTACCGGGGTGGATGAGGCCGGATTGGTTCTCACCCAAAGTCCGGTACCCGTCATTCTTGCTATCCTTAACGGCGATGTGCAAGAATCCCGACTTGAGAAGGACTCTTTTTCGGATAGACACCGAGTATTCAGGACCCTGCCACACTTGGCGTGGGGCAGGCTTGATTTATTCATCGTCCTTCTTGCGCATCTCGCGCTTGGTGAAAGACAGAAGAGACTGGAAGGTCCTGTCTGCACTCTGAAGGATTTCGCAGTCCAAGTACGCTGGAGACACCATTAGGAGAGGTGCGCAAAGCGGCATTAATATTTCGGCAGGTCCGAACCGACTGGAATTTGTAGGCTTCCCAGATGTTGAAAAGCGATAGGTGGTCGCCATGGGGATCCATGAAGGCGGAATGCACGAGATCGACTAGCGAGGGATCAGGACCTGTTCGCAAGCTCATACTATCCTCGTTGAGCATGGACACAATAGCTGCTACTTCCCACACTGGGTATGGGGGGGGGTTATGACACGCATGGAGGTACGCCATAGCATGTCGAGGCTCGAGTGAAACTTGGGAAGCTTTTCTGCCATCCACTGATAGTGTCCCACTTTGATTAAGGAACCCCAAGAAGTAGAGATCATCCTAGGACCTCATCCTGTGCATTATCAGCAAAATCATTTGAGAGAAACGCATGGGAGGAAGACTTACATAACCTCTGGAGTGTTGAATAGGTTGGTTACATTAGAGGAGCGAGAACTCCGGGAAACTAGATGATAGGGCAGAGCTAATTTATATGTAATGAGACATGGAGAGTGCCGGTGCGTTCCACCTTCAAAACTTTCAACATGGAGTAGGGTTCTCAAGGTAAGGAAACGTAAGAAGCTCGTCAACCGTTGGATCGCGTTGGAGAGTCAAGATGTCCCAAATAGGGCCCGACATACTGCAGCACTGGATCTCTGGCAAAGGGTGCTTTATCAAGCAACTGTTGAATGCATGCTCTGAGTATAGCCGGTAGCATTTGCCTGAGCGTGTACTACCAGCTCGGCCAGCTCGCTGCTTTGCTGATGCTTGGGAGGTTGGTGCTACTCGAAGTATATGTATACGTAGACGAGGGTCGTAGGTCATGACTTTCTCTAGGCCACAATCCTATGTGAAGATGTTAGTATGATTGGGTGGAGATGGATAATAAGACTCAGAAATAAACTTACCACTACATAGACGATGCTGTCGATAGTTAACGATATCTCCGCAATGTTTGTCGCCACGATATACTTGCGCGAATTCTCCTTGTTTCCCAGGGTTGTCAGTGGCGCAAGGGCCTTTTGTTGCTGCGCCTTCGACATTTTGGCATATAAGGGAGCGACTTCCAGCCGAGTAGTGTGAGATGAAATGCCAGACACCGTAACATAGATATCCTCTTGGCCTGGCATGATAATCAGTCTCAGGTCCTCGCGCTGCATAATACAATACTGCACCCTGATCACACGGAAAGAGCACCGCTCCTGCCATCTGAGAAGGAGTAATGCTGTTGGCATGGCAATTGATCACCATGGAGCTCCCGCTGTCCCATCAGTGAAATTGTTAGCAAAGAAAGCTCGCGATAACAACCAACACGCTGTACCAACAACCGCACCGCAAATACAATCAAAGCCGTATTTACGAGCCCAGCCTTCTCTACTCGTTGCAGATCCTTGAATAACTAATTCACAAGTCTAATCACTGTATGTCCTGGGTTATACATCTATTTCCGGGTCCGCATCCGCTGTGTAATCATACTAATATATGTAGGAAGCTTCCACAGTATGCCTGCCAAGTACACAAAGAGAAGCCGCCTGATCGCCCTTGACAGTGACGATGACATGGCTGGCTCCGCCAGTCATCCTGTCCATGTCATGGACAGCGACGACGAAACACTTGCCCCGGTCAAAGCACTCGCACCGGCCGCTCCTGCACCTGGGCTTTGGCCCCCTGAAACCGACGAAGAATATAACGCCTTCCTCAGCGAGACTGTAAAACTGTATGCTGAGGATGGGGATGCCGATGTTGATCCCGAACTTGAAAATATCCGGGAAGTCATGGAGGAGGAAGACAACGAGTGGGTGGAAGGTGATCGGAACCCCCTGTGTCTGACGACTCCGACTGGGCGGAGGTGACTGCCAATGCCGTGGATGGGGGCGCGGTTCCTTTCTCCCTTCCTCGACCGCACGGCCAAGCTCGACAAGAACTATCCCACGATCGAGTCGTTCGTGCAAGATAACCAGGCGGAAATGCAAGAGTTCAAGACCATAGTGACTTCCGCCTGTCACTTTGTGAAGAAATCTCTTACATACAGAAACATGATAGCAGGCTACTCATTAGCTGCCGATGATAGCCAGGCCACGCTCGGATCCAACTTGACCCTTTGCGGAGCTAAGTCGGATGATATGTCTTCTAGCCGAGTGACCACCGCCCGAAATCGACAGTCTCAAGAGAGGATCCTTGGAGAATTCATACCTCGCTCGACCCCGTGGGCAGCGCAAGGATCCCAGGCCTCACCTTGGTCTATTTTTCAACCAACAGGCGTTGTTGTTGGCCAACGTTGGCCCTTCAGCCATTCAATTCATACATTAGACCCACAATTGCGCCGAGAGACGGTGCCGTGTCCCGGGCCTTGTCACGGGAATATCTCAGTTTTGATAGCGCCGTGCGGCACAGAGCACCGGAAACCAGACTGTCCCCACCCATGTTTACGCCAGGAAGTATTGAATCCTCAATGCCTTTCAATATTGTCTTGGCTGTAAAACAGCCACATTCTATACACTATATTCCCAGAAAAGTTGATATGCCAGCGGTATATCAGGCCAGGGTCTCCACCTGAATGGGTGTGGTCATTTTCATGACGATCCAGAGAAGTCCATGGTAGTTACCACGGTGCTCAACAGTCATGTGGAAATGGATCCGGGCCGTGAGGAGCCCATCGATGCATGCCAACAGGCCCGCCATACATGCGGCGCACGACTCACCCCGCGGTCTAACGAAGAAAGGTACCTGTGATGTGACCTTCGGCTCTGTCCAAAAAGAGGCTATGTCTTTCTTCATGCAAGATATGGTCACCAATCCCCTTCGTTCCCGATCCCCCAGGATGGCTTCCCCAATATCCAGAATACCACCGCGAGTGCGGCCGAGTCTAGACCCCGGACCGCCGGGGAATTTTACCAAAATTGATTCTTTAGATGCATCTGGAGGGCTGATTGGGGATGTTTCCTCCACGCTGGAGCTCCCTTGACAAGGAGGCTCACACCCTTGCTCAATGTCCCTCGAGGGCGATCGTCACCCACTATCGGCCCCCAGACTATCTTCCCGATGCTCTTACAATCCACGGACGGTTCACAGCAGCCCGGTCGGTCACATTTCGGCGGGTCTTGTGCTGATTTGAACTCCCTCGCCCCTGATACAATGTATGTGGACCTGCAGCGGCGTTGCGTGATCGCATTGCCTACAGAGCCGTGACTGGAGGAAGCCAGGCCCGGGCCGGTGGGAGTATGTTGGCGGCGCATGTCGGATTTAAAGCTCTTGAATCTTGCTATGCAAGGGTGGGAGAATGCCCTGGGCCGGAAGATTTGATATATAAGGCTAGCTCATTGCCCTCCTCCTGTCGATCAAATGGTCTTAACCTCTCCTCGTCACCCCAAGATATCCTTGCACAACAAAACTCCCTACTCATCGATATACGTTAACATCAATGGTCGCAGGAGGTGCTGTCACCAGCCAGTCGGCTGTAGGCCGCGTGGCCGCCGAGAGACAGCACGGCATCATCGGTATGCTCAAGAACCCTTACGTCTTCATGACTTGCGCGTTTGCCTCTGTCGGATGTGTCATGTACGGCTACGATCAAGGCGTCATGTCCTCCGTCCTCGTTATGGAGAGCTTCCAAGCACAGTTTCCAGACCTGATGGGCTCGACGATCCAGGGGTGGCTTGTCGCTGCTCTTGAGCTTGGTGCCTGGGCCGGTGCTCTCTTCTGCGGTTGGCTCGCCGATGTCATCTCTCGGAAGTATTCTATGAACATCGCCGTCCTCATCTTTACAGTCGGGACCTGCCTCCAATGCGCTGCTCACAAGTCCAGCATGCTCTTTGCCGGTCGTGTCATCGGTGGTTTCGGCATTGGAATGTTCTCCATGGTTATTCCTCTGTACCAAGCCGAGATTGCGCCTCCTGAGCTGCGTGGCGGCCTCGTCTCTCTCCAACAGCTTTCCATCACCATCGGCACCGCCTTTTCCTTCTGGCTTAACTACGGAATGCACTTTGTTGGTGGCACGGAGTGTAAGCCGTACGGTGTTCCCAAGGATCAATGGTATATTGACGGAACTTTCAATTACAAGGCTGCCCATGGCCACTTGTGCTCCGGTCAGAAAGAAATCGCCTGGCGGTTTCCCTTGGCCCTCCAACTCGTCTTCGCTTGGACACTCTTCGTCGGGATGTTCTTCCTGCCTTTTAGCCCTCGGTGGCTCGCCATGAAGCACCGTGATGAGGAGTGTCTGGCCTCCCTCTCCAAGCTCCGACGTCTTGCACCCGAAGACCCTCTCCTCCGCACCGAGTTCCTCGAAATCAAGGCCACTGTGATGTTTGATGAGGAGGTCGACAAAGAGCTGTCAGCCAATGGCCGCCTCGGTACTTGGAAGCCTCTTTTCCAGATGAACATGCTCAAGCGTGTCTGGATTGGCGTTTGGATCATGATCTTCCAGCAATTTGTAAGCTGACCGAATATTTCCCCAAAATCTACCTAGGTATCTAGTTACTGACAGTTGCACTTTGATAGACCGGTATCAACGCTGTTCTCTACTACGCCCCACAGATCTTTGAGACATTTGGCTTTACCGATACCACAACGGATCTCCTCGCCACTGGTGTCACCGGTATCTTCCAGATCATCTTCACCCTCCCAGCCGTCCTCTTCCTCGACAAGTTCGGCCGCAAATCATTCCTCATAGCCGGTGCCGTCGGCATGATGGTCTGTCACGTCATAGTAGCCGCCATCGAGGGTTCCTTCGAGGACTCATGGCCCACGCACCGCGGTGCCGGCTGGGCAGCCATTGTGTTCATCTGGCTTTTCGCCGTCAACTTTGCCTACTCCTGGGGCCCCGTCACGTGGGTACTAACCCAGGAGATCTTCCCTAACTCGCTCCGGTCCCGCGGCGTCTCGATCGTGGCGTCGACCAACTGGATGTTCAACTTCGTCATCGGCCTCACTACCAAGGACATGCTCGCGTCTATGAAGTACGGGACTTATATCTTCTTCGCGTGCTTTTGTGCCATGGGTGCGCTGTTCGTGTGGCGCATGGTCCCCGAGACGAAGGACAGGACGCTTGAGGAGCTGGATATTTACTTTGGTGGTGACGACACTACTATCGCGCAGGAGGATAAGGCGCGCATGGATCGTATCTATCAGACTTTGGGCTTGGTGGGTGTGGAGAGGCCGGAGGACCTAGTTGAGAAGGAGGGTATCAAAGCCCTTGATGTTGAGAATGTGACTCCTCCGGTTGAGGCCGAGGCTTGAATGCTTGTTGATGGTAAGTAAGTAAATGGATATTTGACTGATACGACGGCTAAGGTGAGAGCGTGATTTTGCAACATTTCATTTAGATGATTACCTACTTAAGTACCTACCGTACATGACATTGAATGGATAATATCGCAGTTACCTAAGCATGCTGGTGCCAACCCTAACCCTATATCTGACACCGTTGCCGCGTAACACGACGCGGTAAGCCGTAAGCCGGAGCAATATTGCGGTTCCCGTCACGAATCACGAGACGAATGCAATGACATCATCCGTGCGTTGGACCATACTGATAGTGTATTTACACTACTGGATTACAGTGTGCACAAAGGTTCCGAGGTTCCAAGGTTTCCAAAGGCGAAACGCTATCAACACCGCCTTTTCTCCCACCCAAAACTTCTTCCCCTCTTTTACACCATCCTATCCTCGCCCTCATACAGACTTGCCCACCTACATCTATCTCTACTCTACCTGATCGACCATCCACTGAACACCACGAGTCTCTCCACAGGTTCCTCAGCTCCACTCGCAATACATATCACAATGTTCCAGTACGCTTTCGCCCTTTTCCTCCAGCTCTGCCTGGCCACCATCGCCATTGCCGCCCCTGTCGCCCAGGACATCACTACCTCTACTGCCAACAACAGCTGGCAATATGGCACTGGTGGTGGCGTGATCGGATTCATCGTCCTGATTCTTGACATTATTGTCTTTAGTGCGTTTCCTCGCCGATGCCTTTCTCTTCCCGGATTCCCTCATCCCAACCCTTGCACTCCGGCATGCTAACAACAGAAAACAGTCGAGGTCTTGAAGTCTAACCGCCCGCCTGCGTCCAAGGTGCTCTGGTGCCTTGTTGTCTTCCTCTTCCCCATCGTCGGAATGGTCATCTACTGGCTGTTTTCCAACCGCGGCGAGCACAACAGCGGCGGGTCTTACGAGCCCCTGCCATAAATCCAACCTTAGATTGTGTCATGTCAATGTTCTTGGGCTGTATTGCTGGGCCATGATAGAGGGCTCGTGCGTTGGGTCACGTCAAGGGTAAGGGTTGGGTCGGGCAACGGGGTGATGTGAGGGATGGTGTATGGTGTAGGATGAGTGGCTGGGAGGTTCGAGCCTTTGGAGAGGTCATTGATAGTCATGACTGAGTCTAACGAAGAACTGAAATATATGGGTTGCATTATGCGCCAGCTTCGAAACCCGCCTAATATTTGGGCATTTTCGTGAACGGCTACCCCCGGGCCCATTGCAGCGCTTTGTTTCACGCTTTGTTTTGAGACTCCGGGGTGCTCACTTGAATAATAGGTGTACAGTTCAAGGATCTCATAATCTGGTCATAGACGGAGCAAAGCAAAAGAAGTCTGATAGTACCCAAGGATATTTTGCTTCCTTTCCAGCCCGTTCCTAACTCGGTAGCTGGGAGAATCATTGGCTTGATCTTCTGATATTGCGTTGTCCACATCAATGTCTGCTAGATATTGAATTACTCCTGACAACTGATATATGTCGGAAAGTTGCATACTTCTTGAGTATATACGATACACTTGATAATCAGCATAACGGGTAGGTTTCGACGGCTGAATATACCTAGGTAATATTAATGCCTATATGAACTGGATGTGTGACCAAATATCCGGACACTTTAGGCGTATGAAATGCCTTCTGCCCAGTCATCAGGATATGTTGTAATCCAAGTACCATGACCCATTCGAGACCTATAGCAATGATTTTAGCTCATGATCTTACATCTCCCGGACCAATTTGCCATTCGGTGGAAGCAGGTTAACTGAGATAAAGTCGTGGAATTGATCAAATCCCGTGGAGCTTGGCATCCCAATACCTCTTGGCAAAGAAATGCGCTCCAGAAATCGTCCCATACTGGGACACGTAGTCTTGAGCAAAATCAGTTTTCCTCCCTGAGGATGCATGAAGTCTGAAGCCTTCGAGAGGACCCACGTTCGTCATTGGGTTGTAACTGTCCATCTGGCGTGAGTGTGATGTTCCACGGCCTCGGGGTTCCGGCTCCGTAGCGTATACCCCGGGCCGCTGGACAAAATGTTCTTGCCGGCAAGGGAAATAACAACGGCGAGGACTATGAAGACAAGAATAGTAACTCCGCCGGCGATGCATATGGCAACGTCGTCCGCGAGCTCTACGTCCCAGGACGTAGCTGTCGACGCCCGCTGGTAGAATTGTGCCGGGATGTGCATTTAGGAAGGTGGATATACATATATAGCTTCAAGTGTTGATTGGGGGGGTTTCTGTTCGATCTTCCACGCTGATATTATGTCGTGCTGCAGCTCTTCGTTGTAGTCGAATACCGGTATAGCTTCAAGGGTCAGAGTGTGAGCATCGTGTTTTGGGGAAAACAGAAACAACCCTTGGGAAATCAAACTTCAGAAACCGCCATACTACATATATTTGGGGAAGAGCGAAAACTCAACGTTATGTTCGTGCGTTCTCTAGCTAACATAGACCATGTATAGTAATGACGCGTATATAGAACCGGGACTTTGAGGCATGTGGACTTATGCATCGCTCAGACTCTACATTAGCAATGCCCATTATCCATATATAACGGCCGTGGGTCTCCAGGTCCTCTGTATTGAGAGACGGATTAATCTCTTGGATATTTCTGACTCTCTTACACCTAATCGACTAATTTAGAAGTCTGTGGTTACCGAGTCTAATCCGAGACCGGCAGAGCAACCATTTGATTTCTATCTTGCAATCAGAGCGCCGAGATTCTCACAGCACCTAAGAATATAATATCACTACCTGTACCTAGGTATACCATAGTGTTTCCCGTAGTCTAATCTATATCGGATGATTGCACTGCTATAAACTAGGGGTGGCCAACTTGATTTTTTTTTTAATGCACATACGCCGTGTAAGATGAAGTTCCCTATCGGGTAATAGTGAGGCATCACCAACCCCTGCTCCTCTTTGCCCTAGTGAGCTGAAGCCCATTGCCCAGACCTTTTCAGTAGTTTCATAATCAACTGGGAACATCGTGTCAAAACCCGGTTCTTGACGGCCAATAACACACTAAGTGTTGCAAAACGAACATGTTTCTCCTTCCATGGATCCTAACTTCAAACATGAGACTGACACTAGATTCCAAGTGCACACCCTTACGGAGCAAAATATCCACCAACCCAGCCATACTAAATGGACGAAATGACCCCCCCCCCTCCTTCTATGTGTAATTTCCCCCGCATCTCCCAAGGTTTACGCTGACTGGCCATCCCCGACGATCTTCTCGGTTACCTTGCCATCGGCCTGGACCACGACCTTCTCCACCTTGATTGAAGCCTGGACCGGTTTGGGCTGGTTGTATACCCACTCGAGTTGTTCGAGGGTACGGCCCTGGGTCTCGACGCTGGAAAGTGAAATAGCTCGTTAGCATCGACCCGTTCGAGGAAATTAACAAATCATAGGAGAAGAAGGGGGGGGGGGGGGGCGGGCGCCCGGGCAGCGTTGCCCAGGTGAGAGACTTACCAGAAGAAGTACCAAAGGATCGCCTCGACAACGTCCCATGCCACAAAGATGTACACGTATTTGTACTTGATGTTTTGCAGGGCAATGGGACCGGCAAACTGGTTGATAAAACCAAACAGGCCAACAATGACACCGGACGCGGCAAGACCCTTAGCACGCCTGTTGGTGTCAAGGGCCTCGGCGGGGATGATTCCCTGGAGCGGGGTGTAGGTAAAGGAGTATATGGTATTAAAGAGGAAGTAGAAGGCGAGGGCAGACTGGCCATACGAGACATATTTAGGGTCGAGATCGCCGTCACTGTTGCTGTGCTTAGCGACGCCGGCGGAGGTGCCGCCGTTGATGGCAAGCATGACGGCACATATGAGGGTGCCGATGATGAGGACCTTGCGCCGGGGCATCTTGTCACTGAGTGCGACGCCGATCCCGGCCCCGATGGCGGACAGGCAGCTGTTGAGAACGTTGAAGCCGAGCTGCTGGGGGGTGGTCTTGATGCCGATGCCGTCGAAGATGGTGGCGTTGAAGTACCCGAGGCCGTTCCCGGAGAACTGCCCAAACACGCTCATCAGGATGACCTGGAGGAAGCGCCAGCGGCCGTTGTGCTCCATGATGAGTGAGCGGTAATCCCACCAGACCTTGTCGATACCGTCGAGTTTGATTCCCTCCTTCATCTCCTCTACCTCGAGCATGACGAGCCGTGATGATGGATCTCCGTTACCGTGATACTTGACTAGGAAAGCAATGGCTTCTTCTTCCTTGCCGTTTGCCATATGGAAACGTGGTGATTCTGGCAGGAAGAAGACGGAGACGATGACGACAAAGCAGGCGAAGCATTGCAAAAGAAGAGGAATTCTCCAAGACCAGTCGTTTGTGATATAAGAGCAACCGAATGTGACGAACGCAGCGGGAATGGAGCCTCCGAACCAGCCACAGTTATAAAAACCTAAAATAAAAAGTAAAATGTCAGCCATACCGTTTCTGTATACTTGGACTTGATTGATTGAAGTAGATGGTACTCACCGGTGCAGCGACCTCGCCAGTGGGCCGGAGCGATTTCGATAGCATAAGCTGGAGCGCCGACAGTCATGATTGCGATGCCACACCCGAGGACAAACCGACCAACGGTAAGCTGGGCAATTGTATTTGATGTACACGCAATAATCGACCCAACAATAATCACCCAGCCCCCACTGAACATGGCGATGCGACGACCATATCGATCAGAAATGGCGGCGGCGAAAGGAGCAGTAATGATGGTGCCCACGCTGTAGAGTGAGGTGATGATGGAGATCTTCTCGCCACTCAGGCCCGTGCCGAAGGTTTTCATGAAAGGCTTCATGGCGATTATACTACCCATCAATGAACCGTCATAGCCATTGGCACAGGCACAGCAGAATGCGACGAAGACCGCAAAGTACATCTGGATAGAACTCTTGCTCCATCTTTCAATGTTTGTCTCGGAAATCGCGGCGAAGTACTCGGCCTGTTCAGGTTCGGACAGCGTCAGTTAATTGGAGTTCTTTTGGTCACCGATCGAAGTTGATCAATCAAAGGACAACCAAGGACGGAGAAAGGGTGAGAGTGGACTAACATTCCGGACTTGCCTTGCCTTGGCACCATGGGCTTCGTCTAAGGTCTTCCCTGTACCTTCAGCAACAACAGGATAGTGGATATCGGCGGCAGTGATGCCATGATGCACTTCGCCGTTCTCCTTTTCGCTCGACATGTTGAGCCTGAATTCCAGTTATCAGTAGCTCGTCCTACAATCAACAATGAAGAAAGACGAGGATGAACAGCTAAGGGATAGAGTTGCACAAGACTTTTGGTAAGGGAATATGGTATGATTATATGCAGGAATACGCTCACCCTTGTCCAGACTGCAGAATACTACCCCAGCCATACCCTTGGCACCCTGGGCTTACCCCAGATTCCGGTGAAAACATGTACCCATGCCGCGGGCCGGATAGACGGGCCTCATTCCCATGCGGTTGGTGCGAAAATTAGCATGGGGCCCTCGGGGGACATAAGTGAGCTATCGTGACCAGTACCAGCGGGTGACCTTTGCGAGGAGGCCCAGAACCCCACGAAGAAGCAATCCTCCATTGGGCCGTCGGGCCTGGACCCAACGAGTGGTCACATGGTGTGTATAGCATCCCATGGGATTGTTCTGGAGCAACGGCTACATGCACGAGAAGTTCAGACACATAGGGCTTTCACCTGGGCATCCAATGTACAGCCGATATTCGACCATTTGGGATCTGGACTGGATCCCAGAGCCGGTTTGGGTGTATGGGTCATGTATCCTAGGCCAACTCGATACCTTCTCAACCGAACTTGAACGGGCCCTATGAGTACATTTCTGTTCATGGCAGTCGCTCAGTCAGAAACAACCCCTGTCCATTGTCCCGAATGGGTAAACGGATCATAGTAATGGTCTGACATGTGCCCAGATAAAGTTGCAGGGGGAGGGGCAATGTACTGACTCTGTTCGGGATAAACTGCAGCAAGCATGGGTGCCTTGAGAGTGGATATACCTACCAAGTACTCTGCTGTAGTGAACATCAGAGAAGGTTGTGTCCCAACCGATCTCACCACTGGACCTCACCTTTCGAATTCGGGGAATCGGCCCTGTAACTGTGGCATGCTGTGTGACCCAATGTCGGCAACGATTGCGCTTGGCTGCTTTTTAAGGTCCCAATGTCCCAACCGAGTCAAGGCGTGACTGCTATTCGAGGTTACCAATCGGCCGGGTCTGGTCTACTGGGATCGCGCTGAGAGGGAGGCGGGATGTCGGTACGGTCAAGCAATAGTGAGGATCAGCAATAGTGTGCAACACGAGGCTTGGCTCAACTTGATTCCTGTTCCCTGCACAAGTCAGAGGAGATTGTTCACCTGGAGGTCGTTTAGTTGGGGTTGTCCGGGAACGCTTCGCCAACTTTACACAACCATATCTTCCGCCCATTATGCCAGCGATGTGTAAGACGATACAGCCTGTGCAGCACGTGTGCAGTTGGCTGTAGACAAAGGACGAAGTACAAACCTCTTACCTATCTGACGTGACCCATTCAGAGTACCTATGGAACATGTGGGGGGTTGCAGGGGGTTTCACCGGTACTTAAGTTTATTTCTATCCGAGAAGGGGACTAACGGGATGCACCCTCCGGGGATCCAGCCTTCTCTTCGTTCTACTCGACCAGTCGATCCCGCCTATCAGGTCGAACGAAACCATTCTAGCCACTTACATACTTAAGTACCAAGGTAGTCAATTACCGAAGTAGGCACCTGCGCTTTCTGGCCCATCCTAAACGCGGATTGCTACCCTCTTAGCCGCGAGATGTGTCAAGCCGTCACCATCTCTTCCATATCGACCAGAGCGCTAATACCGATGACCCAAGAACGCGGGAGCTGCCATCCTTCAATGAATACTTAAGTACATGTGGCTTGCCAATCAATTGACGTGGAGATACATAGCTCGATGGCATGCGAGCAAGTGCTGACTAAGTCGAGGATCACACGAACAGCGGGATAATGTCGACACCGTGGACAATACTGCTTTACCGATGGATGATAGGGCCTTGGGAAGATGTGTTTCTTGCACCCCTCATAATGTCAGATCCCCCCACATTGATAACTCAATAAAATATATGGATGACCGTGGTCCAGCCGCCTCCCCCTGGGCGGCTTGGAGGAACCTTTCAAGCCTTATGGCTCCTCGTCTGCACAGCTTCTCAGCGCGGCCTGCTGCCTGCCCTCTTCAACATAGATAAGCCCATTATTCTTCTCCTCTATCTTCCCATGACCCCCCTGCTCCCATGTCCTGAGCTCATCCAAGAAAATCTCCACCCTCGCAGCCGGAGCGGTAGTCGACAGGTGGACCCTCAACCACCCCAGCTCAGGCAACGCCTCTCGAACGCACAGCATCAGTGGCGTCCAGACTTCCTGCGAAACAGGAATATTGCTTCCAACCGCTAATCGCGGGTGTTTGGATGCGATTGGCTGAAGGAAGAGGTGATCCTTGAAGTGCGTGAAGCTGAAGTCCACGGCGTGGATCTTCGACTGGTATGGATGAGGTTGCTGTAGGAAGAACCGGTAGGCATCTTCGGATGCCGTGAAGATGAGTGTTGTTGACTCGAAGAAGGATTCTACCGCCTCAGCATACCTGTTATACATATCAGTCTCATAGTTCTGGTGCATTTAAGGGCAGCAGCACATAGTCGATATTAACTCACATCTTCTTGCAGGTCAGGAACACATCCAAGTAGTTCCCCCTTCGAAGGCCTCTCTCATCCACACAAGTTCCATCCTCGTTCGTCTTCCAGGCCATCATGGCATCCGCTTGACACCGCCAGTGGGCACCCCATCTCAGTCTCAGACCCCAAGCATGCCAGAACCATCGCGGGGGCTGGTTCTTCCCTCGCCAGCCAGGCCAGGAATCCATTTGCATGGGGTCCTCTTCGTCCAAACTGGACTCGACAGATGAGCATTTACACGGAGTGTGAGTCAGTCTGGACCCATCAGTGGCCGCATGAATGTGCAATTTGAGGGTGTCGTTGGAAACGCGCCAGACCTCGGTGTAGATCATGCGGCGGATCTCGGGTGGGAGACGGGTGAAGAAGGCGCATTGGGATTGTTCGTCCATGTCAACAACCTGTTGTGATGATGGTGCAAATGTTGTTTCATCCTCCTGGATAGGTGGTGGTGGAGCTAGTGCCGACGATGGATGAGGTGGTGGCATGTCATCATCACTGAGGTCCTCGGAAGCGTCGTCGTCGTTCATACATGATGCTTTGCGCAGACGGGAGCGGAAGTAATGCAGCCGCTCACTGCTTTTCGGTTGTGCCAGTCTTGCCATGTTCGCACCGGATCCTGGAATAACAATGTGTGGTATTGTTCGTTTGATGGGTTGGTTTGTGAAGGAGATGAATCATTACAGGTCGAGGAGGAAATTATGGGAAACTAAATAAGGAGGGAAGAAAAGGAGGAATGAATCTACCTAGACGAGGTGGGATGAAGTGAAACGCTCAGGCCCCAATTTAGGTGCCTTGCTTAGTGAAACGCTAGGTACCTCGGCGAGTAAGCTCAAGGGTTAGGGTAAAGATTCCGCTTACTTTTTTTTTTAGCTGAGGTATATGACAGAGTAGGACTATGCAGGACCTCGGGATCGATCTCAAGTGGACGGTAACATTCATGTGAATTACATTGTAATGTATCTCCTGCAAAGTATTTTCAACTTTCATTGTCAAGCAATCGTCCAAACTCAGTCACACACTTCAGCAAATCACCATCTCCTTCCGTCAGACTTGTCTCGACATATCCACCTGAAAACCCCTATTCACTAAGCCCGTCGCAGCCAGTCCGCTCGCCTGTTCCTCCATCGCGAATAAGAACTCGTCAATGCCATTGAACCCATACGCAAACCGATCCATATTAGCCCAAGTCTGGCAGCTCTGACCAGGCCAAGCGAACATGGCGTCGAACTCCGCATTCTGTTCAGCAGTGCCCGTATCAAAGACAGCCCTCCACGCAGCCTGGCCACCGCCCTGAAGGTTCGTTGGATACAAGCGTGGGATAACAGGGACACTGGATATACCAGAGATTTTGGCGTACAGGTCCATGACATCCAAACCCCGAACAGTCCAGTTCGAGATCGCCAGACCTGGGCCGTCGTCCACGGACAACGCGATGCCCGAGTTCGTAGAGTCATCTGTGTAGTTGCCTACGACACTGAGTATTGCTTCTTCCTTGCCGGCCTGCTCTATGGCGGGGAGCAAGATGCTGAGAAGCCGTGACAGGAGCGTGAAGCTGAACGTGAAGTCGGCCTCTGGACCGGCCGTCATGATGGTCACGACCAGGTCGTAATCCGGGATGAGGCAGAGCTTGGAGTGATAGCTACCGTCATCTCCTCCCTTTGTATAGAGCTCAATGAGACGGCCGTCAGTAGTCAGGTTAGTGGAACGCAAGATCTCCCAAGGAGCACCCATGCCCCTGCCGACTGTAGACGTAGAGGAGACGGGCTTCATCCACTTCCTTGTTGCGGCGGGTCCAAGGAAGCTCTGGTTCAGGATGGCTGATCCGAGGGTAATCAGATCGTTTGGAGTGGAGAGGAAGCCGCCGGCAGGATTGTCATATCCATGTTGCACTCCCCAGTGGGACTGGTCCGTTGACTGCGCAGGAACGAAAGCTTGCGATAATAAAGATGAAGCCATGCCTGTGGTTGTATTTGTCAAGTGCAGAGGGTCCAGTATAGCTTTCTGTATGTAGTCTACAAAGGTCATGTTGGATGCGCTCTCTAAAACTAGTCCTAGGATGTCGAAGCCCAAGTTCGAGTACGTCGGACTGGTGAATGTTGGAAAGACCGGGTGATGCTTGCCGAAGTCGCGGATAAGCTCGTCTGTGGAACAAGAAGGAAGGCCATACATATCAGAGCATCCAGGGCTAGACGCCGAGCCGTCAAGCTCTGGAAAGCCCATGGCCATCCAGTTATACGGAGTGTCAGCCAAGTCGTTCATCACTGTGGATTGTCAAAACTAGTCAGTGGACTACCAAAACGAAACGCTTCGGGGAATATATAACTCACAGTCGAGACCAATTCCAGACATATGTGAAGCCAAAGCGCCAATTGTGACATCGTCCCAGTTGACAGCTGTGATGTTGTTGACTTCACCAGCGACCACAAGCTGTGGCAGATCAGAAATATACTTCGTGACGGGGTTGTCCATGCCAATTCCCTCGTGTAAGAGTCCGAGGGCGGTAAAGACCTTGGAGATACTCGCAATTCGATAGATCGTGTTGGCATCGACCACACCGGTCGAGCTGGGGTCTCGCGTCGGTGGCGTGTAGTGCAGATCAAGCAGTTTATTGAGCTCGTGGATTGACTTGACCGAAACCGAAACGGCTGAGCCATCGAAAGAGGAGGTGAGGTTTTTGAAGTCCTTCTCGAAGTCATAGATGGCTTCCTGAACGGCGGCGCACGCCGAAGGCTTGGTGGGAGCGGGCAAGACTGCGCCGAGGGGAGGGCAATGCCCGTTCAGCGCTGCAGCCACATAGTGGGCCAGAAGGACCATAGTTAACAGTGTCGCGATCATTTTGCGGGTTGTTTTGATACTGAAGATGTTGGGAATGTTCGGGGTATTTAATGGGAGAAAGGTTTGTTGCCGCTGAGGCTTGAAAACCCAAAGTAAACCTTAGAGGTGTCGACTCGCTGCTTCGGAGATCACAGCTTATGGGTCGAGGGGTGAAAATGACTTAGAATTAGACTTGGTAAATATCTAGGTACCTGCAAAGAGGTAATTAATGACTCTTTAATCGGGTACTTGGTACCTAGTAGGTAACGTGCCTTGTAAGATAGGAGCCGTGGACAGCCTGCAGGTAATACCCAGATGCGTAGCCTACACCTCTGCTGCATGGACCGTAGGGCTTGTCCGTATGATTCACCTGGAATAGGCTCTGGCGGTACAGATGGCCTTTACCTATAAGAGTCGTTCAAGATCCTCGATATAGAAACTACTTCAGCTTTTTCTCTCAGATAAGGATATATGTACTTCTTCGCTAGGGCTTGCTTCCAGCTTCCTTCAACGGTCTGCAGAGTCATCATCTTGTTAGACTTATTCCACTCTGGCCATGAATCGATCCATGAAGCCACAGTTATAATAAGCCGGAGCCCAAAAATGAATTTTTAAACCTCGTAATATGCTTCTGGCTGGTAAATATCGAGGTAGCTAATGACAAGGGACGTCGCAGAGAAACATGCAGCTGATGTAGTTTCGCGATCATGTTTATGGTAACTTGGAATGCGGTCAAGGAGCCTTTCACTGCCACCAACGCAACGAATGGGGAACAAAGCAATTTTTACATACTCCACACAAATTCCCTTCTTGTGTCACCATCTAAGAAGATTGAGTCGGTGGGCTGGCAGCGGTCGAGTCGCCACTCAGTTCCCAGACATTTCTTCCATGCCCCATCGCATCACTCGACTCGTCCATCAACTCAGAGGGGCTTCCGTCATGACCGAGCTGATCTGGTACCTCTTGCAGCCCCGAAATCCCAGATTGGTTTGAGATCGACAAGTGACTCGCCGGCACACATGCCCACTGGCCCTGCACCGGCGGGCTTCCTGAAGTGACGGCTGTGCTGTGGCTGTCTCTCCAGGATATTGGCCACGGGCTTTGACTGACTTGTTGTTGGCTTCCATAAAGCTCTGAAGCTCGCTGACCCACATCCTTATCGTCGGAATTGTCTTGGGCCACTACAGGCTCCGCCACAGGCTCTTGCTGTTGCCTCTTCCGTCGCCGACAGAAGAAATACAAGATGCCTAGGAGGGCCACCGACGCACCTATCCCAACGCCACATCCTATACCAGCTTTTGCTCCCGTCGAAAGACCTGTTGGCCGGGTTCTTAGGGAAGTTTGCGTGGTATTGGACGCTGTGCTGGAGGTGTCTGCAGTCATGGAGGCAAGGAATGATGAACGCAGCTCCTCATCCGAAGCTTGCCATATCATTTCCAGTCCAAAGGCCGTGATGGACCAGTATATTGGCCCAGTCTGCGTTGTGCTCTCGCTGAGGTCATAGTTATAGTAAGATAGACTCACGATCGCCGTTGAGGTGCGTGCATATGTGATCTCCGTCGATGAAGTGCAACCATCGATCAGGACGTCTGCAACACCGGAAAATTTGATTGTTTGACACCAGGTTGTCTGTAGAGCACTTGTTACGGATAGACCTCTTCATGATTGTGTCGTGTCAGCTTGGTCCAAGACTTGGAAGGACAGGATGGGGGCGGAGGATGGGTGAGAGATCAACGGCTAGAATCAGAATATGGACGGGACGTACGTCGGACAGCAATGAACAGTGGTCGTCGGGTTCGTCTCATCAGGAGTCTGAACATCCTGTAGAGCCATAGTCCATCCGACTGGGCAGATGAAACCCGGTGAGTACGAGTAGGCCCGCAGGGGCTCCGTCGGTAGCAATGGGTAACAATTCAGGTTCGTCTGTTGGCATGTCTCTGTTGGGTAGATGGCAGCCTGGCATACCAGTGTCCCTGATATGGCGGGATAGCAGCCTGAGAAATATGACTGAGTGCATTCAGAGGCGGGGGTGAACGTGGTCGTCAGAGGGACGTAGGTCGAGGCAGATGGCTCAGCCATGATTTCCTAGGTGGTCACGATCTCGGGAACTGTTAATGAGACGGGGACTTGTATATTATTTCTAAAATATCAACTCATGATCATGCGATGATTGACAACTCGTATTTCGCTGCGTTTCTTTATTGATGTTAGAATTAAAGTGATGCAAAATTGTATATTATCCACGAGGAATCGCTGCCACCACCCAGCCCCCACAGGCGGGGTCGAAAAAACTCAAGACCACTGCGAAATCACGCTACTAGGTATGATATGTTTGGCCTGGTCAGTCTGGTTGCGGCTAACTCGGTAGGTACAGATGGTGATATGGTAGCAGGTAGCATAACCAACTGAATAGCCAACTGCATACTTAGATAACCAACTGCACAACCAACTGCACAACCAACTGCATATTGGCCTTTGAAACACCTCGTAGTTAGCTAATACATCCAGTCGGGTTCCGTTGACCTCCGTAATTCATGCTGTTTCCAACCACACCCTCCCCCCCCCCAAGTCCCGCCACCCTAATTATTTTCACCCATCACAAGTTAGCCACGTCAGAGAGTACACTCCTGACCATACAATACAATACACCTGATATGATGTCGTTGTCTCCCAGAAGAATATTGAACGCTGGCTGGTAATGACTTGTGACCTTATACGGCAGACTTTTGTAGACACCTTACACCTGCAGGAGTCAAACAAATAAAGAAATGTACAGACCACCCTTTCAGTAGAAGTTATCGAAAGATTCAGTAGCAAAGATAGAGATGAAAGCATCGGGTCTACCGACACAACAGGTAATGCCCGAGCATATCCAATCGCCAAATCCGAGCCACCTCGGAGCTCACCAGCGGCATGAGCGCTCGCGCAACTCTGTTCGGTCCTTCCATGCTATGTCTGGGTACAACAGGAGGTCCTGGCGACGGAGCTTCTTACCGTCCTTCCAGATGATAGCCTTCAGCCCCCCGAATTTCTTTTCCAAGGCTTTCGGCAGCTTCTCCTTGCAGTAGAGAGTCTGGACGGCCCTCCTCTGCATGAGCGGCATCCTATTCTCCTTAAGGATATACCTCTCCATGACATGCAGATTTTCGAAGGACCAAGTGTTCATCTGCTGCGGCAAGAGGGACGTCTCATGGTACAGCTGCCGGCACACGCCAGACAGCAGGGTGATCCTTGTGCCTAGCGAGGCGGGTGGCAGGGCGGCAGATTTGCGTGGCTGCTTTGGTTCCAATGCCCACGGGTCTTGTTTCTTATGCAGGACTTCATAGCGAAAGCCTCCTTTAATTGTCTCCGTGTACGCCTGCCCGTTCTTGATGCGCCGCTTGTGCTGCCACGGCAGGTAAAAGACGTGGATCTGCCGGCCGCCGAGGACGAGCTCGTAGATTTGCAGGCGCAGTTCGATGGGGATTCTGAGCAGCGGAGACACTTGCCGGTTCATGTCATACCTGTAGATATAGTTAGTGCTGATTAGGTACACTTTTGGAAAAGTGGTGGGCAGCCTCACCGGCGGGCTTCTGGGGATCCCTCGGGTGGAAAGCTGTTGTGGAGGCCATTTCGGATCTTTCTGTCGCGGGATGAACAGACCATGACCCGCCCTTGGCCTCAAACTAGAAAGAAATACCAGGTGTTAGTGTGATGAGAGATTGGAATAGATTCAATGTCATTGAGTGTTCTAGGGTTCTAAGAGTCTAAGGTTGTCAGGATCAATTCGAGATAGCGAAGAGGTGACGTGACGTTAGGCTTGCCGTCGAAGCCTTACATAAGCCAGACAAGGTCAACACATGTGCATTTGAACTGGTACATATACCGGAACACGGCGTACATGTAATACTTATCACACCATTACAGGGCTTCTTCCGTAGAGTTGCGTTAACAACCCAGATGATCGAGATATTGGGGACGGCTACCCCATTAAACCCCCGGGATCTACAAATCGATTCCGGGGGCATCCCACCATCTGCTTCCTTAGACACGTGTTAAGCTTCCTGTTCCTGATATCTTCAACGGTTACCCAGGTAGGTAGGAGGCCCTTGCTTAGCCAGTCGGCCATACTTGTGGGGTTGCCGAGGACCCCTAAAACGTCGGCATCGGATAGCCTAAGAATCGAGCATGGATAAGTAAGTTGATGCACAAGGTAGTGTAGGTACTTGATGGGTGCCGATAGGTTATTTTCCTAAAAATAGACCATTACGGCTTTCTGAAAGAATGCCATTAGGTAGTAGGTATGTATCACTGCAGTTGTCGTTGACATGGCAGCTCTTCTCGCAACCACCCCCCATGATTCATGTAGGCGACAACGGAGTCCCACATCTGGGAATGTTCAGCAGTAACTTTCATGAACTCTAATTGCTAACCTGACTGACTGCCTGACAACATTTGAAATGCCAAGGTGCCAAGGTGGAGAGGGTGGTGGGTGTAACGGAAGGGTTTGACCGGCTGACCGGGCGGCGCAGCGCGGCTGATTTTAAAAGACGTTTTCTATCACTCAATGCCACGGGGTGACGGGACGGCACGTCAGGAGGTTGTGATTCCGGACTTGTCTTAAATCTCCGGCGAATAAGGCTAACTTCATTAGTAAAATACTGACTTACCTGGGTACTTATTTACAGATCTTCAAGTACAGTACCTAGGTAGATACAGGGTAGATATGGACTGGTCGGATTTATGGGTAACCTTGGAATTGGCAGTGCAAAAAAAAAAAAAAAAAAGTAAGAAAAAAAAAGTGTCAACCAGTGTCAGAGTCAAAAAGTTAAAGAGGGTCTGGAATTTGGTGGCGCGGTCTGTTCTTGGATACGGATCGACGAGATTTCTGGGTCAACCACGTGCCGACGAAACCGAGCTGCCGACGCTGCAACTTTGCCCACAACGACACGACACGACACCAAACGAAAAGCTTGGAAACCCCCCGAGTTCAGGTCATGGCAGGCAGAGGCATGCGCCTGCCGACAGAGTCAACGCATAGCTAATACCGAGAGTGAGCGCTGTCCTGTCCCTTGAGACAGCAGCGCTCCACAGCTACACACTCGCATGGACGCAGATCAAGTTGAGGGGCTCGAAGCGTTAGCGGTCAGAGAAGTTCTCGACGCCGACTCACGCCCAACCTTCGTCATCGACCTGGACCCCGACGAACCCTTCCGCGCTGTCAGCACCTCAATCTCGCCCGTCTTCTGCAATGCTGCTCTCCGTACTCATGAGCGCCTGCTCGACGCCGTCTTGGGAAATGCCGGTGACGACGAACTCGCCGATCAAGGCGACCAACCGGAGCCGCCCCAGAGCGGCCCAACCCTACCTCGTCCTAACCATGAAGCCTTCAAGCAGTGGGCTACCGGCGTGACCACTCATGATGACTCTAAGGATGTCTTTCCCCTTTCCTTTATATACAAGGATCTTCTATGGACTGGATCGACCGTCAGAAAACGTTGGAGGCTCATCAGTGGCAACCGCCTCTGGCATGCCGACGGACCACCGCTGAATCTCGCATCCGGGGCGCCACTCGAAGTTGCTACCGGCGGCTCACTTGCGACGCAGGGAAAGAGGAATCGCGTTGTCAATGCCGGTGATCTGGGGTCCGCTGCCAGGGCCTCCGAGGCCAACAAGGAAGACACTTCATCTAGAATGCACACGTCTTCTTCACCTCTCTTCTACCCGAGGATATCTATGGGCGGCTCATACGAGACGGGCAACTCATCAAATTCGCATTCCCACAACAGATCCCTCAATATCACCCTGCTACCAGAGAGAGCTGCCATCGACTGGACCCTCCCTCACCCCGAAGGCCAACTATCCGAGCATCTCCAGTATGTACGGTCAATTGATTGGAGTGCCACTTCCCTGGGTGCTATGGCCCAGTGGACGATTGAATTCCGTCAAATTGCCAATCTAGTCATGATGAATCCTCACCCTTCGGCATTGTTCTGTGGCAGTAGATTGACGGTCATCTACAACGAGGCCTATGCCATTGAAGTTGCTGGAAACAAGCACCCCAGTCTCATGGGCTCAGACTTCGCCGACTTCTTCCCTGAGCTCTGGGATTACTGTGGCCCCATGTTTGAAGAGAGTGGCCGCACAGGAATCAGCGTCCGGAAAGACAATGACTACCTTCCCATCTACAGGAACGGCATGCTGGAGGAGACCTACTACTCGTGGACCTATGTGCCCATATACAACGCGGGCCAAGAGCTACTTGGATTCTATAACGGACCTGTCCAAACCACGTCGATGGTCCTGAACCAGCGGAGGATGCGTACTGTCAATAAGATTGGCGAGCGTACTGGCCACGCCAAGACCATCAAACAGTTCTGGAAGTTGGTGCTGGAAGCTCTTGACGACAACCCTCGCGATGTGCCATTCGCTCTTCTCTACTCGGTGGGTGAGGATGATGACGGGGACTTCTCATCAGTAGCATCAGAGGCATCCATATCATTGAAGTCTTGTCATTTCGAAGGGGCGCTTGGGGTTCCCGAAGGGCATGTTGCTGTGCCGCAGCAGCTGGACCTTAGACGGAGTCTGGAAGGCTTTGTGCCATCGTTTCGGGAGGCGATGCGGACCCGAGAGCCAACCCTGCTGCGTGTAAAGGATGGAACCCTACCAGAATCTCTCCTCGAGGGAATCGAATGGCGAGGCTTCGGAGATCCGTGCAAGGAAGCTATCATCTTTCCGGTGCGCCCGACCAATGCAGACAACGTGCTAGCTTTTCTTGTCCTTGGGGTAAACCCACGAAGACCATACGATGTCGAATACAAGGAATTTGCGACGATGTTCAATCGCCAGCTGGCAACCTCACTGGCCTCCACCATTCTCTTTGAGGAGGAGACGAGAAGGATTCGAGATGCCGTAGAGGCCGCAGTTCTGGAAAAGGAAAGACTAACGCAGCAATTGGACCTACAGGCCAGTAGACTCCGTCGTATGACCGAGCTGTCACCTTTGGGAATGTTTCTTATCACCCCCGAAGGTGTTCTCCGGGAAGTGAACGACCGTTTCTTCGAAATGACGGGTCTCCCAAGATCCTCCCAGTTTGAAATGTCCTGGATGGACTGGATCATGCCAAGCAGTACCCAGCAAATGGAGGATGGATGGCAGAAATTGGCCAACGAGCATCTGCCGTGGTCAGGGGAGCTTCAGCTCAAGGTTCGCGGGGCCAGACCCAGGAATCTTCACGGCGAAGCCATCGACTACTGGGTTTTGTTCACAGCACAGCCTGAAATATCTCCCGATGGCTCTCTCCTTTCGATAATGGGCTCCATAACCAACATATCACACATGAAATGGGCACAGGGCCTGCAGGAGCTCCAGCTGCGAGAAGCTGAAGAGACTCGCAGACAACAGAACGAATTCATCGACATTACCTCGCACGAAATGCGAAATCCGCTGAGTGCGATACTGCAATGTGCAGACGATATCACATCTGCTTTGGCTGAATGCCACACGAAGGGCACCGACCCGCCAAGAGACCTCGTCGATTCTTGCTTGGAATCAGCACAGACGATCTCTCTTTGCGTGCAACATCAGAAATCGATCGTCGACGATATCCTGACAATCTCAAAGCTCGATTCCAATCTTCTTTTGATCACCCCGGTGGCATCACAGCCTCAGCAGGTGTTAAGCCGTGCGGTGAAGATGTTCGAGTCCGAATTACAGGCAAAGGACATCAAGGCCAAATTCGAGATCGATCCACCTTACAAGCAGTTCGCCGTAGACTGGGTGACACTCGATCCTAGTCGAGTGTTACAAATCTTGATCAACCTACTTACCAATGCCATCAAGTTCACGGCTCCCTCTAGCAGGCGAGTTCTCACAGTGGCCGTCGATGCATCCCTAAAACGGCCTGTCCTGGAACATATCCCAGGATTCCAATACGTTCCGTCCAACACCAAGACTTCAGTTACTGCCACTGAGGACTGGGGAGATGGAGAAGTCCTCTACATCCTGTTCAGAGTACAAGACACAGGCTGCGGCCTCACAGCAGAAGAGAAGCAGATCCTGTTCCAGCGTTTCAAGCAGGCCTCCCCACGCACCCATGCCCAATACGGCGGCAGCGGCCTGGGCCTCTTCATCTCCAAGCGAATAGCCGAGCTTCACGGCGGCCAGATCGGTGTGGCGTCCGAGGCCGGGTCAGGAAGCATATTCAGCTTTTACATCCAGGCGAGGAGATCCGCTCCGCCCGTCGACTCCCAGATGAACCACCCGCTCCCCATAGAACGCCACATGAACGGCGACGTGAGCCTCCGACGACAACTCACGCCCCAGCGCCAAGACGTCGCCACGACAGGCGGCCTGGGCGCAAACCTCCTCGCGACCAAAGCAAGCAAGGCCCTCGACCCCAAGGCCATGAACATCCTCATCGTCGAGGACAACCTCATCAACCAGCGCGTCCTGGCCAACCAGCTCAAGAAGATCGGGGCGACGGTGAGCCTCGCCAACGACGGGGTCGAGGCGCTCGAGTTCCTCAGGACGACGCGCTTCTGCGAGACGCGCTCCGGCGTCACGCTGGACATCATCCTGATGGACCTGGAGATGCCGCGCATGGACGGCCTGACGTGCGTCCGCGAGATCCGCAGGATGGAGCTCGAGGGGGAGGTCGCCGGCCACGTGCCCGTGATCGCGGTGACGGCCAACGTGAGGGCGCAGCAGGTGACGACCGCCAAGGATAGCGGTATGGACGACGTGCTGTCGAAGCCGTTTAGGATACCGGACCTGCTCAAGAAGGTCGAGACGTTGTTGATGGCCGGTACGGGTAACGGTACGAGCACGGGCGCAGGTACGGGTGCGGGGGGGGCCGGGCCGGATAATGGCAGCGGCTAAGTAAACCCCGACAAGATTGGGGGGGGGGGGGGTATGGCATGGTCTGGCAGCGTATAGAAGCGGGAAGAAATGGTGCATATGTTCCCTCTTTCCCCTCTTATATTTTTTCTTTCTTTCTTGTCTCGTTTTCTTTTTCTTCCTGTTTTCTCACGAGTCCCTGTTTTTGGGTTCTCCCATGGAGAGCTAGAGCGAGGAGTAGACAACGGACATGTGTATAACGGATGCATGAGACAATTTCAGCCTTGATAGACTACTACATACATCGACAGCATAGTTATACCAAAGCATTGTTAGATCTTTAGGCTTAGCATGATACCAATACAATTCAAATTATGCAGTAGGATCGTTGTCCAGGTGGTTGGTTCTATAGGCCAAGAGGAACCTCTCGAGGGGCCCCGTGGGTTCGCTTTCTGGCCATATATCTCGCATTGACAAAGACCAGGAGGGTGTTTGGATGGCGTATGAAATCATAAGAGAGTCATTGTGCATATCTACTTAAGCTCGAGTACGAACTCAGGCTGAGATGCTTGATTTACGCAGCAAAGTCACAAGTTGTCGTCCTTATGATCAGTACCCTAACCCTCACCATTGAAAGTCCATCGACGTCACAGCATCGTATTACGGTCGTACCAGCTCCCGAGGTCATTTATATAGAGAGCCTACTCGTCTCACACCACAATAAATCACACAAGCTCATCGATCTCATTAACTTTCATTCAACCTTGCAACCTGTGATGTTTCCTTTCATATTCCAATACTAAGACATCCAACAACAACATGTCAAGTCCTGAACCAGGGCTTCAGGCCGCCAACCCTTCTCCCCCTTGCGACCAGTCGCAATCGCCCCTCTTTGCGAAGCTGCCTCTCGACATCCGCCGCCAGATCTACCTGCAGCTCTGGCTGGACAGCGGCCTGACACAGCACATCTACACCTTCAATGAGCAAACGTATCTCCGAAGCTTTCCGTGTATTCTTGGCCCCAGCGAGTGGGATAGAGACCCAAGACCCGGCCCTGAGGAAAGCAGTCCACAGTTACCGCCAGACGTGCAGCTACCTGCAGATGACCTACAGCCGCAACCACAAGATGACCCAGGCGACATCAACGGCGCCATACAGGACATCTCACCGGGACCAGAGGTGCCTGGAGATGTCAACGGCCACCGCGACACGCCCTGGTGTTTCCACAAGCTCTGCTTTGATCACTGGATCGAGAAGTGGGACCAGTTGTTCTCGTGGGCCTTCTCGGCTAACTACCGGGGGAGTTCATATCTCTGCGGCATCAATACCCCGAGTATGTGTCAACGCTCTGATGACCGGCTTAGGAAGAGTCCGTTGCTCCTGCCGCTGATGGTGTGCAGGCGCATGTACCAGGAGGCCGGGGAGTCGATGTTCTCCAATATAAGGTTCTCGTTCCCCAAAGCGTTTGTTTTGGGTAGGTTCCTGGAGGATGTGCCGAGTATGTTAACGGGGAGGATTCAATATCTTGATGTAAGTAATGTCATGGGTTGGGGGGGGGGAGGGGAAAGTGGTTGTATGTGTGCTGATATGGCCGCTGTATGTTACAGGTTTTGATTTACGCTTCGAGGTTCTTCCGTGCGCCACCCTCGCATAAGTCGCAGCTGCAAGTGGTCTGCAAGATGATACAGGATTCATTTCCAAATGTCAGAGGTTAGTCAGTATCTGGGAAAGCTGCCCTGCCCACGAATCCCACAGACATAATCAAGCAGATAGACTTTGGGAGTCTTTTCCGCTAATGGATCAACAGAACTGCGCCTGACGCTGCACCCAACCAGACCACTCGCTCCACTTCCACCTTTAGAGACACTCGGGCCTTTATATGATGTCGCGCGAGGGTTGGAGAACCTGCGGAAGTTTGATGTGAAGTTGCCATGTGTTTGTGGGGAGGAAAGTCCGGTTGGGTACGGAGGTACTCCAGACTACTTGAAGGATGCGCCGTTCACTGCTGCACTTGTGCCACCTGGGTGGCATGAAAATAAGTGTGTATATTATGTTAGTCTTTGATTCATGTTGCTGATATGATGGAGGCGATCACTGGCCCCGGTCCAGTTGGTTAAGGCACCAAGATCCCTACTCTTTCATTATGTCCACCCAGGTATTAATTTGGAGTGATGAAGAAACCTGAAGGCTTCCTAGGCTAGTTGAATGTCTCTATAGTCTTAACAGACACCTTGTTAAAACTAACTCTCTTTACGGTCCCAACATGAAAGAAAGCTGTTTGGTAATACAGTAGATTTCTATATCGCCATCAGACTCGAAATGTCACTTGTTGTATTATACCTTTCCTCCACTGAGATAACCCAAAAAGCTCGAATTCGTGGTTGGTCCCGTTTCAACAGTATCAACTGGTGTCGATAGGCCATAATTAGGAGGGGGACAAGTGCTCGAAAGATTCCCCCTTCCTCCCCGGCCCACATCAAGTGTATTTCCTGGACAAGTCATTGCTAAGGCATGACAAGGCACCGATGATTCACGAGGATGAGAAGTTGAAGCCATAACCTTGGAAGTCACTGATAGAGCACTCCATGAAAACTACAATTGCAAGAAAGGTTGGGCACCGAAGAAAACAAGAAGTTCCTAATACAAAACTTTCACACAACCATTCGGAAGTCAAATGCTCTGGAAATCACCCAAGTCCTACCCAGACACTGCTTACAGCAACTCCCCGGCCTGCACCGTCGCACGTTACCAAGAAACACTTGCACTCCGGAAGTAATAACGCCATATCTGACAGCATGTACCAACCGGAAAGCTTCGAGCTGAGAAATAAAGGCTCACAGGTCCCCGTCCCCAACGAGAATGCTCCAGCGTACGAACCACCCATCCAAAACCACCCTAACAACGAGGGAAGAGGCAGTGGAGACATAATCCGCATAGGCTCTTTGAATTACTGCTCCAATCGCTTTTCACGCACTCCTGTCGCGTGGATCCTAGGAGTCATTGCTGTCCTTGCAATCGCGACCATCATTGTTCTGGGTGCCCTGTTCGCCGTTCCGTTCAACACGGATCGGAACGCTCATATGGTGACAATGACACCGACACCGACTCTGTCAAACACTGCCTACTGGTATATCTCAACCACATTCGATGATTCTGGTTTCGAAACGATAGAGATGGGCGGTTTGCCGACGACCATATCCGTTTCAGGCACTTTGACATCCAGTTCATCGAGTACGTCTTCTAGTTCGTCAAGTTCTACAGCTACTTCCACAAGTTCGAGTTCGACAACCACCTCATCGCCATCTAGCACAAAGACGAAGACCACTACATCGTCCACCACATCTTCTACCACGTCTTCTACCACACCTTCTACTACAAGCTCCAGTTCAAGCACATTTCATACATCTATCTCGACGCCAACCGTTACAAAACTGATTACTATCAGCGATTCAGTGACAGAAAGCGGCCATGACACGGCCACTTCCCGTACAGAACCTTCATCAGAGACAAGCACGAATGCGAACCAGTCAATGTCCAGTGTCTCCGCGTTGACACATAGCACGCCGAAAACAAGCACAACTTCATCCATCCCGATTTGTATGACTTCACCGCTCAGTCTGCCATACTCCTGCGAGGAACGCGCCGACACCCTGAGAGATGACTGCGGCGGAGGTTTCTTAGCATCTGGGGACGAGTCAATGGAAAAAGTCGTCGTGTGGTGCTGCGGATACGTCCACGGGCAGGTGGACAGTCTCACGGATTGGGCCCAAATCACGTCGAGTTACTCATCCCCACCCGTGCCTTCGCCGGATGTCATATCGAAACATTGTGCAACGCCTGGGGCACAACCTGCCTATTCCTGGGCATCCTCCGCTTGCCTCTGCTACAATTTCATCGCTTCTATCAACACCCCAATGACCACCGCAGCAGGGTAAACCACCACTTCTGTATGTCCTGGACTCAATGCGGCGATGGGGATCCATGAATTGACGCTGATTTATAGTTGTTTAGGGATTGATAGACGTAAATAGGTGACGGGAGGAAACTGTCTTGAAAGGAAATAAATCAAAGTCAAAACACACCTTATCTCATCAACGTTCACTCAATTGACATAAAACTCATCGACCCGACCAAGTTAATAGCATTTGAATGATCCAACAACAAACAAATATATATCGAGGACTGGTTCTGATCGGGAACACTTCATGCTATTTTAAGACCTAGTTTGGAATGACTGTATACTCCTGATATCCCATGCAATTCAAATAGGGTATAATGTCTTATTGCACCATGAATATCATCATCTTTTCGATGACCAGTGCCAACAATAGTCCTGAATTCAATTGTATTGTATGAGTTGTGCTCAAGAACGACATATCTATAGAGAGTTGCGTCTGGTACCCTTATGTTGAGGAACCTCTTGAGGGTGATCAAAGTGTTCTTTCGTCTCCGTCGGTACTGCAGTATCGGCGGTTTCAGCCTTGTTGATAGGGGCAGCAGGTTCAATAGGTCTCCGACGTTCGCGGCTCGGCGCTCGAAGTCGGGGAAGCACGAAACTATCGTCGCTCTGGAAGGAATATCTCCTGGCTCCCATTTCTGGGGATCCGTAGTGCTCGTTCAGGCCAATACGATCTGTCCCTAGAGAACTCATCCCCAATGAATCTTCATCTTGACTCTCAGTAGCTGAAGGGTCTACATCGACTTTGACGATTTCGTATCCAGAACCTATCACCAATAACATCAATACCGGGTCATATTGAGATTAGGCATTCCCGTAGGCTTTGATCCACGGATCCATTCAGTGTAAATGCAATGTCAAAAGGACCAAAACTTACCTTTATCTGAGCCTACCGGTGCGACTTGCCTAGACGGAGAAAGAGGTGCAGTGGACTGCCGCACCCTTGTCATCGCTCGCCCGCTGTCGCCACTCCACAGCTCCATATCCGCTACAGATGAATCCCCAGATTAGGTACTGTTCATTTTATGCTAAGTGAGACTTACCTTCTTTGTATTCCTCGCTCAGTTTGATGAGGTCGTCGATGTTGTCACGTCCAAGCGCCTTCCGAACAACAACAGTATTTCCCTGAACATTTCTTGTCAGCAGTCTGTCTTAAATTTCAAACACAAGCTAAGTTTTCGCAATTTCTGGCCTCACTTCGTGATAAAATTGATACCCCAGATCTATGAGAGCTCTCTCGGACACAAGCCTAGCGGGTATTCGTGTCGTTCCCTTCAGGGGATATTGGCGATCGTGACCTCTCTCTTTGTCGTCAATCTTCGGGTTTATCTCCTTGATGCGGTCCTGGATGAAGATTGGTAGGTCATCATAGAGAGTTTCCGCCTTTTTAAGCCATGACTCGGCATAATCCGGGTCTGACACCGCACGAAGCACCATATACCGTGCCCACTGCAGAGGTTTTTCGAAATATTCCCATTGTTCAATGGACATGATGTCCGAGCGGAGATTCCGTCGTGAATCATTCCCTTTGCAGAGTGCATGTTTGAAAAGCAGTGTGTTCATAAGTCCGTGGTTATCGTGTTGGGTTGTTGTTTGCAGAATGGTGAGGCCCTTCACGTATTCCTGGGGATCTGGAGAACGAAGTATCAACATTTGGTAGCAAAGACTCTGGATACCGAGATCGCCAAGCTGTTTGGCGACGTTCGAAACCAGTTCGATGTTGAGATTTGCATGGGAGGGGAGCGCCAAAAGCGTCCAGTCCACCGTTTCACGCTGACTTGATGCGTAAACTGGCAAAAAATGTGGGAGGTCGTCGAAGACGAATTGTCCAGGATATGAAGACATCAAATTGGTAGCTTTGGTAGGCCGGTGCGTTGACAGTCCCAGTTTAGCCAGGCTCCACCGAAGGTATGGTCGCGTCATGAGGAGGTCGGCGTCAGCTTTGGCGACTGAAGTCGCAATCTTTTCGGTGTACTCAAGCCAGCGACGAAGTGCTGGATGGGGTCCCAGCTGAGCGCTCCATGATACAGGATACATTGCCGCCATTATATCCAGTAGTGCAAGGGATGTAGACTCATCAAACGTGTCAGTATACCAGTCTTCCATCAATATATCTAAAGGGTCTGCTTGTTCATGACTAGGGCCGAGGAACTTCAGCAGTGCATCTTCTGGCCCATAGTAATAGGCCAATGCTATATAAAGATCCCTGAAATCCCACACTCGACCTTCATCGAGCAGGTCCTGGTAGATATCATGCCACGCAAACTGACTGATATTGCTTATTTGCCGAGATGTCGGGTATGGATAAAACCGACATAATGCCAAAAATGCCAGATTTAAGACACGTATCTGAATACCGTAAGCGGTCCTATTAGCATGATGCACTGCAAAGAAGCGACAAGCTGAACCTACCTCAGCTGACCCGTACTGTTCTAGCCGGCTCATTGAAAGTATTGCTGCCTCGATGACAGACTCAACTTCAGTTTCCAAACCGCCTTTGACGTGGAAAGTTGCCACCAATTCAACGAGTCTCCAATAGTCTTGCAGAACGGAAACTTGATTACCATTCAAGTCCGGTGGAACTTCGAGTGCCGTCACGGCTTCATAGTCTGCAGAGTCCAGGAGCATATGGGCATACAGCACAAATACGTATGGATTGTCTTCTTGTTGTGCCAGGTTGTCATGGAAGAAAACTCTCGCCGCGTTGAAATGACCAAGCCTGGTGAGCCGAAGGAACTCGTCTAGATCCGGACCGAGGTCATCAAGTAAGTTGAGTTCGAGATGGACCGTTATGTCTTTCGATCTCGAGACATCCGAAACATAGTCGTCGATCCTGGGGTTTCGATTGGAATCCTCCCACTCTTGGTCTCTCTCGTGCTGACTCTGTTCCCGCTCATTCTCATCCTGACTTTGCTGGCTCAACCGCCGGTTAACTTCAGCTATTCTCACCTTCCCCATATGACGCTTCAGGGCATCAATGGTTTGTCTCGCTTCTTGTTCGTCGATAAATTTCTTTCGAGCATCCTCTGCATTCTCGTATGCCTTCGCCGCCGCCAATTCCCAATCCCGCTCCAAGGACTCCTCAAATGGAAAAAGCCGATCGCGAAAACGCCGTCGTGCTCTTTCGAGGCTTCGTCCCCGAGGCACATCTATAGTATGCTCGCTTTCATGGGCCGTCCGGCTCGAATCTCTGCGCTGGAGTCGGAACAGTTGGCTTGAATGTGAAGAGCGGTCGCCGCCACGGAGATATTCTGGATCCATGTCTGTGTGTTTGTCATTATGTCTTCCATCGAGTGAGTTTCTTCTGATTTCCCCGTTATGATCATGAAATCATCCAGGCTGAACCAAGAGTCAATCCACAGAGCTCACGTCCAACATTCAAAGGCCGCCTGTTCTATAAATTGAGTTGTAGACGTCTTCAAAATGGGTGGCTGGAAACAACAACGCCCCATAGCATACCTATGGAGGGTAGGAAGTCCACTAGTGCTTACCTGCGCGTTGGGCGATAACAGAGACACATCCCATGGGATAATAAGCAGAGCCTCACTCCGGGCCCCAGGGCTGCCTCACTGCCTCACTAGTTTCGGCACAGTGATCTCACACCTCCACCCTCTCATTTAACTTAAGCGCCATGCAGAGTACAGTGACACCACACCTGGCTTGGAAGGTTGGAAGAAGTTTGCCGCTTTAAAATCCTCCTAATATGTAATTACTCCCAAGAATGTGTAATACGATGAGGATCTTGTAGTATATGAATGTATGTCGCCGCTGAAACCTGCTTATGTTTGCTTGATAGTACATACCGAGTCTCTAAGCGTGCATGCGCCAAGGTTGCAATACCTGCGCCTCTTCTCCACTGTTGCGTGGTATTCCGGATCACTAGCTGCAGGTAATATTCAGCTGGTGGAACACCCCCTCCCCAGGAGTTCCCCGCCGGAAGCAATGGGATGTCTTAATCACCAATAAATTGTTGGCCGGAGCCTTGCGGCATACCTTCGACCTGGCATCATCTCATGGTAGATGAGCAGGTCCTAAATGCCTTCATGTTATGGCTCAAATGAACCCAATTGGAGCTGGACTAGCCAATGCAGCGATGAACACCCCTACGGAGCATCCAGAAATGCACCGCCGGCGCCTCCACAGGAACCGGCGATACGGCTCAAACGACTACGAGAGATTCGATCACCTGGCGCAATCTCACGCTTCCCTGGGGTCTGCGAAGTTCGGAAAGGTTCGCGTCGATTGTCGATTTCTTTTCACCAAGTCAAAATGGGGAGTCATGGGGAAACAGGAAACGCCGGCGGGGATTGTCTATCTGGACCTGACATTTCACGAGCCCAAGGGCTGTCGACTACATTCGGCGACGGTCACGGTCACGCTGGATGAGAGTCACAAGGAATTGGCCATGGTTCATCGACGATCTTCTTCGGATACCGTCTTTCCGCCTAGGCCTCCCGTTCAGATGACGGATCGATACGGCCCCAAGGGGTTTGTTGGGCCAGATAAGTCCGTGCAAAAGAAAAGGCAGATACAGTTCAACCCGAACATACAGGCTGCAGGTTTTGGTGGCAGTCTCGCCAATGTCTGCGATGAATCTACATTCACCTCGTCGAATCGATGGAAATTCTCAACGCACTTGATACCGGGGGAAGAAAGAGATTGGAACTATGAGGCTATACAGTGGGAGCTGTCAGAAAACGATATCGAGAGAGAATCGGCTCACAGCGATGTTGTGCACACGGCGTTCGCGTTCCATCATGGAAACCAGCCTTTCTTCATGAAAGTAGACGTCGATGGTCATCTGAAAGGGATGCGTGGCATGCTGAGGAACAAGCTTTCGCATTTCAAAGCAAGCTCAAAGCTCGATGATTCCACAGCCGTGACACTGATCAACTTTGGAGAGAATCACGTGTTCACGAAGCCCCTTGACTTTCCAGCCAAGAATCTTCACTTCGAGATGGAGCAAGCGAATCTTTTGGCGACTCCAATGGTCATACCAGATCCCCAGCCAGTAACATTCGAGGCTACCAAGACGAATGTGCCGACTTCCAACCATATTGAGGACACATCGTTCTCAGATAACGTCTCGGTGACCAGCACACTGGTCAACGATATTCCCAGGCCACAAATAGAGAGCGAATCACGTCCATCACGGCCATGGAGCGCGCCGCAATCCATCGAAGAAGCTAGTGCGGAATCAAAGTCAATAGCACCAGTTCTGGCAGACCTGGCTAGGATCATCGACTCAAGCATATTCTCGACAAACAAGCAGGGGCCTCGCAGAACACAACAGCAAACCCGAAAAATCCACACGCCAGCAAGGACAGCAGCTTTTCAACAGGACCTGGACGACAAAGCCCAGGTCAATGGTTCAGCCCGAAACCAGTCCAAGGCACTCAGAGATCCAGTACACGTTCGGCACGGGTCAAACGTTCCAGGGATGTTGGTCTTGATGCAGCTGTTAATGGTACTGAGAAACTTCTTCAGCCGGATGTTGGTCGATATAGATACGGTAACAGAAGCAGAGTCGAAGGGCGAACTTCAGGGAGCAAATGAATGAACTGGGACAGAGCAAGAGGAATTCCACAGATTGGAGAGGGCGGCACACAAAACGTTATCAGGGACGAGAAGATATTGAAGAAGGTGAATAACGCCATATTATCCGCCTGTGTCCGTCCGACCTGAATGATTTTGAACAGAACCCATGGATTCAGAATTGGACAGTGATCGTGAGTAGGTGATGAGACTCGGACTTGGACATCACTTTAATGGGGCTATCTGCCTCGCCCCCGAAGATCCCGATACGGACAGGAAAGGATTTCATGATTGCTCAGATTCCACGGGGTCACATTGATTATTGATCTGTAGCTTCCTTCTATACAGAGTATGCATGCTACGCCACCGTGCTGCAGTCAATGTGCATGGGCGCAACAGGCGATAATTGGAAGGCAGGCGAGCATCCGAAATAAGAGGCAAACATCAAATGTGGCATGGTGGCTACTCTCATCAAATACGTATAATTGAAACATACAGACTGTATTTATCAAAAGGGCGACCTTTTAGTGTCAGTTGCAGTAACACACTACGAAGTGTTTATGCATGAAACTTCCCAGGGTTACGAGCACTACTCGAGCACTACTAAGCTCAAACGTCTGTAGGTCTCTCCACAATGTCTTCAACATGCTTCAGCTTACACGCAACTCAAGATCATACGAAACCACAAAAATAACCTCAACAAACCAACGTACATTTTGCGAGTGTACCCCGCCCCAGTGCACCCACACATACCATTTAATGGTTCCGATTTGGCGCTTAGGCACACCCAGTTCCAGGCTCCAGCAAAGCAACCACCCGAGAGGCCTGGTGACTGGTCAGACTTCTGTGTTTCGTTTGCCACAGCCCGGACCAAACAAAACAAACCACACGCCCACTTGCTTCGTTTGCAGATATCAACCCGTCAAAACTTGGGAACTCACCCTGTTCAACCAGTCCTACACCTACATCCATCAACTCTCTCTCACATTCATCATCGACCTTGAACATCATGGCTAGGATCCATACGCCATCTCTCTCAGACGATGACTTCGACCTTATCCCAGATTCTGACGCCGTGAGTGACGTCAGCGATGGCGGCGAAGCAAAGCACCATCAGGCTTCTCCGATCCGTCATGCCGACCCAGGAGTGAGGCTTGCAGGGCCGCACGAGGTGCCGCAGATGCCATATGCGTATGCACCTGATCACCACGACGACGGTGTCGCTTCTGTTACCCGACACCTCTCGAATCACACCATCGAGGATCCTCATCGCCGTTCAGGGAGCACAAAGGAGAGTGGCGACCTTGTGGCCGAGGGACTGAAATATAGCAAGTCTGTGTACAACAAGTTCTGGGGCAAGGATGCTATCCCGCTTATTGCCATCATGGGGTATGTTTGATTGTCAGCGAGCGCGCAGACACACTCTTTGAACGGGGCCAAAGCTGACTCGATTATAGGATGACCGGTTCGGGGAAAACGACGTTCATATCAAAAGTCACTGGAAATACTGATCTCAAGATTGGCCACGACTTGACCTCATGCACTCAAGACATCCAGGTCGTCGAGGGCAAGATCAACGGACAGACTGTCCGTTTTGTCGACACGCCCGGGTTTTCTGATACGAACCTTTCCGACACCGAAGTCCTAGAGCTGATTGCGGACTACTTGGCCGTGGCCTACAAGCAGAAGATGAAGCTATCCGGCATCATCTACCTGCACCCCATCACGGATAGGCGCGTCACTCACCACGGCATCAAGAACCTCGAGATGTTCAAGAAACTCACCGGGGAGGCGAACCTCAAGAACGTGATCCTGGCTACGAGCATGTGGGATAGGGTGACCGAGGACGAAGGCGTCAAGCGCGAGGAAGAACTAATGAACAAGTTCTGGAAACTTCTTCTGGCCATGGGCGCCGAGACCGTCCGGCACAGCGGCACGCCCGAGTCCGCACGGCACATTGCCTACAAGCTCGTTGGAAAGAAACCCGTCTATCTGCAACTGCAAGAGGAAATGGGCAAGGACAACAAGGCGCTGCGGGACACCACGGCCGGGCGCCAGGTCATGGTCGAGATCGAGCAGATGAAGGAGCAGCACCAGCGGGAGCTGGCAGATATGGAGAACATGATGAAGAATTCTGCTGAACAGAACCAGGACCTTATCAACGCGCTCAAGGAGCACTATCAGGGTATGCTGGGCGAGATGCAAAAGACGTTACGTGATGAGAGACGGATGAATGAGGAGGCGGTTCAGTCTCTTAATGACCGGATACACGCGCTTGAGCATAAGGGTGGTTGCATTGTTATGTGAAGGGAGTCATTGATAGGTTTATTTTGGATCGGTTGGAGCTCTTAATTACGTAGTGTTTCTGTTTTTGTTTTAGGACTTTGTGTTTTAGTTGCCGTTTTGTCACTGCTCCCTTTCCAGAAACTGCTATACCCCTTACATTCATGTAGGTATACATAATATCTTTTCGAGCAAGGTCAACGCAAATGATCATACATCTATATGCCCCAGGGTGTGCAGTCACTCATCCTCAATCTGCTAGTCAGCAAGAGCCCGATGATAAGCGTGTCGAGCGTATTTCTCGAAATAGCACAACCCTTTTTTTGGACGCTGTGTAGCATAGGGCTTCTTCGATCACCTATATAATACGACAGAAGTACGTCTTATATTTACCTGGTATATCATTTGATTCACATGTTGTACAACACTGTGAATGTGCCTTCATTTTCTCTAAGCCAGATTTTACCCGGTGCTAAGAATTCCCGAAGTTGGGTTGAGCCTTGAGTGAGGATGATATAGGCATATACCATGTTGATGTTATGCTTGCCTGTAAACAATACTAGGTCTTTCCTTAACGGGTTTCTCAAAACTGTTCGGTCTACTCGAGTACTCATGTACCCACCATCAGGCAAGAATATGTGATTGAGAATATAACTCCTATGCCTATAACTCCTATGCTGAACCAACATCTAGGAATGGCCAATAGCACACGCTTCGTGCTGCACTAATGCCAGTAATTACCAATCCGCAGACGGCTGCGCAATACAACCAACATCAACTTGCCGGCATGTCTCGTTATATACTGGGCTTGCCAATACATTGGTTGGGAGGAGTGTGTTGATGCTTGATTTAAATCCCTGATATCTACGGTGTGGAAGAATGTTAAAACCGGCACGGTCTCCTGTCCTCCCAGCATTTTTCATCTTCTTTTCATCTCTCCTCATCGAATTATCTTTTTGCTGCATGATGATTCCAAAATTGCTACGGAAGGCCGCTTTCGGCCTCATCGTCATTAGCACCGCCGTTGCCACAGATCCTATCGTGGAGCTCGAAACAGGTCACGTTGCATATAATAAAGGCGTTTCGAGTGGCTCTGTAGAGCACTTCCACAACATCAAATATGCGCATGATACGTCTGGCAACCGCGGCTTCGCGCCTCCAGAGCCATATCACCCTCCCGAGGGCAGCGTACTAGATGACACAACACCTGGCCCGGCATGTCCGCAGTCAAAGGCCGTCACCCCGCCCGTCTTCGCCGAGACGCCCGACATCAGTGAAGACTGCCTGAATCTTCGGATCGCAAGACCTGCTGGAATCAAGTCTGATGAGAAGCTACCTACCTGTCTTCGTCCATGTTTACACAGGTGGCCTTGTCAGAGGCTCCGCCGAAGACCCTCATTGGGATCCCGACAACCTGATCACACTCTCGACATCAATCGGCAAGCCTGTTATCTATGTGGCACTGAACTTCCGCCTCACAATTTTCGGATACGCCCGTCTACCTATATTGGGAGACCAAAATTTACTCAACGTGGGAATGCGAGACCAGAGGGCGGGACTCCAATGGGTCAAAGACAATATTGCCGCTTTCGGCGGTGATCCGGACAAGATCACACCGCCTTCGGGCTCAGCGCCGGAGGTACCATGACTTCTCTGCAACTTATGGCATACGGAGGCGAGCATGGTGTGCCTTTCACTCAGGCCTGGTCTATGTCAGGACCGCCAGGCACTGCTCTGAATATTACAAGCGACGCAAGCGAGATACACACCCGTGCTGTTGCCGAGAAACTGGAATGTGCGCATGAAAGTGATGAGGACACTCTCAGTTGTCTAAGAGAGATACCCATGGACAAGCTGTTGGAGGTGGCGATTGGATTGAGGACTCGGTGAACCATCATCCTCCAATGGATTTGTTCACCTTCATTCCCTCCGTCGACGGCGATATCCTCCCAGATCACCCAAGTGTCCTCTATAAGTCTGGCAGATCTTCCAAAGGTACTTCTCTCTGTCTGATTATCCCTGCTCTATGCATAACTGACTGATTACAGGTACTCCCGTGGTATTTGTCTGGACTGAAGACGATGGTGCCATGAACGCCGGGCCGGCTCCCATGTTTTAGGGAGAAGAGAACATGAAAGTGCCAATCCGAGGCTTTGCTCCCGCTCTCACCGATGAAGACTATAACCGACTGTTCTCTTTGTATCCCGCCTCTGATTTCGAAGAAGAGGTCACACGCTACGAGGCCAGCAAGGCTGAGTCCGACTCCGTTTCTCCAGTCCACTGGTTTCGTGTATCCCGGATACTGAGAGACATGCTGTTTACATGCTCATCCATTGACTTTGGGTATGAGATGTCAAGGCAGTCAAGATCACTCGACGCAAACTTCGCTGGTGTTCGTCCTTACGACCTGAACCAGAGCATGTTGACACCAATGTTCAAGGCCATGGGCATGTCATACGTCGGTACCCCCCTTGGAAGTGATTATCACTATATATCCAATGGCGTTAACCCAAAAGACAAGTACCCTAGTCTGAGGAGGACAAAGTTCTGTCTGAATCAATGGCGGCATCTTTTATACACTTTGCTTATACTGGCAACCCGTCCATCCCAAATGAAAAAGGCTTTGGGTCATGGCCTGAGGCCTTCCCTGGAGAGCAAGACATGAAAGACGGCCAGCACTCTGATATGAAAGGTCCTTCGATCATCAATATACAGCTCATCGGTGGGCCATTAGGGACGGGACCTTGCCAGTTAGGAGTCGAGGTTGAATCGGCTAAGCTACCCGAGCATGATGATGCAGGCAGCATGCAGATTCCACTTGGTGTGGACGGCGTGGAATTCGGAGTGATGGAATCAGCAGTTTCCGAAGCGAGGAAGCGAGAGCTCGAGCGCCAAAGGCTACTTGAGCGGTGCGCATTCATCAACACGCTTGCCGAGAAGCTGGACATTTGAGGGGTACGCCTTTCCGTGGTCAAACGAGTTGTATTGGTGGTACGAGCAACACCAAGACTGGCCGGGGCCAGAGGAGTTGCTAAGGTCTCGCAAGGACTATTTTGGTGAGCGTCACGCTAAGCCTGAGTACTTAAGTAGCGGATGCTTTAGATGGCCCTGCTCTTTCCGGGGCAGGTGTTGGTCCGTTTTATTAATCGGGAACTGGCTTCCTCTCTATTGCATTTTCCCAGGAGTTGTCATTATCTTAGATGACTGTAGTATAGTGGATGTTCCTTCGAAATCCCCAGTACTTTGCGTCCTTGAATACCATGTGGGTAAGGGTATGTATATTTGATACGATTGTTGATATTATACAACATGAGCGGTTAGTCTTTCAACAATTAAAGTCAATTCAGCCGATTCATATGGCACGGATCCCAAACATTGACCTCGCCCGGACCATGAATGCACACTTAAAGTTCACCGGCCTCGGTTAGTGTGTGGTTTGATGCCATGGGGCATTGGTTCACTACGGTATACGATGTTCTGTCATGGCATTATGCACTGATCCTGCCTCAATAACCGAGGTCCTTCTCCCATTGCTTTTCTGAGGTCTCCGTTCAGATAGGACAACTTTCTAAGCGCTTTCGCTCAATAACCTTGTTGTAGCAGTTCCCCCTACCGATCTTCACATTGGGTCGATTATTTCAAGTTGTGTCCTGTTTTGCATTTCACCTTCAGCGATTAGCATCGAGCAACCATGTTAACGTCCTCCCGACTCAAATTCTCTGGGTCGAAAAACCTCAAACCCGCTTTTCTGATCAGGCGCCTGTGTCTCATTGTCCCGTTAGGCCTCTGTCTCTTACTGTATCAAGCATGGAACCACCACGATCAACTTGCTACACAGCTCGCTGAGCACATCACCAGCGTAACTGGATTTAGCCGCCAAGCACTCCCCCCATCGAATCACCATGGGTTCCCGAGAAAGATATGGTACAAGCTTGGCCCCAAGGGTATCAGCGAGAACTCAAGAACGTGGACGAACAGCTGCATCAGTCAGAATCCCGGCTATCAATACGAGTTTATGACAGACGAGTCTGCCGATATTTGGGTACAGAAGACGTTCTTGTCAACACGTCCCGACATTGTTAATGCGTACCTCAACCTTGCGATCCCAATCCTCAAGGCTGATATCCTACGATACCTCCTCCTTTACGCTGAAGGTGGGGTATGGTCGGATCTGGACGTGTCTTGCGAGGGCGTTCCTATGGATGATTGGGTTCCCGAGGAGTACAGAGAGAAGATATCCTTGGTGCTTGGGTGGGAGTACGACGCAGGATTGGATCGGTCGTACTTGCATCAATTCACAATCTGGACTATGATGGCCAAGCCAGGCGCGGCGCACTTGAGGTTTGTGATAGACGAAATAATCAAAACGATATATCAGGACACAGCAGATTGGGAGATCAGCATTCCTGACTTGACACACCAGGTCTTCGGGGATGTCTTAGACTACACGGGGCCCAGGGCGTTTTCGCGGCTCATCATCAAGAGCTTGGAGCACACTCTCGGAAAGCCTGTCGACCGTGGCTTTATCGAAAATATCCAGGAACCAGTGCTCATCGACGATATTCTCATTCTTCCGGGATACGCATTCTCGAGGGCCATGAACCCCTTCAGTGATACGGATGGTCTGCCTTTGGTTACGCACCATTATGCCGGTTCCTGGAAGAATGATTATGGTGGAGAGTTGGCATAGCCGGGGCTTGACATTATGGTCACTACATACATGTTAGGTTCAACAGAAAGGTTATGATAATGAGATTACGAAAAGATGGGAAGTTATATATATAAATTTTCTGGGTAGCAGTTTACCATTTTCTCATATTCACATTCTGATGATACAGACCCAACAAAAATGCTTTCAGACAGTGGCAGAGAAGACGATCCTATAGGTCCACCTTCTCCTGTCTGGCTTTGTACCTACCACTTACATGAGATTGGAAGCCCTGGAGACCGGCTTTAATAAGATAATCTTAGATTCCTCCTTAAGCATACTTTCCAAATGAACGAGAGAGCCTTCTGCTGCCAGAACAGCCATAGTGGTTGGCAATGGATGCCTCTAATAGCAAGGTATGAAGTGTTAGGCAAATGAGGGAAGGGTACTGAGGGCGTGAGATATTCGATGAGAGAAGGGCTTGGAAAGCCCAACAACGAGATATAGGAGATTGAAGTCACAAAGGCATTGGATATTGTGCAGCATTTCATGGTTTAACAGGTCGTGGGAATTACACCATGACTGTGACAGCCCTGAGCCCTACTACCTAGGTATTCAGAGGGAACCGAAGACCATTATAAAGGCCCCTGTGGTGGAGGGAAAGAGCTACCGATTTGTTAACTCGTGCTTAAAAAGAATGTGTACTATAATGTTTGTATGAGGAACTTTTCCCCTTGAATCCTAATATCATCATCAATCAACTATTTGGGCTGGGCTTGTTTATACACATGACTTCCCATCTTCATCATGCCTATAATGGCTTTCATGACCTTGGGATATGCCTTAATGAGTTGAGCTATACTGGTGTAATGCCTGAGACGCACTATTGGATCTTCTTTTAAGACGACGCTGTTAAGCTCCTGCAGGGACTACTTATTTTACAGTTGCAGGATTGAAGCTATATGTTTGCCGAGTTGTAGACCTTACTTGACACAGCTGCACACCTGAAGCACCTGAGATCACCTTTCTGCCCAGGTGTGCAACCTCGACCTCGCCCCACACTTTGCAACTTCGTCGCTCGAGCAATCTTTAGAAGTATGAAGAACAACCCATTACAACTGCTCTAATCAAGATGGATCCCCATCATCATCCTGTGGAGGAGGCTCATCGCGACGATGCCAACAATGAAAACACCGGTCTTCCCCTTGGTTGGCCCTTCAGCCTCACTTCCACCGCCGCCTGTAACTACCTTGAGCAAGCTTTAACAGAAGACCGACGTACACCTGAATGGCACGGCTCGGGGGTGGTGATCTTGAATGATGAGGGCCGATACATCTGGACATGGGGCTTGGATACAGTCCCAGGTCGTATAATGCTTGGATCAAATGTTGTCAGGGTTCAGATCGGTACCAGTGGGGACAGAGGCTTAATGTACTCACACAGTCAGAGACAGCAGTTCAGAGCTGTTCTCAATCGGCCACATCTATTTTCGCAGCCACTGGCTCCAGCCAATCCTGGCGATGCTGCGGCTGTATCTCAAGCTACCGTAGCTGACCAAGCTGGCTCTCCCCCTCCCGTTGCACAGCAAGTAAGTTAATCGCATACAGACATCGCCTTGCGGTGGAATTATTCAATAAGTACATTCTGACGCCTCCTTCACTTCAGTCGCCTGCTATGCCCGATGGTGGACCTCGAACCAGTCAAGGCCGTATCCTCGCAGAGCCCACCACGCCGGTAATCTTCGTGCTACCGAGGGAGGAACCGGTGAGAAGCACCAATGCTTGATTCGAAAGAGAATGGTACTAACTGAAGCCAGACCATCAATCCCCAGTTTCTCGAACGAGGACCAGCAGACCCTCCCGAACTGTCATACCCGTACACTATCGTGAGATTTACCCACCATCCATCGCCAGCTGTCTTTGAAACTGACAGTGAACTCCAGAGCGGCCTAATTGCCAGCCTTGCTTCTGATTCGACAAGGATTAACAACAATGGCCAACATCCAGCCCAGTCCCAAAATCGGTGGTTCAACAACCGACAGCAGTACGAGATCACTGTTCAAGAACGTGACGAGACTCCCCGACAAAAGGAACACGAGCACTCCCAAGCCGCTTCAGAAGAGATGATGGGGGAGTTTGATCATAGAACAGAGCAAGACATGGCAGACACGGAAGATACGGAAGATACGGAAGACACGGAGGACACAGAGGACACAGAGAACATGGAGGACATGGAGGAAGACTGAGGTGTGCGCCGCACCGAAGTGGGTAAGCGAGTGCCCCCCTCACTACCCTAGGGTACCCTAGGGTAACAAAGGCAAGCTCTTGTTGCACTTCCGCACCGTTCATTTCCGATCCGTCCTTTATCAGGTCGTTCAGAGTCGATAGATAACTGTAAAAAAAAAAAATACACAAGTTCGGTGTGGGCGTTTCTTGCTGCTTGTCTCTGACATCAACTGGTCTCTTGGCCATTCTTCTCAACCCGGCTTGCTCTCTAATACATAAACGCTCACCCAGGGCAGCATAATCACGTCAAGCACGGAGCCAACAGTCTAACTCCAGGTCTAAAAGACCTTTATAGCTTCAAGCTCAATATCATGCAGCTGTTGAAGTGATTGTAAAGACGGTTGCTGGTCCATGCTTGTTTGAAGAATTTCAGGGGGACCACAAAGGACCTACACCTTGAAAAATGTCAACTGGAAACAGTACGAGCCACAAATCTTGGGAAGCGTTGGTGAGGACCAGAAAGGAGGACGGCACACCCAATTGCAAGATGCGAAGAGAACAAGGGCGCATTGTATCAACATCGCACTAATCAACATCAACGACTGCACACACGCGTGGTCAGGAACAAAGCCGCACAACGCATTCGGAATGACGGTCCGGACTAGGTATACTTAGAACAGAAGAACACTACAATACGGGAAGAACAAAGAGGATCGGAATGTATCAAAATCAAGAATGATTGCGATATAATTTCCAAAAATTTCTAAACTCGTTGTTTCTAATCTATTCGTAATTGTAATTATATACAATCATGTCAACCAGCAGTAGTCGACCATATACGTACAGCGGTGTCTTCCTCCCCGTACAAACTCGAACAGATGACGAAGGACGGGCAGCCGTAACATCAGAATGGCCCACCCCCCGGGCCAACAGTCGAAAAACTGCAAAACGACGGCGGACGAACCAGACTCACATTGCTGAAGATGGCTTCATCCTGGTCCATATTTTCTGGATAGGCCTTAACGAGAACCTCCTCCTGGTCCAGTCCGTCTCGACCGGAGAGCTCTTCTTGAACAAGATCTTAATACCTCGTGTGGCCGTGCCCCCGTTGGAGTTGAGGATTTCGAGTGCTGGCTACACGGACACTGCGGGAGACCAGGATCCTGCACTGCAAGGAAGACTACCGCGAGACGCAGAATGGTGTAATCAGCTGCGGTTCTGGCAGGAATTGAAGGAAGCTGTGCCGGGAAAGGGGCCTGTGTACTCGCTATATTTTGAGTAAGATAATACCACGAGGCATGTTGTTTTTCGAACACTTCCAGGCTTATTTAACCTTCCGGTTTAGATATTGTAATGGTGGCGATTTGGAAACCCTGATCCAGACATACAATGCAAGACAGATGGCCATACCTGAGCATTTTATTTGGTAGGTGTTTTATTCGAATTTCCTTTTCATTCCCACTAATAATAATTATTTAGGCTTGTAGCCGAGCAACTCTGTCTGGCTGTAGCGTGGATGTATTTTGGAAGACGGCCTGATGTGGCCAATTTCAACCCCCCTGCTCAGTGGGCGAGGATATATCACCGTGATCTGGTACGTAGAAACATCTACCTCTCCCTCCCCCTCCCCCTCCCTACGTCGTTCCCTCTCACCAAGATTTTCAAAACGCCATCTAACAGCGACACCCAGTGGCAAAACAACATCTTCATCCACTACCCCTCAAAACCCCAAGGCCGCATCCCAGGCCACGGTCTAGAGAGCAACGCCTTCCCGCACATCGTCCTGGGAGACTTCGGCAACTCAGGGATGGACGGGGACCCCGAAGGCGAAGGGTCCTTCCTACCCATCAACGTGCTCCCGCACGGCGACGACGAGAACGCCAGGGAGCTGCGAGAATGGGAGGACATCCACTCCATCGGGTCCATCCTCCGAGAACTCTGCGTGTCGCAGATCTCCGAGGACGACGTCAGGCGCCCGGACCCGGACAAGTCCCTCGCGAGCCTCGCCGCGTCGCACGGCCCGTTCCCGTACTCGGACCGCCTCATCAGCCTGGTGGAGTGCTTCGAGTGGGACGGCATCGACGGCGGGAAGGAGCTTTGCGACCTGGACAATCCCGCGGCGGCGACTGTTAGCAACGCGCAGTGGTGTCTTGATACGTTGCTGCCCGCGGCGATGCAGGAGGTTGCCGCGCGGCGAAACCCGCCGGGTGGGCGGCCTGCTGGGTACTTTCAGGGTCTGGATGTGTCGTGGACGAAACCGCAGGGTCGCATGCCTGTGTCGTATAATCCCAAGTATGCAGAGGAGGCGGATCCGCCACCGGGCCACGTGGACGTCGATATTAATAAAGTCTTCAATACGGAGGAGCGCAACGAGAGGAGTGTTATGCGAAAGCTCCGCGGCCTGCACGCCTTGGATGCTGTCAAACCTCCGTACGAGCTGCGCTCGATGGATTGGGGCGTTCCGATTATAGGAGGGGCGAAAATTACACCGCCAGGGGCTGAGGATGCATGATACTAGTTCTGTAAGAGGTTTCACATTCCTGTATGGGTATGTAGCTGCTTGAGGTCATTTTGTTTAGTATGTTTCTTTTGTTCGGGGGCTAGAGGTATCTTTACCCCTGTTGTAATCAAACTTTACTTAGACGACAATTATTGACTGAAGTGCTTGATGATGTTGAAAACGAATATGCCTTGGACAGAGATGGCAACAGGCATGAGCTGCTGATATACAAAATAAATTCTTTAGTGACAGAAACCAGGATACCAGCCAATACAACTCCATGCCATGCATAGACCATGCAACCTCTGTACCCAAAGACAAGTAAACAGGCCATATCCAAGCAAATCCCGACTAATAAATACTCAAAGTCCCCTCAAGAAATCCTCCAAAGAGACAGGCTTCCTCACAGCATTATTCAGTCCCTCATGGTATGTAACCCATACCTTGCTTTCGGCCTTTTCAGCAGCCTTGCTCTTCTGGCCACCGCTGTTCCCGTCTATTTCGTGTAGGGGCTTCTCCATGATGACACGCCCGAAGAAGTCCTTCTTGACAATGGTCGGAACGATGAGGGGATTCCTCTCGCCACCCACGTTCTCCTTGTCATCATGCAACAATAACGTGCTGTGAGCCAAGCTCTCGATCTCGGCGGCACCCATGCCGGCTCTGAAGCGGGCCTGCCGGGCTGCAGTCTCGCGGAGGACGATGGTCTTTTGCAGTTCTTGGTCGAGGACTTGACGAACGGCGTAGCGGACCGGGATCTGGGTCGCCAGGACGTGGGCCCCTGCTGTCTCAAAGGTGGAGAGCATATCCAGATCACTACAGTACGGTTAGCATTCCTTACTCCCCTTCAGTGTGGAATAACCATAAATGGGTGTGGTAATACTAACGGGTCCATCCTGTAAACCCACTGCGCCCGGCCTACCATTAACGGGTTCGGATCCTCAATCTTGCCCTTCACCAACGCAATGCCCACCTCAGCCAGTACCTCAGCTGCCCGTTTCACCATAATCTTCTCAGACTCCCGTCGCACACTGGCCATGGCGCCTTTGTCGCTGCTTCCACCAACAACCACAGGCTTTACCTCTGGCGATATCAGTCGCACCAAATACGGCAAGAAATCAGTCGAGATATCCTCAGGGCTCCTGAAAGCGCGCATTAGAGTCGGTGGCAGCTGGCTCTGGAGGCCTTGCAGCAGGGCACGGTTCTGCTTCTCGGCTTCGTATGCGCTGTAGTCGGCCCTAGGTCCTGTAAAAGGTAAGGGCGCCTCTGTAGCCTCGTCAAGCGCTTCTGCAGTGCGCCACTGCTTGTCGTAGCCCATGCTGGCTTGGTGTCGGTGTGGACTTGCGAAGAGGTGGTGGCATGCTAACACGGGTTGACTGAGATAGGGGGCGAGCTCCCATTCTTGGCTTGCATAGAGTCGTGAGGTGCATTCATCGTGGAAGTTCAGCCACTCGTAGGCCTCGTCTGGCTTGGAGAGGTAGGAGTCATCATTGAACTCCCGGTGGGGATACTCGGAGAAGATCTCCGTTATGATACGGTCGACCTCGCCGCTTGTGTCTACCATTTCGCGCAGCCGTTCGATGGCATGTTTCTTCAGGTGTTCGGTAAAGCCTAGTTGTGCTCGAGGTTGTTCATGTCGTGTCTTCCTGTCGATGCTGACGTCGGCTTGTCTAGGGAAGCCTGCACCTTCTTGGAACACACGGCTGACGATCTCCTTGACACCTCCCCTGCCAAGCCCACGAGCGCCGCCTCCGCCATGTTGCAGGTCTTGTATGATATTCTTGTCGACCCACTGACGAGTGAGCTGGACGGGGGCCCCAGTTGACGTTGCTTTCAGTCGTCCTGCAACCCATTCTCCAACAACCATAACACCACGGATGTCTCCTTCCGCTGCACTTTCAGCACCTCTCTTGGCATCAAGTCCATTTGACATTCCCCACGCTGCCTCGCATATTTTCCGTGCTGCATCCTTTTCACAGGGAATTCCCTCCTTCTCGAAGACTGCTTTCAAGCGGTTGACAACTACCTCGACAGTGGGCTTCCCGACATGAACTATGTCGGCGAGACCTGATTGCCTGAGTGGCCTCAAAGATGAATGATACACGTCGTTGCAAATAAGTATGAGGGGCCTCATCTGGCGGAAGTCATCGCCCTTCTTTTTCTTCCGAGTTGCCGTGGTCGCAGCACCAGTATTGTTCTTCTGGTCCGTCATGACGAGGTCAATCAGAGCCTTGACAAATCCTCCCTCTCCTGAGCCTCCCGAGCCAGTTGTGACACCATCAACCTCATCCACCACTACACATACCGGACGCGCCACTTTCGCCTTTGCTCCTGGCTTTGTTTTCGCATGTTCGACTGTTTTTACGCTCTCTGTGCCAAGACTCGTCCTGATCCGGCCCTTGACAACATCTCGACTTCGGTCGTCGCTGGCGTTGATCTCCATGACCTCATATCCAGCTTGTCTTGCACAAACATGGGCGAGTGTTGTCTTTCCAAGTCCAGGCGGGCCTGTCAACATGAGTATCTTCCTGTGTGGCTTTTCCTCCTCTTGCTGCTGTTGAGCGCCAGGTCTTCTCACGGAAGCAGGCTTCGACTTGGCCGAGTGCGGAAACACAACCGGATCCCAGCGTTTCAGCCAGCGCAAGACCTGTCTGTTGGTGTGGTCGTCGCCCACGAGGTCTACGAAGCTCCGTGCCCGGTACTTTTCCGTCCACAACAACGACTTCTTTGGCTTCTTCAAATTTGTTGAACGATCCTCGACAGATTGCATTACTGGTCTTTCTTCGACCACTGTAGAGGCCTTCTTCGCCTTTGCGACTTCTAGATCACCGGTAGCGTCACCCATAAGCTTGTGGATGTCGATGCCGTAGTATGCACGCCTCGCCCGTCCTTCCTTCGTTCTCGACCGTTCGGCAATCATGTCCTTGTACGATGCATTCGTGGTCTTTGTGCGTTTAAGGATACCATCCGACTTCCCAGAGCATGTAACGAATGCATAACCGTCACGTCCAATTCGTGTCTGCGCGAATGTCTGCGACTGGGTCTCTGTTTGATCGAATAAGCGTGCATAGCGCGCCTCCTCTTCCTCATGATCCGGTAGAATGTCCCTTGGCTGGGCATCCGATATTTCCACTGTTTCGTCCTGCTCATCCACGAGCTTCGCTTGTGTTCCCGACGAAGGCTCTTGAGACTCCTCGGCACCAACTGCCGTCGTGTTGCTTCCGAGTTCTGGCGTTCGTCTTGGGTCGTCCAGCATGATCCTCTTTGGACTCGGCCCTTCATTGAAATCCTCCTCTTCGGAGTCGTCTTCGATCAGGAAGCCACCCCTGGCCTTGGGTTTGGCTGGCTGTTTCGGTGCATCGCGAGGCGCTGGCCGCTTGGTGGGCACCGCAGGCGAGCTTGGGGGATACGTGATTGGAGAAGAAGGAGCGGCCATCTTGGGGAGTTCAAGACACAATAATGTCTATTGTTCGTTTATTCGGACCGCATGGGAGTGTTCGTGGGGATTTTCTGGTGTTGAAGTCGAGATACACCTTGGGTCTTGGGGTGGTGGTTTGGTGTGGACCGACGCGTTGATTTGCACTTACACAGACGCGTCGACATCTTGGGCAAACGCGACCCACTACTAAGAGCGTCTGCGATTATATCCCACCTCCCCCCCCCCCAAAAGCAGCAGTGAAGTCGATGACCCTAACCCTACTGACCTCACTTCCACCCACTTCGACTCTTCTCATCTCACAGCGGTGTAATCCATGCATATCAGGGACTGACTTATTGACTTCACAAGCTTGGGAAGGGGAGTGACATCATGTGTAGATTTAAAAATGAAAAGAGTAGGGGATAATGTTGTTATCTTCATTGCACATCCCTGTCTCGGAGATTTAAAGGCAGTATGGTACACATCTGGTTCCGGTATGTAAGGTAGATCCAAGCCGGACACACGCAACTTCAGTACCGTTACAACCTCTTAAGTGCATACACTGTGAATCACAGGTGCTGCCAAGATATAACGAATACTCGAAGTCCTTACAAACACACCAGGTATATCGTTATCCCGATTCGCTAGTGTACGAGCTAAACACCCTCTGGGAACCTCCAGCTGTGCAGTCACTCGGCGTGCTCGAATAGGAAGGTAAATAACCAGCATGGACCGCGGAGTCTACGCCGTTAGTATTTGGTGTACAGATAGATGTATATATGAACTCCTTTGCCGGACGACGCACCACCGTGATCCTTGATGCTACTTCCTCATCCTCTCCTTGATATCACTTCACCGTTTCCACCAGTTGCATAGCGTCCAACCCCACCGGTTACTCTTTCTTGATACGCCTCTCCTGCAAGCACTTCCGAGGTCCATCATGTCACAACCATCTATGAGCTCGTTGGCCTCTGCAACCAATTTCAATGAACAATCACTAGTTTCCGCCGTACTCGCTAACCCAGGCTCAAGCCTTGATGGCATGCCTAACCAAGCAAGTCCAATGGCAGATACAGAGTGAGTCGTCACCGCCCGATGATATGCTAGTCTATACATAACTAATAATCACTTCAGGTGTCTCGACAAGAAGCTTTCAAACCTGGATTTAGCCAACTCTGATGATGAAGAGCATGAACCTGGTTCATCCGACGAAGATGAAGCAGCCCCAATACACTTCGATCCCACTCAATGTCTGTTCTGCAACCAGAAGAGCGCCAGCCTCGCTGAGAACATGAGCCACATGCAGAAGCGCCACGGCCTGATCATACCGAGTCCCGAAAGGTTGATAGTAGACATCGAGACATTAGTAGCATATCTCCACCTCGTGGTATTCGAGTACGCGGAGTGCCTCTCCTGCGGTTCTATCAGAAACACTCCTCAAGCGGCACAGCAGCACATGACTGGCAAGGGGCACTGTCGGATCGACATCACCAAAGAAAACTCAGAGTTTAGAGACTTCTACAATTTTGATCCAGAATCCGACTCGGAGGAAGAAGAAGGAACGACGGGTAACTCTACTGTTGATCGCTTTGTCGGCGTGGATGAGGAGACGAGGCGCTTGGCTTCAGGAAAACTGGTATCCCACCGCCGCGCCAGAAAGCCTCGAGTACATCAGCATGTAGCTCGGATAGATGAACAGGATGCGAGTGGGTCACTATTGGAGGGAGAAACGCCATTAGTCTCGGAGTTATCATCAGTTCTGACACCTGGCAGTAAAAGCAAGGAGTTGAGAGCGACGGAGAAGCGAGGTTTGCTGTTCAACAAGCAGCTAGCCACCATGCGTTCAGGAGATAGACAAGCCTTAATGCACTTGCCTCTTTCTCAGCAGAGGACTTTGGTAGCAAAGGCAAAACGTCAACAGGAGAAGTGGAATAGGGACCAGGTGGCGCAGGAGATCAAACGGCAGCTTAAGGCTAATCCAAAATGAATTAAATCTCCAACCTGAGCGATTTTTTTTGATCCGAATGTCGCCGTAGGCCCATGCTGGATGTTGCAAGTAATCATAGAGTCAAAGGTAGAATTATTTCAAATGTTCCTATAGGGGTTGTTTTTGTCCTCCCTTCCCCCTATCGTTGAGTCCGTTCTCTGTTCTTATCTTCCTCATATCCACAGGAGTCCATATTCTGTGGAAATGTATACTTGAAAAATATTGTACAGCTGCCAAGGTGCAAAGTTTCAGAGCATAGGGTGGGTGGTTGTTATCTCCTATAGACTGATATTTGGGTTCAGGTTATTTGTGTGATCTTAGACTTGTTATTGAAAGTGGTCAAATATTGACTGAGTAATCCCATGCTTGGTTCGATCTATACCCAACTGCAACCCCCTCAATCATGATATGGAAATGTCCATTGAGGAGGCTTAGGACACCGAGAGTCAGTAGCACCTGGGCAAAGGTGGGGATAGAGACTGCGGATTGTCCTCCTCAGGAGACCTACCAGACATTCAGCGAGGACATTGAAGGTTGTAGCAAATTATGTTGCATCAAAGGTGCGAGAGCTCCGAGGAACTAGATTGGTTGGCAGAGTTGATTTCGTATAGTGAGACGTGGCAAGTGCCGGTGCGGTTTACCTAGCCCATAACTTCCACTTTAAACACAAGGGAGGTCTGAAGGTCTCGAAACATTAGTGTATTAGCTTTTTAGGGCGATAAAAGCCCCTGGGAGCATGGCTCTCGGGGAATTGATATATGGGAACTTCGTGCACTTTCTCCATGAACCACCACCTTACCTCTTTGTCACCCCGATTATGACGACGACATCATATGACCAACCCTGGGAATGCATCCCAAGAGGATCAATGCAAAGTATAGTCCTTACCAACCTGGAGCCCCTCTACCACTTTAGATGAACGAGCATAGCACTGCCTTCTTCCTTATAATCAACCTTGGAATATTACTTTGCCAACGCACGATTCTGTAGCATTCGCATACCTCAATGTGAATTCCATCCCAACATCACTAGCATTGTAATTTATGAATTGTCTCAAGGTTTCCAGCTAGCCATGGGACCCACTCAGTCTAGACAAGTCACACAGCAGCTTTTTCTAAGAAGTGACGATGTACCGATATCACGGCGACCGCCTTTTACTATACCCAGATCAAAATATATCAACCATTAGTATCTTAACATACAGTCACTACTAAGCTCACCTTCTAAGTTCGGGCAATCTACATAAGCTTCGTTCCTTCTGAATGGGCTGAAATGCTTTTCAGACTTTAAGGATTTTTCTCCCTTTACTAGCAATAATTTGCTTGAGGCAGGCTTTAGATCTATCTCTTGAGCCACAGACCAACCTCAACTTCATATTATCGACAAAATCCACCGAAAGTGTTCTGTCAACAACCCTGGAGGTGATCACCAAGGACCCTAGACTTCCAAGGTTGACAATACCAAGCGACCAAAGACTCTATACTTAGAGATATAACAAACCTACATAAGTCTATCAACACCCATAGCCTCTCAGCAGTATCTGCTAAGACTACCTCGCAGGCAAGCTCTATTGATATTTGTGAGTAACCATCTTTATCTATTTATTTATTCATATGATACCATGGCCTTCGCCTACGTCTGCCTCACCGCCTAAGCCTCCAACTCAGGGTCTGTGGGAGTAAGCTGTGTTACTTGGCCTCAAGGACCGAATGTGGCTTGTCGATGTTTGTACCCTACATTGCAGAAGGGATACAACTCCAATATTACAGAGGTCGAACAGCAACATACTGTACAAAGTCTCAGATCAAAGAAAGGATGAGTACATATGAAGAAGAAAACCGCAGAGGGCGAGAGCTCGTGCAGGGCGAACAGCCAGGCACAGCGAACAGAACAGAGGATCAAAGTTACGTAGGTACTTATACAGAACTTAAGGCCGTACAGGACGAAAATCATAAAGATAAAGACCCTAGGACCGTAAACAAAGGGAGCCATATCAGAAGACAACCATCTGGGGTGACAACCATCACCATGGGCACTACACAAGGAAAGCCATGTCAGAAGATAGCTTGATCTAGGGCGAGAATCATCACTATGGGCACTACCTTCTCAACACCTTCCCTATTATCGCATCCCAAGACCGTCGCCCGTCCTCAAAACAGACCCGGTACCCTTAACGTGAGTTTGCCGCAGCTGCTAACCCTGCCTTTCGTTTTAGTTTCGAAAGCCCGGGCCACGCTGACAATTCACTCGAGCGAAGTGAATCACAATACTAGCGGCACCTATTTCAACGCTTGTCAGCCTTCCTTAAACGGCCCATACCAAATCATCAATAAAGACCATTCTCACAACATCAGCTCCAGGGTCAGCACGCCGATAATCAATTACTTCGACGGTGTCTTCTCCATAAACCTTCACTTGAGCTTGACAATTTCTACAAAGGTTTATGAACAACATAAAATACTCAAGCAACGCTGTGACCTCTAACAGCAACATCCGCGGTGATAGTATGAACAACCAGTCAAAACTTCTACCTGTGACTCGCTCGACAGCGGCCCTGGGAATCATCTCCATGTCCTCAGCGTCCAACAAGCCTAACACGTACGCCACTAACCAGTTCCACGACCTCAGTGTTGAATTTGCGAACATGGAAGACTCAGAAGATACAAAGAGAGAGATTGGTATTGTGGCCAACAGCCCATATGTTCTGAGCAACATGGGCCAGTCGATTCTCGACGACAAAGGAGGTGTGATGGAGCAGGAATTCTGTAACACCATGGACGCCGTGCCCAAATTTGACTCCGAGGCCCCTGATCACAGCAGATTCACTGCCACTAATGGCATGGCGAGGTCGAATCCATACCAGAACTTCGAAGTGACTCCAGCTCCCAAATTCGACTCGCAAGCCCCTGAGCCCGCCAACACCAGCACTGGCATCAACCCTTATCAGTGGCAATACCTCCCCCAGGCAAACACTGGAGCTCTGCAGGAAACTCCCACCCCTTTGCCCCCCATCCAATACCCCCGGGGTGCTACCGAAGCTCTCCAGGATCACAACGACCACATACCCCCCAACCGCATCGCCGAAGCCGGACCCATTCCTCACCCCGACCGGGAGTGGCGGCCCTACGGAACAAACCACTGGCACATCTTCCTCGCCTCCCCCGAGATCCTGAAATACCTCTCGACCTCGGAGATCAAGGAGATCCGGGAGCACTGCTACCAGCTAAGCAAGGCCGTCGAGGAGAGCGGCAGCCCCGCCGACAGCGGCCTGCCCTTCCCCGACTCAGCCTACACCACGGCGGACGCCCAGACCGTCTGGAAGCACTGCGACGCGTACATCCGCCGCCGCGGCCAGCTGCGCAACAACAACGCCGCGCGTCGGAGCCGGCAGAGGAAGGAGGCCGAGCTGAAGTACTGGAAGCAGAAGGCGCTGGAGCACGGGTGTCCCGACCACGAGTTCGTGTGGGACGAGCGGGAGGTGACTCCCGGCCCCACGGCGAACGCGTACACCTCTACGACTGCGAATGCTCCCAAGACCCGGGCCCGTGGTCGTCAGCGTCGGTCCCCTCGTACTCGTGGCCAGCGACGGGCTGCTGCTGCTGCTGCTGCTGCTCATGGTGAGCCTGTTGTTGCTGCTGCGCCTGAGGCTGTTCCTGATTTCAACCAGCGCGACTGGGCATGAAAGAGCGTCGGTGTGATGAGGCATGGCACGGGTTTTCGATCATTTTGCTGAGTTCATTTGAAGAGGCGGGAAGACTACTTTCACGGTTTGACATATTGCGAAACACCCATAGAAACGACCCTTGTGAGGATGAGGATGTTCCGCATGCCTGATGGAGGAGCAGTCCTGCAGGTCGACCAGGTTGACAAGAGATTATGGGGAGAGCATACCGGATCACTTGGCCTTGGTCGACAACTCGACGGGATTCCTGACAATTCAAGGCACACATGGTGTTGAATGGGTACATTATTACTTTGGTGCAATGGTGTCGAGCACGTCCTGGGCCGGTAAGGCGTAACGGATTGGTATGATACCCTCGCGATGATTTGGAATTTCCGGAGGGATGGGGCCCATGGGGGTAAAAAACCATAAAAAACCCAAAAACCAAAAATATTAGCGGGTACTATGAAGCATGTCTATGCGGATAGGTATCACTAGCAGATATCAATGCGATATGTTATATTTTAGCAATCACCTTTCCTTACCTACGGAGAGGTGGATCACGAGTTTCGACGCCTGTTGTCGGTCACCAACGGTGCTGAATGTAACTAGGACAAGTCTTGGTTGGACAAGTCCAACAAGCCTTGGTAACCCCATGGTCATTATGACAATGTATATATTCCTTATGCCGTAATGAGACTCTCTGGATGCTAGGCTCTTAACGAAGACGGAAAAGACAGTGTGCAAGATACATAGGTAGACTCCATGGCGCCAGCCACTGTGTCAGATATAAGGGATATTGGAATGTATCACGTTTGAGCCACTGCATCCGCAGTTGAATCACTTAGAACCTGTGTCCTTTTGTTTGATACATCATAATACACCATAAACCTATCTAAGTAAGGCATGCCATGCCATTGCAATCACTCGCTCGTATGTTCCGTCCCATGCGTCCCATCTTCCTCACCATCTACAGCGAGGCTGCACATACCGAGCTCCATCTTTCCCTTTCCTCCCTCATGACTTTCATGCAACATTTAAGATGTGTGATAACACATGTGAGGAAGAATGGATTTTTTTTTGTTCATGACGCCTCAGAAGCACCCATTGGAAACACAAGCACTTTAAATATACATCTAGTTCATTCCCAGCCTATCTATCTGCATGTCTATTGTTGGAATTTGGCCAGAGCAATGGCGATGCTCTGGTTGTCGGAGTGAGAGATGGAGACGTTGACCTCTGTCACTCCGGCCTTCTCCGCCGCCGTGGCAGCGTCACCATGAAGCTGCATAATAAAGTCAGCAATGCCTTCTAGATGGACAATGTCATGGTGTGTTCAAACTTACGTGGACAATAGGAGCACCGTGCTCATTGTTCAGCACCTCAATCTCGTTCAGTGCGGCACCACCGCCCCTGCTGGCTACGTTCATGCTCTTGAAAACAGCCTCCTTTGCACTCCACTTGCCGGCAAATGAGCTCCGTGGTGCTGCACTCTTCTGGCAGTACTCGATCTCCTTGGGCGTGAAGTTGCGCTCGATGAATGTCTCGTTCTCGATGTTGAAGCTCTCGATGTCTTCAATATCGACACCAACATTGGAGTTCTTAGTCTGCAGCTGGGATGCCAACTGGGAGACAGTCTCGTATAGGGTTTTGCTCTTCTCAGCAGACACTGTCTTCTTGGACAGGGCCATGAAGTTGCTAGGGTATGTGAACTCCGCGGTCTTCTTGTTCTCTGTGACGCGGGCATCAGGATTGAGGAGTACGGAGCTGAGCTGCTCGTCGGTGTAAGGAGCATTTGTCTTGGCGACGAAGAGGGTGTTGTTGATCATGCCATTGTGGAAGAAGCGGTAAGCCTTCTTCTGCCTGGCCTCAACCTTCGTGCAGTAGGCGCGGTAGGTAGCCTCATCGAGAGTAGCGAAGAGGTACTTGGGGTGGACACCAATGGCCTGTGCGCCCTTCTGACCGAAACCGAAGGACGTGACAGAGAAAGCCTTGATTCCATCTGTCTGGATGCTGCGGCTTGGGTATACGATGTAGTCGAACTTCTCCATGACCTGGTCGACATTGTCGGCGTTGCGGTTGCCAGGCACCAGACCTGTGTTGAGCACTTGCAGACAGCCGTTCATCATCCAAGCACCAGCAGCACCCTTGGGGTGACCGGTAAGGTACTTCTGGAAAATACCGAGAACAGCATTGCCCTTCTTGCGACCCAGGTGTTCGAGTTGTTGGCAGATGACAGAGGACTCGTTCTTGTCGTTGGCCTTGGTCGAAGTACCGTGGAAAGATGCCACGTCGAGGTCATCAATGGTAAGACCCCATGTGGCCAGGGCTCCACGGAGGGGAGCAATGCTCGTATCTTGTTTCCAGAAGTTGTTACCGAAGCTACGAAGTACCTCCTTCTCCTGTCTCTCAGCCTCCTTCTCGATATGCTGAGCACGGTCGGTAGCGTACGCCTTCTCATCGAAGTTCTCGCCTTGAGACTTCATGGCTTCAACCTCTTCAGCGAGATACTCGAGCTCGTTCGCGGCCCACTGCTTGACCTGCCTCTTGCGAAGCTCGATCTGGCGCCTCCTGTACTTGATGTCAAGCAAAGGCGAAGGGTACTTGCCGGCGTTTTCACGAGCAGTAGTCAGCACACCCTGGCCAGGTGCTGGCACGGAACGGCCAATCTTGTCCGAAGCCGTGGTGGTCAGGGCCAGAATACCGTGGATTGGAACACCCATGTCCAGAGCAAGCCTGGCGGTCATGATGACCTGAACACCACATCCTTGAGACTCCATGAAGCCGTTTCGGGTTGTTGTCGTAGGGCGCGACATCTCCTGCGGGGTGCGGCCGTGGGCGAACTCGTCGACGGCATTGCTAGTGGCCTTCATGTTGGCGAACTCGTACGAACCTTCCTCTCCGAGGTCGTCGAATCCACCAACGAAGCAGACACGAGCCTTGCCCTCCATGATTGTCTCGTAACCAATGTCAACCGACTCCACAGCCGTCGCACAAGCACCGACAGGGGTCTTGATTGGACCGGACGAGGAAATCAGCAGCATGTTGACCCACGCAGCCATGGTGTTGATGAAAGACTCCTGCAGGATATCGTTCTGAAGAGGCTTGTCGAGGAAACGGTCCCGATGCATACCACGGAGAGCCGCAGCTCCTCCCATACCAGAGCCGACACAATTACCGACTTCAGAGACATGCACGTACTTGTAGAACTCGTATGGGTCCGTGATACCGGCGGAAATGAGCGCCTCTGCTGTCGAAACCAGGACGAAGAGTGCAACAGGGTCGACCTGAGAAATAATATCATCGGGAACACCGTATCGCTTGGCATCCCAGCCGGTGGGGATCTGACCGGCGACGAGACGATCGAACCTCAGAGCCTTAGGGATCCAGAGACCCGCACCCTTCTTCATGCGAACAGTGTATTGGTCACTGTCTGGGATCTCGAAGATCTCAACCTTATCGCCGTGCTCGCGTTTGAACTCCTCAGCTGTTTCCTTAGACGTCTCGAAGGGGTCAAGATCCTCTTCGATGACGACCTCTTGAAGCAGCTGCTTCTTGTTGGGGTCATATCCATCGAACAGCTCGGGCTCGATAAGTCTGATACCGGAGTGTTCAATGATTTGCTTCTCATACTTGCCCTTGATGTCCTTATCATCAACGGGATCGCCGGTCTTGGTGTCCACCCAACCAGAGTAGGGTTTGCCCTTGATGGGGCCATTGTGGTTCTTGATGAGACCCATAATCCAGGCCATTTCGATGCAGCCCTCCAGAGAGAACTGGCCGTAAGCCTCCATCTCCCATCGAGTGCGAGAGTTACCCCAAGGTCCAACTTCGGCAAAGCCAGTAACAACAACAACCTTCTCGAGATCCACCATGCCCTTGAGGTTCTCGTTCAGCGGAGCAAGGTCCTCCTTCCAATCCGGAAGGTTAGGGAAGTCAAACTTGATGTTGGCGCGTGGCTCAATCACCTTCTTCTTGTAGAGCGCCTCGGAGTCAGCACCATTAACAATGGTGTTCTCCAAAGCGGTCTCCTTGGTGACAGCTCTGCGAATATCACTGGTCTCCATGATGTCTTTGCGAAGCTTAGTCATGACATCGTTCAGGTTGGGGATGAACTGCAGACCACCGTTCAAGTCTGCCATGACGGGTTCCATTTGGCAGAGATCAACGACTTGAGGGGACATGAGTCCAAGCAAGTTGAAGGCCATTTCCTGCTGCGAGAAGGTGCGAACACCAAGCTTCTCAACACCTTCAGCCACAATGTTGTTGGCCGACATGAGACCAGTGCCACGAGTCCAACCAATGATAGCGCCACAGATGGTGAGGTAGTTGCCCCAGTCCTCCGCGTGCCACCTGTTAAACAACGTCTCAAGAGCAAGCTTGGACTCCGAGTAGAGACCATCGCTGCCGAAAGTGCCGTGGTTAGGCGAAAGGGGAAGCATGACCTGTGCAGGACGGGTCTCGAAACCGCGTGTCGCCTTCTGTGTCTTGACACAGCCCAGCATGCGGACGAGGTTGGTCAGCATGATGCGGTGAGCCAATTCGGACTTGGAGTCGATGCCATCAATCTGGCGGCCATTCTCAGGGATGGCAGCGAAGGGGACGACAAAGTCAAGATCCCAGCCTAGGCCGTTCTTGGGGTCGTAAATGTAGTCGACGAGGGCCTCGACATCCTGCTTGCTTCCCTGGTTGAAGGGCACAACCACCAGTTGCGAGCCACGGGAGCCGTAGCGAGCGTACATAGCTTGGTAGTACTCGGTGACCTCCCGCGAGAAACGACTCGTGGTGACGATGACGTGGGCTCCACCGCTGATAAGACCTTGCAGAACTTCCGCGCCAATAGATCCAGCGCCAGCGCCAGTCATGAGTGCGTACTTCCCAGCGTAGCTGACACCGTCTCTGGCAGCGTTCTCCAAGCAGTCGAGGTAGATGTTGCTCAGCTTCTTGCTGTACTCCCATCCATTCATCGACTTCTGCTTCAAGTGGAGGAAAGGAATCGTCTCGGTCTTACCCTTGGGTTTGACCACCTTCTTAGCAAGCAAGCCCGGTTTGGAATCCTCCTTGAGAATGTGGCTTTCATTCATGTTCAGCGAACGGATCACTTCACTGTACAAAGTCTTGAGCTCCAGCTGCGAGCCCTTGGACATCTTGTGCTGCGCCTTAATCATCTTGTAGAGGCGGCCCAAATCGCTTTGAACCTTGGTACGGTTGCCGTACTCGGAGATCTTGCCACCATCAGCCATCTGCTGAACGTAATGCTCCAGCTTGCGGCAGCTCTGGCGAGGAACTTCCTCATAACTGAGATTACCACGAGCATCGATGGTAGTGTGGGGTCCCGTTGGGAAGTCAACATCCTTGAAGACAGGGTCAACGGTGAGAGCATCGCGGCAGTTGTCGAGCAATTGCGTTGCCAGCTCCTTAGCAAGTTTGTACGTCTCTCCACGTTCTGTTGGGCAGTTGTCAATGTGGTACTGCATGAACTCCAGGAGGGTTGGGTTGGACTTGTTCATAAGGCGGATACATTGGCTGACGATTTCTCGATCGACAACCTGGAGCCTGCCGAAGATGATGTCGAAGTACATGGTCAAGGCATCTTGTCTAGCCCAGTTCCATGACGAGTCATAGGTTCTCGCCTTGAGCGAACTGAAAGAAGGCTCAATGCCGGCCGCGTAGAAATCGCCATGCTCCGCAGTCCACAAATCCAATTGGGCCTGCAGAACTTTGGTCGACTTCTGCTCGTCGATGAAGGCCTTGTCACCAGCACGCAGATCAAGCTTCAAGTACCGCGCGAGCAATTCAAGCTGCTGCTTGAAAAGTGCCCTCTGGTCTTTGGTGAGGGCGTCAATGGCCTCAGGGTCCATCATCATGCCGCCGCCACCGGTGGCGGGACCGGCAGCCGTAGCTGTCGAAAGACTGATGCCGGAAGCTGACGCATATTTCTGTGCAACGTCATCCAAGAAAGCCTTAGCATCGGAATCTGATCCAAGACGGGCTGGTGGTTCCATGGTGATTGCGAGCAGCAAAACACCGTCTTGTCGCCCAGAAGCCAGACCCCAGCGCGTCTCCAAGTACTTTCGCGCCGCCGTAGCGTTGAAACCACCGGGCATCTTGGAAGAAATCATCCGAGCAATAAGGGCCTGCGATTGCTTGCCCAGATTGCCGTCGAAAGTTGCCTGCATGGCTGCACCGAGCTCGTCCAAGGGTGTGTCTTCCGGCTTCTCGGGCGTTGAGCCGAATTCCTTGCCCAGGTCACCCAAAATCTCGTTCTGCAAAGTTGACTTGCCTAAAGCACGCATGTCAGCACCACGCTTTTTATAGTATAGCAATCGTTTGAGTACTTACCACCAACGAGATCTTTGATAGCCTTGCTCAGAGGAATCTCTGACATCGGCTTCTTCAGCTTTTGGGCAATCAGGGACCGCACAATGTCCATAGCAGTGACAGGAATATCTGGAACTTGAGCTGCAGGGCCAGCACTTGGTGCGGGAGCGGCAGCGGCAGGCGCGGCGGCAGAGGGAGCCGCAGCTGGGGCACTACTCGAGCTGGCTGCTGGCGTAGGCTCTGGTTCTTCCTCGATCGGGTCGACATCGTAGTATATCTCCTTCGCGTCTTTGTTGTAGCACAGAATCTGCCGTTGCACTGACTTCGCGGCGTCGAAGGCTTCGTACTTGGATGCGAGGGTTCTCTTGGCCATCACGCCGAGAGTATCGGCTGGACCGACCTCGACAATCCGCTCGGCGGTCTTCTCGGCGAGGAAGACATCTTGGGTCTCGATCCACCTCACGGGGGAGGCGAACTGGTATGCGAGGAGCTCGACTAGGAGCGTGTGGGCGAGCTCTTGCTCAACTTCGGGCCTCATTTTTGCTGGAGAGGGTCTCTCCACGTCGGAAGAGATGTTGTGGGAGGTTTGATACGATGCTCCAGACACAATAGTAGCGGGTATCTTGAAGTAATTAGGTCGCCAATAATCGGCATTAAGCGGCAGCCTTTAGCTACTTTTCGAGGAGTAGCTTAGTGGGACGCCTCCGAGATCTCTCTAGAGGGAGTGGGATTGGAATTGGGCGGTGTCGTTAGGAGAATAGAAACTGCCACCTGAATGTTAGATAGGAGGTAGATGGAAGAACTTGGTGGTCGGGTGGGATCGGACTGGAAGTTTAGAGAGGAGTGACGAAGAAAGATCCGAGGACCAAAGCAAGCAGCTGGTTCTTGGCTTCTTGTCTCGAACTCTCGGTCCAGAGGAAGTGTTGATGTTTGATTTGGGGGGTGTCATACAACTCACAGACTCATTGAATTCCTCCTTCTGCCCGTCTGACATGAAGTGGCCGACTCGGATTAGAGTTGCAGGGCAAAAACCGGTGGACTTATTATTGCATTGTTGAGAAGCTCGTCCTGCTCTCAATGACATCCCTGCAGTGTTGGGAGCGACATTTAGGAATTTTTAAATCCACCGGGGGCTTATCGCCAATCAGCGGCGCCTTGATCCTCATCTTGTACCGGGTACGTACTTAGATAGCCTTGCTGCGGCAAGGGTCCGGCAAGGGTCCAGCCCCATCCCGTTCCATCAAATCCCGGTCAAGGCTGCGCCTGGCCATTCTACCTTTGAGAGCCCCACCAAAGGACGGCCGCGCAGTTGTTTACACCGGAAACATCAACCACTTGTGAGGACATCGACATAGAATACCTACCTAGGTAGGTAGGGACTCATAATCGGGCGACATAATGTGCCTCCGAGACCTCAACGGCTACATATCTCACATGGCGATAGCAGGCTAAAGCCTTTAAGCATGCCCAGGTAGCCCCGCGTTGCGTTCAGGACTCTCTACGCATGGCACTTTGCCTACTTTGCCTATATATATACCTAGGTATATAGGGTAGTCTTCGTAGACTACTCAATGCTTCGGTATGCTTGGATATTCAATTGCAGCTTCAGCATGCAGTGGTGGCCTCATTTGCTTGGCTAAGCTCTCACCTTTTTGACCAGCATCCCGGTTGGAGGGGTTGTGAGGTGGACCTTCACGCATCTAATATGTACATACATGCTTATACACTGCAGTATGCCAGTGCTCCAGCTCGAGCTTCAGCTTTATCGTTATCTATATCACCTGCAGCAACTCGGAGATCATGGCGCACAATGGATCGTGCGCTACCGGGAATCTGGCTGGGTGGTCTGTCTGTCTGTCTCAAACCTGGAATTCCCAAGCCAGCCGATGAGATGAGCGCACATATCCAAGTCACCGTAGCTAGGACGACCCGGATCTCGAGCCACGAACCTAGATAGAGTGTAAGGGTGCTTTGCTTCTCTTAGATGACCAATGACCAATAGAAGGGCGATGACATATGTACACATATACGATACTTATTTGTCCACCAAAGCGGCCACACGGCTGCGACGTAGTGGAACAGGCGTGTCTCCTGGTCTATATGCAATTACCTCGGTACCTACCTGGTATAGAGTATTCGACTTCATAATCCCCATCTGTTCAACATGGAATGGGACATGAGCTTGACTTGACTGCTCGGCCGGGACGGGTCCTATGGGAATTTTGTTTAAGTGCCTCGGTCTCCCCCTGCAGCATCAAAGTTATATACTGTTTCCTGAAGAGCTTGTCCTGGCAGTCTCACTATTACATTATTTTCCTTTTTCAATACGGCACATGAATTATTGTAGTGCACAACCCTTACAGACACCACTGCCGCACACTAATTCCTTCATAACCAGGGTTCACTACGATCTCAACTGCACGGCAGCCAATCCATGAGCAACCCATTGGGCAATTAATGAATGCTGGAACTGCCCGCAGCTATATAAATACCTAGGTATGGCCAGACCATACGTCCCCACTAATCCTCATCATGTGGTCCTAAGATTCAAGCATCCATCAATCCTCGTTAGTACCAAAAAATATCAGTTTCCTGCTCCGGGCTTTTCCAGGAGCGTGCTGATACACCCTTTCATAAATACCTATAAGCTGCTGTATTCCCACCCCAGTCAGTTTATGCGATATCCATCAGACGTGATCAGCTATAGTGCATCAAGGATGGTATGTTTTATGTGAGTACGTCCAAATAAAGGGCCTATGGTATATGTCCGCACGGCCGGTGATTTGATAATACCGCCGCAATGGTACCGCAGCTCCCGCCGTTGTAGAAACAAGTCGATGACTTATAAGTCAGCCAGCCCCAACAGTCAGATAAGCTTTGCCACCATGAAGGTCAAGTTGTTTCCAGAAGACAAAGGAATTGAAAAGCCGTGATGTTTATCTCCGTGACGCCCGCTCTTCACAATAGGTTGGATTCGTTGAAATATGAAAACACGGTTCGATGCATCGGCTCCCACTTCTGGAAGTCCGACTGCAACCACATCAAGGTAGTTTTGTACCGGTACCTCAAAAGGATGACGCAGCTATGGGGTTTCCAGGTGTAAATAAGGTCTTCGGAAGAAAATCACCCCTTCCACTTCCTACGGCCCCAATCAGGCGCAGAAAGCAATAGAAGTTGACTAATTGATTGAGAAACTACTTGAGAGTATGGCATGTCTTATTACTGTTACACCTGATTCATTCTTGTTCGGGATTAGCTGGCCCCGTTCATCTTTAAGTTCCCTCAGTGCTCATCCATCATGAGAAGGCCTAGTGAGTTTATGAAAGCGCAAAAAAAGTTGGAGTGGGGCCAAAAAACCCCAGGTCCATTTTAGCCGCATAACCCTTGGCAAAATTGACGGCGACCCCCTGTCAAAGAACTGGTGAAATGTTGGGAATTGGGATTTCTCGCGTTCGAGACGTTGGATTTGGTTCAACGCCTAAGAAAGCTTTCCAAGGTCAACTGGTTCAAGGAGAAACGCCGCCGGCTTTGTAACTGGTGATATCTCGTTTGCCGCTGAAGTCCGGAGCTTTTACCACACGTCAATTGGGTTTCCGACACAACTGTTCCTTCTCAATAAACATCCTCCCCTCCACTTCCCCTCCATCGTCCCTTTCCTAAAGGTTCGAACCACATACAAGCAAAACAGCAGAGCCTTCTTAACCTTGTAACCTCCACACCTTCTTCTCTCCGGACCAGTGCCAGCGCCTTTTTTGTCTTTGTTGCACATAGAATTTCGCACTCGTTGCTCTTGACTGAGTATCTCGAGTTTCCGGAAGACGGAGAGTAGCAAAGTGTGAGTAGGAGCTAGCTTATATTTCTCTGCGATTCTGGCGCTGCTGCTGACCTTCTTTCAAGACATCCTAGATTCATAGACGATACCCCCTTTTCCACCATGTACGGCACCGCCACTGGCCCTCAGACGGGCGTCTCGACTCCTAGATCTTCCGCCTCCCTTAGACCCTTGACTGTGTCTCATGGCACTCTCGAGACCTCGTTCCTCGTCCCTACGAGCCTTCATTTTCACGCCTCCCAACTAAAAGACCGCTTCAGTGCGAGTCTTCCTCCACCAACCGATGAGCTCGCACTAGATGACGAGCCTTCGTCCACTACCGAGCTTGTCGCAAGATACATGGGCTTTGTTGCTCAAGATGTTGAAACAGGCGAGGATGACGCCCAAGGCTCCTACGAGGAGGTGCTCAAGTTGGTTCTTAACGAGTTCGAACGCGCTTTCCTCCGTGGAAACGACGTCCACGCCCTAGTTGCGAACCTGCCTGGCATTGACGCAAAGAAACTAGAGGTTATTCGGAGCTACTACGCCGCAAGAGCCGTACTGAACAGGACTGTTCGTCCGCACCGGTCCGCCTTGTTCAGGGCTGCTGAGGAGGGAGATGCCGTCATTTACAACATCTTTGGTGGCCAGGGTAACATCGAGGAGTATTTCGAGGAGCTCCGGGAGTTGTGGCAGACTTACCCTTCTTTCGTTGGCGAGCTCATCATGTCTTCTGCTGAGCTGCTGCAGAACCTGGCCAACGAGCCCACGGCTGAGAAGCTGTTCACAAAGGGTTTGGATGTCATGAACTGGCTGCAAAATCCAGACGCGACTCCGGATGTGGACTACCTCATTTCTGCCCCTGTGAGCTTCCCACTGATTGGACTGGTCCAATTGGCTCACTACGAAGTTACCTGCAAGGCTCTCGGCATTCACCCTGGTACTCTGAGGGAACGAATCTGGGGTACTACGGGTCACTCCCAAGGTGTTGTGATGGCGGCAGCCACCGCGGCGGCGGATTCTTGGGAGACGTGGCCAGAAATTGCCAAGTCCTCCCTAACCATCCTCTTCTGGATTGGTGCTCGCAGCCAGCAGACTTTCCCTCGGACCTCCATGACTCCTTCAGTCCTGCAGGACTCGATCGACAACGGCGAGGGAACGCCCACACCCATGTTGAGCATTCGGGATCTTTCGCAAGCTCAAGTCCAAAAACACATTGATGCCACCAACAAGTACCTGCCAGCAGACCGTCACATTGCTATTTCGCTCATCAACAGCCCCCGGAACATGGTTGTCACGGGTCCTCCCATGTCTCTGTACGGTCTCAACTTGCAGCTCCGCAAGGTCAAGGCGCCCACTGGTCTCGACCAGACAAGAGTTCCTCACACTCAGCGAAAGGTCCGATTCGTCAACCGATTCTTGCCCATCACCGCGCCATTCCATAGCAAGTACCTGGCTGAAGCGACAGATTTGATCGACGAAGACCTCAAGGACATCAAGATTGACGCCAAGGCACTGGGCATTCCTGTCTACGACACCAATACCGGAAAGGACCTTCGGGAGGAAATCGAGGGTAACGTTGTGCCAACTCTGGTTCGCCTCATTACCCGTGATACTGTGAACTGGGAGAAGGCTACCGTTTTCGAGAAGGCTACTCATGTCCTCGATTTCGGCCCAGGCGGTATCTCGGGTCTGGGAATACTCACCAGCCGTAACAAGGAGGGCACTGGCGTTCGTGTCATCCTCGCCGGTACGGTCAACGGGCCGGCCACTGAGGCTGGATACAAGCCTGAGTTGTTTGACCGCGATGAGGAGCATGCTGTCAAGTATGCCATCGACTGGGTCAAGGAATATGGCCCTAAGTTGATTAAGAACTCCAGTGGTCAGACCTTCGTGGACACCAAGATGAGCCGATTGCTTGGTATTCCGCCCATTATGGTTGCTGGTATGACTCCTTGCACAGTGCCATGGGACTTCGTTGCGGCAACTATGCAGGCTGGATACCACATTGAGCTAGCTGGTGGCGGATACTACAATGCAAAGACCATGACCACTGCTCTCGAGAAGATCGAGAAGGCAATCCCTGCTGGGCGTGGTATCGGTGTGAACCTGATCTACGTCAACCCCCGCGCTATGGGCTGGCAGATTCCCCTGATCGGCCGCTTGAGAGCTGAGGGTGTTCCCATCGAGGGTCTCACCATCGGCGCTGGTGTTCCGTCCATTGAGGTTGCTCAGGAGTACATCGAGACTCTCGGCCTCAAGCACATCTCTTTCAAGCCTGGCTCATCTGAGGCCATTCAGGCGGTCATTAACATCGCCAAGGCAAACCCTACTTTCCCTGTCATGCTCCAGTGGACCGGAGGTCGTGGTGGTGGTCATCACTCGTTTGAGGATTTCCACCAGCCCATCCTGAACATGTACGGCAGGATTCGTCGGCAAGAAAACATCATCCTTGTTGCTGGTAGCGGTTTCGGTGGTGCTGAAGATACATACCCGTACATCACCGGAGAGTGGTCAAAGAAGTTCGGATACCCCCCGATGCCATACGATGGATGTCTGTTTGGCAGTAGAATGATGGTGGCCAAGGAGGCACACACCAGCAAGAATGCCAAGCAAGCCATTGTCGATGCCGAGGGTCTAGATGACAGCGAGTGGGAGAAGACCTACCAGGGCCCTGCTGGAGGTGTCATCACCGTCCGCTCCGAGATGGGTGAGCCCATCCACAAGCTCGCCACTCGCGGTGTCAAGTTCTGGGCCGAGATGGACCAAAAGATCTTCAGCTTGCCCAAGGAGAAGCGCGTCGCTGAGCTTAAGAAGAACCGGGCCCACATCATTAAGAAACTCAACGAAGACTTCCAGAAGGTATGGTTTGGCAAGAACAAGGCTGGTGAGACTGTTGATCTCGAGGACATGACCTATGGCGAGGTCGTGCGAAGATTGGTCGAGCTTCTATTCGTGAAGCACCAATCCCGATGGATTGATCCTTCCTATGCCAAGCTCACTGGTGATTTCATCCACCGTGTCGAAGAGCGCTTCACAACCTCCCCTGGAAAGGCCTCACTTTTGCAAAGCTATTCCGACCTTGACGAACCTTATTCTGCCGTTGAGAAGATTCTGTCTCAATATCCTGAGGCTGACAAGCAGATCATCAATGCTCAAGATGTCCAGCACTTCCTGATGCTTTGCCAGAGAGGCGGGCAGAAGCCAGTCACATTCGTGCCAGCCTTGGACGAGAACTTCGAGCTGTTCTTCAAGAAGGACTCTCTTTGGCAGTCCGAGGATCTCGATGCTGTCATCGACCAGGACGTTGGCCGAACATGTATTCTTCAAGGGCCGACGGCTGTCAGGTTCTCTACGGTCGCTGACGAGCCTATCAAGGATATTCTCGACAGTATTCACAATGGCCACATCGAGTACTTGACCAAGGATATTTACGAGGGTGATTCATCTAAGATCCCGACCATCGAGTACTTCGGGGGCAAGCTTGTTGACAGCGAAGTCCCACTTGATTTCGAAGGTGTTACTGTGTCCTATGATAGCAACAAGAACATCTACCGTGTATCAACCGCCCCGTCGGCGCCATTGCCGACTATTGAGGACTGGCTCTCTCTGCTTGCCGGTCCTAAGCGTTCTTGGCGTCATGCTCTCCTGATGTCTGAAGTCTTGGTGCAAGGCCAGAAATATCAGACAAACCCCATGAAACGGATATTTGCCCCTACTCGAGGGCTGTTCGTGGAGATAATGTACCCAAACACGCCCGAAAAGACAACCATCATTATCAAGGAGCAGCCTCGTCATAACCACTATGTGGACGTTCTTGAGGTGAAGATGATCGGAGAGAACAAGATCGTGGTCAACATGATCAAGGACACGACGGCTCTTGGCAAGCCTGTGTCACTCCCTCTCGAGTTCACTTACCACCCTGAGGCTGGATACGCCCCGATCCACGAGGTTATGGTTGGACGCAACGACCGCATCAAGGAGTTCTACTGGCGTGCATGGTTCGGTGACGAGACCTTGGACCTCGACGCTCTTGTCACCAGTAGGTTCGATGGTGGCAAAGCCACTGTTACAAGCGAGGCCATCAACGACTTCGCACACGCCGTTGGCAACCACGGTGAGGCGTTCATTGACCGACCTGGCAAGGTTATGTATGCGCCAATGGACTTTGCTATTGTCGTCGGATGGAAGGCCATCACTAAGCCCATCTTTCCTCGCACCATTGATGGTGACCTGCTGAAACTTGTCCACCTTTCGAACGAGTTCCGCATGATGCCTGGTGCCGAGCCTTTGAAGAAGGGCGACGAGCTCTCTACTGAAGCCCGCGTCAATGCCGTCGTCAACCAGGAGTCAGGAAAGATGGTCGAGGTCTGCGGCACTATTGTGCGTGACGGCGAGGCCGTTATGGAGGTTACCTCCCAATTCCTCTACCGTGGCAACTACACGGACTTCGAAAATACGTTCCAGCGCAAGCACGAGACACCTATGCAAATCCACTTGGCTACCAGCAAAGACGTTGCCGTTCTCAAGTCCAAGGAATGGTTCCAGCTGGATGACAAGGCTATGAACTTGGACCTTCTCGGCAAGGTCCTGATCTTCCGTCTTGAGACTCTCGTCCACTTCAAGTCCAAGACTGTCTTCAGCACTGTTGAGACACGCGGTCAGGTCCTGATTGAGCTGCCTACCAAGGAGATTATACAGGTCGCATCTGTTGACTACTCCTCTGGCGTGTCACACGGTAACCCGGTCGTTGACTACTTGCAGCGCAATGGTTCCTCGATTGAGCAGCCCGTCATGTTTGAGAACCCCATTCCTCTGAGCGGCAAGACTCCTCTCCAGCTGAGGGCTCCAGCGTCCAATGAGGGCTACGCTCGTGTTTCTGGCGACTACAACCCGATTCACGTCTCGAGGGTCTTCGCCAACTACGCCAACCTACCAGGAACCATTACTCACGGCATGTATTCCAGTGCCGCAGTGCGAAGCCTGGTTGAGACTTGGGCGGCTGAGAACAATGTTGGTCGTGTTCGTAGCTTCCACGCTTCCCTCGTCGGCATGGTGTTGCCCAACGACGACATCCACGTCAAGATGCAGCACGTTGGTATGGTGGCTGGTCGCAAGATCATCAAGGTTGAGGCCATCAACAAGGAGACTGAGGACAAGGTGCTCCTCGGCGAGGCTGAGGTTGAACAACCGGTAACGGCTTACGTCTTCACTGGACAGGGCTCGCAAGAGCAAGGTATGGGTATGGATCTGTACAACAACAGTGAGGTTGCCAAGGAAGTATGGGACCGTGCAGACAAGTACCTGATGGACACATACGGTAAGTCCCAAATAAACCATGCAGTCTTCATTACGACACGTGCTAACAAACGCAGGTTTTGCTATTACGAACATCGTAAAGAACAACCCCAAGGAGCTCACCATCCACTTCGGTGGACCTCGTGGCAAGGCCATCCGCGCCAACTACATGGCAATGACCTTCGAGACTGTCGCAGCAGACGGCTCCATAAAGTCGGAGCGCATCTTCAAGGGCATCAGCGAGAGCACCCCATCCTACACCTACCAGTCCCCCAACGGTCTGCTTTCGGCCACTCAGTTCACGCAACCCGCCTTGACCCTGATGGAGAAGGCTAGTTTCGAGGACATGAAGGCGAAGGGACTCGTGCCCCGTGACAGCACTTTTGCTGGACATTCGCTGGGCGAGTACAGTGCTCTTGCTGCGTTGGCTGAGGTCATGCCGATCGAGTCTCTGGTCTCGGTCGTCTTCTACCGTGGTCTGACCATGCAGGTGGCTGTCGAGCGAGACGCTTCCGGCCGCTCCAACTACTCGATGTGCGCCGTCAACCCGAGCCGCATTTCCAAGACCTTCAACGAGGAGGCTCTCAAGTTTGTTGTTGCCAACATTGCGGAGGAGACGAGCTGGTTGCTCGAGATTGTCAACTTCAACATCGCCAACATGCAGTACGTGTGTGCTGGTGACCTCCGTGCACTAGACACGCTCGGCTTTGTCTGCAACTTCCTCAAGGTGCAGAAGATCGACATCGAGAAGATGATGGGAGAGATGTCGATGGAGGAGGTGAAGGGCCACCTGGTGCAGATTATCCAGGAGGGTGCGTCTCAGACCGAGAAGAAGCCCAAGCCTCTGGAGCTGGAGAGGGGCTTCGCCACCATCCCGCTCAAGGGCATCGACGTGCCCTTCCACTCCACCTTCTTGCGCAGTGGTGTCAAGCCGTTCCGGTCGTTCCTGCTCAAGAAGATCAACAAGACCACCATCGACCCGTCCAAGCTGGTGGGCAAGTACATCCCCAACGTCACGGCCAAGCCATTCGCCCTGACGAAGGAGTACTTTGAGGATGTGTACAAGCTGACCAACTCGCCCCGCATTGCCAACGTGCTGGCGAACTGGGACTCGTACCAGGGAGAAGGCACCGGCCCAACTGAGGGTGTCAACGGCGTCAATGGCGTCGACGGTGCCCACTCCGACTAGACTATCGGCAGGCTGGAGTGGTGTCTGGAGCAATTAGGATATGGGGGGGGAAAGGGGGGGGGGGCTTTTTCACAGGTCTAATACTAAGGAGGTTCTAGCGGTGATGAAATAACAATTGTTCAATGATTGTGGGCACGGCTTTGATAAGGCATGGGTGGGACAGGCCGTCTTCCGTTTGGAGCCATGGGCGGGTACCGGCGTTGGCCGTGTTTGGTTGGTTTATGTTTGCGTGTAAATTTGATGCCATTGTACTTATTAGACATGGTTATGACTGTTCCTGAGCAATTGCGGGGAATAAAAAGCAAGAGAGGTCTTAGACATTTACATTAATATGTGAGCTGCCACATTCTGAATTTCCGTGTATGTGTCTTCTGTGTCTTCTGACGTGCAACATTATCTTACATATGTGTCTTTTTGTGACCTGGGAAACACCAACAATTGAAACGACCTGAAAAAGACTTGCCCAGTGTACCACAGCGGAAACAAAAAGGACACTATTCCGTAGTCTGTACACTTCACCAGAACAGCGTTAAACCACGATAAGATAGCGCAGCTTGCTTGAGTAATGAGAAAGAACACGGGCCGGTTAGAGACAAAACGAACGACAAGCTGGCAATTTGATTCCCTGCTGCACATGCAAGACAGTATATAATAACAACAACGACAACATTGAACAACATCAAGTGCCCCACACTCACTCTCTCTATTCCTCCTCTTTACACAACATGAACGCCACAACCCCTCCAAACCAGGTCTTCATAGGCACGTTCGTCCACTCCAAGTCTCTTGATGACTTGGAGTACCTGCATAACACGGCCGTGTTCGTCAATGGCTCGACGGGTAAGATCGTCGCCGTTGAACGGGAGGGCGATCATAGCAGGCGGTTGGCCGAGACATTCAACAAGCTAGGATGGAGTCCAGCCGAGGTGAAGATCTATGACACTACCACCACCACCACCACCACCACCACCACCACAACAGAAAAGAAGAACGGAGATGTCAACTTCTTCTTCCCAGGCTTCATAGACACGCACATCCACGCCTCACAATACCCCAACGCCGGCATCTTTGGCAAGTCGACCCTGCTAGACTGGCTAAACACATACACCTTCCCCCTCGAGGCGAGCCTAGGCAAAGACCTCGCCAAGGCCAGGAAAGTCTACGGGAGATGCGTAACACGCACGCTGAGCCACGGCACCACCACGGCAGCCTACTACGCCACCATAGACGTCACAGCCACCAACCTCCTCCTGGACATCTGCCTGGCGCGGGGCCAGAGGGCGCTCGTGGGCCGCGTGTGCATGGACGACGACCGCACCTGCCCGCCCTGGTACAAGGACGAGTCGGCGGAGCAGAGCCTGTCCCGCACGAGGGAGTGCGTGGCGCACGCGCGCGCGCGGGACCCGCACGGCGACATGGTCCGCCCCGTCCTCACCCCGCGCTTCGCGCCCAGCTGTACCCCGGCGTCGATGCGGGCGCTGGGCGAGATGGCGCGGGCCGAGGGGCTGGCGGTGCAGACGCACGTTAGCGAGAACGCGGGGGAGGTCGCGCTGGTGGCGGAGATGTTCCCTCTCGAGGCTGGCGAGGGGAAGGGGTATGTCGGGGTGTATGAGGCGTTTGGGTTGCTTACGGAGCGGACTATCCTTGCGCATGCGGTGCATCTTAGTGAGGGGGAGGCGGAGATGTTGAGGGTGAACGGGGGGAAGGTTAGTCATTGTCCTTGTAGTAATAGTGCTATTACTTCTGGGGCTGCGCGCGTGAGGTGGTTGCTGGAGAAGGGGATTGATGTTGGGCTTGGGACGGATGTTAGTGGGGGGTATAGCCCTAGTGTGCTTGAGGCTGCGAGGCAGGCGAGCTTGGTGAGCAGGCATGTTGCTATGGGCGGTGATGACAAGGCTAAGCTGAGCGTGGAAGAGGTGTTGTACCTTGCTACGAGGGGAGGTGCTAAGTGTGTTGGGCTGGAGGAGAGGGTGGGTGGTTTTGAGGTTGGTATGGAGTGGGATGCGCAGCTTGTCAGGCTGGGTGGTGTCGATGGTGATGGGGAAGGGGACAGTGAGGATGGAGGGAATGTGGATGTGTTTGGGTGGGAGACATGGGAGGAGATGGTGGCTAAGTGGGTGTATAACGGGGATGACAGGAATACGAGGAAGGTATGGGTTAAGGGGAGGTTGGTGCATGAGAGGGTGTAGAGGGGCGGTTGGCTTGCATGAAGACCTTGGATTCAGGGAGGGGAGGTTAAGGCAGCGACTGTGCTAGATACCTGGGCTCTGAATGGAGAGCCTCAAGGTGGTATCCGGAAGTACGGGAGGGGTTATAGATGTGGTTGCACTACCTATGTATGGGCAAGACGATTTGACGCATTTGGATGTATACATGTACATATAGACCGACTGACACATCCACCGGTAGGATAGACAGAGTCAGATACCTGCAAGCTGCAAAGCTATTTCCTTTGATATCACACCCTCCCATCCCTTTGAGAGGCTACGAAGTCGTCGCGGCTTAGATGTGCTACCTAGATCGTAACGTCTGGTACCCCCACGTGATCACCCTGTTTGACAGTCTCTTGACTTATACAGTACAGTACATCTTGAGGCTCCCCCTCCCCAGCTCCACCTTCAGCCCCCGGACCAGAACATTGCGGCACAGCACAATATGCCTCGAAACCATCACTGTGACCCAATCAAGTCTCGGGTCATCGACCCACACAGAGAAGTGGTGCCAGAAAACTCGAGATACATGTAACCCCCGCTTTCAGCTGCTGTACTCGGTAGGTATCAGCCATTCTGTCTCATATCATATATCAGAACTACAACCCCAAATCCATTCCTCGTATTTCCGCGCACGAGTTGAAACCCATCCAATCATCCTCAAGATCTTAATCTTGCACCAAGGGGAGCCACGGGAAGCAGGCTCGAGCCTCGCGAACACAACACGATGGCCAACATAAGCACCTCGTCAGTCTGCGCTGTGTGTCAAGGCTTTGGTGAGGAGGGCCATCCTCGTGGACGTGTGGTCCCGCAGGAAGAGAACATTGAAAGGTCCTATCGCTATCTTTACTTCCACTACCCGAATCTCGTGGTGTTGAGCGAGTCTGCTCGGAAAGGATGCCGGGTTTGCGCATTCCTACTGCGTGTGACTAAGGCTGGTGTTGCCAATGTAGACCCGTATGATTACGATGAGTCTGATGATGAGGAATCTACCGATGATTTCAAAACTGCATGGGCTGAGGCAGAAGAGCTGGAACGCACGAGAAAGGACGCCTTTGATATCGACCGTGACACGGCCGAAGTAGCTCGCCAGTCGGAGAGCGTGAAGGACCAAGACCATTATTATCATTACTTGGATGCGTTGCCTCGTGGCTCGGGCCGCATTCTCCTGATCGCCGAGTGCTTCAGTCCCATGGGGCCACGGAAGGAAAATGGGGAGAGGCCACTTCAGATTTATGTTCTGGCTTCTGAGACCGATTTGTCGTGTCATGTTTCTTTCCTTGAGGCCCCTGCCGAGCCAACGGGCCCCAATTCTCCCTATGGCACAGCACAAAATCTCCTCTCAGAGCCTTACATAGCCTTGGTCCGTCGCTGGATGGATACGTGTGCCTCCAAGCACGATGAATGCCGCACGCACCTTGGTCCGGTTCAGAAGTTGCCCACCAGGGTGCTGGAGATCCTTTCAGATCCAGCTACAAAGGACATCAAGGATGTTCGGCTTTTCGAAACGCATGGCGGCGAAGGAACATATGCTTGCCTCTCTTACTGCTGGGGTCCAACTGCCCAAAAGTCGATGACCATCACGTCGAACTTTGCTCAACATCTGAAGTCAATCCCATTGAATAGCCTCCCAAGAACTATTATTGATACCCTCAAGGTCTGTTGCAAGTTGGGCTTCCAATATGTCTGGGTCGACTCGCTATGCATCATTCAGGATGATGGGAAGGACTGGCTGCGGGAAGCATCGAATATGGCCGGAGTATATAGCAACGCCACTTTGACTCTAGCAGTGCACCTCTGTTCTGATTCCTCAGAGAGCTTCTTGGAGAAGCTTCAACAGCCGGAGGCTGAGCCTTTGAGCGACAACGCCACCAGGCTGGCCTTCAAAGACAAAACCACGGGCGATGAAAGGCTCCTCCACCTATGGACGGAGGGTGGCGAAGACGCCGTGAGATTCCTAGCTGGCGGCTGGGGCTACGGCCACATAGATTCGGTCGAAAGAAGGACTTCCTGGTTGGACAGAGCTTGGGTCCTCCAGGAGTGGCTCCTGTCTCCGCGCATTTTACAGTAAGTGCTTTACGTCCCCAAACAGCCCCATCTGGGCACAGGGTTATGTATAGAGTCGTGTTTCAGGGGTGTAGTTCCTCATAAGACATATCATCCAAGCTTCGAGACAGACTCATCAGACACTCTGTTTGGAACCATACTAATGCAAATCGTTGAACAGTGTCCACAAAATGTCACTCTGGGACTGTTTCCAAGGCTATGGAAATGAGCTTGAGCACCGATTCCTGACAGCAAACCCATTACCCAGAGCCCCAAGCCTGCTGGGCGCGAACGTCGTCTGGTACGATGTCGTCCAGGAGTTCACCAGACGCAAGATCACCAAGGACACGGACCGACTTCCCGCCCTCGCTGGCCTAGCAGAGCAGTACAAGAAGATGACGGGGAACGAGTACCTTGCTGGCATGTGGGTGGAAGACCTGCCAGGCACGCTGCTATGGAAGGGCCCCGACCGCGGCCTCAAGTCTCCCACGGCCTATCGCGCGCCATCGTGGAGCTGGGCCTCACTGGAGGGCGAGATCAAGTTTGAGTTGCCCATGGATGAGACGCCCGAGTTTAGCACCTCGGTTGTCTCGGCTCACTGTGAGTATAACCCACCGGGCTCTCTGTCGACAGTCACGAGCGGTTGGCTCGACCTTGAGGGTCCTGTCGGTCTTGTCAGCGGAGTGAAGAAATCTGATTTCAGTTCCCGCGTCTTCACCAACGGTAGGCCTGTGAACGGGCATGATGGCTGGTCAGCGTCGCTAGACCAGGACAACACCTGCTCGGAGGGTGATGTCGCTCAGTCCAAGATATACCTCTTGCAGATTGTGGTAGACTCATTCCCGGGAAATACGTCTTCCCTTATATTAGAAAAGGTGCAGCCCAGTGGCGGGAAAGATACTTTTCGGAGAATTGGTTATGCCATGATGTCTACCTCCCAACGGTTGAAACAGGAGCGTTGGGAAAAGAGAATTATACGTCTGACGTGAACACATTCCTTGGGCAGAACATTTCATGATTAAGAAGTGGGGGAATATTGCTGTTACCAAATCAAGCCGCCGTCTTGGTCTGTTGATGGTATCAGTTTCCAGACTCCAACGTGCTTGAGAGGCAACGTTCAGTAGCACAGACCTCGCAACCCATCATAGACTGCATATAGCATCCACTACATCTACCTCAGTGCTCCGCTTCTCGTTCGTCCCCGCAAATTCATTATCAGCCGTACAGGTTCTTCAAGGCCCAGTCAAGTGACCCATGCATCTGGGCCTCGGGACCATGGTGATGATGCCGTGGAACGGGCACTTGTGCGCGAGGCCGTCAGCATCGAGTCTTCTAGACTTGGAGGGGATCATCGTTGCTCATGTACGGGGACTTTTGAGGTTCGACAGCAGGCTTAGACGAAGTCAGCTGCCTGCTGAGTACCTGGGTAGATAGGCTATTCCAAAGTTGTGCAATCCCGGCTTCTCACATCACGTTTCCGACTGCCTGGATGCCGGTATTACCGGGACTCACGGGCAGTAGTCGAAAACAACGATGGAACCTAATCTTATGTTCAATCTTACCAGCAGTCCATCGAGGCGTGGTCACTAGGTTTTGCGGGTAGCTGTACACGAAGATTACGCAGCAATATAGATGAGACCAGATCTGGAGGGCATGTATAGATAATAATGAGGGTCAACAAATACAGCAATCACTGCATGTGGCACAAATAAACAGGTACTCGCATACAACTTCCAGTAGTGTAGAAAAAACGCATACCAACTCACAGCAGGTAGATCGAAAAAGTGCTTCCCTGCTTCCAACCCCCTTCACGAACCCATCAAGCACGAGCACATACATGGCAGGGAAGAAGATGCGATCTTCCAAAGGCTGACGACTTGATGATGCGTGCCGCCCTGAGACATCCGGATGCCCGCCTTTCTGCATGGCTGACATGCTGACCTCAGAGTTCAAGGAACGAGAGAGGCAATGACTTGCATGCTGTTCGGTCGCAGAACGGCCGGACCCATTTCCCCCCCCTCCCCTGCCCTGCCCTGCCCTGCCCTGCCCCAGTTCCTCACGAACTACGTCCCATGTGGAGTCGCGGGAACGTGGTCGGCATTTGTTTACATACATACATAGGGCTGAACGCGAGAACGTTTGCTGCAGATGCTGCAGCAGCAGCAGCAGGGTGCTTGGAGGCAAAAGAAGGCCTCCACACCACCATGAGAAATTTTCACATTACATACATACATTAAATCAAGGACGAATATGCAAATAAGCGCGGACGGTGTAGCCGAGTCGACAAGCCCTCCCCCATCAAATCAAGAAGCGAGGAAGAAAGAAAGAAAGAAGAAGAAAAGAGACACCGGCCATACCTACTCCATACTCCGTAGGTATGACGAACCCGGGCCCGGGTAAACCTGCCAAACTTGCCCCCACCCCCCATCCATCAAATCCTACCCTTACCTTCTCGATCCATCCCGACAATCCCGACAAAGCGAATGTAACACGACTGATCACGAGGCCGTCGCTCCCCTCCGGTCTAGCGCTGTGTCCACGAAAAAAGAAGGAAGATTAAACCTACGACCCTCCGTCCCAACCACATGCAGGGGCCGTTTCGGCTGGGAAGCCGCGGAGGTTGGGGAAGATAGCACGCATCAGCGGCGCAGGCTAACGGCAGTGTTTGTGCACAGCGGTGGGTATGTACATTACATGTTGTGGAAGATGGGGAAAAGTGTGTTTCACAATAGTTGTGATAAGAGGCTGGGGGGATGGTCGGGCGGGGGCTGGAATCGGTTCAAGGCATATCAAGGGGGGGGGTCTAAGTTTTGTGCCACAGGGCTGAGGTCGCACTGAGATGGAAGTGGTTCGGGAGACTATGCTCGTAAGCCACCATGATTTGGGGTCGAAAAGCCTGGTAAGGGTATACATCAAATGCGTGTGCATATGAGCCACCCAGATGTCCCGTACGAGACGGGCGTCATCCAAGGCCCAGCCGGCTACTGGACATGATCGATTATTTGAGGGTCACCACGAGCACGAAGGAATGCAATGTTGTAAGTTGGAAACAAGAAATGGGGTTACGAATCAAAAGAGTTCGTAGATCGTTGAATTTCGTCTCAGTACTGTACGGTCGTAGTGAGGTAGGTATCTGGCTGAGTAAAATGGAAAAGAAAGAATCCCTCAGATATGTATGTATGTCTTATGCGACCATGCTTCCATGCTTCCTGCCATGAATCTCCGTCCATTATGCGCCGTATGCAAAAAAAGAAAAAACCAAAAAGAAAAAGAAAAAACCCCCGAAGCCCAACCTAAAAATGCTGATGGCACTGTGAAGCCAATGGATGTCTGTCCCTTTCGTAAAAATCATGCCCCGTAGCGCCATAGATAAAGTATACAGTGATGTCGTAGTATAAAAAAGCGAAGGTGAATATGAAGCCGAGAACGGCAAAGCGAGAGAATAAAACAATGCGTATTAATGTGAAAAGGGCCGCCGCCATCTAGTATGCAGATATTGGGTTGGGGTAGCGTGGTGGGCTATGGTGATAATGATCCGAGGAGTTGCTGCGCTGGCTGAAGACGCGCTGCATAAAGGATCGAGGGCCACCGCGCTCGACGTCACCGAGCACGGGAAGATGGTGGACTTTCGGTGTTTGCCAACGCTCCTTGATGCAGTCATCAACGAGAGCCATAAGGCCGGTTGCAACGATGACACTGGGATATGTTAGATTTCATTCCTTAGATAAATAACTAAAAAAGGGGTGTCTTGTGAACTTACTCAGCAACATCCGTGACAGCTTGAAGCACGGAAGGGTCGTTGATCCACATGTAACAGGGAGGAACCCAGCCCCCGGCGGCCTCGTCGGCCTCAACTTGGTTTGGAGAGCGGGTTTCGGGTACGATGTGGGCCACAGGAGTGCTTTCACCGTCGCGGATCAGGTGGAAGGAGACGACGCCGTCCAGGTGCTTCTCGACGACTCGCTTCCACGCATAGTTGTGGCCCCACCATTTGAATTCATAGCGCTTGTTGTTCTTGCTCTTTTGACCCTTCCTCTCCACTTCCACACCAGCGTAGTTGCTGAATTCGAGCTTGATGGTGTTCGTAGGCTGGAGAGGCTGAGGCTTTCGGTAATCTATCTCGGCGGAACGCGGAGACAGAGTTGCGACCTCGGCATTGGTCTCGTAGGAGTGCGAAGTAGATGGGCGCTTCTCCTTGGTTGAGGAGCTACTAGAGTTGCTGCGCCTGGATTGTGGTTTGGCCATTGCCTTCATGGCGCTGGATACGGACCGCTGGAGATTCGGCCGGTCCGCGGAGGTCGGGTCGACATACTTGCGCTTCGAGTTGCAGACTTCACGGCCCGAGTCACGACAGTATCGACGCAAGCTAAATTCCCGCCTGGCCAAATCGTACATGCGCAGATGGAACAGCTGGACTGCCGTTTTCCTCTTCCCAGGCACCTCTGCGTCGACGCGGAGGTTCATGTTGCCGTCGCTGGTGAAGTCATCGTGTCTTATGGACAGGCGGTTCCTGCTGGGAAAGAGCTGGGCGAAGTCCTTGGGAGTTGAAGGGCGGATATTTTGCTCTGTGGGCTCATGGCGGTAGCTGGGTAGTGGTGGTATGTAGTCGTGCTCATGGTCCCTGATGAGATCCTCCTCTCGCTCTAGCGGTAGGTCCTCTTCCGAAACGTCCGTAGAGGCATAGGTATCCACAGAAGATCGAGGGTGGACTGAGGTGTTGGGGGCGAGGTCCTCATCGCATTCGGTATACTGAATGTGTGGTTTGCTGTTGTGGTGTTCCGATGGCCCAGGATTTGTGCAGATGGAGGTAGGAGCTGTGGATTGTGAACCGCAAGACTCATTACTCCTCCGGCTGTAGGAGTCGTAACTCCCGGATGAGCCTTTTCTTTGTGTGAGAGAAGGCATTGTGAGATGTGATGATGTTGTGTGAAAAAATAGCTTAGGTTAATCCTAAAAAGCCGTAACGTGGTTTTCTCAGGTCAAGGCCGCAAGGGGCATCGAGGACATAAATAATAATATGCGTATGAGCGAGCAGGCGGTGACCCAAAAGGAGATCCTGGCAGCTGGGGTACCTTGCTTTAGGCGACAGTTGGCAGATGGGATTGAGTTTTAAGGCGCCAAATGTGCAGGAATAATCAGGGGCCACAAGACAATCCGGTGAGAGTGAGGCTGTACCCTTCTCTCCCATGTGCTTGGGCGGGGCGTTTGTAAGTGCTTGGGCGACGTAAAGGGTTTAATGTTGAGCTGTCAGATCTGTATCGAAGCTGGTGGGGATCCTTGCGGGATCTGTCGGTCTGGCTGTTGGGAAGTGGAGCTTTTTGGAGAGTTATGAGACTGTTTGGCACCAGTAGTTCATGTGATAAAGATGGGGATCAGGATACGTGGGAGTATTATATGAGAAGAGATGGGCCGCAGATATGGGGAAAGATGGACTACTACTAGTACATAGTATTGTACACTACATGGACCAGGAGCTGAGGAAGAACCGAGACCGAGGAACCTTCACAGGCATGAATCCCACGAGTGACATACGATGGTACATACCACAGTACTAAAAAGAAGAGTACTAAAAAGAAGGCGTGCTGCAAGGGGACGGAAGTGCATACCTACCTACCACAGTAGGTACGTACTTACTGAGGCAGCGGGCGGTTGCGGGACGCCTGGAATTTGCGTGGCCATCGGAGAAGTCCCCAGGTCGCCCTCACGGCCCTGTAGTGTACGTAGCACAGCTGCTTGGTAATTGAATCGTCGCTACCGAGCAGAGAGCGAAAGCGCTGTACGATGATGCTGTGCCCCGGGCCTCTCCAGTCTGGCAGTCTGGGACCATTGGTCGTTGCCACTGGGATAATATCCCGTTCATCCCATCCATCACTGCTGCTGCTGTTGTTGTTGTTGTTGCTGCTATATTCAGGCAAGCAGTCAAGCAACCAATCTTTTTCTAGAAAAGAGGTTGAAATGTTCTGTAGCAGCACATCCACCCATCCATCCAGATGTACAGTACACCAGAGCCTGTCCGGAGTAGTCCGCACAAAGCTCGTGTCCTGTATCCTGACTGGAACGCTGGACCGGAGGGTCAAGTCCACAAGTGGGAAGGAGGGCTGGGAGGCTGGCATCTCGGACAGTGGGAGCTGATCGCCACGCTGTTGGAAAAGGGACATGAGGGACCGCCCACTTCCGCCCTGATCTGGCCAAGAGGCCACTGGCCATAAGCCTGAAACTCTGATTGTTCGAGGTGTGCATTTTCCGGGGAACAGCGAAATAGCACCCGACGATGATGAGGACGACGGTGAATGGTTCCTCAACTTCAACGACAATAGTCAATAGCATAACGGCCAGGCTAATGATTGCCTCGACTGGCCGAATGGACGGGGTGGGCAGATTTATTCCATCGATGATGCATCTGCAAATATTATTGGGTATCCCTATCAGTCTCCGGTTTAGACTTTTCCAGGGCCGATGACAGGACTGGCAGACTGGTCAACAATATGCGAGATGGAGGGGAAGAGCAGTGGGATCGCAGCACTTGAGTGGGATGGTGGGAGGGGAGGGGAGCAAAGACACCGGAGGGAGGGGAATTTACGGAAGTCGGATCCGTAGGCACAATTGACTGCCCAGGTGCTTACTGATTGACCTACCAACTGCGTAGATACACCTGCATACTTACAGCTCCAGATACCAACAACACCCATGGAAGTCCTAGCAGATGAATTACATATAGATTGAGGGAACTGGTGAAAGAGGCTGCAGCTGCCGTTAGTGACATCGTGACAGGCCACTGTAGATTCCCACTGTAGAAGGCATCGTGTTACCGTCACTCCACCGCAGCCTGCTGGTGGCGTGGTATGTTCCCAGCGCGTCAGCGCGTGCACACCTGAAAGGATCTTTGATTCCAAGGTTCCTGTTTATGGAGGGCAGGGACGGCAGGGAGAGGAGGGGAATTCTACAGGGCATGTCGAAGCGAGCAATCGCGCTAGAATACCGACCGGCATTCTACGGGCGTTCTACAATGGGCGGTACCTACCTAGGTATATCGAATACCTAGATACTTCAGCGCTACGGTGTTAGATAGTACTGATACATAGTAGTGGGTTTGAGATCCTGGGACACAGAGGTATAGATCAGTTTACATACTGTACCTACGTACTTACAGAGGTACCGGGGCTACCAGGTAGATACCTAGGTACCTATGTATCCAGATCCCCCGGGAGGGAGCACCCCGGGCCTCATCGTCCCATCACATTACGCCTTCTCTCTCGAGTTCTCGAGTCCAACCTCCCGTCACCTCATCGTGACTTCCTAGTCTGGACACCATTTCTACCACACCTGCACACCTGCACACCTGCACACCTGCAGCAAATCGAGATTCGAGAATATCCTTGTCAGCGCCTCTTCAACTTTTTTTTTTGTTTTTTTTGTTTTACCCTTCCCTCTCTCGCCAGCTTGCCTGAAGCTTGTGAAGCCATTCATGTCCAATGCCCAGAATGATCGACCGGCCAACGTTGACATCTGTCAATTGATGTGTCAACGTGCCAATGTGTCAATGTGTCGGTCCAATTGATGGATGATACCTGACGTCTCCCACCATCTCATCGGTTTCAGTCTTTCTCCTTTTTTTCTTGTTCATATTTCCCATTGTCATATCCATGACTGCCATGTTTACATATACGATGCAGTAATCTGGATCATCTGTATCCATCTAGTCCATTCCAAGGTCATCGTCCGAATTCTTTTTCTGGAACCAACCATTCAGCCGTTGTGCGACGGGGCGCCAAAATGCACATGCAGCACCAGCACCAAAGCATCTCGGCATTCGAGCCAATCACCACCAAGTTCTCCATGCTGTCAAAAAATTCTCGTGCTGTGTAGTGTGCACGAACAGCGAAGCCGTGCTTTCAAAAGTCCGCCGTTAATGCATCACGCTGGAGCCTCGGCAGGCGGCACCGACACTCCTTCATACTCCATTATTATCCCGTCGACCGTGGCCGACTTCAGACCGGGCCACGACAGCTGTCGAGTTTTACGGATTGCCCGTGGACCAGGTAGAGCACGGTCTTTTGGCTCGGCAATAGCCATTACTATCCACAATGACGATTTCGCGTTTCAGTTCTTCACTCGGTCCCAGCACACCGGATGAACTTCAAATTCCAAGATGCAATGGCACCGGGGGGGGGGTTCCTCTTTTCTATCAGAACGTGGCAGGACGGACAATGACGACTATAGCTGTTCACGGGCCACGGGTCATGGGCCATGAGTAGGGTACTGCTCCCTCTCGTCTGCTCATCGCTGCCCAACGACACTGTTATCATAATCAATTACCTGGTTTATTACCCGCCAGGGCGGCAGCTCGTCGTCATGGACCCATTGGTTCGCATCAACCGTGGAGAAGCCTGCCGTCCCCTATCTGCAGACGGCGTACATACACCCCATTTACTGGACACTTTCTCTCATATTGGGCCGGCGCGATGAACCCGGTCAGTATCAAGCCGGCCCATCTGCCTCATCCGAGAGACCCAGCTGGAGGAACGAGGCTTGGAGCCGAAGGTGTGGTGTGGGTCATCAGCCACGGTGCCACGGCATCCATCTCAGCTAATCCTACAAGCTATCCGCATCGACACTACGAGTACATATCGGATTTTGCTTATCAATATGCAATACATATAGGCCTCGTGCTTCTGCCACCCGGAACATTTCTCACGCCTCGCACAAGCGGTGTGCTGACGTACTGACTTCGTGGGCGATGATGGTGATGGCCGCCTCTCGCAGCCCACGTTGATCACGGCAATATTGCGAGACCGCCACAGGTCTGCGCTTGTCGCGTCACCAGGCCGTCACACATATCGTTAGACTGTTCCTCTTGCATTCTCAAAACAGCCGGATCAAGGTGCAGCCGTTAGCTTCCGCACATGCTGGTGTTTCACGATGTCTGTTCTGTCTGGGTGTCTGGGAAGCCAAATGCTGTGCTGTCCTGCACGGTCAACGTGCTAGGAGGGCACTGGAGGGGCATGTCCAGCCATTGAAGTGTCTCATCGTGAGACCTTCAGGTCCGAGTACCTGTTCCCAATGCACGTGCTGCTGTACCTTGACCGTATCTTGCTGGGTCCACAGCTTTCAGAGTTGTGGCAAAACGTGACTGGTCGCCATTTTGGGCTTCATGTCTGTGCAATTGCGGCTCACTGCGGGACGCTGTTCCCATGCGTCTGGTACAGCAACGTTTTTGCCTATACTGTTTCTGGCGGCGTTCCTCTGTGCGGTCACACGACTCCTCTCCATACCATCTGCGCCTGTTAATCCAGCGATAAGCAACAAACGTTATCAACATTCAAACACCGGAACTTTAATTCTTCTTCACTTCAAGGTTCCACCTCTCTTGCAACGTCGACAAGCTCAAGTTGGACCCGTGCAGGAGGGGTCCTTTCGCTGATATTCTCCGTTCTGCCTCCGGTTCCCAATCGAGTTCCCGTCACCGCCGACTGGCTCATAAGTCGCCGACCGTTGATCTTCAAGTCTTCTCCTAACTTCGCGTTGTCATTGGTTTGTTATGTGCATCTTTCGGGATAATCCCATGATGTAAGCGTGGTTGATCTCCAGGGCTTCATGCACAAGTGTCGATTGCCCCTTGTGACGGAATCAATACCAACTGCTGACTGTATGGCCATATAACGGAGCGATCCCTCCATGGCGAACGTTGTCTCACACTCTCCCATCCCACCAAAGCGATCAGTCCACGCCACTATTGGCAGAGAAAATATTTGCGGCAAATTTCGACGTTTAGGCTGGGTTGGGCAACTACGCCGTCATTCGTTAAACATCGGGGTTGGGACACATGCCGCCTACGGAATGATTACTATGCTTGATCTGTGCTGAAAGATACTCTCCCAATTCAGGTCAACTCTTCTTGTCGTGTCAACCCCGCTTGGTCACTGACGGCATGGCGAGGCGGGGTTTCTAGAACACAACGTTGCATCACACCGCGGGAGCTTGAGCTGCCAGCAGGCTCAAGCCCGGGGAGGAGACTGAAGTCGCTTCCATCGTGTGCCACGGTTAGACTGCATCAAGCAAATGTGAGCATCTGATCTCCCGTCTGCTCTATGTTTGGATCCTCGCATCATGTGGTGCAGCCCCCAACCTGGGACCCGGGACGTCAGAGATGCGGTGCATCTCTTGCGTCGTGCGTCTTTGCTTTTCTCCTTCGCAATGGTCACCAAAAGCAACCTCCAGTCTCACGTTCCCTCATTTCCACACGTATGTGCTGCGTCTGACGCACCCGGCATGAGTCTCTTGCCAATGACGGTGATAGATGTTGCCGCCGTCGCGTGTTGCCATATGCATATGAGATTAAATGGGGAAACAGACGTTGGTCATGCTAAGCACTGATGATGATCAATATTTACCTGACCACTGCCTATTATGGTACCGTGAGTCCAAATTTGCCTGGAGTCTCACACAATAGTGACCAGAGCTCAAGCGGCCTCAGAAGCTGTTTCTGTTTGATCTTCATGTGGAGACTGCAACGGTCTTCCCGATGGAGGCTTACTGGCTGGCTTTGAAGATCACCTTCAATAGATCATCGACTACATAAATCCGACCCCCGATGACGTCCTATCAGAGTTCGTGGTTTCTTTTTTTTTTTTTTTTTTTTTTTCCTTTCCCCCCCCCCCCGCAGGGGCATCTTTGTTGAGAGAAAAAGCGGGTTCTCGGGAAGCCCCATCCGGCTGGAGACAACTCTAAATGATCAGCAATACGAGCCGTGGGTGCATATCCGACGCTTAAAGCGCAGATTCTTGGACTGCTGTCCCCTCAGGGACGACGTCTAGTAGCTTGCCTGGCTTGCTAGCCGCCATGACCTGTGGGAGAGGGATGATCGGTCGATCTTCTACCACGGCACTGCAGGACTATAACCAACTTACGAAAGTCTGACGGTCACCGTTTGCGAGAGCAAACCTGGATGTTTGGATGCGAGAACACCACTTCAATGCTTGGACAAGTTCCTCCTACAGACACCACTTTTCTTATCACTAGCTTACCTCTCCTTCCGTCCCACGGTACAAGTGTACCTGCATTATTCACTTTGTTTTTCTTGTACATCGATTTGGCATGTATTACAGAGCATCAACGGCCGCAACCATTGTACAGCGTCTCGTTGTCTGACAGCTTTCTCTGGCATTGAGGGTCTGGGTTGCGTACTGGAGTATGGAGAACTGAAATATGATATACTTGATGGACAAGTATCGGTGACTGGGCTGGAATTTGATCTTTATACGGGAAGAGATGACTTGTGGAGGCAATGACTATCTTGTGACCGGTACTACGAGCAGCCGCGGTAACTGCCCGCATGTCATCAGCTGTACATGACACGGAATTCATATTTGACTCATCCACCCTTGCTCATCTATAGTACTTTTGAGGTGCAAGATAAGCATAGTCAGGACTATTAGGAGATCAGTTTGTTATTTTCTTGTTCCTGTCGTCATGCCCCGAAAGTTGTCACTGGGATAGCTCTAATCGCCTCCTATCATGCGAGAGACCAAGACTCGATGCTGACTCCAACGATTGGTGTTGTTCCACAGCGTCTGTCAAGAATAATCCCGATATTCCATGTCACAAGTCTCCCTCGTGCCGCTGTAACTTCTTCCGCAACCAATACGGATCGAGCTGTACGACAACGGCACCGAGTTGATATGTGCGATGAACTCATTCAAGCTGCTGAACTGGAGGAGGGGTGGAGGGAATTAGGCATCCTTCGCCACGTTGGCTCACCACCAACTGTGCTGACTTCTCGATCGGCTGAAATACTGGTGGGCTTCACATTGCTCTGACAAACCAAGGGGGGCGCGAGATGTCGCTCAGACTAGATTTCGGCAACCCAGTATGAATACTATGCTACTAAGCCACACGAACGTAAGTGCGACCCCAGTTATGTTAAATTAGTGAAAGATATTATCGAATAGAGAATGGAACTCGAGTATCCGAAGGTAATGACAGACATGTTGGGACAATTAGAGCCTGACGTCTATTATAAACGCCATGCCATTTTCTACTTTGTAGTCCGTTCAAGGATGACGTTTCAATTGCAGGCCCCCTTGGAAAGCTGGCCGAGGCCACGAATAGAGAGTTGGTTTGAAAGTAGACCATGCCTGTGCCACATTAACGCCGGGGATATCGTTGCGGGCATGCCAGTGGTAGGCCATGAGCATGTTAGCAAGGACGGCCAACACTTTTTGCTCGAGGGCTTGCAGCGGATCGTAGTCTGTGGTCCCCGGACACAGGGTTAGTATCAATGTTTTGAAGAGGAATTCGTTGACTGTGTACTTTATGGAACTGTCGGTTGACGGATGCTTGCTTGTAGCGCTGTTACATTAGCTTATGCCAACGGTCTTATATTCCTTCCCTTCCTTCCCTTCTTTAGTTTGTTTACTTAATAACTTAGACACAATAACAGACACACAACTTACTCAATATTAACCTTGGAAGACTGATCGGCTGTCGTTCACTGATCCTTCGCTTGATTGTTATTGGAGCCTCGTGTGAGACCTCGTTGAGCATTGCAAGTGCCCAGTGTTGTGGTGTAAGGAAGGAGTCACCAGTTGTTTGCGTGTTTCAGGAGTCCTCGGTACGGTGCTCGCACTATTATGAACATCCTAAGCAGGTCTTAAGCCTCCACTCTCCTTTAAGATAGACCAAGGATAAAATGCACAAGAATGTATTCGAAATCGTAGCGCTTCGGAAAGAGACTGGGAAGATGCTTGCCAAGTGTCTCCCAATCAACATTGTCCAACCCACGCAACGCAAAGCTATACTCCCAATACTCTGGATACCAACCCGCGGACTCCCAGTCCAAAAGAGCAGTGATACGACCATCCCGTACTATAACATTCCGCGCGGCAATATCGCTATGCGTGTATACAATACCGTAGTCAGCACCAAGCTGCGCCGTGATCCGGTGCCAATACATCGACTGCGCCGATGACCGTTTCGTCAGCCTAGCAAGCCGATCGTGCCATCCAGCCAGGGCAGCCGAACGGCCCACCCGAGCGGTGTCATAATGCACGGGACTATCGCCCCCCCCCCTCCCGGCCGTCAAGACGTCCGACGTAGATACCGCCCAAGGCACGCATCTGCGCGATGTACTCGCTCAGCTGGGCCAGGATGCCGGACCGCTCGTCGGGCGTCAACACCGGCCAGGCCTGCCGCGGCGTCTGGCCCTCCACGTACTGCATGGTGATGCGGCCCCGGTCGCTGCTGGTGACCTCGGGGCACCGGGATCGTGGCGTGCTCCCTGACGGAGCGCAGCGCGAGTGCCTCGTTCGGGTGGTCGTTGCCGTCCAGGCTGCCGGGGTGGCCGTTGTGAACTTCGTCACGGCATCGCCGTGCCGAGAAACGTGACGTTTGTGGCAATTGTACATGGCTTCACCGTCCGGGAACGGTGCGTGCTGGCGCGGCGGCGGCGGGGAGGAGTCGCCGAAGAGCGCCTTGGTGCGACCTCGCCGCATCATCTCTTGCAAGGCGGCCGAGCCCACCCTGGCGGGTTGTAGTGTCTGTGTTAGACCTTGAGCCTTCTCGTCGGCTGGGTGGTGGTGACGGGATGACAGGTGTGATCAACGTCTTAGCAAGATCCGGATGGCGGTTGAGAAAGTCGACAGCGAATTCGGGGGGGGGGGAGGGAGGGTTCCATCATGCCCGGCGCCGTCGCGACGGATGAGGCGCTCTGCAAACCAGTGGATCAAATCTTTGCGTACAACAGTGCCATAATAGTGTTCCTTGGACAGCCATTCCACGATCTGGCCTTCTTGTTCTGCGGAGAGTTGGGTTCCCAAGGGTTCCCGATATTGCTTTGGAGTTTGGGTGGTGAAAATAGACGCTACTTTTATATACGCCGCTAGGCTAGTAAGGCCACCGAGGTGCTTTTCTCCATCCGGATGTCAATATATGTATGTGCTTGAGTACCTGACTTAAGGTATGTTGGTACCTTAGTTGTGGCGGGGGTCCACGGGTGAGGTGTTAGGGAACTGTTGGTGGCCCACCGTAGATGATGACGAAGCCATTGATACGCCCGTCAAGGGGCTCACAGCTTTCGATGGCGAAGTCCATGAACTTGTCCATCTCGCTGAGAGTGGTGGAAGGCAGGAGCAGCCACGACGACCGCCCCAGACATGAATATAGTGCTGGGCCTCGCGCATGGCCTCACGTCCACTGTTGGAGCAGCCCTCGAAGTAGGCGTGTACCTTGGCTGTCATCAAATAGGGTTAGAATACCTTGACCAAACACCTCTTTCCAATAATTAACGTCTCACAATAGATCTGGTAGGCGAGTTTCCCACCGAGGTAGATCAAACGGCTTATACGGGGCCCCGTTTTACGGTCTGTACTCTGTCATTCTAGTGGGACTAGAGGGAATACCTTGGTATCTGTGTAGACACTTGTATTGTTACCTAGGTACATTCTGTCATGTTCTGTGGTGGGTGTTGCCGGGGCGTTGATGGGATTGAACAGATGTCATGTGTCGCAATTCATTATGGTTGGTATTGAATAGTCATGGATATCATCCATCTTGTTCACACTATACGGTAGTGTTAGGAAGAAGTCACGGAGTGCCATCGAATATGGCCAGTTATCTCGCTGAGTAAGTAAGCAGATAGGACATCTCTGTACGGACCAGTATGTCCTAGCTAGATCTGAACACTGATGAGGTTGCCCATCGTCGGAGGTGGAATAGCAATCCCTATACTTGATCATGCAGCCAAATACTCGGGCCATCCATTATATATATATACCTCGTTGATAGAAGTCCCGCTCCTTTCTGGATTATTTCCTCATATAAGTGTACACTCTCCTCGTTACCCGTTATAGACAGTCGCTCGGAGTAGCGTGTTACGCCTATGCAATAAAGCTTTCATGAATAGCCTGTATACATACGGGAAGGTATGTGGAGGGACTCCCAGCCAGAAAGAAAATAGTAATCTGCGAAAAGAGCCGTCCATGATCTATAGGGGTGTTCGAAGAGTGAAGAGGGCAGTACAGTAATGTGTAGCTAAGTACCAGTGACGGGCAAGTTACTACTATCACGCTGGTAATAGAAGTACTCAGCTGTACGGTGCTGCATAGAGACCATGACTTGTGGAAGAAGACTTCTTGTTGCCCGAAGAGAAAGGAGAGTTACAGTCATACATCACCGTGGGGCGACGCCCTTGGGCAGTTCATGTTTTGCTGTGACATCAATCTCGCTTCTCCCTTCTCTAGGTATATTAAATAAATGTACACATTCCTTGCACCATACGCGAGTGGGATCAACCTCGGAAGACCCTGAAGTTTAATCGCAAGAACAATATGCCAAACATCTACGTGATTAACCATGCTCCATCACTCTGAGCACCAAGACACTCATACCGTCCATCAACACGTACCTATAATCGTCTGAGACAAAACTCGGATGAGACTCATGAATACTTAGATGGGGCATACACGAAGGACACGCAAGTACAACTTGTACAAGAAACACAGAAAGTGGAACTATGTATTTGTTTTATGTGTATGTATGTATGTATGTGTGTGTGTCTGTGTTTGTAGGTAGCTACAAAATCCTGAACAACAAGTCGGCACCCAAAACGATCGGATGACTGTGCCGTGCTGTGCTGTGGTAATGGACAATGGACAATGAACAATGGACCTTCCCATAGAATGCACGCAATCAGCCCATACATACATCTTTGCTGCTTTGCCTAAAATAAGGTGAATGCCAACATACAGGACAACTACTACACGTACAGTCTCACCACTCAACTTCCAACTTTCATCCCCGCTATGTCCACCTTCTCTTCCCCATCCTCTCACATTCATAGTCAACAACATTAACATCATCGTCGCTGATGCTCTATCCAGCGAAGCAGCAGCATTAGGACCAATAATTCCACTTCGGACTCCTTTGCCGTGGACTTGAGTAGTGGCTCCCACTGGACTGTTCCGTCGACCGTCTCGAAGGTCTGGTCGACGAGACACCCGAATGTTTCCCGGGAGAACTAGGCCGGCTTCTGCTGGGAGAGCATACCCCGCTGTTCCCAGGGCACCATCTCCCCGTACACTTCATCAGCATGGACATCGAGCCGATCTCCTAGTTCTGGCCCTCCCAGCCGACCCAGCTCCTCGGCATGACGCGCCAGATCTTGACCTCGCCGCTCCTCAGGTCATCCAGCTTGAAGCTCTCCTGTTTGACCTTCTTGCTCTCGCGGCCCTGCTCCCACGCGCGGACCTTCTTCTTGGTCCCGTCCCACTCTGCTACGACGCCAACGTGGTCCGGCTTTCCGACCTCCATACTGTATTTCGTGTGCACCGGGCCGTGCTTACCCTGGAACTTAGCATTGCGGATGCTGATGATATCGCCGGGGCGGATCTGGTCAGTCTGCGTCGTGCTAGCATTGGCCAGGTTGGAGTAGACCAGTGCACCATAGGCGCGAGTGCCGACAGGGAGCAGGGCGTCCTTCAAGGGCTTCAGTAGCTCGTAGACAAGCCCCTGGGGCGTGCCGTCTCCGACCACCGTATCCTTCTTCGATGCAACGGCCTCTGAAATGGGACGACCGAAACGCTCATAGGATTCCTCCAATTCATCCTGGCGCAGACTGCGAGGAGGACTCTCGTGGCGCTGTTCCAAGTGGACGTCATTGGCATCCTGAGGGTCAAAGCGCACTGTGATGACAGTTTGAGAGTAGTCTTGGAACAGGATATAAATATCCTTAGTCACAGTTGCCTTCACGCCGCGCTGAGTTGACTGCGAATCATCGGACTCGAAGAAGATATCCTTACGGCCCTGGAGTTGCGGCGGCAGACCCTTGGGCTGCAGCCACCATCCGGACTGAGGAGCCAGATCAATGTCATTTGCAACAAATCCAGACTCCATGGACATGGACGGCCTGTTGAGCATGTCCACAGATCGCCTACTAGGGCGAATATCCAATGAGCCACGAGATACAGGCTGGGACGCGCGACCGGTAGCGGGTCCAGGAGGACTTCTGAGCTCAGAGGGCTGTTCGTACGAAGACGTATCGACAGGAGCGTAAGCTCCCTCTGCTGGAGGAGGCGGGGGCGGCGGCTGGGTGAACGTTGGAATGGCATGGGCCTTTGGAGATGCCGCAGAGTAGTTGTACGGATCATAGTCATCTTGCAGAGTATCCATGGCGGGTGGCGGCGGCGGCGGAGCCGCTCGAGGAGCATCAACAGACCTTCGAGTGGCTGGTCTACTCTCAGGAGGAGGTTGGCTTGGAACTGGGGGTGGAGGAGGCACAGCCCTCGGGGCAGCTGCAGATGGTAAGGGAGGAGGCAACGAAGGGGGTGCGTCTCTTGGCGATGCAACCGAAAACGTGTCCTCGAAGCTGGAGTCGCGTCCATGAGACTTCAAGGCGTCCTTGTGAGGCACAGAAGAAGCAATGTCTGTGTCGTAGTCTCCCTCATACTCCGTGACTTCCCCATCATTGTCATCCTCCGGTATGGCAGTTGGTCTGGAGGGCGTCACTGGGCGGTCCGAGGATATTGAGGTCCGAGGCAAGCCACCAGGAGGAGGCGGGGGCGGGGCACGCTCCTGAGATGGCGGGGCTGGAGTTGTGCCTGGGACAGGCGGTGGAGGTCTGCTAGCTCTTCTGCTCGAGGGCGATGCCGGCGTCGAATTGTCATCATGGAACCTGGGCGATGTGGGAACCCGCGGAGAAGTAGGCACCGGAGGAGCGGGAGCGGCCATAGGAGGCAAGGGCGGCGGAGCTCGAGTCGCTGGAGGCTCTTCGGCCCGTGGAGTCTCTATGGGCTGAATTGCGCCAGGTCCAGACAGCTCGTCATCCGACTCGGAGCCTTCAGACCTAGGTGCATTGGCTGCAGGAGCAGGCGGCGGGGGAGGTCGTGCTACGCATGGTCAGCTGCGATCCTGCAATCGAACGCTTTTTTCAGGCTGTACTTACACTCAGAGGGCACAGGGGGTGGTGCTGGACGCCCACCAGGGATGGGTGGGGGAGCACCAGCAACGCCGGTAGGAACTGTACGCATGTTAACATTGTATACACAAGCATGAAGACAATCGAGGTAGGATCTGATCTTACCAGCTGGAGGGCTGCGGGTGATATTCTCGTCCTCCGTTTCTTCCGCGGCAGAGGGGGTCTCTTCCGTAGCAGCAGACTTCTCTTCTGATCTGCGAGGCATACCCATTCCTGGCAAAGCCATCATCATTGGAACGGGCGGTGCGTGCCCCGGTGAAGTCACACTCTGGGAATCTTCACTGTTACGTTTCTCAGACGAAGAACCCTTCTTCTTCTTAGGTGGCAACGAGGGAGCAGCGCCGGGCATCGGCATGCCGAACATGCCAGGCATACCCATCCCACCGCCTAGTCTGGCCATTCTCGCACGAAGCTCCTCCTTTCGACGGAACTCCTTTGCCTCCTCGTCTTCTTCTTCCTCCTCTTCCTCCTCTTCTTCCTCCTCGATGGCCTCGCGCCCTTCACCTTCAACTTCTTCGGCTGGTGGCGCCCCTGCTGTTAACACTCGCGAGACACGACGGGGCTTCTCGTCGCTGTCTTCCCGCTCGGTAAGTTCCTCCAAGGCGTCCGTTGTTTCTCCAGCGCCAGACATATCTGCCTCGTTTCCGTCCCTAGGCTCCGAACCTTTACTATGCTTCCGACGAGGCTGAGCTGGAATTCTCGGGGGGTGCGACTCATCCACGGACCGCCTACTCCCCGTTTCAACGCTATCTTTGCGATCAGAGACTGGTGGGGGTTGTGCGACCCCTTCATCAGCAGCGCCCTCAGCCGGGGGTTCTTGGCTCGGCATTCGGGGCTTGGTTGCCGGACGTTTTGGCTTCTCCCTCTTTGCCGAGGCCTCCGCATGTCTCTGTGCCTGCTCTTGTTGCTGTCTCTGAAGTAAAGCCATTCGCTCCTTCAAACTCAATGGCTTCGGCTCGTCTTCGTCACCGGCCTCCTTCGATTCAGTTGGAAGCAATCCCGCCTTCTGAGCATTCTCGACGTTCTCAGCTTCTCTCTCTCTGATCTCGGGGTCTTCCTCTCGGCGGTAGACAGGAGCGACGGGTGTGTTGCGCTGAACGGGAACGTAAGTGTTACCCTTGGGCGGTGGAGCGACGAAAGGCTTCTTGATAAAATTCGAGGTGCTTGATGCGCCTCCGAGTCCACCAGGCTTGAATGGAGCAATTGGCGGCGCGGCGGACTTGTTGAAGGCAGCAATACGATCTTTGAAAGAGTTACTGGTCGGCTTCGGCGCGGCGGGAAGCGGCCCACTCTTAACTGGCGCAGCCCTCGGAGGAGACGTCGCGACTGAGTCTGCGAGACCCTGACGTGGGGAAAGAGGAGGTTCCGGCTCAGCTGGGTTTGGCGCATAGGGAGCAGGCGCAGCGATGGGAGACCTGGGCTCGACTGGCAGAGGCGGCGGAGAGGCGGGCTGATATTGTTCAGGAGGCTCGGTCACTGGCTCCGGCATCGTTTGTCTAGGGGACATGGGCTCCTCAACAGGTTCTTCGGGAGCAACGACTGGCTCAGGCTCCTTCTTTGGTCTTGTCCGAGTGGGCCGAGGAGGAGCAACGGGCTCGTACTTCTCGACGAAGTTCCTAGGGAAGAGACCCTCATGTTTCACACCAGACTCGTCAACATATTCGCCGCTATACCAGTCGGCATCCTCCTCCTCCGTGATCGTTATAATCTGGTCGACACCGAAGTTGAGATCATCCTCATGCGGGGACGAGTATTCGTAAATAGCCTTGACCTTGAACGACATGGCGAAGCGGCCAAGGCCAAGGTGAAGTTGTAGCGGACAGGTTGAAGTGCGAGGCAGGCCTGACGTAGGTTGTTGCGGGGAGCAGTACGTAAGGGAAGTACTGTCTCGTAAAGGCCGTTTATGTGTCGTAGGTTGTACGTACACTGGATGAAAGAAATCTACAGTGATAATTCTAGGTGTAGGGGTCGAAGGGAAGAGGGGCAGTTTAGTTCGTAGATGTAAGCTTGGGCCGCAGGAAGCGAATCGGCGTTGGGTCAAGACCGCTTCAGGAGGCGGCGTTGCGGATGCGGCTGGCGTTGGCGTAACCCGTAGCTCATCCGTAGCTGGTCAAGTAGACGACGTCAGCGCGTGAAATACCTAGATTAGGTACCAATGAGGAGCTGTCCGGCTAACGGTAGGCTCGAGACTGTCTCTACCGGCTGCCCGGGGAATAATAGGGAACCTACCTGCCAGAAATACCCCGCCAGGCACAACAAGATAAGAAATGACTTAGGTAGAGCTAGGTTAGGTCTTTGGTAGGCAAGCTTCTTGTTTCTCAATGATCACCAGCAAATCAAATACGAATGTTGTCGGTGCGCATCAGCAAGATTCGCAGTGGTAAAGTTGTTCGGTGTTTTGCTCAAGAGCCCGAACAGAAGGAAGGCCAGGCAGCCTTCAATTAGGGGAAAGGGGGGAAATGTGTTCGGTCAGGTTGAAGTGAAGGCGACGTGGTGACTGCAAACGGCGAGGTCCAGTTTGGGAGACTTCTCAGCTCAGGCACGTTTTATTCTATCCAGCCTTCGGTTGTCTGAATAGGCACGCAACCTGGACTGAGGAGCAGGATTCAAAAAACACACACAAGACTCTCTGTCGTCTATGCGGTAAGATGGCGTCAAGACCTGTGCGTAATGTGGTGGGGAGACAGTCTACACGGTCACTGCGTACTGCGGTACTAATAAGTCTTATTGAACTCACTCTCCAAACATGACTTGGAGTGGGCCCGAGTAGCTGGCCACAAGCAGTTGCGCCCCATTGTCAAACGACCCAAGGAGCCCAAAGTACAGTCAAATACAGTGTGGGATTTATGAGTGTTTGGGTGTCATACGAACTCGTGCTGGGCGTGTCGTGCGTGCTAGACTAGTGAGCCACTTTACGAGGCAGCGCTGGCACTGTGCCTCTCTCAAACGGGTCCATGCTCGCTCAGCCCAGCCCGGCCGTGGCGCTGAAAATAGGAAATCAGCTTGCCTAGCAAAAAGCCCCACCAACAACCATCGGTCTTCAAACCGCCCTCGACGCGCAAGACACACAGATGGCTTGACGTGCAAGGAAGAAAAAGAAAACTTCGAACTAGAATCTACCTAAAACTAGAAACTCGAATATCCACAGCATCATGGCCTCAGAAGCCACAAAGCCGCCCGTCAAGGGCATCCTCAAGAAGACCAAGTCGGCATCGTCTTCACCCCCTCCAGCCGCTCCAGAAGGGACACTAGGCAGGAACGACCCTAGGAGAATCGCGATCCAACACGCCCTCATCCTCCAGGACCGCAAGGACACCGAGTCCCAGATCTTAGAGAACATCACGGAGTTGCTCGACCTACCATACAAAGCCAACCCACCTTCCAGCCCGGACCCCTCGGACGTTGCCACCTTCACCTCCCTCATCCGGATTTTCCAGCCGTCGGACTACGACGACCTCATAGTAGAGCGCAACCTGGACGAGAACAAATGTGGTTACGCACTATGCCCCAACAAGCGACGGAAGTACAAGGGCGCTGGAACATACAAGATGATCAACAAGGGCAAGAAGGACTTTGACATTGTCGAGACGAAAGAGCTCGAGAAGTGGTGCAGCCAGGAGTGCACAAAACGGGCCTTGTGGATCAAGGTGCAGCTCAACGAGACAGCGGCGTGGGAGAGAGTTGGGCTCCCGGATATTGTATTTGAGTTGTACCCTGAGAGGGACAGCGAGAAGCCATCGTCGGCTGCTGCGACTGACAAGAGCATCAGCGACAAGGACACCAACAATGAGCCCGAGAGGCTGGCTGCTCAGATGGCTAGGCTACAACTCAACCAAGACCGCAAGGCTGCCCAGGATAATGCTGCCTTGGCTTTGGAGAGAGGTGAGGATGCCAAAGCGGCGGGCACCGGCAAGGTAGATGTTGTGATCCGTGAGAAGAGGGTAATGACTGAGGCAGAGGCTCCATCACAGAGCGATGGCTCAAAGGGTGACTCCATTGAGGGCTACAAGGCCAAGTTCAGCCCCGAAGGCTAGGCTGCTTCTTCTACATGTATGATTGATACGGCCCAAAAAAGGACACTAGGAGTTACGGTCAAGTTTTACGATACCCAAATATGACAATATTATGCGAGAATGAGAACAAGAGACATGTCACAAACGGTGTCTCGAGACAGATATCTGTCACGTCGTCTGGCAGACAACTGAAGAGTAGGTCGATGGGGGAACCACACGGCCCAGGACCGTAGTCCACACCAGAACAATGGAAGAAAATTGGCCATCAAGCCTCTTCTCCGGAATTACCCGAGAGAAGGGCGACACCTTTGTAGGAGCATCAGATCTGTATTGGATCTAGCTGGGAGCTCACTACCTTCCATGTTGGTAGAAGACGAAGACACATCCGTGCCAAAGACGCCGTGGACGCCACCACGCGCCCGAAACCCAAGCCTGATATGAATCCATGTAGTATCGTGACGCCTGTGTCACTTCCCTTCCTCAAGAGAGTTGTCAATTTTCCCGTATCCTCGTCATCGCAACACCGATTTTGTTGTGGGTATTTAGTCGCGGCGGGGGCGGTCACCGAAGCGGCCACGGCGCTCCTGGGGCTGAACCTGGGTAACGACGTTGACGTTGACGGGGACGTTGTCGAACTGTTTGAACATCCAGTCAGCCTTCAGATTTCACGGATCAAGTGTTGACTAGGAAGGAGTATGGTAGGAACTTACGCCAAGGTGCTTGAGCAGGTCCTTGGTCTCGGCATCGACATCCAGCTGTCCGTTCTCGGAGTTCTGGGTGAAGTCGAGAGCGGAGACCTCGGGGACGTACTGGTCCTTGCGCTCACGCTCCTCCTCCTGAAGCTTGAAGGAGATACCGCGGACGGGGCCCTGCTGAATACGCTTCATCAAGTGGGTGGTGTAACCGGCAATCTGTTTCTCGTCAGCCACACAAGATTCCTCGCCCGCGCCTTTCGTCGAGAATCGAGAATATTTACCTTGTTGCGGAGACGCTTGGAGGCAATGATGGCAATCTCATCGCAGATCCTCTTGTTGGTCTCGAAGTCCAGGGTGAGCTTGGGGTAGTACCGCTCAATGATGACCTTGGCGGACTTCTTGACGGTCTTGGTACGAACGCGACCCATTTTGGCGGTGTTTTGACAGGATGGTGATTGTCGAAAAGGAAGGGGTTTGGTGGGCGTTGGGCGATGCTGGCGTTGACAAGATCTCAGTTCAGGAGCAAAAGCGACGAAAATGAAAAGTTTCGAAGGGGCGGGACGAGTGCCGCGCTAGCGAGTAAAATGGTCCGTGCTCAACCCTCATTTTTCCCGCCAGCTGTTACAATACAGTGAGCAGCTGGCTAACAGCTGGGCTGTTTTCGGGGTCCACCTACTACATCATATCCTAGAACCAGATCGGAATCAACACCGCGCTGAAGGGGAAGCAGATATCCCCATGACTAGAGGTTTGAGCTGGCACATTGTAAGTCAGGATTGAAAGGGCTAGTAATTCCATATAATAGGGGTCCTCTAAATCTTCTGAATAGGAAATCTTTTTGCAAATCGTAGCAGGTGTTATGTACCACCCAAGCGTAAACTCTTCCACCATTCATCGGGAGACTGTACTTAAGGTCATCGTCTAAGAAAGCTGTGAAATACACTATTAAGAGGGACGCGCATTATCAATATGGAGCCTTCCGTTCTTTAGGAGAATACTTCAAAACAACGGGTCTGGTGTGATGCATTTGACGACCTTATGAGATGCCTTGCGTCTAGTTTACAAATCTTCTTAAAATACAAGGAAGTCATCATCATCCGCATGGTCGCTTGAAGCTACTCCCGAACATCAGGGAAGAACCTCTGCGACACGTCTAATTTAGTGTTCCTTAGTGCGGAACCTCTCCAGGCTGACCATCCTAGCTCTCCAATCCATACCTCCTACGGCTTCCGAGTTGAGTGGTAACTCTGAGGGGGATGCGACGCTCCAGCTTCGACGACGACTTTGGTGCCTTTAGCAGCTGGTTTTGACGTCCATAATCCTCTGGCTCCGCGTGGAACACCCGCTTTTCGCCCTGCATCTCCTCCTCTACCAACTTTGACTCAGTGTCCGCCTCATCAACACTCAAAAGCACCCGTCCCTGAGAGTTGACCTGTGCCGAGGAGTAGTTCACCCAGACCTTGACACCACCCTTGGCAGTCGGGTCGAACCTGTCTTGCTTTGTGTTGAACTGTAATCTTGCCAGGTTGGAGTTCGCGATGAAGCCACCGACACCGACCTTAGGGCCCTTGGCGTGGACCTCGGTCTTCGTGCCTACGACTCTAGCCTTGATGGGTCGGTGTTCCTTCAGCGGTCCGTAGATGGGGTGGTTCTCCAGGAAAGCACCAGTTCGCAGGTACGAGAGACCAGCCGAAGGGTGCGTGATTGGCGGTCCGTAGACAGCATATGGGTTCTTGGGTCCGGTCGTCTTTGACTGGTCGGGTGCTAGGGTTCCCATCCAGTCCAGTGCGTCCGGCGGCTCGATAGGAGCGAGGTCCAGGAACTTTCCGATCAGCTCGAAGAGCGACTGTCGGTCGCCGCGAAGCTCGCGCAGGAAGTCGGTGATATGATCGTCCGTGATCGCGCCTACTTGCACCTCCAGCACCATCTTGGCTGCCTCATCGCCACCCTGTCGCACGGCGGCAGCCCTGGCCCTCTGCGTCAACCGCTGTGCGAGCTGCTCGCGCAGGTACTGGCGGAACTCGCCTCTCCTAGGGCGCACCACCTTCTTGATGTATTTCTGGAATTCCCCTTCTGACAGCTTGGCCAGCCATGGCCCCTTGTACTTCCAACGCATCTGGCCTGACTGACTGATCTTCTCCTCGTCAATCGCGGTGAAGTCGTACTTGTTCTCGAAAACAGACTGTGGCCTCATGTCCAACTTGGTGATGGAAACATGCGCATCTCCATATGTGTGCGGAAGCGATATGGGGATGTTCATCTCCTGCCACTTCTCCAGCGATAGCGTGTGATCAGCCGCTGAGGCAAAATCCGTGACGTGCTCGATCGAGTCGACCTGCTTGATGCGGAGGTAGGGTGTGCTTGTCCTGGCTGTCGACCTCATGGGGAAGTTCCTCTTGAACCCCCAGTCGCCGCGCTGTCTGAAGTTCTCCGGTACCGTCACTGTCTGCAGCGTTGGGAACCCCTGCGTGGCTGTTTCCGAGTTGTAGCTGGTGGCCGCTTGGTAGTCGCCGGGCGGTGGTGGTATGGCTTGCGGCAGCGAGAACATTCGTGACGCTCGGAGGAGAGCCCCTCCGGGAGACAGGGTTCGACCTGCAGTCGCCATTGTCGGGGTTGCGACTGCTGATGTCGACTCGAGGCTATGGTTCGCGATGATGATGATGATGATGTTGTTGAAGACGAGGAGCTCCGAAAAATTGATAGGCGCGCAATGAGGGCAATATGATTGGCTAAAATGGGCGCATTGTGGGTCTAGCTCAGTATCAATTGAGCTTACCAGTTGACGTCTTGGCTCACCTTGAAAAGATGTCCAACATCTTAGCTGATCTAAATCTTGGGAGTTGGTCTGCAGTCTAACATTTGTATCACAGGTAGCTATATAAACGAAGGTAAAGCTCAAGACAACGTAGTCTTTGGTGCTGTGAAATCTCTATGGTACTTATATTTGGGAAGGTCGTTTCCCGGGGTTCGATGCTACATGTACATATCCACCCTGCCGACTTATCTGCGCTGCTGGCTTGCTCGCCGTGGCTAGGAACAATCTTCTGAACAACGGCAGTCCAGATTATTTTTTGGGACACATGTGTAGGTCTTTTTTATGGGACATATCCAGCTTCCGCGGGCAATGAGTGAGCTACTCGAAAGCATAGCTCCCCTTTTTACCTTCGTCCTCCACTGGGGCAGCTATTAGTCCGTGCCAACGATCCTATCTTATCTTGTTACGAGCGTCCGATATCTTCTACTACAAGAGGACACGACCGGAATTATCACAGCTTCACAAGATCATTTTACTGATTTTGGTGAAGGGTGGCAAAGGTCGGGCAGTTACTCATGGAAGCTTTTCAAGAGTCACGGCCGACCGATTGCTGCGTGCTGGCGCTTCTCGAGCTCAGATTATCCTACACAAGGGCCTCGGAAGTAAAGAGGTCCTGGCCGTAATCGATGGCATCAGAACTGCCGACACTATGTACCCTCAGAATGGCCGTTCCGGAGAATGGTTGGCGGCTGGGTAGATGTACTGAGGCAGAGCCAATATGCATGATACGCCGAGTTGGAGCAAAGGAGGTCCCTAGCACTGATCTACCTACCTAGGTACCTAGGTACACAGTAAGCTACTGTATATTGGGATATGTAATTGTGCTCTCAATTCGGATGTATGCATCAATATGACTTCAATTGCAGGAGTGTAAACGTCACATGAGTAAATACCTAAGGTAGGCAAGTTGAATAGTTGAACTTCGCCAGTGCCTACCAGCTAACTCCTCTGCTGCTTTGTACCATGGTAGGTACATACCAAGATTCTCATGGTGGGGTGAAGGCTTCGGGGTTAAACGGAGCAACGGGGTTTAACACAGTAAGTACGGTATCAGGACTCCAGCTCTTTATCAACCTTGGAAAGGCGGGCTCAAAGCTTCCCTGTGGGCGGGCACAGTGTTTCGAACATCTATCTAGTAGGTGGCAAAATGGAGAAGTTCTGAGTTCTGTCTCGTAAGATAGTAAGTGCATAAGGTGCACTGCCTTCGGTGAAGAGTCACCCCGTTTCGGGCATCCGTTTTGGGGCATTGGGAGAGAGAAAGCCAGATAGAGAGAGACGAATAGAGGTTTAGACTGAGCTGCTTGTACCTGGGCAATGAAGCTCTATGTATAGCAAAGCGAGGCATCAATATGATTGAATGGTGTTTTAGGGCTAAGCTTGAGACGTTTGCAAGTGAAGTGTCGAATAACCCCACCTGAAGCTCCACCGTAATGGTCCCGCCGCTGCAGCACATCCGAGGGCGAGAGGTGTCGAAATGGTTTTTGCCCCACCACTGATTGGATTGGCAGAATTGGCACTTGGTATCAGCGGCTGCGGCTGGGGTGACAAAATCTCTTGCTGCCCCGCACCAAAACTACAAACCTCCCATCCCTCTCCCTCCCCATCCTCTTTTTTTTCCCTCCTCACCAGCGCAAGCCTTGACGGCGATATCCTGTAGGTTACTTGATCCCCATCATCCTCAATCAAAACCAATCAACTGGACTGTACTTTTCTGGTTTCTTGATACCTCGCCGAAAAGCTTTCTTTCCAACAACTCGACTTATAAGAGCTGACACGATCCCCGCGCAGTTCTTTCCATCAGCAGATCAAACCTCGAGTTTTGATTGCTGCCCGGCGTGCGATTCAACACCTACCTTCGCCGCCAACCATATTTGCCGTCCTCGAGGCATCATATAAAAAAGGCAATCAACACTAGAAATTCTTTCAAACAGGTTTCTTTGTCAATACCGTCAAGATGGTCAAGTAAGTTGATGTCCACAACGCTAGCTGTTGCCCAAAACTTCGAGCAATGATGCCCGAAACTCCCATAGAGCACCATCATGTCGAACGTCCTCACACCACCAACTTGCCCTGGGGATGAGGCACACACAGCAGCACTCGGAGTTGCTAACATTCTTTTTACCTCTTCAGCTTTACCGTCGATGAGATCCATGATCTCATGAAGAAGCCCACCAATGTGCGAAACATGAGTGTTATTGCTCACGTCGACCACGGCAAATCTACCCTGACCGACTCTTTGTTGGCCAAGGCTGGTATCATTTCCACCGGAAAGGCTGGAGATGCTCGTGCCACCGACACTCGTGCTGACGAGCAGGAGCGTATGTTTTACCTCGGCCCATGAAACTGCCCAAGGGCGGTTTGCGACACAAAGTGCTGACAATTAATCAACAGGTGGTATTACTATCAAGTCTACTGCTATCTCCCTGTACGCCACTCTGCCCGAGGCCGAGGACCTGAAGGACATCCGGGGACAGGAGTCCCACGGAACCGACTTCTTGATCAACCTGATCGACTCTCCCGGTCACGTTGATTTCTCCTCCGAAGTCACTGCTGCCCTCCGTGTCACCGATGGTGCTCTCGTTGGTACGTAATTTGTGTTGTATCAATTTTCCAGTGATCATGTATTTACTAACTTTTTCCCAGTCGTCGACACCGTCGAGGGTGTGTGCGTTCAGACCGAGACTGTGCTCCGACAGGCTCTTGGTGAGCGTATCAAGCCCGTTGTTATTATCAACAAGGTCGACCGTGCTCTCCTTGAGCTTCAGGTCGAGAAGGAGGACCTTTACCAGTCTTTCTCCCGAACGATTGAGTCCGTCAACGTCGTTATCTCCACCTACTTCGACAAGAGCCTTGGTGATGTCCAGGTCTACCCCGACCAGGGTACCGTCGCTTTCGGTTCCGGTCTCCACGGCTGGGCTTTCACCATCCGTCAGTTCGCCACCCGTTACGCCAAGAAGTTCGGTGTCGACCGTAACAAGATGATGGAGCGTCTCTGGGGAGACAACTACTTCAACCCCAAGACCAAGAAGTGGACCAAGAACGGCACCTACGAGGGCAAGCAGCTCGAGCGTGCCTTCAACCAGTTCATTCTGGACCCCATCTTCAAGATCTTCGCCGCTGTCATGAACTTCAAGAAGGATGAGATCGCCACTCTCCTCGAGAAGCTTGACCTCAAGCTCGCCACTGAGGACCGTGAGAAGGAGGGCAAGCAGCTCCTCAAGGCTGTCATGCGCACTTTCCTGCCCGCCGCTGACTCCCTGCTGGAGATGATGATCCTCTACCTCCCTTCGCCCAAGACCGCCCAGAAGTACCGTGCCGAGACTCTGTACGAGGGTCCTCAGGATGACAAGATCTTCGCCTCCATCCGTGACTGTGAAGCCGACCCCGAGAAGGCCGACCTGATGCTCTACGTCTCCAAGATGGTGCCCACTTCCGACAAGGGTCGTTTCTACGCTTTCGGTCGTGTCTTCTCCGGTACCGTCAAGTCCGGTGTCAAGGTCCGCATCCAGGGCCCCAACTACGTCCCCGGCAAGAAGGAGGACCTCAACGAGAAGGCTATCCAGCGTGTCGTCCTGATGATGGGTGGCAAGGTTGAGGCCATTGACGACATCCCTGCCGGTAACATTGTCGGTCTGGTTGGTGTCGACCAGTTCCTGCTCAAGTCTGGTACCATCACCACCGACAAGACCGCCCACAACCTGAAGGTCATGAAGTTCTCTGTCTCTCCCGTTGTCCAGCGGTCCGTCCAGGTCAAGAACGCCCAGGATCTGCCCAAGCTGGTTGAGGGTCTTAAGCGTCTGTCCAAGTCTGACCCTTGCGTCCTGACCATGACCAACGAGTCCGGTGAGCACATTGTTGCTGGTGCCGGTGAGCTTCACTTGGAGATTTGCTTGGCTGATCTTGAGAACGATCACGCCGGTATTCCTCTGATCATCTCCGACCCCGTCGTCCAGTACCGTGAGACTGTTGGCGCCAAGTCTTCCATGACTGCTCTGTCCAAGTCTCCCAACAAGCACAACCGTATCTACATGTCTGCGGAGCCTCTGGACGAGGACCTTGCCCTGGCCATTGAGGCTGGCAAGATCACTCCCCGTGACGACTTCAAGGCTCGTGCTCGTGTCCTCGCTGACGACTTCGGCTGGGATGTCACCGACGCCCGTAAGATCTGGACCTTCGGTCCCGACACCACTGGTGCCAACTTGCTGGTTGACCAGACCAAGGCCGTCCAGTACCTCAACGAAATCAAGGACTCTGTTGTCTCTGGTTTCCAGTGGGCTTCCCGTGAGGGTCCCGTTGCTGAGGAGCCCATGCGTGGTGTGCGCTGGAACATCCTTGATGTGACTCTCCACGCTGATGCTATTCACCGTGGTACCGGTCAGATCATGCCCACCACCCGCCGTGTCCTGTACGCCTCTGCCCTGTTGGCCGAGCCTGCCCTGCAGGAGCCCGTCTTCCTGTGCGAGATCCAAGTGCCCGAGCAGGCCATGGGTGGTGTCTACGGTGTCCTGTCCCGGAGACGTGGTCACGTCTTCGGTGAGGAGCAGCGTCCCGGTACTCCTCTGTTCACCATCAAGTCCTACCTGCCCGTCATCGAGTCCTTCGGCTTCAACAGCGACCTGCGTGCCGCCACCTCCGGACAGGCCTTCCCTCAGTCCGTCTTCGACCACTGGCAGCTGCTGCCCGGTGGTTCTCCTCTGGACCCCACTTCCAAGGTTGGTGCTATGGTCCAGGAGATGCGTAAGCGCAAGGGTATCAAGGTCGAGGTTCCCGGCTACGAGAACGTAAGTTTCAATCCTCCATTCCATGTGAATCAACACGTACTAATTAATCATTGCAGTACTACGACAAGCTGTAAACGCCTTTTCTCCATGCTCAATAGACTTTTCCCGCTGCGCCTTGCATGGCGCACTACATAGAGCGTGATCTTCGGCAATGAATAAAACTTTTTGCACAGAAGACGGAAAACGGTCTACGATATAAAAGTGAAGGGTTGGGGAGGCAAAAGGCGAGCGGAGGTTCTCACAGCAAAGCACCGGAACACATTTGATTATAGTCCGACATTGAAGGCTTATAGCTGCGTGGGATTTGAAATTTATTGCGTTGAACAAGAACATCTGATGGATCCTGTGCCCGTTTGCAATGTGCCTTGCTGCCATCTTTTCATACACAATATGATATCGAGGGCATACCTACATAAAGTAAGTACCTAAACTACCTAGGTACATGATAGATGTGGGGTGCGTATACTATACAAATACCCTAACCCTCTCAGCCCTAAATTCTGGCCACTCGGGTCCCGGCGTTGGCCCCACTGATGGACCCCTGTTCGTGCTTCAATGTTCCAAGCTCCCGGCGCGTGAATCCTACGACACTTGCATTTCGTACCTCAGTTCAGATCCAACGATTTGGACTCCCTAATAAAGCGACGGATAATAATCTTGCCTGCACCAGCAACCTTGGAAATCCTCTCTTTTGCCTTGCTCCTAAAACCGCATTGCACCTTATATCATATCATAACAACAGCTGTCCCCATTCATTCCTTCATGTCCGCATTTTGAGTAGGATCTTACACGGAAAGATGCTATTCCCTGAAGACGATGCGCCTCTGCTCAAGACATGGATTGTCAAACGCCTGGAGAATACGTTTGTCGCACCTTCACCGCCCCTTCCTCGGACCTCGAGATCCAGACCTGTCAAGCTAACTTTTGAGACCAATACAGCTCCGATGCTGACGCCGACGTTCTCGCCGACTACGTCCTGGCTCTTCTGCACCATGACGATGGAAGCGAAGATGTCAAAGCCAAATGCCAGGCGGAGATGGGCAACTTCCTAACTGAAGGTAGGACTTGCCCCATGACTTTGCCGGGGGGTTTTTTTTGTTTGTAATTATATGCTGATTTCTCCATTGTAGACGCATCGGTCTTCGTCAACGACCTCTTCGAAGCAATGAAGTACAGGTCCTACGTCCCTGGCGCACTTCCTCCTCCGAAACCACAACCTGCTGCTGCTCCCCAATCTATCCTACCCGGTCTCGGCGCTGCGGCCATGCTTCAACCTACTATTCCTAATGGACCAGCCGGTGGTGGGCGTAAGCGAGGATTCCAAGAACGCGGTGACTTTGATGCGCCTAATGGCAGAGAGCAGTTCCAGGGTGGACGATCGTTCAAACAACCCCGTCGCGGCGGACGGTTTGGAGGACCCAAGGGCTATGTAGATCCCGATCGGCCAAGGCCACCACAGCAGCAAGAGCAATTCGGATACCCAAATGCGCCCGCATCGAATGCGCCGCCCTTCCTACAGCCCGGCCAAGCGCTGTCCATGCCGCAACTCGATCTAAACAACCCAATGGAAGCGATGAGGCAGCTGCAACAGCTCAGCCAGCAGATGGGTCTACAGATGCCGCCATTCCCGGACTACTCCCAACAGCAGGGCTACCAACAGCAACGCGTGCCGCAGCAAGGCAGAAAAAAGTGCTGGGACTACGAGAAGAAAGGGTACTGCCCTAGGGGTCTGAACTGCAAGTTTGTACACAGCACCGGAACCGAGCCAATGTACAACAACTTGCCCGCGCCCCAGGCGTCGGGGCAGATACAGCTACCCAGTGAAGGTTTGTTTGGTCCGCCGCTTTATCACAACGCGCCGAGCGGGAACGGAGGTTACTTTTCGCAAGCAGGCTCTCCGGCTTCGCTTAGCGTCGTTCCCTTCTTTGGCACCGTCAACAATATGTCCGGAATACCAGGTCTGACACAACAAGTAGAGTACGATCCAAATTCCGCAACAGCAATGCAGGCCCCGCAAATGCCACAGTTTCCTATGCAACCCATATCTGCACCCAGCAATGGCTATAATAATAACCACAACAGGGAAAACCGACACGGGCAGTCACGGCAAAGGATGGGTGGATCTCGAGCGCCATTCTCGGCAGAGGGACCGGTTCATGATAGGACCCAGACGAAAGTGGTAGTGGAAAGTATACCTGAGGAGAACTTTGATGAGGAGCAGATTCGCGGTTTCTTTTCCCAGTTTGGCAACATTGAAGAGGTGACAATGATGCCGTACAAGAGGTTGGCTATTGTGAAATATGACAACTGGGGCTCGGCCAACGCCGCTTACAAATCGCCGAAGGTGATATTTGACAATCGCTTCGTCAAAGTGTTCTGGTACAAGGAGGAGAAACACGCAGAGCTCGCGAATGGAGGCAATGGTGCGAATGGCACCAAGAACAGCGCCACTGCCAATGGCAACTCGGGGAGCGACCCAGCAGAGGTGAAGATGGAAGATATCGACATGGAGGAGTTTACCCGGAAACAAGAGGAGGCGCAAAAGGCTCACGACGAGAAGATGAAGAAGAAGCAGGAAATCGAGCAGCAGCGCGCGGAGCTGGAGAAGAAACAAAAGGAGCTACAGGCGAAACAGGAGGCAGAGAAGCAACGACTCCTCGCCAAAATAGCGAGTAGCTCGCGGAAGAACTCGACGGGACCCGCCGGGGACGCGTCGTCGGGTGCAGAGGCCAAGGAGAAGGATGGCAATACGTCCAAGACGGATGCTCTCAAAGCAACGCTGGCGAAGCTCCAAGAAGAGGCGAATGCGCTGGGGATCGACCCGGACGCGATGAAGCAGGAAGACGACGACGCCATGATGTCGGCGTACGCGCCTGGATACAGCCGCGGTGGGAGGGGTGGCTACTTCAGGGGACGTGGAGGTTTTACTCCAAGAGCGTCATTCAGGGGGGCGGCTCGTGGTGGTAGGGGTAATATTCAAGCTGCATATGCGGCGTTCTCCCTGGACAACCGGTCCAGAAAGGTCGCGGTGAGCGGTGTGGATTTCTCGACTCCTGAGAAGGACGAGGCGCTCAGGCGGCACCTTTTCGTAAGTCTGCTGACATTTCTGTTGCATTTTCGGTCCCAGACATGGATGTTTCGTTGGGCGAGACAGATCAACTAACCAACTCTCTTCGCCATCTAGGTCCTTGGTGAGGGCTCCGCAGAGATCCAAGTCACACCCGCCGTGACGCACGTCAACTTCAGCGACCGCAAGTCCGCGGAGACGTTCTACTTCAGCCTGAAGAACAAGAAGATCCAGGGCATCGACAGCGAGGTCGAGCTGGCGTGGGTAGCCAACACCGCCGGGCCCCTGCCGAACAGCACGACCAAGAGCATCGACCTCGGCATGAACGCGACGAATGGAAACGAGGATGGTGGTGGCCATGGCGGTGATGATGCTCTGGACTCCGAGATGGCGGACGCCAGTAAGGGGGCTGTCGACCAGACTGCAGGGGGTCCCGGTCAGCAGGAGGTTAAGGAGACGGCTAGGGATCTGGATTATGATGTGGCGGGGGACAATGAGTGGGATATCACTTAGGATGCTGAGTTGTCCCCCCTGGCGGGCTCACCACTATTAGCTGGCTCTATTCGGGGCCGTTTTTTGGTGTATATGAGAGGGGCGGAGAGGTCCATAAGCATTGCAGAGGGCGTGGGGTCGCATTGTTAGGAGTTCTACGGACAAGGGCCAAAAAGCATTTACCTATACTATACTCTTGACTGACTGAATTATATTGGGAAAGGGGCCGGCCGATAAAATGCATATACACAGGGGGGGGGGTTGTTCACTGTAAGCGGCACTTTGGTAGCATTTTCAAGAAAGATCAGGTGTAATATTTGGATCAGAAGTTCATCAGTTCCTTCATCTACTACCTCTTCTTCTTCGCCTCCTTTCTCCTCTATACACCTCTGATCTTTTCTCTCCTGAGGTCCCCCCTCTCTCCTCCCCCCCCCCTTTCCCAAGTATCCGATTCATACTAAAGGACACACCTCTGTTGAAACGAGGTGAACTATCGGATAAACCGACCTTTCAGCTAGAACCAAATCATGAAAAAGGCCCCATTAGTTTGGATAGGAGTGTGTTGAACTCCGAAGCTCCTTGGATTTCTGCAGTATGCCCAATGCATATTTTCCTCTGATTTTTTCTTTCAAAAATCATCACCACTCGTTTTCCTGTCCTGTTCCTGTCCTGCCCTTTCCCCCCTTGGGTATCTATCGTTGAGATGAATAAGCAGATTTGTTTGTTGAGAAAATCCGCCCTTGACCCCCCCTTTCGCAAAAGAAACACACAAAACACACAAACTCGATTTGATGGTGGTGAGGAAGGATGTCTCCCCCTCGATGCGTTTCGAGGCCGGCTCCCTCCCTCTCAACTCCTTTTTTTGTTGAAAAAGACGCAACCAACCAGCATACACACACACAGTGAGTTTTTCGATTTTACGCCATTTGCCAAATGTTGAAAATGATTTGTTGAAACAAGAACGCCGGCTCTTTCTCTCCCTCCCTCCGTTTAATGCAACCCATATCGTTAAGGAAAGGGTGAATCCTGTGTGTGTCATATATACCGTTGTTGATTAGTAAAAAGAAAAACTGTGTATCCGTTCCGTCGTGTTAAACCCAGGTCGTATCAGTCATCAGTCAATGATGTGTCGAGGCATTGTTGAAGCCTCGACGGTATTTCGCGGTTGCGCTGCGCGCTTTGCTGCAAACGCGTTTAGTTTGCCGTAGGTCCATCGGGTTGGACCTCGACGTCCAGGTCCTTGACCTGGAGGCCAGTCATGACCTCGAAGATGGTGCGTGGCTGGTGGAAGTCGTTGTTCACTAATAGATCTGTCAGCTCCCTTTCAATCTTTCCCGTTATCTAAATAGGGGACGTGACTCACCGATGTTCACCAGGTACCACTCCCCCATCATGCGCTCCAGCAGGATTCGGCTGGGGGTACCGGCATCGAAACACCTGGCCCAGTCCATACCGAGCTGGAAAGCCTCATCTTTCCAGGCGAGGAAGCTGATGGACTCAACAATGGTGGGTTGCACAATCTCCTTGCCTGGGAAGACACCCCAGGTGACGGCATTAGGGCCTTCCGAGGGGGCATTGGTCCGGAAGTTGCCCGCCCTGGTGACGGCATAGTATGTCAGGTCCGGGTGCTTGTCAATGCGCGAGATCAGCTCCGGGAAGACATCGGGGGAGACCAGAAGTTCCAAATAGGCTTTTTGGTAGACGTAACCGTTCGCTGGACCCCAGCCATGAATCGGGTGAGACGACTTGACACCGTTGACAGCGGGCTGCGAGTTGATGGTCACCAGTCCTCGTGTGTTCATGTCAATGAGGTCTTCCCGGATGGAGTCTGCCTCGCTGGTGAGGGGTGCTTCACTCCATGGGAGTTGGTCGAGCTCCTTGTTCAGGTACTTGACAAACATGGTCGCAACGTCCTTGACAGACTTGGGCTCGCCCCATTTCTTGCGATTCTGCTCGTTGGTTCCTGTCAACCCAATGCCATAGGCATCCAACTCGCCGAAAGCGGGAGATCGAGAATCACCCCAGCGTCCGTTGGGAAACTCGTCCCAGTCCATGGTACGTGAGATATACGATTTATTCCGGTTGCGCCAGAAAATGGGCCGTACATCCTCATAGCGACGGCCCAAAGCAAGAGACTGTTTCCAAGGTAGGGCCTGCTTGAGGGGACTCCGGTCGCTGGGCATCCAGTCGAGCTCTTCAAGGACCATGCGGGTGGCCTGGGCGAGGTTCATGGTGTAGAAGTGTAGGTGGGGAATACCTGCGGCTACAATCTTGCGGCACATGTCTGCGACAAGAGTCTTGCCAACCTCTCGAACCGCGACATCGTTGTTCTTGACCGGTTCCAGGGCATCCATCCATTCCTGTGGAACCTTGCAGTTCATGTGGCTTGCTCTCCGGAGGAAACTGGCATATGTAGCGATTGGCATAATACCAGGGAGGATGGGGATGTCGATTCCGCGTGCGCGAACCTTGCCAACCCAGCGCAAAAAGTTGTCGACGTCATAGAACATCTGCGTCACGATGAAAGTCGCGCCAGCATCAACCTTCTCCTTCAAGTGATCCAGCAGCAAATCCTCGTCCTTGTTGTCGTCACAGCCCTCCGGGTAGCCCGCAACGCCAATGTCGAAGTGATCGTGGTACGTCGCCCGGATATGCGCCACCAGGTCCTTAGCATAGTTGAAGCCGTCGTCGGCGGCCTCCCACTTCTCCTTGTCCCTTGGAGGATCGCCCCGAAGCGCCAGAATGTTGGTGCAACCAGCCTTGTATGCTTTCCGAAGGGCTTCATTGACCTTTTCCAGTCCCATATCAGTGCAGGTGAGGTGCATACACGTCTCAAGACCAAGATATGCCTGTGCCTGGCTGACCATCTCACAGGTGAGCTCTGCTATGCGGCCACCGGCGCCCCATGTGATGTCGATGAACTTCGGGCCGAAGTGATACATGCGCTCCATACGGTCGTACAGATTTTGCACGCCGGTCAGGGTCTTGGGTGGGAAGTACTCGAAAGAGAAAGACGGGGCGCCCGTCTTCTCCGCCTCGGCGATCATCTCTTTGATATGCATCTTGGCGATCGGAAAGATGTCGACTCGGAATGGAAATAAGAGTATTCTGGACGAATCAGAATCAAAGAGCGACCGCTAGGAAATTCTGTTCCAGGTATAAATCAGTAAAGATATCCTCAAGGTGCCCGCTGAAAAGTTTCCAGACAGCCAAGTCGCAGAATGATGGTGAGTTTGAAGAAGCGGCCATAAACAACAGTACCAACAGCCATTGGCAGACAGCCTGTAAGCGATGATGGTGTGTAGAGAAGATCGAAAAGGCTGCAAACAACGAGATCGGGGAGGAAAGCGGAGGAGGCCGAAGGGGAACAGGAGAGGTAGAAGAAGACGGCACAAAGCGCAAGTTATAGTAAGTGAGGTAGTAGGTAGGAGTGTTAGGGATTGGGAGCTTACCTCTACAATCTCGGAGTGATTATTTGGTAGGTCATCAACACACTTCCCCTTGCAGCACAAACCCAGATCTCAACATGGGGAGGGGGAAAAGATGGGAAGGTGAGATGTGGCCGGCGAGGATTTTGGTAGTCGATACTTGTACTTTAGAGACAAGCTTACTTTCCATGGTCCCGCAGCCTGCAGCCAAGCACCCGAGCAGGCCCAGGTGCATCGGTGGGATCGGTCGCCGAGTCACGGAGCACTTTCGATTGGCCCCAGTGGCCAACATGCTTGCCATAATAGGCGGGAAAAGGTGGGATCGGCCCCAAAGGTTGCCTGGGGTTCGTACATAAAAGTAATCCGTAGAAGGAGGGGGACTTCACTCAATAATAAAGTCTAATGTCCGACAGGGTAAGCAAGTCGCTGAATTATTTATCAAATGCTATTGACTCGCATTGAAAGGTACTGAACTGCATAAACTGTATTTCTGCAGTGCCTTTCCCCTCAGCCAAACCCAAGAGAACCTTCGGTTACTAATTATCGTTAAACCTTGGTGGGAGTAAGACAACGGCGAGCAAAGCCGACCCCGGACCTGGCTGTGGTCAGTTTGAGTTTCTAAGTGTTGCCTTGGCGGGGTGAAAAGACAAGCAACCCCACAATGACGCCGTGGACCCTTGGGGGCTCTCTCTCTCTCTTGCCCGGGTCCCGACACGCCCGAAATTCTGCTGTCAGCTGCTGTTGGAAGTTGTCAGCCGTCAGCCAACTGTCAGCCTCGTCCTCCTTCCATCCCCGACGCCGTGTACAAGCAGCATGTCCACTCCTACCATAGGTGCCTAGGTATATAATGATTGTTTTGATCATAGAGTACCTAATGTACCCACCAAGAATTTCACATGGCTCATAATGAGCTTTGGATAAGGCGTTGCTTCGCCGACACTGATGAAATATATGGGCCACAAGCCCACGATCAAATACAACGCCGTGTCCATTGAGGTGTACGCCATGCTATGCCATGCCATACCGTGTTACACATGCATCTTTACCCGAATAAACCCTGTATCCTGTATAGCTACACGCAAAGCCCTCATTTACCATAAGAAAAACCTTCAGGGTATCAAAACTCAGGCCAATTTCAATATCGCATCGCACGCTCTTGACTCCCACGCAGACTAGAACAAAGCTCACTACCTTCGCACCACATGTACTTTCAGCGCTCCCATGGATTTCGGAACTCGTCCGACCCATCTATAGGCATTGGCGTGGTGGCCATTGAGGTCGCCTCCTCTTCATGCGCCTCCTCCCACGCCTTCGACCCTTCGACCAGCGGTCCTTCGTTCTCCACATTCTTCACCTTCCCGTCGTACCCTGTATGCTCGGCCGCTTCGAGATATTCTTCGGTGAGGGTATTGTAGTCCATATTTGCGGTGCCGAACCCGGATGGTCCGGCCTCTTCCTCATGCGGAAGGGGTAGGTCTGTGGCTTTATCATGATGATGTCGGTGTTCAGCATTATAGGTGACCCCGGCTGATGTGGTTGATTCACTACGTTTGCCTCTCTTCTTCTTAGATCTCGTGCTAACGACATCCAACGTGCTTGATGTTCTGGAGCCCTGGGAAGGGCGGGCAGTTGGGCGGGCAGACGATGCTGGTCGTGGTTCTGTGAATGGCAACCGTGCGAAACTGGGCTGCGGCGTTGTCCACATGTCACGAGAGGGCTTGTTTGCTGTGATGACCGGATACTGTGGAAAGAATTAGCACGTCGCTCACGGTAAGGATCTAAGTGCAGGTTGTACGTACGTTCCAGTCTCCAAACTCAAGATTTCTGGCTTTGTGATAAAGCTCTTCTTCATCCTGATCCAAAGTGGGCTCCTCATTAAATGAGCCATTGGTCCGCGACTGGGACGGCTCCCGACTGGATTCGCCACGCAGCAGAGAAGTATTCTCACCGATCTCGTTAGGATTCGGCAGCCAATACTTTCCTCTGCCACCTCGTTCATACCGCATCCCTGCCTTGAGCCTCGCCAGACGCGACTTGGACGCCTCGTGTGCCAAAATCTTGTCACCAGAGTCGAACTGCCGATACTTGTACTTGTCTCCACTAAAGGTCTCCTTCGTGTCCTCTATCAAGTCTCGAGGACCAAAAGCATCCCGACACGCGTACCAGACCGGCAGCCTAGCTGCGGATATCCTGTTATCGGCATAATCATGCCAAGAGAACGCATACAGGTGCGCCACAGCAAAAATGGGCATCTCAACGCAAATCAGGGCGTCTTGAATAGCAGCGGCCAGGTTATCAGGTGTATAGCCTTGGACGCTATCAGGAATGGCCCCAAGCCATACTAGAATGGACAGAGCAAAGCCCTGCCAGTAGGAGGCAAAGATGATGAGCTTAATGCAGAGGAACTTTGGAACGGGCCTGAAGGGTTTCAGGTCATCGTGCATGCATACCCAGAACAAGCCTAGGGAGTACAGACTCAGCGAGACGCTGACGTTGTAGATGATGCCGCTCCAAAGGTAGCCAGAGCTCAGGCCAATATACCCCTCCTGATACGTGCCCGTGGCCTTCATCACGATGGCAGAAAGGCCCAGAACGGGCTTGAGCCAGGCGTATTGTAGGATGCCCCGCTTGATAGCGAGGAAGGTATAAGGATCAGAAATATCGACAGGCCCGAGGACGTGATTCAAGGGCCATAGGTGATTGACGGGTGCTCGTCCGTGTGTCATGATGATCAGGGCTCGCTCACCACCCATATAGTTGATCAGTAGCTGGAAGAATGTATAGATGGTAAAGGCCTCGTAGATGTCGCGTATAGGGTCGATCCATTGGGCTAGGGTGAAGGAGACGAGACTAATCCACGAGGAAATCGAGTAGATAGGTACCCTGTAAGCCCCGTCAGCACATTGCACATCTTCCAAGCTCTTCCCAGATGTTGACTCACATGAGCAATATGCGAACAACATATCGCTGCAGCAGCGGCTTCCTGTAGTTCTTGCTAGGGGCACATCAGCAGGGAAGTCTAAGTGGTCGGATAGGACACCCGAGAGCGTACGTTTGGAGCCATATTGACCTGTCAGAAGAAGTGTTAGTCACAAGGATTCAAGATCAGAGCACAGGAATAGCCGAGGAACATACACAAGAGAGAGGAAGGTTGCACATATGGACGCGACTCCTGCCACCACCGTGGTGGCATAGGTGAGTTTTTGACCTGTTCCTCCAGACATGGCTCCGTGCACAAAATGGTAACGGACGGGATGAAGCCGAAGTGACAGGACGCCAGCACCCTAAGAGGTCATCTTCGTCGACGTGAGCAGGTAAGTGATTTGGTATTATTGAGGGAGATGGAGAAGCTTGGAAGTGACGATGATACTACGGCGCAACGTCACCCGTCGTGGAGCAGCTTGGGGACCGGGGGTGTTAGTGCTTTCTCCAGGGTCTTCTCCACTGATTGGACGCGGGTTTCAGCGGCATGCGGATGTTGAATGACGTCTCCACACTGCTGGAGTCGCCGTGTACGGTGTACCTAAGTAACTTTCGCCGTTGAATCGGCAAGGTCTCATCACATGGGACGGAGGCACTCTATTTTATCACTCTACCGCACAGTTCAACGAACGACGAACGACAAATACGACAACGACCTCTACTACCTTCGCATTCCGGCTAGACGAACCCTTGCACGAGAAGTGAATACATACTAAGGCTCCGTATGGCATACACAAGGCATGGCGAAGGCAGTCAACTGTAGAGGAGCAGCTGGTAGACCTTGGGAAGCCGGGAGTGCTGCGACTGATTGGCTAGCGAGGCACTGTCAAGATGGACCATAGTCCTCTTCAAAGGAGTCCCTTCGCGGGCTCTCCCTTCAGCGGGTACGTTCAGCCCGAATGATTTGATCCCCAGCCCAGGAACGCTTGCGCTGACGATATGATCAACTCAGCATCTTCCTCGCCTGGTGTGTCGCTGCCGTTGTGCTGTCCATCTTCTTCTTCAGCTACTTCCACAGAGCTTTCGCGTCGCTTCTCTCTTTGGCCATCAGATCGTACACTTGGAAAGCACACGGTATATATATCGACCTTCGAGCCCTCCAGGTCTCCCTGCTCGGCGGTCGTATCTTCTTCACCGGTCTGCGATACCATGGCAACAATGAGACCATATTCATCCAGAATGGCTATATCACATGGTCGTATTGGCAATGGAGAGTCCGACAATCCGATATTGATCGATCGAAAGTGGCCGCTCAGGATCAGGCGGCTGGGAAGGATGACAAGAACGCGAGGCTTCCCTGCCGGGTAAACGTCGTCCTGAACGGGCTCGAGTGGTTCGTCTACAATCGCAGCGCGGCCTACGACTCTGTTCTGGCGGGAATTGTTCAAGACACAGAAGAGACTCCGCTGACTCCTGTGGCTAAGGAAGAAGAACATGCCAAGCTGAGGAGGCGCGCTGATCGGGCGCCCTACGGTTCGCCAGGTGACACTTCACCGCGCAAATCCACCTCTCAACGCGGGACTTCAGGAGATAACAGCAGCTGGAATGGTCACGGGAGACCAAAGATGACCTTCCAGACCGCTGGCTCAGATGAGGACAATGCCGCCTCCCAGGGGAAATCAGGCTCGGACGACGAGCTGCCCTTCTTGTTACAGTTCTTCCCAATCCACCTGCGGTGCACCAAGGCCGCTGTGGTCATGGGAAACGAGAACACAAAGGCGATTATGATCATAAATTCAAAGGGCCTTACTGGAGAGATTGATGCCAGCGCTACAGAGACACAGGATCCATATCGGCAATCGTACAAGATCAAACTTGAGTCGCCCGTTATCGAGTTTAGAGACAATCAAGACTACAAGGAGGACCAAGTAGACAAGGCTGTTCGGGAAAGAGAAGTAGCGAAGCAGTCAGCACCACTGCAGAGGCGATCGATTTTCCGCCGGTATCGACGCAAAGCCTTGTCTCGGATGCGGGATCTCGTTCCCTTCTGGAGGTCTACTGTCGAATCTCTTTCGCTGGAGGGCGAAGATGCTCCTGTCGCTGCTGCCGAAAGGAAGCCGCCAGGATCCAACCACTGGCAAGGTCTCTCAAGGTACCTGGACGACCTCGAAAGGAACGAGCAGTTGCGATGGGCTGGGGTCGAGTACGCTGCTGAGAACACCATCTTGGACACCCCGGAGGCTACCATCACAATGTACTGGGACACTCCAGGTCTGGTGGCGCCTCGAAGGCCAGGTACTGTCGAAAAAGCAACGGCGCCAGAAAACGTCAACAATATCAATGGCGACGACCCACCAGCTTGGGGCATCAATGTGTCCATAAAAGGTGGTTCGATCAATTACGGACCCTGGGCGGATCGTCACCGGGCCGAGCTGCAGCGTGTCTTCTTTCCAGGGCTTTGCAAAGATTCGCAGCCCGCCCAACGATTGCCTGTCGGCGCGAGCAGAGTTCCCACGCAGCTCAAGGTGTATGTGGAGCTTGACGATGATGTGACACTTCGAGTACCAATGCGCGAGGAATCGAAGAATTGGAGATTCAGGGGCAAAGAACCCACGATCAGGGCCGACAAGGAACGAGACAGACGCAGAACAAGGAATCGGCTGAAGCAGTCTGATCAGGGCACGGCCGGCGCTTTTGACCGTCAATATGGTTGGCTTGATGTCAAGCTTGCAGCAAATGCTACAGTATCGTATTGTATGGATATGGCGGCAGGAAACCAGGGGTTCTCCAGCTCTCTAGACCTCGACTTTCCAAAGACCGAGATAACGAGCAGTATCAATCATGAACTTCTATGGAGATCCGGCAAGCAGCGCATCTCTTGTGATCTCTCGACCCCTTTAAAGTGGAACGCTCTTCGTCAGTGGAGGTTTGACATAACGACCGATGCCCTCGAACTCTTCATCCTCAGAGACCACGTATTTCTTCTTACGGATTTGATAAATGACTGGTCAAGTGGTCCACCAGCTGAATACCTTGTCTTTACACCCTTCAAGTACTTCATCGACCTGCATTTTCCGAATGTCAAACTCTACCTCAACGTGAACGACGGAAATATCATCAACAAACCGACGGACCCCGAAGATAATGCCTATATCATCATTACAAGCCCTCTACTTGAGGCGAGCACTTGCATCTCACTTGACAAGTTTCGACCGGCCAAGAGCATGATACCCTTTGATGTCCGCACCGATGAGGCATCCATCGACCTGCATGTCCCGCCCTGGAATACTCAGGCTAGTTTTGTCAAGTCTATGGCTATCGGGCATCTAGAAACTATAGTCATCGATGGTGGTTACCATTACAATGCTGCCACCGCACCAGCACTGACAGATACGCTGATCCTGAATGTGAACGGGCAATCGCCCGTTGTCCACCTCTTCGGCTTCGTGATCAGATATTTCCTCAAAGTGAAAGATAATTACTTTGGAGATGACGTGCACTTCAAGACGTTGGAGGAGTATCAGGAGATGCTGGAATTAAAAGAGAAAAACCCGGAGGCTGAGGCCCAGACGAAGCCGCCTCCAAAAAAGTCAAATGGCATGGACGTGATCCTCAGCGTCAGAGTTGATGACCCCAAGATTTTCTTGCCTGCCAATCTCTACTCGTCCGAACGAAACGTACAGATCGACGGGACAACTCTCACTGCAGATATGCGCTTTACAAACTACTACATGGATCTGGACCTGGTGTTCAGTCCGCTTCATCTTTCTCTGGCACACGGTGATAATGGTGCAGATACACCCATCAGCGCAACTACAACAACTCAACTCTTCATAGATGGGATAAGTGTCTATGGCCATCGGGTGTTCGGCTTGCCACCTACAGAACCGACTTATCTCTGCAACTGGGATTTGTCCGTCGGCGCTGTATCAGGGGAGTGCACCGCTGAGTTCCTGACTGCTTTGATGAGAGGTGGTAAAGCATTTGGTCTTTCTTTCGATGACGACGAGAACGCTTTGATCTCCAACGCTTCAATCGTGATGTACGACGTCACGTTCCTTCGTGTATTTGTGCAATCTGTCCGACTCTGGTTGCATGTTGATGAAGCTGCCTTCCTGTTCTCGACCGGCTCGATTGATGTCAACTACAATGACTGGGCAAGGTCGCATTACTCGAAACGATCCAACATCACGATACCTGATATTCAGTTATCCTGTGTTAATGCAGAATCTGCGTCACGACAGCGTTCCAGATCTCACGATGCAGTTGAGACGGATCTTATGGTTCGAACAAGTGTCAATTTGGCAACCATCGCACGCAAGTGTGACTTCACAAACCAGCGCCAGGCGCAGCAAGAACTCGTCAGACGCGAAGATCAAAGAACTTTTAGAACACCATTTCTAGTTCTGCCGGGGATTCTGCAGGAGCATGCGCCAGACGTGGTGGATCCGCCTGTGCAACCAGTGCCGCCAGTGCCGCAACCAACACTGGCCGCAGATGTGCCATACGATAAAGCTTCCTTGTCGTCTAGTAGCGCATCAGGACGATCCAGGAGCCTGAGGCACAAGGCGTCTTTCTTGAGTATATCAAGCTCGAGTCAAGACAGTATCATACGTCCCAACAGTTCTCGGCTCTCTTCCCGCCACTCAAAGTTGCCTGAGGGTCTGCGATCGTTCACTCCGATGAACCAACAACAACCAGGCCACCCGCATCGTAGAGACCCCTCTGCATCAACTGGCCGTCACTCAGCATTCTACAGCGCACATGGAGATCTTGGTGGAGACAAAAGAGACCAAATACACAATACAGTCGCCTTTTCAAGCCAATATTTCGCTCCATACTTTCCTCTTGAGACAGTGCAGCCAGACACAACTGAGACACTCGTATCGAGTATCGAAGAAGACGAAACAGGCTCCTCACACACTGAATTTGACTTAGGCGATGTCGACCCAGCGAATATGGCAGAGGATCATGCTTACTCAAGCATAATGATAGAGCTCCCAACAGGGCTTACGGCGTTCATGAATCCGACTGCTTTGAAGAATGTCGCAGCACTGATTTCCGCACTGCAACCTTCCGATCCGGAAGACATCCTGGATACCTTACAAGTCAATACAATGTCGAGTATATCTGCAAAACAGAACATGCAGAAAATGAAGGGCACCTTTAGTGATCTTCACTTGAGAATTCCCAGAGCCAACCTGCGATTTGTTAACGCGTCCGAGATGGATTCATCTGAGCCGCCGAAAGAAGAGCAGGATCAGTATGACTTCCATATTGGTGATCTGGCACTCATGACGCGATCGCAAACGTCGTGGAAGGATCCCTTTGACGCAAGCAGTGTGCAGAAGAAAGACTCCTTCCACGTCAGACTAGGCAACCTTGAAGTAGCAGCAGCAGAGCGGCTGGCTTCACATTATGATACTCATGCTGCAGCCAAGGCGCAGATCGAGAACGTCATGATATCCATGGGCAGCAAAGACCTCACCTATCTTGATGGTGATGTCGGCAGTATCAGGAGCAGCCTGTCGTCGGAAAAGATCGAATACCTCGCAGCTCTAATACACAGAACGACGGCACTGGCAACTGATCTTGAAAGCGTATTTTCACCAACCCTAGCTCGCGAAGCCAAGCTCACGAGGTATCTCGCGTACAAGATAGTCACTCAAGCACATGACGCCATAGACCCAACGTTCTTGAACAGGCCATCAGCTGTCCTCCGGTCTGCAAAGCAGCACCTTCGCACATATGATTCATGGAAACTCATTGCACGACTTAGACAAATGTGGGCGACTCTAGATCCCAGTAGCAAAGATCAATTGCGACTGAATTGCTATGGATCAACATTCGACTATCCAGCGGATGCCCGGCAATACGTTGTTAATGCCTTCGAACGCTGGAGAAGCTGGGATCTCCACGACACCCAACATGCCGATCTCATCACAGATGTTTTTGGCAAGAATGCTAACGACCAGCCTGCAACGCCCAGCGCAGACTTGGCCTTCCTTGCTGTCGTTCGCCTTCGGGACACCCAAATCGTTCTTGATCCAGGTCCAAAGCAGAACGAGATCTCATTCACGGATATCACTGCACGATTCCAAGACAAGAACCCCCCCGGACCATATGATACTCCAGAATCCGGCAGCGAGGCTGCGTCCATGACAATGCTAAACGTGTACTGTGGCGAGGCTGCCATAAGGCTGAATTGGGATCTCTGTGAGCTTGTCGATGATGCTCTAAGGCTATACATGAGGCTGCAGGATCGGAAGGAAGATCGGCCGCCAGCGCAGGAAAAGCCTTCCACCAAGGCACTTGGCAACTCACTGCATGTCATTGTGGCTGTTGGCCATGGTGAGGTGGCCTTGGATGCCATCAATCTCAATTCTGTGTCCCTTGTCAGTGGGTTGAAAGCATCTCTCCTTGTCAGAAATGACTCAAAAGATGTCTCCGACACAGACTTCATTCTCAGCTGCGAGGCGGTCACATCACGTATGCGTAGTCATACACAAGTGCTCGGAGTGTTCCAGCTCCGCGAGCCTGCCATTGTGGCTTCCCATACACTACATAAGACGGAGACGACCGACTCCCATACAATCAAAGCATCAGCGAACAGCAAGCAGCTATCGTTTGCAGTTCAGCAGGATCCGCTCGGCCTCTTGGAAGTGCTCGACCTTTTGATCAAGGATGAGGCAGCACAGTTGAACCGACTCAAGAGTCATCTGCCATCGTCTGTGTCATCTCCGAAACCTAAGAAGCCGGACGTCAGGATAAAAGACCGCCTGTCTTCCTTCAGGGTTAATATCGCAATGTTCCTCGACGAATACAACATCAGCGTCCCTCTCCTACAGTCACTGACATATTGCATATCGGGTGTTGTCTCTCGCGCTGCAATGGCAGCAAACTTTGGAAAGGAGATAATCTTTGACTTTGACATCAAGGAAAACTGTCACGAAATACAGGTCAAAGTCAACGAAAAACTGCGTTCCCTCTCACTGCTTCAAATTCCTCCAATCAACGGAAGAATTAAGAGTATCATGGGTCAAGAGGAGACCAAAATGCATACATTTGCTTCCGTTGAACTCATTCAGCTGGATGCGTCTGCGGTTTACAGTCTTCTCGGTGCCTTGAACAGGCCTGAAATCTCGAGTACAATCAATGACATACAAGAGCAGGTGCGGATGATCCAGGGACAAATCCGTGAAACGTTTGGCATACAAAGTCGGTCACCGTCTCCGAGAGAAAGCACACCTGTGAAATCGCCAAAGCCAGCTGTTGCGTATCTGGTTCATGTGACTTTCGAGGGTGTGGAAATCTTCGGAAACTCCCCCCTGAAGTCGAAAAAGGAACCACTGGCATACATCTTGTTTCGTTTGGCGGGCGTCCATTTGCGGATGACGAATTGCCCAGAGACTCACAGGCAAATTCTGGAGTACCCTGAAGTACACATCAATCTGCGACAGATTGAGTGGGAGATAGCCAGGATTTCGGACGCTGGTGTTCGGACTTGTGGCAGGGTAGCCTTCGGCGCATTGGTCACAGCGACATCTAAGATGGCAGACGATGGAACCGAACAAAGATACTTCGACGTCGCCACTGACGGCTTTGAGGTCATCCTGTCGCCAGAAACGGTCTCAACCGCTGTGGACGTTCTTGGCTACATGGGCGACAAGATCAAGGACCTTGATACTTCTCGTGAGCTTGAGCTGTTACGAAAGTTGAGGCAAACCAGACCAAAAATCATTGTCAATGATGAGCAGGAGGAGCAAGAGGAGCCAGACTTCTTGGACTCATGGCTATCCTCGATCAGGTACAACTTTGAAATTCGCAAGATGCAAATCAGCTGGCTTGTTCTCAGGGCTTTAGAAGAACCCGCTCAAGGCAAAGAGGATTTGGTCTTCACTTGGGACAAGATCGAGCTTGGAACCCGTACGAGGAATTCGGCAAGGCTCACGGTTGAAAACTTCCAAGTCCAGACCGTTCCGACTAATCAAGACAAAAGACTCCGATCCGCGAACTCGGCTTTGCTGCCTGAGGTGGTGTTTAACGTGGCCTATGTATCCACGTCAAATGCTCGCCGGATGGCATTCCAAGCCGTCGGCAAAGCTCTTGATTTACGCCTTACCTCTGGCTTCGTTATTCCGGTCTCAAACGTGATCGACTCCATCAATCTGTCCGTGAAGAATGTACGACAAGCTTCGCAGCACTGGAATCCTCCAAGGAGATCAAGTCAACTAGCGACGCCTTCGGACAAGCCAACTGAGCCACGTAAGGCGCTCTTTGGTAACAAGAGAATGGAGTCGTTCCTCGTGGACGCGGACTTCGCCGGAGCCGTCGTATACCTGGTCGGGAAGAAGGAAGCTGAAGATTCTGCTCGTACATCACGAGCGACGCGTGCTGGACTTGCGGGCAAGTATGGCCAATTTTCTGCCGACGATAACAGTACTAGCACGGTCATGAAGTCGCCTGGAATTGCCTTCAAGGTGGAGTACAGAGACCCCGGCACAGAGGATCCATCTCTCTATGGCGAGATCATGATTGATGCCTCTAGCAACACACTGTATCCGTCATTCGTGCCTCTTGTCATGGATATGACGGCTAGCATCAAAGAGGTTGTGGCAGACACCTCTGACAAGCCTGACGAGCAACAGCAAACGCTTGCCAAAACGAAAACTGCTCAGGAGGATTACCTCCTGGACCCGAGTGCGGTCATCGGACGTCTGAAACTCAACTTGGGCCTCAGGATCTGCAGACAGGAATTCACGCTCAGCTGTCAGCCCATCGCTCGTGTGGCGGCCACTGCCGCATTCGATGATGTTTATTTCACGGTCAATACGGTGGCGTCTGCCGATCAGGGCAAGTTCTTCGCCATCTCTGGAGCGATTACCAACCTTCATGCTTCTGTTCGACATGTTTACTCCCGTGAAGAAACGGGACAGTTCAACGTGGACTCGATCGTCCTGTCGCTGATGAATAGTAAACACGTGAGCGGAACCAGTGGCGCATCGGCTATCCTCAAGTTCAGCCCCATGGAGGTTTCGGTAAACGCAAAGCAGCTACAGGACTTCCTTCTCTTCAGAGAGATTTGGATCCCCCGTGATGTCCGTCAGACCTCGACCAATCCTATGGCTAAGCTGCAGACCGAGACCTCCCAGGGACACCTTGTGCAGAGGTACCAACAAGTCGCAGCGACCGCAGCGTTCCCCTGGACGGCAACCGTATCTATGGAAGCTCTGATAATCAATGTTGACCTTGGTCAGGCCATCGGCAAGTCAAAATTTGCAATCACCGACTTTTGGGTTTCATCCAAGAAGACATCAGATTGGGAGCAGAACCTCTGCCTCGGGTTCCAGAGGATCGGCGTGGACAGCCAAGGACGCATGAGTGGCTTCGTCGCCATGCAGGACTTCAAGCTGCGTACTGTAATTCAATGGCCCCAGAGAGAACAAGCCCTCAATGATACTCCCATGGTTCAAGCTTCTGTTAGATTCAGTAAGCTCCAGGTCAAAGCTGCCTTCGACTACCAAGCCTTCCTCGTTGCCGATATCAAGTCCATGGATTTCCTCATGTACAATGTCAGAAGGCCACAGGGAGGGGCTGGGGATCGGCTTGTGGCAACATTCGAAGGTGACGCCGTGCAAGTCTTTGGGACCACGACGTCTGCAGCTCAGGGCATCGCCCTCTACCAAGCGTTTATGAAACTCGTGGCAGAGCGCAAAGCCAGCTTCGAGACGTCGCTCAAGGAGATTGAGAAATTTATGAGACGAAGCTCGACCGCATCCGCCACAACACTCATCCAGAGACCAAGTGTCCCCAAGGCACGAGACGACGGGGTCCTGGCCCGGGCGCCCATCTCCCTCGACACGGATGTCGTCGTGACATTCAAGGCCCTCAACCTAGGAATCTTCCCAACCACCTTCTCCGACCACCAAGTGTTCAAGATGGAAGCGCTGAACGCACAGGCGCGATTCGCCGCCTCGATCGACGACCGGCGCGTGCACAGCATCCTGGGCCTGACGCTGGGCCAGCTGCGCATCGGGCTGGCGGGGGTGCGAACGGTGGAGGCGCCCAAGGCGCTCAGCGAGCTGGCGGTCGAGGACGTGGTGCAGTCGGCGACGGGCTCGCGCGGCGGGACCATCCTCAAGGTGCCCCGGGTGGAGGCCACGATGCAGACGTGGCAGCGGCCCGACTCGCGCCACATCGACTACATCTTCAAGTCGGCCTTCGAGGGCAAGGTCGAGGTCGGGTGGAACTACAGCCGCATCAGCTCCATCCGCGACATGTGGGCCAACCACACCAAGACCCTCGCCCTGGCCTACGGCCGCGAGGTCGCCATCACCAGCGCCATCAAGGTCACGGGCGTCCTGCCCGAGCCGGGCTCGGCGGACGAGAGGAGGATGAGGAGGCGGGAGGAGGTGGAGGTAGAAGTGGAGAAGGAGCAGAAGAGGGAGGACGGCGAGAAGAAGAAGGACCAGCAGCAGCAGAAACAGCAACAACAACAACAACAACAACAGGGCAAGATCACGGCCGAGGTGGACCTCCCGCAGTCAAAATACGAGTACAACGCCCTCGAGCCCCCCATCATCGAGACCCCGCAGCTCAGGGACATGGGCGAGGCGACGCCGCCGCTGGAGTGGATCGGCCTGCACCGGGACAGGCTGCCGAACCTGACGCACCAGATTGTCATTGTGAGCTTGTTGGAGCTCGCGGGCGAGGTGGAGGATGCGTATAGTAGGATCCTGGGGAGTTCGTGAGGGGTTTTAAATAATCGTGATGGCGAGAGAGAGAGAGAGAGAGAGAGAGAAGGGTTAGTGTTGGAAGTTCTATTTTGGTGTTTTTCTTTTTCTCGCTTTACTCATAGACGGGGAGATACACATTGCATCGGTCGCATCGCATCGCATAGCATAGCATAACGCAGCGCAGCACAGCACAGCGATATTTGCATGGCAGCTTGGTATTTGGCCATTGTATTTACAACTTTTTCTAATTTATCTTAATTTGATTCTACATCACCGTTCGAAAAGTGTCCATGGGAAGTGCGCAAAGCTTTGAGGGCTACTCAAGTCACAATATTCTTTTTCCGGAATTTACATGAGACCACTGTGGTTGTTTGTCTCATATATATATATATATATAGTATGGGTCAGCGTTGGGAGGCCAACGTGAGTGAGCTCTTCCCTCCGCACAAATCATATGCAGAGAGACAAGCGATACAATACACCTACACATCCATCCCCATCATCTGACCCAGACACAAAGACACATGTATGAAACTCAGGGCATAGCCATCTCATCATCTGCAAGAAATAGATCATCATATTAATTGCACGTTTCTTCTTGTTGGGGGGGGGGCCTCTAACGCCAGGTGAAGCACAGGGGGTATTCCGTTTCCTAAGTCTTAAAGTGCTGTTTGCCCTCTAAAAAGGGCAAGTCGACTTGACCTGACCATCAAAAGATGAACAAGCCTTTCAGGCGAAATCTTCTTTCATGACAAAAGAAAAATGGCTTTGTCGACCTGCTTGCCTTCCAGACACATCAATAACTCCCGCTTTTCCATAATCTGGACACTTCCCTGAGGGAGGCTCAAACCAATTTTTTTTCTTTTCAACGCCATGCGAATTTTAAGACGACCCAGAAGCCACTGAGTAATATATAAGCAATATCCTCTCATGAATACGACTTGAAAGCAGAGGAACGGTAGGTAATCTCGCGAGCAAGACTACCCTGGTTGACATGGTCGCCCTATGAGCCAGTCATTCCAGGGGACTCGGGGTTCGCAGTAAGCGCAGTGGCTTCCGGGGCCATATGAATGGATTCGTGCAGTTGTTCGTGGCCGGAGTCGTGGCTCGGTTCATGACTAAGCTCAGCAACTCCAGGGACCTCCGGGGTTCCAGAAGCCTGTTCATGATGCAGGCCCTGAGGTGCGTCCTGGAAAGGCAAGAGTAAGTTCGAGCAGAAATGGAGCTCGAGGGTGCGCGAATCAAGAGGGGAAAACTGGGGGTTCTGCTGTTGCGCGACAATATCGGCAGCTAGAGGGATGTTTAGCACGGTGTTATGGATATCAGCTCAAGAGGGGTTCTTACCTTTAAGATTGATACGCTCGAAGTAGGACTGCAAAATAGGGTCCGAGTCCTCGCCAATAAGAACACCATCACCCTCACGAACCGCGGTCTTCGGTAGCGCCCGACGGATGCCCAAAAGCATCCCCAAGAGTTCGGAGATCCTGTAGCCTTGCTGCGTGTAGTAGCTAGGGGGCCTCCCCAGGGGCCAACAGCTGATGGTCTTGCTCATTTCTTCCCAAGCCTTGAACGCCCAAGTCGATTTCTCGACACAAATGAGCAATACCAAGACCGTGAAGAACATGCCATGCCCAATCTTGACCCTGGCATCTTGAAGGTCACGCTGCATGTGCGTGAGCAAGTTCTTGCTCGTAGTCGATGCCTTCCGCTCCGCCGCGGCGGTCAGTTGTAAGCAGATGGTCTTGTAAAGGTCCGCTTCGGTCTCTTGCGTAATTGTTCTCCCTGCGACACGGGTAATGGGTGAAGGTCGAACCTCGAGATGCCACTTAAGCTCTCGGTCAATGACCTCAACGAAACCCCAGAGCTCCAGAGCCAGATTGAGGTTTCTGTCGTTAGTATCGCGGGCGATCTGGAGAGCAGTCTCGACAGTTATGCGCGAGAAGTTGGCTTTCTCTTTTCGGGCGAACTCGGGTAGCAGATCTCTAATATAAGCCTCCAACTTCCCGGAGATCTCCTCTTGGTCATCGATCATGACAACCTGCGGTGTAGCCCAGCGTTCCTCACCTTCAAGGAGCTCAACACCGGGCTCCTTTGGCTTGGTGGCACGAAGAGCTTCCACGGCGATTGACGGACCTTCGCCAGGAAAGTGAGAAGCTTCGAGCACCACGCGAGGGTGATCTAGGTTTAAGGTCGATTTGAAGCCATTGATATGCTTTTGAGAATGTACGATCTGCACGCCAGCGTTGTAGAGGTTTAGTTCGTCAGTGAACTTGGTACGAACACATCCGGATCGCCAAATCCGAGGCGACAGAACCTTGCGGCAGGTATCACAGGGATCACCTTGAGAGCAGGTCTTCCTCAGGATTCGACAACGAATACAAGCACCGATCTTGCGGACCTGCTGGACCTCCTTCCTTCGTTGCTCGTCGAATCGCGCCCGGGAGTGTCGTGATCTTGAGCCGTTCTGATCGAGCCGAAAGACGGACCTGCTCGAGAGAGGGGTTCCATGGATTTGTTGCAGCGGAGCAGATGGAGGAGGCATGGGTGTATCGGTCATGTACGTGATCTCGCCCCAAGGTTGCTGCGACACAGATGGTTGCGGAGCGGAATGGGATACGGGAGGTGGTTGATGGTGATCAGGGGTTGCGGGAGGTGCAAGATCCTCGGGAACGGCAGAAACTGGGGTGGGAACAGGGGCTGGAACTGGAGTTTGAGCCGGTTCCGGTTCAGTGTCCTGGACTGTTTCTATAGCTCGTGCGAGATCCTCTCCCAAATTGTGATTCAGAAACAATGTAGGGTCCAGCATGGCGTTGTTCAACCTGGCAGCGGCGGCAGCAGCAACCGTCAGGTTTGGAGCTTCGGTGGAAGCAGTGGCAGCCTCAAGAGATACCCGCATCCGCTCTTCTGTACTCGGCTCAACCTCCGGCTCGTTCTTAACTATAGGTGCGTCAGGTTTTGTGCTCCAACAGCAGACTTTACCCTTAGTATTTCACAAGGGCGAACTGACCTGGGGTTCCTTCTGGCTGATGATGACCGTACGCAGAAGAGGGTTCCTCAACAGTGAACTGGTCCTGGACCTCTACACGATCGAGTCCAGGTGAAGCAGCCAAGGCCAAAGCACCTGGAAAGGGCTCAGCGTGGGCATGGTGTGTATGTATCCGCTCATCTCCATGTTCGTTCAGGTGGTCTATCTGCCTTCTAGACACCTCTGCTAGAGTCTCCAGGGGTGTCCAGTTCTGGTGAGGCTGCATCAAGGGAAGGTCTACATGGGAAGCTTGAGGCTGTTGCATCTGTTGCTGCTGTCGGGCCTGCAGAGTTCGGGGGGTCCTCGCGGCTGAGATGCCGTTGAGCATGAGGCAGGCATTGATGCGTTCTTGTTCGGATATAGCAGGGCATCGCTTCGTCAGATGGGTAGTAAGGCTATCGATTCTACCCTTGGGGAAGTTTTCGCCGCAAAGCTTGCAGGTCTGAGGATACCTGTACAACACAAAAAGGTCAGTGACAATGAGCAAGCAATTGGTCGAGTATGGGTGTGGAGGCAAACATCTCCCTCGCCCCAGGAAGCACTCTGAAGCCCGAAGGAGGAAGTGTCCTTTAGGGACAAGGCTGGGTGGGTTGGGTTGAGTATCGCACCTGTTGGAATTGTCTGCCAGCTTTGGACCTCGCTGGAAGTATTGCTGGATCACCTGGTTAGGGCGGCGACCCATGATGGCGTTTGTTTCCCAAGACAAGCTTGGGGCTGCTAGGACAGTATGCAGTGACAAGCCGAGTTGTCGGTTATGGCGGTCGACTTTCTCGAGATTCTGCCGGCGCAAAGTTTGGCGGCGAGAGGTGGCTGCATAGTAAATGCTGAGGACAGAAAAAGCGGTAAGCCAGCGAATGCGGGTCGGTTTTTCCACTAAATACATTATCGGCTAGTACACCACGGATTGATAAGATAAGATTAGATTAGATCCAATTCTCCGAGGAAGTAATCCCTGGACTGTACCATCACTTTTCCGATCAGGGTCATCCCAGCAGTGGAGTTTCCCTTGAACAACTTCAAGTTCAAAGGTTGTTATATAGGGACTGTCCTGTGCCAGCTACCTCCGTCAGCACACTCCAACAAGGTAGGGAATCTGGTCGAGAACGATAGCGAGTGCCCGTAAAGAAAAGTCTCCAGATTGTTTAATGGAGTCCTACGAGGTGAGGTGGGTGTTGGGTTTGCACGTTGTGAAACCCAGAGGGTTTTCTATTCTGTCCCTACCTAGGTAAGTATGGTATGTTAAACATAAGGCTACATACAGTCTACAACCCCACGGGCGGATAAAGTCATAGATGGAATAGACCAGCCCATTCCATACTACCATACCCTAGGGTACCTAGGTATCCATAAATCATTATGACTAGGTGAGTTGAAAAACAAGCCATCCTACCAATACTGGATAATTCCGTTCAGATGCAAGCTTCATACAATATAAGTCCTCAGCCAGCTCATTTCTGCCTGGATGGTTTGGGAAGTGGTTTGCGTTGCAAGTTTCCTGTCGTCGGGTCCATGGAGAACGACTCCTCAATATCATACTCAATAAATACCTAGGTATACTCAATAGCATGGGATGTTTGTTCACAGGTCCGAGGCCGGGCATTTCCTGTGTCGCACTTGCCATCATAAGGCAAACAAATTGCTGCTTAGGCTTCCCACTTTTTTTCCTCCTGGTACGGGGAAGATATTGGCGGGTACTAGGTAACCACGTCCAAGCACAAATCGTCAAAGTTTGACCGTAAATTTTCTCCCACGGCCCTTTTCCCTAAATTTTTCGCCTCTATATAATTCCTCAGTTTTCTCATTTATGGAATTGGGCACCACACAACTGGACAATTCCAGGTTTCTCTCCCCCCCCCCCTCCACCTCTCTCTCTACGTGTATGTAGTGTGTATGTCTTTCTGTCTCCCCATTCCAAAAACAAATTGATCAGGATTTCCTAGACACAAATTTTCTTTCTATCCTTAATTATGGCTTCTTCCTGTCTCAATAACATCTTATTGTTCCTGGCATCACTATCAGTCTCCTTTGCCATGGAAAGAGACCTGACGCTTTACGCCTCGCCAATGGTAAGTTAGTTATGCTAAATTACCTAGGTGGCACGTATCACGAAACATGAGTAACAGACTATCGCAGGTTGGCGCTATAGATGGAGGTAATACCTTCCCAGGCGTCAGCTGGCCATTTGGCATGGTCAAACTAGGACCGGACCTAGACAACGGCAAGCTCGACGCATACTCCGGCTATCTCTCCGGGGGGAAACTCACTGGGTTCAGCATGCTACATGAGAGCGGTACGGGAGGTGCTCCCAAATATGGCGTTGTGTCCCAGATGCCCACGGTAGGGGAGGTCAAGAGTCCCCTGAAAACATTGAAAGATGCACGACAAAAGCCTGACGTGGCCGAGGTGGGCTACTACAAGGCGTTCCTGAAATCCGGTATCACTGTGGAACTTGCCGGGACGGAAAGGGCTGGCATGTATCGGTATACATTTCCCAGCAAGGCGAAGCGGAGCAGTATAACTGTCGATGCTTCCCATGTCCTAACCTCATATCGAGGGATGGGCCTCGAGCAGCACTACTACGGCGGCAGCATCGAGGTGACTGATAAGGGAAAACAGTATATGGGACATGGGATATACAACAATGTAAGCAGTCTCAACTACTTACTGGAAGTATCTCGCACGGGACCTACCCCGTAGTATATATAGGGTAGACTAACAAAGTCAGGGATGGAACCGAGCTCCTCCATGGACTGTCTACTTCTGTGGATACTTCGACACCCATGAACCACCACAGTATAAGACCTTCGTAGGGCACAGCCATCACTCAAACGAGTTGAAGAGATACCCAGCAGGTGACAAAGTCGAATCTAAATCACGACTCGGGGCCGTGTTCTCCTTCAATGATGATGAGACTGTCATCACGTCCAGAGTTGGTGTCTCATTTATCTCTACTGAACAAGCCTGTGCCAATGTCAACTCACAGATACCATCAGGTACTCATCTCGAAGAGTTAACTCAGGCGACGAGAGATGCTTGGAACAGTAAGGTCTTTTCCAAGATAACAACAAACGACACCAGATCGAAGGAAAACCTAGAGCTGTTATATTCATCACTATATCATATGCACCTGCTTCCAACTAACAAGACTGGAGAAAACCCCCTCTGGAAATCCGACGAACCCTACTACGATGACATATTCACGTTCTGGGATCTATTCCGCTGCACAACGCCTCTCCTGCACATCCTCCAGCCCACACACTACACCGGCCTGATCCGTTCCCTAATTGATATCTGGCGGTATGCGGGCTTCATGCCCGATGGGCGCTCATCTCTTTCCAACGGGGCGACTCAGGGCGGCTCGAACGCCGACAACGTTCTCGCAGACGCGTATGTCAAAGGTGTCCGCGACGGCATCGACTGGTCCGACGGCCTAGCGGCGATGCTCACAGACGCAGAAGTTGTACCTCCCAACCCCAAAGACCCTCGGGATAAAACGTCTTCGATCAAAGAGGGGAGAGGCGCACTCCCTGACTGGAAGAAATACGGCTATATCACCCTGAGATACCACAGAAGTGTCAGCTGTGCGGTCGAATACAGCGCAAACGACTTCGCCGTCTGGCAGGTAGCAGCCGGCGAGGGGCTTGCGAATGCCAGCACGTATCTAGGACGGAGCAGGAACTGGAGAAACCACTGGAACCCACGCGTCAAGTCCCTCGGGTTCAAGGGGTTCCTGGTGGCGCGGTCCAAGGACGGGGGACACGAGATCACAGGGCAGGACGCAAGAAGTTGCGACGGGTGCTACTGGGGCGACATCTACTACCAGGGCACGCCGTGGGCCTACAGCTTCAACGCGCACCACGACATGGCCAGGCTTGTGGAGCTCAGCGGCGGGCCTGCCCGGTTCACGGAGAGGCTGGAGGCCTTCTTCCAGCCGGGCAACAGGCTGTTCGACGCCACCAACGAGCCGAGCTTCACCACGCCGTACCTGTTCAGCTTTGTCGGGCGGCAGGACCTGACGGTGGCGACGGTCCGGAACATCGCCAAGGAACACTACAGGCCTACGCCGGACGGGCTGCCGGGGAACTCGGACGCCGGCGCTATGGAGAGTTGGGTCCTCTGGGCTATGATCGGGCTGTATCCGCTGACGGGACAGACGACGTTCCTGGTTGGGAGCCCTTGGTTCTCGGACTTGAGAATCGACCTAGGCGGTGGTAAGGCGCTGGAGATCAGGACGGAGGGGGGGTCAGATGAGGCGTATTATGTTCAGGGTTTGAAGGTGAATGGTAGGGTGTGGGATAAGGCGTGGGTTTCCTGGGAGGACATATTTGTGGAGGGGGGTACACTCGATTTCGTGCTTGGATCTAAGCCGGTCCGCTGGGCGACGGGACCGCTGCCTCCTAGCCCGGCTTCCGTCTGAGGTGAAGGGATAGTATGTGGTAGCCATACATCGAAAGTTAGCTTCAACGAAACGTACGCTCATATAGTTATCAGCAAGGAAGAATGATGAAGTTGAATGGTCGGACAGAGTGCCATCAATCGTGACGATGGTATGTAATTAATAGAGTAAGTCTCTTGTAGACTTCCACAAGTGCTCATTTGAACCCCTTCCTCGTGGGCCCCCAACGCCCTAATCATCATCACGTATGATGCTGGCTTGGCTTCCCAACCTCTCAACAGTAGAAAACGTTCCCCCAGTAGCCTCTGATCTCAGCCATAAGCTGACACCTTAGCATCCACGCTCGCTGACGTGGCAGATGGTGTACGACCCCCCCGCCACCCACCCACCCACCCACCCACAATCAAATTCCCCTATTCCCTGTTGCAGCAAGTAAGAATAGTATGCCAATACTCTGCAGCCAAGATTCCCAATAGCTTCTGGGCCTTTGACGTTGCCGCGAATTGCATCATTGAACTGGCTTCCGGGGTGGTTTTTTTTTTTTTTTTTGACAGCGGCCTAGCAGCTTCTGTTCGTCCCATCCCTCCGAATTTCCTTCCTCTCTCCTGCTCAAACACACAACAGATGAGCGAGCAATCGCATTCCCAGAGATCATCTGGCGGGTATAAGATGGCAGTTGGTAATTATCCAGCAGAAAGCAATACTTTCGGATTTGTTTCCCCCTCCTCCCGAGACCTTTCCACTTGCAGTCATGCATTCGCAATAATGCACCATCCTCACGTCAGGTCGATTACCTCGACTCGCTTCGTCCGTTTTTTCTTCTCGGGTTCACGGGCTCCAGCGTCCGGCGACGCCACGACCTGATTCGGCTTCTGCTTCTGGACACGGGTCTGCGACCAGGGCACATCGTCGGCCTCAGAGCCATACTTCCGCTTCAGTACGGTGGCGCTCTTCTCCGGACAAGAAGGCCCTGCCACCAGCGGAACTGGCCCTGGTGGTATTTCTGATGGTGGCGGTGGTAATGGTGGTGACTGTAATGTCGCCTCCACGGGGTTAGGCTGTAATGCCGAGACGACCTCGTGCAAGGCCCTGGTCAGCCTGGGATAGTCGGCCTGCACGCGGGCGTTCTTGTAGGGGCAGCTGAAGGTGGTCCTCCTGGCATTGGCGGCGTGCTGCCGGGCCAGGTCGCGCAGCATGTCCTGGCCGTTCTGGCGGACGTATGTCTGCAGCCAGGCCTTGGCGGCGGGCCCAGACTCCCTGTCTAGGTAGTCCAGTAGGAGACATTTCCAGGTGGAGTACTGGACGAAGGCGTTGAATTCGGGGTTGTCCCCCTTGCCGGGCTCGTGCTTGTACGGCTCGTTGTCGAGGAGGGAGCGTACTACTATGAGGACGGTGTGACACTTGTGGGGTGGGCTCTGGATTAGTAGCTTTCGATGGTTGGATATCACTGGGGTTGTCATGTGACACACAACATTGTGGAGTAATTTCAAAATAGATCTCTTGAAGGAGAATAAGAATAAAAGAAAAGGCAAACTCATGGGGGATTATGAACTGGTGAGAGAGAGAGAGAGTTAACTCACGGTCATACTATATGCCCATGGCTCCCCTTGCCAGGTGCCGAGTATGCTCAGGCAGACCTTCCCATCGACGTACAGATTGGGATGGATGCGATCTCCTGTGTGCTGGATGAACTTGACAGTCGGGGGCTTCAAGGGGTATTCGCGGGGAATGTCGAAGTGCAGCTTGACGAGTTTGTGCCGGTAAAGGCTATCCTCCGGCCCGACTACATAGGCGTCGAACTTGAGCAAGTTGTCATCCTCGAATACGACAAAATAGTCCGGGTTCTCCTTCTCGAGCTCCTTGCGCTCCTTGGCCATGCGTTTGACAGCCAAGCCTGTCGCCATTGTTGGGGGGGGGGGTTTGGGGGGGATGTTGGGGCCTTGGGGTCGTTGGGCCGAGAGGGTGAAAGAAGTCCCTTGCAAGATGCCGCTTGAGTGAGAACCCAAATGAACCCTCCAGGGTTCTATATGGCCACAGACGCTGCTATTTTAAGGATGGAAATGGGAACGAAACTGAATGTTTCCCATTCAAATTGGGTCAAGGCAACTGACGATTGAGTTCAATGGCATGGCGTGGACATGGATCGAAGTTTCATGAACGTCGAACGGACTTTCATGTCAGGAAAGCCAAAATGTGGGGGAACAAAGGTGGGTATGGGCGTGAGATTCAACCCCGGAATTTTGTTATTCTGAGTACCTAGATGTGGTCACGAGGGTCATGGCTTCCGAAAGGCATGGACATCTGTCTGCTTGTCTGTGTGTTGTCCCGTCATGTGGTGATCCGTAGGAAGGCCAATTCTTGGGCCAGCTCCGTTTGGATGGGGCACACTGGATGGAGTTGGCACATGCTAGCTTCTAACAACGAACGGTAGATTGGATGGGGCAATTCGGGACGGACTGGCGGACTGGCGGACTGGCGGACAAAGAACCCTAGGGCAGTAGAACTAAACGGCCTATTTACCTAGGTCAACTGGTAGCTGCGGGCAGTCAGCTGGCAAACGGTGTTTTTTTGTAGGACTAATCTACCCTATTCTTTGAATAGCGGATGATAGAGCGAACAATTATTCCTGTGAGTATAAAAGCAGCTGATGAGGGCCCGGATGTCAAGGGTCTTCTTACACATTAGTTAGCTCATCTTCTTCAAGTCAAGTTTGTGGCTCAAGATGCAAGATGAGATGGGGATGGCTGGGCTGGGAGAAGAACAAAAGAGCCGTTTCAGTGGTTTCCCAAATAACCCAAATAACCCAAATAGGGGAAGGTTTGTTCCAGCTGTTGATGTCCGTCTGCCAACGGATCCCATACGGAGTACGAACTACATTCAAAGTAGCACCGGTTACATACCCAGGTATCCCTGTGGTGGGGTCGTCATCATCATCATCATCGCAAGCCCAGGATCAACTCCGCTTCCGGAAGTGCCATCCTTGGCCCATCTCGACGACATCTCTACGCAGTACAAACTGCAACTTGCATTGACCCGAATCTTGACTCACTCACTCACTCACACACACACTCACTCAATCAATCAATCAATCAATCAACCACTCATTCATTCATTCTCCCAACTTCAACCTCCCCAAAACAAAAACAAAAAAAACAAAAAAACAAAAAAGAAGAAAGATAGCATGAAATCTCCCCCTGTATATACTGCATGTTTTACTGTATTTTTCATGCCATTAGCACTCTTGTCTCACTGACCCACACAAATGCTGTGACAGGTGATGTTATACCGGTGATCCCAGACATCCCAGACACACATACACTTTTCTCTCATCTACCTCATCTACTATCCGAGATATCCATTTTAGAGACCCCGGGGCACCCTGGACACAGCCCTCGGTCATTACGACCTTTCCTTCCACTTTTGGAGCCTTGCAGTTGGATCCCTTAAAAAAGAAACCAGCAGCCCAGTCGGTGTGGGAGGAACTGCTGGATTGTCAACCCGGCCATTATCTGCACGGCGTCGGAATCAATCATCCATGACAAAGGCCCGGTTTGGAGACCACAAACAACCTTCTAAACTCTAGCCCACCCAAGGTTCATAAACGGACCAAGGGTGGTCAAACCCTCACCTAGAATATTCGACAGGAAAGGGATTGCCACAAATAATTCCACCATCATCAGCCTACAATGCCCATATTCCAGGAGTTACTCGACCAAGATGATGCCCGAGTGCCTCCGTCCACCGAGGCCGAAATCGAGGCCAGCACTACCCTAGAACCCCGCCCGGTTGATGGATTGAGAACCATCTCGATCCAGAGAAAAAATGGCTCCCTAAGTCGAAGAATCTCCGAGGAAAGCATTCGGACGGAGCTTTGTGATGGTCCAGTACCAGACAGCCCCCCAAATGCAACGTCACCCCGACCAGACTTGTCGATGAATACGACTTCCGATCGAATCGAGTTGATTGAGAGACTGAAGAAGGGGGAGAGCCCTACATGGAGCCCCAAGCGACATGTACGTGCCCTTATGGCTGTCGTTCCCAATTCAGGCCTGGCATGTTGAATCTGGTAGCATACTGACTGGCATTCCAGCTTGAGTCTCTCTTCCGTCGGAATGGCTCTCGAGAACAATCAAGTAGTCCACGGCCCAAGTCCAGCGACTCACCATCATTGCCTAGTGTTTCATACGCGAAGGAGGCCTCAGGTAGAGTCGATCAAGAGGCGGAAAATGCTGAGCGCATGCGCCAGGGCCTGGCGATTGAACGGCCAAGGTCAGCACTCCACAGCGGTGATTTCACCCAGAATGCGTCGTCACCTCGTTACGATGAAGCAGGCGATAAGGACAGGCGAGAGCCTGCCTCATCTCGCAATCCCTGGCTTGCTACATCACCTCCGCGGGATTTCACGCCGTTCAAGTTCGAGAGGCTCGAGAGGAGAATCCCCTTTGCCGACCCCCCAGACGGCTTCAGATCTCCCTCAGCATCATTATCGTCATCTCTATCATCCAGCTTCGTTTATAAGCACCCCACCAGTCCGCTTGTCCAGTCCGAAAGCAACGATGATCTGGACCTGTCTTTACCCATAAGTAATATTGATATTGGCCCACCCAACCCCAGCAAGGCGTCACGACGTCGGACACTGGGAGGCTTTCACTCGGTTCAAAATGACCCAATTGTGGCCCAAAGAATTCCCACCATGCGCCATGAAGGAACTTGGCCATATCAAGCTCATCAGCCCAGAAGGTCTCTTACATCTGTCCCGAGCCTCTCTTTGACCGGATCCTCGCCTCAGAAGCTGGCGTCCTCCAGACGTCCTTCGTTCGGCCTGGAGTCGTCGTCACCTCTACATCAAACATCGATGGTGGGCTCCTACGAAGAGAGTATTCTGCGGGGCCGCATGTCAACCACGCCATCCAAGCCCCTGGACTTCCTCGCTCAAATCGGCGTCTTAGGTCTTGGAAACTGCAAGAGCAGTCTCCGTTGTCCAACCCACGTAACCTTACCCTTTCCTGCTGTGTTCTATAGCTATGCCAGCACATCTCATGGAAGATCCAAGTGTGACGACGGGCCTAGTCCATATGTCGGTCAAATCGACCTGGAAAATGGTCTGCCAAATCCGACCGAGGTCTCAGCAGCGAGAAAAAAGTCCCGCCAACTAGCGAACTCGGCGGCAAATCGGCCGCAGCGGGACGGAGATGACGATGTGGATATGCCGGATTTGGATCACAGTGGCGAGGTGTCCGATCACAACGTACGGAAAGCAGCCAAGCAGAAGCGGAGGTCAAACTCTCCCAAGGCGCCACCCGGAGGGAGCTACCGAATTCCCGAGAAAGGCCAGATCCAGATCATCATCAAGAACCAGAACAAGACAGCAGTGAAGCTCTTCCTCGTACCCTATGATTTGGCAGGTATGGAGCCGGGAACCAAGACCTTCATCCGTCATCGTAGTTACACAGCCGGAGGACCGATCATCGAGAACGTCCCTGACACAGGTAATGACAAGCCGGCCCTAAGATACCTCGCCCATCTGCACATCTGCTGTCCTGCCAAAGGCCGATACTACCTCTACAAAAGCATCAGGGTTGTCTTCGCCAACCGCGTACCTGATGGTAAAGAGAAGCTGAGGAACGAGGTTACCATCCCCGAGCCCAGGTTCACTCCTTACAAACCAATCAGGGTTATGCATCATTTCGCGACGCAGCAGACGTCCGGTCCCGGGGCAAGCCTGGCCGCAGAGAAGGCATTCAGGAGGAGGAGCTCTGGGTTCTCATTCGGGCAGCAATTGCCACCGTTCGACCCCAGCGAGCGGATGACGAGTTTGCCTCAACTGCGAGCGAGGGCCTCGAGTGTCCAGGATAGAGGATTATCCCTTGGACATCATATGGGCAGGTCTGGCAAAGCTGGCGGTCAAATCCTGGCCCCCACGCCGGTGCATCCTGGTGCTACAGCCGCGGCCATCATTCCGCCCCTGAGCTTCGCTAAGGGCGAGATCGGAGGATATGTTCGGAACGGAGCAAACAGTGCTGGCTCAGGTGGTGCCGCCGCGGCTGAGGGGTTGCTGTCGTTGAGGTTGAGGTCGCTGGGGATGCAGACTGTTTGTCGGCAGGAGACAGATGGCAAACCTGAGTAGAAGAATAAGGGACTGTGAGTCCTATATGCTCCTCAAGACGAGGAAATCTCAGAAGCCGCAGGCTTCGACCACAATCACACGATAATCTTTCGTGTTGTTTTCTTTGTACCGAGGGAATAGGATCATAGACGTATTTGGCAAGAACCCGACACAGGAAAACGGCGTCGGCATCCTGGGTGTATTCAATGGTTTGGCGGGCGTTCCTCGATGAATCTCTGTTCCTTTTCCCAGGGAAGGCTCGGCTGGTTGGCTCGAGTTTGGCCTTGGTGCTGTATCAAACTTGGCCCGGAGATGGGCTAATCTCAACTCTGTCATCAGTCATGACGAAGGGGATCACAGAACCAAAAGAGAGGCTGGAATTAGGATAATTACATAAAACCACAGATAGATCAACTCGAAAACATTTTCGGAGTCAGACCTCACTCAACCTTCCCCTACCATTCCCCCCCCCCCCCTTTTCTCCCCAGCGCATAATTCAGCATATAGGACAACGGGCCTACCTTGCCTATATGATCATATTCACGTCGCAAGGTCAGTCCACTCTGCATTTCCCACTCCAACGCATACATATCCTTGATTTCAGTGGTTCATGTGCCCGCCAAACCTCGTCATCTTGTATCACTTCTTGGTCTCCACTCTCATAATACTGGGAATCCTGGCCATGAGCAGGCGCTCCAGTAAGTCGAAAGCTGCCCCTCACGAAGCCTATGCGCGGCCTTGTAATTATTCCATGCATGCCGAATGGCGGCGAGCAGTCCGCAGTGTGTCTTTGTGGCCGGTTCTCTCGGGTGTTCCCCCTTGCTTCGTGGGCGTCGGGAAGATGGGCCTTGTTGTGCATTGACGGCCCCGGGGGAGATTGCTGGCTCTGCCGACTGAGAGATAATATCTCGGCTGCGATCCTTGCATGCCGCAGTGGTGAGGGGCACCTCAGGCGAGGCCATTATTGGAAAGAGCATGCTGGATACTGGAGCTGACCACTTGTTTGGGTTGGGTTTCTGTGGATGCTGTTGAGAGATGGGATGCCGAGGGGATGGGCATGGGTTTCGGAAAGAATGCTTTGGGGCCATTATAACATTGGCGTGATATTGCTGAAGCAGCAGCTGGAGGACATGGCGCTCAGATATCTTGGAATCTTAGCCGTTGCACCCGCTAGGTTCACAGAGTCTGCTGTTTTAGCTCGAACGGCTTCAGCCTTCTGAACCATGTGCCTATACCAAGCCTGCTAATAGCAACTTAAGCTCAGAAGCACATATGGCTGGGTACAAACACATTCAATACTAACGCATGATACATAGTTCGGAACTCAAATCATATAATCAGCCAACAGACTAATTTAGGCCACAAGACCCTGTGCGCTCTCACATTTATGGTACCGTCTATATAACCTCGCGCCAAGTAAGCTGAGAATAAGATTATCAAAAAAAAAAAAAAAAAAAAAAAAAAGGCTAGTTATAATTAATTAGGGTTTTCAGAGCATGATACTCGTCGCCGAAACATCCGAAAATATTATAGACTCTCTCGCTGCACTGTGCGAAACCGAGGGGATCGTCACTCTGAAAACTCGGCATTTCAAATATGTACACAAGGCTTACCTCGGTGAGAAGAATATATTATGGGATATTATTATCCAAATAGAGTCTGACTCAGTAATACCCAAATAATACCAGTCTCACCGGCTTCGTGCTTGCACTTCTGTGGTCCTTCCCCTCCACCCTCAGAGGGAACCGCAGCAGTGTCTTCTTCCCCGTTAGTCCGTAAGCCAGGAAGTATAAGGATCATGCGAATGAGAAATTGGAAGATCACTCTGGCCAATTTCCTCCAATTCGTACTGGCCGTCAAGCATAGTCATCTCAGGTTGTGGGGAGTGGAATGCTCGATGATAGGCCACCTGCGGAGGGGCCAGAGGCCGCTGCTGGGGATCAAAGGTGACGACGAGTGGCTCAGTCCGTCCAGTCATGAGCGAGTACATCTTCGAGAAGCCGCTGGAGCTGCGTGACTCTCCGCGGGTGGAATTCTTCGACCACCGCGAGGCGGCCGAGGCCCATCTCCCGCCGTGGAGTCTGACAAACTTGACAAACCCTGGCATGGAGCAGACAATGATGGCCACATTCAGCTCAACGACGCTATGTTGTAAACGGGACTATAAGCAATCAAGCTTGGATGGTCACTTGAGGTGATGGAGAACATACGTGCATAATAAAACGGCGTAAAGATACCAGGTTCCGTCCGTCCTGTCCTTGATTATCATTACGCGGTATACAAGAGAGACCACATTGGCAACGACTCCTCTACGTGAATTGTTAGCTCGGAACTGAGACCTATGTGCTTATTTTCCCAGAATATTGACGTTCTTACAAAAATGCTGTGGAGAAGACTGCGGCGAGGTAGATTCGCTTCCTCGTCCACAGGTTCAGCTGGTAAATGATAGGGAGAGGAATGATGAATATGTATAGGTCAAGGATGATTCCCAACGTGGACTGCACCAGACCCCAATAGACGGTGTAATCTGGCCTTCCACTTAGCATGACAGAGTACCAGCTGTGGCCAGGACTTGGGGCCTGATAATATGCATTGACGGGGATACCAGTAAAGTAAGTCGCAAAGTTTGTAATGATTCCAGCCCATATTAGGTACTGTAGTCTGCCTTTCATGTTGAAAATGTTGCGAAGCAGTAGCAAGAGAGAGGTTTTGGAAAAGAACAGCCCGGGGAGAAGGAGCATTTGCTGGCTGAAAAGGATCTATTCTGTTAGCTGAGTAGAGAATCCAGCTCCTAAATGTTGATCTACGTACTTTTGAATAGTTTCCTAGGAGCCAACAAACGGGCATGTCCCACTGATGGCGTACATCCTTGATTTCTAGATGATAACATTAGTTCCTTTGAGTGTGCGGTTTTAAGCACATTAGAGACATCAGGGGGGAAGAAACATACGAGCGAACATCATGCCTCCTTGTCCCAGAGAGAGAATGAGTGAGATAAGACAAAAATCTGTGTAAATCTTTTGTTAGATGTTGAGATTTGGGTTTGAGGTTGGTCATGGGTCAATGGTGTGTTGTCAGCGAGCCTACGGTCACTCCATGTCAACTCCTTCCAATTTGCAAACAATCTCCCAGCCGTAAATGATATGGCAGACGTCATCATAATGGCCGACACAGCAATAACAACAGGAGCAAAAGTTGGCGGGTCAATAAAGTTGGACTTTACACCCTTAGGCGGAGTAGCCGCCGCAACATCGCAGAGGTCAAAACCTAATGCTGCAAGAGAGCTCATCTTCAATGCTTCCAGTCAAATATCAAAGATCAATAAAAGATGACGGGGCACCAGGGGCTGACGGAAGTTGACTGACCACGAGGCTCTGGCCCCTTTTAAAAACCTGCGTGAGCGCCCGGGTATCTCGCGATTCGGACGATGCTCTATTTTTAAGTGCTTTCCCACGTAATTGAACTACCCTCAGGCTCGCCACCCAACCTGCGGTATGTTAGGCGACACAGGAAGAACCGTAGCGCCGTCAAAGATTGTTCAATGGGGACCCATGTAAGCATGCAAGTGGCACAAAACAATCTTAGCGACGTCGCCAGACAAGCCATGGAGGAATCAACCTGGACGCCACTGGGGGCCAAATGATGGCCTACATCTGCAGTGCTACATGATAATGCAACCCAACTCCAGAAGTCCTACATCGTTGAGCAAGCGGCCGTTTGCTTCTCGGATCTGGTCCTCCATCGGAAGCTCCCCAGGATTCTCTGAGTTGGTTTTGTGAAGCGGGCTCAGATGTTCATATACATGCCACATGCCTACCTACCTACCCTAGAAAGCCTAGGTATGTTGTCAGTGGGCAAAACTCAAGTTAGTATAGTGCAAGCTACCTTCTATATACTATATTGTTACAGATCTGAGGCCCACTATTACGTTGCTCACTTATTGTAGAGCGCTCCTTCTATTTAGTCTATATAAGGGAGCTTCCTAAGCCTATTGTAAATAGCTTATAATAGCAGTTAAGTTGCTCTATTCGATATGCACTGCTCGGAATCGTTATAGTTATAAGCCCGGCTCTTATAGACCCTAATAATAATAGATTCTAGAGTAATCTTCTCGTCGTTTAAACGCTCTTTTCTTAAAGCAAAATTTACTTAAATAATATATCTTCTAACACTTCCGAAACTATCCTAACGGGTATAATCCTTCTTTACGATAGAAGGAGCTACCTAACCTAGTTTCTCTAGCTTTAATTCTATTATATATTTTAGGGTATCTAGGAGCAGGTTAATCCCGAAGCCCCTAACTAGTTAGAATCTCTTACGGAGATCCTAGAGTAGCCTATTCTAGATAGCCTACTTAACGCTAAAATAGTAGATTCCCAGATAGTTTATATAAAGGAGCTCTAAGCCTAGCAGGAAGCTAGTAATACGGAGCGCGGCGATTAACCGAGCGTACTACTAGAGCTAGATAAAAAGCAGGCGCTTAAAGAACTCGAGTAGTAATAGAAGTAATAGATTATAAAAAGTACTATTATATCTGCGAATTCGAGCCGCTACTAAGTAATCTGGAACTGGATTAATTATACGGTTAACCCTAATCTGCTCGCTTCCGCTTAGGTTAAGATCGTTTCTTAGGGGAGAGCTACGCTCTAATAGGTTGTTCGAGCTCTAAAGGACTATCTAGCCCCTTTAGAATCGAACGCTAGGATAATTATAGCCGAAGAATACCAAGTAACTCTAGTTTCTGTAAGGGCAGGAGGGAAAGACCTTTTTAAATAGTACGCTTAATAGTACCGGGTATTCCTCCGGGCCTAGGCCTATAATATCGCAGATATATAAGGCGTGCTCGCTATTAAAGATTTCCTAAACTCTATAGGCTAACGAATAGCTCCGGACTAGGCTAGCTGTGCTCTATAAGATCTAGTCCGAGATAACGAGCTTAGAAATCTAACTCTTACGCTTAAGTAACTAGGTGCGTAGTTTATTAGTATAGGCTATAAAGGAGCTTATAGAATTGCTAAAGGGCCCGCTATATTTATAACGATCGCCTTATCTAACTAACGAGCGCTATAGGGCAGAAGGCCGAGATAACCTTGCCCGTGTAGAAGAAAATACCCTTAGGATCCGGAAGAGTATGCGGAGCTTGAAATAGCTATTAAGGGATCTTTTAAGACCGCTTAAAGGCTTAGAAAGAACTCTCTTATACCCGTTTAGGTAAGCGAGATACGAAAACGCTTAGACGAATCGATCTAGGCCGATCTTAAAGAGCGGCTCTCGGGAAAGGGGTAGATTAAAGGAAAATAGGGAAATAAGCGGGCCGGATCGTTATTTCTAGGTTAGATTAATACTTTCTTTATAGAAAGCTCCGCTTAAAAGGCTATTAGGATCTATTCTATTATTTATAGCGTCCTATACTAGTTCTCTTAGAGTATGCTGCTCGATAACTATAGAGCCTTATACTTAGTTAACTTAGAAAACCTGCTCGTTCCGAACTCGATTAAACGGGCCGATTTTAATAAGTTTATAGAAGTAGGGATTATAGCTTTTCCGATTACTACTAGAGGAACTCGGGTAATTAAAAACGCTATAAATAGAGTAAAGGGACTTAACTCCGAAGACTTAGTTTTTAAAGATATTATAATAGTAGAAGGTTTCTATATAAATATCGTTTCGGAAGCTCGCTTAAAGTAGGTAGGTATCTAGTTCTTAAGATTAAACTGCTCTCTTTAGTTTAATACTCTCGAATAGAACGTAGTAGTTAAGTAGTTAATATACTGTTAGAACCTAGTTTTCCTTGAATATAAGCTATTATCTACCTATTCGAGTAACTAAATAGTAATTCTAACGAGCGATACGGGTATAATTACGCCTTCGATATTTATACTAACCTAGAGGAAGATAGCGTAGCTACTATTAGTTAGAGAAGACTCGGAAGCTCTCTAATACTTACGATTAGGGTATCTAGGACTAGAAGCTCTAAGGGCATTAGTATAGGCTGCGCGAGGAGTGAAGATTAATAGTATATAACGTGTAAAATACGAGCACTGTATAACGGTATATGCTTCGCAGGTTATTTCTAAACGAGTATCTGAAAACCGCTTATAATACTTATTTTAAAGGATTGGGTAGGATTTATTCGATTTCCTATATAGGCTAGACGGCTTGTTTTAGCTATTAGTAATTAAGGATAAGTTCTCGGGGGTACTTTATACGGAAGCAATTCCGATAAAGAGTAAGAGAGAGGTATTTCCTGTACTTAGGAATTTTCAGAGTATAATAAAAGTTAAATATAGGCTTTCTATCTGTAAAATTCGATAAGATAATAAGAAAGCGGTAATCTTTAAGCACGGTAGTACGGATTATAAATAGTAGTATAAGTATAAAGGTATAGAACTCGAGCTTACCCTATCTTCTACCTATAAGCTAAATAGAGGAATCGAGTATACCGGAAAGGAGGTTGTTATTAAATTAATTAAAATATATACGGTAGCTAACTTGCTAAAACGGCTATAGCTATAGACGAGTATAACGGCAGTATATCTATATAACCGCTTACCGAGCTAAGGAAAAGCCTAGGTATCTTTAAATTAAGTTCTCGAGGCCTAGTTTACTTAGTATTTCCGCTAGTATACTCTATAACGAGTTTATAAGCTTACTACCGATCTGCGCCCCGATTAGGGAAATATCTACGCCTACGGTTACCGAGCGTACCCTCTTAATAAAGCTAGGGAAGTTAATTACTATAAACGTATATTTAAGGTACGCCCGAGAGCTTATATCGGGTATCTAGTAGGATATAAGGCCTTAAATATATACTATATTTAGGTCCTAGTATTCGATATAGTAATTACTATATATAACGTTACCTTTAACAAGGAGTTCTTTTATAAGTAAAAGAAAGAAGAAGACGGTTTTACTATTCTCGAGCGCGCTAATATACTACTCGAGATTATAGATAACGAGGTGCTAGATATAACTCTAGTTGCTTAAGCGCTCGGTATTATAGATAATACCGAGGAGTAGGCCGTAGAGGAGCCTTAGTCGCTCGATAAGCTTTTAACCTTATAGCTCGAAGGCTTAGGGGTAAAAAGTAAGTAATCTTTAATAGGACTACCGAGCCCTAAAAATATACCTAACCCGTAGCTTAAAGTAACAGAGGGTAGTGGGCCGCCCGTTCTTAAAGAAGGAGTAGGCTAATAAGACCTAGCTTAGAATAAGTAGGGCGCGTAAGACCCTTAGTACGAAGCTAAAGGTAATAAAGTTTCGGATATAAATATACGAAGTCCTTTACTAGAAGGGCGGACCGGAGATACTATCGTAGTATATATAGATACGCTATTATAAGCAGAACTATTTCGGCCTAGCCGTTCTTAGTAAATAGAGCGTAGGCCGGGAGTAAGGGCGAGCCGGCGCTAAAAAGGGCTTCTACTAGAGAGCGGTAGAATATTTATAACGATACTTTTCGAGGATAGACTAATTAATGTCCTAGAAGAACGGAACTAGTTAACCTTCTTTAGCATTTTCTTACTTAATTAGTAGAAAGCTCTGAATAAGGGTAACCGAGCGTATAAAACGCTATATTTAATAGTATATATAGTAGTATTAATAAAGTGGCCAGGGTGGAGTATGACCCCCCTGTCCCCTTCTTATCGTGCCTGCGGCGGCTATATTAAGGAGCCCTAAACCCCCTCTATAGAGCAATAAAAACGTATAGTATTTTCTTCTATATACTTAAGCAAACTAACTTTAATGCTTTCGTTTTATATTTCGTAGCGCCCGTTAGCCTACGCCCCTCGTTAGAGTTCGCTGCATACGCGCTATATATATTGCAGTAGGGGCGCTCTGCCGCTTTATTATTTAATATCTGCCCTATAAATCGAATATAGGTTTCTTCGGCTTTATAATAGAGTATTTATTCGTTAATTAAAACTACGTTATATTAAGAAGAGCCTAGGAGGTTCGCTATTACTAAAAACCACCTCTTACGATAGCTTTGCTTATAACTATAAGACTAGCCGGAACTAATGCCTAGGGCCGCCCTACTATAGGGGAGCAGGATTAGGGAAGCTCGGAGATTAATTATAAGGAAGCTAGAGATATAATTAAACCTATTCTTATAATAGTTTCGCTCGTAACTATAAGACTAGCCGGAACTAATGCCTAGGGCCGCCCTACTATAGGGGAGTAGGATCGGGGAAGCTCGGAGATTAATTATAGGGAAACTAGAGAAACGACCTTAAATTCGTATTTTCTTTATTTTATTTCTTTTATTTTCTCTAATAACGTAAGACGAGGATAAGAAGGTTTAGAAAGGAGACTCGGCGTTAACGTAAAATATTAGTTAGAATGCGAAATATAGAATAAAGTTAAGTATCGCTAAAGGGACTTAGCAGTCTCGGCTTTACGCGGAAACTTTCGCTTTATTCGAAGAGAGAAGGAGAGTTATTAGGGAGAGCCGAGAAACGGGGTTAAAAAAAGTAAGGTTATCGCTAGATATAAGAGTAGGTCTAAATAAAGGGAAATACAATATCGGAGTAATAGAGATATAAAGTTATAGGGCTAGAGTAGAAACTATTAGTAGTTATAAGTATACCCCGGGATTAACTAATACGAAGTAATTCGTTTAAGAAAAGGACTCCTTCGGTAATTTATTCGGAATTATATTAAAAAGTTCTAGAGAAGGTTAATTAAGCCCGTTCTGCTATCGGGAGTTAAACTAATAGCAATATAGTTATTAAAGGTAGTTAAGGGCATCTTAAGGTTATAAAAGCTTCTCTTATCTTCCTACCCTAAGTACTATTAATTACTTCCTATACTACCTACTATTATAAATTTATTTCGATTATATCTCTACCTTCCTATCGAGCATATTAAGCCTTAACGTTATTTACCCTTACCTATTAAAATATCCCTTTCCTAACCGAACCCCTTATCGATATAACCTATAGGTTACCCCCTATCTTACTTATTACGTTCTTAGTCCTACTTAGGGGCTATATATAGTAAAGTTAATTATATTAGTAGCAAAGAGAGAGAAGCTAACTTAAATAGAAAGATTAAGCCGTTATTAAGGAAAAAAAATTATCGAAGAAAGAAGTAAAGGCCCTTAAAGGTTAATAATAGGATATCTCTCTAAGGATAGCTAGAACCGGCTAAAGCTAAAGGTACTAAATTTACTCTAGCTTTTAGGGTAAATACTAGCCCTAGAAATACTTCCGATTCGAAAACTAAGGATAAGGCTCCTAATCCTTAAAATAATAGCTAATCTACCTCGCCGGCTTCCCTACCCTTTAGTATAAATACGCTTAGTCCCTATACCTAATCCTTCGCCTCGATTAATCCTAACTAAGCTAATCCGGGTATCTATATTAACTATCCTTTTATCCCGATAATCGACCGCTTAGGGAGCTTTATCGGCCCCTTTACCGGGTATAACGTTATCGACTACCTCGAATACTACGCTAGTATTAGAGCTATAATATCTATCCCCGACTCTATAGCCTTACTAATCCTTAAAATACTAGTTATTTAACCCGAAATAGTAACGTCCCTAATAATAGCTACCTTAAGCGCTACTACTTAGCCCGAGTAAAAAGAAAGAATTAAGCTAGCCTACCGTTTATATAATCGCTCTTAGATATTTACCCCGGCTTAAGAAAAGCAGCACTTCCTAAATACCTATATAGTTAATAATACCGAGTCCCTCCGAATAGGTATTCTAATATACGATAATATCCTTACGAAGATAGGAGTAAGAGACTTATAGGGTTATTCGGAGTTTTAAGATAAGCTTCCTTTTACCTAGATTAAACGACTTCGATCTAAGTATCGGATTATAGAAGCCTTAGTTTAATCCCTCGTATAGCTTAAGCTTATAGAAGCCCTTTTAAAGACTTACCGAGACGCTTAACTTAAAGAGGATTATAACCGGAAAGCTATAAATACGGTAAACGCGTTTATTCCTTTTATACCTAGACGCTTCTAATACCCCTACCTAGGTTTCTAGCCGCTAGCAGTTCCTATTTAGCCTCCGAACCTAGGTTACTAGGCGCTAATCGTTTAGCTAAAGCTTATAGCCCCTCCGATTAATCCTTCTCGAGCCTCTCTAATACCCTAGCCCTCTTCTTAAGGTCCTATCTTATAGCCGCCCCGAACTATAGCTAAATAGGATAAAACGTAGATTAAGATCTCGAGAGGGGAAATTAAAAACCTAACGAAGAACTTTAAGGACCTCCGGATTAGTATAGCTAAAATCGCTAAGAATATTAATTCAGCTAGGGAATAGGGTTACTATTTAACTAAAAAGCGCATTAAGGCTATTAGGAATAAGCTTAGAACTATTTAGCCTAATCCTAGTTATATTTATATCCTACCGAACCTTAATAACGTTATAGCCGATCTTCTAAAAGGGGAAGATATTTCTTTAAAGGACTGCGAAGCTCTAATTAATAAGTATAAGGCTAAAGTTAGTGCCCTAAGAAAAGACGGTTCTATTCGGATATATTATAGTTACAGTTCGATTAAATATATAGCCCGTTACTACCTAGATTACCTAATATTAAAGAACGCAGGTATTATCTAGTATAAGGATACCGGAAAATAGGTTATTTCTCTCGATACTAAAGCAGATATAAAAAAAGCCCTTAAATTTACTATTAAACCTAATCTATTTAACTAAGCGAAGGTCGTTATAAACTAGGGTATTATCCCGTTATACCTCGGTTACTGCTAAAACTTCGTCGATAAAGGCTAAGATTATATACCCGGAGTTTAAGCTTATCTTAAACTAATTAAGTATAAGCCGAAGTTTAAAGGAAATTCCGCTCTAGTTAGAAATAAAGTGCTTTATAAAGCCACCGAAAAGACGCTTAGAATTAGCTCGATCCAGCTATCTAAGGAAGCCGTAATACTAGACCTAGCTATAAAACCCGAACCGCTTCCAAGTCTAGTTTCGCCTGCTATAAGTAACCTAGCTATAGTTATAAATATTAATAGCGAGGCTATTTAGGCCGAAGTTAATAAAAACGCTGCTAAAAAGCGAAGAGTAGATAGGAGGATAATTAAAATTCTAGCTATAGATAAAGATAGTCGAGGTCCTGCCTAAGAATTAATTCATATCGCTACCGATAAAGGCCTAGAAAAGAAAAAGAAGGCTAGGTCTAATTAGAAGTTTAAGGATATAGATAGTAAGATAGACTTCGGAAAAGTATTAATTAACCGATTTTTTTATATACCTAAGGGATATACTTAAAAGGAAATTCTCTAGCTATGCCCTAACCTTAGCTAGTATATTATTTACTATATCTAAGCTATCTAAGACGGGGTAAAGAAAGTAGTTATAGTTAATTATAAAGAAACCTCCGAGCCTAGGAAGAATAGAAGTAGCCCTGCAAAGATCTCTAATATTAAAGTAAGCCCTATCGAGGAGGAGACTTTAAGATAGATTAATAAATAAGCCGTTAAGAACTTCCTTTAATCTAATAACTAATATAAGTATCTCCCTAGGGTTAATATAATCAGGGCCTATCTTTATAAAGAAGTATCTAATATAAATACCCGGTTCGATTAACTTTAGAAGAGTATCTATCCTATATATTTCCTTATAATTAGAGTTAATAACTTAGGAGTAAAAGGGAAGCCTGCAATAATCGATAGCGGAGCTAAACTAAACTTAATCGGAGCTAGTATATATAACGAGTTAGGTCTTCCGGTATTAAGGATAGATATTACCTCGAGAACCTTTAATAGTAGGAAGATAGAACTCCTAGGAGTCCTAGAAACTAACGTCTTTATTAGAGGCTATACTAATTAAGTCGTCTTTTATATTATAGAAGATAGAGTTAGGAAGCCGAACTACAACGTACTCCTAGGAATACCGTTTATCCTATAGACCAAGCTTACCCTAGAACACTTAACCGATAGCCTTTTTAAGGTAAACTTTCTTTTTAAAGGAGCTCGAGTAGTAGCTATAGTAGGAGGAAAGCTAAAGAATCCTATTTAGCTTAATAATAACCCCGCTTAGTCTAGCAAGGTTACTAGAAAAAACTAACTACTAATAGTAATAGTATTAAAGGACGAAGGGCTATTAGCAGTAAAAAAGTCCCCGCCTAGGTTTCCGACTAACTCGAACTAGGTAATACACCCGTTCTCTTGCTAGGCGAGGAGGATATCCCTACCTTTATTCATTCTATTACTATTCTAGTTAGGATAGAACTAGCCTTTTTATATTTAAAACTCTAGTTAAAGGAGAGTTATAGCTACTTTTGCGGCTAGTATAAGAAGAAGAAGTAATAGAAAAAGGGGAGAATTTAACCTCTTTATTAGAAAGAAACTCGCTAAGCCGCCCACGGAATAGTCTATATAATCAATACCCTCTACAAGGCCGTAGCCTATAAAGTAAAACTAATCAATAATTCGAACCCTAATAGATCTATACTAGATAGCGATCCTTTATAAAAGATTAAGCGTATAGAAATAATTAAAAAGAAATAGTTAGAAATACCGCCTTTAAAGTACGATAAATAGATAAAGCCGAAGTTCTCGGATTTTAAGCCCGGTATACGCCTAATAAGTAAGAGATAAGAGAAACTCGTAACTAATAATTACGATAAGATAACTCTAAAGGAAATTAATATATTTAAATATATACTAATTAGTCGAAAGAAAGCTATTACTTAGGATTAGTCCGAGATTAAAGAGATTTATAAGGATATAACGCCCCCGTAAGTTATCCGCACCGTTCTATATAATATCTTCTAGTCTAAGAATATCCCTATCCCCTATACTCTTAGGCCTAAGGTTTTTAACCTATTTAAATAAAGAGTCGGATAGCGTATTATCGAAAACGCGTATTCGTTATATAGAAACCGTTAGTTTCTAATTTAGAAGAAGGATAGTAGTCTCCGGCTTATCAACGACGCTTAAAAATATAATACCTATATAGTAAAGGATATATTTATACCTCTAGCTACTAATTAGTTCTCGGAGGAGTTCGCTATATATAAGGTCTTATCGCTACTCGATTTCTTCTCGGGATACGACTAAGTTAAGCTTTACCCGAATAGCAGAGATATTACAACCTTTACTACCCCTTTAAGACTCTTTAGGATATATACCTTACCGATAGGAGCAACGAACTTAGTTACTTAATTTATACGTATTATAGTACGTCTATTATACGATCTAATGCCTTACGTTTATTAAGCTTTCCTCGGTAATATCGCAGTTAAGGGTTTAGAGACGACCTATAACGATAAAGTACTCCCGGAGCTTCTAGGTATCCGAAGGTATATTACAGAGTATATTAGGAATATTAATTAAGTCCTTTTCAATACCGAATTAGCTAGCGCGATAATATCGGGTATTAAATCTAAGTAGTGTAAAAAGAGGGTAGATATTATAGGATACGTCTATAGATCGGTTAAGAGATCTCCTTAAGCTAAGAAGATCTAGAAGATAAAAGGATAGACTACCTGTAATAACCTTAAAGATATCCGAAGTTTTCTAGGGATAGTAATTTATTATAATTACTAGATCTAGAACTTTATAATCCTTGCCCGATTACTTTATAACTTAATAAAGAAAGATGCCCCGTTTATATAGGGTAATACTTAAAAACAGGCTATAGTAGACTTAATTAAAGCCCTAGAGAGTAAACCTATTATCGTAAGTATCGACTATAGTCTAGGGGGAGGCCTAATTATCTTAATAGTTAACGCTAGCCTAATCGGCTAGGGCGTAGTTCTAATATAAGAGATCGATAGAAAGCGGAGGCCAGCTTGGTTCGAGAGTAGCTTATAGACTAGTACTAAGTAGAGGTACGACGCTATAAAGAGGGAATATCGAGCTTTATTATACTCTTTCAGGTAACTATAATAATACCTATTTAGATACTATTTTATTTTAAAAACCGATACCCGAGTTCTAGTAGACTAGATTAATAAAGGAATATCCGACGTCCCCGAAGCTTTAATTAGCCGGTAGATTATAGTTATTAAAATCTTTAACTTTACTATTAAGTATATCCCTAGCTCTAAAAATCCTATAGCCGACGCGCTCTTATAGCTATCTATTTCCGAAACGCCGGAAATAAACTTAGAAAGAGACTTAGATAAGTAATATAATACTTAAATCAACTCTATTCCCGCAGAACAGTTCCTAAATCCTAAGCTTAAATAATCTAAGAAATCGTTAAAGTTCGCTAGGTTCCTTATAACTAGAGTAACGCCGCTTAATATATTAAGAAAACGGTTTACAGCGTTTAAAAAGGAAGCTTTATAGTACTAGGTTATTAATTACGCGCTATAGTAATAAGAGGAAGGTAAGCTACCCCGGAGGCGGGTAATCGACGATCCGGAGCTCTATAAGAAAATCCTATAGGATTATTACGCTAAGTTTAACTATAAGGGCCGTAATACGACTATTACGAGGATCCGAGGCCTTTACTTTTAGGAAGGGCTTTAGATAGATATAGCTAAAGCTATTAAAGCCTATAAGATCTATAGCTTATATAGTTCTAAGACCTATAGCGAAGGTATCTATCTTACTATTCCCGGAAGGCCGTTCGAAAAGATTAAAGTTAACGTCTAATATATACTAAACGATAGGGGATACTAATATCTTATAGAAGCTAGGTATAATCTAACCGGATACGTTATTACGAGACCTATAAGGAAGAGCGATGCAGCTATTATAAAAAGATTCTTTATTAAGGATATCCTTTTCGCCTATAAGTGCCCTATAGTTATTAATATTAATAGCGGGTTAGAAAATAAGGTAGAGTTTGCTTCTACTATCCGAGGACTTAGAATTAAGCTTATTTAGGTTTCTCCCTATAATCCTAGAGCATAGGGTATAATAGAAGGGGGATATTTCTCTATTACTAGCGCTATTACTAAGCTCTCTTAGGGGAGACTAGTATAGAGGAAGTATCTGAAGCTCGCTCTCTTCGCCGACCGAATATCTTTTAGGTAATTATATAGATATATACTTTTCTACCTAGTTTTCGGGTAGGAGCCGCTTATACCTTTAGAAACTAAAGTCCCGATATAAAGGGTAATCTTATAGCGACCGAACTAAAGCTCGGAGGAAGCTCTCTAAGCTAGGTTAAAAACTATAGCTAATTAAAAGGAGGATATTTAAGCCGCTATCGAGGCTATTACTAAGTATTAGAAGCGGGTAGCCGATAAAGCGAACTCTTATAGCCTTATCCGGAAGAACCGCTTTAAAGTAGGTGATATAATACTAGTCTATAACTATATTAGAAAGATGTTTTACTTAATAGTTATAAAGATCTTATATCGTTAGAAGGGTCTATTTATTATTAATTAAGTCTATAATAAAGGGGCCTACGGGTTACAAACTATAGACGGAATTAAACTTAAAGGGATATTTATAGCCCGGAACCTTAAAAAGTTCGTCCTCGATAAGAAAGGGATCTAGTAACTAGATATACTAATACTATAGGAAGAAGACCCTAACTAATCCTAAAGCCTAACCGATAAGCTAACCTTACTTTAATTACCTATAGTAAGGGGAGTTCCCGAAGGCCCCGTAAAAGTTTATAAAGAGGAGGCCGGATCTACCGATACTTTCTAGATACCTAAGCTCTTAATCCCCGATTAACTAAGTGCATCTAGTCCTACTTATAATACTTAAAACCAATCTCCTATAGAAATTCCCATCCCTAACGTTCTCGATATAAGGGAGGAGAAAGTTAAGAGCGGAAGTAAAGAGGAATTAAAGGCCGATAAATACGTAGGACTAAAAACGCGAGTAGTAGTAAAAAAAGCCGCTAAAATATGCAGAGCTAAGTAAGATAATTAGTTTATTAAAATTCCTATATAGAGGCTAAGTAAAGACGGCTTCCTAATTATACTATTAACCGGTAAATAAAAGGATAGTTAAGCTTTTCTATTCCGACTAATAAGTTTTTCTTACTTAATTTAAGTATTTTTTTCTCTAATAGTTTTCTTTCCTTCTATTTACTTCTATTTACTTTCTTCCCTTTTTATTTTCTAGTTAATTCCGAATTCTTTATATTTTCTTTCCTATCCCCTATTTATTTTTCTTTACTTCTTTCCTTATTTCCCCTCCTTTCTTCCCCTATCTTACCCTATTAGCCTTAATATAATTAGCTTAATTTTCGTTCCGCTACTATAAGTTATATATACTATAGCTATAACGGCCTATAATTAAAATATAAGTACCGATGCAGAGGATATAAGGATATATATCTAGTTAATGATAGCAGTTATAAGAAGAAGATTATCTAGTTAATAGTATTTATAATCCTAAGAGCAGCTTTTTCGTTTGCTTAAGGCTATTAGGGGAGGAAAGCCCTAGTAGCTAGCTAGGCAGCCGGCTAAGGAGGAAATAATAGATTTATTCCAAGATAACTACCTATACCCCCTTAAAAAAAGTTTTTTTCAATTAGCCGAGGTCTTCTATATATACGCCTCCCGAAGCCTATTGCTTATAATTAATCCTATTTCCGGCTAAAATTTAAACCTAGAGACTAAAAAGACTTAGGAAGACGACCTAACTACCCCTACCTAAGAAAATATCTATCCCCTTCTATCCCCTAGCTAATTAGCCCTATCTAATACGTTTAGCTAGCGCCTATTACCGTTACTTAATCCTATCCTCCTCCTTAGCTAAATCGATTAGTACTTTAGGAGTTCCTTTTAGTTATCGACCCCTAAGGACTTTAAATAATTAGCGAGACTAGAGAAAGGGTTAGTATTAGTATTTTACTAATCGATTAGGTTTAAATAAATACTTACCGGAGTAGCTCTTCTACGAATATACTTATAAGCCTAACCGGAGGGAAGTTAGTTTTAAAACGACCCCTAGTAGTAGTTATAGTTAGCCCTAGCTATATAAAAGATGTAATTAGTATAAGCACCCGAATAGATAGATAGAAGAGAGAGATACTTAAGGAAAGGGCTATTTATAAAGGATCTCTTTCTCTCTCCCGTTTCCTTATCGATATACTTTATAAATAAGGTCCTAAATCTCGAGGCGTAGTAGTTATAAGGTATTAAGTTATAATAGCTAAAGATAGTAATAAGGAAAGCCTGCTATCGAGCGTTTTTAATTAATACGCGCTAGATATATTAACCGAAAGGCCTTCTACCTTCGAGATAGAGAACGATAGGTTAAGGATAATAGAGATTTCGCTAAATACTATTTATAGCTAGGTTAATAAGTATCGAAAGATCTATAAGCTTCTAACGGGAAACGGGTTCCTAGTAAATATAAAGCTAACTAGCGTTGCCCTTAAAGCTATAGAACTTAAAGGCCCTAAAGAAAGCTCTCTATTAGTCTGAAATAAAGAAAAGATTGTAAAGAGGCCGAGGAGTTTTGCGGCGAGAAAGAAGCTAGGTATTATTATTATTTACAAACCGTTAAAGAGGCTGGTTTAAGTAATAAAGACTGGGCTAACTATCTATAACGAGTCCTGGTAGAGGGGGTCGCTTAATATCTGCTAACGAGCTTCGCTAAGGAGTAGTTATAATAGCGAGGAAGAGAAGAGTTAAGGTTAAAGATTTAAAATAAGAAAACGGAAAAAGAGAGCTAGGGAGGATATAAAAAGAATAACCGCTAAAAAGAAATAGTAAGAGGTAGAGTAATTAGAAGCGTTTAGAAAGAGAAGGAAGGGTGATTGCCCGGGTTGCCGTTTGTGCTAGTTACTAAAGATAGTAGCTGTTATTGCCTAAGAAGAACTGTTCTTAAATTCTTTTCCCCTTTACACTATCCCCCTAACCTGTACTTTACACTCTTTACTAATATCAACTCCTTATTATTTCTACCCTTACCGTTACCTAAGAACTAGCACCTTTTATAATCCCCCTACTATATATCCTACCTAATTACTATAGATTCCTACGTACGCGTATAGTTAGCTGCTAAGGCGGAGAAAGCGATAGGTAAGAAACCCTTCGTTTACTTAGCTATTAACTAGCAGTCATCTAGCAGCAATCCCCTTAATAAAGCTTATATACTAAGGACTACTATTCCCCTAAAGTATAATTTAAACTTAATTAAGTCCCGCCCGCCCTACTTTTATAGTACTACTATTCCTACGGAAGCGTATAAGACTCTAGTTAATCGGTTCTTTCCTAGGCTAGAACTAAGGACCTCGTATACCGATTATATCTTTAAGATTAACCCTTACCGCTACCTTCTAGCTTTCTACGATCTTTAAGGGTATATCTATTCTCGAGACGAACTTATATTTAACCTTATACTTACTAGAATAAGGTATTTCGCTTAGTACCTCCAGAATAACGTATAGATTTATACGGAGAGAATGAAGACGGGAGATTGCAAAGCTGTACTAACTATAACTACCCCCTATAGTATAGAATTAATTAGTTTTCGCTTTATCTTTTAAGTAGTAGAAGACTCGATAAATAACTAGTATAGTCTTATATAGTACGACTAGGTTTATTAGAAGGCTTTTATTATCGATAGCCACCTAGGCAAAGTTATTACTAGTAACCCGAAGTACTAGAAATAAATATATAGCTAGATCGATAGTCTAATTACTCGAGCTAGGCTACGAAAACCCGTTACGGAAGGAGTAATTATAGTAAATAATATAAACCGACCTTTTAATAGATAATAGGAATCGAGTAGGTTCTTTATAATTAAAAACTTTCGAATACGGCTTTTAGAAAGTATAGAAGTCCTAAACAGGCGTAATTATATCGGGTATACCGACTGGATACGAGCTAGAAGTCTCCTTAATTTAACCGGCGAACCCTTAGTTAAGATAGTTAACCTTTACCTAAGGGCCTATACGAGGGAGCTCGGCTATATACTAGCCTATCTTCGTTAGCCCGAATTACTATTAATTAGCTTTAAGGAGTATAAGAAGTACCGCTCGCATATAAGCGAATACTACCCTAATACTGCCTTTATTAGTTCCGGCTAGGTTCTACTTAATCCGAGTCCCGAAGACGACCTAGAGAACTTTCGAGAAAATAAGGGCTTTATTTATAGTAGCTTTATCTTCTAATTAAGTTAAACTCCTATAACGAGATAGTTAAGTATAGTATTAAACCGAAGTTTCTATCCTATATCTACTATAGATAAAGATAAGGTTATACCTTTAATTAAGGAAAATAAAAGGAATTTCTCGCGCCTATAACTTAGCGCAGTACCCTTTAAATAGCGCTAATCCCCTATCGGAGGAGGAGGTATAAGCTTTTCGTCGCCGTCTATATTACCTAGAGAGTTTTTATCGGGTCCCTTTAGCCGGGAAGTCTTATAAACGCTGCAGGGCCCTTCTTAGATCTCGCTACTTATTTCTAGACCTAATTAACCTCCTATAGAGCAGGTCGGCCGTTACGCTCTTCGCAATCGCAGGATTACTATCCCGAAGCCCCTTTAAACTCCTAGGCTTCCTATCTAGGATAAGGCAGGGCGAGGTTAGATACCTATAATAGATACTATAACGAAGCCTAAGCTAGAGCCTAACTAGGTTAGTTTTAATTATATTAAACGATACGAAGTATAGACTATAGAAAAGAAAGCTATCGAGGTAGGAAATAGTTCTTTATAATAAAGGAATACTAATACCTACCTAGGAGCTAGTTAAAGCCCCGGATAAGGAAGTAGCAGACGATAATTGTAAAAGGGACTTAATTACGGTTAATATATATATATAGGATATATAATAAGAGATGTAAAGGACTTGCTAATTATATAGATATCCGGACTAAGGTTAATTTTTTTAGAAGGGCTTTTATATAGAACGAATAGCGCGATAATTTCTAGTTTTAGTAATAGTCTTTTTCTTTCCTCTCTTTTAGTTTTAATTAGAGATCCTAGATATTAACTATCTTAGGGCGCAGCTTATAGACTAAGCTGCTAGAGGAGGAATAATAAAGTAGCTAGGGTAGAGTATAACCCCCCTATCCCCTTCTTATCGTGCCTGCGGCGGCTATATTAAGGAGCCCCAAACCCCCTCTATAGAGTAATAAAAACGTATAGTATTTTCTTCTATATACTTAAGCAAACTAACTTTAATACCTTCGTTTTATATTTTATAGCGCCCGTTAGCCTACGCCCCTCGTTAGAGTTCGCCGCGTGCGCGCTACACATATTGCGGTAGGGGCGCTCTGCCGCTTTATCAGTATAATAATACTTAGTAGTCCGAAAGAGTACTAGGCTTACTCGTTTTCCTTAAAAACTATATAGGGACGAGCTACTTAAGCTACTACTAAATAACTAGAGAGATCTCTAGAATTACCTAATAGCAGAGCTCTTTATAAAAGCTGCTTATCTAGAACTATATACCCTAATCGAAAAGGGAACTTAGTAGGAGATAGATAGAGATATAGCTAAAGGAAAGCTGCTCCTGCTTAAATAGGTGTTTATATATAAATAGGACTAGAATAGATTTCTTAAGCGCAGAAAGGCGCGTATTTACGTATACGGAGATTTATAGCTAGTTAATACTCTCTAGAGTACCTATACAGCTATACTTGCAGTACGCTTATTTCGGGTTTCGATAGCGATAGCCGCTTAGTTTAATTTAGAGATCGAGTAGTTCGATATAGTTAACGCCTTCTTAAACGCTATACTTAATAGTAAGCCCGTCTATTACGAGCTCCCGGATAGGTTTAAGAAGCCCGGAAAGTATATAAGATTATTAAACGCGCTATATAGATTTAGGGATACTCTATTACTTTAGTATAAGGAGTTTACAGCTATACTTAGGAAGCTCGGTCTAAAGCTAAATATAGAAAAGCAGTATCTCTTCTAGAACGAGTAGAAAATAGTTACTTTAGTATTCTATATAGACGACTACCTTATAATCTATTATAAGAAAGACTAATAGGAAGCTTATAAAGTAATTAATAGGCTGATAGAAGCGTATAAGGTAAAAGCCTAAGGTATAGCAGAATAATATCTTAGAGTATATATTATACGAAATAAAGTAGCTAAATAACTATATCTAGCTTATAATTCGTATATTAAAAAGATTGCTAAACGGTTTAAGCTAATAGAATATCTACTTCCGAGCACTCTACTACTAGGGATATTATTTAAGAAGTTCGAGGGAGAAGCTACGAAAGATTAGATTAAAGTATATTAGAAGCGCGTTAGATTACTTCTATATATTGCGATTATAATCCGGGCAGATATAGCCTTCTCGGCTACGTAGCTCTCTTATTTTCTAACTAACCCTAGATTAGAGCACCTAAAGTTTATTAAATAAAGTATTATTTACTTCTAATATAGCCGTACGCTCGCTATTCGATACGGGAGCAAGTAAAGGGAAATACTTATATTTATAGCGGATACTTCTTTCGCAGATAATAAAGAGTCTAGACGATCGTTCTATAGATATACTATAATGCTCTATAAAAGTCTAATTTACTAGCGGGCTGCTCGGTAAGATACGGTTACTATATTAATAATAGAAGCTAAGCTTCTAAGTATAGCTTACGTAGTTAAAGAGCTTATAGCCGTTAAAAGACTACTCTAAAGCTTAGCTCTCGAAGTCGGAAGCTTGTAGAATCTCTATAATAATAATAAGCAGATTATTAGGCTAATCGTTAAGGATAATAAATAAGTAACTATAAAGCTCCGTTATATTAATATTTATAATATATAGCTTAGATAAGAGTATACGAAAGGCTCGTTTTATATATAGTATATATTAACCGAGCTTATACCGGCTAATAGGCTTATAAAGACCTTGTTAAGGGCGTAATTCGAGTATTTTAAAGCACTGTTAAATCTTTATAATATAGGCTAGTTACTTAATACGAGTATAAAAATAGATTTAATTTATAGGGGAGCCCCCTAGCCGAAAAACCTAAATATAGAAATAAAACCTCTGCTTAAAAGAGTAGGTCTACTAGGGTATTTAAGCCCTCCTTTACCTTTAACTTAAGCGCCTTACGCTCCTCCCCTTCGATCTCCTCCTCCTCCTCCTACTCTTCCTTACTAACCTTACTCTATTTAGTAAAAGTAGAGGAGTACTCCTCCTTATCCTCCTCCTCTTCCTTAGCCTACTCGGCTTTATCGAGTAGAGTATAGACCCGAACTCGAGCGGCCGAAACGGTTTTCTTATCCTTATCTACCTTTAGGGAGGTAATAAGTTCGGTAGCGGCGTAGGCGGCGAGTATAGGGACGGGGATATACTAATACCCGGAAGTATATTTAAAGTAGCGGCTCGATTAGCTAGGATTAGCTAAATTATAGTATATTCCGGTCGAGTAACCGGTTAGCGTAGAGCGAAGATAGCCTATATAGGGTATAGTATAACGAGTACCGGGTTAGCGGCCGGTAGTAGGGGTAGAGGCGTAAGCCTTATATTTCTTAATAGCCTACTTAGAAAAAGTTAGAATCGAACTTATTAAGAGTAATAGAGAAGACTTACTTAGCTTAGCGTTCGCTAAGCCTCCTATTTGCTAAGAGAACGAGCGGAAAGGGGGCTATTACGGGCGCGGGGAATCTTTTTAATAGGCTGCTTAAAAGTTAGCTAATAAGCTCGAAAATAAGGTAAAACTATAATTTCTAAGCTTAACTTACTCTATTCGTAGCTAGCGTAGCGAGACGGGTAGAGGCGAGAGGCGCGGGTATCTTAATATTTATATATATATTTATATATATATATATACAGTTGTATAGATGGGATATATATCTGTATATTAAACTAAGCGCGTAGAAAGAGGAGACTTATATATAAGTTCTTAAAGAAAGCACCCGGTAGGTATAAGGCTATCGCTAAATATTGTTTCTTTATATTTATTAAGCCTATTATACTTATTAGGAGGCGCTATTATACTCTTTCGAGTCTTTATAGCAGGGGCTATTTTTAGCTATTTAAGGCTATTCACAAGCTTATTCGAGTCTTTATAGTAGGTGTTGGTTAGGCTTTACCGTACGGTTTACAGAACGTACGAATCTGTTATGAATATCATTCATTGGTGTGTGTGTTGGTGGCTTAAGTCTAAGTTCTGGAAGCTATCGCAGGTGGCAGAAGTGACCCTATATGGGCTGGATTCTGCCGGCTGCCTAATGTTCCTTTGACCGCCTACCCTTTGTGGCTTAGTGCCCAATCCACAGTAGGAGCTATTTTTAGCCGTTGCGGCTAGTCACTGCTCTTTTCCTTTATCTTTTAACTAAAACACTATAATAGTAAGCTTACGATACGTGTAATAGACGATTGGGTATCGTCTAGGGGGTATATTACAGATCTGAGGCCTACTATTACATTGTTTACTTATTATAGAGCGCTCCTTCTATTTAGTCTATATAAGGGAGCTTCCTAAGCCCATTGTAAATAGCTTATAATGGCAGTCAAGTTGCTCTATTCGATATGCACTGCTCGGAATCGTTACATATATCATTGTGGAATAGCAAACAATAGCTTCCGCAGCCTTTACTATGATTATATAGTTCAAAATCCTGTAGTATAGCCAAGTCAGCTGCAACGATGCCTGTTCATTTTGAAAGGGTCCAAGGCCAAGGTGGTGAATCTAGGCTATGAAATCAATACTTCTCAACATAAGTAACGCTTTTATAAGAAGTGATAGCAACCTTAATTAACACATGGGCAGTCGCACCGTAGGCATCAAGAATCAGAACCTTGGTCTCCAGGGCCATGATACACTAGCAGGTCTGCACAGTTTTGGCATTAGATAGATTTACATACCTACGCCCTGCGGGGAGACCTTTAGCTGTGATCCCTCCACATGCTTTGTAAATTGATATTCTAGATTCCTGATGCCCTCTAGTGAAAGTATGTCATCGTCACCGGTGCTGGCACCCAACCTTTGGAAACGTTCAGTACATGCATATATAAGTTATGTAAAGTACTTGCAACAATATGGAATGCTATATTAGGGAGTGCTACTTGAGAGTAGCTTGCTTGGACTGACGCACTTATATAATTTCCACATTGTCTTTCTCAGAGTTTAGGTCGAATTATTATTGGGAATGTGCCACGAGTAATAAGCTTCCCAGGCAGTTCAATTGGAAACCCTCTTAAACGGGACTACGCGAACATCACAACCGGCTGTGCCACTCTGAATTAGACAATCACATTTACTACCCTATCTTTGAACTTGCATTTACTCTGAAGAGCTGGAATTGTGGCGCCAAACAAAAACCCCAAAGACCTATAAAAGCCAATGTGGACGGACTTCAGCCATATATTGGTCCCGCTTCTTCAAAAGGAGAAAAGTTGAACGCAGATATTGTTCTGCAAACTCTGCCTACTGCCCAGGTGTTGGTTGGAGGAAGTTCCATTTGTATGGGTGATGATGCTCACCGCTTCAAGGATCCACGCCACACTTCAAGGCAGCAACAGTTATCAGCACGACAAAGCCCGCAAAGCCAGAACTACCCTAGGGTAGAAAACCCTGCAGCATTGCTACTCGCACAATTAGTCAACCTCCCTTGCCACTCATATTCGTAGACAGACTCATTTGCCGTCACAGGTTCCATCGGGAATGACTACATCACCTCACATCGTCAACCCTCGCGCGGGCTCTACGCATACACACACCATCATCTTCCTCCACGGCAGAGACAGCGTGGCCGAAGAATTCGCAGACGAGCTCTTCGAGAGCGAGGCTTCAGGGGAAGTAGCGGGAAGAATCGCAGGGCCCGGAAAAGCACGAACACTGCCGGATTTGTTCCCGACAATACGATGGGTGTTCCCAGCAGCACCCGTAACACGCTCTGAACGGTTCGACACGCACATGTCCCAGTGGTTTGACATGTGGTCGGTCGAGAACCCGCACGAAAAGAGCCATGTTCAGACAGACGGCCTCAGGACTAGCGTCGCCATGATAGGTGATCTGATCGGTATGGAGGAGCAAAGAGTGGCCAGGGGTAGAATCTTCCTGGCCGGTATCAGCCAAGGCTTTACGACTGCGGTGGCAGCCTTTTTGGCTGATGGGAAGGGCGCGTTGGCTGGGCTTATTGGATGGTCTAGTTGGATGCCTTGCTTCGAATACGACGCACGGGAGAGACAAACCGTCCCCGTTTTCCTCGCCCATGCTAAAGACGACGAGGTTGTGCCGGTGGTCAATGGCGAGATGTTACACTCCAAGTTTGCCGGTATGGGATTCGATGTGGAGTGGCATATGTATGAGGATGGTGGGCATTGGATCAACGAGCCACAGGGAATGGATGACATGTCACTCTTCATTCAACATGCAATGAGCATTTAAGGTGGTCACTTCTAAGTGACTTGAATACGAGCATTCAGGGGTTTGGCACAAATCCTGTTTAATGCAGGTAGAGATTGAGTGTTAGAAATCCGAACCGTCCAGCCAGATTACAAGGAAACTGTGGGTCAAAGATGATTGGTATACAGCAGGAGGCTTTGATATAAGGCAACGGAGAGTGAGACAACAGCCGCAATATATTCCGGAAGTTGCTCGAGTTCATGCATATACCCTGCGCCGTCCGATCACACTCACCCCATGGGGAATCCAGGCCAATGGTCAAGTGGTGATCGACATCGAGCAAGGCGAAACAACGAAGGGTATCAGACGGGTAGCGTGCAGGAATTTTATTGGTCCCGCTACAGGAAGCCCAAAGAGAACAGATCACGCTGCGAGGAAGTCCATGGGCGGGAGAACATCTTCGACAACTCATCCGTTGAGGGGCAGCTGGATGTCGGACTGGAAGAGGCACTACCGGGCCCCAAATAATTATCCTTCACTTTGTGCTTACCATGGTACAATGCTGCCAATACCCTGAGCATATCGTCAAAGTGGGGACCAAGATGGCCAACCAAGGTAGCATGATTTGTTGGTAACGGGGAGAAAAGGCAATGTAGTTTTGCATGTCCCGTGATGACAGATGGCAGGTACTCCCCGGGACAAAAAGGCACCAGTGACAGGCCCCAGCTGGATGTCGTGCAGCGATCTGTTGGTGGTGGACGGCCTCACCGATGCTGACGCCCTTCGGGGTGAAGTCATACATGAGGTGAGGCTCATGACCGCCAAGTAACCCTAGTAAGAGCGATGGTCCCCCCCCCCACAAAGGATCGTCCAATAACAGCGGTGGAAGATGTAATGTGCCTGCCAAGCTGACCAAGTTCAACCTTCAAACGACGGCCAAGGAAGGGCGTTCAGAATGGAACATGAATCGCGATGCCAAGGCGGACAGAATGTATTCTGGTATTGTTTCAAGGCTGTCCCCTCCGATGGCGGGGAACATTGGAAGCAGAACATCGATGACCGGTTCAAATTCGCGACGGCGCAAACTTAAACTACCAATGTACCCGCATTAGCCTGGGGGAATGATGATGGGGCAACTTGATGTGCTTTGGGGCGCCGTGGGGTTTTTGCGGACAAAGTTGAGGGCTCCACTGGACCACGAGTGCCCTGAGTGCAACGACAGATGAACTTCGAAGTGAGGCACGTGACATGAGATCTTCACCATACTGGGCATATGAGTCTACGTATGTGCCTGGGTCACTGAAATGCTCCGAGAATGAGGCGGTAAAAGGGCTAGTCCACAACAGGCGAGAACTTGTATGCACACCTGCATACTACCTGACTACCTGACTACCTAGATACCTAAGGTACGGTACGAGTGTAATCCGCCGAACTTTGTTGACGAAACCGGCACCTCTAAACTACCCTAGGGTATAAACGGCCCGGCAACGGTGGATCCGGGTATTCCGACCTGCTTTGATGCTGTGTTTCAGCCAGGTTGTTAAAAAAAAAAAAAAAAACCACAAAAAAACCACCCAAAATTCCCCGAGGTATTGGTGCAGATATATTTCGGCGGCCAAGTAGAGATGCCTTGTACTACCGTACAACTGGCTCAGATCGGCAGCATTATGTATATTGGCATGGGAGATCAGTCAGCCCTGCCAGTTAACGGCTTTCTACAGCGTTGTTCTTCATCACAAGCTAAAAATAAAAAGGGGGTCACTTGATGCCGTCTGATCCGAATATAACACAAGTACCCAAGTACTATATTACATATGTGCCGAGTGCATGCAATAGATACCCTTCATGCAGGACGAGCTTCGAGCTGCCTTTCGCGTCACTTGCATCTTTCCGGTTCTCCACAAAGACACCGTTCCGGCGCCGAGTGGACGGCCTAAAGGGGACCACTTGTCTGGCCTCCCTAAGTGGCCGAGGCTTTTTATGTGCTTTAAGTCCGATTGGTGAGTCTTCCAGTCAGAACGAAGGCTTTCTCGAAGTGTGGTGGTAATTACAGATTGCAATGTACAATCGCTTCTTCAATCATAGTCTAGGAAAGTCCAGTGTGGGGACCGGATCTGCAGCCATCAAAATCACTCAGCTACCTGTAGGTATTACACTTGCGCGATCTCGTTTCGGTCTTCGGTGGCCGGGGTTTGGCCTATGCATACGTACTGGCGGCACCCCATGTGAGAGAGAGAGTACTGTTATGCGAGAGAGACGTACCTGATGGCCTTGAATATTTATATGCCTCGATTCCCACCTCGATACCCTCCTCCGTCTGCTCCTTGATTCATCTTGTTTTGGCACTTATACACTACAAGCTCTCATACCCACCCCCCTTGACATCGTCACTCGGCACTCCTTGGTCTATCATATCTTCTCTCAACACGCAAAATCATCCAAAATGTCTGGTGCCGCTCCCGCTGCTAACAAGGACATCAAGTCCGTCCTCGACACAAAGCCTCTGAAGTTCAAGATCAAGACCGGAGGCGCCTCCTACGTCGCTCAAATTCACACGGACCGTGCATCATAGTAAGTAGGAGTGCCCCCGATTTTCAAAACCGGTTGGCCATACTCGCCGAGTCAAGACCAAGGCAACACATGGCCGCCACTTCCTTCCAGAAGGGTTGCTCGGGATCTTCGATGCTGACAAGCCACTTTCGCAGTGATCGCATCAACGCCACCCGCACCAGCTCTGGTGACTCCATCAACTCCGCCTCCACCACTGAGTCCAAGTAAACAGTGGGACTCTTTTCTATCTGAGCCGGAGCGGGATGACAACGGGTTTCTGTTCTGACTGTCGAGCGAGTCATGGTTAACGACGGAATCCCACATCCCGGCAACCCATTTCGCACGCCTGTTCATCAATTCTTTACCATATACCCATATATACCCTACCGTACATACCAATAAACGACCAGAAAAAAAACGACACAGTTGATACATTTACGACATCATTGCCGGCGTTACACATCAGCACTTTTCAGCCTCCATCGATCAACATGAAAGCTAGCCGCATAGAGAAAGAAAAGATGAAGAAAAAAAAAGTGGATTCTAGGGGGTCGGAATTCGCAAAGTCGGGAAGGGGTTAAATGGCTCAAGAGGGTGCCGTGGTGGTTATCGCGACACATCCTTGACGCTGAAGCTGCGAGAGAGACATCCTTGCCGGCGCTTGCAGCCCACATGGACATGCGGTTCAATCAGAGGCTGTCTCCTGTCCAGAACTGGCAACCCGTTTGGGATGGAAAGCTTCGGAGAGGCGGATGATTGGTCGATGCTACCTTGGGAATCTCGCGGATCTGTGTCGTTGCAACGCTGAGCCAAGTTTGCCTTAATTCCCTAGGCAAGAAGACAGACAATAGAGAGTGATACCATTTTCTAACATTTTTTATTTCCATTTTCCAATGTGATGTGGCAAGAGTTGTCTTGAATCAACCTTTTTGATCGGTCACGACAATCTCGATGATCGGTATTATTATTGAGTCTGTGACGTCTGCAAGATACCCTAGAGTACCTATACTTCCCGATACGTACTGACGATCTGCGCATTCCACTTTTCCAGCCTCACAACATCATTAGGTCCCTTCTGTTTTCCCTCTTGCATATCGCCCAGGCAGCTAGGGTCGCCTCGCACTCGGCACCTGAAAAGTCGAACCAGGTCGTGGTAGCGGCATGTTATCAGTTGCCCTGGCTTATTCGTCATGACTTCACATACGATTGCCATACGTTACGTGCATCCAGAGTATCAAAATCATCTGCTGCGTGCTGCTGTTTGTTGCCATATGTGTAGATGTGTAGATATGACCATCGCCGAGTCCGGCTTTCGTAGCAGTACGTACGGACTGGTCTACATACACAAGCTTCGAGCTCATACTACAGAAATTCTGCGACATGAAGGCCAGACAATATGTTCGCGAACTGCACCCGTGACCTCAATTCGCTATATTTACCGCTTTATTGTTGGGCCCCGTCTACTTCTCCGGGGATTTTAATACAGTATCAGTATAGCCCCTGACGCATGAAGGGTGCCCAGCATTGCCTGAACAGGATGCAGCCAATAGATAGCCTGGGCAAACAACATCTACACGGTACCGTCCTGTCTGTTGTGGTAGAATATGTTGGAAGGAAACCAAAGAACATAGCCAGGATCATGTTGTTCTTCTAAATTTCACAAGAGTTTCTCTCTGGTGGAAGTGTGCGGACTGTGATTTTGTATACGTGTAAATGCGTAGTCCGTGACAGTGGGTGGAAATAAGCTGTGGTCCGTGCTCGGTGGCCCAGCTTCCCCCCGACAGCAGCGCAGCGACTCCAACCTTGAAACCTCCGACATGTGATGAAACACTCTTCATAGCAGCCTCACTCGACTCTTGTGCCCAGGCAACCGGCAGACTTTGTCCGGGTAATCGCGGCTGGCAGACGGTTCAGCGCCCATCATGGCCGATCTCGAGAGAACTGTGCTGGATTTCTACCAGCTGTCGAATCCATATCCCGTCGAATGGCCCGCCGAGAAGGACACCAGCGATGTATCCGAAGATGAGGAGGCCAAGAAGAAGATCAACCGGCGCAAGTCGAGGTATCAAGCCCTGGAGAAAGCCGTCAGCCACAGGGCCAGCATGCTTCCAGGCCAGGAGGTGTCTGCCAACGGGGTCGGCAACATCGTCCAGAAGGACGAGCCTGATCCCCTGGGCACCACCGACAGTGTCGTCAGGGCCTTGAAGCAGATAGGCTATCCCGTGCAGGAAGACCCACGAATGCGGAATCGGTTCCTCCTTTCCTCCACGACCTTCTCGCCCGCCTTGTTCCTCTCCCAGATGCATGCCACAGCCGACACCCAGTCGCTGCTCAACGGTCTCGAGATCCTGTCACAATCCATCGACCAAAAGAGTGCCTCCCTCAAGGTCCTCGTCGAGTCCAACTTCGAGCGCTTCGTACGCGCAAAAGCAACCATCGACAATGTCTACAAGGAGATGAAATACCGTGGGGCGGACCCCACGCCCCCTAATGGTACTACTGCACGAGCACGCCCACACTCTAGGCATACCAGTAGGAACAACTTCCGCCACAGCAATGGGATGAGTCTTAGCAGCCCTATGGTGCCCGATCCGCGGAAGAAGAACGCTTTAGTCAAGGAAAGCGAATATGGTGTTACGGGCATCAAGGGACCACTACTGGACGTCTCGGCAAAAGCAATGGATGTTTGGGGGCCGGCGTTGGGCGGGCGCGACAAGGAAGAGAAGCTCAAGGACGTTGCTGCGACGCTGGAGAAGTACCAGGAGTACGTGGAGACCGGCGCGGCCATTGCGGAAAGCATAAAGCGGAAAGATCACGAGGCGCTGGTTGAGGAGTACAACAAGGCCAGGAAGTTTGCCGACGAAGCTCGACAGATGGCCGCAAGGGGAGGGGCGGAAAAGCTGCCAGACGATCAAGTTTACAAAGTTCTGCTGGCCGCTCGGATGTGGCACGATGTGCATGAGCAGATTGAGGCCTTCAAACGAGACATGTGGAAGAAACTCATCAACCTCCACACCGCCCCCAAGTCAGAAACAGGTGGACGGCAGGACCAGCATCTTGAAATCATTAGTCTGCTGCTAGACTTGGGCGTGGACGAAAACCCGATATCGATATGGCTTCTGAGCCGTTATGACTACCTCAAAAGCAAGGCCTCCTCCACAGCAGACCGGAGTAAAGTGGAGATTGAGGTGGCCAGGAGACGCATCGCGAACGTCGATAGGCCCAGTCCCCAGACGATTGCAAACCACTTGAAGTCCAACACGCGGCAATCGATTGAGAGCAGGTCTCATTCATTCGACTCACCCGACATCGTGGACTTGTGGGAGAAGATCGTTTCCTTCTTGAACAGCATGCTCTCCTCTCAGGGCATCATCGGAGAACTTGTTGACTTCTGGCAGACAGTTCAAGGCTTCCTCGATGGGAGGACGCAGAAGTCTTTGCCGACCGGATACAACGGCGAGTCACAGAAGCACCATGAGGTCAGCGCACAGGGGGCGGCAGACCTACAGAAAGGCATCCTGGAACTTGTGGACATGATCCGGGAGCATATCTTCCTTTTCTTCTCTGGCCCGCCACCCGAGGACCTATCAATGCTCGTTTCCCCAATGCTATCAGAGCCTAGCACGCCATTCTCGGCAGCTCTCAAGGGAGCGTTGACACCCAACACACTACGAGACCCTCGTCATCATATTGATCCAAGCACTATACCACCTCCTTCGCCGAACCGAGGTGAAGCCTGGGAGAAGTTTGCGTTCTGGCCGCCGTGGTCTAATTCGGTCAGTGGAGTGCATTATCTATCCAAGGCGCTCGCTGTGGTAGGCTCAGGGGCTTGTGATATGGCAAGCCTGGAACCGGTTGCACGGGGTGATGGAGCGGTGCTCGAGCGACTGAGGGCGCTGGTCGGATCCGCAAGGGAGCGATGTGCTACTGCTGTTTGCAGCGCATGGAACAAGGACTCGGAGCTTATCAAATACGTCGAGGACTGGAGTAGATCTGCCGAGAGAAAGGAAATGACCAAGATGCCTGCGAGCTTCAAAGCGTTTGAAAGCGCTCTCTTGACGGGAATGCAGCAGATCTTGTACTTCTCGGAAGCCATGTCCAAGCCTGGTGCTGAGGACATTGTGCAGCCACCTCCTACGAAGTTGCTGCAGACGGTGCGCAACCAGTATGTCAGCACGCTTTACAAGGCGCTGAGTGGCATGGTGGAGAATGCAGAACGCTCTATTAGGAGGACAGACGATGACTGGACAACTGAGGAAGGATTCGTCGTCGTTAATGGGAGCACCTCGCACATGCCCAACATCAGCGGCGCGACGATCAACGCCAATGATCGAGTAAGTCAGACATGGGTTTTGTTCCTGATGGGATCTGTATACTAACCTCGTGCGTAGAACGTCCGCATGCTATTGACTCTGAGCAACTTCCAGTCCCTGCGAGCCGAAGTCGTGCCGAGCCTGAACACACAATTCGAAAACGCCTTCTCCGTCAAGCTCACAGACGAGACGGTCAAGATCCGGGACGTCCTCGGCCAGATCGACGCGCGCCTGTTCCAGACGTACACGCGGCCCTACATCGACTCCCTCCGGACCGTCATCCGCACGGGCATCACGGCGCCGGACTGGGCGCCCGCCTCGGCGACCGACCGCCCCCGCGAGGTGAAGCCCTACGTGTACGAGGCGCTCCTCAGCCTGGTGCTGGTGCACACGCAGGTGTCGACGACGGCCAACTCGCTCACCAGCCAGGTGCTGTCGTACCTGCTGGAGCAGGCGTCGCGCGAGCTCCTGGACGCCTTCAAGGCCCGCCCCCGCTACAACCTCTCCGCCCTGATGCAGGCCACCCTGGACGTCGAGTTCGTCGCCCAGACGCTCACGCAGTACATGACGGAGAAGGCGACCGAGCTCCAGTCTACCATCTACCAGGAGCTGGACTCGCGCACCGACAACGACGCGCGCGCCAAGCTGCAGAGCGAGCTGCCCGAGATGAGGAGCGTGCTCAAGAGGCTGCGGGAGGCGAGCAAGAACGAGTTCTCTTGTTTCAAGAAGCCGCGTACTAAGAGGGAGGTGGCTGCTGGTGGTGGTGGTGGTGGGGGTAGAGGGGATACGACTAGTACTATCTCGACTTCCGGGTCCATGTAGTAGTAGGATGGAAGATTTGGGATCGTGGGGTGGGGGTGGCAGAGTATAGCCATCCGTATGAAACGCGTTACATTGAGCAAAGCATAAGCGCAGCGCATGGGATAACTCAGGTACTTAAATTAATCAGCCCCCCCCCCTTTTTTTGGGGGGGGGGGGGTTTCTTTTTGGAATGATTTGCATTGTAGAGTTAGAAGGACACTATACAGTCTACAAATTTCTGTTCACCACCCCAGCCCCTCCTCCCCACTCCCAACCTTATCGCCGTGTACGCCTCACTCCTTCCCTCCGCCATCCGCCACCTGTATATGTGTGTGTATTCTACCAATATCCGGCACAGAAACACCTGGGAGAAAATGCCAATGATAGCAGTATGAGAATGCCGAATTATGCCGAACGATGATGGTTGATGATGATGATGATAATGCACGCATTGCCTGCCTCCTCCCTATAGTAGTGGTGGTAGTAGTAGTAGTAGTAGTAGTAGTTCACCCGAACAATGGCCCCGTCCCTCCATCCATCCATTCAACCATCCAAGCAAGAAACTCCTCGGAGCTAACAGCCCGGTAGCTTTCTTTCATTCTAAAAGCATAAGTCATGGGGGTTGGTGGGTAGCAGTGTGGTAGCGGTAATGGTAGGAGGAGGAGGAGGAGGAGTAGTAGTAGTAGTAGTGGCCATAGACCATAAGCGTGTCTGGTGGGAGTTTTTGAGTAATCGTCTTTGTGTTTAAATTTCTAATGCCGCGGTCAAGTATAATTTCCCTAGTCATTTTTTCCCTCTCTCCCTCCCAATATTTCCCACTGTTTTTGATTTCTTTTCTCTTTTCTTTACAGCTTCTGGATGATGGCAGCGGCGTACTCGTGCGTCTTGGCCTTTCCACCAAGGTCACCAGTCAGGGCCTTGCCCTCGGCGAGGGTGGCGAAGGCAGCCTTCTCGATACGGTCGGCGTACTCGTGGAGGCCCATGTGGCGCAGCATCATCATGGAGGACAGCAGCAGGGCGGTGGGGTTGGCAAGGCCCTTTCCGGCGATATCCGGGGCGGAGCCGTGGACGGCCTCGAAGATGGAGCACTCGTCGCCGATGTTGCCGGAGGGGGTCAGGCCGAGGCCGCCGATGAGGCCGGCGCACATGTCGGAGAGGATGTCACCGTACAGGTTGGGCATGACGAGGACCTTGTCGTTGTAGGGGAGGGGGTCGGTGGTCATCTTGAGGCAGGTGTTGTCGAGCAGCTCCGAGTCCAGCTCGATGCCGGGGAACTCCTTGGCGACGTCGTAGGCGGTGTTGAGGAACAGGCCGTCCGACAGCTTCATGATGGTGGCCTTGTGCACGACGCGGACCTTCTTGCGGCCGATCTCCTGGGCCTGCTGGAAGGCGAAGCGGAGGACGCGCTCCGAGGCCTCGCGGGTGATGAGCTTGATGCTCTGCACGACGCCGTCGACGACGGTGTGCTCGATGCCGCTGTACTCGCCCTCGGTGTTCTCGCGGATCAGGACGGTGTCGACGTTGTCGTAGGGGGTCTTGTAGCCGGCGACGGAGCGGCAGGGGCGCAGGTTCGCGAAGAGGTTGAAGGTGCGGCGGAGGGTCAGGTTGAGGGAGACGTGGCCCTTGCCGACGGGGGTGGCGAGGGGGCCCTTGAGGGCGACCTTGTTGCGCTCGATGCTCTCGATGGCGCTGTCGGGGATGGCCGTCCGGCCGTCCTTGAGGATGGGGGTGACGTCGACGGGCTCCCATGTGACGGGGGCCTTGGCGGCGGCGAAGATGTCCTTGACGGCCTGGGAGATCTCGGGGCCGATACCGTCACCCTCGATCAGGGAGACGGGGTAGTTGCCGTTCGCATCCTTCTTGCCCTGGTACTTGGCCACCCTCTCGGCGTTGGAGAGCCATCTCCTCTGGCTCTGTGTCTGGCTGAGTGCGAAGGAGGCGCGGGGAGCAGCGCGGACGAATTCGCGCCGCGCGGGGGCGGCGATTGATCGAATGGCCAGCATCTTCGTTGTGATATGTAGTAGCTGGGTAAGAGGGATAGATTTGTCAATGCTCGAGGAGGTGACTAGGTCCCGAAGAATCACAGAACGGCAACAAATGAAAAGGTGCTTAGGGTGAGTGGAGTTTGGGGGGGGGGTGTGGTTTTTTGGGTGGTGGTGGTTGGGGTGAAGAAGAGAATTGGGATTGAATTGAAGGTTTACGGAAAGGTCGACGCCGATAAACTTGGAGCTTTAGCAGGCTTAGGTGCTGTGCATGCCATGGTTCTCCCCAATGCCAGGCCACTAAAAAGATTCCACGGGCAGGGGTGCTGCGCTATTTAGATTTTATCCCCGACTGAACCGAACAATGCCGCCTCGGATCGGCCACCATATTCCCATGTCGCCGAGCAGGTCCCGATAAAGATAAAAGATCCAGATAAAAGATAAAGAGAAAAAAAAATATAGCCCCGGCTAAAGACTTGGCCATCAAGGTTCCACTTTGTATTGTACTGTGTGTGTAGTGGTGCGTCCTGTCAAACAATTCTGCTTGGTGACATCTTTGCTGTGAGGCTCTCATCACCACAATAACAAAACCTCCACACCAACCAAGCCAACCACACCAGCCAGCCAGCCAACCTACATCACAATGGGTTCCAAACGCCCCCACGATGAGGTCGACGCCGAAGCACCAGCATCAGCATCAGCATCAGCATCAGCCCCCGACACAAAGAAGCCCCGCAAGGGATTCCGCGTCGGCCCCGAAAACCTACCAGACGGCGCATGGAGGAGGAAGAACACCAAGATCAAGCAGGATCTGATCCACAAGGCCAAGATCAAGAAGGAGTACGCCAAGGTCAAGGCCGAGGTAGCAAAACAGAACGAGAAGAAGCAACAACCCACTACCAAGCCGGAAGACGAGGAGAACAAGACAGACAACGGCGATGACGCAGCAGCAACAGCAGCAGCAGCATCAGCAGGAGGAGGCCAGCCGCAAGCCCACCCCGATCGCAAAAAGCCCGTCGTCGACGTCGCCGAGGACAGGGCACACATGAACCCGGAACGACAAGCCCTCCTAAACGGGGAGAAGGCCCCCCGGAGACCGAAGACGGCGGCACCTGCAGTCGAAGCGGAACAGCAGCAACAAGCAGAACAAAGCGCCGTCGCCGCCGCCGCCCCCAAGGGCATGGACATGAACGACATCAAGGACCCAGACGCAAGGGAGAAGAATCCCCAGCGCGAGAAGCGCACCAACCGCCGCCCCGACTACTACGACAAGGCCCTCAAGGAGGGCTCCAAGAAGAAGGCCGAGGCGGAGGCCCGGGCCGCCGAGTTCAAGCGGCGCGAGGAGGAGCGGGGGCGCAGGGTGGCCGACCGCGAGAGGATGCGCAAGGCGATGCTCAAGGCCAAGGGGTTCACGACGCACGGGCGGAACGCCGGAAAGCAGAAGCTTGGTCGGGAGAGCTTTGTGCTGCTGGATAAGGTCAAGAGGATGGTTGGGAAGAATTAGAAAGGGGGGGGGGAAGGGAGAGGGGACTCAAGTATAGGCATAAGCGTGGGTGTAGGATATGTACATATCAGCTTCTACAGAAACAACATAGCGATACCCAGGGGCTAAAAGATTATGATTTGTGCCGTCGTATCCACGGCTGTCAAAAGTTTCGTCTCACCTGTTGTTCGAATTTCGATACTGCTGCAGGAGTGGATGGGCACCCACATGTGCATGGCGAAGCCATCCATATCGACATCCCCCGAATATGGTAGCTATAGAAGTGGTTGTCACATTGCCCCCAATGCATTCGGCCGATTCACTGCATGCATAGTATTTTACAGCCGGTAAGATCTCAATTATTTTCTGTCCTCAATGCGTACCTAAGGTAATTTTTTTTTTGCCGCTTCCATAGTCAGTCACAGGTAATCTTTTCGCCCCCCAAACAACACCCACGCGCCGTCAGATGCAAACAGAAATTGGTATCTTGAAGCCATTCAAACCCATCACCATTATCAATGCTCTGTTTTCATCACTACCAATTATGCCCAACCCTTGATAATACGTCATCTTGAGTCCTACAACTTATCCGGAAACTTGTCCGTGATAGGCGTAGACGGCCCCTTAGAATGAGACATGGAGTAGGGTGCCTATCAGAATAAGACATGTTAGCAAGATCAGATCAACACAACGTGCCACCTGTGCCCATATACAATTGAAAAAAAAAAAAAAAAACACTTACCAGAACCTGCTTCGCGTTACAAACCCGCCAGGCCAACCTCCTCACATTACCATCAGCAGGGACCACCGCCGGGGCGAACTCGATGCCGAACATGTTGCGGATGGCATACACCACCCGCTTGGCATACTTGCTGTCCCTCTCGACGTGGCTCCCGAACCGCTCGTCGATCGTGTTGGGCGCGATGTCCGGGTCGCGGTCCAGACAGTTGCGCACGATGGGGAGCAGCGCCTCCGCCACTTCGTGTTCGTACAGGCCCTTGGCGTGGGACTCGACCACCTCGTCGTCCTCGTCGTCGAAGCGGCCGATGCTGACCTCAAAGGGTTCGCTGATGGAGACCACCTGGTGGGATCCGTCGTGGTGGTATCGGAACTCGAAGACACCTTGCGTCCACCAGAGCCTGTCGCCCTCGAAGATCATCTCCCCACAGACGAGGTTGGAGTTGGGCAAGGGCTCGTCTGATTGAACAACGCCATCGCCGTTGGATTCACCGTAGAAACCTGGAGACGTGGGGACCCAGCGGCCAAGAGAAGAAACCTCCGTAACATCTCGAGAACGGTTGTCCGTAACCATGTATAAACCAACCCAGTCCTTCTTGCTATGTTTAGCAGGCGCGGTCCACTTGACACGGATAGGTGCGCCATACTCCAAGACATGGGTCTTGACGTCCTTGTTGACACGAGCCGTCAAACTCTCCTTGCCGGTCGCTCTCTCACTAAGAGGAGAAGTGGCGGACGTGCCAGCAATGCTCAGAGAGTAATCCTTTGGATTAATGCCAGCCAAGTCCGGAGAAATTCGTGTGATCGTAAGCCGAGCCGGATACATGTTGAAAAGGGCAGTGGTGTCGCGAACAATACTCGACACACCACTCGCAAGCATTGGTCCAGCCGATTCAATCACTTCGTCAACGAAATGCCTCGTCTCATCCAAGACCTTGTCAACACTAGAAGACCACTCCTTGACAGGGGGCGGAAGGGACTTCTTGATGAACTTGGTAATGCCAGCCTCTTCCCGGATATTGCGAGAGCCGTACACTTTCTGCATGTGCGGTCTCTCAACGTATTCGATGAATCCCATAGTAAGGATCTGGCTGAGAAGAGCAAAAAGCGCGACGGACCTGCTCCAAGTGATCAGGGCGGCGCCCCAAAGACCAGCCAATCCTATTATACGCTCTGGATTGTTCAAGAACCGGTAGATGGACTTGTAAGTCAGCTTTGCCTTGCGATCGAAGAAGAAGTCCCCGTAAAACCATCCATACTCCCCCAGGGAATCGTAGACGCTGACAAAGGTCCAAATCTGCAGTGCAATCAGGCTAATCCCTATGACATGTCTCAGAAGGTCCCAGCCATGTGTCCAGTCCTCCGGAACAACATACATCTTCCAGCAGACGGCGCAGAAAGAAGCCACGGAGAGCGTCATACTGAAGTGGTACAGGCCCTTCCATTGACGCCAAGCCTCGCCGGGACTCTCTCCGAACTTGACAAAATGCCTGGTGATCATCTTGTTCTTTGACTGTAGGTCCAGGAGTATACCGATGCCCACACAGTACCACAGACGCCAGATCAAAGCATGTATGAAGAACAGTACCTGGTAAGTGGCCGTTGATGGAGTGACCACAGCCAAAACAGCCACGTACACCGAGGCCAGGATAACAGAATAGTCGGTAGACCGGAACAGGTCGATGTTCCTGAAGCCGAGGAGCTCATGCACCGGTGCGAGCGCTTCCCTGGATGCATCATCGGCATCCTCCGATGGTGCCTCCGTCTCGGGGTCGGACTTTGGCCTCGGAGCCGGAGGATTGTACGTCTTCTCGATATGCGGGTTTTCGACTACGACCAAAAAGGCAAGCTGTGCCAGGTGAGCGGCTATCGAGATGAACAAGACCTCGTAGCTGGCAGCCATCGCGGAGATGCCATAGTAGCCAGCGTAGCCGATGCTGTACATTGGGTGGGGTGCAATCTCAAAGACACCGTCGAAGGTAAGTTCGGTGTCGATGAGGAAGAAAAAATCACCCCAGTACCAGGCGTAATCCTTAACGACGCGGTGGGCATCGAGCTTGACCCAGACGTTGAACAGGAACAGCGCCACGCCTACAGCCCAGCGGCACAAGAATACCAATGGCGTTTCACCTTCCGGAACGTGGGCACAAACCACGGCGAAGAGGCAGTAAGACACGAAGTCACACATCAAGATTAGGTCGACGAGCCTGCGGAAGACAAGCCACGTGTTGTACTCGAGGGGAGCCTCCTCAAACTTGTAATCCTCCGGAACCTTCGCCTCAAGCTCCTTCTTGAGGAGCTCGTGCAGCCATGGTCGGGGTTGGTTCCCGGTGGAGGGGTTCACGAAGAGCTTCCAGCGCTTGGCCCATGTCACCATCATCTTGTAGTTGGACTGTCCATTTAAAAGAACACCGATTCCGACATTGTACGATGCCCTCCAGAAAAGGAAGACGGCAGCCATGACCGGCTTCTTGAGGTCGGCCGGGAGCAAGTAGGCTAGCATGATATGCAGAGCAAGAATCACGAAGACAATGGCATCGGAGAGGTTCTTGGGCTCTCGAGGGTCGAAGAGCTGAGAGACCATGTCATGGGTGGTGGGAACGATGAAGACTGTAGTTTTGGTTGGCTGGTTAGCCGAGTTGGCCTGGGGTGGAAGGCGAGAGGGGCCGGAGAGAGGTTGTTCTACCTGTGCCATCTGGTGTTCGGCCATAAGTCTTGTTGGACTTTTCAGGCTCGCAACTATCACTGTTGTGCTCAATTGTCTGCTCGGAATGGTAATCCGAAGCAGGCTGGAGAGCAGGCTCCGAAGAGACGCCAGTCCGTTGGCGCAAGTTGCCGTCACCGGCGGGCAGCTCCGTAGCAGAGCTCATCCCTGAGGTTGAAAATCAAGGGATGGCGAATGAGTCGAGATGAGGAAATACAAAGAGGAAAAGAAATGGAGATTCCTCATGGGGAAACATGTGGAATTGGTATGGTTCAAAACGATCGTGTCTTTGGTAGAGCAAGGCTAGGTTGGGAGGGGCATAAAGTGGTGGGATAGCTACTAAGTTTATAGGGGAGACAAGACCGGTCCCGAAGTCATCGCCCCGTCACTCCGTCTTCCCAGCGGTTGGGAGCGGCTAACCAAGTGAACCCAATGCCTCGGTGCCTTTGCAGTCTCTCCTTGCTACTCGTGCGGGTTGCTACTCGTGCTACGCTTGCTACCTATAAGAACCGTAGCAGACAAGAAGAAAAAGGGTGTCGTCACAGCAAGCAGATAACACTAAGAAAGTAAAGTACAGCTGCATACAAGGTTTATCCATCTCTTTACCGTTGCATCCTATTGGAACTCTCAACAAGCAATTGGAAACTAGACATCGAACTAGCAATCTTCTCCATGTTTTAATGTCAAATGACCCCCTCATTCTCCCCCTCTTGTTCCCTTTTGCCAACGTGGCGGGTTAAGGGGTTTGGTTGAGATGATTTCTTCAACGCACGTGATACAGGACCAAACTTGGAATAACAAGGAGGTTGAAGATGCAAGACAAAAAGAGCCGAGACACCGACAAGCCACTCGCAGTATACCATGGTGCATGCACAATACCTAGGTACCTACAGCAATACCACCTACACTTGGGTAGGTACTGTATGATCTGTATGATCATAGTGTAAGCCGGTGCAGACTCGCGGGCTCTCGTACTGTATTGTATTGTATGTATGTACACTAGATCTCAGTCAGATCTTAGTGTCACATGCAAATCAGACTCTCCGGCAACTTTCTTGTTGGGATATGACGATAAGTGTAGAACGGCAGAACGGACCCGTACACTACGGATCCGATGAGCCAGGACTGCCTGCCACTCGGATGGGCTACACTATATTCAACAAACCCCACCCACAGGCAGGGTTTGGACAAGTCACAAGGCAGCACGAAACAACTGCCCAGGATGGCAGGATAGGATCTGGAAATACAGGGGTTGGGAAGACGGACCTATCAATCCCGAATCGGTGGGACTTGGCCGGGGCCCGCGGTGCCATGAGCCGGCACAACGGGACAAATGGAGAAAAAGCCCACGTATTCTCCCAGTCAGTGCATGCATGCGCTTTACCAACACAACGGGTTTGCAAACAAGACAGCGAGGGGTGGTGGTAGGACAGATGGGTACGCAGTAAACGACATACCTAAGATGATGAGGCTGCATGCTACCTATGTGTTTCTCTGTTTTTTTTTGTTTTTTGTTTTTTGTTTTTATACGAGGATGAGCCGGGGAAGGGAACAAGATAATTATGAAAATCAAGTATGAAATTATGAACCTTAACTTCTCAGCGCGTGGCTATGTTCCCTCATCAAAGAGCAGCACACCGCTTGCCGCATATGTCCAGGATTGCCTGTTCAACCTCCGAGAGGACCGGACCTGTGTGTGTATGGGATGAGGTAGGCATGCGGATACAGCTCAGCGGCTAGCTCGTGGCTCGATAATAACAGTCCAGTGGATATAGGTACCGGTATACCGGTCGGTTGACGCATGCAGTTCGTCCCATCCATATATTCATTTTTTTATACCAGGTACTCAAGTATATAAGCCGGGGCAGGCTTGCTTACTACACAGTACCATGCAGTAGTACTACGTCGATATATCGGAAATCGAAATGTCGAGATGTAATAGGCTCTTCAGATTCCTCACCGGTGCCTGCAGGATCTCACAATAGGTCTAGTAGAGGACTAGATGTGGCATGTAAATCCGGTTCATCTGCATGAACACACTGCATGACAAGAGATAGCGGGGAGTTGTGCCACCGAGCCAGAAGGTTTTAGGTGGGAGGAAGAAGAAAAAACTCAAAAAAAAACCAGAAAGGATGCGGAAAAAAAGAACTACCAGTTTGACGATCGTGATATCAGGACTTGGTATTATTACTATTATTACCATTATTACCTATCGTTAATTCATTTGCTACCAAATCTGGCCGAATCTGTTTCTATGCCTTCTCCTAACCCGAACCCGAGCTGGCCTGCTTGTTACTCTATCCCGTACCGCTGGAGTATAAACCAGACACCAACAACGTTGACGATGATTGTTCACAGTCGGATGGTGTAGCACCATACCTATCAAAATCCGTTGCAAACCCGTTTTTGGTAATCAGCAACCATTGAACCCTGTTATTTCAAGTCTCACAGCGGGAAGTCCCTTGGGGATTTAGGTACCGCTGGGGACGGGGAACGGTCCGCTGCGGGAACCCTTTTTTTTGAAACCCTGCCTTGCCCTCCAAAGCCAAAGGCGTTGTTACTGCGCCTACGGAGTACTGTTACCTACTACCAAGTAGGTTACCTACCTGCTGTGTATCCGTACCTAGGTAGTCGATCAAGTCAGTCTTATGTCCCAAAGCTCAAAGATCCCAAAAACCCACTCACCCACACCCTCACCAAAAACCCTTGGTGTCACCGTCACTGTTGTACAGCATGGACTTTTTCTGATTTTTCTGATTTTTTTATTTTTTTTTACTTTTCAACTCGTGTATTGCTGCCCAATAACTCGAATCAACTTTTTTGCCAGCTGCCCAGCCAATTAGCCAATTGACCAGATCAACCGTTACCGCACGCACGCACATACAAACCACCCCCCCCCCTTCCCTTCTCCCGCCCGTCCACAGCATTGACACATAGTAGCAAGGCCGGCTTTCCGTTGCTTACTCACCTGGGGCCAGCCAGACAGTCTTTTCCTCCTTCCGAGGTTCTCTCCCCCGATTCCTCACCAGACCAACTACTATCTGCAATTTTGCCGCCTGCTATATGCCATAGCCATATGCGTCTCGTCCACCTTCGTTGTTGTCAGTGACTCAGTCTGTCTGTTCTTGACTAAAGAGACGCCCTTGGTCACGCCGATCACCTACCTCTCGCTACCAACTTCCCGTGACAGCGTCCTTCCTTCCGTCCTTCCTTCCTCGCCTCCTCCTTGCCTACCTAGGTCTAGGCACCTTACCTGTACCTTGCCTACCTCACATCTTCGGGTCCCTGCCCAGCCTTGCCCAACCCAACCTAGGCCTGCCTTCACCACACCTCACCCTCACCTCACCTCACCTCACCTCATCTCACCTCACCTCACTTCACCTTCGCCTCATCCAGCCCGGCCTCATCTCGTCTTCACCCCTCACATCCTTCGCCTCAGACATGAAGGGCAACACAGTCTGCGACACATGGGCGAGGATACCAGGCCTCTCGTCATACTGGTGCCTCCAGCTGCAATGGCGCATAGACGAGGACGTCGTCGCCGCCCTCACGGAGCCGCGGTATCCCGTGCCCGACGAGGACCTTGACACCATCATCCTCACCCAGACCATCTACCTCCTCCAGCTCTTCCTCCACCTCCACGAGTTCGACCCCTGCCTCAAGGAAGGCGACCCGGACGACGACCTCCTCCGCCTGTTCCAGGACATCCTAGGGCGCGAGTTCAACACCGTCTACGGCGCCCCACCGGCACGAATATACCACGGCCCTTGTCCCGACGGCGAGGCCCTCGAGCGCGTGGTGAGGGGTCTCATGCTGGCCGAGAAGGAAGGCAGCGAGCAGCAACAGCGCGAAGGCTCCCGCTCGCCCCAACTGGTCACCACCGCCGCCGCCGCCGCCGCCGCCGCCGCGGTCGAGAGCTCCCCGGCTTCCTCGTCCTCCTCCCCCGACCCCACCAAGTCCGGGCTGCAGCACCTGGTGGTGCAGCTCCTGGCGGAGCTCAACCGGCCGCTGTACAAGCAGAAGTCGCGCTACGAAGAGGTCCACGGGCCGCGGACCGACGACACGTGGGCGTCGCGGCTGGCCACCCGCGTCGTGCAGTGGCGCTACCACATGCGCAACCCCGTCATCCAGCCCGCGCTGCGGGAGCAGGTCATCCGCGTGGTCGAGGACGTCCACGCCCTGGACGAGGAGGGGCTGGAGGTGTACCGCGCGCTGAGGACCGTGGCCCCCGGGTTCATCCACGTCGCGACGCCGCTGCAGCCGGACCTGCAGCCTCCTCAGCCGGCGATGTCGGCGTCAGCACCGTCGTCATCACATCATCATCAACAACCACCGCAGGCACAACCCCGGATGGTAAATCATGAGGCCACGCATCATCACCAGAGGTCCGTGAGCGGGGGTATGAAGATGCAGCATATCCTCGCCTCACCCGTAACGCAGACGCCAGATCGAACTCCGACCGTGTCGTCAAATACGCCGCGGACACCGTTTTTTCAGCAGCAGCCGGGTGGAGGCGGAGCAGGAGGTGGGGCAAGGGAGGGAGGAGGAGGAGGAGGAGGAGGAGGGATAGGAAGTAGTGCGGCGGCGGCGGCGGCAGTAGCGTATGGGGGGGACGGCGGTAATAAGAGGGTTTCAGCACAGAACGTGGCATACCCACCAGCGAAGCGACCAAGGTCGGCACACCGATACGAGGCCGAGAGATACGAGGGCGAATACCGCCGGCCAAAGAGAGAGCGGCCACCACAGCTGCTACCCCCACCACCCCCACCGGTGGCGGCAGGGAACCCAGCAGCAGCCGCAGCAGCAGCAGCAGCAGCAGCAGGCGAGATGCCGATACGAGCAGCACCGGGCGACGGCACAAATTTCGGGCCGGAGGAGGATACGGATCTCCTCCGGCGCATACTGGACGGTGTGAATGGCCTGCACCAGAGGATGCACGGGATGCACCGGGACCTGGGGCGGAGGTTCAACGCGCTTGAGAACCGGCTGCAGCGGCTTGAGGAATGGATCACAGACCCTGTTTAGCGGACGGTGGTTGGGAGGGCATTCATTTAACTGTGCGCAGTGAGTGGGTATCAAATCATCTTCACGCACGCTTACACGAGGCCCGCCCGTGTCGAGAGATGAATGGGAGTCCCAGGTTCACAGCACTGGCTCACGGAGGAGAGTTTTTCCTCACTTGGAATTGGAGCAGAGGAAGATGGGGTAAATCGGCATGGGATCCCAGCTCTGTTTATCTTTGAGGCAGACTGGGGGGAAGGCGTTGGGTTTTCTGGTGTTGATAGACAGACCATTGAGCTCTCAGGCGAGAGATGAACTTCAGACAGCTTGAAATAAAGGAGATATGGTAACCAAAAAGAGGATACGAATAGCCAGCCTGACTGCCATACATGACACCACATGCAAATACTAGTTTGGTATATAAACCTTGAAGATCAAGGGCATCAATTGTGATGGTCCGGGATGGCGGGAGAAGCTCTCCAAAAACCAAAGGGAATGTCTGCGATGCGGTGAAACAGGATATAAAAAAGAAACTAAAAAGAATGCCATTCCCCCCCCCCCCCCTCAAGCGTTGTCCGGGCTCGTTCTTATATGGGACTGGCTCCTCGACCCTTTGTTCGCGCCGTTAAAAACGCCGTTGGAATTTGGCCCGACGCGAGACTAAACTTAGGAGTTTCGGCCCATGGGCAAAAAGAGTAGCGTTATTGGCCGGAAGCCTAGGACGAGACATGACGTTCAATATGCAGGGAGGAAGGATATGGACTTTCTTGTTCCCTGTTCTCCTGTTCCCCCATGCTCTTCAGGGTCTCTCACCTTTCCCAGATTCAGACCCACTGATATCTGGCGTCTATCAGATTGACTTTGGGACCTGTTCTTCCTATGCAGGCACCTCAACTTCCTGACCTCTACCTTGGCCCTTGCTTGAGGAAGAAGTCTTGATAATACAGCAGAAATGATTGAAACCTGCACGAAGCGACCCCGGGCTTCATCATGGCTCGGGTTTATCTGGACCTTTATCAGTTCCTTCTACTACGAACAAGACGATGGAAAGGAGCCGGGATCGGGGAATAATCGTCCGGCTCCGACCTCGAACAAGTGTCTGAGCGCGCGTTTGCATTCCTTGATCTCTTCCAGCCAATGTTGCGATCCCTTACCGCTAACTACTGTACATACTAAGACAAAGCCAGTTACTCCTCGACCTTTCCTCATCTACCGCATGCACGCCGTTCATACTAGCGCGACATATCGCAAACAACCACGCCAGAAATATAGAAGCAGATGACCCCCGTGTGCCTCATGTTGTTTGTTGGCGGAGGGATAGAGGGGTGGTGATATAGGACAAGGAGTGGCAAGAATCTCACTTCTCACCCTCACACACACACACACATCTGACTTCCCCGACGTGGCACTCGCTTTTGATTGGGGATGTCCATAATATATCACTCTTATATCTCCTGTGAGTTGTAGTGTACAATATATCCACCATGTCTAAATCATGTCAATGGGGGCCATCATTGTCTGGTCCAAGTGGAACTTCAACGGCCTGATCTTCTCTGCCTTTTTCCCCTTTCGGAAATATTAACCGCAGACACGGTTACGCATGAACGAGATCCACTCAAAGATTCCAGGAAAACCAATGGATTCTACATTTCCTTCCTATTTCTCCTTTGACGCCGTATTCCATGTGAATCCAATAAGAGAGTGTACACTATGCTGGGGAAAGGGGGGGGGGGTTCTATAGGTGAGCCATCGTAATGAAGCCATATCAGGGAGGTCGTCGCCGGATATCCTTTTCTGTAGGTAGCCTCTATGTTCTTCCAGTCGATCTCGAATAGCGATACTACAATCACAGTAGCAGGTCGTGCTGTACCTCCTCATCAATCCATATTCTCATTACCGCAACGATAGGGGGGAAAAGGGAAGCCAACAGCTTCGACCTTCTTCACGAAACGCCCCTAAACTCTGCCCAGGTGGTTCACATAATACCATTCTACAACACACCAACAACACCCTCCACCCACCCACCATACCACTGACTCTGAGATACCATCCTCCAAAAGGAAGGGGGGGGCGGGCGGGGGCCCAACCACAATCATGTCCTCCTTCTTCAAACGAGCCTCCAAAACCTTCACGCCCAACGACGATGCCACCCCCAACCCAAACTCAGCCCCAGCCCCAGCCCCAGCCGCCAACCAGAACCCCAACACCACCAGGCCCGGGCAAGACCCAGCCGACCCCGACCCCCAGCGCCCAGGCACCTCAGGCACCGAGATGCTCCTGGCCGCCAACAACCGGCGGCGCGCCAGCGTGCGGTACAGGGACGCGGCGCGCAAGGAGCGCGCGTACAAGACCAAGAAGCGGGCGGCCGCGGCGCGGACCGACTGTGCCGAGGCGAAGGGCCATTTCCGGGAGGGGCTTGCCCACCACCTGGAGGCCTTCCGGGCCGGCGCCAGGGCGGTCCGCGGGGTGGGGTACCTGGTGCGGGACCGGAACGCGAGGAGGAAGGAGCTTGCGGGGGAGAGGAGGAGGACTAAGGCGGCGGAGAAGCAGAGGAGGTTGGAGGAGAGGTTGAGGAGGGAGTTGGCTGCTAAGGAGGGGAAGGAGAAGGGGAAGGGGGAGGGGGAGGGGGAGGGGGATGGTCTTGGTGGGGGTGATGCGGATAGGGATGGGGATGGGAATAGGAAGAAGAAGGCGAAGGGAAGGAGGAGGGAGGAGGACGACGACGACGACGACGACGACGACGACGACGACGATGAGGACGAGGACGGGGTTGAGTAAGTAGAGGCAAGTTTTGTGAAGAGATGGTGTTTCCGTGAGATCTATGCGCCGGGTGTGTTGGAATGGTCTTGAAAACTGCGTGGGACCTTATGAGATTGATATCTCCTCCGCCCCCATGTGGCACGGCATTTCCTATGTTATGTATACCTCGTCCGTATTAGAGACGAACACCTTCCACTCCTTCACTAATCTCCTGTTTTGGCTTTCGTTTCTTTGGTGGACGCAGTAATTATAGCGGCTAGCATGTTCACCTTCACATGGGTTGATGCCTTATAATCCGGGATAGTACTGGTATCAAAGTCGTATAGGCTATAATTCTGCCCCCGGCGTCATTACGATGGCCTTCATGCCTATGTCGATGTTATAAGATCGACGGTAATTATTTGTCGCTCAAGAAGTGTAGAGTCGAGAGATTGGACTGTCACATGACCTGTATAGTAGCAAAAGGATTATGATGCTAAAATAAATCCGAGTAGTAGACATGTATGCTGGCTGCAATCGAACCATATAACATCAGCATTTTATCCAAATGGCACCCATACAGCTTCAGCTTACCATATACCGACCGAAACGACGCACCAAAAGCAACCCCCATGTTTCAAAGCCTCCCAGAGCCGGTTCGTCCTGTTCCAAATAGCTGGCTGTTCCCTGATTCCCCCCACCCACCTACATCCAAGTCATCACGGATTCCAAGTCTCACATTGAAGAACTGCATCCAAGCATCCCACAAAAGGCTAACACTGCGTGTGGCGGGTCTGAAGAAGAATCTCATCATTCATAACCGCAGACGAATAATGACTAGGTAATGCCCAAATCCCCCCGATCATAAGCCTGACCTTTTATCCACATACGTCAAATCGCCCCCCCCCTCCTCCTCTCTTCCAAGCAAGCAAAAATAGGATTATACCATCTAAGTGGCCTTCTTGGCAAACTCCACCTTCAGAATAAGATGCTTGAAACCATAACCATCCATCTTTCCACAAGCCCTCTCGGCGTCGGACCTGTCCGCAAAGCTGATGAAGGCGAAGCCCTTGGCGCGGCCTGTGTCCCTGTCCTTGGCCAGGAAGACACGGGTGACACGGCCGAACCGCTCGAACATGTCGCGGAGCTCCTGCTCCTCTGCCATCTCGGAAACCTATACGTAGCAAGAAAAGGACAGTCAGCACGGATCCAACACGACCAACAGATAGCCCCAAAAAGGGCGTCCAACAAGACAATAACAAAGACCCTGGAGTGTAGAGTGTGATAACATACGTTCGTAACCCGCAAGGTAGCCAGGTCGTCCCGGTCACTGTACTTGCCACCCATCCTCTCGCCCTCACCACCACCAGCGCCCTTCCGCAGCGCGGGCGGCACGTAGGAGCCCTTCTTGCCCGCCCCGGCAGCGCCCGTAGCAGCCACGGCAGCAGCCGAGGCGTCGTCGCCCATGCCGGCCGCGACGTCGGCGGTGCCGGCCTCGCCGACGGGGGCCATGGTCTCCTTGTACGGACACCTGGCGGTGAAATGCTCGCCGTTGCAGATACGGCACTTGACCTTCTTGTCCTTGAGCTTGTCCTTCATGCTCTGGGCGTTGGGGTCCTTGCTCTCGTCCTTGGCCTCCTGCTTCCAGTTGGCCGAGGGGCGGAAGATGATGTTCTCGCCGACCGAGGTCGTGTCCGACACGGGGCCCAGCGGGTCGTTGGCCGATAGGCCGAACTTGGACCACTTCTTGCGCTCGGCCACGCGCGGGTTGACCACCTCGCGGTGCGTGATCAGGCGGATGCGGCGCGTCGTCTTGACCGTCTGGCCTTGGTCGTTCAGGCGGTACGAGATGACCGTCTTGGTGCCGTCGCGGTTCTGGATCGTCTCATCGGCAGGGATGGCGTTGTTGATTGTTGGTTCTTCGTTGTCATCGTCGTCGGCCCAGTCTCTGTGGAGGGGGGAAGCGGGGTCACGTTAGAGAGGTGGTTCTTCATCTTGTTTCCATGTTTGCAGAATACTTGGGGGGAAAGGGGAGAGGAAAGGGGAGAGAGAGAGAGAGAGAAGGGAAGGCTCACCTGGCTGGGTTGTTGCTAGGGGTAGCCATCTTGAATGTGGCTGTTTTTGTCTGGTCTGGCTTGGTGTGGTCTGGTTTGATCGATTGATGCTGGTGTGTGGTTAAGAAGTCGATTGTCTATGTCGTTGTCACGATGCCGATGTGGGGTTGGATTTTTTTGTGAAGGTGGAAATTCAGATGCGGCGTTTGAAAGCTCTCTTTGTGGGGCGGATTTTAGCGTGTGCCTGGCAAGGGCCGTGTTGGACCAAACAAAAGCCACTAAGCCCACTGTAATCTGATTACCTAGGTAATGTCACTGAGTGTGTACAGATAGATATACCCGGCTTTCACAACATCAGGTATACAGCATCTAGTTTATTGTATTCAAGTCATACAAGCTGACAAGCTAAGTAAACTCGCTGGTATGACCGTATTGACGTACACGTGCCCAACAATTTCGGTTTCTTTGCCTGTTGTGTGTATGTTAAGCTGGCCCTAACGCGAGCAAAACACAGCCTTTCTGAGTCGCTCAACCAACATGAGCTTCTTAGGCAGGCTGGCAGCAGCTACTCAGGTATCACGTCACAGATAATTGCACATGTGCATTTCCTTTTCTTTTTTGGGGGGTTTTAGCGGTTTTTTAAATTCCTGTTAAGACAGAAGAAATAAGCTACCTCGCTTGCACACAAGAAGACTCCAACCGTATAGGTTTCAAGTACAATATCCGTACATCCTCATACATCTCCTCGATACAGTCTTCTCTCCACGGGGTCACCGTTTTGTTCTAAATGGACAGCCTCTAATAAAGCGCCGTTCCCTCCTGACCCAGTCCAACCTGTGTCGATGCCTTCGAGAACCAGCACTTTCTTTTACGCCATTTCGAATGCTTGGTAGACCTAGAAACTCCACCGGGCCCCAATTCCCATTTCCCAGTTTTCCCCCATTCCAGCCTTGACTAAGAAGAACAAAGAAGAACAAAGTGAAAGCGCACCATTCTGTGGTGGCATGAATAGTACGTATAGTCTCCGGAAAGATATCGTACCTCGACTGTTCCATTGTTCCGTTTCGCCATTCCAAAAACAAATCATTAAAACATAACTTCATATCGTACTCATATCCCGCCGCCAAGTGCACTAGCGCTTCTCATTCTCATCCTAGGCGGGTTGCTCTCGCTCCTCCTCTTGTATGTTTGAGGGATGGGCGGCAAGGCCTTGTTAGGCGGCGGCGCGAGTGGTGGTCCCGCAGATGGCACCACCGGCGAGGTGTGCGCCAGTGCCTGGGGTATCTGCGGAAGACTGCATAGATTGTCCAAGACACTCTGTTCAGAAGAGCCAGACGGGGTCCGGTTGTGTCCAATAACTGTATTCCTACGCGGTCCGCGCTGAGGAGGGGGAGACCTGGTCCGACTCCTGGTCACCTCATCATGCTGGTCTGACCTGGTCGCTCGGTGCGCTCGGTGTGCTGAGCTATTTGCGAACTCCGACACGGAACGCAGCCTCGGCGAGGCCTTCGGACTCTGCATGCTGCATGCGCTTGGCCGTCTCTGCGCAGCAACAGCACGGATGATTGGTGATCGACTCCTATTTGTAGCCGTACATGGCTGAATCGACGGTGTGATGCGCGGTACTTCCAAGCCGACTTCAGATGCTCTTCTGGTTGGTGATGGCCCACAAACGGCACCACGGACTGGCAATTTGGGCTGAGGCGTGCCTTCCCAAGGCGAGTCAGCCGGACGCAGCGAGTTCGTACTCGCGTACTTGCGTGGACGAGTGGACATCGGCATCTGCGTCCGGCTTGATGTTCGTGATATATCATACTCAGGCTTCGGGCCGTCGGCCAACCAGCTCGTGCACATAGAAGGAGAGTCCAGCGGCCGGTGCAGATCCGCGCTGTCGTCAGTCTCCAGCGGTGATTTCGATGGCGAAGGTGAGTCCGCCACGATGGACAACGGCCTGGACAAGCCTAGTGACGAGGGCGGCGGGCGCCTCAGCCTCCTTGGTGGGCGGGCAGACGTGGTATGGGCAATGTGAACATGCTCGCCACTCGTTACTGTGCGGCGGCGACCCCCTGGTTGCGGGAGGCTGAAATTTGGCGGCTCCTGGATGGAGGACAGAGACAAGTGGCCCCGGTGCGATGGTTGGGCAGCATTGACGGCACTGGTGTCGAGGAAGATGTTGGACGTCCGATAAGACTTCCGACGGTCGTCGATTTCTGCTGCATTTGGTCGCCTTCGAACCTCGACCAAGGTTTTATCGTCAGCCAGCGGAGTAACGTCATCAGGGTCACTGAACTGGCTGCCGAAGCTATTGCGGATGGGCGAGTTGGAGGGCGAAGAGTCAGATGTGACAATTGTCCTAGCTGCAGACATAAAGGAGTAACGGTTCGAGCTATCTCGAAGGCCATCGAGTTGACGGCCGTCCTGGGAGATAATGCTGGCCGTCGTAGAGTTGTCATCAAAGCTGCGTTCCGGTAACAAGTCTGTGAGCGTTGCATCAAGGTGCAAGTCTGACCCATCAAAGATGGCTGAAGCATTCGGGCTCGTGGCAGTGGGTGCAAATTGATGCCTGTCCCTCACAACCAGCGTCCTAGGAGACGGTTGTGCATTCAGATCAAAATCCTTCGCACACTCCTTTGGCGCGCCGGTTTCAGTTAGTGATCTCTTCCCTCCCAGAGACTCGATCTCCCTCCTCAGTAGAGTCATCCAATCCTCCATATCCTCGGCACTCTCAAAGACCATCAGAATATCTGAGGCCTGCCGCCTTTCCTTCTCCCGCATACCAAATTTCCCGAACAAGGACCTGGTATCCTGGGTCACAGGAGCACCCTCTTCAAAAATCGAAGACACCTGCAGCACCCAATGCCGACCTGGGATGACATCACTTGCAAAGGCTGCGGAGTCTTTGCATAGTTGCACAACTTTTTCTGGCAGGCGATCGTGTGTGCCCTCCCCAGAATACTGCAGCAGATAACCCGAAGTGACGAGAGCGTAGAGCTTGGTTGTCCACTCCAGGTTGACATTAGAGCTGTTGCGTCTGTGCTTCTTCCGGGCCATGTCCACAAACATGCTTTTCTGATCACCCAAGTCCGGATGGTTTATGGCGGTATTAGCGAGGGTCTCCCGCCTGTGATGGAGTCGAAGGAGACTATCAGCCTGAAGACAAGCTGGCAAAGTCGCAATACGGATGGCTTGTGGGTGGGCCTGGAACAGGGGTATAGGATCCCATGTGGCCAGCGATCCTCTCTTCTTGTGGGAGGGGCCAAGTGGTGACTTTGGTGGGGCGAAGGTTGGCGATCTCAACGTGGAAGTCCGCGGTCTGGTACTTGGCCCGTCGAATTTGATCGGTGAGAAATGCATCTCTGACTGCACAGCTGGCCACTGCAGACCGTAGAGAGCATTGACGTCCGTGGTCAAGGAATCCCGCATCCCAGATCTTGAACCAGTCCGGACCGTGCTCGCGTTGTCGTCCTCGCTGATTCCTCGACGCCTTGCAAAAATACTTCTAAATCCCAGTCGCGATTCCCTCTTTACTGGTTTGCCATCCTTTTCATCTCGCAGCGGTATCCGGTTCTCCATAGTCGCCTTGATCTCCAAGTCCGGGGGTCTCATGCTGCGTGACAGTTGTGCAGGTGGGAGGAAAAAAGGTTCCGTGGTATTGCTGAAGAGCCCGGCGAGTGCAGCCTTGGCCGTGCTCGAGGTCGGTAGAATGCTTTCCCAAAGATCGTGTAGCAAAGTAGGCCCAAGTCACGAATTGTGAGAAGAGGGGCTCATGTGAACGAAGGAATGACGACAATTCAGAGACAGGCCGGTGGCAGCAGTAGGAGAGTCAATGTCCGGTAACGAGAAACCGTGTTCGAGACCAGGAAGCAGGAATGCGAGCGAACGAATGACTTTGTAAGACAGGCGTAGTGGCACCGAAGTGACAGAAAAGAATGAAGCTCAGACACAAGTGAGCATATATGTAAACATCAGGCCGGAAAGTTTCAGTCAGTCCACCGTCCACAGAAAGAAAACATCTGGTGGCGTTCGGTTTGGCGGCCTGGTCGTGCAGAGACAACAGCAAAGGTCTGACGAAGTTTATGAAAGGGGGTACGCGTGGTTTTGTGTGTGTTGGAAGAGGAGGAGCTCGTGTAAGTTGAGGAAGAGCTGGCAACACGAAGAGGGATGATGATCTCTGTCCCTCTCACTCATATATGACGTGACGATGGTGCACGGAAAGCAACAAGCAAGACAGAGCTTTAGAGCCTCGTAGCTTTTAAGGAAGGCTAGATCGCAGTGGGCGATACAAAAAGATATGGAAACAAAATCAATGAGATACCTTTTGGAAGCAAGAAGGAAGCAAGAAAAACACAGCAAGTCTGTCTCGAGCTGGAAGAGGAAAGCGAAAACATTAAGTTCGAGGCTGGCCAAGGTGGATGGGATGTCCCGGCACTTTGACTGTTTAGGTATCCAGGTACTTCGGTCGTCAAGTGGCCCGGGGTTCGACTGCCCACCCATCCACCCCACTGCCACCCTGCTGCCACTGTCTACCACGGTACCTACTGCTTGCCCACGGGATGCAGGGATCAGGGCCTGAAGTACCCCCCACGTCTCAACCATACAAAAAAAACAGTACTATGTACTTGTGTGTACACCTGCATCTCGATGCACAAGTATCCTCCAGTACGTGATGATGATCGGTGGGAAAAGTGTAGTACATACTATGGTATGTCCATGGACACTTTATTTCCCCATGGGAAAAGAGGATTGAGCTTAACTCAAACCACCAATCTCCTGTGCTTATCACAGCCCGTTGCGTGTGCCGTGAAACCCAAGGGACTGCTGTGAACCTCATGACACTTCATCTCATCTTTGACCCGTAACGCAGTACTATGTAGAACAGTCGTGCAACAGCAGCAGCTCATGGGATGGATGACTTTGCTTCTTGCTACGCTACACTACTAGGCATGCAAAGTAACCTTGAAGTCCGCATCAGAAAGGAGTTAGGAGCATCAAGATAATATGCCATGCTGAAAGTTGCCAATGACTTCATACACTAGAATCCTACTATACATGAATGTTTTCCGGTCCGGAATCTAAGTCCGGAACTCATTTCGCAGATCTGACTTTCGGATCTGGGCTTTGACCACTCATACAATCAATCTTGGTCCACTATGTGTACGACGCGGTCTCTCTTACTATGGTACTCTTGCTGTCTTGCTCTCCTCTAGATCCCCCCCTCACAGACGCGTTGTGGACTTTGGGGGCGCTAGTTGGTACTATTGCTGACTGCATGCATAGACGATATGAACGACTAAGATTCGGATTGGCGAGCTCTTCCGTCTGAAATTCAGCCTGAGGGAAGCTGGGCTACTTTATCCACCAGCTCCTCCAGGAACGAACTCCCACAGTCCCAATACTGCCCTGTTGGCGGAGTCGTCAAGCTTAGGCCAATGCTGGACGGACAGGGGCAACCCGATCGGATCACTCTTCGGACTTCTTTATCGTCCCTGGTCCATGTCCATGGAGACAGTGTACTGTTTTGAACGGTCGCCATGGAGAATTGCAAGGGGAGCAAGGCATAGCACACCTTACATAGTGGCCCTTTTCTATTTATGAACTGGCCGGGTAATTTATTTTGTTTCGGTCGTGGTGGAATGGGCCTGGATGGCTGAACGGTAGAGAAAGGACGTCCCCGCTTCTGATTTTCCGAATAATTGGATTGTAAATTTAGGCTTAGGATAGGAGAGCCCCGAGCAGCCCGAGTTGGTCCCCTATCGCTGTCAATACTTCCCGATGAGGAATCTATCATCGTCGGAGTGGAGGAGGCTGGAGGGTGGAGGTCACGCCCGGGGCGGATGTTGAAACAAGCTCCTGAACCCACACTGCTGATCCGTCTGCCGTTTGCTGTTACAAAAATCCGCTTTTCTCCCACCAGACATGTGATTCTTTTGATGGGATTTTGTGGTATGTAGTAGATGATGATTATCAACTGCGCGTCCTCTTCAGCCCTGAGACCGGTGAGATCCTCCTGCTTAGGGGAATTGATCACTTGCAGTGTACGAGGATGAATATGCGTGGCATCTGATAAATGCAATGCTGTGTTATGCTTTAGGTATTTCCCACTTGCTACGACCTTGAAGCTTCCCAACGTTCCTTCTACTACCTACTTAGTACCTGGGCACCCGGTAGTCTATCTATGTAAACCCCAAGCTCGATCCCGGGACTTCACTATGACTAAAACTCAATTAATCCATTCCGAACGAAAATTCGCGGCCAAAGGCCGACATCTTGGCCTGCTTCCGTCATCACCTCGCGGCTACCGACTTGCCCCTCGCACATTTCAATCTATCTAGGTAGTCAATCTAGGTATATGCTGGACTTTGGCATCATCGCGGGCAACTGGGCAGGGAACGCTGAAGAAGCGTCTTGATCGCCCCTGCATGCCCAGGCATGCCCAGGCGTCCAGAGCCCCCCCCTGAATATCAATTTCGCACACGCACACAGACGATTGTGGAGTGTCAGGATCTATCTTAGGCACACAGTGGAAACACCCATGGAACTCAATCTGAGCCCAGCGTCACATTAACATGCCCTTTCAATCCCTGTTTGATTGAGTACCGCGAAGTACAGGGGCCGCACGGAACTCATGGTGAGACCAGGGGAAACCTTTCAGCCTCCTCCTCTCCACGTCCAAACAATCTCGATGCTTCCAGGAACACGATCTGTCCAACAGTCTGTTCATCCGCGCAATAGGTATGTAGGTACACAGACGATGACTCTGCGCCATCATCAACCCGAACAATGTGACCTTGCCATTGACAGGTCTCGGAAATCTGCACGCTCTAGGACGACATGTTGTCAGACATTGGGAACGGACTGGCTGGACTGGATGCAGCGAACGGAGAATAATCGAGACGGGCGCCTCTACAATGCCACCCCCCTCCCCAAACACCTCTTTCTTCTTCTGCCGTCTTCATGATGGCGCCAGACCGGATGCCTTCCTCACCACTCAATCTCTCGCTACATGAACGTTCTGCACACTCATCATTCATAAGCACCTGCAACCCCCGATGATCAGGGTTGCGTATTTTGTCTGATGCATCATTGCAGTGTTGTGGCTATGCACTTTGCCTGCAATAAAGCAGGGGGCCTGCAGCTCGCTGGAACCAGAATCTTCAACCGCTTTCGCTACTGCACCAACCCAAGGAAAAGGCAAAACAAAATTTTGGACGGCATGCGAGATCCGTACTCAGGCAGCCAGGCCACATAGGCGGTCGGCCATGTCTGAACACACTCCCCGGCGGCGGCAAGAGTAACAAGAAGTCGTCACGATGATTTTAGATCACGAGAGACTGAATGGACGCGCATGTTCTTTCTTCATCCTGTCGTCTCGCTTATTGCCGTTTCACAACGTCGAGCTGTCCCATGTTCCCATGCGATAGGCCACAGGTCTGACTTTTCTTCTTCTTCTGATTCCTGGCTCATTCTGTGCAACTGTCTCATACATATCTTTCCCTCGTGGGGCCACACATCCCGATACCTAGGCAACTAGCGCTGGCTGTCTGGAATTTAAACATCCTCCCCTTCCATGCACATGCTTACTGTCACACAGAATACGATGGTTTGTGATACAGAGATGATGTTAAATGATTGGTCTCCGTTGAGGGAGCCGGAATGCAGCCCATATTCTCTCTCTGTAGGGCGACAACTGGGCGATTATACCTAGCGTATAGGCATATGCGGGCATTCCGAAGCTGGAGAAAGAACATACTCGCCATGATAAACATTGTTGAAGCGATAGCCAACACATTCGGGCCCCCTTGCGGGCCTACCGGCCGAACCGGGGCTCGTTTTCCTGTGACACGAACATCTCCAGCGACGATGGCTTTCCCCCCTGGTTGCTCCCGGGGATCTCACAGACACCAGCGGGCTACCAACAACCAACCAAAAGCAGAGAATCTTACTTTTCCCTCCCAACAATGCGGGTTTGTTCAGCTTTTGCCCAACCCTCGAACGAGTTTCTCTGCATGCCAACCATGCATGTCGCAGCACGCCGCACTGCAGATCCCCTCTTTTTTTTCATTCTTTCTCATTACATATGCAGACTGTGATATGTACCTGCAGTAGCGCCGCCACCAAGGCTGGTGGTGTGGGCACGTTGCCGAAGCGTTGGATTTGTCTGGATTGTTCGAGGGGTCCTTTTCGTCGCGCGTATGGATTACATACTACATACCTACACAGTATGCACTTATAGTACCACTGCGGAGAAGGGATCATGAGTTGGGGTTCTCTCCTTGTTGGGTACCGCTCCTGTGTGACACACCCTCACGGCATGGGCTCGCGTTTGCAGGCTGTCTCTGATTTGTGTTTCGAAACAATCGATAGCAAGAACTTGCCAGTTTCGCCAATAATTTCTTCCCCTAGGAACGCGTTGCTTATTCCACGTAGCCTCGCCATGAATTATCGGGGTATTCTCACCACGCGATCACCTAGGTGCTTTTGGTATACCCTGAACAACGGAGCTACGAAAACCAGACAGTCCCGAGGTCCGAGACCGACCTCGGGAATATTACCAACTTGAGTGCCCAGGTAAATACCAGCTTATGAGGCTCCGGATGCCCGTATTTATCTTGGCATACTGGGTTGGGTTATACGAGAAAAGACGACTGCAGATAATCGGAACATTACTGACTAAAGCAATCGCCTTTAACCTTAAAGTAAAGTTCTCGATCTACACTACGTACGGACCCGTATCCGTACATACACCGAAATATACAGAGTAATCTTGGGGGTGGGGCACAGAAGACCGCCTTATGGGGCAATGCGAGCTACGCCTTTGTTGACAAGCACCTCCAGCTGGAGCAGCCAGGATACGGAGATAGCGCGCCGTGCTCACCAGATCTGGACCCCACCTGCCACCGGGAAGGATGTTGAATAGTCCGGTGCAGGCGACAAATGACAAACAAGGCTGTCGAGCCTCGTTGCCGAATAGAGACGCAATTGTTCAATCTTGATATTCGGCACTATAATCGTTAGCTCAATAGCCCATATTTAGCTTAAGGCTGACAGGAAAACGGAGCCTGGGTGAGATCTCCAGGGCTTGAGAGACTAGACTGTCTAGGTACTTACTTAGGTATGCAAGACAGTTTTCCAAATGTCCGGGACAGCCGTCGTGACTGTTAAAACCGTGTCGGACTTCATGCTCCAATAACCTTGAGTTGTCAAGAATACGATATGTCATTTTGTCTCAAGGGTTCACAGGATGACGCGCCGAATGATGGCATATTGAGGCAACATCGACAACGTTATCCCGGTGCAACGGGTTTATCGGGCTTTTGCTCACATTGGATACTACAGCGGTGATTTCTATCTGCGTCGCTTCGGGATCCTCAGGGAAATTCTGAAGGTTGTTGCACGGACGAAGACAAACGGCCGAAAGCCCGTGTAAACGCTTCTGAGCTTGGATTGGATAGGTAGCCTTATTGTGGAGGACTCACAGTCTGGCGAGGCGTGAACGCACGGCGTCCTCATCGGAGGGTGAATAAGCCCATGGCATTTCGGACGCGTGATACGCAAGAGAATCATGACCTTAGCATAGTAACCTATTGACTATGGTACCTACCTAGGCGGCGAAGCATGTAGGTCAGACGGAAATGCGAAAGTGGTTTTGGTTGGACTTCCCTTCCCATAATCTCCGGTAGATCCTTTGTCGTTCCGCTTGTGGCAAGACTACCCTACCAATATTGCTTCAAGTCTCACATATACGTTGCTTTCGGCTGCGAGCTTTGAACAAATAGCAATTTGCATAACGATATCTCTTCAAGGGATACATATAACAGGCGATATCGGGTCAAAACGTCGAGCCTAGCAAGCTTCTACCGATGGTCGGCTCACAGCTATCCCATCCCCGATGGTGATGGGCTGACGATAGTCGTTGTCAGGTGATATTTCTTAGCCGCGCCTCTGGGAACAGAATCCGGAGACCCCGCCGTCCCGGCTCTCCGCCTACATGCGTTGATCGTCCCTAGACTGTATGTACGATAAGGCCGTTAGTACCCGGGTCCCTGGGAGGGCTCACGTTAGAGCTTCATGTTTGTCTTACCTTACTCTACCCAGTATTAGACAAGGGGTATGCCATGGGCTTGGGACCCAGAATTGAGATTCATATATAGTGTACGAATCAAGGTCCTAGATTGTCCAGCCTCAGTAATACACCTACACCAAAGCATAAAGAACTGCCAGGTCATATGGCTAGTATGGGGTTCGCCGAGTGGGTGTAAGTGGTGCGATATGATGTCGACGATGCTAGGCTGAAGAAGGCGAAGGGACGACGTCGTGTGCTCTTGGTAAGTGGTCAGATGGTGATCATCTGGCTCTAGTGTCACCTCGATCGCTAAATGTTATTCAACGATTATGGGATTTTGTCGTTGGAAGGATTCCCGGCTGCTCATGAGTAAAAAGCCTCATAACTAACCCTGACGGCCGCCCTTTGAATGGCGTAGGCCAGTGACGCATTTGTATTGCCCCTTCACTATACTGTAATAAACACAGTAGTACAAACACATAGGCACAGCAGTCAGTGATGAGTTGCAGTTAGGTAGAAGCGTCCAGACCAGTCCACAAATCAGTTGACGTCCCCGCCTTCCCCAAAGCTCCCTGCAACAACTGCACGCTGACAGTACTATTACATAGTAGCAGTTAGGTAGCCCCGCGATTGACCCCGGAACAAACCACTCCCCCCCCCCGCCAACCAGCCGCTCCTACCTGACCTCAAAGAAAACGATCCGCATCAATACATAGTACATATGCGCCCTTGAATAGAAAAGGGAGAGAGAGGGAAAAAAAAAAAAGAGAGACAGAGCCCCATGGACAAGCATGCCAGACCTTAACACCCTCCCTCTATCACCTCTCTCCCCACTACCACCACCACTCTCCTCATCCTCCTTTGCAATGTCAGCCAACACAAACACCAACAACGGCAGTGAGTCGGCCGCGTCTCGACACCCTGATGGCTCGCCTTCGCCTTCACCTAGTCGCACGGCCTCGACTTCTTTGCAGGCCGCCGCAGCTGTCAATGCTGGTCTGCAACATGAGCGTTCCTCAAACTCGCGACGTACGTCACTCCGGACGAGCGCATAGTCTTTGTCATCCACACCATTTCCCGTCTTACTGACACGGCTTCCTAATAAACAGGATCCTCCAGCTCCCTCTCCCGACAGGTCACTTCCCCTAGTGGCGGCCGAAGGCGATCCCAAGTCCTCATGAACCTGCAGCATAACGATCCGTCCCTCCCTGGACCCGGCGAAATGGTCCCTGATACCCATAACCACCGCAGCAGCTTCACAAGCGCCGTCGGCCCTCTTTCGGGGTCGCCTCTGATGGTCGCTGGTGGTGACTCGCACCATACCCGAACGCCCAGTTTGGGTGAGCTGCATCAGGAGTTGGAAGCCGAGCAGGAGGCTCAAGTGGTACGACACGGCATAGTGTTCTGATGGGCGGAACGTCTTGCTAATCATCCTTCCCGCTACAGAATCGTCTCCTTGGCCAAATCCGCCAGCAACAGGCGCAGATCCTACAGCTCCAGTCCCAGTCTACCTCAGCGATTGCCGGCGATGATTCTCCTGGCGTGACAACCCCTGGTCCCATCGCGCAGCCCGTCCCTACAGCCCCGAATCCTCACTCAAGTATGCCAGGCATCCCCTCGTCCGGCTCCATACCACGATCGCCTATCTATCCTCGCAGCTCCTTCGACATCGCGCGCGGTGACCTACGGCATCGATCCCGGACTCCCAGCCGCGGTGCGTCGCCTCGACTGCGATCCACGTCTATTAGCCAGGAGAGTGGCGAGCCTTTCGCGCTGGGCGGCAGGGATGAAAGCGCGTTCTATCAGGCCGAGACTCAGATGCTGACGAGGGAGAACCAGATGCTGCGGCATCGGATCCGAGACCTGGGTGAGTTTCAGCGGGTGCCTTTTGCTTTGAGGGTGACAAGTCAAGCTACGAGGCACGTTGCTGACGGGAAACTTGAGATACAGAACGACAGCTTGCAGAAAGTACACCTGGCGGGAATACGTCTTCCCTGACACGAGAGCCCGCACACCACTCGGGCTTGACACGATCAGAGTCCATCTCTGATGAAGCTAGGCCCACGGCTGCAGCTGGAATTGAGCTCCCGATCCGCGAGACACCTAAGGACGAGTAGACCCTTTGTGATTGGAATAGCGGAGCAGGCGCGACTTCTTTTATGGCGTTACGGCGAGGTGGACATCAAGAATGACGCTCAGGCTATGCTACGATCTCAGTGTTTATGGTACGGCGTATGGAGGATACCTATGACACGAAAACTCTCATACTCTTGTACAACTATCATGCGTTATGTTCCTGGTCGGGGTTTGGTTCTGGGTTTGGTAGTAAGGATTCTCGCCTAATCAGTCAGTCAGTCAGTCAGTCAGTCAGCCTTGAAGGGAGGGAAGAGAACGCAGAACACGGTGATAGACGATTATGACATTACTTATGGGGGACTAAGATACAATTGGACATATTTTATTGTTAGTCTGTCCCGTGACGGTCTTTTTGTGAAGCAAAATCAATGCCTCGAGTGTATAGAAACCATATAATGAGTGCAATGAAGATGCGGAGATGGTGCCGGTGTTGATATACAGCCTCCGGTTTCGCACGAGTCTCACCCGGTTGATCAAGCACGCAGTTTGCCTATATTTCAACATCTACTCTTGTCAAATGCAGCATATACACATGAACAACAACACTTGACACCAAATTCTATAGCGTCTGGAGTTGTGAGGTCGATTCCTGACTGAACGACCATTTAGACTTACAGGGGCGATTGCGTCATCCTAAATGTTTCCACTATCCTCACTAAACCTTCCCTAAGGTGAAGAAGATAGATTTTATTTTTCAAGTGTTTACAAGATTGGCAAACTACAAAAATCAGTAAAATAGTCTTTGGGAAACCAGGCTATTTGGAGGAAGGGAAGGATGTTTTCAAGGGCAATAAGGAGGCTGCCCATGGGCAAAAGTTGGCCTGTGGGAACCGGCAGCAGCAGCAACAGCAATCATGTCGTATCATCGCGGCTCTTCTCAACGGGTGCTGTAAGGCAGGCTGATTTCTCTCATGTGGTAAGTCAATACAGACTTTCAATTTCAAAGTCATCCTACCTATGCCTGAGGGGCAACCTCTGGGTATCTGCCAGTATCATGAATATCTGGGTCTTGGCTGTGTGATATCCGCCCGTTGAGTTCACATACTTAACCTCGCTCACTATCACCACACTACCACACTACCACACTACCACACTACCACACCCACCTCACTCTTCTTCTCACCCCCTTATTCAAAAAAGAAACCACCTCAACCATGCACCCCAGAAAAGAACCCCAGCTCACCCAATCCTCAAACCCCAGGTAATAGGCGGCGGCGTAGTAGGCCTGGCCATATCCCGGGCCCTAACCCAGCGCACGCCCTCAGTCCTCCTCCTAGAGCGGCACCTCGCCCCGGGCACGGAGACCTCCTCCCGCAACAGCGAGGTGATCCACGCGGGCATCTACTACGGCGCGGACACCCTCAAGACGCGCCTCTGCATCCGCGGCAAGGACCTCCTGTACGACTACTGCGCCGCCTGGGACGTGCCCCACCGCAACACGGGCAAGTGGATCGTCGCGCAGAACGAGGCCCAGCGCGAGGCCCTCGAGGGCGTCTACAGGCACTGCGCCGACACCCTCGGCGGCCGCGTGCCCGTGCGCTGGGTCGGGGGGGACGAGATGCAGCGGCGCGAGCCGGATGTCAGGGCCGAGACGGGGTGCCTTGAGTCGCCGAGCACGGGCATCGTGGACAGCCACTCGCTGATGGTGACGCTGCTGGGCCACTTTGAGGAGGCGGGCGGGACGTTCTCGCCGGGCTCCAGCGTCACTGCGATAAGACCCCTCGGCGGCAGCGGCGGGGCCCCGGGGGCGGGAGGGTGGGAGGTGACGGCGCGGGACGTGCGGTCGGGCGAGGAGAGCAGCATCTCGGCGGAGACGATCGTCAACGCGGCGGGGCTGGGGTCCTGCGCCGTCAACAACATGATCGTGCCGGCCGGGCAGCACAGGAAGATGTACTACGCCAAGGGGAACTACTTCTCGTACACGGCGTCGCGGCCGCGCGTCGGCACGCTGATCTACCCTGCCCCCGAGCCGGGCCACGGCGGGCTGGGCACGCACCTCACGATGGACATGGGCGGGCGGGTCAAGTTCGGGCCGGACGTGGAGTGGGTTGACTCCGCGGACGACCTGGCTGTGAATGGGTCACGGATGGCGGCCGCGACGGAGGAGATCAAGCGGTATCTGCCTGGGATCGATGTCACTGCCCTGGCGCCTGATTATGCGGGTATACGGCCCAAGTTGGCGGCGGGTCAGGCAGTGATGGGTGGTAAGGGATTTAACGATTTTGTGATTAGGAAGGAGGAGGGGTATGAAGGGTGGGTGAACTTGCTGGGAATCGAGAGTCCTGGACTGACAAGTTCCCTGGCCATTGGGGAGATGGTTGAGGGGTTGTTTTACAAGTGAGCGGTTATGCATATGTTTGTGAATGCACATTAAGTGAGATATGGACACATCGGCTTCAAGCTGACTGGACAGATAGACTGAATAGATAGAGGCTTCTCTGGCAAAAACATTTGCTCTCCCTATGAACCCTAACAGACTTTCATTCTTACCTGTGGACAGTTGTGTGTCCCAAACGAGTATTAAACCTGGATCCAACGCCTGGTAGTTGGATATATACGTGAAGAGCAAATAGGTTTCCGACGCATGCTTTTGGGGAGAAGAGAAAGCATCGCAGGTTGAGCTGGCCGTAGGATTGAAACAAAGCAGGCAGACTCAGGAAAACCAAAAAAAGAAACAAATCCAAGAACTGACATAAGTTCCGATGCCTACAGACACGGGGTGTTTCCAAATGCCCGCCTCAACACCATTGCGCCATCCATGTCGTACGCCTCCGTGTCATCCCCTTGGGGTAAAGAGTGATAGCAAAAGGAGCAAGCCTTCAACGCATCTCCATGCTGGGAAAGACCTTCCTGCTGAACAGATTGACATGGAATTCATAGACACCGTCTTCGGCACCAATGATCCTATTTATCACACGTTAGCTTCTATGTCAAGTCGAGTCAACCTGAATGAGCCAGCTTACAAAGTTTGGCCGTCCTCACTCCATGCCAGGCCAGCCGTATCATCATGCTCACGGTCAATCCGGTTATTCGGAATATTCAGTACCCGATCAGCCATTCGAGCTCGCGCAGCCCGGTTCGGGGGTTCTGTCTCCATGTCCCGCTCTCTAAGAATGGTAGTCCAGACAGATGCCAAGTAATCCCGTGCTCGGTTGCCCGTCGACTCGCCTTGGCCTGGTTCATGAGGACCGTTCAAAGCTCCAGGTGTCGCCTCGTTGAAGGCAGAGTGATTCAGAGTATCAAGATCAGTGTACGTGTTGTTGATGTACACTTGACGAGGAGACCCGGTGCTCTGGGGAAGCACTAAAGGAGCTCGCAATGTTCTTGAAGTATCCGCTAAACGGCGTCTCTCCGCTTCATCGACTGCGAAACGACGGGCGCGAACGCGCTCTGACTGCTCTCGCAGGCGATCGGATTGATCACGAAGGCGGTCCCGTTGGCTTTGGATGTCGCTTAGAAAATCACCCACCCGGCGGGCATTGCTCGTCTCTGCTCGAAGCCTAGAGCTGGAATCATTCAAGGACAAAGCAGTCGTATTTCGATTTTGTATGCGCTCCATTAATCTCGACATGCTCGTACCGGAGGACTGGTTCCGAGTAGCGGCCTGTTCCCTGCGCCTGCGGTGTTCCTGGAGCGCCTCGGAAACTAGAGTTTCCTCACTCGGCAGAGGCGAGTGGAAGTCAGTAGGTGGCCGGCGCCTTCGGTTCTCTGCTGTTGTTATATCCGAGTAGCTCAGTTCGCCGCGATCATTGCGCTCTAGCAGTCGCGGGTCGATCGAGCCACTCTCTGTCACCATGAGCTGCTCAAAATCCTCGTAATTGTCTAAGTTGAGCGTCTGTCGTGAAACGTAGTTGTTTCGAATATCGGCAACACCAACACGGCCTCTGTGTTCCGTCCATGCCAATAGGTCGAACGGTCCAGGGCAAAAAGCCATGTCACGCACCGCTCCTACATCTTCTCTCGGTCTTGAAGTAGTGAATGAGGTGATCAGAGGATCACTTCCGGGCACCGTCAACAAAGCCACATCAAATATAGAGATGATACCATACTGGGTTCCAACCGCAAGCAATCGCCCGGTGTTGGAAAAGCATGCTGCAAAGCTACCCCGCTGGTCGGATCGATCCTCTTTCCGCTGGCTCTTGAGGTGTATCTTTGCGCATTGTCTCCACTCAAAGATCTCCTGATGAGCAAAGAGGCCCTGGCTGGCAGCTTGTCTCTGCACTCTCTCGTGGACATACAAATAAGGATCATCGCAAACAGCAACGAGCAACCGACCGTCTGGCGATATCAATGCGCGATTGACGCAGTCCGGAAGTTCGAACTCGTCCAACGCATCTTGATCCTCCAGGCCCACGATGGTGACGTTTTTGTCGTTATTTGCAAGAATCGCCACAGGTCTCGAGTACGCACCGCCATACCGTTCGTTTTCGGAGGATGGAGGAAACCACAACGTGATGCAGTTGACACGCTCCTTGCCAAACGTTTTGGATCGCACAGCCAGGCCTTTATCGGAGTTGGGTGGTGCTTGTGTTGCTTGTGTTGCTTGTGGTGCTTGTGGTGCTTGTGGTGCGTGTGCCGCAGGGATGAGGGGAGGAATGGAGTCGTCGCTGTCGTTAGCGGGCGCGTCCAAGACGAATTGCAGTCGTTCATCCGGGGAGAGTCCACGGACGTGGTCTCGGAAAACATCGAGCAGATGATCTCGGTCGGCATCGTCAACGGGGCCGTTGTTGACATAGTTCTGAACATGGCTCCAGTAGGGGTCGCGTTCGCCACTTCTGCCGCGGCCGTCTTCGTCATTGTCGTCATTCAGGGGAAATGCAACGAACTCGCCGTACTCCCCACCGGCGCATATCCAACCATTCTTGGCCACGAGACACCGAGGTGCAAAGGTGAGGATCTTGATGATTTCGCTTTCATGGGTAGTTGTGTCGAGTTTGTGAATCTGGGTGTTTCCGTTGCCTCCTACATAGTAGATGTGACGCGTCGAGGAAAGGCCGATTTGGGACCGCAGTTGCCAGTGTCTGCAACGAAACCAAGAGTTAGACTGTGACGCTGGATGGAGGCACAGGATTTGGGTTGACCACGTACTCGACGCGCAAACCAACACGGTAATGTCGTCTCGGCTTTTGGTGGATGAGGGCGTCAGTTGGATGATATCTGCGAGCGGGTTTCGGTTAGTCAGGAAGCTCTTGATGCGACCCCGAGAACGAAGACCGGATCGAGAACCCGGAGCCAGCGACAGGCCAAGGGAGATCATGTTTTAAAAGTGTGGCGGGTCTGGATTGGGAAGGATGAGACACATACACCCTATCGTCCATGACGGCCATGGTGCCGACTGTGAGGCTTGATGCTCAAGGCTGCCGAGTCATGGAGGAAGTCGATGAGACTCGGGTCGGATGCTTTAAGATGCGCCAATACGGAAGCAAGTGGGGGATGTCCTGGCGATATTCGTTGTGTCTAGGGGGTCGAAAAGGGTTCCAAGGCTGGTCAAGGGTAACAGCTGTCGATAGAAAAATCAAAGACTTGACGGTGGCGAGGGAGCGTAGGTAGATACTATGTAAGTAAGGAAAAGGTTGTTGAAGAAGTAGTGGAAGAAGAATGACGTTCCGTTTGCCGCGCCTTGTTCATCAATCAATGAGGCGACACTCACTCCTCATACAGCCAGTCACTACGAAAAAGACAAAGACGGCGCTGAAGATTCAGGAAGGGGAAGGGATGTACATCAAGTTACTAGGTCAACTCGGTATATTCACATGTACCCGGCCTGTGCCATCTCCAATCTCGATACCCTAGGTAGGTACCTAGGTAGGCATTCCAAACTACCTAGGTACCGACCAATAATATATAGGTACCTGACTGGGTACTACGGAGTTTGTAGGTACCTAGGTAGGTACATCGAAAAAGAAGCGCCCTAGTTGATAGATATAGGCATAGAGGCATAGAGTATCAGAGTATCCGCCCAAATAGCCCAGCCCTATGCTAGTCATGAATCCTGAGCTGCAGTACTGCAGTACAACTGTACTGATGTTGCAAACCAAATTGTCCCGATGTTCTGGTACAGCAATGTTTGAAGGGGACACAGAGATCTCCCATCTTGGTCCCAGGCTGTACTCCCAGAATTGCTCTGCTGCTGCTTGGCTGCCCAGGTAGCTGCAGGGGATGCATTCTTTTGGCTGCTGTACGAAGTACGATTCCGTACGGAGGTACACAGACACAGTAGTGGCAGTAGCAGTAGCAGTAGCAGTAAGCAGCAACTTGGGGCGCCGATGCTCCGAGAGCTAGGTATGTAAAGAAAAGAGAGGTGGTCCGGTCCATCCCTGTCAAATGCCTCGGTCAAGCGTACTGTGTAGGGAAATCGAAGATCCAAGTGGTCGTTGATTGGATGCACGGACCACCTCCGGCTGTGGTCGGGGTAAAGAGCGGAAAGGCTGGCAGGCAAAATTTCGGGAAGCTTCTGTCTGTTGCGGGCGCGGCGGGCGTCATTACCTCAATAAAATTCTGAAGCTTTTTTCATTCTCCAACTCCAGACCTCTTTAAGCAACGACGTCCCCTTCTCCCAATTTCTCCTCCGTCGCAGTATACCCCCTTCTTCCTTTTCTTTTTACCTTCACCAATTCTACCTTTTCTGTTGTAGAACATCCTTCTTTTTATTCATCAACATGCTCGCCTCCCGCATGTCCAGAGCTGTAAGTTATCCTATCCTGTGTCTGCTGTTGATCTGCTCTCGTTTTGTGATCCTGTCTTGCTTGTATCTAAGCTAACATATCACTCATTACAGCTTCCAAGAGCTACGCGCTCTGCGGGTCTCCTGCGCAAGACTGCTTCTCCTGCTTTCGCGCGCTTCCAGTCCACAGATGAGAAGGTTAAGGGATCCGTGATCGGTATCGATCTCGGTACCACCAACTCGGCCGTTGCCATCATGGAGGGCAAGATTCCCAAGATTATTGAGAACTCAGAGGGTCAGTATTTTGAAATAGATAAACACTCTTCCTCGACGTTGAGTAGTCAATTCTAATATCCTGAATAGGTGCCCGGACAACGCCATCAGTAGTCGCTTTCGCCGAGGATGGCGAGCGTCTGGTTGGTGTCGCTGCCAAGCGTCAAGCCGTCGTTAACCCCGAAAACACCCTCTTCGCCACTAAGCGATTGATCGGCCGAAAGTTCACCGACGCTGAGGTGCAGCGAGACATCAAGGAGGTCCCATACAAGATTGTTCAGCACACCAACGGCGACGCCTGGGTGTCCTCCCGTGGCCAGAACTACTCTCCTTCTCAGATTGGTGGTTTCGTCCTCCAGAAGATGAAGGAGACTGCCGAGGCCTACCTCAGCAAGCCCGTCAAGAACGCTGTTGTTACCGTCCCCGCCTACTTCAACGACTCCCAGCGCCAAGCTACCAAGGATGCCGGTCAGATCGCTGGCCTGAACGTTCTCCGTGTCGTGAACGAGCCTACCGCTGCTGCCCTCGCTTACGGTCTCGAGAAGGAGGCTGACCGCGTCGTCGCTGTTTACGATCTTGGTGGTGGTACCTTCGATATCTCCGTGCTGGAGATCCAGAACGGTGTCTTCGAGGTCAAGTCTACCAACGGTGACACCCACTTGGGTGGTGAGGACTTCGACATCCACCTCGTGCGCCACATGGTCCAGGACTTCAAGAAGACCTCCGGTCTTGACCTGTCCGGTGACCGCATGGCTATCCAGCGTATCCGTGAGGCTGCTGAGAAGGCCAAGATTGAGCTCTCTTCCTCCCTGCAGACTGACATTAACCTGCCCTTCATCACTGCTGATGCCTCCGGTCCCAAGCACATCAACCTGAAGCTGACTCGGGCTCAGCTCGAGAAAATGGTCGACCCTCTCATCACCAGGACTATCGAGCCCGTCAAGAAGGCCCTGAAGGACGCCAACCTCCAGGCCAAGGACATCCAGGAGGTCATCCTTGTCGGTGGTATGACCCGTATGCCCAAGGTTTCTGAGTCCGTCAAGAGCATCTTCGGCCGTGACCCTGCCAAGTCTGTCAACCCTGATGAGGCTGTTGCCATCGGTGCTGCTATCCAGGGTGCTGTTCTCTCTGGTGAGGTTAAGGATCTCCTGCTTCTGGACGTTACTCCTCTGTCTCTTGGTATCGAGACCCTCGGTGGTGTCTTCACTCGTCTGATCAACCGCAACACCACCATCCCCACCAAGAAGTCTCAGGTCTTCTCTACCGCCGCCGACTTCCAGACTGCTGTCGAGATCAAGGTTTACCAGGGTGAGCGTGAGCTTGTCAAGGACAACAAGTTGCTCGGCAACTTCCAGCTGGTTGGCATCCCCCCTGCCCACCGCGGTGTTCCCCAGGTTGAGGTTACCTTCGACATTGACGCCGACTCCATTGTCCACGTCCACGCCAAGGACAAGTCTACCAACAAGGACCAGTCCATCACCATTGCTTCTGGATCTGGTCTGTCCGACCACGAGATCGAGCAGATGGTTCAGGACTCCGAGAAGTACGCCGAGGCCGACAAGGAGCGCAAGGCTTCCATTGAGGCTGCCAACCGTGCCGACAGTGTTGTGAACGACACCGAGAAGGCCCTGAACGAGTTCGCCGACCGCCTGGACAAGGCCGAGGCTGAGCAGATCAAGGAGAAGATCACTGCCCTCCGCGAGTTCATCTCCAAGAGCCAGGCTGGCGAGGGTACCCTGACTGCTGCTGAGATCAAGGAGAAGACCGACGATCTCCAGATGGCCAGCTTGAACCTCTTCGACAAGATGCACAAGGCTCGTGCCGAGTCTGGCGAGAAGCCCACCGAGGGTGCCGCTGAGGGCGAGAAGAAGGACGAGACCAAGTAAATTGAGTCTCAACGGAACCGAATTAGCGACGTTATTATACCCCTTTTACGCCAATTTTTCGGTCAGATGTCTGAGCAGCGTGAGAGCATGATAGATCCCTCTTCTTTATCCGTGTATTTACCTCTGTACTCATACATCTCACCTACCTACCTCTTGACGGCTCCATGAGGCGCCGCCATACCTCTTTTCACGCGATGTCTAATACACCAATGGGCGGGGAAGGCGTTCCGAGCATCAAAATCTTTTCTGCGTTTACGGCGAAGGTCATTTGAACGGGTTCTGGATGACACTACGATGGCATGGTTTTGGGGGCGGGGTCGAGATCTCTCGAAATGTGTGTACAATTGCTAGATGGTTGATGAAGAAAGATAATATGACATCCCCCCTCAAATATCTCTTTTCCCTGGATACGTTTCCGCCTTTCCTAAACCGTACTGGCTGGGTAGTGCCGCACGCACAATTGACTTTGTTGATCGTATTATATGCAAAATCAAAGTATATCTACATCTTACTGACAATCCGCTACTCAGCTGTTACGTTTCCCACAAAAGCTCCGAGACAAGGCCCTCGTTTCCGGATCCATCCCTTGCACCAATGTCTTCAAATCTCCCGGTCGCTCTATGAACGACACCAACATGCCTGCCTCAAGGTGCCACGCCACATGACAGTGAAGAACCCATATGCCAGGGTTATCAGCCAAGAAACGGATGACGACGTGAGATTCCGCCGGGACGGTAAAAGTGTCACGCCTCAAGGGGTTGGCGCGGTTCCAAGTGGTGGTGCTACCAGCCGCCAAAGAAGCATCATACCGCCCCGGTCCCCAGCCTACTACTTGGACGCTGTGGCCGTGCATATGGAAGGGGTGTTCCATAGCGTCCAGACTGTTGATCACCACCTGCACCGCGCTGCTCCCGTCTGGCACGAGGAGGACCTGCTGGTCTAGGCGGAGACCCCAGTTGTGGTATATCCCGCCGTCGTCGCCGTTGGTGAAGTTCTGATCCATGGCTTTCCAGAGGACCGCGTCGGTTCCATACGGACTCCACGAGGTCTGGTGGGTATCCTTCGTTAGGGCCGTTTGTGGGAAGGTAGTGATGCTGGCTGTTGGGAAGGAAGGGAGAAGGAGAGAGGGAGGTTGGGGGGGGGGGGGGCGCGGCAGTATATAGATCTCTCACCTTGTTAATGAATATCCGGTTGACCTCGCCAACCTGACGGAATTGAAAATCCACAATATGTGTCGGATCGTCTTGACCAATCTCGTAGGCGCCTTCCCGCCTCTTGGGCACCGGCATGTCAAATGGCATGTCGCCGCATCCCCAGGGGTTCGTGGTGTCTCCCTCTGTCCCTATCATCTTCAGGCCTGCCCCTGTTCCCACCTGTACTTGGTCTCGCTCGTCATCACCGTCTTCCGCGCGTTCATACTTCAGAATTCCTTTGCCCTGATACCCAATCGCCTCTAGCCCGTTACTAGTATATGTACTGTACGGCAGGAAACAGTCCCTCTCCAGTGTTTGCCTGATATAGTAGTCCCCGACCTCCCCCGTCGCGTTGATGATGACACTATATCTCTGCCCGATATTGATGTGTACCCCTCGACTCTTTATCGGCTCAACCTCAATACCGTCTATCTCCACAATGGTCAGGTCGTGGCTGTCGATACTGAACCAGTACGAGAGGTACGAGGAGTGATTGATCAGTCGAAGGCGAAGTGCCGTCCCAGGCTTGATCGTCGTGGTGTACACCTGCCCACCAGTACAAGCCGGCTCGTCCGTATAAGACACAGACGACCTGTACGTACTCGACACGACCCCACAATCCGACGTCCCCAGCCCATTCATCACAAAGTTATCACACAACGGCTCCACCCCAGCCAGGTCCGGCGCCCAAGGCGACCCAGGCGCGAGGTACTTCCCCGCCAGCTCCCCGGCATAACTGTGATAGTTGGCCCCCAGGAACACGACCCTCTCGCCCTCGGTCGGCGGGACCTCCTCGCGCGGGTCGTGCACGACGATGGGGCCGTACAGCCCGTCGGTGTACTGCATGCCGGCGTGCGAGTGGTACCAGAAGGTGCCCCTCTGGCCGTCGACGACGAACTCGTACGTGAGCGCGGACCCCGGCGCGATGCCGCACTGGGAGACGCCCGCGACGCCGTCCATCCACGTCGTGTTGTGCTGGTCGATGCCGTGGAAGTGGATGCTCGTGCTGGCGTTGGGCATGTGGTTGTTGACGGTCACGCGGACGGTGTCGCCCGTGTTGGCCTCGATGAGCGGGCCTGGGGATTGGTTGTTGACGAGGATCATGGGCTTCCAGAAGCCGTCGGGGGCAGCGAGGCCGTAGGTGATGTTGAATTCGTATTGTCGAAGGGCTGGTGTGTCTGATATGGTGAAGTTTGTTACGAGGTCAAGCTCGGTTGTGTTGATGAGCTGGGAGATGGGGATGATGGGTAGGTTGTCCGGCACGCCGTAGGTGTTGAACGTGGGTTTGGACGGCCGGATGAATGCTTCTGATAGAGAGGTGCCATAGTAAGGGACGCCGATGCCTAGACCGCAGCCGACGCCAAAGACGAAAGAGAAGATGGCGAGGATAAGTCCGGTGAGGGAGGTGATGAAGGTTCGCAATTCCATGATCCTCCTCCTGGGCCTGTTCTCGATGAGGGGGATATCCTCAAAAGAGTCATTTTCTTTATCCATCTTTTCGTTCACGTCAACATGTTGTCCTGAGAAAAGAAGATGCGAGAGAAACGAAATAGGCGATCGTAGGCCCATATGCCTCCTCCAATCCCGCTGTGGGAGGTATTCTTCGCCCTCGTCTAATCTTTCCATCGTTTTTTTGGATATATTTTGGGACACGCAGTTCATGTGGGTCGGACAGTTTGGGAGGACTCTAGAGAAGTTCTCTGGATATCGCGTTTCAGCCTCATAAGGGAGTCTTACCGGCATGTTGTGTAATTCCATGTCAGCCCGTGCCCACATTCCAATCAGACAGGTCACGTAAATCAGGGGACAAAAACGTGGTCGAGGTGTCAATTAAGTAAATATTGCAAGGCATTCGTGGTAAATGCCTGCTTCAATGATGTTTTCCATCGTCATATGCTCGCTCGACGTGTGCTACGTTGAAGCGGAGACATGGAGATACAACGATCCCCTAACCACTCAGCAGACCCTCGACTTCGGCTTCTTAGACTTCTGTCATTGGGAAGTATCTAACCCCTTCCAAATCCGAACCAGCCCTTCTTAGCAGGCTGTTTCTCAGGTTCCGCCGTGTTGGCGTTGGCTTTGTTAACAGGTGCTCTGGTCTGTGCTCCTTGCTCCTGAGGATACTGAACGTAGTTCCACGCGACATCCAGGAACAACGGCTTCACAGGGATTGGCTCCATCTTTGGTGGGTATGTAACGATTTTCTCGAGGTCGACCCCTTCTGAGGGGTACTGGCCAAGTCGGTCAATTAAGGGGCGGGGTGCCGCCTTAGAGTCTCCCTTGCCGACATGCTTGCGTAAATTCGTAATTTCGACCAGCGCCCGGGAGCGCTGTAGTTCACCCTTCAGAGTATTTTGTAGGAACTCGGCATCTGTTCCAACGACTTCAATGGTTTTGACGCCCGTGCCCTTGCTCTCATCGTGGCTGGAGAGCACTGGCAAAGCAGCCTCGCATTGGTCATGAGCGTACTTGATTAGTGCCAACGCATTTGCGGCATTCCCGATCAGCGTGTGAGACCGAGCGGTTGCCAGAGACCTGATAGTTCGGTTAATAATACTAGGTACGGTGAGTTGGTTTGCTTCAACTTACTTGAGCGCTGTGAAATATTTGATTACAGCATCGATCTCTGCAGCGAGATGATCATCTGCGGCAACACCTGGTAGCTCCTTTGCAACTTCCAAGTTCTGCAAGGTCTTGTTGTATAAGTTGGCCTTCTTCTCTAGCTGCTTGACTTGCTGGCTCTCCTTGATAGCAGGTGCCTCAACGCCCGCTGCACTCTTCTTCATACTCGGACCGTCCTCTAGCATAGAGCCGTCCTTCTCTCCCATGAGAACGCGATTGCGCCCAATTTGCCAGCTGAGCAAGTCGTATTTTAGCTTCGTGCGTAGGACGGCCAAGTTTTGCATGCGCGGGTCTCCTTGAGCAACACTTTGTTCTCTGAGCTCATCCATGGCCTGCTGCGTAGCATCGACCGCATCGTTGCTCAATTCAAGGACAGAGTCGTAAGATTCCGCCTTGGTGTTTGGTCGCATGTCCGGTGACGACCCCAGTTTCTCTGACAACTCGGACGCAGCAGTCTCGAGCGCATCCAGTTTCAGCGCAATCTCGGCGTCTTCGACAGGAACTTGTCTATTTCTCCACGCGAGGGTCTTTCGAGCGCCTTCAACAGCATTGTCTGCATCTTCATCCTGCTTCAAAAAGCCAGGGGCAACCTCTTCAACACCGGACACCAATGCCTCGTCGGAGTGGGGAAAATGCTTCTTGGCAAGAGAAAGTATGGAAAGTGTCGTCGGTATGTGCAGTTGGCGCTGAGCATATCTGAGTGGGCTATCGACCGAGCCAGTTACGAAGTCCTTGAAACTGTTGCCTTCCAATTTGGCCGATGGCAGAGCACTGTAGATGACCTTGGCGATCGAGTAGTTCTCCAGGCATTCTTGCCACTTCTTTGAGCGGAAAGACGAGTCGCCTTTCAAGAAAGCAGCGTATGCCTTTGCGCTGAGGACATCTGTGGTGTTGGCGCCGCTTGCGCTGTCCGATAGTGTCGTCACCAGCTTGTCAACAATCTTGACTGCCTTGATGAGTTTCGAGACGATGTTGGATCGCGTGTCGGCGGTGATGGTGTCTCTTGATTGCCATGCCATGGACTTGGCCCAGCATCGTTCGGCTGTGAGGAGAGGGACGTGGAGGAATCTGCAAGACTGAGTTAGACCAAGTGCCCTCTATGACGAGCGAAAGGATCCTTGAGTTGCTCACTCATGATTCTGTGCCAGTTGCGCGGCAGAGATGTCGTAGTTGGATAGATGCTTGGCCGGGTTCTTGTCCGGAACACCCAGTCTCTTCTTGGTGCTTCTGAGTCTGGTGCTCAGCTTCGTTGCATAGGCGCTGTAGTCATTCGCATAGTCGAGTAGCTCCTGTCTCGTGTCGAGGACGAACTTGGTGGTGTCCATGATGGCGTGCAGTGTTTGGGCCTTTCGAGGTGTAAACTGGTTATGTAACAGTTTGCGCAATGTGGTACTCTAGGCGTATTGCAGCTTCGGTCCAAAATGAGTATGTGCTGCGTAGAGAATACGTGGAGGAACCTCGGGGTGGTTGTTCAATGTTCACTTGGGGAGCTTTGGCTTTAGTCCAGTCTCGATCAATCGCAAGTGTTGCCCCGCTAAAAGCTTGAGCCTCATGTGGCTTCAATTGATGTTCCCAACCCGCTGGCAGACACAGTGCTATCGATAAATTAGGGGATGATAACAGGCTGACAGCAAGGTTCTACAGTAGTATGCAGCATGTAGTAATCCGCACCCTCGGAAGCTCTGGAACCCTGCGAAAAAAAACAGACGCGGGTGGCACGAGCTTCTTGAATCGCTTGCCGTCGCCGGGACCGTCAAAAAAAAGCTCCAAGTCAATCAAAAAAGAAGTCAAGTTACTAACTGACAACCTTTCAAGGCATCACCGGCGCCAAAATTCTCGAGTATTTCTCAGCACAGGCGCAAGGCTCCACTACAACAGATTCGCTCAGGTGGCCACGACATATTGTATCAAGTCTTCGCCCTTCGTTTCGTGTTTTCTCTTATTCCTTCGTGACCATCCTGTTTGCGCTGGATCAAGCTTCGCTAGTGGGGTGCAAAGGCAAAATCCTCAAGGACTACGGCGAGAAGGACGCAGTTATATTTTCAGCATGAAGCGCGTAAGAATGCCCATTGCGCCGGCTCATGACAAGAACGAAAACAACATGCTGACTTTTATGTTCCTGCGGCTTAGTCTGTCCACCTATAATGCCCTAAATCCGAAGCCATCCCACCTCCGAACCGATCAGTCTGCGCCGTTGCCTGATGCCAATGCTTGAAAGAACGGCCGCAAGTCTGGAACCATGCAACTTCCAACGTGTGCTCCCTCCCACAACGACCTCCCTGAAGTCGCGCCGACGACTTCATACCGCGTTCTGGCATCATGGAGCCGCGGATATAGAGTTGTCCAACGTCTGGCAGACTCTCGTCCGTGAGCCTCTCGAGTCGCTCAACCTCCTTCCGACTTCCCAATCCTCCAGGACTGAAGCCTTGACCGCATCAACCTTCCTGCTCGACTTTCTTTACCCTTCGGGTGCCACTTCGCTACTTGGGAAACTGTCCCCGTCAGTCCTAGACAGATACGAGCGTCCAAGGCTGTATCTCAGGGGCGCCCTCTCGAGGCGTTTCACATCTTCGGCTCAACAATCCAGTCCGTTGGATGGCGAGACTCAAAGCGCATCCGCCGTAGTAGATGCGCCTGTGGAGGGTCGGGCGACTATACCGGAAGACAACTTCGACGAAGCCTTCGAGTACGAGTTCGACGATGATGCGATCCCTGATATGGTGGTACATCCCGTATCGGCAGATCATTCCGCGAGCGCATCAACAAGTCGGCCATACCAGTCTCCACTTGAGACATTGCGTGAGCTTCTCCAGGCTAATGATGAGTCCGAGTTCAACCGCGTTTGGCAATTGTATCATATCAAGGCAAAGAATAGGGAAGACCGGGTAGCATTGCGCACTCAATTCCTCGATTATGCGACTAAGTACCGAAGCATGAGCCAGTTGCTTTCTCTGGCTATCAAGTTCAAAAAGTGGGAGACTTTCGGGGATGTATGGGAACGATTCCCTGAGGCCCATCGTGATGATGTGAAAGCACTCAACTGGGATCATCTCGAGAGCATTCTCTCTGTAGACGAGCTGGGAAGTGGACTCAAGGCCCTTGTCTTCCGAATACGGCAGTCCAGTAGGACTATCGTGCGCGAGGATCCTGAGTTTTCCAAGAGCTTGCTGAACAGGATGATCTATCCATGTATCCGCAGGTATTTACTTCGGTTGGACCCAAAGACATTCATACCCATGCTCAAGGTACTCAAGGACCCTCTTCTCTACGAAGACTTTCTCGTCCATGTCAGGGTTTTCAAGCGGGATGTCATGGTTGAGCTCTACACCCAGTACCGCAAATTGCCTCAGGTCAAAATTCGAGGGCACATTATGCGGAACATGATGGAGCATGTTTTCTACCCCGTTGATGATGCTGCTGGGATGGAGATGGTCCGGAGGGACTGGTTTCACCGCTTCGATAAGTTTGATATACACAGTTACAAAGTGTGCTTGAACTTTTTTGCGCGCCGTGGCGATGTCGTGTCCGTGCAGCGCTTATGGGAGGATTTCACGACACACTACCCCAATCGCAAACGCTCTGTCGATGTCCAACGTCCGGATTTTCTACCCTTGCTTCACGTCCATGCGGTCAGAGGCGAGCTCGGCGAAGTGCGACGCATTTTCAGCACACTCCAGAGTACCTATGGTGCAAAGCTCAATGTCATTTGCTGGAATATATTGCTCAACGCCCATGCCAAGGCCGGAGAATACGATGCTGCCGTACGGGTTTTCAGCGTTCTGAAAGAAGCCTGCAGGCCAGATCAATACAGCTACGGCACAATCATGGGCATGGCCGGATCAAGGGGAGACCTCGAGTTCACGCTTGAGCTTTACCGCATGGCTAAAGATGACGGAATCTTTCCAAATGTGGCGATGGTTGATGCCGTTGTGGAAGCTTATTGCCAAAACGACAAATATGCTGACGCCGAAAATATTTGTGCCTTGACAACAAAGGCGAAACGTTATTCAGGAGAGGAAAACACCATTCTGTGGAATACGTTACTGTATCATCATGCCAACAGGCGTGACCTGACTACAGTCAATCGACTACTTCGTGAGATGACCGAACGCAATATTCCTTACAATTCCGACACGTACGATCACCTCCTGCGGGGACTGGCTCTTTGTCGACAGCCTCATCACGCACTCTACCTCTTGAATACTGCCGTCAGGGACCATTCATTCAAGCCCACACTTAGGCACTACTCCTTACTCATGTCTGCATACCTACGAAGCGGCCAGCCTCCTGAAGCCCTTCGGACTAGTACGATGCTTCGGAATCTCGGCATACCGCGGAGCGCCGATGTATTGTTTCGGGTTTTCCAAGCCCTGGGTGCAATGGGGACCACTCAAGAAGACGGAGATACGAGCAAGCAGCGGAACTACCTCCTCTCCGCATTGCGGCAATTCAGAAACTCCATCGAGGCCGGAAAGATGCCCACGCCGGTGACGCAATACGGGTCGGCGTGGATACAGCCATCTAGAACCCCGGATACAGTGGGAACTCGTACTGATCAAGCTTCTCTCCTCATCTTCCTATTTACAAAGATGCGGCTCATCACGTCGGTGCAGGATATCCTGGGGCTTTGGCGGTCCTCGTCACCGGAGACTTCCAACATGCAGGATCCGCCACTAAGACTGCTCGATGCGCTCATGCTCTCTGCATTCTACGACGGCAATTATGACGAAGTCAAGAACATCTGGCAAATAACATTTGATCGGGCCCTGCAAATGAGTCGAGTCTCTGCTCCGGGAACAACAAGAACAGAACCACTCCCATCCACACGGTACATCTTGAACAACGGCCTCAAGACCATGCAGCGCATGTATGCCGCGCAGGGCGATGCTGACGGCCTTCGAGAAGTCATGTCATCAGTCCTCCAGGCTGGTTTCCGGCCAGACAGCAAGAATTGGAACTATTACATCCAGTTCCTCGTGTCAATGAAGAAGTTCCGGGAGGCCTTTGTGGTCTGCGAGGAGCAACTGATGCCGTACTGGATGGGCTGGATGCGCGTGCGTAGCAAGGTCCAGGGCGTTAAGACACAGCTGCCGCTTGATGCGCGCCGACAAGGATCTGAAGCGAAACATCTGCGGCCTATCTCGTATACACTTATCACACTGTCCAAGGCTTACATGGATCTGGAGCAGATGGCAGCGTGGAGTCCTGAGGCGGACCGCTTGCTCAACTATATTGTGGAGAGGTGTCCTGGTGTGATGTCCGCGGTCAAGACGCTGCTAAGGACGGGTACTGATCTGGAACGGAAGATCTTCATGGGAGAGAAGAGAGCCAAGCTAGAGGAAGAGTTGGAGCGTGAGAAGAGGGAGGAGCGGGAGAGGGGAGAAACCCCTGATGAAGACCTGCCGCAGTCGTTCCAGGACATGCTGATGATGGCGGAGGGCGGGCAGGGAACCTCCGTGAAGCAGGAATCTTGGGACGACGCAAACGAGGTAGAAGAGGGAATTGTTGACGCCGGAAGTGACGCCGCAGAGGACGGCGAGTGGTTCGACGTCAATGAGCAAGACGATGATGATTGGACGCCGAGGAAGCCAGGGCAGGAGGACCGCAGCTTCCGAAGTGACCGTTCAGCTAAAGAGACGGCTTCTGGTGGGCACCCGCCTGACGCCAGCCATGACCACCAATCCGAGGTCGGGCAAAGCGCTCTCGAGGCGGGGTACCGGGCGGTCGAGGATGCGGTCTTCAGATCGAGGGCCCCTAGAAATCTTGCTACTAGTACTGAAGTGAAGCCAACACAAAAGAGTACGACGCTCAAGTCCAAGTCAACTAGCAAATCGATTAACGAGCGAAAGGAGAGGCATCATGATGATGATGATGATGATGCCTTCCGCGACCTGAAAGAACAGGCTGTCGGGGCCTATGGTAAGGGTACCGGGAAGAAGCCGTCAGGAGGAGGAGCGAGCTTCTGAACGGATTCCGACCGCCAGGAGGTCCTGACCACCAACATTTTTAAAGATGGTGATTTACTTGGGGTGTATGTATATGGCATTGGCATATAAACAGACTATGTACACTATGTACAAGACAGACCATCCAATTTCCATACTTTCTCCAAGCTCCGCTATCATAGTAGAGATAGGTACTCGCTTGCTATCTCATCAATTAATCTATGCAACCAAAGACAAGGATGTTTCAGTAAGCCTCCATGGTTGCCAAAACGCTAGGATACTACCGCAATACCTAGTTGAGTAGGTCTCCGGGTCCTCCAAATATGCACTGGTAATCTTGGCCGTTTTCAGTTTCAGTACAAGTCATTGCCTGCCCGCTTCTGGGTCAACAGATTCGACGATGGGGACTGGGGACTTCAGTCGCCCGGCTTACGACGCCGTCAAGAGCATCGAGGCCGCCCGGTGGGCTTAATGAAACCCTGGCAAGGCACCTAGGACGTTCCGAGGTAATTTTGGAGGTAACCGGTACCTAAGCTCACCACCCAAATTACATGGGGACTTGAAGTACTGTTATCACTGATCAGTGAGGGGCACATTTCGAGTTGAGAACTCGCATGCCATTGATTGATTGAATTGATTCACCGAGCTGTCCGTCCGCCGCCCCAGGCGCCCCAAACAATATCCGGCGTGTTTCCAGCGTCCCTGTGTCCCAGCGTGCTTCCCTCTTTTCCTAAACCGGTCCTGTCATCCCTCATTATTCTCTTTCCTCTTTCTTTCTTTTCCCTTATTTCCCTCTCTTGAACTGTCATCTCTCTCCGGTCTCTTATTGTCCTGGTGGGCAGGACAGGCGACAGGACAGAATAGCAGGACAAGGAACAGGACGGGCCAATACCGATCGGTACATTCGAACATTGACCCTGCATTCCAAGTTCCTCCAAGAGTCGAATCAAATAATGGCTGTCCCTATAGCCGCTAAAGGTACGTGCATACCCGGAGTGATCGTCTTTTTGGTGAATCCTTTTGTTCCCTGTCGTGTGTGTCTCGTCTATACTTCATGCTCCGTAATCTGGTATACACTCTCAGTAGCCTGTCTGTCACGCCCTGTCACAAGAGTTCGTCTGCACCGCCAGGCACCCCCCCCCCTGTTTCCTCTTGATTTTATCGGATGAGAAAAGACTGTTCCGGAGCTGTTGATCAACGCGGGGCTCGAGTGAGAGTGTCACTGGGTGTGCTGGTTTGTGGTGTGGTGCTGTACGAATCAAACGTCTGCCTGACCAACACTGGGACCTGAACGCGGGCCTTGCTTGGGGCGAGCACCTGGGCAGACTGGGCCATTTGGTGGTGGCGACATCCACCATCCACCATCCACGCATCCACGTCAACACAGTCCTCCCCCCTTCTGATCCTCGCCTTGCTTTTCTTACCTTACTTTGAAGTGTTCACTACTAGCACCTACAAGAGCGACTATTTGCATTATTATTCCCTTAAGCCTTATCCAGAACTATCACAGCAAATACCCGTCTTGTCTTGCCTTTTCTTTTTGCAGCTCACCTTATATCATCTGTACTACCTCGCCTCACTTACACCTAAGAAACCCCACTTCTCTCCCAAACCCCACCGCCTCATTCTCATCCTCAACAACACCGTCTTTCGCATTTAACAAAGCCGTGGTCATGCCCCCCATTAACCAAGCCGCTATATCAGCCGGCGTCATCGCCGTAAGCGTCGCCGTGGCCGCCGCCATCGCTATATACGAGTCCCCAGAGCTGCAGCGCATGGCAAGCGACCTCCGCCGCCGCATCGCCCTCGCCCTGCACTCCCTAGGCGACGGCATCGGAGGCCCCCAGAATGGCAGCGACGAGCCCCTGTTTAACAGACCCGAGGATGCAGAGGGCTTCCTGCAGTCCGGCGAGATCGACGCCGACGATGAGTCCCGCAGGCGGCAGCGCGAGGAACTGCTCTACTGGAACGCCATGAAGCTGAGCAGGGAGCTGGAGAGGCAGACGGACGAGAACGAGAAGATCAAGGAGAAGGAGAAGATGAGCAGCTCGGGCTCCAGCACCACGTTTGATGACTTCCTGCGGGAGGACAAGAATGCCGATGAGAAGGGCACGTACGTCTTCAACACCGGTGCCGAGGTGCTGGACAACGAAGGGGGTCTCGTGCGGAGGCGCGGCGTGACGGAGGGCGTGCGTGGGCTGAATGCGTCGTTGTATGCCAACCCGTTCGCCGACGAGCACGGAATCGAGTACACGAGCGAGATCGCCCCGGAGACAGACGAGGTCGTGTCGCAAGACGATATCTACAGCGCCACCCCGAGGCACGTTACCGGCTCCTCCGAGTCCCGCACCTTGTCCCCGGAACCTGAATCCCTCCCCGAACTCGTGCCCATCGACCCCATGCCCATGGCTGAGTCTCAAACCGAGACCGTCTCCACACCCCGTGAGCCCGAGTTCGGCCAGGACGAGTACATGACCGCCGGTCAGGACGACCGAAACGATGAAGACGGCATCGACGACGCCTACGCCTCGATCCAGGCATGGGCGGAGCAGCAGCACCAGGCACAGCAGCAGAACCGCGAGTCCAGCCTCGACTTCTACTCGCCCCTGCCCGTGACCCCCGCCGCGCCGCTCAGCGAGGTCATGTCGGACGGCGAGCTGGTCAGCGAGGCGGGCGGGCAGATGACGCCCACGGACTCGGCCTCGGCCTCGGTGGCCGGGTCCGGCGTGGACGTGGCTGCTGATGAGGACGCCGCGTCGCACAACGGCTCGGCGTCTCGGTATTATGACGTCCTGAGCGAGGACGAGGATGGGATGCCTACGCCTGCGCACAGCTGGACCGAGGTCGGGAGTGTGATTAGCGAGAGCGAGGATGGCTTCCGTGGTGCTGGGCGTGCATAGGGTGGTGGTGATGGTGTTGTTGGTTTATATAGGGTTGGTTGGCCATGTTGATGAGAGTCGGTTTCGTCATGTCTTGTTGAGACGTTTCATTCTTGTTTCTCTGGAGTTAAGAACTGGGTCATAGGGAACAGCAATAGGGAGGAAATCACTTTTATTTGGCGTTTTTGGGGGAAAATGCTGGAAGACTTGCATGTAGTTTCAAGGTTATGTAGGTGTCTCGTTTGTGTATACAGACAGACAGTAGACAACGCAACATGCTTTTAATTGATTTATCGATATATTCATCAGGATATGAACCGAGAGCCGTGGTGGGTAGGATGTTGTGTTTAGGTTGGGGCCATCTATGGATGTTGCAGGCCCAGCTACCTCAAAAGGTCTACCTGCTGTCCCCGTCTATAACTATGCTATCTACTTCAACACCCACCCTCTAATTCTATACAATGACACGAATGGCGACCATCTTCATGGCGACTAGGTACTGCTGGCGCGGCCGCTGTGAAAGGAGCAAAAGAATCTACTCATGCCTCTCTCCTCCGTTGACTGACACTGAACACTGAAGATCAATGATTACTGTTCCTTCAAAGTCTGCAAGTACTCCTTCCACAGCACATCGATATTGCTGCCGAAGAGACCAACCCAGAACTCACTCTTCTCATACTTCTGGACCTGTCCGGCGTCTCATGTTAGTTATGGCGGTTGACGGAGCTTTCTTTGTGATGAAAGGCGGATATTAGGGGAAAAGGGAATCGTGGGTGCATACCCTCAACTTCTCGTTTATCTTTCTCACTGCCCCACTGCATTTTACATTCTCCAGCCAGTCCAGGAAGAACGCCGTCTTTTCGTATCCTTGGTCCCATTTCGTAGGGATAGCATCCTTTCTCCAATGGGTTGCACCCAATCTGGCTGCCAAGCGCACCCAGTCTGCGATCCCCTCGACGAGACCCCCCGGGCATGAGTCCTTGCCGGTGTACTGGTAGCAGTGAACGAGTTCATGGACCAGGACCCCCCGTATCTCATAGGCGCCTGTCGTGTCGCCGTCTGCACCTTCCGGGGCCTTTTTTATGTTCTTGATGTAGTTGAGACTGACGTCTGCTTCTTGCGTTAGCAGTTGTTGAGCCTACCGGAACCAGAACCAGAAAGAGAAGGGTTGGTCGTTCACGTACGTATCTCCTTGTGGTCATTGTCCAAATCCAATCCCTTGGTATAAGCCACGCCGTCCATGTCTTCCAGGAAGACCGTCACTGAGCGTGTGGGTGGCGGTGTGTACTCTGGAACGGGTTAGACATGCGAGAGAATGTAATTTTTAATCTTAAAAAGAGAGGTAAGGATGGGGGGGGGGGGAATAATCACGATGCCTATATCGATATATCCTCTTTCAAATTGGCTTACCATCTTGGCGAGTGGATGTGTAAAGCAGTTCAAGAACAGTTTCCACGGACAGGGGCAAGATCGAGGAAGCATCAACAGCGGAGAGGAAACGCGCGGTGCCGGGGTGGGCTATGTTCTGTATATGTAGACGGAGCTTGGGCAAGGGAAAGGAATCCTTGGTGTCATCGTCATTGCCGTGGTGATCATTGATCTCCCTGTCAGCCTCCTCACTCTCACCTCCCTTCCTCATAATATCTGGGAGGGGAGTGGGAGTCGGTCCAGCCATCGACGTTCCCGTCATCGTCTGCTGAGGATCTTTGATAGGTAGTGAAGTAGGGAGTTTAAATACAGATCCTGGATTTGGAACTGCAGAGGTTCTTGGTGGGTTTCTGGTCATTGTTTTGATATGTTCAGGCAGGCAGTCGCACACAGTAGTAGGCTGTTGTCATATATGTATCTATAACATGAGCCCGTTGATGGTCTTGTTGACAGTGGGCTTTTTGCTCTTGGTTTAGCTAACTTGGGGTTTTGATTTAGTGCATAGTTACTGTATGATAGCAAGACGGCTTATATGGAACAAGTGGTGATGATGTCCTTAGGGAATACTGGTACACAGTAGGAACGTTGAAGGAGGACAAATGGCGGGGCGGAACTGCTACATGACGACCCCTCTGTGTACACAATGTAAGCTGTGTGGTCAAACTGTACAGTAAGCTGTAGCTCAGCGGGCCCCTGCATCTTCACTGGAACTACCTAGGTACCTAGCTCCAGGTGTTTGAGCCACTGAGGGGCGCTGGTTCTTCTGTGGAGCTCTGGCGCCCCTGGCAACCGGCGAACAGAACCTTAGACACCTAGAGAAGCTCTTCTTTTGTTTTGTCATCCCACCAGCAAGTTGACCTGCGCCAGTCTGCGGCCTGCAATCCCGCACTCCACCCAAATCCCCCCCCCCTCGTCGCATTTCCTCAAGCGAACATTGGAACATCATAGGATTCGTCACAGCAGTCCTCCCCCAAGAAATACTGCCCAGGTGGTCACAGCGCTCAATCAATTTCCCTGATCATCCAAGTTGGGCTCTGATATCGTATTCCCCAAAACTTTCATGTGAGCCTTTCTCTCCCCCCCTCAGCTTCTTGTCCGGGCGCAATCTTGGGAAGCCATCTAAACAAAACAAACACATTGGGCATCAGCAAGACCAAATACTCGCTGCGCATCACCACCGAAACAATTTGCCCTTCCGCTGACATTCGCTCCCAGATTGCGCATCCATTCCCAGCTACGACTACAGCAGACTTCTTTGATCTAGTCGTCAATCCAATCCCGCGCAAAGCAAATAAAACAACAACACCACATTCGAAGCATCGCCACAGTTCCCCTTCCGCCAGGGACATGGCCGAGAGAATCACCGATGAGCAGGTAGAAGCCCTGCAGAAGGTCCTGCGATCCGACGCTTCCGTCGATGCGAAAGTCGCCCAGGTCACTGCCGTCAAGACCGGCATCAAGCATCACAATGTCCCCGACACATGCGTCGCCGAACTCTTTGAGGCCCTGCGCAGCGCATCCTCCAGCCAACATGCCGTCCTAGTCAACGCAGGGCTCACTTCCCTAAACCACCTCTTGACGCGCATCTCGCGCCAGGATCCCAAGTACATTACAAGAGAGGCGAAAACCACCCTTCCACTTCTTACTGATAAGATGGGCGATCCGAAGGAAAAGTTTCGCTCACTCGCGGTGCAGTCCTTGGCTACCATGTATAAGGTCGTGCCGGCTGATGTCGAGCGCCACGTTCGGAATTTCGCCATGGCGGCTAAGAACCCCAAGGCAAAGGAGGCCAGTATGCAATGGCTCCTGCAGATGCACCAGGAGCAGGGCCTCCAGTTCCGCACCTACGTCCCCAGGTTGATGGAGTTGCTTGAGGATGCAGACGCCAGTGTTCGCGACACCGCTAAGACTACCGTTATCGAGCTTTTCAGAAACTCACCTGGTACAGCCAAGGCCGATTTAAAGAAGCAGCTGGAGAACTTCAAGGTCCGTCCTGCAATCAAGCAGGCCATAGTCAAAGAATTGGTACCGAGGGCTACGACGCCAGCTCCGGACGAGAATGGGCTAGCCGAACCTACCCCCGCCGCACGTCCGAACCTAAGTGCGAGTGCGTCGTCTACATCTACCGACCGGCCGATAACGCCGCTGCCCGATACAAGGGCAGAAGCGGTGGAGCCCTCTTATCTCAACACAACGCGTGAGCTCGATGATATGTTCAGGGACATGCATGGCTACTTCGACGGCAGGGAGACGGAACACAACTGGATGCTACGGGAGCAGAGCATCAACAAACTTCGGAGGTTAATGGCTGGCAATGCTGTGTCAGACTACCACGACCCATTCCTGGCCGGTTTGAGGAGTCTTCTCGATGGCATAATCAAGGCTGTGACCTCTCTCAGGACCAGTCTGTCGAAAGAAGGCTGCGCTTTGGTTCAAGATATTGCTACCAACTATGGACCTGGTATGGACCCAATGGTGGAGCTATTGATGCAGACTTGCGTCAAGCTATCAGCAGCAACCAAGAAAATCGCATCGCTACAAGGAAACGCCTGCGTGGACGCTATCATCGGCAGGGTAACATATACCAACCGGATAATGCAGCATGTTGCAGGAGCCTGTGCGGACAAAAACGTACAGCCCAGGTTATATGCCACCGCATGGTTGAAGACGCTTCTCAACAAGGAGGCACACCACAAGAACCACATCGAACATAGTGGAGGGCTTGATTTGATAGAAAAGTCGATTAAAAAGGGGTTGAATGACCCCAATCCAGGCGTGAGAGAGAAAATGAGAGGTACCTTTTGGACCTTCTATGGTATATGGCCTGCAAGGGCTGAGGCGTAAGTCACATCTTCGAAGTAAGCAGACAAGATTTGGGCATTGACGTTCATTATAGGCTCATGGATACTCTTGAGCCAACGGCACAGAAGCTACTGGAAAAGGATCCGAATAACCCCAATACTCCGAAGAGGTCAGAACCAGCAGCCCGTCCGGGTTTAGGATTCTCACGCAGTACGATGGGAACCAAGCCGTCACTGAAGGAGACAATGCTGGCGCAGAAGAAAGCCCTGGCAACAAGGAATCTTCCGGTCAGGCCGGGATCAGCTATGGCACACTTCTCACCGCCTCAGCCTCTCCATGGTGTCTCTAACTCGAGTTCTGGAAGCGGAACGGCATCATCCACGGCAGCACGCCAAAAAGCGGCCGTTGGCACGGGCGGTGGTCTGTCAGGCGCGCCTGTGAGACCCTCAAGGAGACGTCCGGAAATGGCACCACGGCCAGCAACTGCCGGCCCATATTCTGTTCGAGGAGGAATTGAAGCCGAGCCAGTGAGCCCGCCACCAGCCCAGGTGAGATCAAGAGCAGTCACTCCCAAGGCCACGGGCACGTCATCCAAGAAGACTTTACCCAGGCCAATCGTTGGTCATAAGCCGACTACGAGTGAGTCTAGCATCCCTACTCCAACAAGGATGGCACGCGCCAAATCGCCTGCTGCAAGCCCTGTAAAGAGTCCTTCGCGGCCCAGGTTTCACCCAGGTCCGCTCCTTGGTAGCCCTAGGGCAGAGGAAAATTTCGCGACGGGCCTGCCGTTTGCTCGGAACTCGGTCGATTCGCCATCGCGAACCGTTACGTCTCCTAGACTCTTTGTGCGCGACGCCAACGAGAGGGACCGAGCCCAAACAGCAAGCCCTACAGGCACACCTTCCAGGGCTTTGAGGGTTTACGAAGACCCCCACACAGCAGAGCAATCATCTCCACGACAGACACCACCGGCTGTACTGGAAGAGAAAGCGGTCAATGAAGACGCGGCCAACTTAGTCGCACGGCAGAGCGATGATGCGGCAGCTGCAGCCGAGCTTTCACCGGAAAAAGCAAAGCAACATGCCCGGCTCATCGATAGTGCTCTTGCCAAGATAAATGCCAAGGCTCTGGACGTTCACGGCTTCAGGAAGCTCCAAGGCATCATTCGCGATAATAAGGCTCCGCTTCCGGACGACAAGTTCGAAATACTACTCCTCGGCCTCTTCGACTACCTCGAGGATCCACAGTCTGATCTTACCCGTGAGAAGGTCCAAGATGTAAAGGCCCAGGTTCTGGCAACCATCAAGCTCCTCCTCAAGAAGCACCGCAGCCACTTCCAGCCTCACATCTCCAAGGGCTTGGAGTCGCTGATGTCTGCACGCGCGGCGTATGACTCCCGCACGCACATTGTGTCCGGGCTGGAGTTACTTGCCGACGAACTTGTCACGCTCGGGGATGCGCAAGAGATCGCAACAGTCCTGACGAGACGGATGTCCAATACCAATGCGGGCGATGCGGCGGATGGCCGATCGCTGAGCATGGGTCTTCACGTCCTCAAGGAGATGGTTGACGCGAAGAAAGGCTATGTACCCACAGACCAGGAGCTGTACAACATGTCGGCGCTGTGCACGAGGTGTCTCGAGAGCAATGAGTCCGGCGTGCGGATGGACGCGGTGCAGCTCTGTGTTGCGCTGCACAGCAGGGTGGGGGATGCGAGGTTCTGGGACGCCATGAAGGATGTCAAGGACGATCCCAAGAGCTTGATCACGTATTACATTGTCAAGAGGCAAAGGGAGGCCGGCAACGGTCTGGCTTAGGGAGCCCACGGTCTCACTCGTTGGCTGTGATGAAGTTGACTGCTCCCTCCCCGTCCGAGGGTTTCGTTGTTTGGTTTGGCAGTTGGGTTGGGCGTTGGGGCATATACCAAGGTCATGCTGGAGTTTATTTATACACTTGTTCATACGCACGCACGAAAATGGCGACGAATACAGGCGGTTTGGGTCTGTGGACAAGGGTAGGGAGCACGTTTGAGGTGTCCCCGGGGGGGGGTTGTGTTTCGTTCGAGGGATGGTTTCGGATTATACCAGTTTGTTTGATGTTCATACCACCACTTGCATACTTCTTCAACTGTGTTAATATTTACGACGTCTCTGACATAATCTTAATTGTTTGAGCTGTATATGTGTATGTGGTGCGCAGACTCACCTTGTATGTGAACTACTATGTATGGACTGACCGGCTGCTCTGGTTTTTAAACCATACGGCAATTCCTCCATCTTCCGCTCAGGGGTTAACAACAATGCCTTCTCGGAGGTCGAAGATCCTCCCAATCAACAATTTTAGAAGACCAAAGGTTGGCTGCAGCCCCTCCCCCTCCTCATCCCCTCTTCCCCGGGATCTCCTAAATCTGCAGCTTACCGCTTCAGGTCAAGGCAAGCCTCACGGGCAGTTGCAGGTAGATTGGGTTTCATGATCTACCATGACAGCTTGCCATTTTTTCTTTTCTTTTTCCTTTTGCCCCCCTGTCTGGTTCTAGAACCCTCCTTTTCCGATGCCCGGAATAGCCACGTTGCAACATTGCTTTCTTCCCTCGGTCGGTTTGGTCCTGTCGAATGGGAGCGCGTGGAGGAGTGTAGGCTCGGCTGATGTAACGGATGTGTCGTTTAATTGATGCCAGCTGCATTGATTGGTGCTGGTATGGAGAATATCAATGACAATAATATCTTCTTTCCGCATTATGCATATGTATCAGATATGTGAGACTTTGGCTGGCATTGTCACGTCGCGAAGGATCTCCAGCATTTGAGTTTATTGATAGGAAAATCGTATTGAGACCTCCGTTCGATACGATATGGTAGATGAACAGTTGTTCTGATCTCAATGGCACGGAGTAATCGAACGTTTCAGGGAATTGGAGGGAGGTATCATTGATATAGAGAGCACGATAAAGAGCAAGTATAAGCGGAAATGTTACGTAAGCCACTAGCTTACGCCGGCAGGCAGGCAAGGCCACCACCATATCTCCAGGCCCTCAGGAAGAGTTAGCTAGTTAGTTAGCCAGAACAACAACAATAACAGAAACGCACAACTTGCTCAGAATAAGACTAATCGGCTATCATCATTTAACTATTCGCCTAATTATTCTTAGAGCCTCGTATAACCTCGTTAACTATTACATAGTAGCTATAACTCAGATTTAATCGTTTTCGTATTAAAATCGCCATCGATCGTCCCCTTAAGCTATCACAGATTAATCACTCCAAACAATTAACATCGCAAATCGGCCTAGTCGGCTAGAGGCCCTATACCACGGACTATACTTATCCTAGTACTAAACGACCCTTAAAGAAGTAATAAAAACTAGTACCCGGTAGTTAACTAGCCCTCGAGCTTATCTAGCTATTCGAGTTTTCTTTACAGTCTTTTAAACGCTTTCGAAATTATTACTATATATATATAGATCGACCTATTACGCCGGGCGTATAAGCAATAAAAAGAAGAACGGGCAGTAATCGAAGCAGCTATCCCTACCCCTACGAGACTCTCGTAAACGATTTATTAAAAAGATATAAGAAAATCCTCCGTATTTAAGATCCCCTTATTAAGCAGACTCGCTGCGATTATAAATACCGTATACTACCTATTAGCAGATTTAGCACTAGTATTAATAAACCCCGGAACGGGAAATTATAGCTAAAGCTTCCGGTAGCGCGCTTATTACCGTAGGCGAAACTACGCGCGCCCTTCGCTCTTTCCGATTAGCCGATATAATAGTAAGAGCCGAGTACTATCGTCGATTATTCGGTAAACCCGTTAATTCTACGGCCTTTAACGCTAGATAGGGTAATACCTCGTTTAGCCCCTATCGAGACTCGGGATATCTTATCGAATTATCTAAGAGTTCGAGTCTCGTTCTCTCCCCTATTAATTCTCCTTACCCTTAAAAACTACGAAATCTAATCCTAAATCCTTAAGTTACCTTTTAAGACCCTGCTATCCTATACGATTAGTTTTTTAATTAGCGCCTTACTTAAAGTTAAAACCGAATTTAATCCCCGTCCCCTATAAATCCGGAAATTATTTTCCGATTACTTTTACCTCCCTTATCTATAAGTATCGAGCTGCCTTAAGCGGAACCGGGATATAATATAGAAGGAGAGAGTTCCCGTTAGGGCTAGTAAGGCTAGTAAGAGCCTGCGGAATATAAAGTCTAGAGACCCTCGTACTTATACTCCGACTACCGCGCTAACGCTATAACTATCTATATCGTCGAGCAATAGATAGAACTCGGATTAATAATATATTTATCGACCTATATATCGGACGCGTTAACTTATAAGGTAAGGCAGGAGTTAGGAGTTTTTTCTAAAAAGGTTAAATATAAGCGGCTAAGCTATATATAGAGCAACTTTTAAATACCTAGATATCCTACTAATAATCGCGCTACGTTTATTATACTTATAGTACGTTTTATAGCCGGCCCTACTATAAAGCCTTCCCTAAACTCCCCCGCCCGACTACGGTCGACCCCTATTCGCTCTTAGGAACCGGAGTATTATAGTACGTCCTTTAAGTCTCCTATATATCGAGTATCCCGCGCGTATAATAGTTACTCCTTAGAGGTTTTAAATAGGGATCGATAAGACCTACGCTTAGAGATACCCGATAATATACGCTAAGGATTGCGAAACGAGGGATTAGTAGAGAGACCGGAAGGATTCCGCCCCCTACGTAATTTATATAAGCGGAACTCCTAGCGGAAACATAGATCGGCCTTAAGCTCTAACTCCTATCTCTGCTTTAAGCTAGAAATATTCATATATAATAGCGAAAAAGTAAATTCCTATATTACTAAGATCAACTATTTAGCTCGTATTTATAAAGAGGACGCTATCCTATAAAATATTTCTATTAGTATTATATCGAGGAATAATTCGGAAGGGGCTTGCTAGTTTATAACGCTAACCGAAGCTACTTAATATCGGCTTAGCGGCGACCTCGAGTATTAGAGAGAATTACTGTAATAGCACTTTTAAGCGGATCGAGGCTAGATATTAGAATAAGCCGATATAATAGAATATAGCTTTAATAACGAAGCAGATCTACTGCTATAGTAATATATTAATAGGAAGATTTACTTATATAATAAAGCCGGTAAAGTCGACGTAAACGCTTAAGTCCGTCGAATCTATATTAAGTTAGATCCTGCCTTACGTACTGCAATTAAGCTAAATCGCTATAGTAACCGTTTAGAAGATTTTAAGCGTTAAGTAGCTACTATCGAATAAAGTATCTGCGATAAATAGCGAAAGGATAAGGACCGGGAGGAGTTACAATACTAGAGCTAAGAAAAAGAAATTAAAGAGATAAAGCAACTCTTACAGCAAGCTCTATAGAGAAATAATAAGCGGTACGATAATTAATATCGGAACTTCTATAGCGGTAATCGCAGCGGTTACCGAAATAATCCCCCCTTCCGTAATAGCAACTATAACCGTAACTAGGCTTACCCCCGTTATAATACTAGAAATTAAGCTAATAATCGTAAAGTCGATACTAGAGATAAAGGAAAAGGTATAAATACGAAGCTAACTCCCCCTAACTCCCGTTAAACCGGCAGATTTAATAGACCCGATAAGTCCGATAGGTTTAATAGGCGAAACCGCTAGCAACGTACCGGTAATAATAGCCGCCGCGCCGTCCGAGCCTATATAATCGCTACGGAGGAGAAATATAACGATAACCTCCCCAGGGATATAATAGAAGATATCTAGCGTTATCACCGCTATAATAGCGACGAAGACTTACTAGCAGAGTCGGAATCGTTAGTTAAGGCGGAAAAATAAAGAGGCGGTCGAAATAAGGGACGCTTCCGCTATAAACTCAATCCCTTACCGCCGATATTCTTAGTAATTTAGCATTATTATCGCTAAACGAAGCCGAAACTATATTACCTACCTTCGCTATACAACCGAACTTACTATCTGCATTATTTCCCCCCTTATCTATTCTAGAGGTAATCGAAAGCTTCGATTTTAGTAAACCGCCTCGACGTAATATCCTTAAACTAAGAGGTTATAATATCTATAATATAAAAAAGAGATCCTATAAAGTAAAAAAGAAAAGAAAGAAGTCGCCGCGCTCTAATAGTAAATTATCGCAAGCACGAGGTATTATAGGTAACGAAGAAAGTATATAGGAAGTAAAGGTTATATCGGGGAAAGAAAACGGGAAGTCGCCCGCTATCGCTATATAAGTTATATATAGATAGAAACGAATTCTACTATAAAACCTACCTACCTCCGTCTTAATAGTATTATATACTCCCTTTTAATTAAAACCGTTACGTATTACCGCGCGATCGTTTAAAGGCGATTATTTTAGAGCCGTTCTTAATATAATATCCGGTATTAACCTTATATTACGCCGTTACCTTTAAACCTATTTCCCCGGCGCGCAAACGCAGACTTTAGAAAACCCTATTTCTATTAGCAGTATCGGAGAAGGCGCGCTTATTACTAAAGTATTAATATTATTTATTATTCTACCCGATAAGGCAAAGTAATCCTAGGAAACCTCGATATAAATCTATATCGTAGACGACCTTTCCTATAACCTTCTATTAGGATTACTATTCTTAAAGGCAAACTAACTCTATATCTATTAGGGCCGGGAAAGCGAAAACGAAATAATACGGCTAGGAGATATAGAGCGAGAACTATAGGCAATATACCTCTATAAGACTTAGAAGCGCTTTACCGCTAGAATTTAAGTATCCCGAGACGTCGTAGTATAGCTAGGATAAGGCTATTCTATATAAATTTACTATCGAACCCTACTAATCGCACCGGACGGTTATTTAATCACTCCTTAATCAATTTATAACCCTCGCTACCTATTATACAGATCTCTAATTAATAATATTATAAACGGATAGATATCTATACTACCTTTTTTAAATTTTAATAAAGCCCCTATTACTATCTATAAAGGATAAGTATTTAGAGTCCTAAAACTAATAGCTATTATAACCGACATTAAGAGTTTTATTACACGCCTATCGAATAAAGCTACGTTAGCTATTCTATTATCCGCGCTACTCGGAGAGATTCCCCTAAACGACGAAGACGAAGGGCGATACCTAAATAGATTCCTATTTAATCTACTAGTACTAGACCCTAATATTAAGCTAGATAAAGCGGATATATACGGGTACTAGGATAATTAATACTAGTTAAAGATTAGGCGACTTATCTAACGGTATACCCGGCTCTTTAGTCCTAATCTCGGTTAATTTAATAATAGCATTAAAATAGAAATACCCTTTAAAGACGATATCGACTTAAAGGATCTTATTTAAAGACTATATAATATATTACAACGAGATAGGGACGCCTTTAATTATATCGTCCAGCTATTAACGGATATCGGCGTTATAGAAAACGTACTATTAGGAGATATCTATCTATATATATTACCGGCTTTTATCGTTTAGCGAAACGGTAAACCCTATATTATAGTGGACCTTCGACGCATTAATACTAAGCTTATCCTTTATAGATACCTACTCCTAAGATAGGATAATATTCTAAACTTATTAGGTAGATTAACGGTATTTACTATTATAGATATTCTAAAGGGCTTTTTTTAGCAGCCTATCGCTAAAAAAGATCGTTAGAAGACTATATTCGTAAGTCCTTATCGAGGCCTATAACGTATAACCGTTAACTCGATAGGCCTTATAAATTCGCCCGCCTTTTTCTAGTATCGAATAGAACGGCTATTCGGATTATATCTTTAATCTTTCGTACTAGTTTATATCGACGATATTATTATTTACTCCCGCAATATCGATAACTACTTATATTACTTAGAGGTCGTTTTTACTATCCTTAAAAACTCCGGCTATACGATATCCCTCTAAAAATATTACTTCGCTTAACCCGGCCTAGAAGCTCTAAGATATTTCGTATCCCGTTTAGGACTATCTATAACTACTAATAAAACGGAGGCTATTCGGAATCTAGCTATACCCTTAAACTTATAGGAGCTAGAAACTGGACTAGGATTAATAGGGTACTACTGTAAATTTATACCGGACTACGCTATTATAGCCGACCCCCTTAATAAGCTTAAGACGTTAGGATTTAAAAGCAGCCCGAAAAGTAATCCTTAACGCGATACGTTTACTAGAAAATCCTCTTTCCCCCTAAAGCTAAAGCCGCTAGCTACGGATACTAAACTTAAAGAGGCGGTAAAATAAACGAAAAGATAGCAATATCTCGATAATTTATAGAAACGTGCGATTAAGGTATAGGATAAACTTAAACGCGCGCTAACTATAATAGTAGACCTAGCCTTTCCCGACTATACGAAACTATTCATCTTATATATTAATACTAGCAGTCGAGGTATCGGAGCTAGCCTATACTAAATCCAGCCCGATAAAAAGAGTCGACTAATACTATTCCTCTTATAGATATTAATATCTGCTAAACGCAACTACTTTTCACCTAAGCTGGAAATATTAGGCCTCGTCTAGGCTCTAGAGAAATATTCGCACTACCTCGACTATAGCGATATATAAGTAATTATAGATTATAAAGGTCTCGAAGATATTTTCCGAAACCTTATTAAGCTCCCTCGAAGTAATCGACGCATTATACGATAGTAACTATTCCTCGTAAGGTACTCCTAACGTATATATATTATACACCGACTAGGAAAAACTTACACTAACGCGGACGCTCTATTACGTTTCCTAAAATTAAAGCCCGTAAAGGTTATCGAGCCGATAGTCCGATTATATATTATTACGCGATAATAGTCCCGAATACTTACAGGACTATTAGGACTAGATAAATACTACCCCCTATATTAAGATAAGTCTACTCTAAGTATCTTAAAGATTTAAATTACTCCTCTAACGCTACCCTTAATAACTATAGAAGAGGCAACCTAGCCTAACGTAGATCAACTAGATATAGACTTAATGCTTATTATAGAGATTAAGTTATCGGAACTCGAAGGAAAGGAGGTTATTACTATATTGCAAATATCGGAAGTATAGAAAGTATAGATAGTAGAAGCACTAAAAGCAGATCGGACCTTTAAAACTATCTATACCCGTCTAGAAGATTAGCTTAATCGTACCGCAGAAGACCCTAAAAGACTAATGCTAACGCTATATAACTTCCGTATCTATCCCGATAGTCGTCTTCTATATCTAATAGATAAAGAAAAGGCTAGTAATAAAGCGGCAGAGCGCCCCTACCGCAATATATATAGCGCGCACGCGGCGAACTCTAACGAGGGGCGTAGGCTAACGGGCGCTACGAAATATAAAACGAAGGCATTAAAGTTAGTTTACTTAAGTATAGGGAAGAAAATACTATACTTTTTATTACTCTATAGAAGGGGTTTAGAGCTCCTTAATATAGCCGCCGCAGGTACGATAAGAAGGGGACAGGGGGGTTATACTCTACCCTAGCTACTTTATTATTCCTCCCCTAGCAGCTTAGTCTATAAGCTACGCCCTAAGATAATTAATATCTAGGATCTCTAATTAAAACTAAAAGAGAGGAAAGAAAAAGACTATTATTAAAACTAGAAACTATCGCGCTATTTATTCTATATAGAAGCCCTTCTAAAAAATTAACCTTAGTCCGGATATCTATATAATTAGCAAGTCCTTTATATCTCTTATTATATATCCTATATATATATATTAACTATAATTAAGTCCCTTTTACGATCGTTATCCGCTACTTCCTTATCCGGGGCTTTAACTAGCTCCTAGGTAGGTACTAGTATTCCTTTATTATAAAGAACTATTTCCTGCCTCGATAGCTTCCTTTTCTATAGTTTATACTTCGTATCGTTTAGTATAATTAAAACTAACTTAATTAGGCTCTAGCTTAAGCTTTGTTATAGTATCCGTTATAGGTATCTAACCTCGCTCTACCTTATCCTAGATAGGAAGCCTAGGAGCTTAAGGGGGCTTCGGGATAGTAATCCTATAATTATAAAGAGCGTAACGGCCGACCTGCTTTATAAGAGGTTAATTAAGTTTAAAAATAAGTAGCGAGATCTAAGAAGGGCCCTATAGCGTTTATAAGACCTCCCGGCTAAAAGAACCCGATAAAGACTCTCTAAATAGTATAGATAGTAACGAAAAGCTTATACCTCCTCCTCCGATAGGGGATTAGCGCTATTTAAAGGGTACTATGCTAAGTTATAGGCGCGAGAAATTCCTTTTATCTTCCTTAATTAAAAGTATAACCCTATCTTTATCTATAGTAAATATAGGATAGAAACTTCGGTTTAATACTATACTTAACTATCTCGTTATAGGAGTTTAACTTAATCGGAAAATAAAGCTATTATAAATAGAGCCCTTATTTCCTTAAAAGTTCTCTAGGTCGTTTTCGGGACTCGGATTAGGTAAAACCTAGCCGGAATTAATAAAGGTAGTATTAGGGTAGTATTCGCCCGTATATAAGCGGTACTTCTTATACTCTTTAAAGCTAATTAATAGTAACTCGGGCTAATAAAGATAAGTTAGTATATAGCTAAGCTCCCTTGCGTAGGCCCTTAGGTAAAGGTTAACTATCTTAACTAAGGGTTCGCCGGTTAAATTAAAAAGACTTCTAGCTTATATCTAGTCGGTATACCCGATATAATTACGCTTATTTAGGATTTCTATACTTTCTAAAAGCTATATTCGAAAGTTCTTAATTATAAAGAACCTATTCGATTCCTATTATCTATTAAAAGGTCGGTTTATATTATCTACTATAATTACTCCTTCCGTAACGGGTTTTTATAGCCTAGCTTAAGTAATTAAACTATCGATCTAACTATATATTTATTTCTAATACTTCGGGTTACTAGTAGTAACTTTACTTAGGTAGCTATCGATAATAAAAGCCTTTTAATAAACCTAATCGTACTATATAAAACTATACTAATTATTTATCGAGTTTTCTACTACCTAAAAGATAAAGCGAAAACTAATTAATTCTATACTATAGGGGGTAGTTATAATTAGTATAGCTTTACGATCTCCTATCTTTATTCTCTCCGTATAAATCTATACGTTATTCTAGAGGTACTAAGCGAAGTGCTTTATTCTAGTAAGTATAAAGTTAAACGTAAGTTCGTTTCGAAAGTAAATATACCCTTAAAGATTATAGAGAGCTAAAAGGTAGCGGTAAGGGTTAGTCTTAAAGATATAATCGGTATACGAGGTCCTTAGTTCTAGCCTAGGAAAGAACCGATTAACTAGAGTCTTATACGCTTCCGTAGGAATAGTAGTGCTATAAAAGTAAAGCGGGCAGGACTTAATTAAGTTTAAATTATACTTTAAGGGAATAGTAGTCCTTAGTATATAAGCTTTATTAAAGGGATTACTACTAGATAACTACTAGTTAATAGCCGAGCAGATAAAGGGTTTCTTACCTATCGCTTTCTCCGCTTTAGTAGCTAACTATATACGTACGTAGGAATCTATAGTAATTAGGTAGGATACGTAATAGGGGGATTATAAAAAGTACTAGTTTTTAGGTAACGGTAAGGGTAGAAATAATAAGGAGTTAATATTAGTAAAGAGTATAAAGTATAGGTTAGGGGGGATAGTATAAAGGGGAAAAGAATTTAAGAATAGTTTTAAATAGCTTTAAAATAAATAAACGGTAAAGTTTTAAAGGTTATAAATCGGCGTAAACGAGAGTAATTTATATAGTCTTTATACTTACCTTCTTAAGTAATAATAACTACTATCTTCGGTAACTAATATAAACGGTAACCCGGGTAATTACCCTTCCTTCTCTTTCTAGACGCTTCTAATTACTCTACTTCTTATTATTTCTTTTTAGCGGTTATTCTTTTTATATCCTCCCTAACTCTCTTTTTCCGTTTTCTTATTTTAAACCTTTAACCTTAACTCTTCTCTTCCTCGCTATTATAACTACTCCTTAATAAAGCTCGTTAGCAGATATTAAGCAACCCCCTTTACTAGGACTCGTTATAGATAGTTAGCCTAGTCTTTATTACTTAAACTAGCCTCTTTAATAGTTTATAAATAATAATAATACCTAGCTTCTTTCTCGCTGCGAAACTCCTTAGCCTCTTTATAATCTTTTCTTTATTTTAGACTAATAGAGAGCTTTTTTTAGGGCCTTTAGGTTCTATAGCTTTAAGGGTAATATTAGTTAGCTTTATATTTACTAGGAACCCGTTTTCCGTTAAAAGCTTATAGATCTTTTAATACTTATTAACCTAGCTATAAATAGTATTTAGCGAAATCTCTATTATCCTTAACTTATCGTTCTCTATCTCGAAGGTAGAAAGCCTTTCGGTTAATATATCTAGCGTATATTAATTAGAAACGCTCGATAGTAGGCTTTCCTTATTACTATCTTTAGCTATTATAACTTAATACCTTATAACTACTACGCCTCGAGATTTAAAACCTTATTTATAAAGTATATCGATAAGGAAACGGGAGAGAGAAAAAGATCCTTTATAAATAGCCCTTTCCTTAAGTATTTCTCTCTTCTATCTATCTATTCGGGTACTTATACTAATTATATCTTTTATATAGCTAGGGCTAACTATAATTATTACTAGGGGTTATTTTAAAACTAACTTCCCTCCGGTTAAGTATATAAGTATATTTATAGAAGAGCCGCTCCGGTAAGTACTTATTTAAACTTAATCGATTAGTAAAATACTAATACTAACCTTTTCTCTAATCTCGCCGATTATTTAAAGTCCTTAAGGGTCGATAACTAGAAGGAACTCTTAAAGTACTAATCGATTTAATTAAAGAGAAGGATAGGATTAAGTAACGGTAATAGGCGTTAGCTAAACGTATTAGATAGGGCTAATTAGCTAGGGGATAGAAGGGGATAGATATTTTCTTAGGCAGGGGCAGTTAAATCGTTTTTCTAAATCTTTTTAGTTTCTAGGTTTAAATTTTAGCCGGAAATAGAATTAATTATAAGCGATAGGCTTCGGGAGGCGTATATATAGAAGACCTCGGCTAGTCGAAAAAAAACTTTTTTAGGGGGGGTATAGGTAGTTATCTCGGAATAAATCTATTATTTCCTCCTTAGCCGGCTACTTAGCTAGCTACTAGGGCTCTCCTCCCCTAATAGCCTTAAATAAACGAAAAAGCTGCTCTTAAAACTATAAATACTACTAGCTAGATAATCTTCTTCTTATAACTATTATTATTAACTAGATATATATCCTTATATCCTCTATATTAGTATTTATATTTTAATTATAAGCCGTTATAGCTATAGTATATATAACTTATAGTAGCGGAACGAAAATTAAGCTAATTATATTAAGGTTAATAGGGTAAGATAGGGGAAGAAAAAAGGGGAAATAAAAAAAAAAAGTAAAGAAAAAATAAATAGGGAATAGGAAAGAAAATATAAAGAACTCGGAATTAACTAGAAAATAAAAAGGGAAGAAAGTAAATAAAAGTAAATAGAAGGAAAGAAAACTATTAGAGAAGAAAATACTTAAATTAAGTAAGGAAAACTTATTAATCGGAATAAAAAAGCTTAACTATCCTCTTATTTACCGGTTAATAGTATAATTAGGAAGCCGTCTTTACCTAGCCTCCGTATAAGAATCTTAATAAACTAATTATCTTACTTAGCTTTATATATCTTAATAGCTTCTTTTACTACTACTTACGTTTTTAATCCCGTATATTTATCGGCCTTTAGTTCCTCTTTACTTCCGCTCTTAACTTTCTCCTCCCTTATATCGAGAACGTTAGGGATAGGAATTTCTATAAGAGATTAGTTTTAAATATTATAAGTAGGACTAGATATACTTAGTTAATCGGGAATTAAAAGCTTAGGTACTTAGAAAGTATCGGTAAATCCGGCCTCCTTTTTATAGATTTCTATAAGGCCTTCGGGAACTCCCCTTACTATAGGTAATTAAAGTAAGGTTAGCTTATCGGTTAGGCTTTAGGATTAGTTAAGGTCTTTTTCCTATAGTATTAGTATATCTAGTTACTAAATCCCTTTCTTATCGAGGACGAACTTTTTAAGGTTCCGGGCTATAAATATCCCTTTAAGTTTAATTCCGTCTATAGTTTATAGCTTATAGGCTCCCTTATTATAAACTTAATTAATAATAAATAAACCCTTCTAACGATATAAGATCTTCGTAACTATTAAGTAAGATATCTTTCTAATATAATTATAGACTAGTATTATATTACCTACTTTAAAGCGGTTCTTCCGGATAAAGCTATAAGAGTTCGCTTTATCGGTTACCCGCTTCCGATACTTAGTAATAGCCTCGATAGCGGCCTAAATATCCTTCTTTTAATTAGCTATAGTTCTTAACCTAGCTTAGAAAGCTTCCTCCGGGCTTTAGTTCGGTCGCTATAAGATTACCCTTTATATCGGAACTTTAGTTTTTAAAAGTATAAGCGGCTCCTACCCGAAAACTAGGTAGAAAGGTATATATCCGTATAATCGCTTAAAAGATATTCGGTTAGTAAAGAGAGCGAGCTTTAGATACTTCCTTTATACTAATCTCCCTTAAGAGAGCTTAATAATAGCGCTAGTAATAGAGAAATATCCCCCTTCTATTATACCTTATACTTTAGGATTATAGGGAGAAACTTAAATAAGCTTAATTCTAAGTCCTCGGATAATAGAAGTAAACTCTGCTTTATTTTTTAACCTACTATTAATATTAATAACTATAGGGCACCTATAAGCGAAAAGGATATCCTTAATAAAGAATCTTTTTATAATAGTTATATTACTCTTCTTTATAGGTCTTATAATAATATATCCGGTTAGATTATACTTAGCTTCTACGAAATATTAATATCCCCTATCGTTTAGTATATACTAGATATCGATTTTAATCTTTTCGAATAGCCTTCCGGGAATAGTAAGATAAACGCTTTCGCTATAGGTCTTAGAACTATATAAGCTATAGATCTTATAGGCTTTAATAGCTTTAGCTATATCTATCTAAAGCCCTTCTTAAAAGTAAAGGCCTCGGATCCTTATAATAGTCGTATTATAGCCCTTATAGCTAAACTTAGCGTAATAATCCTATAGGATTTTCTTATAGAGCTCCGGATCGTCGATTACCCGCTTCCGGGGTAGCTTGCCTTTCTTTTATCGCTATAGCGCGTAATTAATAACCTAGTACTATAGAGCTTCCTTTTTAAACGCTATAAACCGTTTTCTTAATATATTAGGCGGCGTTACTTTAATTATAAAGAACCTAGCAAACTCTAACAACTTCTTAAACTATTTAAGCTTAGGATTTAAAAACCGTTTTATAGGAATAAAGTTAATCTAAGTATTATACTACTTATCTAGGTCTCCTTTTAAGTCTACCTTCGGCGTTTCGGAAATAAGTAGCTATAAGAGCGCGTCGGCTATAGGATTTTTAGAGCTAGGGATATACTTAATAGTAAAGTTAAAGATCTTAATAACTATAATCTACCGGCTAATTAAAGCTGCAGGGATATCGGATATTCCTTTATTAATCTAGTTTACTAGAACTCGGGTATCGGTTTTTAAAATAAAATAGTACTTAAATAGGTATTATCGTAATCGCTTAAAAGAGTATAATAAAGCTCGATATTCCCTCTTTATAACGTTATACCTTTACTTAGCACTAGTTTATAAGCTACTTTCGAACTAAGTTAGCCTTTACTTTCTATCGACTTCTTATATTAAAACTACGCCCTAGCCGATTAGGCTAGCGTTAACTATTAAAATAATTAGGCCTCCCCCTAAACTATAATCGATACCTATAATAATAGGTTTACTTTTTAGGGCTTTAATTAAGTCTACTATAGCCTGCTTTTAAGCGTTACCCTATACGAACGGGGTATCTTTCTTTATTAAGTTATAAAGTAGTTAAGTAAGGATTATAAAGTTCTAGATCTAGTAATTATAATAAACTACTATCCCTAGAAAACTTCGGATATCTTTAAGGTTATTATAAGTAGTTTATCCTTTTATCTTCTAGATCTTCTTAGCTTAAAGAGATCTCCTAACCGATCTATAGATATATCCTATAATATCTACCCTCTTTTTATACTACTTAGATTTAATACCCGATATTATCGCGCTAGCTAATTCGGTATTAAAAAGGACTTAATTAATATTCCTAATATACTTTACAATATACCTTCGGATACCTAGAAGCTCCGGGAGCACTTTATCGTTATAGGTCGTCTCTAGACCCTTAACTATAATATCGTCGAGGAAAGCTTAATAAATATAAGGTATTAGATCGTATAATAAACGTATTATAATACGTATAAACTAAGTAACTAAGTTCGTTGCCCCTATCGGTAAGGTATATATCTTAAAGAGTCTTAAAGGGGTAGTAAAGGTTATAATATCTCTACTATTTAGGTAAAGCTTAACTTAGTTATATCCCGAGAAGAAATCGAGTAGCGATAAGACCTTATATATAGCGAACTCCTCCGAGAACTAATTAGCAGCTAGAAGTATAAATATATCTTTTACTATATAGGTATTATACTTTTAAGCGTCGTTAATAAGCCGGAGACTACTATCTTTCTTTTAAACTAGAAACTAACGGTTTCTATATAACGAATACGCGTTTTCGATAATACGCTATCCGACTTTTTACTTAAGCAGGTTAAAAACCTTAAGCCTAAGAGTATAGGGGATAGGGATATTCTTAGACTAGAAGATATTATATAGAACGGTACGGATAACTTACAGGGGCGCTATATCCTTATAAATCTCTCTAATCTCGGATTAATCCTAAGTAATAGCTTTCTCTCGATTAATTAGTATATACTTAAATATATTAATTTCCTCTAGAGTTATCTTATTACAATTATTAGTTATAAGTTTCTCCTATCTCTCGCTTATTAGACGTATACCGGGCTTAAGATCCGAGAACTTCGGCTCTATCTATTTATTATATTTTAAAGGCGGTATTTCTAACTATTTCTTCTTAATTATTTCTATACGCTTAATCTTCTATAAAGGATCGCTATCTAGTATAGATCTATTAGGGTTCGAATTATTAATTAGTTTTACTTTATAGGCTATAGCCTTATAGAGGGTATTAATTATATAGACTATTCTATAGGCAGCTTAGCGAGTTTCTTTCTAATAAGAAGGTTAAATTCTCCCCCTTTTCTATTACTTCTTTTTCTTATACTAGCTGTAAAAGCAGCTATAACTCTCCTTTAACTAGAGTTCTAAATATAAAAAGGCTAGTTCTATCCTAACTAGAATAGTAATAGAATAAATAAAGGTAGGGATATCCTCCTCGCCTAGCAAGAGGACGGGTATATTACCTAGTTCGAGTTAATCGGAAACCTAAGCGGGGATTTTTTTATTACTAATAGCCCTTCGTCCCTTAATATTATTACTATTAGCAGTTAGTTTTTTCTAGTAACCTCGCTAGATTAAGCGGGGCTATTATTAAGCTAAATAGGATTCTTTAGCTTTCCTCCTACTATAGCTACTACTCGAGCTCCTTTAAAAAGAAAGTTTACCTTAAGAAGGCTATCGGTTAAATATTCTAGGGTAAGCTTAATCTATAGGATAAACGGTATTCCTAGGAGTACGTTATAGTTCGGCTTCCTAACTTTATCTTCTATAATATAAAAGATAACTTAATTAGTATAGCCTCTAATAAAAATATTAGTTTCTAGGATTCCTAGGAGTTCTATCTTCCTACCGTTAAAGGTTCTTAAGGTAACGTTTATCCTTAATACCGGAAGACCTAACTCGTTATATATACTAGCTCCGATTAAGTTTAGTTTAGCTCCGCTATCGATTATTATAAGCTTCCCTTTCGCTCTTAAATTACCGACTCTAATTATAAAGAAATATATAGGATAGATACTCTTCTAAAATCGATCGAACCGGGCGTTTACGTTAAATACTTCTTTATAAAGATAAGCCCTAATTATATTAACCCTAGGGAGATACTTGTATTAGTTATCGGATTAAAGGAAGTTCTTAACGGCTTATTTATTAATCTATCTTAGAGTTTCCTCCTTAACAGGGCTTACTTTAATATTAGAGATCTTCGCTAAGCTACTTCTATTCTTCCCAGGCTCGGAGGTTTCTTTATAATTAACTATAACTACTTTCTTTACCCCGTTTTAAATAGCTTAGATATAGTAAATAATATACTAGCTAAGGTTAGAGCGTAGCTAGAGAATCTCCTCCTAAGTATATCCCTTAGGTATATAGAAGAATTAGTTAATTAATACTTTTCCGAAATCTATCTTACTATCTATATCTTTAAACTTCTAATTAAACTTAGCCTTCTTTTTCTTTTCTAGGCCTTTATCGGTAGCGATATAAATTAATTCTTAGGTAGGACCTTAACTATCCTTATCCGTAGCTAGAATCTTAATCGTCCTCCTATCTACTCTTCGCTTTTTAGCAGCGTTTTTATTAACTTCGGCTTAAATAGCCTTACTATTAACATTTATAACTATAGCTAGGTTACTTATAGCAGGCGAAACTAAACTTAGAAGCGGTTCGGGTTTTATAGCTAAGTCTAGTATTACAGCCTTCTTAGATAGCTAGATCGAGCTAACTCTAAGCGTTTCTTCGGTAACTTTATAAAGCACTTTATTCCTAACTAGAGTAGTATTTCCCTTAAACTTCGGCTTATACTTAATTAGCTTAAGATAAGCTTGAACTCCGGGTATATAATCCTAGCCTTTATCGATAAAGTTTTAATAGTAACCGAGGTATAACGGGATAATACCCTAGTTTATAACGACCTTTATTTAGTTAAATAGATTAAGTTTAATAATAAATTTAAAGGCTTCTTTTATATCTGCTTTAATATTAAGAGAAATAACCTATTTTCCGGTATCCTTATACTAGATAATACCTATATTCTTTAGCATTAAGTAATCTAGGTAGTAACGGGCTATATATTTAGTCGAACTATAACTGTAATATATCCGAATAGAACCGTCTTTTCTTAGGGTACTAACTTTAGCCTTATACTTATTAATTAAAGCTTCGCAGTCTTTTAAAGAAATATCTTCCCCTTTTAGAAGATCGGCCGTAACGTTATTAAGGTTTAGTAAGATATAAACGTAGCTAGGATTAAGCTAAATAATTCTAAGCTTATTCCTAATAGCCTTAACGCGCTTTTTAACTAAATAGTAACCCTATTCCCTAGCTAAATTAATATTTTTAGCGATTTTAGCTATATTAATCCGGAGGTCCTTAAAGTTCTTTATTAAGCTCTTAATCTCCCTTCTCGAGATCTTAATCTATATTTTATCCTACTTAGCTATAGTTCGGAGCGGCTATAAGATAAGACCTTAAGAAGAGGGTTAGAGTATTAGAAAGGCTCGAGGGGGATTAATCGGAGGGGCTATAAGCTTTAGCTAAACGATTAGCGCCTAGTAACCTAGGTTCGGAAGCTAAATAGGAACTACCGGCAGCTAAAAACCTAAGTAGGGGTATTAAAGGCGTCTAGGTATAAAAGGAATAGATACGTTTATTATATTTATAGCTTTCCGGTTATAATCCTCCTTAAGTTAAGCGTCTCGGTAAGTTTTTAAAAGGGCTTTTATAAGCTTAGGCTATATAAGGGATTAAACTAAAGCTTCTATAATCCGATACTTAGATCGAAATCGCTTAATCCAGGTAGAAGGAAGCTTATCCTAGAACTCCGAACAACCCTATAAATCTCTTACTCCTATCTTCGTAAAGATATTATTATATATTAGAATACTTATTCGGAGGGATTCGGTATTATTAACTATATAGGTATTTAGAAAGTACTGCTTTTCTTAAGCCGGAATAAATATTTAAAAGTAATTATATAAACGGTAGGCTAGCTTAATTCTTTCTTCCTACTCGGGCTAAATAGTAGCGCTTAAAGTAGCTACTATTAGGGACGTTACTATTTCGGGTTAAATAACTAGTATCTTAAGGATTAGTAAGGCTATAGAGTCGGGGATAGATATTATAGCTTTAATATTAGCGTAGTATTCGAGGTAGTCGGTAACGTTATACCTAGTAAAAGGGCCGATAAAGCTCCCTAAGCGGTCGATTATCGGGATAAAAGGATAGTTAATATAGATACCCGGATTAGTTTAGTTAGGATTAATCAAGGCGAAGGATTAAGTATAGGAATTAAGCGTATTTATATTAAAGGGTAGGGAAGCTAGCGAGGTAGATTAGCTACTATTCCGAGGATTAGGAGCCTTATCCTTAGTTTTCGAATCGGAAGTATTTCTAGGGCTAGTATTTACTTTAAAAGCTAAAGCAAATTTAATACCTTTAGCCTTAATCGGTTCTAGCTATCCTTAGAGAGATATCCTATTATTAACCTTCGAGGGCCTTTACTTCTTTCTTCGATAATTCTTTTTCCTTAATAACGGCTTAACCTTTTTATTTAAGTTAGCTTCTCTCTCTTCGCTACTAGTATAATTAACTTTACTATATATAGCCCCTAAATAGGACCGAGAATATAATAAGTAAGATAGGGGGTAACCTATAGGTTATATCGATAGGGGGTTTAGTTAGGAAAGGGATATTTTAATAGGTAAGGGTAAATAATATTAAGGCTTAATACGCTCGATAGGAAGGTAAAGATATAATCGAAATAAATTTATAATAATAAGTAGTATAGGAAGTAATTAATAGTATTTAGGGTAAGAAAACGAGAGAAGCTTTTATAACTTTAAGATACCCTTAACTACCTTTAATAATTACGTTACCGTTAATTTAACTCCCGATAGCAGAATAGGCTTAATTAACCTTCTTTAGAACTTTCTAATATAATTCCGAATAAATTACCGAAAGAATCCTTTTCTTAAATAAATTACTTTATACTAGTTAGTCCCGGGGTATACTTATAACCGCTAATAGTTTCTACTCTAGCCCTATAGCTTTATATCTCCGCTACTCCGATATTATATTTCCCTTTATTTAAACCTACTCTTATATCTAGCGATAACCTTACTTTTTCTAACCCCGCTTCTCGGCTCTCCCTAATAACTCTCCTTTTCTCCTCGAATAAAGCGAAAGTTTCTATATAAAGCCGAGACCGCTAAGTCCCCTTAGCGATACTTAACTCTATTTTATATTTCGCGTTCTAACTAATACTTTACGTTAACGCCGAGTCTCCTTTTTAAACCTTCTTATCCTTGTCTTATATTATTAAAGAAAATAAAAGAAATAAAATAAAGAAAATACGAATCTAGGGTTATTTCTCTAATTTCCCTATAATTAGTTTCCGAGCTTCCCCGATCCTACTCCCCTATAGCAGGGCGGCCCTAAGCATTAGTTCCGGCTAGTCTTATAATCGTAAGCGAAACTATTATAAGAATAGGTTTAATCGTATCTCTAGCTTCTTTATAATTAGTCTCTAAGCTTCTTTAATTCTGCTCCCCTATAGCAGAGCGGCCCTAGGCATTAGTTCCGGCTAATCTTATAATTATAAGCAAAGCTATCGTAAGAGGTGGTTTTTAGTAATAGCGAACCTCCTAGGCTCTTCTTAATATAACGTAGTTTTAATTAACGAATAAATACTCTATTATAAAGCCGAAGAAACCTATATTCGATTTATAGGGCAGATACTAAATAATAAAGCGGCAGAGCGCCCCTACTGTAATATATATAGCGCGTACGCGGCGAACTCTAACGAGGGGCGTAGGCTAACGGGCGCTACGAAATATAAAACGAAGGCATTAAAGTTAGTTTGCTTAAGTATAGGGAAGAAAATACTATACTTTTTATTACTCTATAGAGGGGGTTTAGGGCTCCTTAATATAGCCGCCGCAGGCACGACAAGAAGGGGACAGGGGGGTTATACTCCACCCTGGCCACTTTATCACTAGACTAGCAATTCTAGCGAGAATAGTTCGCCGAATCCTCCGTCTAGCTTATAACGACCGAGCCCACGCTAGCATCGCCCGAGCCCACTACTTCCTTCGCGATATAGCCTTCTTTCTGCAGATAAGACAAGAAATCGAAGATTATATTAACTCGTATTCTACGTGCAGTCTGAAAAGTATACCTCGATATTTACTATTCGGAGATCTCCAGCCTATTAATACTCCTTGCATTCCTCTATTAGTACTATACTTAGATTTCGTATTACTTCTAACAACTTTAAACGGGAATAATTATATCCTGCTAGTAATATATAAAATATTAAAGTTCGTCCGCATAGTAATCGGAAAGGCTACCTTTAATACGGAAGAATAGGCGCAACGCTACCTTATCGATATTTACCCTAATTAGGGCCTGCTAAACGTTTTTATCTCAGATATAGATCGGAAATTTATAAGCACTCTATAGCGCCGCCTATACGAAGTAGCTAATATTAAGATTAAAATAAGCGTAGTATACTATCTAGCGGCAAATAAATAAGTAGAGCGTTTAATTCAGATAATAATACTAGCCCTAGTATCTCGTATCGGCGTACTCCTCAATATATCTATATAGGAGGAATACCTGCCTTATATTATCTTCTATATAAATATATCGGTCTTAGCCGCAACGTAATAAATCCCCTATATTATCCTTTATAGACGATATCCCCGTACCTTCCTACTGCCGACAGCAGATACTACTTATAATTTTACTTATACTTAGCAGGCCGCTCGCGAAGAGGTAGCGAATTATATCTAACTCGCCTAAGCTCGAATAAAGATCTACTACGATTAATATTATAAGAAACCCCTACGACTTAATATTAGCGATTTCGTCTATATCCGCCTTACTAAACCTAGATAGCATAGATACTATCTCGACTATTAAATAAAGCTTACCTTTAATAAGACCGGACCCTTCGAAATTATCGATAAGATCAGCCCGCTACGCTATAAGCTACGCCTACCCCTATAGCTTAAATAGGAACCTGAGATCTCGATTAAACACCTCCTCCCTACCTTAATAAAGCAAGCTAACGTAATTCAACTATTACCTAGACCTCTAACGACGGAAGGCGTGCCGAAGTATATTATCGAAAGAATACTAGCGTATAGGATACGGAAAAAGTATAGCGAAATAAAGGCCTCTCTATATTATAAAGTAAAATAGATAGGATATAACGGAATTATATAGGAACCTTACGATACTTTAGCCCAGGACGTGCCGAAGCTAGTAAAGGATTATTATCGGAAATACCCCCCTTTTAAAATTAAACGGATATTATAAATACTATATATAATATACGGGCAAGCTTAAGCCCTAAACTATTTCATCGACAGCACTAGTCGAGCTAATGTATACGGGAGCGCGTGCTAGCGAATTTTTACCTTACCGTTTACAGTCCTATATAGTTTGATTTAGCGCGGGGGAATAAAAAAAAAAAAAAAAAAAAAAAAAAAAAAAAAAAAAAAAAAAAAAACCCAATTAGAGCGGTTTACACTAAAACGTCTTTTTTAGCGACGGCGACGTTAACTAGCGCGCAACTAAACCGTATTCCTTCTATATATAAATAAATTTTATATATTTCTAACTTATAAAAATTTTTCCTTCTTTCTTATTACTAACTACCTTTTAATTCTTACCCTACCCTCGAATCCTTATTAATCCGCTCCCTATACCCTTGCAATACCTTTATTTTACCTATCTATACTTATTAATCCCGTAATTAAGCAGCTATAATAGCGGCGCAGTCCCCTACTAACGCTAAACCTGCTATAGTTAACCTAGAATACTAATATAACTAGGTTACGACCTAATTCCCTAATAGTAGTAATATTACCCTATTTTATTACGTTCCTATTATCGCAACCGATTTTAAATATATTAATCTAGATAAACTCGAGTAGTAGTTTTAATAGTTTTAAAGTAACGAAAACTAACCTATTTACGCTCGCTTAACTAAGCTCGGCGCAGTTCCTAAACTAAAGCCCTTTAATAACTAACCTAACGATAAGCCGGTTATAGATATTACCGCTTTTAATACGAAAGCTAAAAAGATATCTCGATTCTAGAAATTACTATAATACGGTTATATCGCTCTCCTTAACGGTAGAACGCCTATATTATACTAAGAAGAAACTATTAACCTTCTAAGAAATTAAGAAGCTATAAGATTCTCTATAGTAATTAGCTAGCGAGCTTAGCTTTATAATATCCCCGAGCTTAAAATAGAGTTCAATATCTACTATAGTAATACGTTTCTTACCTATTGCTTAGTATTAATCCCCTTATACTCTATTATTAATACTCTATACTTCGCGGAGGAACTAATCGATACTATCTAGGGCATAATATAAAGATTTAATCTGCTAGCTGATTAATAGACTAGCGCTTAGGCGATTTATTTTACTACAGCTATAACGGGCGCACGCGTTACGTACTTTAATTACATCTTTCGCGACCTCCGTAACCTCTATATACCCTTACTCGATAAACTTTAACGCGATATTAATTACGCGTTCGATTAGTAACGCGTCGAGATCCGTATATTTGTAATAATAGAGTAGACTAACTTTTCGGCGAATATATAGCGCCTACGTAAGTATTTCGATATCGCATATACCGACGTATATAAACCCCTTATCCCCTACGGAGATTACGTAAATAAATATAATATTAATATTAAGCTTCCTAATAACGCGACGCAAGTCCCTATAAAAATAATATTTAGAAATATACGCTAGTATCTTGTAATACTTTCTAATAGTATTGCGCAGGAGTATAAGTATTAGGAATAGCTTAGCAGGGAGCTAGCGCAAATAGATATAAAAGTAATTATAATTCTAATTAGAAGGCAAATATATTATATTAAGCGTTGTAATAATATAGTTATCGAGAAACCTCTTATTTTTTCAGTATATATCGTTAAATCCAGTAAACTAGAACTTATCGCATAGGTTATACCCGCTCTTAACTCGACCGTCAAGCTCTAAATAGAGGTACTATATACTATAGTTAACGTACCTACTAATATTAAGATAGAAGGTAAAGTAGCCGCTATTATTATTAATATACTTTACCGCGAGCTTTAATTATATTGTAGGCCTTATACTCTAAACCTATACCGATAAAAGCAATAAATCGAGGATTTCCAAAAAATTATCAAGCCCTATATTAAGCTAAACGATTTCCCCGTCTTAACTCCCGAGCGATAGGTTTAACTCCGAGATATATTAGCACTTTACCTAGCAACTACTTTATAGAAGGGATAAGTAGATAAAAAAGCAGAAAAGCTAGCAGAGTTATAAGTATAATATTACAACCGAGTTTATATAAAAGTTAAAAAATATAGCAAATTTATAAAGATTCTTACAAAGATATCCGGAGATATCCCCTAGTTCTATATAGTACGCTATACTTTCGCTAACTTAATAGCAACCCTATTAGATTTCTAATTCTTAGTAAAACGCCCCCGATATATAAACTAGCTATAAAGTAAAACAGTTACTAACCTACTACCTTTCCTAAACTTTAAGCTCCTAAGCCTTCCCTGCGATAAATTCCCGGTCGAGAACTTTATTTCCTAGCTCCGATAACGCTACGATAAGTTCTCGGTTAATATTAAAATCCTTAACGTATTTAACGACCTTATAACTAAGGTTAAAGAAGCGAGCATTTTAATCCTAAATAAATATTAGGATACTAGACTAGCTAAATAGTTTACCGACTTTAAGGGACCCCCTATTTAATAGGATATAACGGACGCATTTTTAATCCTCCGATAAGTTATATTTTATATATACTATAACTAAGCGTACTAGGAACCGGTAGATAATAACTACCTTGTATTCCCCCAGCCTACTTAAGATAATAAGGGATATTTTATCCTTACTATTATATCGGAGTTCTAGAAACGCAAGAACCGTACTATTCGCGTAGTACTCTATAAATTCCGCAGATTTAATAAAGACTAGATTTAAGCTATTAAGCTTCTAGCAAAACTCCCATTCGGTAATTTAATAATCGAAGGAGTCCCCGGCAGCGGTAAAACGACTATCGCCCTATAGATTCTCGCTATAATTATAGGCTCGTCCTATAGCTTAGAAAAACTAAAGCGAACTTTCGAATTAAACTTATTAATAGAAGAGATACCTATACCCGAAGACGATATCGATACGGAGTTAGATATAGATAGGGAATATACTATTTACCCTAAGATAGATTTAACTTTAAACGCTTTATTCCCGGAAAATTAAACTTAAGATACGCTATACGATAACGACGACTTTAACGATTCCTAATCTAATAATAACGAGATATCCTCCGATAAGAAGAATAGCAACTAACTCGATACTGTAGAGGACCTTGCGAAGGACTTGGAAATCGCAGATAATAAAACTAACCCGGTGCTTAAGAAATATTATTACCCTTAAATAATAATTATTATAAACTAGAATATTAATAGCGACGATCTCGCCGAGAAGCTTAACTCTATTTACTATAATAATATCGGCTACCTAGTTATAATTATAAAGGTAAATAACTTAGATATTAAACGAGACTAGCTTATCTACTACTATATACTATAGAGAAACGATAATATCGACGAAAGCATTACTATTATAGATATACTAGATATAGGTATTAACGATATAACCCTTACCGACTTTAGTAGAAGCAGAAGATAGTTTATACGCCGCTACTATAGCGGAGTTTACCGACTAGAAGCGATTCTTTAAGTAAAGCTAGTAGCTAAATAATATACGGTCCTATCTCGTAAGCTTTAACTAGTAGCTAATCTAAAGGAACTATATTCCCGTAACCGCTAGCAATCGATTAAGAAAGGTATAATAGATATAATTAGGGATATCCTAGGAGAAGCCGATATAGTTATTTATATATTTATCATTATATAGAAGCTTTTTAATCGCAAACTCTTCCAGCTAATTATAATCTATATCGATAAGGCCTTACGTAAGTATAAGGTAAATATTCGCTAGGTATAATTAGAAATAGATCTATAGATACTTATCTGCTCTAGTAATTATAGGCAGGACCGCCCTTTCTGCCTTAGCTAAAATGCAGGCTATAAAGAAGAAGACGCTAAACTCTACTTTAGCCCTTTTATAAAATAGTTTATAACTTCGCTACCTAGATATATAATAGTATACGTTCCCTAATAGATGGCTTATCTTCGTATTAACTACCGATAAATAAGCGGCCTTTAAGAAATACCCTTAGCGCTTTTCTACTAGGGAACTATAATTACCCTATATAACTTAACGAACCTAAACCTAATTACAACAATATAGTATAATTACAGTACTTAGCTTATAGCCGATAACCGGGTAAAGAGAAAGCCCAAGGAATTAAAGAAGGAGAAGATAGCGAGTTTCGTTAATAGTAATCGAATTACTCTTACTTATAACTCTTAACTATTATATATCGAAACTAGTTCCGTTAACCGTATCTAAGCTACTATCGTATTAGAATAAGCCGCAGCCGTATATTAAAGCGGTATTCTAGGATCCGATAGTCGCCGTCCTATAATTTATATTATTTCTCTATATATAGCTTAGCAAGCGATTATCTAATAGCTACTTAATAAACTATTACCTTATAAAATCTATAAAGACCGAGTATTTATTAGGATATAAACTACTATAATAGGGGGAGAGTAAGACGTTACTATTACTATATATATCCGAGATATAACTATAGGATTCCTTAAAGACGCCTAGCGTATAAATATTATAATAACCCGCCTAATCTACTAAAGTCTAGATATAATTAATAAGCAGCTCTTTAAGCGCCCCGATAGATAAGGCAAGCAATTTATTAATAAATACTATAATAACTAGTAACGTAACGGCGCAATTATAAAGGATCTAATTAATCGTAATAAGGCCTTTTACCGCCGCTATTTTAGTAACTATAATAACCTATATAAGGCTTACCTTATCTGCCTTGTTTATCAAGGACCTTATTATACTCGCAAATATAATAAGCCCGGTAGAATATTAATCGACCTTATTATTCTATAGGAACGCGATACTTAGCCGACTAAGATAAGCTTAGATTCGGTACTAAATACTAATATAGTAACGAAAGATAAAGGAATATAGGAGGAACTAAAAGTAACGTATAAGCTTATTATAGGTATTATAATAAAGGATAACGGAACTAAGAAAGAGGAAGAAGCCCTATAGCCTAACCCAGATGCTATAAATAAGATCCAGAATATTATAAAGGATATATAGAATACCTATATTAGCGAATCTACGGTCGCCGCCGCTTTATAAAACTCGGATAATAATACTAAGGAGGAAGCCCTAGACCTTATAGATATAGGAGGGGAGATTTTCCCCGTTATAGTCGAGGGTAAGTATAGTACTTATAAGTATTATACTCGGGTAAGCGTACTTTAGCCCCCCGGACGTTAAAAGTAGAAGACTAAAGGGGATAACCTTTAGATTTAAAGCAACTAGGACTCTAACGATAAAAAGGATAATAATACCGACTACGAATAATTCGACTCCGTTACGGAGATTTAAGGCACTAGTAATTAGAATATAGCTAATAGCGGAAAGGAAGCTAAAGGAGATAGTACTGGAAATTAGAATAAGGAGGCGACTAGCACCGAGGGCGCTAGTAATACTAGGACTAGTAGAAGTAGTAGCTTATCCTAGAATAACGCCGATAACGCTGTAAATAGTAGTTTACTATAGGATAATACGGGTAACGGTAGTTCGTTATAGGGAATAGATACTTTACCCGCGTAGTAAGGACGTTTAAGAAGGATGTATAAATATTATAATATTAATATTTATACCCGAGGATAGGCATTTTTCTTAGGGGGGGGCATATTACGTAAGCTACTAGCTTACGCCGGCAGGCAGGCAAGGCTACCACTATATCTCCAGGCCCTTAGGAAGAGTTAGCTAGTTAGTTAGCTAGAATAATAATAATAACAGAAACGTATAACTTGCTCAGAATAAGACTGATCGGCTATTATCATTTAACTATTCGCCTGATTGTTCTTGGAGCCTCGTGTGACCTCGTTGACCATTACAGGAAATAGGCAGAATGATGGACCAGCACCTGTCAAACCCGCCTGGTACGCTCTTGTAGAATGCTCCTTCGGGATCGTAATTGTTCCGAGCCTCCCTGAGCCTCGAGACACTCTCCTTCCCTAAAGCACGCCATGACATCGTCCTTCAAAAAAAGCGTAGTTGGTAAACATATAGCGATACAATAGACCCTTTTCGCGTGCAAGTTTCCCAAGCTCTATCACTACGACTGCCGGGTTCTGAAGACATGCGCTCATCGTCTTCAGCTTGCTTCCACATGAGGATGATCCGATACAACGAAGAGTCGCCCAGCTGAGGGAGGACAGTTCATCGCATCGCCGCCCCTGCTCTGGCCGAAACTTCCAGGAGGGCCTTTGGTCAGGGATTAGAATCCAGAATGGAAAGATGAACCCTTTGGCATCCTTGACCTTGCATAAAGGAGCAGATGATCTGGCTTTGATCGCGATCGAGGCCCAATACCTACTGTCTGGGACCGAGTTAGCTTGCATTGATCTGTGGCATAGCTGGAATGGGGCCTTTACTACCTTAAACCAGCTTCTCACAGTGCCCAACGTTTGTCGATATCCGTCTTGTATGGTGGGCGAGCCACTGCAGTGAGGGCAGGTACTCTTTACCCTTGGTGTTACACATGACACCTGCCACGCAACGACCTGGTTGGTGGCCAAGCCTGTGCCCAGCGCTGGCCATGATGTGGGCGTCCTGGCCCGTCTCATGATGGGCGAAGTCGTAAGCGTCCTGCATGAGCTGGGAGATGGCGTCAGGCATGTGGTACGTGACGCCGGTTCATATATTCCCGGGGCCTCCATCATCCCCGAAATCTTCAGGGCCGTCACGATTCCAAAGTTTATTCAGGCCGCCCTGGCCCCTGAGGGAAAGGAAAAGAAAGGGGAAAAAAACAACCCAGAGATCGGCAATGTCTTCCGCGTTGGCGAGGACTACCTCGCCGGGTGCGAGGACAACCACGAAACTCCAGCATCGTATTTTCGTATCGATGGTGGACGTTGGCACTGCCTGCGGATTGCGTATGGCAAGTCCCGCGGATGGCTAGGTTCTCGAAAGAAGATGAGGATGGAGGACCCGGATCGAGTCTTGTACCTACTGGATGGGATGGGATGGCATGAAAAGGGAAGGGAACCAAGGGTTCAGGCCGTGAGTTTATAGGTGTAGTAGTTCCCAAATAACATATTTTATGTACTTTCCTATGTCGTAACTATACCGTCATTAGAGAGATATCGAATACAGGTTTATCAGAGTATGTTCATTGCACAGTTTTTATACTCTTTCAAGGTATCAGGCCTGGTGGACGATGTGGCTCAACGGTTGTCCGGGTTAAGGTGTACGTCGACTCCTGGTTGACTCCCGAGGTCCCTATTTCCTCTTCATACTCCAAGACACTTAAGTACCTAGCCTCCCATAGGCACCTACTTGCAGTCACATCGTAGGACAACCCCTTGTATCTGAACGCATTATACTATCTTGTCAAAACGCCTACTTGATTCATCTTATAGAGGGTACTAGTGTTAGGTATTTACCTAGATCTAGGCATGTGTATACTTTCCCCACCAAGTCATCCCGACCCCGGCTGATCAGCAATGCGCCATCTCGATGGCGATTAACAACGGGGCTATTGGTTAGTGGTGATATATCTTGTACTATGTATGTGGGGAGGGAGGTGTAGGCTATCTTTCCCATTTATAAAGCTGACCAAGTTTCTGGTCATCATTACCATGTACCACGACATATATACTGCTTGTGGTACCCTCCCAGCCCTCCTGACATCAACTCCCTGCAGAGGACCTGCAGCTGGCTCGAAAGAGAGGGGATGCATTTACACTACTCGTATCCCCCCCTCCACCCCGGTTGTTTTCATTCTCGAAGACTATTCAATGTTCAAGGCATCTTTGGGATCTGAGACTCGCGTCCAAAGACACTTGTATGGCTCGTCTTAGATTAGCAATATCCTGTGCTCCCCACTCCTCAAGGATAAGCCGTCTTTCTCCTGTAACATCGTACCTAATAATCTGTGCCTTGCCGTGTTTGCTGCTGCCCGCATCAACATGCCGATATTGGATCGGAGACTCTACCCGCCCTTATTTTATCGTCAATGCTCGACTTCTTTCTCGGACTTGATCGGGATCAGATGAGCAGCCCGCCGCCCGCCGCCTGGACCTACGGAGGGCTGGCTGGCTTATCTGGCGCCGGGGAGCGATCTGCAAAATAAATCTACGCGGTGTTTATCTACCTGCAGGCACTAGCCCCACTCGGCCTGCTACTCGTTCCTCGTAGCAGGTATGTAAAATAGCGGTCACGCCGGAAATTCGCGGTCACTAACCAAGTACCCTTAAGACAATAACACATACAAATTTATATAGCAGACTGTTATATCACTACTTCCCAACACAACCTCTAACTCAAGGCTATTATAATATATCTCTTTCGCGCCGAAACCTCACAGAGACTATTATATATAGCCGCCAAAACTCTACAACTATTCTACTAGAAGGCCGCTTATTTATATAGTAGTTAAATTATAAGGTTAAGAATAATATAATATAAGTTAAAGCCGTAATACGATAGTCTGCTATATAAATTTATATAGGCTAGCTAGTGACCGCGAATTTCCGGCGTGACCGCTATTTTACATACCTGCTACGAGGAACGAGTAGCAGGCCGAGTGGGGCTAGAGCCTGCAGGTATGCAGGATCAAAGACCCCATTGCGTGCCTCGAGGGCGGCTGTTCTTTGATCCGAGCTCTGTCCCAACGATCGCCTATCATGGCAATTTGGGAACAAATAACCAAATATCTGCATTGTAGGTAGTATTTCACAGCCTTGCGGGCCATGCCAGGGTCTATAATAACAATACCACACTACGCTAACTAGTCTACTAGTCTACCAGTAAGTCGTGAAATGCATCCTCTAGATTCAGGGGCAACATTTTCTAAGCGGCATGTGAGAGGTAAGCATTGCATCAAGGTACATGTATTATCTGACCTCCCATTTCTCAGCAACGCAGCAAGAAGTGATCCTGCTGCAGCCCGTCGGCATATCGACTCCTACCAGGGCCTCATTCCTCCTGAGTGAGCATGGGACGTCATCAAGCAAGCAAACAAGCAAGCAAGCAAGCTAGGGCTGCTAGGCAACGGTTTTATTCAGCGCCTGGGCAGCTGGGCGGCATGTGAGACTCCTTGGGGGCCAAATATGTCAGAAACTCTCGCCACAAGTTCCCCGTCAACCTGCTGGGGTTCATCTCCCCTTTCCAGACAAAATTGCCGACTAAGTTTACGAGGCCACGACCACCCGATGGCCATCGTACACCATGAGTATATATTTAGAGTTTGCTCCCCCTTGCCGGCACTTGTACGTCGTGATCGTGAGATGGCACGGCATACGGGATGTAATACAACCAAAATTGACAAGTAAATGTGGTTGAAGTAATGTAGTTAGTTACCTAGGTACCCTGGGTAGGTAGTTGGGATGCTGCAGCCGGTCCGCAGGTGGGCCAAGTCATGCCGGACCGGACCCCCTCCCCTGGGCGGCCTTTTTGCCTCTATTCCGATAATCTCGCCGTTTGTTGGTCGGGTGTCACATCGAAAAAAGACTACATGAAACAAGCACCTGGCTGGGATCAGTGGCTTTGTTCGTTTCATCGGGGGGCATAAGAAGACATGACTGGACGACTCGAATAAATGAACGAATCAATGCACGATCGGGCCAACAGGATGAACATTGTAGGTTGGTTATCGCTATAGACCCCCTCCCCCTACTTACCCACTGTTCCCCACGACGTTGTCGTGATAATATATTGTATCTGAGCTTGGCCCAGGCCAGACCTGGAAAGACCCTTGGTGTTTGCTTTACATACGGAGTACGGGTCCGTACATACTTGAGTACTTGAATTTATATTCAGCCAAGGGCTGAAAGGCAATCTTGACGTCCCAATCACGTATGAATGCTCATATGACTACCAATATGTATTTTAGTATTCAAGCTTCATTGTGAATATGTACGAGGACATACCTAGGTAGGCACTCATATACCTAGGTACCTCAGCATGCCCAGGAAGGTAGGTCAGCACGTGGTAAGGTGGTAAGGTGGTAAGGTAAATACCTAGGCTGCCTAGGTAGTAGCATTGGGTCCCGACCCCCTCTACTAGGTGTACCTAACACTCTTGAACATGCGCAGTTTTCTGTAGGGAACCCCTGGCTATTGTTTTAGTGCCCCCGACCTGAAGCTGTACCAAGAAAGAAAAGGGGGGTGTGTGTGTGTGTGTGTGTGGTGTGTGTGCCTGCGTTCTTCCTCCTGCTAAGACTGAGTCGGGGCCACTCAAATACCCTCCGACAACGTTGTCACTACAACCAGACAATTGGTCCGCCAGAATTCCTAACACCACTTCACGCTGCCCACTTGCCAAGCAGTGCCGTCGTTTCCAGCCCAGAGAAGACTAAGTGGGACCCCCCTGTGGAACCCTTGCTTGCTGTGCTGGTCGTCGGGTTCAACGCTGTCCATCCCCAAACCTCCAGACCTCCCATCAAATCGCCCAAGTCCAGATAATTTAGATCTCTACTCGAACCTGCCAGAGCCAGCTTCCAAAGCTTGAGGCCAGCTACCCTATAGTGCTCAGACAACTCAAACAGGGCGCCAGCACTGTCACACACGCCAGTTTTGTGTAATCAGGATCAAACGTCTGTGCCAATTCCAACGTTTCTCGATACCCACCCAGACTACCTAGGTAGCCAGACCACCCCCTTGGGCACGTCCAAAACTACACAACGTGCGTATCCTTCCCCATCGGGTCCCCTCGACGACGACTAAATCTCACGACAATCCTTTCGTCCAGACCAGACCAGATCGCTCAACCTTTCCCACCTCTGCGACTCAATGTCGGATTGACGTGGTCGAATACATCTTCTTTTCCCTTTTTTTTTTCTGGGGGAGCTTCTCAAGCTCCTCCTACTCTAATGACTTTGACCACCTACCCCTTCTTCCGCTAAGCCTCCGACCTTTCTCGCGATACGAAACACCGACCTCCTTCTTTACCTGGCTCCGGCAGACAACGCACCAATACAGCCATGGATGACTATCTGGATAGTCCTATGGAAGACGATGTCTTCCCCTGCAAAGGATGTGGAGAGGTATATCCTGCGAATTCCCAAACAAGAGGGCATCGCGATGTCTCTCCCCTGACATGGCTGACTTTACCATTAGATCCTTGAGGAGGGCAAAGCTTTCGAGCTCGGTACGTGCGCATTATCGGTGTCCCCTCGCATGCGATTCTCCCCTGCCTGTGTTTTGGTCTTCTTGTGATGCCTTTGCGAATTGTTCTTTCTTTTTTTATATGTCACCCCTGTATTCTGCCCCCTTTCCAGTATATGTGTGGCAATGCCGTACACTATGGCTACGAAACTTCCAGGCTGACCGTAACCCCAGCCGGTAACCGTTGGCATTTGAATTGCTTCCGATGCAACACTTGCGGCACCCTCCTCGATTCGGATGCGAACCTCCTCCTCCTGGGCGACGGCTCCCTTATCTGCAACAACTGCACCTACAGCTGCAGCGCATGCGGAAACAAGATCGAAGATCTCGCCATCCTGACCGGCGACCAGGCTTTCTGTGCCACCTGCTTCCGGTGTCGAAATTGTAAGAGGAAGATCGAGAACCTGCGATATGCAAGGACGTCACAGGGCATATTTTGCATGAGCTGTCACGAATCGCTCATGGCAAGACGGAGGAAGAAAACAAAAGCCGTGGCTCAGGCGAAGGCAAGAGACAAAGACTCTCCGATGGTTGAGAAATCGCTACCTGCCCTGCCGCCGAATGCCATACCGCCGAACGCGTTTTCCGACGAACGCGTTTCCCCCGAATCGGACACTCCCACAGAGCTGTCACCGAGACCAACCAGGCCTACATATCCCAGGATGGACTCGTCTTCAACAAGAGGTAGCTTACGAACCGCCCGCTCGCCAGAGAGACATGGCGACTCCGCGAAGGAGACTGGACTCGGCTTGCCCGCCCACAATTACCGGAGGAACAGGAACAGCTCTATTCTCGCCGGACAAGCTAACATAGAGGGAGCAGACGGTGACAGCTTTTTTATCCCCGTGGCCCTGGATCCTAGTCCCGCGCCCTCTGTGTCGTCCCCGCGATCGAACAACGAGGCCTTTGATCAGCGCAAGGCTAGCAACGACAAGGACTACTTTTCCAAACCGCCCGCAGTGCCGGACAGGAAGAGCGACGCCCGCAGCTCCCAGGCATCAACACCTCACATTGCTTTCCAGGAGAAAGTACGGCGCACCTCATCCGATTACGAAGCCTCGACCCCCAAGGAGCCGTCTCGGAAGCTATCAAAGTCATCCAAATCTGATAGAAGTGTCGTATCACAGGCATCACCTGTCGCTAGCGATGACAGGTCTCAGAAAACGTCCCACTCTAGAAAGGATGAATTCAGGCTACAAGAGGCTCCTAAAAGTAAGAAATCTGCCACCAACAGGTCCCCTCCACAAACGACTAGTCCAACGGAGAACGGTGCTTCCAAGGCAGTCGATGGAAATCTTCGGAAGGACGCCATTGGCTCCAAACCAGATTCACCCCCACGATACGGTCCAGCAGGCACATCTGAATCCCCCAGTGACGCCCAGGATGCTCGTGCGAAAGATGATGACAAGCGTCCATCCATCGATACAACAAGTTCTACCAGGACAGGAGATACCATAAACTCCAAATCCATTTCTCGGAAGGAAATTCCTGCTTCAGCTGCCACTCGCAGCGGTATGTACCCACATGCTCTTAAGATAACGTGTACTGACGCCGCATGTCGTGGAATAGTAAATGGCAAATCCTCAAGGGCAGACGAGCCCCTCATGCCGCCACCTCGTCCACAGGTAGAACAAAAATTGAGCGACACATACATGTCTCCCCGGGCGCCGCCTCAGCCACCCGGAGCACCTACGAGGGAGCCGAATAGCGCAAAGAACGGGCAGACTTCTCCTAAGGTCTCCCCCAAATTGCCAAGATGGAGCTCTGGAGGTGATTTCACCATGGACGAGGACATGGCACGTATTTTGGGAACAGACGAAGGCTCCTCGTCTATCCTTCGCAAAGTATCGAATGCTGTTAGGCATGGACGTCCTGGAAGCGTAGATGGCATGCCGCAACCACGGAACGGTCACACTCGAAGCATGAGCGAGACCACTGGCGCAACCGCATCGCCAAGATGGCCCAAGACTCCAATTATTCAGACACCACAGAACGGCGATACCAGGGACATCAGCAGCCCAATCTCCATGAACAGTACTTCACAGGAAGACTCAGCTTTCCTGAAGCGACAACTGCGAAACTCGGAACAGCGGGTCGCGGAGCTGGAGAAACAGTTCAACTCGGAAAGGGACCTGCTGACTCTTACCGAGAGATTGGAAGAGAAGAGAAAAACTGTCTCTATCCTGGACACGCAGACGGAGATCATGATACGTCAACTGGAGGTGCTGGCCGGGTACGTTGAGCGAGCCAAGGACACAAAACGGCCAATCGACCCTCGAGTCCTCGAAGAATCTGCCATCAAGGAGTTTGTCCAGAAGCTGGACAAGGTCAAGCAGACCATGTCGGCGTCAATCGAGCAACTGCATGCCGAACGAGACGAGTTGGTCGAAGAGAAGGAACAGGCGATAGCAGATCGGGATCGTGCACTGCTCGAATTCGAACAGTTATCGTCCAAGAACGCGCAGCTGGCCGATATGAACAATGACCTGACGCACCAGATCCAAGGCCGCTTCAGGTCTCAAGTAGGATCCGACGGGAAGCCTAACGGCTTGGGCATCTATACGAACCACAAGGCAACATCAAGCACCTCGGTTCATAACATTGATACGTCGAGCATCCACACAGGCCCTACGCTCGTCGGGACCGATGTCGATGAACCTGTCCTGGAGGGACCAAGAGTCGTCCAGGTTAGAAAGGGCCAAGCCAAGAAGTTCAACTGGAAGAAGGGTGGCAAGTCGGTGGCACAAAACATCACTAGAGTCGGTCGTGCTGTCGGTGCCTTCCAAACCAATGAGCGCGGCGAACCCCGGGGGCCACCGCAGCAAGGCGGGCTGAACTCCGACAACATTGGTCTCCCGTACAATATGACGATTGCTCAGCTGGAAGCTCCTTCCACAACACTGCCCAACGCCAACCCCATACCCAACGGGCAACAGAACCGTGGTGCCCCTAACGACCCTCGACCCTTTGGCTTCTTCAATAGAACTGGAAAGGCAACTCCCCTACCAAAGTCCTCGACTAGTGCAAATGTGGCGGCTGCGGCTGCGGCTGCTGAGCCACCGAGCACGCTTTTCGGTTCAGAGCTTGTGGAGAGGGCCGAATATGAGCGTCGCCAGATTCCTAGTGTGGTAACTCGTTGCATAGAGGAAGTCGAACTTCGAGGCATGGATGCGGAAGGAATCTACCGAAAATCAGGAGGCAACGGCCAAGTCAAAATGATACAGGATGGTTTTGAGAGGGTGGAGGACTTCGATATCTCCGACCCAAGCATCGACATCGCATCTGTCACCAGCGTTCTCAAACAATATTTCCGCAAACTGCCAACACCGCTTTTGACATTCGATGTCTACGACCGGGTCTTGGAGTCTGCCTGTAAGTTTTGCCCTGCCTTTTGAAAAGGGTTTGGGCACGTTACTAATGGGATATAGCCATCAACGATCCAGAAGAGCGCTGCGCTCATCTGAGAAAGACTGTCAATATGCTCCCTCAAAAGCATCGTGACTGTCTTGAGTTCCTCATGTTCCATCTGGCTAGGGTTGCCAGCCGGGAGCCTGAGAATTTGGTAAGTCTGCATTTGTTACCTGGATTTGACAATAATTTGGGACTAACGGTCAATACAGATGTCACCCAAGAACTTGGCCGTGGTGTTCGCTCCCACCATTATGCGGGACCACAGCCTCGAGAGGGAGATGACGGACATGCACGCCAAGAACCTTGCTGTGCAGTTCATGGTGGAAAATAGTAATGAGATTTTTACTACGGAATAAGAAGTCCATAGGCTCCAACGTCGACCAGCAGCAGTGTACTGTACTGGGCGGCCATGAGAATTAAAGAGAAACAGGGAAAGTGTTTGGGGGGGGGGCGAGGAGAGAGGGGATGAGTGGATGGGAGGATACCATCACCAAACAACAGACCGACCGATCGATACCTACCTACCGTATCCGGCTTTCGCATCTACCAACCAAAATCGATGCTGTATATATTCAATTCTTGATGTTGGACTCTATTGAAATTAGCAAGAGCAACGGGGCAAAGGCAGTCAAGGTGGGCGTGTGCCTTGATTCTTTGACGCGTTGTGGGCAGAGCGCGAGCGAGCGAGAAAGGGTTGAATTGATCTGAATTGTTATTATTGATGCGCGGAAATTCTTCAGGAGTCTCATTATTGAATGAACGGATAGCATGTGTGGCATGGGCGGCATGTATTGAAGAAAATACTGGCTTGATACCTACCTAATTCCATGTATAGTGGAATGGAATACATACATACTACTGGTGTCAGTCAGTCAGTCAGTCAGTCAGTCAGTCAGTGTGTAGGTATAGGTTGACCCCTTTTGATCCTTGTCTGCTGCTGCTGCTGTCAAAGAGAGAGGGCGTCAGGGCGTCAGGGCGTCAGGGCGTCAGGGCGTCAGGGCGTCAGGGCATGAAAGAGCTATTGGGGCTTATCGATAACGATAAGAAGGTTACGTAGCAAGACCCCTGGACGCCCTGGTACTGCATGCAGCTCAACGGCCAAGGCCAAGGCCTACAGTAGTTCTACGCTTCCAAAGCTCCAAGAGCCAAGATCACATATACCCAATCGATGTAGTCGAAGCCCGTGCCCAACTATTCTACACCCGAGAGTTTGAACTATTGGAACCTAGTTCACATAACAAACACGGCCACGTAAATGCGACCAACAGCGACGCCGACCTTCTTCCCGCCGCCGCCTCCTCTGAGCTAACCCTCCACTGTCACAACCATGTGGCTTGACCGGCTCGCTGCCCATAACAACAACCCCCAACAGTCCGCGAATCCGAATAGCAGACCTATATCCCCTCTACCTCGACGAGTCTCCCAGCGAGGGAGTCCATATATCACCTCACAACAACGGTCAGCAAGGGCGTCCGAAGTCTCACTCGTCTCCTCCAGCGACACCGGGTCTACGACATCACTGCTGCGAGGGTCAGGTCGAACCAATGGAGGACCCACGGCTGGATCCTCGCTGAGGCAGACAACTACGCTTGACGATGGATCCGAGTCGCTCTCTGTGCTGGGGAGGATATTAGGAGAGCACGTTCCAATACACACCGAGACACCAGGCGGCAGTGGCACTGCGTCCCCGTCCGAGTCGGAAGAGACTCCAGGTGGAGCTACGATCAAAGAGGAGGACCTCGACCTTGAGTTCGACTTTGGCGGGCTTTCTCTGCGGGCGTTCGTCGCGCAGGGCGCCAGTGAGAGCGATGGCGCAGGTGGTGTATATAGATCGCAGACAGTTGATGAATGTATGTGGTTTCCCTCTAGTCTACTCCCCCTCCCCCCTTCCGCCCTTCTCCCTTACATACATTTACTTCTTGCGCATGGCGGTGATGACGACTGCTGACCGGATGGTTGGAAACTTGTACAGATGAGCAAGAAAAGACTAAGTTTGAGGATCTACACAGGTCCATTCGCGCATGCGACGATGTGCTTAGCTCCGTGGAGACGAACCTCACCAGCTTCCGTAACGACCTGGCTGCCGTTTCTGCGGACATAGAGTCGCTACAGGCGAGATCGACATCTCTTAATGTGAGGCTGGAGAACCGCAAGGCGGTCGAGAAAGGACTGGGTCCCGTGATTGAGGAGTTGAGTGTGTCGCCTCTGATCGTCTCCAAGATAGCGGAGGGGCATGTCGACGAGTCGTGGATCAAGGTGCTGGCGGAGCTGGAGAAGAAGCACGAGGCATACAAGAAAAATGTGAAACAGCAAGGGCAGGGCAAGTCGCTGGAGGATCTGGGGCCGTTACTGGAGAAGTTGACGCTCAAGGTAGGGAGACATCCTTTCACTGCAGACCAGAGGCTGAGGTACTGACTTGAGAATAACTAGGCTATCGAGAGGATACGAGATCACCTAGTCGCGCAGATAAAAGCGTTGCGGTCACCACACATCAACGCGCAGATCATCCAACAGCAGAATTTCCTCAAGTTCAAAGACCTCTACACCTTCCTTCACAAACATCAACCCACACTTGCGGACGAGCTATGCCGCGCCTACATGAATACTATGAGATGGTATTACCTCAACCAGTTCACCCGATACCACAAGGCCCTCGAGAAGATCAAGCTGCATGTGATTGATAAGACAGACATGCTTGGCCACGAGGACACTTCGCGCAAGGCCACGGTACTGAGCAGCACCACAAAGGGGCTTGGTGGGCCGCCTCACGACGCCTTCAACCTCGGTCGGCGGATCGACCTCCTCAAGACGACCAACCAGGTCGCCATCAGCAGCTACCTGGCAGAGGAGGACCAGGCGACGCACTACCTCGAGGTGCCCTTCCGCAACTTCAACATCGCGCTAGTAGACAATGCCACGGCCGAGTACACCTTCCTGGCGTCCTTCTTCGCGCCCTCGTTCAGCATGGCCACGATAGGCAAGAAATTCAACTACGTCTTCGAGCCGACATTCCAGCTAGGCCACAGCCTGACCAAGTCCCTCGTATCGGAGACGTACGACGGGCTAGGCCTGCTGCTCTGCATCCGGCTCAACCAGCACCTCCAGTTCGAGCTCCAGCGGCGGCGCGTGCCCGCCATGGACGGCTACGTCAACGGCGCGGCCATGATGCTCTGGCCGCGGCTGCAGGTCGTCATGGACTCGCACCGCGAGTCGGTCCGGGGCCTGACCTCGGCGCTGCCCCAGAAGTCCCTGCCCGCGGCCACGGCCAAGACCACCTCGGCGGCCCCGCACGTCGTCACGCAGCGCTTCGGCCAGCTTCTCCACGGCATCCTGGCGCTGAGCACCGAGGCCGGCGACGACGAGCCCGTGGCCACGTCGCTGGGCCGGCTGCGGAGCGAGATGGAGGCGTTCCTGACGCGGTACAGCCAGGCCTACTTCGGGTCCGACGTCCAGGGCCGCAAGAGGGAGCGGTTCCTATATAATAACTACTCGTTGATATTGACGATTATCGGGGACGTCGGGGCGGGGAAGCTGGCTGCTGACCAGGTGGAGCACTTTGAGGGGCTGAAGAGGGCTTTTCAGGAGGCTGCTTGAGGGTCTTCTGTCTCGCGTTTGAGCCAAAGCTAATTGGGGATGGGAAAGGGGGTTATGGGGGTGGATAGCTTTTTTTGATAAAAGAAATGGGGGGGGGGGCGTTTTTTTTCTTTCTTTCTTTCTTCTTTGTTTTTTCTTGGGAAGATCTGAAAAGCATAGAGAGCCTGTGTGTTTATTTTTATTGCCATAGTCCGCTCTGCATGATAGCTTTCTTTGGTTTTGTCTATTTTGACTGCATGGACTGAACTGACAGTACGGGGTTTGATAATACATGTGATCGAAAAGGGGTATTCTATATATACAATCCTAAACACAACTTCCCAGTGAGCCCCCCAGCAGTAATTCTATTGTTGTCCGGGCCTGCTTCCGGCAAAGCCATGCGCATACAGTCGAGGATATCCGTGTCAGGGGAGGAACATACCTTACTAGACTTCCGCCCCCCCCCCCCAACCCCACCCTCTCCTTATTAGATCCGTTCAACACAAGAGCATCAGCACAACGAAGGTCTCACAAGATCCCCTAAACCTCATGCCACCACCTCGAGACCACAGCTGTCATATACCCCAACGAGCCGACGGGCAACGACGACTTCCGCATCCAATAAGCCAACACGCCAAACGCAACAGCAAACCCGACCGCGGCCGCGGGCCGGCGATACCGCCACACCATCTTCCTCACCTTCTCCAACCTCTCGGCACGCTGGAGCTCAAGGACCTGCTGCGCGAAGTAGTAGGCGCCGACGTCGACGCTCTGGCCGGCGCACGCGCGCGTGCTCCTCGCCGTCTTGAGGACGCTGTTGGGGGAGATGCCCCGCCCCCAGGACCGCAGCGCCTCGGGCGGGTGGCGCGCCACGAGCGCGCAGGTCCGGGCGACCAGGCCCTCGAGGTCGAGGGGCTGGGGCAGCTTGGAGAGGATGGAGTGGAGCATCTCGGGCTCGTCGGCGGGGGTGTCGAAGAGCTCGGCGCGGCGGTCCAGCACGATCCGGGCGAACATGTAGACGGAGAAGACGGGCTCGCGGGCCAGCAGGACGTCGAAGAGCCGGGTGATCTCGCCCAGGGACTGCACGTCGTGGGCGTACATGGTCAGGGTGCCCGAGAGGGCGAAGAAGGGCTCCGTCTGGGAGAGGTGGTGCCATAGCTTCGGGTCGGCGGCCTGGAGGATGTCTGGGATCAGGCGCAGCTGCGAGATGGCGGCCTTGAGGTTGGGGAGCATGAAGTCGCGGATGCGGAGGGTCGAGAGCCTTGCCATGGTTGGGCTGCGGAGGGGAGGGGGGAGGACCAGGAGGAGGACTTGGCAGATGTCGTGGTAGCCTTGGAAGTAGCTGAGGTAGGGGTTTCGCCGGAGGACGGAGAGGATTAGGGATGAGAGCTCGTCTTTTTGACGGGCGCGTTCTTCGTCGGATTGGTCTGGGGTTGGGGTGTTAGCGTGACGAATAGGGGACAACTTGGGCTAGAGGGGGAGATGTTTCCACGCACAATCGGGGTAGTAGACGAAAGCCCTGTCTACATCGAGTTTAACTTGGCCCTCTTCACTGTGAGGAGGGAGGTCTTTCCATGACCCATCATCCGCTTCTGAAACCGCGATACGAATTGCATCGTCATCGGTAGTGTTGGAGGGCTCATCATCCCCGTTGTCGCTGGGAAACCTGACCGGTACTCCTAGCAATATAGGCCCTATGTAGGTATTAGCAAAACCCTCGAATGGTAATTTTTAGTCATGGGGGGGGGGGTGTATCAAAAACAATAGAATGGTATATCGCCGTGTATTAGATACATAGTCGATCGAACAAAACCAACTTCAACTTACAAGCTTGCTGCCGTAGACCGTCCGTCACAAATCCACCAGGCGACTCGGCCAATGACTGCAATTCCTCAATATCCCTCCGTCTGCAGGCGTCGAGAATTTGATCCATCTTGGCCGCCTGAGGGTGCTCCTTGGTTTCTGGTTCGTCAACGTCAACGCCAACGCCAACGCCAACGCCAACGTCAATGTCGACGTCGACAACTGGTGACTCTGGCGTGCCCTGGCTTCCTTTCTCATCATCATCATCTTCTTCTTTCCTACCCTCATCAGGCGTAACCTCATCGTTCTGTATGGTTGTAAACACCTCCTCTGTAGCCATATCGGGCCTGATGAGGTCTGATAGATCCGGGTGTCCGTCCACCTTGGTCCCTTATGACTATCCAACCCTCGAACCGAATTGTTCCCGCAGATATGCTTGGTGATATGCACTGGCACTATCACAGTCGGTTCCGCCAAGTCTACACCGAATGGTGCAAAAGAAAAGCAAAAGCCTGGTACTCTAGCTGTGTGGCTTAATGACCCTTGTTTGAGTTATTGGTAGTCGTTATCACACACCGGTGTCTTAGCTGCGTGCGGACCGTCGTCGATATATTCAAACATTCAACATACAAGTGTACACGCGTTCAGTGATGGCTCGTTAGGCAATTGATGTGAGTCCTTGCTGGTATAAAAATCCAGATCCAATACGCTTCGTCAACGTGTCCGATCGGGCCGTCAAGTCAGAAGCGATATTGAGCAAATAGGCGGGTGGGGTTGGTGATCTCTGTGTGGATATCAAATCGTGTCTTGATGCCGTTGACTTGTTCACGAGTCGCGCTGGGATGACGTGCAGTATCGCCTAAGGGCCCCTGAGGCAAGGGCATCGCTGTTCTGATTCAGAGGGTTCGCGCGCTGACAGCGGCTCTGGCGGCCCGCTGATTTGGTCGCCCATATCGCTGGAACCATCGCTGGGGTAGGCTTATGTTTACTACCTACATACCCTAGGGTACATACCTCCCTAGGTAGGTAGGTAGGTCAACTGGTAGGTAACCTAACTTGAGTATGCACAATCCTATTCTCCAAGTCAGAATCGACTTCGGGCCAAGACCAAGGTCAAATGCCAAGCCACGTCTCCTTCGTCCAACGATGAAGAATATAGCTAGAGAGGAATACATAAGTATATATAATAGAGGTTCTTTGGTTATGTCCATGACTCCTCATGTTTTACCAAGACCAAGCTATATATGTAGCTGACAGATGGTCTCCGTATAACACTACATACACACCCACGTGTTGCAAATATGTAGATATATATCTTTCGTATAGAGTCATCCAACATATTCCCCTCCAAGCCCTGATGAGGCCGCGGAGATAACCGTGAAGATAGACATGGGGAAGATGGACAGTTTCAGTTTCACACAAAGCTGGGGTGAAAGTGATATGTCAGTCTCGGCGCCATGCTTATTGTCGATTTTTCAGCCTTGTGACAAACAAGCACGAACGGAGGTTGGCAGGGAGGCAGGGAGTATTGAGTTCATTGGGGGGCGATCCTCGAGTCTTGACGCTAATACACGCTGTCAGGATGGCGAGTTCTAGTCAAGTCTCGTGCTCTTCCTCGTTCAGTATACTCACACACACACACACACACACACACATATATATATATATAATATATACCTAGGCACCCAGGTAGTGCCAGGTAAATATAGAGTTATCACCACTCTAACTGAACCGCGCAGGCAATACCGGCCCGGACTAGTCTACTACGTAGACAGGTCGACAGAAAAGCAAGCTCGGCCCCCCGGCTTGTCCTACCATCTGTGCTCCCCCAAGACACTCGAGCACATGGATGATGGGCCTGACCCCGTGCCAGCGTGCCTGGCTGCTCGAGATCGGCAGCGTTGGGCTGACAGGTGCTGATATTAAACATGGTGCACGACAGGCGGATTATGCATATACAGACATAAGGGCTTATATATCTTAGGCGGCTATTCATGCACGGCGGTCCAATATACGACTGCGTATATGAGACTGCAGGGGACGCTTCTTTTTGATATATCCCGTCAAGGTGATTGGTAGGTCCGTCTTTATCTGCCTGTCTATCTGTTCTGTTTGGCTGGACCCGAGCGTGGACTCGAGCGTGGACTTGAGCGTGGACAAGGCAAGCGTTGATCAGTGCAGGTGAGGTGGTAACGATCATTGAAGGTCGAGGGATAAAACCATAGAACCATGAAACGTCAACCTCAGTATACCAGGCAGATAGATGTAGATGATGTTAAAGGCCCAGATACCTGTGTGCTCATTATTATAGAGTTTAGCCACCACCAGAAAGGGATGTATACTATGTAAGTGTGTTGGAGGACCCGTGGACCTCGGTACCTACCTATTTAGGTAGGTACATAATCGAGGTACCTCAAGTGCGATAGCTGCCCCACTTTCGCAAGCGATATCCTGCTTGGATTGAGGGGCAGATCATCCACACACAGTACCAGACCTAAGTTAGGTACCTGGACCTGCAGACAGGTTGTGCCTTCTCCTATAAGAACTACCAATGTCGTTGGTCCTTTCCAATTGAAGACGGACTATAACTCGAGACAAGATCATCATAGTGATTGAGCCACGAACGGCTTACCCTTTTTGTTCCTTTTTTCCTTCTTTTTTCCTTTGGTTGGAGACGGGCGTGATGGGTGAAGCCTAGAAATTGATCTACCCACTTACCTATCTGAGTGCTACGGCTCAGGACGAAGGAACGCCGCCCCACGCGCTCACCAACGGCTTGCTCATGCATGCTTTAATGTCGTACACAGTACCTGTTGCTTCACGCTTTATATAAGACCACACCACCGTGTCTTTGCCCAAGTTGTTCGCAAGGTCCGGTGGTCACCGATTCATCCTGCAGACGTCCTGTGAGTTGTGTCGACGGCGCTACAAAGTCTGCCTTGGTTCCTCAAACCTCCCTGCCCGGGTTGCTCTTCCTGCCTCCACACATATACATGTACGGGAAAACAGTTCTCTCTCTCTCTGCCTCGTGTGGCACACCCAACTCACTCAAACTTGGACTCGACCGTGGGAGATAGCCAGTGTTGCTGACAGTCAACCTTTCAGACCTCAGGAAACAAAGTGGGAGCAATTATAACTCTGTTCCTAACCTGCACCTGCAGTGCCTCGCCTCGGAAAACCCCCCTGGGAACTACTGCGGCTTTGCCAGGCTTTTTCCTTCAGACGTCACGGGCCGTTTTACCCCAAACCTCAATGTCCTTGGGAAATGGCACACAAAGTCTTGTCTCTGTGCTGGGATTCTCATATTTAGCCCTCCTGCGACCTCCCTTCGCCCTTGGTAATACAGCACAACGTGTTCCCCTCTGACACGCAACACACCCCCAAAAATGGCTGCTCAGTTCCAGTCTCACGTCCTCGAAAACGGCCAGTGGGTCACGAGGACGACCAATGTCGATGATATCCTTAGCAAGCCTACCATGAAGCCGACAAAGCAAATACGACAGCCGCCGCCTCAGTGTGGCATAATGACGAGGACTGTTGTCGAAAGCCCAGTTGCCCATTGGATCATCCCAGTGCGCCTTCGCTCACCTCAGCACAATGATATTGCCTTTGTTGGTGTGAGTACCTCGCTGTTTTCCCTCCTCCCTCACCACTTGCTTCCCCCTTCCAAAAGCCCCGACTCCAAACGGTAAGCAAGGGGCAAGGGGGAATAGTCATGGTAAAGGAATTGCCTTTGGGCTTGGGGCTGATTCCTGTTTGTTCTGAAGGATCACTACGTCCAGATATCAGAGCTTCGACACGATTTACAGCTCCATGGTATTGTCAAGAAGAAAGATTTTGGATCGCGTATTCGCAATGCCAAGGCCTTGGGTACTTTCAGTAGAGACGACATTGATGCCAACAGGTTCCAAGCCAGCAAATTCCACTCAAAGTCCGAGGACGATGATTTTGATGTGGACATGTCGGACGTCTCTGCGCCAGCTTCGTCCATTAACCTACCACGCCTACCTCCTCAGCTGCTCTTGATCATCCTCGAGACAGGCGACTGCATTTTTTTGTTTCTTCGCCCAGACAAAAGTGGCGCCTTCGAATTCGTCGTGCTGCAGCATGACCTGCACAGTTCGCGCCTCGTCCGTCCTGGCTTCCATCTGGCTGTAGATCCGAGCTCCAGGTACATGGCGCAAGCCTGCTCCAGAAATATCTTCGTTGTCCATGAGCTCGAATCAATGAGCAATCTCAACAACTCCTTCGTCCGTGGCCAACAGTTGAGGCCGATAATCTCATCCCGTGCGCGTACCGTGAACGGTGTCATACACACAATGGAGTTCCTTTACCCGAGACCTCAGGATCCTCAGCACATCATTTTGTTGCTTATTGTGGTCAACCGTGGCGTCCCACGTTTGATAACGTATGACTGGGAACTTGGAGATGATCTGAGGGAGGCCTTGTCCGCGGAGAAGGTTGGTCATAGGCTGCCCCAGCAACACGAGATGCCCCTCCTTATCATCCCTCTCACTATACGCACGGCATTCTTTGCGGTATCAGAGGGCGAAATTGCCTTCTGCAAAGACGTTCTGCACGGGGCTCCTTCCTTCGAGCCATGTGAAATCGATGAATTTCCTGCGACCCAGCATCATGATGGGACGGAACCACCGCTGTGGACCGCCTGGTCCCGGCCGCCTCGGCTGTCAATGTATCAGCAGACAAACGACCATATATATCTTGCGAGAGAAGATGGGCTTGTCATGTTTCTTGAATGTGACTCTGACAACATTTTGGGGGCGGCATTCCTTGTTGGAACATTTGGTAACGTATCCACGGCGTTCGCGAGCCTCGCACACCATAACGACGACATTCTTATCTTCGGCGGAGATTCCGGATTGGGTGGCGTCTGGCAGGCAAGCTATCCCAGGCCTACCCCCACTGGAACAATCCACTGACTTTGAGCAGACTCCTCCTCGGGAAAAGGTGACGAGGCTCAGCCAGATCCCAAATTGGTCACCAACTGTAGATTTCGTCACGACGAACGAGTCCAACCGTTGGGACAATCATGATGGCGCTACAGGAAAGATAAGGCAGCGACGTGACATTGATCCGGTAATAACGGGCTTCTCACAACCAGACAGGATATTTGCCGCGGCCGGAAGAGGTAAGAACGCGTCGATCGTTGAGTACCGCCATGGGTTACAAGCAAATATCGGAGTGGAGTTTGACTTTGGCACCGTTGTTAAACGGTGCTTCATGCTTCCGGCGAACGTTGCGGATCCTGATTACGGCCATCACCTGCTGTTGTCGGTGCCTGGCAGGTCTGCGCTTCTTCATATTCCTTCGGACTTCCTTGAAACATTTGATGTGGAACAGCACCAAACGCCATATGATCTCTCCTCACCCACTCTCGTGGCGACTCAACTCTCTCAGGAAACAATCGTCCAGGTAACCGAACGTGGTGTTGTATTTGTGAGCCCATCCACAAGGTAAGCCTTTAAAAGAACACTACATCAATTATTGAGTGTCGAAATTACTCACAAGGTCACAGCACTCAGTTTGCCTTCTCCACGTTAGGAGTTGGAGATGCTGTCGTCACAGATGCCACGCTTAAGGGCGATCTTCTTGCCGTTACATCGCATACGGACAGCGACTCCAATATCCATATTATCAAGCTGGAAGTCCAGAATCTACAGGCTGTGTATCTGTATAAAGAAGAGCTGAATGGAGAGGTGGCATGTCTCTCACTTTGCAGTATAGGGGGCAAGATGCATGTTGTCGCGGGCCTGTGGTGGAATAACGCCGTTTACCTGGACTTTTGGTGCATTCCTGAAAGGAAGAACGTCAAAATGGTTACGATACGGTCTCGTAAGTATATCAACTATCACTTCATCGAATATTGTTGCCCTGGAGAACTAACAAATATCCCAAGTCACGGACAACCTTTTACAAAACGACGTCCAGAAGCAAGTGGCGGATAGCATCGAGCCCTTCACTAGCATCGTATCAGTAGTCGAGGACACTGAAAATACTGTCCTCATCGCTGGAAGTCGCGATGGGGTTTTGATGACACTGAGTCTTGGAAACCAGTGCCAGGAACTGTCTGTGCACTTTGAGAAACTGGGCTCTGTTCCCGCGCACGTCTATGCAGCTCGAGATGACTCGGCTTTTGTTTGTTGCGACTCGAGCCTTGTCTTGATCAGTGATTTTCAACCAAAAAAGCAAGGGTCCGCCCAGAAACAGAGTATTTGGACTGTTGATGCCAACGACTCTAGCAAACGCTCACCAAGTATCACCTCGGTTATGGTTCTGCGAGAAAGCCTGTCTGGGAACGACGCCAACATGCCGCTGCTGCTTCTGGCCACAGACCATGTACTGCTGGCGGAGCTGCAACCACAAACAGGACCGGTTCAGCGACACATACCGTTGGGAATGACACCTCAGAAGCTACTTTACTCGCACGTCTTGAAATGCATCGTGGTGGCCGTGAAAACACCTGACGACAGACCCAGCTTGATGTTCATTGATCCTGACAATGGTTGTGACCTTTCGTATCCTGTCAAAGATCATAATAGGGAGCCCGTGAAGTACATCAGCGGGCTAGGCCAGCAGGGGGACCGGATTCTCTGTCTGGAAGAGTGGCATGTTTCCTCGGATACCGGTAACTTCTACTACATCCTCGTTTCGACACGCGGGGCCCCGGGTGGTGGCGGTAGGGTATTGGTCGTATCTACCAAACAAGAGAAGCCACCACTAGGTGAAAGTCGGGGTAGGATTCTCAACTGGACACGACATAAAATAAAAGGACCCAAGGAGCCAGCCTATGCAGCTGGAGGCAACTTTGATTCAGTCCAAGCCGTTCTAGGTTCGACGCTCGTCCACTATCGACTCGATAGGGAAGAGAGGAAACTAAAAGACGTTTCTACTTTTGATCTCGGCTCCCCGGCCTGGAAGGTGACCTTCGCTGGGACATCACTCAACACATTAGCGCTGACAAAGCTCGACTCTCTAAAAGTCTTAAAAGAAGACGAGGACGGTAGAAATTTTACGGTCTCTCACGTCGACCCGGTCACTCGCCCGGCGATAGACATGATTGAGGTGGCAGGAACCTGGCCCTCGTCACCTCAACCAATGCTCGAATCTGAGCCAGGATCCTCAATCGTGATCCTTGCCGATCAGAACAGCGGCCTGACGGGTCTCTGGATACCCTGGGACTGTCCGGATAAAGACTGCGAGGTGCTCTTCGAGGCGGATATCCCCTCGACCGTGCGACGCCTGCGCCTGGGGCGAACGCTGCCTGCATGGTCTCGGGGTGCTCGCAGGGACAAGCGCTTCGGCTTGCTGCCAGCTTCTGTCAACGACGCGGAGATACTAGGCATGGGCATTGACGGCTCGCTGCAGAGCTTCACGCTGCTGGACCTGAGGGTATGGTACTTCCTGCGGTTCCTGCAGAACATTGCGGAGACGTCAGCTGAGCTGTACCCGTTCACGTATCTGCAGTTCGAGACGATCGAGGAAGAGGCGGCGTATGATCCCCGACCGGTGGTCGATAATAGCCTGCAGATGCAGGTTGATGGAGACTTGCTGCAGCGGGTGCTGGATAAGAGGGCTCTGGAGGGGTTGGTCTGGACGAGGCACGAGTGGGTGGGGTACTTCTTGGAGTACCTCGATGGTGTGGATGGGGGCCGGTGGACGCGCTTTGAGAATGCTGATGAGGGGGGAAGGATTAAGTCGTATTGCAGGCTGGCGTATGAGATACTGGAGTACTTCCTAATGCCAGCTCTCTAACTACCTAGGTAGATTGGAGCAGATGTCACATCGAATGTAGGATATTGGTCGGATTTCCAACGCCTCTCCTCCGAGTAATCAAAGAGCAGTGTCTGTGATATTGTACCTGAGCATATACTGTGTAAAGGTCTGTACTTGCACCATCTCGTATAGGCAGTACCAGTCGACTCGATGGCTATTGCCACTACGCATCTGAGGCGCAGCTGTGTAAAATATGCCCCCCTCACTTGTGTTACCATCCGTTAGAGTTTCATCGTCCACTGCTCAGCAACTCCCAACCAGGCCCGAAGGAATAGATATGCCTCCTTTTTATCCATCATCCTTGGTTTTAATATCTTTGGGAGCCTTCGTATCAAATACTTCATCTCATTTCACCAGATGTACCCGTTCTGTCAGCAACTACACTAGAGTCTAATCGTTGATCTTCCCGAAACGAACCATGCCGTCGACAGAGCCCTCATCTTTGCAAGATATCCAGGCCCTGCAGGCCAACCTTGTCCCACTACAGCCTCTCGACCTCAAAGCAAAACAGATACGTATCTTACACCTACTGCCGGGACAAGGGGATGATCCCATACGATGCGAACTATACCCCGCCTATCTCAGCGATCAACCATACTACGAAGCACTATCGTACGTCTGGGGAGATCCAAAGGTTGTGAAGCCGATCTTCCTCGAGGACCGTCAAGTTCAAGTCACTACGAACCTCGAAGCTGCTCTGAGAGCCTTGCGCCTCCGTGAGGAGACTAGGCACATGTGGGTGGACGCACTGTGCATCAACCAGACAGACGATGCCGAGAAGACGCACCAAGTGAACTTGATGAGTGAAATATACAAGGGAACGGCATTGGCCCTTCTGTGGCTGGGAAGCATCACTGCTGATGCCCAAGAATATGAGGACGAGGAGTCAGGGTCGAAGATTTCATACATCGACGCTGCCAACGCATTCGACTTTATTCGAAAGGCGGCGGAGGCTGGTGATGATGGCCATTTCGTGTTTGACGAAGACTCGAGGGAGGCTGGAGCCATTCAGGCAACTCTGGATTCATGCTATGCTCTTTGGAGACTCGTGGGCCTGAGTTGGTGGCATCGCATCTGGACGGTCCAAGAGGCTGTCCTTCCCCGTAAAGCAATCATCCTCTGCGACTCCCTGAAGCTCGACTGGTCAACTTTTGTCATGGCTTCCAAAACTATAAAGAAACACGACGAGAAGGAATGCTGCATTGATCTGTCTTCTGCTCAGGGCCTATACCTGCTGAGTTTCTGGAGTTCGGTAAATCAAATCGAATATTGTCGAGGAACACACCTCAAACTCATTGACGCCCTCCGTGTGCACAACAAACGTACAGCCGGAGACTCGAGGGACTACCTCTATGCCCTTCTTGGCCTGGACACGGATTGGGGAGCCCAGTTGTCCGTGTTGGTGGACTATTCGCTGTCACCACAGGAAGTCTTCTACAGGATGACCACTGAATTGATCCGGCTCAGTAACAACCTCACGCCATTGATTAGGCTGCGACAACCGTCCACCGATGCACTCCTACCCACTTGGGTTAACGATCTATCCGCTGCGGCTGATTCTTCTGGTGTCATATTCCAACGCTATGATCGTTACAGTGCATCAAAAGGAATGGCGCTCTCTGTCGGATTTAGTCCCCAGAGAGAGCTGAAATCAAGGGGCATTCTGGTGGACGAGGTTGAAAGGATAAGTGACCCCTATGATCTCACCAGAAAGGACGAAATTTATCGCCAATGGATTGGATTGCTAGAATTGGACGACGTGAAAGGTCGGAATCGGCCATATCCTACAGGTCGGTCATCGTATCTAGAGGCGTTCCACAGGCTCATCAGTGATGGTCTCGACCGAGACTTTTCCGTGGCGGACTGGCTGGATGGAGTGGTATCTTTCTACGAGAGCAAGAACATATGGAACAGCTGCTTGTTCATCACTAAGAAAAATCTGATAGGCCTGGGATACAAGCACATGAGAGTGGGAGACATGGTCCATGTCCTTTTCGGTGGGAATTACCCTTTCCTTCTCCGTCCTATCAAAGAGGGACGGGACAAGGGATGCTATACATACATTGGGCATTGTTATGTTCAGGGTATCATGCATGGAGAAGCAGTCCAGGACGATGATAAGGGAGAAGTTTTCACTATCGTCTAACGTGTAATGCGTAAATGTCACAACCCATGTGTTCGACGCCAATATGGCAGTTATCAAAGGCCTGGTTGCCAGAACGTCCCGGCCAGAATCTACCCCCCTCGGTCTGTATGACATACTACTGCCATGTCTAATGGCAAGACAAAGCAGGCACTTTCGACATGCTCTCCAGCGACGGTGCAGTATGGTGGGCCAGGGCCAGTGAGGATCTGGCGATATCTATATACCTGTAGCGACTGTGGATTCCGGACCTTTGTCGAGCCTGTCCATGTCACTAAACACGCAAAGGCGACCATCCCCAGACGAAACCGCACCCACCGCACTGCCCCCCCCCCCAAAACGAGCCTTGAAAGCTGCACTCTGCTGCCTTGCAGTCGATCCCGAGGTTGAGCGGGTGTCCTTTCGGCCTGATCGCTGTTCAGATCAAGGCTTTCAGCCTCGACCGTCCCGAGTCTATGTCCTCTCCATGTGGCTCGAGTAGGCTCCAATATACTTCTGGTGCCCTTCAGCAGTGGGAATGGGTCCTTGTGGAGTCTTTGGAGAGCTGTGATGGAAAGATATTCATGCAAGCTTTGGGGTTAGTTGGGAAGGGTTTAGACTCGATGCCTCCTAATCGAGTGTCCCCGAGAGAGACTGGCATAAAAGATATCAACCCAGATCCGTTGCATTTGGCACCGACATGCTGATGGGGAGCACCGGGCGTACAAGGTGACCATGAGAACTTGAGAAGCCCGTCGAATCGCGCGATGGACTTGCCGTCTTCTTTGGCTTGCCTGGCTCCCATATGCTGGCTACTTCGACGTTGGTATTGACGCTGGAGCGCATGGAGGTGGATAAGCGTGTAGCGTGCAGCGGTTGACGCGTTCAGATGTGCCTAAACATGGCCTACAGAGGCAGTGCAGGTTTCAGCTATTCTTCCTCAGCCGCAAATGGAGCGACCAACCACCGGTCTCGAGGAGTTACCGTAGCCTGCAGCTGAATGCCGTGAACAAGTGTACATTACCATGGACCGAAAGTGATTGTAGGCCATGATTAATGCCTTAGTCACACGTGGCCATGAACAAACGTACCAAGACACTGTCTGATGAAAAGGTCAGGAACAGCTCGTGGTGTGTGTGGGTGAGACCTTTGTATCATCCCAATAATACCTGCCCTTGACGCCCTTACCCTGTCACGCCTGTCTACATATCACAGTGGTGGGATAGTGGTCGCGTGAGGCACCACCAAATTCTATCCAACCAAACGTAGGGACCTTCCCGGGGGAGTGCATGGCAACAAGTTGTCGAGAACCAACAGCATTACGAAAGTGAGGAGGAGAGAGGAGCTAGGACTGTAGGGATCCCGGACGAGGGATCATATCAACAGTAAAGGAAGATGTGGGAACGGCCATAGCAAGCCAATAAAGTTATTAGCCTCGACCTTGGGACTGCTTGGCCGGTATGAACTGGCAGGACCTGGCAGGACCTGGTAGCATTATTGTCGCAGATGTGGACCAAGACCGAACACGCAGGTGTTCCGTCCCCAACCTCCCTTCTTCTTCTTGTTGCTGTAGTTGTTCAGCCCCTCGACCTTCTGTGGGAGACCGGGAGACCGGGAGACCGGGAGACCGAACTGACTGACTGACTGACTGACTGAATGGCTCATCACTGGAGACTATTAGTTAGAAGACGGGGCTGAAGCAAAAGCCAACGGCGACCAGTGGCCGGCAATGGAAGAAAGCTGTGAAGTCATGGTGGGGTTTTTGGGAGAAAGATTCTGCGATAGAAAGCCCAAGGATAGTGGGGTGATAGGACACGCCCGGGTGTGTGAGGATTGATAAGAAGCTCTTGGTTGCTTATCGCAAGGTGTGACGACAGTTCCTTTATTTTTTTTGTTTTGTTTTTTGCCAGCCAGCCAGCCAGCAAAAGGGCGAGGCTGTTCCCCCGATCGGTCTTGTTCCCCCCCGTGGACGGGGCTATACTAAGTGCGAAGTGCTAAGTACCTACCTTGGTGGATAAGAAAGATGGATTGTAGTAAACACAATCAGGCCACCCTGGCCACTTGCACTCTCAAGGATGAAGGGAACCACTGTGTACTGTGTGTAGTTGAATGAATGGGAATGATCGAGAAACTTCCAGATGAATCCGCAAAGCACTAGTATGCGGTGTGTCAGTTGTGTTCTCCCCCCTCGGCCGCACAAACGCCCGGGGTGTCACCCTATCACACTGGGAGCCGGCGCAGGGGTCCCGCTAAACAAGCTGGCAGAGGAGCAAGGCGGGCAGGGCAACCAGTTTTTTTTCTTCCACTGATGATGAGTGTTGCTTTCCCTCCATCACCACTTTCAACGCCCAACCTCAAACCTCAAACCTCAACCTCCCATCGCCTATCATTTTGTATACGCGACCACACACACAACCACCACAAATACCCCAAACCCTTTCCTAATTTACGACCACACCAAGACTCAGGACTGCCACTCCAGCATTTCGAGATCTTTGTCAAGCATCCCGGCTTTTTCTTCTTTGCTTCTCTGACAAAACACAGAGTTGTGAATCCCATCTAGCTTCCTCATACTTCATCTACCCCGCCAAAACCAACAAACCGCCATAATGAGTGTAGTGGGTAAGTCGCTGCAGCCCAAACCCTCCCCCTATCTCCTCTGGTCCTGGACTATACCTGTGTATCTGTATGCTAATGTCTCATTCTCTCTCCAGGAGTCGATTTCGGTACCCTTAACACGGTCATCGCTGTCGCCAGAAATCGAGGTGTCGATGTTGTACGTCCGCCCCCCCCCTTCCTCCTCGTCCTCCCCCTCCTGCTTGTCCTCCATACATATAATATCTCTTGGGTCGTGTAATGCACCAAAGGATCTATGGTGACTGACTGTATACATGCTGTAACAGATCGCAAACGAGGTTTCCAACCGGGCTACACCGTACGTATATTCAGCCATTGCACTTGAACCCCATGCTATCCATAGTTACACTGGTTCCCTATGCTAACATCTTCCTACTCGACAGATCCCTCGTTGGATTCGGTCCCAAGGCACGATACCTCGGCGAGGCCGCAAAAACACAAGAGATCTCCAACCTCAAGAACACTGTCAGCTCCTTGAAGCGCCTTGCCGGCCGCTCACTCCAGGATCCCGATGTCCAGATTGAGCAGCAGTATGTCTCTGCGCCCCTGGTCGACATCAACGGCCAGGTCGGCGCCGAGGTTACCTACTGTGGCAACAAGGAGAAGTTCACCGCCACACAACTCTGCGCCATGTACCTCAGCAAGATCAAGCACACCACATCCACCGAGCTCAAGCTCCCCGTCTCCGACATCGTCATGAGCGTTCCCGCATGGTTCACCGACATTCAACGCCGCGCCCTGATCGATGCTGCCGAGATCGCCGGCCTGAAGCTGCTGCGTCTGATGAACGACACCACCGCTGTTGCTCTCGGCTGGGGTATCCCCAAGCTCGACCTGCCCGCACCTGAGGAGAAGCCCCGCCGCGTCGCCTTCGTTGATGTCGGTCACAGCAACTACACCTGCTCCATCGTTGAGTTCAAGAAGGGCGAGCTGGCCGTCAAGGCAACCGCCTGCGACCGCCACTATGGTGGCAGGAACTTCGACAAGGCCCTTGTCGACCACCTGCAGAAGGAGTTCCTCGGCAAGTACAAGATCGACATCTTCTCCAACCCTAGGGCCGTCGCCCGTGTCCAGGCCGCCGCCGAGAAGACCAAGAAGATTCTGTCTGCCAACCAGCAGGCTCCCCTCAACATCGAGTCCCTCATGAACGACATTGACGTCTCTGCTATGGTCACCCGTCAGGAGTTCGAGGCTCTCATTGAGCCCCTGCTCAACCAGACTCACGTCGTCCTGGAGCAGGCTCTGGCAGATGCCAAGCTCACCAAGGAGGACATCGAGATTATCGAGGTCGTCGGTGGTGGTTCTCGTGTGCCAGCCATCAAGGAGCGCATCCAGGCTTTCTTCGGCAAGCCCCTGTCCTTCACCCTCAACCAGGACGAGGCTGTTTCCCGAGGCTGCGCTTTCAGCTGTGCCATTCTCTCCCCCGTTTTCAGGGTCCGTGACTTCTCCGTCCAGGACGTCGTTCCCTACCCTATCGAGTTTGCTTGGGAGAAGTCTGCCGATATCCCCGATGAAGACACCAGCCTGGTCGTCTTCAACAAGGGTGGTGTCATGCCCTCTACTAAGATCCTTACTTTCTACCGCAAACAGCCCTTCGACCTTGAGGCTCGCTACGTCAAGCCGGAAGAATTGCCTGGAAAGGTAAACCCTTGGATCGGCCGGTTCTCCGTCAAGGGCGTTCAGGCCGCTAGTGGCCCTGATGAGTTCATGATCTGCAAGCTCAAGGCTCGCGTCAACATCCACGGTGTCCTGAACGTTGAGAGCGGATACTATGTTGAGGACCAGGAGGTCGAGGAGCCCATCCCCGAGGAGGAGACAAAGAAGGAGGATGGCGAGAAGAAGGACCCAGATGTGAGTAAACTTGCGAATGAGAACTTTGACGATGAGTTTGCGCCGGCGAAGCGGAAGCCGTCCGCCTCTCCACCAGTCGAGGACGGCGCAGCTGCCCAGCCGAAGCGCAAGCGGAACTCATTTTCGAGTACCTATGGCCAAGATGCGCCGTTTTCTTCCACCTCGAATAACACAGAGAACGACGAGCTAACCAACTTGAAGGCCATGGACACCGACAGCAAGCCCAAGACGCGCAAGGTCAAGAAGCAGGTGCGCAAGGGAGACCTGCCCATCGTTGCTGGCACCCTGGCCCTGGATAGCGCTGCCAAGAACGCCCTGACTGAGAAGGAGTCTTCTATGGTCATGGAGGACAAGTTGGTCGCCGATACCGAGGAGAAGAAGAACGAGCTCGAGACCTACATCTACGAGCTGCGCAACAAGCTCGACGACCAGTACGCCGAGTTCGCCAGCGACGAGGAGAAGGAGAAGATCAAGGCTAAGCTGGAGGCCAGCGAGGTAAGCCAACTCAAATGGAATCCGAACGTATCATATCACGGCATTGCTAACTTGATGGTGTAGGACTGGCTGTACGAGGAGGGAGACGACACCACCAAGGCTGTCTATATCGCCAAGATCGATGAGATCCGCGCAATGGCTGGCCCTATCGTCCAGCGACACTTCGAGAAGGTCGAGGCCGACCGACAAGCCGTCCAGGCTAAGGTCGACGCTGAGAAGGCCGCCAAGAAGGCCAACGAGGAGGAGGCGCGCAAGCAGGCCGAGGCTTCCAAGGAGTCTTCCAATGACGCGGAGATGGCAGATGCTGAGGCCAAGGCTGACGAGGCTGAGGACCCGAAATAGGAGACTGGTCACAGCACTCAAGGACCGGGGGCGGCAGGAGACTTAAAGTAAATGAATGAAAGGACTTGGTATGGCATGACATGACAAGTTCAAGAGATGATAAACACAGAAAGCTGTTTCTCAAAAAGACCAAATCGTTCATGAGCGGCTTTCTGGGTTCTAGGTCTTACCCCCCTCCCCACCCAAGGAAGGGGTGGATCGCGCCGGAACATATTGTTGCGAGTAATTTCATCGACTTATTGGCGTAAAAGAAAGAGCTTTTATAGAAGGGAGGGGGGGGGGTACAGGACACGACGCCTTTTGAGTCTCTGTTATCTTTTTTTTTTTTTTTTTCCAGGAATGATTGATGTCAGTTTAGAATAGCCTAGATTTGACAATGAACATGACATTCATCATGGCAGAAAGACATCATCAGCAACAGGGCATTCAAGCCGCGCATGTGGAGGTCATAAGCTGTATGTTCGCAGATTTAGTAAGTACATACTCAACACGAAGATCATCATTCAGGAATGGGAAAGGAATAGTTGAGAGGGATATGTCCTGATGAAACCCCGATTTTAACACCTAAAATACCAACTTTTTTTACGTTTCCACTCATATGCCCCTCGTGCATCCTCCCCCAGCATAATACATGCATACACTCAATCAAGCTCATCGCTGCAATGCAACCAGTCATTCATTGCCGCTGTATCGTTCTCTTCCTTCTTTTTGGACCCCTCTCACTCCATTTTCCACTAGAGTCTACCACTCAGCTTGCTCGGTGGTGTACAGTTTCATACCAGCGAGTTGCAAGATCCCCTCCCCCCCACTTCGGAGATCTCATCTCATCTCCAAACCACACACACACACACACACACACTCTCTCTCTCTCTCTCCCTCTCTCTCTCACACTCTCACTCTCATTCTCTAATCCTCATCCCCACACCGACCTATAGATACAATATAAACTTATGTCTCTCCATCCCAGCCGACTGTGACATCTTTACCCACGGCAACCAGCAGCCTAAGGGATGTCAAAGATGGGCTTGAGCTTGACGATGAGCGACCACTCGTCGTTGGAGACGTCCTTGCGGTAGAACTCCTTGAGGCAGTTGATGGACGCGCGCGAGATCTGGCTGTACAGCATGTCGGCGTCCTCGAGCTGCCGGCCGTAGGCGGGCTGGTGGCCTCCCATCTCGATCTTGACGGCCACCGAGGGCTGGCCCTTCTTGCAGACGGGGATCTGCTTGTGCTCACGCTCGATGGATGTACTATTTTTTTGGGGGGGGGAGGGGGGAATGTCAGTTTCAAGGTTTGTTTGGGGGTTTGATAGGAGGGGGGGGGGCGGTTTATTGGGAACTTACACTCTACCCAAGCTGACAATCTCCTTCAGACCAGTCGTGGGGTTAGTCTTCACCGCCGCAATAGGAGTGTTAACCTTGAGAGAGCCATCAACGACATCGACACCCACGACGATGGGGCCCGTCTTGTTGAAGACGGCCACGGGCTTGAGGACGCAGGGGAAGACGGCCAACATCTTGGAGTCCTCCTTCTTCTTCTCAAGCAGGTCATCCATGTGCTTGGTGAACTGGTCGAAGAGGTGGTAGATGATGTCGGCGGTGAAGATCTTGATGCCGTTCTCCTCGGCGTACGCCGCCGCCTCCTTCTCGACCTTGACGTCGAAGCAGAGCATGACGGCGTAGTCGGGCGACTTCTCCAGCATGATGCCGCACTGCATCACGTCTCGCTTGGAGATGGGGCCGATGCCGACGTTGGCGACGGGGATCTTGCAGTCCTTCAGGAAGTCCAGCAGGGCCTCGAGGGAACCCAGCGTGGATGCCTGGACGGACACACCACGGCCGGTCCTCTCGACTCTGCTGAACAGGGACTCGAGGTCGCTCTCGAGCTCATCCTCAATGTCGTCCTCGTCATCGTCTGGGCCGGCGACCAACAGACGCGACCCAGCGATGGCCTTCTCGAGGCCAGGTGCGACAATCTTGACACCGAGCGCGGCCTTGACCTCCTTGTTATGCACATACTGTGACTTGAGACGAAGTTCCTTGAGCTTCTCTGGTGTGAGAAGGGCTCGGATGTTGGTCTTGATGACACCTTCTGTACCACACAACAAGATCCTGTCGCCTTCTCGGAGAATACCGTTGGACAAGATGACATCGATGGTCATACCGAAACCCTCGATCTGCTTGACTTCCAGAACAGTGGCTTGACACTCGGAAAGGTACATGAGCGAACCGACCATCCTCTCCTGGGTGAGTTGCACAATGAGCTTGAGCATGTCTGGGATACCCTCACCAGTGTGGGCTGATGTGGGGATGAGGGACACGTATTTGGCCATGGACTTGTTCTCGTAGAAGAGCTCAGCGTTAAAACCTTGCTCGGCGAAAGCAACCTTGGTCTGCTCTAGGCGGTTCTTGAACTCGTTCTGCACAGCCTTGCCCTGCAGTGCCAAACTCTCCTGGAAACCGTTGTTATCGATCTTCTTCCATCCGTAAAGACGATCGATCTTGTTGAGGGCAACGACGAAAGGAGTCTTTCTGTCACGGAGCAGCTTCATCGACTCGAGAGTCTGAGGCTCAAGACCGTGCATGATATCGACGACCAGAATAGCAATGTTACAAAGAGAAGAACCTCTTGAACGCAGGTTGGAGAAAGACTCGTGACCAGGCGTATCAATGATGAGGAGACCGGGGACCTTGAACTCGAACTTGCCGTCCTGGTTGACGACGTGCGTCTTCTGCTTGATGGCATCGACGGGGAAGTAAGTGGCACCAATCTGCTGAGTGATACCACCGGCTTCACCTTCCTGGACGTTGGTCTGACGGATCTTGTCAAGCAGCTTCGTCTTACCAGTATCGACGTGGCCAAGAATACAGCAAATGGGCGACCGGAGGTCGTCTTTTGACCGGGCAGCAAGAGCAGCCTGGTGGAGCTTCTCTCTCCTTGCCAAGGCCTCCTTTTTCCTCTGAGCCTCTGCACCATGGTCTGATGACTCGTCGGACGATGATTCGTCCGACTCCTCCTGTTGCTGCTGTGCCTTGGGTCTTGAAGGTAGTGTTTGAGCCTTCTCAGCCTCAGCCTTTGCTTTGTTCTCGCCCTCCTCGTCAGAGTCTGCGTCCCAGTCTTCTTTGACGTCGTCCTCTGATGCTGCCGCGGCCTCCCAGTCGTCCTCGACATCATCCTCCTTGGCCGCTGCAGCCTTAGCAGCAGCCTCGGCCTCAGCCTTCTCTCGAGCGATGCGCTCCTCCTCCTCCCTCTTCTTGGCAGCCTCCTCGGCTTGTAACCTTGCACGCTCGGCAGCCTCTGCGAGGGCCTTCTCCTCATCGATCTGGTGCAATTGTTAGCAGCTGAACAATATATATGTATATATTTCTGGAAGCTGTACTCACCTTGTCTTGCTTCTTGCCCTTGCCCTTCTTCTCGAACTTAGGTTTCTTGGCAGGCTCGCCCTCGGCGGGACCACCGACCTTGATACCGGCAGCAAGCATCTGCTGGAGCTTGAGCTCGTTGCGAGCCTTCTCCTCCTTCTGGGCCTTTGTGAGGTACTTGCCCTCCTTCTTCAGCTGCTCGATCCTCTCCTTCTCCTTCTGCTTCTTGCGGGCCCGCTCCTCCTCCTTGCGCTTGAGCTCTTCTGCGGTGAGGCGCTCTTCCTCCTCTGCGCGCTTCCTGGCCTCCTCCTCCAGGCGTTTCGCCTCCTCCTCTCTCCTCCGGAGCTCTTCCTGTTGCTTCTGGAGCAGCTGGAGGGCCTTGGGGATCTTCTTGCCGGACTTTGCTGGCTCTGGGGCGGCGGCGGGCGCCGCGGCGGGCTCTTCTTTCTTCTCCTCGGCGGGTTTGGAGGGCTCGGCTTTAGCTGGGCCAGCAGGCTTCTTCTTGGCGGCCTATAGGACCAAGAAAGGAAAAAAGGGTTGTAAGCTTCACCTTCAAACTTGCTCCTCGGCGAGGCCAGTCAGTGACGGCTACACGATTACGAAGACATACCTGCTCCTTTTTCCTCTGCTTCTCACGCTCCTTCTTCAGCTTCTCCTTCTCAGCCTTGGTGAGGACACGCCCAGACGCATCGAACTCGTCGTCACCGCCCTTGGCTGCTTGTTGTTGTTGTTGCTGCTGCTTGCCTTTTCCGCCCTTGCCCTTCTTCTCCGGGAGCGCGAACTCCTCGTCCATGTTGGCCTCGACGGGGGCGGCCTTCTCCTCGGCGGGCTCAGCGCCCGGCGCATCCTCGCCCTGGACGAAGTCCTCTGTCAGGCCCTTCTTCTTGCGCTTCTCCTTGTTCTTCTTGAGAAGAGCCATCAGGCCACCGGCGGCCGGGCCCTCGTCGGCTTCAGCTGCATCGTTGTTCTCGGCGTCGGCCGGGGCGTCGTCTCCGTTGGCCGGGGGAATGGTCTCGCCCAGCTCGGCTTCCCAGTCGTCCTGGGCCTTCTTGTTGCCCTTCTTCTTGGGTGCCATTTTGTGTAGGTTGGCCGTTGGCTTTGGTTTGTTTTATTGGTTGGTTGGTTGGTTGGTGGGTGGGTTTGGTGGGTATGTAATGTACTATGTAGAAAACCTACTGGTGAACCGTCAAGTGTGTGGACAAGGGCTTGCGGTAGGGACAGAAACAATGGGTTGTTTGTTAGGATTGTTGTAGGTCGACAGTTGTCCAAAGTCAGGAGGAGGGACAAGCCTAACAAAAAAAAAAAAAGTGCTTGATCAACGGGAGCTGCTCAACGTCAAAGGCCACTCAAGTGTGAGTGGGGTAATTTTTTCACTATGTACTTGTGCTGCCTGCCTGTGGTGCTGAGTGTTTGGCTGAGTGAGCTCATGTTGCTTAGTTAATTAATTTGGAGCTGTGGCAAAGGTAAAACTAACAACCACATGCACCAATTTCCTCTGATTAACAGAACTATGTTGTAAAACCAAGGCATTCATGTTCCTTCATTGACTTTACACAGGGAAGTTGTAAGAGGTGATAGCAAGGAAATCCCATTACCATTGGGGTCGGTGGCTCTGGACCTCCTCCATTGCCAGCCAGTCACTGTCTGTTGTTGCCCTTGAAAAGAGGCTGTTGATAACTATAGCACTCACTCATGGCATCGTCATATCTCATTATGCTCATCAACCAAGGTCTCTATCCTGGCCTGTAATCCAATTCCGGTTTCATAATGCCAGTCATCAGCCCGCACTTATACACGTTATCATCTCAACACCAAGTACCTCCCGGGCTCTCCGGTAGCCACGGACTCACTTTACCTGCCATGACGGTGCCTCCGATTCCCCCCATGCATCGGATCCCTCTCATCCTCCTGCTGACTCTCTTCCACCTCATCATCATCCTCAAACGGAACCCGCAAGTACGTCTCCTGCGCCAGCGGGCTCCTGCCCCTACCTCTCCTACCACGGCCATCCCCACCCCCGTCAGCAGTATCAGGCACCATCAACCCCTGCCTCTCGTCACTACCATCCCTATATCCTTCCGCGGTGCCGAATTCAGCCCTAGGAGGCGTTTCACCCCCTCCACCCGGCACATTCACCGGCGTCCCGGGCAATGTCTCCGCATATCCCTCCTCGCGCAGCTGGACGATCTGGGGAAACTCGTACATTCTGCCCTGCGGCACGGGCATGGGCTGTTGGAAATGGCGGGGCTGTGCCATGGAGGAGCCAAGCTTCCAGGACTGCGCCATCTCGTATTTCCGCCTGTCTTCCTCGTTCATGAAGGCGATGTCGCCGACGTGCTCGGCCTCGGGTGGTGCGCTGCTGGGTACATAGGCTGTAGAGAGCGGTTCGTCTTGGTAAGGCTTGTCGTAGGTGTCGTTGTTCTTGCTTCTGTTGTTGTTGTTGATGTTGATGTTGTTGTTGTTATTGTTATTGTTGTCATATGTCGCCGTCTCCTTCCCCTTGGCATCCATATCATTCGTCAGAGAACTCTCATACGAAGAGACGCGCATTTCAACATCCATAGTCTTCTTGGGCCTACCACCACCACGACCACCACGACCACCACCAGCCCCTCTCCGTCTAGGCGCCCCGATACCAGCGGAAGGCAAATCGACACTACTAGCACCGCTCGAGTCGGCCACCGGATCAGTATACCTATAAATCCCACCCTCGGTCCTCTGCGGGGCGGCAAACAGGCCCTCGACCTGCGGCGGCGGCTGCAGGACGCTCCTCTGCCTGCCCAGGACGTCGCGCCTGCTCTTCCGCCTGCTCTCGGCGCGGCTCATGCCGCTCGCCAGCGCCTGCTCTTCCTTCTGGGCGATGATGGCCGGGATGAACGTCTCGGGCTTGATGTTGAGCTCGTCGCCCGTCTGCTCCGCGTGCTCGATCGCCTCCTGCACCGTGGTGTCCTTGTCGGCCGCGCCGGCGTCCGCCCGGGGCCCTCCCCATGTGCGCTGCCCGGCCGTGAAGATGCCGTACACCATGTAGTACCAGTTGAAGAAGGGGTTGAGCACGAACATCATCGGGTACAGCCAGATCTTGTACCGGCGGAGCTTGGCGCCGAAGTAGATCATCATGAGCCAGTTCAGGCCGAGCGAGATGGCGATGAACCCGACGGGCAGGTCGTTGATGGACTTCTCCGTCGAGAGAAGCGCGAGCATCAGGATGAAGAACAGCAGCGCCGTGGTGCGGATGGTGTTCTGGCAGAACCGGTACAGCACCAGGACCGGATACCGCCTCCACAGCCTCCAGTCCGTCAGCATGCAGGCCTCGTTCGTGATGAAGCCCAGGAACCACCGCCGGCGCTGCTTCACCAGGGACTTGTACGTCTGCACCGCCTCCGTCTTGCAGAACGCGGACGTGCACATCTGGATCTGGTAGCGCTGCTTGGCGCCGATCATGAACAGGTGCGTCAGGTAGCGGTCCTCGCCCAGGTGGTCCTTGGCGAAGTCGAACAGGTCCTCGCACTGCTCCGCCTTGTCGGCGAAGTAATACTTGGCCATGCGGCGGAAGGCGCTGAAGCGCAGCATCGTCAGCGCCCCCGGGAGGCAGGTCACGGAGCCGCACCCGGACTCTACCGATCGCTCGAAGAGCTGCCCATGTACGTACTCCATGTCCTGGAGGAGTGTGATGATGCTGTGCTTCTTGGTGGTCGAGGTGATGACGCCGGTCATGGCGAGCATGTTGCGCCTGTTTCCGGGGCTGAACTCCATGTCGTAGAGGAAATTCTGTAGACAGACTCGGTCCAGGATGCAGTCCGAGTCGATGAAGAGGATGAAGAGGTTATCGTTCCTCTTCAGGTATTCCGAGTAGACCCTGTCGATGAGTTTGTACGTTGCCTTCTGGCAGGTTCTCTTGCCGCCATGAGGAAACCTTGAGACGGTGATCCGGGCATCTTTGTAAGCAACGTCGATGCTCTTGGGGTAAGTCTCAAGGGTCAATGGCACGCCGAGCTTCTCAATGGTGGTCAAGAAGAGCTCGTCCTCCTGGTCGCCGTCGAAGGATAGGAAAACGTGTATACACGAAGGTGGATAGTCACAATCCACGACGGAGTTGAGGGCCGTGATGAGGACGTCTGGGTCTTCCTGGTAGCAAGGCATGACGATGACGACCTTCGGGGCAGAATCCTCGTCCAGGAGCTGCTTGATTCGCTTCGTCCGTCCAAGCTGATGCGTGACGAGCTGATAGATGCAGAACAGCCACGGCACGGTGAGCAGCCCAGCGAAGGACCAGAAAGCAAACCACATCAGAAAATCAACCATCTCCTCTGGCCAGTATTTGACGATCTGGCTTGGGAGTGGCAGCGTGACTACCATGATGGGCAGGAAAATCAATCTAGTGCATGGGTGGGTGGGTCATCAGTCGTTGCGCAAGGAATGGCCATCTCAAATAACACAAAAGTGACATACCGCAGCAGCAAGAACGCCACGGCAATAATCACTGCCAGGACGTTCACGGTCCAGTGCTCGGATTTCCGGAAGACTTTCCATAGACAGTACATGAATGCACCAATCCATAGGAACCATTCCAGAAGGGCAGCCAGCATAACTATGCCGACTATGGCCGTGTAGACGATCTGCGGCGAAGCAGTTAGCCATTGCAGCACTTTACCCGAGCACTGTGCCCAGCACAGCAATGGTTAGCAGTATATCCAGAAATATCAGACATACATCTTTAACAGCCCAACTATCAGCCATCTTGATGACTGCGTCGAGCGAAATGCTCGATCTCAACCCGAGTAGATGAGCTTTTGTTGGGGAGAAAACAATGTCTCGTGTGATCGACGGATGCCAATTTAAAAGGCAGTTTCCAGAAAGCAACCAAGCAAGATTTAGAGCTGAACTCTTGACTCAAGTATAGACAAGCATATCTTCTGAGTGTGCGACGGCAGCGAAAACTGCAACACGTTTGTTGGCGGACAAGGGCGTTGATGATCGGCTGCTTGCAGTAGTGATGTGTGGCGTTTGTCGTCCTCCGTCTTTCCGGCAAAGAAAAAATTCCAATTTCTGCACCTGGAGTGGCGATTTAAGATTTACAAAGTGAACTTTGAATGTCGCATGTGTTGCTGTTGTGCTGCAAAGTTTATGCAGATGATTTTCGGGAGGGATTGTGTGTACTTAAGTATGTATAAGAACGATCGGAAAGGTCCCGAGACAGCGAGCGCCCGGATATAGCAATTGAACCCTCAGCCCTGAGTATCTGTATTGTCTTGATGGAAGGAGATGTTCCCAATGGCCTGACGATGGACCGTCACTCAATTGTCCGGCATAGATGGGCAAGAAGTTCTGTATATTGCCGGTACATAGTAAAGGAATCCAAACGATTGGAAAAAGGTGGTCGCACAAACCAAAGTACATATCCTGCAAGCCAAGGGGCCCACGAGCAAGATAGTCCCCGTTTCTTGAGCCTCCTTGGCTGCTTGGGCCAACATCATCGCGCCCATGTGAGACAAAAAAAGAGAGACAGGTTTGCTGCAAGTTGGTGGGTCCTCGTGTTCGAGAGCCGACCTGCAGCAAATCAGCTGCAGTAGACTGCAGTTCTATGCTTGTTTGGGCAGAATCCGATCCTCATGGTCAGTCTATGTCTCTTTCCCTCAGCGACTAGAAGATCTGGCAATGAACTCATGGCCACCAACAGATAGAACGTAAAAGGAAGGCCTAGGATTTGTTGGAGTTCTGTTTTCACGTCTGATACCCACACAGGAATCCTTAGGGACATAGAGGTGTGCTCCCCCATGGAAGAGATGACTGAGACATTGCCCAGCCCTGGTAAATGAGAAAAGCAAAAATAACGAACAAGGTCCATCCTGATGTTGGTAGACACCTATCTGATGAGCGTGCTGGTAATAAAACATTATTATGACAGTGTGCAGAGAGCATCGTACTTAAGCAGGTACTTTTACTACCCAGTGTCAAGAGTAACGTCGAGACTGTCTGTCACAAAAGCCCTTATAACAAGACTTGATACCAAAGTTATGATCTACTCCGTATACTTATTTTCTAGGGTGCAACAAGCCCAAACAGGCACGCCACTCCCTTCTTTTCTGTTTTCTCCGCCCGCATCAAGACAAGTGAATGAATGTTTAGAATGATAAAAGCAGTAACCTCCCCTTCCTCCTGCGTACCCATAGGCAGACAAAAAAGCTGCAATCTGGGAAGTATCTCACGCATCGCCCCACCTGCAACATGTACACTCCGCGTCCGGACTTCAGGCTTAAAGGAGGACATGGCGACCTCGTACGCCGTGCAGGGCTTGCAGAACAACGTCATCAGTAATGATGGGCTGTATCCGACCCTCAAGACTCATGTCCACAGGTCTATGCTCTTCCACTGATCTCCAATGGCACTCTGTCCTTCAACTCTTAACACGCATGAACGTATCAACACAGACAACTGGAAACGTCACCGTGTACCCCTCACAGCAGATCAAGCGCTCGCTTCGCTGCGTAGGGTCGCTTTTGCGTAAGGACTGGTCAAGCTCAGCCGCTGCTGTTATCTTCCTCAGAGACGTTGCCTGCTACAGGCGACCGGAATCTGTTGGGATCATGGGGAATGAATGTTGACGAAATCCGTCCACATTCGCCTTTGGTCAAGATGGTAAACTCGATACCTAAGCCGTCTCATCAAGTCCTGTATAAGATGCCGCACGACGGCGTTGTCAGTCAAATGTTCTTCGGCAATGGTCTGGAAGTGGGGAAGGCAGCGAGGGGTTCATCTCCTCCGATATCCTTGGTTGCGTCGAGGATGATGCTGAGGCCGAGAATATGAATATGCCACGATGAAATCATCCATGTTACCATGGGTTTCGGCATCCACATTCGCATGACCTTGCTCCAACTTTGACCGGCGTTTCGGCTCGGCCTGACGTCTTGGTTGCCGTCGATCCTCAACATGGCCAGGAATGTCGTCAACCCTCTCTGTAGACATGGAATTCTCATACCACTCAAAATCTTCGAATTGAAGTTTCTTGACCCGTTGGCCTGTGCTCTTATTGACCTTATCGAAGCGGTGGTTGTGATGATGGGCGATTGGCTTGCTGTCATGACCTGTATAACAACGGAAGTTAGACGCATACTAATCTCACAGCTAAATACAACGAGTTCCTTACCGTCTTCACTCTCGTTCTCACGAAGATCGTAATTCAAAACAAGGTTCTTGATGCGCTGTTGTTCTTCGCGCTCCGCCTGTTGCTGGTTTCTCATAGCAACCGCAAAGTGGGAATCGGCAGGAAGTTCCAGCGTCCGGGTCTGTAACTTGTTAGATATTTCCGTCTCGATGATGGTGCCTTGACTCACCTGTTGCTTGTTTCCTTTCTTGGTGAGCAAGGAAAATGCCATTTTGGGAGCCGGCGCCACCTCAGAACCGCCATCCCCCTGGTCGGCCACTGAGCTGGCCTCACGCGGCCTCGATCGTACCGGCAGCGCAACATCGAATACGGGACGTCGGTCGAGCTTTCTGGACTCCAAACTTTCAGCCATCATCTTGGCATACTCCCGCTCGAACTCGGCATCGTCCTCCGGGTCGATTTCTTCCTCTTGCCGGGTGACGATGATGGCTTCATCCGCAGATTCTTCAGATGTTGTATCATCATCCTCGTCCTGCTGAATGACACGGTCAGCACCTGTATCGTTGATGCCGAATAGTCAAGACATACCTCTTCATCTTCATCAAGGGCTTCTCCATCCTCGGAATCGACATCAATATCAGCATCGTCGTCACCGTCCGGCATTTCATCTTCCGTCGATGGTCCGCTGGGCTCGTCATCTTGCTCTTCCGGCTCTTGCCCATTGAGCCCTGCAGCCTTCCTGTCTTGTGCAAGCACCAGCTGGAACGCCTTGCTAGCCTCCTCGAAGTTCGAAGCAAGCTTCCATTGAGGCCTCGTGCCAGTATAGATGTCATGAACTAGGAATTCAATGTCCATGGGCAGAGGGTTCTTGGTGAAGATGTAGTACTGCAAGAACGACAGGAAGTAGTCGAGCTTCTTGCCTGCGGCTCCCTTGTTGAAATACACTCCAGAGGCCTCCAAAATGAAATAGACCATGCGAATGCGGAAGTAGTCATCTGGCATGTCGAATGGGTTCATACGCCCTGGAGCTGGTGGACCACCATGACCAAAAGTCATGATCTTGTACATGACATCGAAGACGACCTGATGCTCCACCAGGCGGTAGTTGTAGATCTCCGCCAGATACTTGACTTCCGCGATACGTCGCTGGTTGTTCTTGAAGTCATTCTGCTCGAGACCAACGCAGACTGCTTCGACTATATTATCGATGATCCGCACGACAAACTCCGTCCGATACCTGTAAAGGTGTGCAAGCAAGGATGCGAGAAGGTGGATGGCACCATACTTGACTTTCCCAGGCTTGGAAAATACCTTCTCAAGAGCCTCCCGGACCTGGTAGAGCGTGAGCAGGAAAGGTTAGACCGTTGAACTAGAACTACTTACCTCTACCTCCTCCCAATGCATCCTGCGAATCTGCCTCGCGATCTTATCGAGAGTACGCTTCGATAGGTCAACATAGATCAGCTTCCTCACGAAGAGCTCCAAGGGAGTCCGCTCCTTCTGCTGAATAGCAGGCCGCTCAGGCGGGTCCACATAGTAGACAGCGTTCTCGACAAGCATCCGTTCGTTGGGTCCAATGTGCTGCACAGATTTCTTGCGCTGAAGAGTCTCCAGGAAAGAGGCCATGCGAGGCGAAGTCTCTGGGTTTCGCAGCAGATATCGGCCGCAGTTCTCGAGAAGGTCGCATATGATCTGAATGTTCATCTTCGAGAAATCATCCAGGCAGACCTTTAAGCAGTGGAACACGGTGTGCTCTGGAACGATGCCGAACTTGGTCAACTCTGCCAAGTAACGGATGTTACCAATTCGGACCTGAGCGAGGAACTCCTTGCTCTTGCGGGCCTGGAGACTCCGGAACTCCGTATCTAAGTAGTCTATCACGCCTTTGGGAATATCCGGCATATACTGCCCCAGTGTCGCAATCAACCTGGCCCAGGAAGGGAGAAGGTCGCCACGGTTCTTGGGGACATCGGTGAGAGCCTTGATCAAGCGGTTGCGGGACGCCTTGGAATTAAGGAAGCAGAAATCGATGGCGGTTTGGTCGATGATCTCCTTGTGGGTGAGATCAGGCAGGCGCAGTATGATTGCGTCGACCTGCGCACCAATGGTCTTGTTGGCGATGGCAGTCGACTGGTCGTCCAAAGAAGTATCAGTCGGCTTCAAAGCTTCGCCATTTTCCGCAGAGTCGAGCTTCTTGCCCACTTGTTCATCGGCCTCGGGCTTCTTCTTCTTGCCATCCTCAAGCAAAATCCCGGGAACCTTGCCCTTGAGATCAGCCAAGTTTTCGTAGAAACGACGCTCATCCTCGTCTTGCCAGATGCCAGGTCCGTCGCCCTGTCCACGCAGATACTCGCCTGCCTTCACAATGCCGATGCCTCCATTTGCTGATGCGTTCGAGGCTTCGTTGTCCTTCAAATCCGGCATGTCTAATCCTAGGACATCGGCCAGTATTTGCGCATTGGCAACCAGTCGCTCTTGAGCTTTGACTTGCTTGTCAAAGTTGGCCTGGCGATCTTCGAAGACCTCTCCGGATTTAACGTATGCCTCTGCATTTTTGCGGGATTGAGAAAATATGGCCTTTTGATCTCGGACCACGTGGGCCTTCACGTCCTCGAAGTAGCGCTTGAGTATATTTTTGAAGCGCTCCTGAAGCTCAGGAGTGATCAGAGGCGGGTCGTCGCCTAGCACATCGCCGTCTTCTTGCTCAGCAGAGCCATCTGCAGATTTGACAGCACCTTCGTCATCCGCAGTTCTACGGCCTTCGCTCCCGGCGGCGGCGGTCTTTCTGATGCCCAAGATATCCCAGCTGAAGGTCTTGACGAAGGTGACGAGCAGAGGCAGATTGGAATGATCGCGATCGTGGCCTAGCAAGTCCTTCAAGACCTCGAGTGGGAAGGGCTCTGCACCGCCGCCCTTGCTGCTTCGACTCTTCAGCTCCGGGACCTTGGCCGACGCAGCCTTGACAGAGTCGTCGGGAGTTACGTCGTCGAGCGTTCTCAAGACACCGACCAGCCACAGATCGGTAATGACACGCAGCAAGGCCTTCTGGCGGATGGGCCGTTGCTTCTCTTCCTTCTCTCGAATGTCGGGCGGCAGTGTCTTCAGGTAGCTCTTGTCGAGAGTGGCGATACCCCGGCCGAGCTGCCATGCAAGCGGCTGCGAAAATTCGTCCGGACCGAAACGTTGGTGCAAGGCGCTGACAATCTCAACACCAGCCTCAACATCACCCCCTGTTGCCTTCAACTTGGTCAGGCCTTCATAGCAAGCGGAAATGATTTCGGACAAGTATCGATGCAAGCTGAGAGTTCGAATTTCTTGGATAAACGTGGGCAGTGTTGCGGCGGTTACTGTAGTACGCAGTCGCTTGATAAAGGCAGTATGCTTTGCCAGTTTCGAGTCGAGGGATTTGTTCACGTCAAACAGGTCTATCCAGATGTTCAGTCAGTGAGAGGGAGAGGGGGCCTGCAGAGTCGAAGGGTGCTCACCAGTTTCACCCGCCCACGCGCGCTCGTTCAAAGAACGCAATTCACCTGTTGCCCACCATGTCAGAGAACCACATAGACATAAGCTGTGAAACACAGAGGTGCCGGCGGATGGACTTACGTTTTCTAGCGCGATCCATTGTAAATGGACCGCGGTGGGATTGATTTTGTAATGTATGAAACGAGCCTGAAGTGGCTACATTCGTAATGACTTGGCGGGCGGGTCTAACTATGGGTTAGACAGCCCGGAGCGTTGGAAGCGACAGTCGGCGTCAACTTCGGTAGGCATCGGGGAGGCGAAGGTGACCAAGAGAGCCCTTGTGACAAAGGCACCCTCTGGCTGATGGACTTTGTCGCTAACCCTGGAGATTGAAGGTTCGAATATTGATCTGGGGTGGGGGACAATATGTGGAAAGTAGATTGATCTCGATATGGGTTGCTGTGTGATTGGTGTGAAGGAAGTGAGTGTATTGGCAGAGACCATTAATTGATGAGACGAAAGAAGGTTGTCGGCGATCACCACTGCACCACAGCGCAAGCGGAACCTTGCAGGAAGGAGCACATCATTAAGATAGTATGCACGTCCGCACTACGCACTTACGGACGGTAGAAGCTTCGGCAGTGCTTTTGGTTGGCTTGATCCAGCTCTGGTGGGGCACCATCGGATAAACTTAGAGGCGGGGCAGACAGACATCAATGACCACTGGTGGGGGAGTACTTGTGTGCCTTGGGCTCTTAAGCCTCACCACTACCATCTGATAAGGCGATAATGAAACGTTTGTCACCAGACAATTTCTCCGGAGTATGAAACCATGCAAGTGAATTAATTGTCACAGCATTCATCTGTCCCCAAATCCAATGTCTAGACTTGCTGGAGCTTATATATTTATACATATGTGAAGCATAGCTGATACTGTAGTAGGTACCTAGGTATGTATGGCAAGGCTGAGGGCCTCTAGAACTCCGTACTTGTGTACACTGGCCCACTGGCACACTGATTGGCATACCAGAGAGGTGGCTACATTTGATAGTAGATTGCCCTCTGGGGTACTCGGGGGTGGAAACGGTAACATTAAAATCAGTATGTCTGGCCATACTTACCCAAGTACACATTACCCAGTAGGTAGGTAAGTGATGCATCCAGGTGTCGGCCTTGGGACGTCTACGCGGAATTGCCTACTTAGGGGTACCATACCCTGTATACCAGCATGCTATCACTGTACTTGAGAGTTGCTCGAGCAACTCGCTCCCGGACATTTGTATTCATTCGGCCTGCCAGCTTCATCAATGTTTTACGTGGCTGTGTCCAACAGACACACGCCATCAACTTGAATCGGATGCAACACTCGACCAACACTGCCGAAGTAGATACCTACCTAGGTAGTATATAAGTCGACCCAGGTAACTGTAGACTGTAGACTACCTGCTTACTCTAGTGGTCTCTGCCGTGACCCGTTTCGGATAAGAATAGTAAGCTACCCTCCATAGCCCCAGGCATTATCCATCTACACTGTCTCCCATGTTATTTTTCCCCTTTGCTAAAGTTCTATCTGCGTACAGTACCTGTCTCGGTATATGAGGCAGTGATTCTACGTATTCTGTTTCTAGGCGGACCTGCACCACACCTGAGCTTGAGCTTGCGCAAACAGTCACGGTACCTTTTCATCCAATCACTTGGGAGGGAAAATCTGAGCGATCCCGTGGCGTGGCAGAAGCAACAACGACCATAACATAAGCCAACACCGAAAGAAAGATCCCAACTCAAACTTCCCCCAACTTACAACCCAACACAACCCAACCCGACCCAACAGAACACCACACAACACCACACGACACCACACGACACCACACAACACAGCCCAGCCCAGCACAGCACAGCACAACTCATAGCAGCCAAACGGACCCAATATTTGAGGAATACTCGTCGCTGTGTATACTACCTACTTACTATTAGCGTCGTAAGTGGATCTGATCACTTACCCATGTGCATTGTGCACCTGAAATCTTCCAATACAACGGTAGTCCCGTACACTACCGAAACACCCATAGCACCATCGACGTCAGTCCGCCTTGCCCGCTCGGCCATCCCTGTCAGCATTATACTTCGCCTGGCCTTCTGGAAACCGATCTGGATCTCCATCAACAATCATTCCTAGCTTAACCTTGGAGCCTCACTCTCCTACCCCGCCTATACAGTACTGACTGACTGACTTATTCACTTATATTCCATTCCACCCTGTACACTGCACCACCATATCACGTGTCCAGGCGTCCTGTTGATTCATCGCGAACCCTGTTCATTTTTTCCTGCCTACAATTCCTAATACTCTTTGTACTCTCCCAGGTTCGCCCTGCCTATCAGATACCACTTGGCCTATCTCGCCATCAACGACAGCACACCCCAACTGCCGTGGCACGCCGTCAAATCTTCTACCTCTCCAACTACAGTACCTATATCACAGTCTTTTTCTTTGAGCCTCGCCTCGACGATATCTACCGTGGCGTTCCGAGCAATAAGAGCTGCTGGCCTCCTTGCAGGCCTTGGACTAACCGCCTTAGCTGCTCATCAACAGAATCAACGCCGGCAGCAGCAGCAGCAGCAGCAGCAACAGCAAGGTATGGACTTCTCTGATGGTGTCGCCGGTCACCGCGGCCACCTCGACCCTTCGGCCGGTCGTGAGGTCGTCTTCTGTCATAGCTGCTCCAACGAGTGGTACAACGATCAGCACGGGCTGCAATGTCCCCGTTGTCGGAGCGAAATTTGTGAGATTGTGAGTATCACCTCCGTTCGCCGCCCCGCACATCACGCCAGCAGCTAACTCGCATCGCAGATAACTCCAGAGAATGACCCTCGCGACATCCCACCCGAATCTTCTAACAGCGACATCCTCCGTGGCTCACACTTCGGTCCCCACGATTTCGGCCGCCCCGGACGTGACCACTATGACGACCCCGACGAAGAGGATATAGAGGAACTCGAGAGCCTTGGCAATAACGTTGAGACTGGCCCGGGCGGTTTTAGGTGGTCGCAGCAAACATATCGAAGCCCTGAGAGGCAGCGTAATGATCTTACCAGAGGACCGGGCTACCAGTCTCCTGTCGACCCGTCTGGAGAACAAGAGATTTTCCAGCGCTTCCAGGAAACTCTCAACATGCTCACTGGCTTCCCCTTGCCTCCAGGTAGAGCCAGTCGTGAGGCTCTGTATGGCGGTGGAGATGGAAACGCCACTGGCACTGGTCCGCGGACCACGACCTACCGAAGCCCATCGGGACACACGAGCTTCACTATAACAACTGGAGCGGTGCCGACGCGGGCGGGAGGTCGGGGAGCCGATCCAGACGACAATTTCGACATGTATGGACCCCCCCTTAACCATCGCATGCGAGGAATCCCATCAGTTACGTTGATCGCGATTGGGCCTAATACTGACAACCGTCCCAGGGTATTTGGCAATCTCGTGGGTAGAGGAGGCCTCCGCCCTCCACAGTCAGCCACCCCTGCCCTTGAGGGTGGTCTCCAGAATCTGTTTTCCATTCTCCTTGGTCCTGGTGGTTCACATGCCGTCCACGGCGATGCTGTTTACTCCCAGGAAGCCCTCGATCGGATCATCACCCAGCTCATGGAAGCCAACCCTCAGTCTAATGCCGCCCCGCCAGCGTCTGAGGCAGCTATCCAGAACTTGGACAAGAAGCGGATAGACAAGGAGATGATGGATGACAACGGCAAGGCAGAGTGTACCATTTGCATAGACGAGATGCACCTGGGAGATGAGGTGACTGTCCTCCCTTGTAAACATTGGTTCCATGGCGAATGCGTAACTCTTTGGCTGAAGGAGCATAACACCTGCCCCGTGTGTCGAGCACCTATTGACCAACGCAACGGCAACAACAATGGCGGCAATGGTAGCAGCGGAGGTAACGGCAATGGGGCAATCGATGGTGCGACAGGTAATCGCTTTGTTTTCGGCCCGTTCTTTACCACTTCTGAGCCTTGGCCGTCCTCTGGAGGATCAGGTTCTGGGTCATCTAGTTCGCAAAACCACCATGGTCGAGGTGCACAGACTCCTGAAGAGCGTGAGCGGCGTCTAAACGCCATTCGGAACGTCGCTGGTCCATCCAGTTACGGCCAGGCTACTCCTGAGTCTCCACGGCCGCAGAGAAGAGACTCTTGGTCTCCGACCAGCCCAAGCCCTCGCGCTTCGGCTTCCGCTAGGAACAGGTCGCCGCCTGGATATCGGCAACGTCCAGTACGCACGAACACGTCTGGTTTTATGTCCGGGGACAGCTCTCAGCGTTCTAGTCGCAGCAGTAACAACTCCGGCAGCAATGGCGGTGGTGCATCATCTTCCAACCCTCTGAGTTGGCTCAGGGACCGATTCACCGGGAATAACAACGGTAACACCGGCAATGGGAACTCATCCAGTGGAAATGGCAGTCGACGACGTTCCTAGGAGGCGCGTATGGAACTTCCTACTGGCCCAACTGTGACAGCCGCACGGCAGATGCGCTCGGCCGCTGCCACTCCACCGGCGGATGGCAAACACTTCACAGGTACACGATCCACCACGACATTAATTGCTGGGCGACGACCTCGCGGCACTGGGGCGGATACTACCCCTCTAGATGTCTCTTCTGCATTCACTCTCACACCTTTTGGCAGGATCACTGCACCAGATCGCCCGAGGACTACTACACCGCAGCCCCGTTCCGGGGACAGCCAGCGTCCTCCTTCTCGAAACCCTCGGACACCATGGGTTGGATTCTAGAACCGTCGAACCTCTTGAGTACGAGGCAGCACGATCTCAGGCCTCGCTTTGGTGCCTCTTTCTCGGTGGCCAGTCAAACGGGCCAACATGACCCACGAGCTAACAGGCCCGGGTCGCTAGGAGTCTTTTTGGCCAGACAACACTAATGGGTAGCAATGAATGCCTCGCTTGTTAGATCCTTAACAAGCCGGCCGTCTTTGATAATTGGAATGATTTGGGAAGCGAGCGAGCATTTCGTTGTATTACGTCAAGCTCTGTTTCTGGGGGGTGAGGTTGGGAGAAGAGCAATACATAGAAAGCAAAGAAAAAACAAAGCCTACGGATGGGGTTTCAGTGTGCATCTCCTTGAACTACCTGCGCCATGTTGTCAGAGAAGGGACATGGCAGGTTCTTGTCTACCGATTTATGCATCTCCGGGGGGGGAGGGGGGAGGGGGGAAGGGGGGAGAAGGCCTGGTTTTGGTGGCGCGTAATGTATCCCCCCCAGCGGGCTCAAGATAATATTGTTATTCGTCAGTACTAGTAGGACTTGGTGGCATCGACTCCTTTGGGGGTGGTGGTCACAATATGAGTTGGAGGGACTCAGGGCGACAAGGAAGACATCACAACTGAATGCGTGATAGAGATACTATAATGAACGGGGAGGCGGGAGGGCGTTAAGGGAGTGAACATGACGAGATAATGACAAACCAGCCAAACACCTCCCGTTTCACGACACAGAAAACGTGACGTGAAGCATATAGAGAATAACGCTTCGCATCTGTCAACTGTAGATTTTGTTATGTTAAATGGACACTGTATAGAGAAGGGAGGGTAAAGTGTATAGACGGCGGGCTAGGACCGCTCAATCGTACTTAATACATACGCAATAAGCAATACTCCCCCTCGATATCCAAAAGGAAAGGACTTCATTGAACATCAGTTCCAAGTGTCTGCTGCCACCGGACAACAAAATAAAGGCTCCAACCCAATCCCAACATGCCAGCTCGCCACTCAGGCTCACCACTCCAGTGATGTGTGTATGTAGGTATGTTCAAGGCTTGTCGTCTAGCCATGCACCAAATAGATCATAACAGCCACAATCTATGCCCTGTAATACAAATTTATACCCGAGTGCCAAAGGAAAAGTCCAACCCAGCGTTACACATTAAAAGTTGAAATATAAGTAAAACCCACAGTTGCCATCCCAATCATAGAAACCCCCGCTCAACACAGGAACTCGCTCAGCACACGAGCCCTCGTCCTCGCCACATCTGAGCCGCTGTCCCCCTCACCCATACGATCCATGATTTGCACCATACGAGCTGTTGATAGGGATTGTCAGTAATCCAGCTTATTCTCCACAATCTGATCAGGGTCCAGTGTCCCCCCTCAAGCAAACCACTCACCGATATCGTCACGCCCCCTCACGAACAACTGATCCTTAGTCAGAATATCCGCACCACCCGGCTCCATCGCTGTTTCTCTGAGGACACTCCCGATACACAGCGCCTCCAGGAACGCTCGATGGTTAAACACCCACCAGGTTCGTGCGTCGTGTTCGAAGAGCGCGTACATCATGAAGAAGGCATTGATGGCATCGTGTGCCGCCTCCAGCGATCCCCTCACGTTAACGGGGACCTCGGGGCTCTCACTCGCGTGCACGAGCATCAGGTTGTGGAAGTAATTGCTCGTCAGGAACAACGTCTGCCTCGCAACACGGTTGTTCGTCTGTGCCAGCGCGGCAAGCGAGTCGGCATCCCACGAGCGGAAGATATCGGGAAACGCGCGATACACGGCGCGAAAGTCGGCGACAAGTTTCGTCTTATGTCGGGGGGTGGCGCAGATGGGTAGGTCGAGGCAGCGTGGGGAGCAGATGCTCTCCTGTACAAGATTGGCGAGTGTCCACGACCCACGTATGTAAGCCATATCCGTTGAACTGTTGCTGTGGCTGCTTTCGTGATTGTTGTTGATAGAGGTGTAACCTGTTGGTTCATCAATCAGGTCGTCCACATTCACATCGGTATGTGTGGCGTTGGGTGGCAGAGACAGCAGTACGGTGAGGAAGGTGTCTTGTAGGAGGACGGCCTGCCAGAGCTTGCGCCGCTCTTGCTTCTGGAAGGTGGTTGCGTCTGGGGTGACGATAATTGGATCCCGATGTAGACCCATAGCGTATGCTTGTCTCATCAGGATTCCGGCAAAAGCCCAGCCATCTGAAGCGTGGTTGTCGTTAATCAGGAAATAAACCATCAACACCATGGTCTGAATCGATCTTATAGATGCAGAGCTAAGGTAAGAGCTCATGCGCAAAGCCTGGTTGCTCGCTGAGGCGTGAAGCTCGGCAGCGCCGCTTGCTTCATGGGGAGTGGCCGGAATTCGGTGGAATTGTGTGCCAAGAGCGAGTATAACGTTGATCAGAGCCACGAAGGCTGCGTCTGATTGGTATCTCCTCTCCAGAGGAAGGGACCAGAAATGTTCATAGTCCTCGTAAAAGGTCTGCTGATCGAGCACAGGATAGATAGGGTCAACACACTCAAAGTATCGGCTGACAAGGATATCGCATTGTAGCTTATTTGGCATGATTCCTATCACCTCCTCCAGTCGCCCATTGCTGGTCCAGATGTTGGCAAAGGGATGTGCTGAGCCGATGCCGAAGAGGTTCGAGCCTGTTCCCATCGAGTATGGGACGGTGGATAAGAGACCTGTGGATAGGGCAACGGCCGCTCTGGAAAGGTAGTTGTTAGTAGACAACACCCCGCGATCAGCGATATTGGGGATGGGCGACCTGGTTTGCCCTGATGGCCCCGGCTTCTTTTTCGGAGGTTTTGTCATACGGCGGCCGTTTGAAACGGACCGAGACGTCTCCTCGAGAAGGTTGGCGACGTGTGCATACTTGCACTCAGTCTGCCGTTTGATGCAAGCCAAGCAATGAGGTCTCCCTCGGTCGCACTGATGCCAAGTTCCAAGGTTAGCCTCACATCGAGTTCAAGAATACTGCATATGTCAAAGGCGGACACATCTTATGTAGGAAGTGGTGAACTCATAGGAAATCCAATGCCAAGCCTGTGCGAAGCCGAGAAGGATAATCTAATAACCCCCAGTCTCGGGCGCACAGACAGAGCCGAAAAGAAGTGAAGGCTAAACTGGCATGATCAATAACCTACTTTGGTCTTCCTCTCAACACACTCAAAGCATGACAGGGTCGGTTTATTACGCTTCTGCCTCTTTTTCTGGGGCTCGCCGTCAGCATCTTCGGACCTGTTGTCCTCATTGTTGCCGTCGGGATAGGCAGTGGAACTCCGGCGAGTGGCTACACTGGAGCGAGCGCGATCTGGTTGTGATTCGGAGTCATCGCGAAGACCAGGTTCCCGTTTGATATGCGGGCTATCCAACTCCCTCTTCATAGAGCCGTTGGCGCTGCCGTTGGCGCTGCCGTTGGCGCTGCCGTTGGCGTTGGCGTTGCCATTGACGTTGCCATTGACGTTGACATTGCCGTTGCCGTTACCGTTGACGTTGACATTGGCATTGCCGTTGACGTTGGCATTGCCGTTGCTCGGGTTGGAAGAGCTGTTCCTGTCCCTATCACCGTCTCCGGATGGGGAGGCGTAAATTGTACCCGGGCTGGGCGACTGGGTCACGGGTGGACGATCCGGGCCGCCAATGGGTACGGGGTTGTACTTTATAGGAGGCCTGGCCAAGTCCCTGTGCGGTCGACTCTGGGGATGGTCCATGGCCGCGAATTTAGAAAGGATCATGAATCAGACAGGAGTTTATCAGGCCCTGTGTATTGTAGCACGAGCCAAGGAAGGCCGATCCGAGTCCGTGGGCGCGGGTCCGGTGAGACGGGGAGTTTTGGCTATGACAGGTTTCGGGAATAAGACGCTGGAGACTAGATGGTGGAATGAATGGGGTTGGCGGTGGTGGTTTTCCTAAGATTTGGTTTCGGCGTTTGCGCTCGAGCGCTGAGACGTCGTCAATAGCACCAATCTCGGCTTTGACTGGGAATAAAAATACAAAAGGTATAGTGGCTGTAGTAGGTGAGATCCGCCGCGCAAAGCCAAGAGGCATAGTATGGCATGGCATGGAGGAGGTTGAAGGGAGAGACGGGCGAAAGGTTATTTGTCGGGATTAAAGGGGAAATAGGGAGGGAAGCTCAGGGACTCTCGGCCCTTGGACGGCAGCAGGCCCTGCCTGGCCTGCCCTTCTGTGCCTTGGTGCTACTACGAGCAGTGCTAGCAGGCTGCTAGCGTCCTTTGTGATTCCGTGAGGAGAAGGCGGCAGTGGGCGGGCGCGGGATATGCTTCCCTTTTTCCGGGGCCCACTGAAGAACATTTTGAATTTGAGGCTATTCTAGAATGGGCATGACGTTTCATGGTTTCTAGACTCTTATCGGCGGCCAGCTCCACCCATACCCAAAGTAGTTGTATCATGTATTTACGGAACGAGGAGAAGTTTGCATTGCACCACGAGTTTACTCTGTCTTGATGGGGGGAATATGTTTGCCCGTAGTGTACCTGATCGTATGTACCTAGGTATGCATTATGCAAGGGGACACCTAGGTATACTGTGTATATACACTACAGCTGGTAGGGGCTACTGAGTATTTGCTCCAAGGGCCTTTCAAGACTACCTAACCTGTACTTTACCTACCTAGGTAGGTAGGTAAGTGGGTAGGTAGGGTACCTAGACTAGACTGGCCTACGTTAGGTGCTTGAGTACTTAAGTACTTGAGTAGATGCTTCTCATGTAACTATCTCCGATGACGAGCCAACGTTGAACTGGAGATTAAAGTCCGAAGGACAGAAGAAAGAAATAAAAATCCCTACCCGTCCGTTGTTGGATTGCAAATGTTTCAGGTATCACAGTTAGTGAGCCAAACGACATCTCCAGGCCCACATTTCAGGCTTGTCAGTGTTCCTTTACTGGAGCGTTCTTAACTGGATCCAACCGCCCACTTTGATCTCGATCCGACCCGAACGCAGGATTTCATTGTTTTGGCACCTTGCGCATGCAGATCCGCCAACCGGCTGTCTTCAATCTCATCAGGTTCCAGGAGAGCGTGCTGTCAGGCTGTTGGTCTACTTACGCGCATCTGTGGTAAAATATATATGCAACTGGTTGGCACAGCAGGATCCCAATCTCGGGTTGCCGAACGAGGCCGATATCTGCCAGCCTCGTGGCAAGTCCCCAAGATAGAGATGGAGAGAAGTCTCCAAAAAGGCAGTGTTCACAAGAGCAGGCTGTGTTGCAATTGATCTTTCTTGGGTACCTAGGTATTCAGTAGTATTCATCTCCTAATTAATAAATCCCATAGCCCAGAATGGCCAACCCCGACTCAGACACAGCGAGACTATTGGACTCGATCCAGCCAGAATCCTTCCCCACCGATGCACAGCGATATGAGGCCAAGGAAGCAGCACGGCGTCTCCTCGCCCGTCTCGAGACGCCCGCTGAGCGAGGCCTGAGCATGACAATGGAGACATCTGTCCTCCTTCCCGCGCTCCAGATCTGTCATGACCTTGGGATCTGGTCCAAGTGGGCTGAAATCAATAGGACCGATCATGGGTCAGCTGCTCAGACGTTGGACGGCATAGTGAGGATGGGCAACACTGCAATTGAGCCGAAACTCCTCCGTAAGAGCTGTCTTTCTTTCTGAGATTATTTTGCTTCATCTTTCTTTTCAATCTCTTTGATGTACATTGTCTTTCTATGGTGTAGTCACAGGATGAATTGCGCACATCGGCTGAGACTTTCCCCCCAACCCCCCCAAGGGCGTTTCCTGCGCCACCTCGCCGCGCTTTACGTCCTCGAGGAGACAGACATCGACGAGTGGAAGCCCACGCCCTTCTCCCTAGCCATGGGCGACAGGTCCACCTACATCGACCAGCTCGTACAATGCGGGATCAACCACTGCTTCCCCTGCGGCATCAACCTGGCCCCCTTCCTGGCCCGGCACCAATACAAGGAGCCCCTCGACACGAGCGAGTTCGACAACCACGCCGACACCTTCGGGTCGGTGTTCTTCGACTACACCCGGGCCAACCCCACAGCCGGGAGCAACTTCATCGGCATGATGACCGCGCTCCGGAACTACAAGCTCGACTGGACCGAGGTCTACGACACGCAGGCGCGGCTGCTCGACGGCGCCGAGGCGCTGGCCGGCCCGGCGCCGCTGTTCGTCGACATCGGCGGCGCCCACGGCCTCGACGCCGCGCGGCTGCTGTCCAAGCACCCGGACCTGCCGGCCGGGGCCGGCATCGTCGTCCAGGACCTGCCCGAGGTGACGTCCACGCACGGGGCGCGGGTGCGGCTCGACCCGCGGATCACCAGGGCCGCGTACGACTTCTTCACCCCGCAGCCTCTGGTCGGGGCCCGGGCGTATTTCTTCCATGCCGTGCCGCATGACTGGCCCGATAAGGAGTGTGCCCGGATCTTTGAGAATGTCAAGGGGGCTATGAGGAGGGGGTATTCCAGGCTGCTGATCTATGAGATGGTGTTGCCGGCGAAGGGCGCCACTAGCCTGATGTCGACGTTGGACTTGCAGTTGATGAATTGTCTTTCTGGCCTGGAGAGGACGGAAGAGCACTGGAGACGGTTGTTGGAAGGGGTGGGTTTGAAGGTTGTGAGTGTCTCGAGACACCCGAGGGCGGTGGAGAGTGTGATCGAGGCCGAGCTGGCGTGATTGCACTGATGGGAATGTACGTATATGCGTAATAGTAATTCGGTAACTAACAGCAGATGTATATTACAGTCTGCTATGAAACCCCGAGGTTCATCCTCTGTGCTCGTCCTCTGAACCTCCTTGATCAAAAGCCCTATCAAGCGTCCTTGGTAATCCAAGATTCAAATTCAAGTTTCAGTCTGTTATCAGTGGTAGTAGAGGTTACGGCCTTTGCGCTCTCAGGACATAGGCCTAGCACGGGCAAGGGCAGGCCAAAATACTACACATGGTCAAACATCACAGCGTACGGGCAGCAGTAGTATTGAAAGAACTCAAGCTTATTTGCTCTGGAGCCACCTTGTGACCTCCAGCCATGTTTGGTTCGAGTTTCACACGAACCAGCTTGCCTCCTTCGAAAGAACAATGGCCTCAGATTTTTATATCCTCTACATCGAAAGAAACGCCCACCTTTTTTTTGTCTTTCGAGAATCTTCTAGTACAACCCTCATTCCAATACAAAGATCCAAACGCCTTGAACCTTCCGAAACAGTGCTGGATGTGAAACCAGATCAAGGGAGTACTGGGTTTGGGTTTTAGTTAGAACATGTGGGCACCCACAGGATCTCGTCCACTGTCATCGTTGACGACATGTCCAAGTTACTTGTGTATGCTCCAAAGTCGGCCTCGGGCTCCGCCTTGGCCGAGAAATCTCTTTCTGCAACCGTAAGCCTTCCGTTTGTGACCAATCACCCTCCCGCTGCGACCTCTAAATTAGCGCGAGCCGCCAGACACCTAATCTTGGGTGGGCACATCCTCATCCATAGCATCCCCGACGACAACGCCCTCTCCAGCCTCAGCCTCAACTGCAGCCTCAACCTCAACGTCGGCATCAGCAACGACAGCGTCCTCAACAGCAGCGACATCATCACCATCCTTCTTCTCACCATCCGTCTTCTGGTTCTTGTGGATGCTGTTGACCAGAGGGGTTGTATCGTTGTAGATCCTCAGCAACATGGCGCTGCGGTCCTCCTTGGGCAGCATGAGGTTCAGTGAGTGGAAGCTCTTCCACAGGGGAAGCGACATCCTCTCGCTGAAGTCCACGTCGGTGCCGTCCGGCTCGACCCGCAGCACAAGGCAGCCCATGCCGACGTCGCGCACACGCTCACCTATCTCATCGAGCTTCTCCCACTCGCCGGCGCCGACGCGGGGGAACATCTCGATCAGAAGCCTGCGCAGCGTCTCCTTGTTGCGCAGCACCACGAGGCGCTCCTTGCCGACGTAGCCCCAGAGGATGGGCATGCCCTCACTCTGAATGCGCCACCTGCAGACCTCCGCGGAGGGGGCGTCCTGCTTCATAAACATCTTGACACCGCCATGGACGAACTTGGCAGAACGGCCCTCGTTGGCCGTCAAGACGTCCCGCACGAGTGCGCTGGTGTAGTAGACAGCCTTGGCGGGCTCACCCATCGCGTTGCGCACCATGTATCGGTCAGTGGGGAATCGAGGGGAGATCTTGTAGAACTCCTCAGCCGTCTTGATGACGGGATTATCCGGGGAAAGATACTTGAAGGGCTCTTCGAAAGAGTCCCTCTTCTCTTTCTTGGCAGCCTTGTCGCCGTAGCCATCAGAGGTAGGTTGTGCCTTTTCTTGGGGAGTGGCCTCGCCGGTCTTTTCGTCCTTCACCTCAGCTGTATCTTTGTGCTCGACCGGGGGCTGCTCTTCCTTTTCGCCATCATAGTAGCCCGTTGTGGGCACTGTTGGCTCGGCCTGTGCAGCGTCTGTCTGTTGACGCTTGGCCGCAGGCTGCTGCTCTTCGTCACCATCACGTTCCCGCTTCAGAGGGCTGCTTGGTCCGGGCTCTGAAGTTGCCTCATTCATTTTGAAGACCACATCGTCCTCCGTTTCCATATCGTCAGCCTTGGCAGGCGCCTCGACCGTTGGCTGGGTAGGTTCCTGTTCCTCAGCCTCCACAAGAGCTGCCGCCTTCGCTGCGCCGTCCTCGGGTTGTGGCTCGCCTTGCTGGGGTGCAACGGCCTCGGACTCGCTCTGCGTCATCGTAGCGGCTTTGTTCGCCAGTGCCATCCAGTTCTCAGGCTTAGCCTTGAACTCCCTTTTCTTATGAAGTGCAGTAATGAAGAACCCACCCGTATCTTGCTGGTGAGGATACACACGAATACATCTCTCCAGGGGAAGGTCGGTGTCATCATTCTCCTTGTGGGCGAACATGGTGGGAACAAGCTTTCCGGGGTAATTACCATCCTTGCTCTCTGTGGCCGTCCATGCCTCGACTTCCGCCCAGTCGTTCCAAATGCGGCCGGACTTGTCCATGACTTTCCAGTCGGTCAATCCTGGCTTGCGCTCGAGGCCAGGAAGCTCATGGCTGCAGTCTAGGATCTCGACCTTGTCGCGACCACAGCGGTCGATGGCAGCTGCCACGACGGATTCGTTCTCGACAGGGTTCATACTGCAAGTGGAATAGACTACCCGGCCTCCAGGCTTCAGCATCTGCAGAGCACGGACAAGAATCCTCACCTGTGTCTGGTGCAGGCCAAGGGCATTTCCGGGGATCCAGTCCTTCCACAGGTTGACGTTCTTTCGCATTGTGCCATCTCCAGAGCAGGGAACATCGGCGAGAATGCGGTCAAACTTGAGGTACTTGGGTTGCGCGGTGTCCGAAGGGAGTTGTAGCGAAGGGAAAAGCGTCGCGTCGTGGTTCGTTACAATCATGTTGGGCGAAGACAGTCGCTTCAGCTGGTGAATCAGAAGATGGCTTCTCTTGTAGTCGACATCGTTTGCGATCAGGAGTCCGGTAGCACGGCCATCATCTGTGGGGTCGACCTCCATATCAACATCCTCCAGTCCCTGGAATTCGGGTACCTCGCGACCGTCATCCTTTGCGTGAATCTGCAAAGCCTTAAGGATACGACCCTCCTCTCCCTGGTGAAGCATCTCCAGGAGCTGGGCAGCCTTGCTGCCGGGTGCGGCGCAAAGGTCCAAAACGACATGGCCAGGCTTGACGTCCAGCAGAAGGGGAGGAATCATGCTGACAACCTCCTGGCGACTGATGTTTCCGACACTCGTCTCAGACACCAGGAACTTCTGGAATTTCGCAAAGGGCGGATAACGGCGGACGACGTTCTTAGGCGTGGTCATCCACCAGGCAAGACGGTCGGGATACCAGGGAACGGGGCGAGGAGGCTCGACGGGTTGGCCGTCGTAGTTGGTCAGCTCAGTAATCTCGGGGATGTAGCGCTCCTCGAGGAGACGCCTGACAGTAAGGGCGTGTCTGTGAAAATGCTGTCAGTTCGGCTCATGTTGACAAGTGCGCAGTGTATTTCGGTGAGAACTGACCCTTTGGAACCGCAGAATCTGAAGCTGTTAGGCAGCTCACGACGGGCCGCCTCCCAGAATTCCTTCCTCTCCTCTTCGGGAAGGTCAATCAACTCATTGTAGTAGTGTTCGAGCTTCTCGTGGGCCTTGACAATTTCTTGACGGTAGCGGTTGTCGCGCTGGCCGCCGCCTTTGCTACCACCACCTCGGCCACCACCTCGGCCGCCACCTCTGCCTCCACCTCTGCCTCCACGTCCCTGAGAGAGTCAGCTTTATTGGAACCAGATACATGAATATCTTGAAGGCATTTGAACGAACTCTGAATTTTCCCATCTTGTCGATGGTGGCTTCTCAAACTGGTTGGGAAGAAGCTGTTGCGACAAGTTGGTGTAGGATGGTTGATGGTTTAGATCTTTTTTTCGCGGCGAAAATTGGAAATGGGATTGACATGGGGCCCGCCGTGGTCTAGCACGCCTCGACTGTGGGGGCGGGGCTGCTTGATAGGCTCACCCTATAATGATTGGCTGATAAGTGTCAATTGCACCCCATGAGCTTTCCAAGGCATGTGAGTTGCATGTATTCAATGTATTATTTATTCTCATGCAGCACAATGAACCAAATAATACCTTAGGCACTCAGGTATGTTTTGTAAAGTTCTTGACAGAGATTCGCGTGTGCTTTGTTATACCAGTTTAACCGTACAATATTTACTCGACCAGGACACATGTATAATACACCTGGACATGTAGGTCTCAGCCATCCAGCAACCCGACAGTCCAGTGGATAATCCTCTCTACTCCCTGCGCTTTGATTGCGCTGACCGGTATTGCTGCGCAGTCCTTCACCCACGCGCCATCAACATCACTAGGATGAGGTTCGTCGCCATTGGTGACCCTGGTCAGGTACTGCCGAAGCTCCTTGAAGTTCTCCTGCGTCCCGGGCAGGTCTCCCTTTGTTGCGATGACGAACCAAGGCTTGGCCGCAATATGCAGACCCGTCTTGTTTGTGGGTGCACCTGGATATTCCGAGTGGATAGGCCAGTCCTGGCCCCACCCAGGCCCCGATGCAGCATCACCGCCGTTGAGATCGTACTCAATCCTCGCGTCTCGTTCCCTATCCTGGTCCTCCTCCTCCCGCATCTGGGCGTACAGCCCAACCTCATTCCATAATGCTTTCAACGCCTGCACAGCGTTACCGGCGCTCAGATCAATCACAAAGGCCAGAACTCCGGCCCTCTCCACATGCCTAAGGAAGGCAACTCCAAGACCCTTGTCCAGATGCGCACCCTCTATCAGACCCGGGATGTCAGCAATGGTGAATCTCGTCCGCTGCACCACCTCCGTGTCCCCATCCCAACTATCCTGCACATCCTGACGGTGATAGCTCGTGACCACCGGCCTGCCGCGGTTGTTATCCAGAACCACGGTGCCGATGTTAGGATGTAGCGTTGTGAAAGCCCAGGATCCCACCCTTGCACGGCTGTTGGTAAGCGCACGCACAAGAGTGCTTTTCCCCGCGTTGGGAAGACCCACCAGCCCAACGTCCGCAAGGAGCTTAAGTTCCAGCTCGATCTGCATCGAGATGGCCTTTTCGCCCTTGGTGGCATATAGAGGCCGGGGCGTCTCGCGCGAGACAAAGTGTGGGTTGCCCAACCCTCCGAGAGCACCTGCTGCAAGGAGAATGGGCCGTGGTGTAGCTTTTGACAGGTCCAGATTGATTGGCGCTGGGGGCTGTGCAAAGAGCTTCTCCCGCTGGGGGAGGTCGGGTACCCAGATTTTCTTCTTGTCGGAAGAGGATATACCAGGGTACAGCACCCATTTGTCTTTTTCTGAGTTATCGGGCTGCTCCTCTTCTGTTGATGCCTCGGGAGCTCCTTCTGATTTGCTATCCCCGGGTTTCGGAAGAGCCTTGCGAACCCGTGTCAGCTTCCGATGCAGCTCTTCCTGGGCCTCTGGGTTTTCACGGCTCAGTTCGCGGACGACGGTGCCAACGGGCACCGTGATGATGACGTCCTCGCCCCGTTTTCCTCCCTTATTGCTTCCTTGACCATTCTTCCCCCTTGTGGCTCTTATTATTCTCCTGCGGGCTAGCTTGTGCAAGGAGGTCTCGCCGTGTACAGCCTGAATGTATATATTGCCGCCATGGCCTCCGTCGCCGCCATTCGGGGGCCCATCAGGGAGGTAGGCCTCGCGGGCGAAACTAATACAGCCACTGCCGCCATCACCAGCAAAGAGATTGAGTTTGGCCTTATCGGCGAAGTTCGTCACATAGAAGTCATCTTGATTGGGATCTAGTCTGGAGGCAGAGGAAGACTCGGCGGCTGAGGTTTCTGCGACATGGTGTCGGACTTGAATGGCCGTGGCAGCGAGGCGAGATACTTGTTTTGACTTGCTGAGGAATAGAGATGGATACAAGAAGGGTAGAAAGGCCGGCGGGCCTGCTGAGCAACGCGGCGCCATCTGGCAGCCGGTGAATAACAATGTGGAATGCAATTGGGTAACTGCAGAGTAGTAAGAAGGCGATGCCGGCTTTCTTCAAAGTGACCTCTTCAAAATTTCGGGGAAGTCTTGCGATAAGATAAGCCTGAACCCCAACCGAGCGTCACGGGCCCCCCCTTTGCCAAAGCTTCCCCCAAAAGCTTCCCCCCCTCCATTTGGGCACCAGGGCCATTTTCGGAAGACCAATCCCCCCCGCTGTGCAGATTATTAAATGTCCTCGGTCTTACGGATTTTCCCAACTTGTTCGTCTTATGTTTCAATTCCCCGGTGTGCCTGTGTACCAATGTACGGAGTCAACCGATCTATCTTCATGACGTTGCCTTCGAAGTCTTCCCCAAGTTGCTGCGAAGCACATTGAACTGCTCGGTCCATACCACCGCGAGAAGAAAAAAGAAAGAAAAAGCAGGCCGGATATATCGAAGAGTCCGGGGTATTTGTCTTGGAGGCACCGAGCTGCGACTATCACACGGCCCAGCCACGCCCTTTTATGCGGCTCCCAGAACACTTCATCGAGCAGTGGCCCGTTTGCTCCATACATCGGCCGGGCAGCCGGGCCACAAGCTGCATGAAGAAACCCCGTCATGTGGACACTGTTTGTGTCTGTACCACCGTGAGACGGTACGTATGCGTGATATTGCACTGGTCAATCAACCTCTGGCGGTGTGTTTTGGACGCCAAAAACAGAACAAGCCATGGCACAGCATGCCAATGCCCCAGCAGGACGACAGCCTTATCTGCCTACGTATCTGCCTCTTCGTCGTTGACTACAACAAACAACACGAAGACAATAGCCAGCAATCGACACCCTTCTCGATAGCTTCTAGGTATTGCTTTTGCAAAGGCCCGGCTTGGACGGGTCTTGCCGAGCTTCGAAGGTCTTACCATCAACTAAGTCCAGACATCTCTAGCCAGGGGTTGGTTTGCTTGGATCTCCAAAGTTTCTCTTCATGCTTTTGATCTTCGCTGTTGCAAGGATTTTCCATGATCAGTCAGCCTCCTCGCCTCTCGCTTCCACTCAATTCTCTTACCAACCCATCGCTAGACTCGGGCAGTATGTATCTGACTGGGCACAAACGGCCTTTCGTTCTCGGTGGAGGCGGATTGGCAGAGGTAACTCTCCTCTCTTGGGAGATCATTGGGGCCCGCTCAACGCCCAAAATCTCATAAGGGGGGGTCTTGTTTTATTGGGCATCTGCAAGATGCGACCTGGATGCTGCATGAGAGTCGCAAAAACTGTAGCCCGCATTCGAGCCACGACACACAATTCCCAGACTAATGTGGGCGAGCCTGGACTCCCGAGCCCCAGAGGAATTAAAACGTCCCTCCTCACGAGATCCAATTTGGTCTGCCACCTACATACTACTACACTCTATCTAGACTACACTGTTGTCCACCTCACCTCACGTCTTGCGGGTTGCTTGTGTTTGTTGTTGTTGCTGCTGCTGCTTGCTTCCGCGGCCAGTCCTCCTCCTCTTCTCCTCCAGTTCGTGCTTTATCCACGACTCATACTTCGCAATCTCTCCAGTAAGGTCTCTTCCGTCCGAGCTCAGTGTTGTTCCTCCTGCAACCCTTCGACCAAAGAGAAGTCCTCTCTGCCCCCTACTCCTCACCTTGACTACTCGTTACCCACTTCACGTATCGACGCCATCTTCGGCGTCCCGCTCCATAGTGCTGGGCGCGTTGTACATACACCTCCATCTTCCCCACGCGGCTGGCCTAAGAGGGTGGTAGTTCGTCGCTGTTGTCCTCCATCCTGGGTCTGTGTGTCTGTCAACCGTTCTTACTGCATCTCTCGCAGACCAGCCTGCATACAGTCGAGGTTGATTTCGATTTCCCACTCATTCTGCCTTACTTACCGCCGCGTGGTTCTTCCTTTCCCGTGGAAGGTCAGTGGTTTCTCGCGTGATCCAAGCTCTCCGATCTTATACCTCTTGTCGTCCCGTCCGTACTTCGTCCTCACCCTTTTCTTCCCCCTTACTCATTTTTCTCTTATCCCATCTACCCTCACTCCACCCTGCCTATCACCCTCTCTTATCCCCTTCCCATGCCCCTGCCTGGGGTGCCACAAAGAAAGAGATGACGGTCGTTGGAGTCGTTGCACTACCCACAGCTTCACTCCAATGCGCACTGTATGATTAGATCTGGTCTTGGATGCTCTATTTGAGAGACTTGTATTCTCCGTCGTCGCATTCCTGTGGTGCCAATCTTCCTGCTTTTACCTTCTTTCTTCACTCTCCTTCCGAAATACACCCAACTAAACCATGTACCATGTCAGGGATATCTATCCTCCTCCACCACTGCCAAAGAAGTCGGTGTCGGTGACAAAGATGGATCCAGATTGCGCGATATGTCATGCCCCGGCGACGTTGGCCTGTGACTGTGAGGCAAAAGGTCTCGAGACAGCCATCCGGCAAGCTGAAGCCCGGATGATGCAGTCTATTTACAACGACATACGGTATGGCTATCTTATCTGATTCGTCCACGGCGCCTGGTGTTGGACTTTGGAGGTCACGTAAATTGATGGGACGACATGGATGGGACGGTATGAGACTAACGTATCGGTAAAATGCACAGTTCATGGGTCAGAGGACACGCACAGGACTATATCCTCGAGTACTTCCGTTTACTCACGGATCGGCGCAAGCAAGCTCACACTGCTCATTTGGACCGACTTACCGCCCATGCGTATCACTACTATCACGCTCCTCCACACCCAAATGAAATAGCTGCGGCACAGGCTGCCCTCAAGCGTGGGATTGACGAGGACTGGCAGGCCTCAGTGCAGAGATACCCTGAAGTCCTGGAATACTTCTACAGCCTTGGTTTGTCCCCCTCCTCTAACATCAGTATAGTAGACTTGGAGCTCCGGATTGACCCTGAATCTCAGTTGAACTTACCCTCCCCGCCGATGACGAACAAGCAGTTCGTGATCCGCCACTTTCAGCCCTGAATGGCAGCCGAAAGGCCAGCCGAAGGGCTGGACCGACCCCGGCGACAGTCGCGTCGGGTCCCAGCGGGGAACTTCCCGGGCGAAGAACACCACCGACATTGACGCCCAGCAGGGCTGAACGGCGTACGCCTGGTCCGACGGCGAGGGAGAACAGACAGTCGGGGACGTTCAGCCGGCCACCACCACCACCAATGACGTACGGCTACGGAACTCCTGCTCCTTATTATTGAACGATAATTGAAAGAAGAAGGATGGAGCCTTACAATTCTATCTAGTTTTTAGTCAGCGACGGCGAATTTTGGCCCGTCCGCATCCGCATATACACCCCCAGGCCGGCATCAACCTTTGTCCCTTCGTTTACGCGCACATTGCACCACCATTTACGGGAAACGACTTTGACGAACGAACGACGACGCAATAAGCCATGAGAATCAGAAGCATGAAAGAAACGGCATGTTCCTCAGGAGGAATCTCGGAGACCGGTTTTCCAAAGTTTCATGGCACCTTACGACATGACATCTACGTTTCTCTTTTGCATAGCGGGGACAACAATTCTCACCTAGACGGTCTTCAAGAAATATCTTTTGGTCGTTTTTTTCCTTCATGAGTCTCATCATCATCTATCCGGCTAAAACGGCACGGAAAACGAACAGCCACCTGTTCACTGTTTCGAGTCATCATTTTTCTTACACTACATTATTTTACTTTACTTTACTTCTCCTCGGGCGGTCTCAACTCAACGATTTTCAGGTGTGGATTTACAGTTGGCGTTGGCGGGTCGAGCCTGGCGGGTAACATCTGGGGACTGGTGGGGAGTGGGGGCGAAGGGTGGTCCTTTTCCGAATGTCTATTGTATCATGACATCCATTCTTGCTCTTTTCTACTTCCTGGTTGGAGGTCGGAGCGCGTCTTCTAGTTGAATCTCTAGGAACGTCGGGAAAGGAAGGCACTTGAGAAGAAGACGAAGAAAACACGAAAAACCATCTCTGTTCATGGCATGTCGTCCACGTTTGCCCCCCCCCCCCCCTCGGCGGCAGCTGCGAGTCGCAAACAACCGATTGGGCGACGAACAATATCTGGCGAAGAGGAGGGCTATGGGGACAGACACACACAGAGAGAGAATGATGATCACAGAGCATGGTAGTAGTGAGGCACTTTCGAGAACATATTGCACCGATGGGCTATCCACGGCGCATCTGGCCATATTTCCCATGAAAAAAATCCACAAAAAATAATCATAAAAATATCATAGTACCAAGCAACTCACCTTCAACATAACTGGCTCACCGATACAATTCCAACTATCCACCGCATCGCCATGATTCATGTTGATCTACGATGGTGGACTTAGGTTTCTATTTACAGCAGCTCTGCCTGGCTGGCAGGTAGATTCAGTCCCTCCCTCTTTTTTTCTTTCTTCTTCTTCCCTCCCTTCGAGCTTCGACACCCTCAGACCCTCCAGGCAAGCCGGTGGAGCCCTGCGCTGTACCTTCCAGGGTCCCGTACATACAAGGTAGCCCCAGTTTCTTCGTGGAGCGATCATGCCGACTGGGCCCGACGTGTACATTCCCTGGCGACCTATGTAAGTATGCTGACGTGCCTGACGCCTGCGTGCCCAAAATCGGGTTGCCGTTTTCGCCCAATCTCGACGATGGTGCAGAGAATGGCGGACTAGTGGGCCATGAGTGATTATCGACTTATGGGGAACGGGCTGCCGGGGAGGGTCGGTCTTGTTAGGGCTTTCTGACCACTCACCACTCCTACATTGCTCAGCTCTGGTGGCGTCTGGCTGTTTTCTTTCCTTCTCTGATTCCTTCTGGTCTCTTTCGATGCATGATTCTTTATTGTGGCAACCACTCTACTGAGACTCTAGGGCAGGAGCATCTATGCAGGTAATAGATAGGCGGATGTTCTGGAAGATACGGGGATGGCTCCAGACGCTTGAGGGTACTATACGTATGTGGGTGCCCATGTCAACGGCAAGGGGCGTGCATATTGATCCCAGAAGAAACAAAGGCTCCTGAATTGCATTAATAATGAAAAAAGTATACTCCCAGTAGCCCGTTATGCAAGTCGCCTTGCTTTTTATAACCAGCAGGAAAAACTTCAAAAAAAAACCAAAAAGTGCGGGACCGGGCTGCTTTCGATGTGACCATGCCAGGGTGTAAAGTCTCAAACAAAGCATAGACCTACTTCCCCCCCTCGCTGCTGCCTGTCCATCAACTATTTTGTGTTGGTAGGTCGGTAAAAGGAGGTTTATGCTTATGCAGCAACCTCCTCCTTCTTGTCCTCAATGGAAGCGTTCTCAACCTCCTTGGTGACCTCCTCGACCTTATCGTCGGACTTCTCTCCGTTCGAGGTGGCGGCGTTTCCGTTGGGCGTGGCAGAGCCGGAAGAGGACTTCTTAGTCTCCTTGGCCTCCTCAGCCTCAATCTTCTCGATCTCCTTCTTGGCCTTCTCAATGTTCTATGGCGAAAATGTCAGCATGTACACAAATACACAGTGGACTGAGAGCATATCAGGACTTACGCGCTGAGTCTGAGCCTCCTGGTCGGACTTCCAGTGCTCAAGCTTGGCCTTCACCTTCTCGGCAACAATGGGGACCTCACTGGCGCTCATAGGGGGGTCGATACCCATGAAGGCGCAGTCCTCGACAACAGAGGGCGGGCAGTTGAAGGTAGACTTGGCGGCACCAGAGTTGTGCTTCTTGCCCTTCTTGCCCTTCTTAACGGCCGGGAACAAATCCTCTTCCCGCTCGTCCTTGCGGAGGAGCTTGACGCCCTTGATATCAGAGTCGTCAACCTTGCGAACGGCCTGGGCCTGCAGGTTCGTGCTGGTCTGGAGGGGAGCCTTCTCAGGGACGAAAGTGGGGTCGAAGTATTGCATCAGGCTGTTGGCGCGGCGGATCTCGTCGAGGTACGCAGGGTCACTGGCCTCAGCAAGCATCTTCTGGGCGCGCTCCTTCTTGCGCTCCTTCTCGTTACGTTCGCGCTCGGCCCGCTGGCGCTCCCAGGCCTTCTGCTTCTGCTCCCGCTCCCAGGACTGGAAGGCCTTCCTCTGGGTGTGGTACTCGTCCTTGAGAGCCTTGATCTCCGTGTACTTCTCGCGCTGCTGAGCCTGCAGCTTGGAGCGCTCGTCGCGCAGGGACGAGAGGCTCTTGTACGCCTCATCCTGCTCAGCCTTGATGCCATCCAGCTCGGTCTGCAGCTTGGTGTAGTTGTCACTGAGCGCCTTGGCCTCGGGATCGTTCATGGTGTCCTTGATCTCTTGAATCTTGGCCTTCAGCTCGTCCACGCCCTTCTGCTGCTCCTTGATCGTGCCGAACTGCTTTCGTGACCGGTTAAGCTTGCTGATCTCGTCCAGGGACTTCTTCTCGTCGACGAGCTTGAGCTTGCCGCTGTCGACCTGGGCGCGGAGGTCCTTGATCTTCAAGTCCAAGTCCTCCTCGCTCCTGAAGCCGGTGAGGTCCTTGGTGGCCTTCAGCTCCTTGACCCTGGCCTTGAGCTGCTCATCAAGGCGCTTGATCTGGTCGAGCTTAGCCGTGCGCGAGTTCTTGCCGGCACCCTGTTTTTGGCGGATCTCCTTGAGCTGGTCGAGGAGCTCCTGGCGGCGCTTCGAGGTGGGGTTGTCCGAGTTCTTGCTGGGGGTGGCAAGCTCGATCTTCTGCTTGATGGCGTTCTGTTGCCGGGACGTTGCATGATTAGTCTCGAGTCACGCAGCATGGGGAAGCGGCAATCCACAGTATAGGACGAACAAAAAGAACAATGAGACAATGGGGACAAACGTACGTATTGGGCCATGATCTGAGCATGCTCCTTCTCAGCCTTAGCGGACTTCTCCTTAAAAAGAGCCTCATCCGGCTTCTGGGGCCTGGTGGAGGCAGAAGCAGCAGCAGCGTCGTCGGCCATTTTGAATTATATCCAGTAGTTGAACCGAGAGGGGATGAGCAAGCAACCAGGTCCTGTATCGAGGGGAAAGGATACAGGAGGAAGAAGGGAGAAACAGTCTTGGAGGAGTAAAAGCAACAGGTAGATTGGTCGTCGTCGAGCTAACAAGCGGGTGGTGAGTGGATTTAAATAGTAAGACCTCGGGAGGACAGAGTTGTGTGAATGGAATTAGTCGGCGTTTCGTCTAATAAAGGTCTCGAACTTTTTTGCCAGTGTGCATTGGCAGGCCGTTGAATTGAAGTGATTGGCAAAAAGGTGGCCCGATCCAAGCCCATTTTGCGCCAATTTGTGGGGTCAGAAGGGTCCCGATGGCCCCTGCTCGGGTACTATAACTCCATAGTTGCCAGTGCTGCACCACTGCTGACGGATTTATCGAGCATTGCTGGCAGGGGTTCACCCGCAATATGGTCCGTGCACAAGAACCACTGACCAGGCGCTGTTTGGCTGGCTTGGAAATTTTGTGAAGCTTTGCTAGCAACAAAGCCAAACCTTCATTCAACTCACTTCACACCAACCAGCCACTTCCACACTCTAGCCGACATCAACCTCCACACCTCCCCTTCTCTGTGAACTATCTTCTTGTCCTTGCTCAACCAAACACCTTGCGACAAGTAGTTTGCCCACCATGGCCGACGAGGGAAATGGCAACCGCGAGGCCAACATCAAGGAGACGGTCCGTTTCTGGCGGGCGTGGAAGACGGTGCACCAGCTGTGCAAGGACCGGGTATGCGACGCAAAACATCCCCCTTCTGACGTGTTGCGCACCATTACGCAAACAACTTCCTGGTTTCAAAACCGCTGGTACAGACCAGGGCGGCTACTTGCGACGACATGATGCTGATTTGCGATGCGATGGTGCCGTAGGGATACGAGCTTTCCGACGAGGAGGTGAACCCTTCCCTGGAGAGTTTCCAGAGCGAGTACACCGATCACGACCACAGCGTAAAGTGAGAGAAGACCCACGCACTCCTCAGGAGGTGGATTCACAGGGCGCAGAATGCTAACAGGAGCCATCCATCCATCACAGCCGCGGCCGTCTGTCCTTCTCCGCGCGCCCCAGCGACGACATGGTCAAGAAGTACACGCCGCCCGCGACGCCACAGAACCCCAACCCCGAGACCGAGTGCGGCACCATCTGGGTCGAGTTCATGCAGGAGAACACGATGGGCGTCAAGGAGATCAAGAAGTTCGTCCAGCACATCTCGCAGAACAGCTACAAGGCCGGCATCATGGTCACGGTCGGCGCCCTGTCGCCCCAGGCCCGCAAGGCCATCGGCGCCACGAGCGCCTACACCCAGATCGAGTGCTTCCTGCTCGAGGACCTGCTGGTCAACATCACCCACCACGACCTGGTCCCCACGCACGTCGTGCTCAGCAGGGAGGAGAAGGCCGCCCTGCTGAAGAGGTACCGCCTGAAGGAGACGCAGCTGCCCCGTATCCTGCTCAAGGACCCCATCTCGCGGTACTACGGCCTGAGGAGAGGCCAGGTGGTCAAGATCATCCGGTCCAGTGAGACGGCCGGTCGTTATGCCAGTTACCGGCTGTGTGTCTGAGTGCGAAAGATTGCGAGTTTGTCCATGGGCGAGGAGGCTTGGAGATGGGCAAGGGTCTCTTGAAAGGAAGAAAAAGAAGCAAAGCTATCTTTGTTTTGGGGGGGGGGGGTTATTACTACGACCTCCACGGTGGTTAAGGGGCGTTTTTGTCAACCCCGGCATAGGGAAAGGGCATCTTAAAAGGCGTTGAGGGAGTTACTTTTGAGAAGGGAAGACGTCTAATGCGCTCTACAGCCGGAAAGGCCAGCCAAGCGGCGTCGAGGTCACGAGGGTCTCTCGGGGCCATCCATATTTGAGGATCTGGAGATATCACAACCATTATTCTACGTTTCCCCGACCCTGTCGAGCAGAGTCACACCCGGCAGTGCTATCTTCCGGTGGGGTCTGTCAGGCCCGGCCTATTTTTCCTGTCCTGACGATTTCCACAGTGTGTGCGCTTCCAGAGTCTGCCTGAGGATAATACCCCGCGGGGTGTTTTTGAGACATTCCACCCCACTCGATTGTGTCAGATCTAGATAAGTGAAGGAGCATTTCAAGGCAGACGATGTGGAGGACAAATAAAGCTAGAATGCCACCAATGAAAGGCAAGATTTTGACGGCTGTCTGTGCGGTACATCGACATCACCTGTTCAGGCTTGCTATATACTTCAGTTGTATAGGGTATATGATCATCGTTATAGAGTTTATGCTAGATGCGGGCCGGATGATCATTGATCTGTTCCACACACACACACACACCCAACACCCATACCCAGAGCACACGAATTGCTCAGCTACTGATACGCAACCCAACGATGGTCAACATACTTAAAGCAGCCATAACGACCTCGGGACAGGACAGCACTGACTGAATACCTGGTTGCCATGTAATGTGTTCTTTTATTTAATTATACATATAATTGTAGGTAGCCCTGGAGGTAATCTCGGGGATTGTATGTATCAAAGCAAATTGGTATCGTATCGCGTCGTATCGTATCATGATAGAGGAAGGAAAGAAAAGAAAAAAAACACAGCCCGCGGCCCCCAAACGCTCGGCGCCCCATTCCGCGAAACAAATGCAGTGCTTCATCTTCCTGGCCTGGGTATAGATATCAACAACAATGGAAAATGAAAACCATCCTCGACTTTCCTTCCCCCCCCTCCCCCCTTCACGATGGTGCTGGTACGGTCTCGCCCATGGTCCTCCTCGTTCAGGTCCTTATACCGATCATCAACCAATGCTTGAATGTTGCAATGCTGCAGGTGCTGGCCGTTCATCTGAATGCTCTTCTCTCTAAACTCTTGTGTCCATATGCAACGCGACGCGATACTGTATCTATTTCCGCTCCGGGCTGGCGTTATAGCTCTTGAATGGTAGCCGTCTATGCTTACCCCATCTGGTTCCACGTGGTCACCACTTCCGCGCATGTATAAATGAACTCCGAAATTGATCAGAACCCGTATCATTTTTTTAGTAATCCCCCAACATCCATCAGATGGTTCGAGTCCCCAGGCCTCGTGGCCCGGTCATACGGCGGTGGCTCACTCGGTCGTTCCGTTGTCCGTGGTGAAATCGCTGGCGACAAGTCCCGCAGCTCAGTCCCAGACGAGGACGAGCCCTCCCTCTCCTTCCCCCTGCTACTCCGCCTCCCTCCTTGGTCCCTGCTAGACTTGAACGGGGTCAGAAGGCCGCCGATGTCCTGCAGCAGGGTTTGCGAGCCCCGTCTGAGACCGCTCGCGCTGGCGGGATAGGCAGCCGACGGTGGGCTACGGGGACTCCGTGGCGAGTGCGGATCGTGGCTTGACAGGGTGCTCTGCCTGCGGGCCGGGCTAAGGCTGGGCGAGCTGTCGTCGTTTAGTAGCCCGCCGACGTCGAAGAAGGAGACCCGCCTCGGTTCGCTGCTACTAGGAGCGTTGGAGCGCTGGTCGGCCTGGAGGGGTGGGGAGTTCGGGCCCCTTGGCGATGTTGTTCGTTCCGGGAAGTTCCAGTTCTGCATGTTGAAGGTCTTGTGCGGCGCCACGGGCCCTGCGGGTGTCGGCCTTGCCGCTTCTGTGTCGTCGCCGGCCCTCAGGTCCTTCTGCACACGGAATCCGAGGTCCCTGACGAGATCCTCGTCGCTGCCCCATGTTCGTCCCGCCACGGTCGGCCTCCTAGACCTGTTCCCGCTATCCGTACCGTGGACCGACTCGCCGGCCACGGAGCCGTACTTGAACTTGCGTTTCTTGACACCCCTATCCCTTACAAATGAACCTAGTACAAGTGCGTTGGCGACGCAGGTGGCGATCAGGAGTTCGACGGATGCTAAAAGTGATCGAAGCTGTTGGCTGCCGTGGGCATCGATAACATGCTTGACACGGTAGATCGATACCGCTACAACAGCCAGACTAAGGCTGAAGAGCAGGACCAGTTGGAACTTCCGTTTGACGGACATCTGACTGTTGATAATGATAGGCACGGGGAATAGGACCAGCAACAGGTCTGTGACAACGTTGCATACTCCTGTAGTGAACAGATTCGCATATCCCTGACGGCACTGCCCACCCGGATCGGGCAGGACCTGCCAGTAATGGTTGAAGGGTTGACATTCGGCCAAATCGCTGATGAGTATGGCGACGAAAGTGGCTCCTAGAACGCAACGTATGGCGAGAACACCGTTCGAGTAAGTGCGTGACCAGGTCAGTCCAGTAAGTCGCTTGAAGAACTCTAAGATGGTGTTCTTCAGCACCCAAAGTCTACAAAGAGATTAGCGCTGTTAGTTCCCATGAAATAAGGGACGAACAAGCAATTCTCCAACGGTTCATCCCGAAACCAGGTTAGGTCGCACTTACGTCGCACTGTAAAAGATGCGGCTCGCAAGGACCAGGCCGCTGCCGATAGTCCTCCTCCTGATCTCGTCAGCGGTGAGGGTGATGTTGGAAAAGTCGGTGTTGTTGGTGCCGTAGGTGAGGACGATATGCACACAGCCCATACGAGCGTACATGGGCAGCAGGGCATAGAAGGCCATCTTGTCCTCGGAAAAGAGCATCTCGGAGCGGATGAAGCGACCGGCGACCCTCAACAGGATAATAACCGTGCAGAAGAGCGTTGCCCACCAGCATACCAGGAGTGTTGGCTTCACATATGGCCATGAGACCAGCTCAGGTGCCTCGGAGTAGAGTGTCATATTGCTGTGGCTGCTACTATGGACCCGAGGCAGGAACGGTGAGTATTGCCACGCCCGTCAACCTCCGTGGAGGGACGAGCGGGGAGACGGGTACCGTTTCGATGGGGACCAGTTCTGGGCGAATAAGCTGTGTGACGGTTTCAGAAACTGAACGGCATAAGTTTGTGGAAGATGGGATTTTCGTGGTTGGTGGTGAATGCAGCCTTGCGACAGGGTGTTGTCTTGCAGGACAATGGGATTGCTGCTACCGAGACTCGGGAACAAGCTAAAAAAATATTGTGGAAATACTGATGCTGGTGCTGATGCTGGTGCTGGTGCTGGTGCTGGTGCTGGTGCTGGTGCTGGTGCTGGTGCTGGTGCTGATGCTGATGCTGGTACTATGACGTTGGTGGAGCCTGTTACCTTGAAATTGGTAGCGAGTAAATCTCTGGATACCACTGCTGCATGAAGACTGCTGCAGATGTTGTGTTCGTCTCCTTGGTCGTATCTTGAAGACCTTTGAGGACATGAGTGCGATCTACAACAGCGCCGGTAGGGAGAAGTTGGTAGGTCGTATCGCATGCTGCGGCTCGGCGATGTTGGACGGGGATCAGAGGTTGAGGTGAAGAGCCCTTATCCGAACGGAGGATTCCATGTATATAAAAGAACGAACTTGAGGTGCACTTCGGGGAGTTCTTTTTCTTCTTTCTCTATTTTAGTCTACCCTGGACAGTTCCAAAATCCGAGTGTGTATGTGGCCAGCAGGAGAAGATGTTTTCTTGGGGGTAAGGAAGGAGGCGAGGTGAGGCAAGGTGAGGTTAGGCCAAGTAAAGCGAAGCAAAATGAGATGAGATGTGGGTGTGTGGCAGGAGAGATCGAAAGCAGGAACAGAACCAAAGGGCCGGGAAAACAAAAGTCAAGTACTTAGACAGAACAAAAAGGAGGTCTAGGCACACCTAATATTACCTATCGGGTCCGCTGGCCGCTGTCCACCCATCCAGCTACCAGCCTGCATTTTTCGACACGATACTAACTAAACTATAATGGTCTGAATTACTGTGTACTCCGTAGCGGATTGCAGTATGCAACCCGGCAGACCTGTGATGACAAGGTTTCCCCCAGTTGGTATGGTGTAGGGCTACTTTTAGGGTGGCAGGCCCAGCCTGGCCCAGGGTGCCACTTTGTCTGCGTGGGTGGCATGCTGGGCATGCTGCAAGTTTGGATGCGCAGGATTGCGGCAAGGTGTGATCGAAGAGGGGGGGGCTGCGATGGGGGGGAAGCAAGCTTGCGAGGGAACCAGGGGACCTGAAGATCTTCCATCAGAGAGCTAAGAACTCAGTCGGGTCGGTCTCACTCGGTCAGTCGGTCAGTCGGTCAGTCAGTCAGTCACGGTTGGTCTCCTCCAGCCTTTTTGCCTCAAAGCCTCGGAGGGATTGACAAATGGGGATTTAGTGGAAGATGGTCATGATCATCGCCAATCTTGCCTATCACGACCAGTCAGTCTTGTCGCCTTGTCGCCTTGTCTGCTTGTCACCCACTTTGTAAGTCACCCCGTTTGTACACTAAGTCACCCCGAAATCGTTGCCTTCTTCGTCTGCTCGCGCCAACAGTCCGAGCAAAACTGCTGGACATATCACACAGATCACAGGTAACGCTGTGCCGCATGAGTATGCACGTAGTATGTACTATGTTAGGTAGGTATTAGGTATCCACTGTCGTTGGTTGGTATGTGGACTGGAAGCAGCATGCACACGGTGTGTACAAATGAAAATATACTACGCAACACCATTGCCTCATCATGAGGATCAAAGGGACCTGTTCTGTGTACATAGTTACCGAGGGAGTAATGTCTAGTATCATTATACAACCTGCGTGGAGGGAAGTACAACCGAGACAGACACAGGAGACAAAAAGACACCTGGGCAGTCTGAGGAAGGATTCGTTTTGCTGTATCGCCACGGTTGGTGTTTTTTTTTTTGGGGGGGGGGGGGTTGGGTTATCTGCTTTAACCCAGTTGGTGCCAGCATCTCTCTCATGTCCTAGCGGGGGACTGAGACATACTATTAGGTACCTAGGTACCTAGGTATGTAAGAAGGAGCAGATAGATACGAACGTATGTACAAATGCATATAATCCAAGCCACAAGACTCTTTCATCCATTCGTTCACTCCAAGACTCTCAGAAGTACTACGGTACATAGTTTAGGTGGTACAGTTACTATGTACTGATGGAGTCCCAAAGGCTCGGTAACTTGAACCGATGCAGTGATCCACTGCATCGACGCGAGGGCATCTGCTTGGGTGGACAACAATGGCCCTTCTCAGATTGGCTCCACCCAGGCAGTATCACCGATCTACGAAGTGCACTATGTACTGCGTAAATATTGGACATCTGGAGGGTCCAAATACACATATCCCCCACCGTGATGCTCCCTAAGGTTACACAAAACTTCAACATCGTACCTAGGCAAGTACTCAAGTAAGTACTCAAGCAAGCAAGTAAGCACTTGGCACGCACTCTTCACCCCATGTGCATGTGCTTGTAAGATGTGGATCGACACACCATCACCAGTTGCGACGGGTGCCGCAAAAATGTTGATAGGGCCAACCAGGTCTTACATAAAACTAAACACTGAGAACCAACGAGCCAATCTCTCGATGCTTCTATTTCCACACAGCCCCTGGTAGCTAGTAGTAGCCAGCCAGCCCGGCCCGGAATCCTCATTGAAGAATGAACCGTTGGAGTTTTACTTACCCGGCAGGGCGGTTCGAGTCACTCTAATTCAATCCAAGTGGCTTTTGGATCTGGGAACAACCCAGCACGCCATATCAGCTTGCGATAGGCTCAGCTCGTCTCAATGTTACCGCAGTAATTCCTGTGTGGACTGTGATGTACTGGGCAGACTGGCTGGATACGACTGAGTTACCGAGTACGAGTTTCTACCACAGTAATAACAACTATGGCTTTCATGCAGCCCGAGTCCGTCCAGCAACAGCAAACAACAACAACACGGCCAGAAAGTGAGATGCCATTATCCCGCTGATCGTACGATTCAAGCCTCGCATCGTGATCATTCATTCCTTTATCAAGCTTCAGCCAATACCCCGACATTCTTATCAAGCACTTTTGCTAAGCCACTTGCATCTTCATTGGCTCTCGGACCGACGCCCCCTTTCGGCCGGCTGACGACTGCGCAGTCACGATATCTCTCTGTCGACTTCGACCGATTAAAAGGACGAACGAAACACGCACGCACATCTCACCCCCCCGCAGCCACAAACAAGCAATCATGTTCAAGTTTCAACCTTTGCACATCCTCGTGGCGCCCACATGTACTTACCGTCCATGACACATGCCTCCCACTTCATCCTTCATGCTCGAGCGGCCTCGAGCGGGCTCACCTGCCAATCCCCCACACATAGGGACCTGAGGACCTTCCCATTGGGATGCAAGACCTGCAGGCTTGCAGCCTCATTGATCTAGGTATCTGCCTATCTTATCATTGTGACCCCCGACTCCGACTACAACCCCTGCCCTTGAAGAAATTTGCACTTTCCCTCTCTCTCTCTCTCTCTCACACACACACACACACACAGACACACTACCTAAGTAGGTAACCCTGTCGCTTCGGCCCACAAACACATGTCACAGAAATATTTCCTCAGCCGTCAACCTGGGGGAGTGGGGGTCTGGTCAATATTGATTCCTCCCTCCTCTTCTCTACCCGCGGCAAAGCAGCGGCTCCAATGGGTGGGGTCCATCACTTCTAAGACACGCTTCCTCCCGGATCATCGTCCTGTCAGGTCAGGCCAGCAGGGCCAGCAGCTCGACTGTCGCATCACAGGCGCGCTCCTGGGATATGCTTTACATATGTAGGGGGATCCGCATCAATCGGCATCCGAGACGCAAATCACCATGCCTACCGCAAGCTGTTGCAACCTTGAAGGGGCGAGAATACTGACAAACACCTGGAGTGCGGTTTCGGTGATTCGCAAGCCTGCAGCTGCCGACTCGGCCGAACTGCAGAGGCTCAAGGTGTTGCGCGGAAGCTACAGTAGGTAGCCTTGTCGGATCGGACTGTCATGTAGCCAAGCCGGCTTTCCTCGACCATTATAGCAACCTCTCAGCCTGACACTGCATGAGCTGTTGGCTCGGTACCTCTATTTTGCTTCGCCACACGTGGGGATCTCGTCCTTATCTCTTTTCCGCTGACCGTCATCAAGTGTTGAACACCGAGCCGTCCAGTATGTTATACGTCACAGATGAAGGCTGATGGGCCCTGTGTCTAGACGAACACAACTAGCACTCCTGGTCGGTCGGTAAAATGGGAAGGGCTGCTCGGCTGGCAAGCCGAGCTTTGTACCTACGATTTATTCACACTGTCCCAAGTCAGAAGTCAGATGGAGGTACGACTTCACACTGCTCCGGTAACACGACTGTGTCACGCTACACACCTCGGGAGCACATGCATTCGAGGCATGTCTTGCACTGCGGCGTCTTTCACGAAGGATACCAAAATATCTATCTTCGCGTTTCATCGCGTGGCGAGTCGACTCACTTACTTTGGCCTATCTAGGCAATGCTCGCTGCCTTGCCAAGGACCCGATGGGCTCCGCACAACACATATGACTTCAAACTTATTAATACATAGCATATATCAAGATGAGTACCCATCAGCATGGACTGTAGGATGTGGCCGTGGAGGTTATATCAGACGTAAATGCCCGAGTTAAGGGTCTTCGGGCCTAACAGCTACTCTGTCTGGCCAGAATCATACCGCCATATACAGGCATGACATCCGTAGTTGCCGCGGAGTATATCTGTGTGCAGCATCCAAAGGCAGATCTGTGCATCACTTTGATGATCCCTAGGAGGAAAATGTCCGCAGCGTCGCGGGCATGAAAACCCTCCTGACAATAGACCACGGTGATAGGCAGAACGATGGATGAGGGGTTACTTCGTGCTGCCTCGCTAGCATAGACACCCCTAGTAGAAGCCGCCGTCCACAACGTTTGACCTGTAGTCCAGTCAGTCCCTGCCAGGCACACATAGATGGCCGGAAAGTTGTTCCATATGAAACTTTGATTTGCTCGCGGGTACCATTGCTTCTTTTGGCGTTTTGTGGTGGTGTCTTTCTTTTCGCATGGCAAAGTAATTTCGGTTGGCACAAATGTATAATGCTCGCTTCGATGCACTTGCAGCGTTTCATAAATAGCGCATGAATGTGGCTTGGGAGTGACACACTTGTCTTTGTGTCGCGTGGGGGGCATAGTGCTCGTTGAGACTCGTCGTGTTAGATGCTCAAAAGTATGTAGGCTGCTGGGATATTGAGACTTTGCCGTTGAACGAAAGGGGGTATCAACCTCCCCTACATCCCTCCTCCTGGCATTCGCTCTCATTCAATATGGAGTTCTCCTTTGGTATCGATGAGCATACAGGCAGAAATACACGAGATAATAGTAAAGCATGACATCGTAGAGACTCCCAAGCTCGTGTGAATCGCCGTTGTGATGTGTGATACTCTCCTGGCAAGCGTTTAGGGTGCCAACCTCATTAAGGTCACCCTAGGGTAGGTAGCCAGCCCATCACCAACCATACACACTGATCATTATGGCCAAACCTCCACCTTCTCCCACCCATCAATGACCTCGCCACCAGGCTTCCTAGCCTTCGTCTCCGACCCAACAAAAGTGTACAGCCACCTCCTCTGATCCGCAAGATCACTCAGATCGCACACGTCCACCTCATCCGGCACGACAACCACCACCCTGAAATTCCTCCTCGCAACCTCATCCTCCAACAACTCATCGCCCACCTTCTGCCCCAACCCCTCCCCCGGCCCAGGCACGTTCACCCTCGGTGACCCAGGAGGCGGGTTCTTGAAGCTCCCACGCATGCCAGGGCTCAAGTTCCCAAAATGCCCCACAACCTCCCTCTCCCAGCTCCACTCCCCATCCATCCCAACACCCTTCTCGCCGGCCGCCCCGGCCCCTGCCCCGGCCCCGGCCCCGTCCGTCCTGCGCATCCGCCCGGCCAGCGCCTCCCGCGCCGCCTTGGCCCCGGCACTGTTCCCATCCTCGACGTCAGACGGGCTCAGGACCCAGGCGCGGCCGCGCACGCGCCACTGCGTGCCCGCCCCGGCGGCCCAGAACATGGCCTCCACGGCGCCGCCGCCGCCGGAGCTGCTGATGCCCCTGCCCGTGGCCCCGCCCGAGGCGAAGATCTCGGGGACCTTGTCCATGCGCGCGTCGGTGGTCAGGGCCAGGCAGTCGGAGGTGTAGACGGCCGGGTTGCGCGGGGCCGGGTTCCTGGGGTTCTCGGGCAGGCTGGCCCATAGGCCCCTGAACATGCAGGTCCGCGCCCTGGGCACGGAGGCGTTGTTGACTGCGTGCAGGGAGGTGAGGGTGAAGCTGGGCTGGTCCATCTTGCTGATGTGGTCTAGGAATTGGGCGCGCCAGGGGGCGGCGGCGGTGGCTGTTGATGAGGCCATCTTTGGGGTAATGGTTGATGAGATGTTGAGGAGTCTTTGGGTGGCCTTGTGGGTGGTCATAGGAGGATGAGACCTTTTTTTGTTTTTGTTTTTTTTTTGAGTGTGGATTTTGGGATGAGTCTGGGATTTATTCAGTTTGGAGTTTTATATGTGGGTGACGATCATCACTTACAGTCCAAGTCTGTATAACGAGTGGGTGACGTCGTGAGGCTCTATTCAGGCTTGTTTATGACGTCTTCTGAAAGTCAAGAGCACTAAAGGGATATAAGTCCAAGGACTTGATACTGAATTCACGGTAAGGGGAAGATTGATATATGGCAGTGCCCCATTGACTCAATCCAGTCAATGTTTCTGTGCCGAAGTGACTTCAAGAGAACGAAAAGTCTCTCCAACAACTCGAAGGTTGAACTAAACAGTCGACGCGCGTGGAGATGGTGCTGCCGTGAGGGTATAACCCTTATACTAATTCTACCCCCATTCTCCTCCCCAGACCCCCCATTGTTTGGTAAAGCCCGAGCCTTCTTTCCAAGCTTCTCCGCATAACTCAAGGTTTATCTGGACGTAGTTCATGAAACATATCCTCAAAACCTCATTGATACACGGGTTGAAGTTAAAAGAATGGACGATATAGACAGGATCTGCTACCCTCCTATGGGGAGTCTCCATTCACTGGACATGGACAAACTCTTTTCACTCACCCGTCGTCGACTTGACGCGAGACTTGTTTGACCCGAAACACTGAACATAGCATCTCCCGAGCCCAAACGGATCTTGGTTTACACCAAATTTTCTTGTTCTTATAAGTGAAATTGTCTGGTGACTTCCTCCCTCCGAGGACAGTATTGCGGATCCGGCTGACCGGCATCTGACGGAGCCCACTCACCAATGCAATGTGGCTTTGCACCTCCACCCGACATTAGCATGAAACGGCAGCAAACAGACCTTGGAAGCGTGTCAAAGAAAGATCCAGGGTATTTATTGAGCTGTCACTGCCACTCTAGACGCTCAGAAAGATGACCAATTCACCGACCATCTCACCACCAAACTTGCCGTCCTGGAGTATTGAGGTCGCCTTAGATCCGAGACCACCATTGAATCCATACTGCCACCAACAACCCGAAGCGTCGAACAACAAGACCAAGATGACTAAAGATTCAAACACTTCCAAGTCTTCAACCTGGGTACCCCAGGGCCCGACAGAGCAGGGCTTTCTCATCCCTCCGGACCACCCCCATCAACATGTTCGTGCCCAATTTCCACCTTCCATCGCCACACACCGCGGTCAGCTGTGGATGGTCTGGACGGACTTCAGCGACCAGATATGGTATGCAACCACCACGCCGGAAAGCCACGGTGAGACCTTCGCTGCTGGTACACAGTTCCCTTATGTCGAGGGCGATGGAAAGCACGGGGTGCCGGTAATAGCAAACCTGAACGGCATCTTGCACGCCATCGTTGTTTCTGCCAAGACGGGCCAGATGAAACACTACATCTACAACGCGGATGAGCAGTTCACCTGGATCCATCAGGAGGACTCTTTGCCGGACGGCTGTGTCGCCGGGAAGAAGAGTCGGGAAGCCGCTCTGGTGGCTTTCCACAACAAGTTGTTTTTGGCGTGGATCGGAGAGGACAAGGGTCTGTGCTACACTGAATGGGACATCCACTCTCGAACGTGGATGGCCATGTCTCGAGTTTCTGAAGGTGATTATCAGGGGACGCCGGCCATGTTTGTGCTCAACGGTTCCCTGCACGTGCTCTCCGAGACAGCCGACGGGAGCGCCGAGATCATGGGCTACAGATATGATTACACCGAGTCTGGATGGACGTGGGCTCCGGCTGACGACGTCTCGGAGGGCAAAGCCGCAAAGGGTGTCAGCGCTGCTTCTTATGGTAACAGTGCATACCTGGGCTTCATAGAAGACGATGCTGTGTATGTTGCAGCTCATAAAGACGGTGCCTCGTGGCAGAAGCCCGAACATGTGGGCGGTGAGGACGTGGTGGCTCGTTTTCCACCACAGATCGCCGTGATTAATGGACGGGTGCACTGCATCTTTGCGGGCAAATGGAGGGGCGACCTCCACTGGTTTAGCAGGCCAGTCCTTGGGTACGACCTGAAGACTTGGATGGGCTCTATTGATGATGACAAGTGGCTGAGCAATATCACCATCCCGGGAACGCACGACAGCTGTGCGAGGAGCAATGTCCCCTTCGTGAGAACACAGTACCTCAGTATCTCGCAGCAGTTGGCTCTAGGCATCCGCTTCTTCGATCTCAGGCTGAGGAGGCATGATGATGGCAAGCTGTATTGCTACCATGGCGGCATGCCCATCAATCTGCCCAAGGGTCTGTCATTCCAGGAGGTCATGGATCAGGTGTGGCAATTTATCGGTCCTGAAGATGGAGAGAAAGCCACGGAGACGGTCCTGATCTCTATCAACAACGATGACAAGTCCGCGGAGCAGAAGAGCAACCCAAAGATCTTCTACGATGCTGTCAAGGAGGCTGTCGAGATCACACCGACATACGAAGACGGGTCGAAGAGATGGTACACAGAACCAGTCACCGCAAAATTAGGCGATGTCAGGGGCAAAGCAGTCCTCCTGCGTCGATACTACGGTGACCCTGATGTCGAGCCCACAGAGAGGATGGGTCTCGACCTCGAGAAGTGGCTGGACGATAATCCGGATTTCACAATCGTAACTGCTAACGGCGTGAGGGTGCGGCTACAAGACAAGTGGAAGTACGCAACGCGCTGCAGCCTCAACGAGTTGGTAACCTCCAAGCAGACCTTCGTGCAGGAAATGATGGGGAGGGCCCTCGGCACGCTGAAGGACACGGGCGACGAAGAGGACGGCGGCTCATCATCGGAGTTAGAAGAGACATGGTTTATCAACTTCTGCTCGGCTGTGGGCGACCCTGTCGAGCACGGCGAGGTCGCCGAGGCCAAGTGGATCGCTGTCGGGGCACACAGCGACATGCACTTCTTTGGGAAGTGGATCGAGGGCATGAACGTGCGGACGAGGGATTACCTGCGCACGATGGATGATGGGGCGGGGCGGGGAGGGACCAAGAGGTTGGGTGTGGTCAATCTGGATTATCCCGAGCTGCCTGATGATAGTGATCTTGTGGCGAGGCTGATTGAGACGAACTTTTGAGTGATTGACCACACATGATGTTTGTATATCTGCCAGATAGATCTCCATATCCAGGATTTCCGATCAAGAGAAGAATAACAATGAAATATACTTCCTGCTATCTTGAGGTTGCCCTCATGATAGCTGTGTAAGAACAAACGCATAGACGACGGAATGTTGCTGGCCGTGATCGGCGTTTGTATTGTTTAGATCCGGCCGGTTGGGGAATAGGGGCGCGCCTTATCTTCGTCCTTGTCGTCATGCCCACCCCTCCCCCCCAACAATTTTGCGAAACATAAAAGCCCCGTGGGATATTGTCCTTTCGAGCGGGACAGAATTTATTGTCCTTCCTGAGGATCATCAAACCTTCAAGGTTCTCGCCCAAAATGTCACACGAAGGAAGTATACAGCTGCGAGAACAATCGTCGGCGCCTGACTTCGAAGTGGAGGAGCACCGAACGATAGAGCAAGAACCGCTGGACATTGATCAAACAACATCGAGGCGGCATGATTCGAATACGAAAAGGGCTTGCGTCCTCATAGGCAACGGACTGCTTCAGCTGCCTATATGGGGTATGTAAGGGGCCGCAGTTGCGTCCTATGTACCCACCCCAATCTCAATACCAACCAACCGGCACAATAACTAGTCCACACTCCCCCCCCCCTCTTTTTTTTTATCGTTCAAGACAGTCTAACACACAAGGACAGGCTTCGCAATGAGCTACGGCGTATTCCAAGAATACTTCGCCACCAACTGGACACTAACCGGCAACCCGGACCTGACCGGCATAATCGGGACGACCTCCAACGGGGTCATGTACCTGTCCATGCCGGTCCTCTTCGCCCTCTTCACGCGGCGCTGGGCGCGCCACCGCCAGGCCGCCGCCCTCAGCGGCGCGGCGCTGGCCTGCGCCAGCTTCCTCCTGTCCTCCTTCAGCACGGACGTCTGGCACCTCGTCGCGACGCAGGGGGTGCTGGCGGCGCTCGGGTGCGCCCTCATGTACAGCCCCACCACGCTGTCCCTGGGGGAGTGGTTCGGCGCGGGCGGCAACAGGGCGCTGGCGTACGGCGTCACGCTGTCGTGCAAGAACATCGCGGGGTCGGCCTGCCCGTTTGTCCTGCGCGGCCTGCTGGACCGGTATGAGCTCCGCCTGGCCGTCCGGGTCTGGGCGGCCCTCGTCGCTGGCACGAGCATCCCGGCCATCTTCCTGGTGCCGGCGTATCGCCGCCCGCCGGGCGCTGGCCTGGCTGGGCTCCGGGCGCGGAAGATCCCCTGGCGTTTCCTGCGCCATAGGACCATTTACGTCTATAGCCTGGCCATTGCGCTGCAGAGCTCCGGGTACGGCATCCCGCAGACGTACCTGAACACGTACGCCCACGACGTCGCACTGCTGTCGCAGACCTCCGCCACGCTGCTCCTCACCATCTTCAACCTCCCGGGGATCATATCCTCGTCTTTCTTCGGCTACCTAAGCAACAACAGCAACAAGGACAACAACGCCCCCAACACAAACACCAACAGGACCAAGACCCTCCTCTCCCTCTCCGCCCCAGCAGTAACCTCCATCCCGGCGCTGGGCTCCGCCCTGTCCGCCTTCCTCTTCTGGGGCCTCACCACGCAGGGCAGCATGGCCCTGCTGGTCCTCTTCTCCGTCACCTTCGGCTTCTTCGCGGGCGGGTACTCGGCGACGTGGGGCAGCGTGCTGGACGAGCTGGAGCGGGAGGCGCGCGCCAGCAACGAGGCCGTCGACACGGGCATGCTGTACGGCCTGCTCAACGGCGCCCGGGGTGTCGGGTACGTGAGCGGCGGGCTGGCGGGCGTGCCGCTGCTCAGGGCCGGCATGGGGAACGCGGCGGCGGCGGCTGGGCGTTTTGGGTATGGGACGGCCTATGGGCCCTTGATCATCTTCACGGGGCTGTCTTCCGTTTTTGGCGGGTGGGCTGTTTTGTGGAGGTGGAGGAAGCTGTTGTGTTTGGCTTGAGGGTGTAAGGGGGGGGGATATAGGAGGATGAGGGTTGTCTGGGATGTGATGGTCTGTTATAGGTGATCATCTGCGTCGAGAATAGCATTAACGCACCGGCTCAGATATACCAAGTATCCAAGTTACAATGTTATCATTCTCATTTTGCCACATCCTACTATATAAACGTAGGCCCAGTTTCAATTTCCTCAGATCGTTGTACACGAGGACGCCCAAGAAGAATACAAGGCCGCTCCTCCGCAGTGCCCATGGCCACCATGATGCGTTGCTTGTCTAGTTCCCTGAGCACAAGAAAAGAATGCCATACCCCAATGTGTTTTGTCCCATAGTCTATTGTGTAGTTAAAAATATCCAAGATTAATCACTTTCAGTGTTCAAGTGTGCATAGAACATAAAAACAATCGTCCTTCTGACCGTTTGACCGGGAATCCTCCGTGTTGTGGAACGCCGGCCTATGCTACCATCGAGCAATGAAACAACCGTCCGATGTACAACTGGTTTAGAGAACCAGACAGGCGGCCAGGATGGCCAACGCGACGCTGAAGGAGGCAAAGTTGGTAGACGCGCCGCTCGTAGGCACCGATGAGGCAGCGGTCGTTGGGATAGGTGTGCTGCTGGCGGCAATGGTTCCATTAACTCCGCTGCCACCAGATCCTGTGCCTCCTGTACCGCTGGATCCAGTACCGAGAGGGCCGGAAGATGAAGCAGTCACGTTTGCACCCGCTCCGCCGGTCGCACTGACAGTTACAACGCTGCCGACGCCTACGGAAATACCGGGTGATCCGCCGTCAACACCGCTGGCCGTGGCTACGACAGAAGAAATAGTGGTAGCTGAGTTGGAGGCCGAAGCGGTCCCAGAGGCCGAAGCAGTCCCAGAAGCTGATGCGGAAGTCGACGAGGAAGACGAGGACTCCGAGGCGTTGCAGGAAAGGTCGTACAGGGGGGTGGTGGTCAAGGTGTCGCCGACGATTCCAAAGCTAGGGGAAGGCGTAGTCGGGGCAGCATCCTGCAGAGTGTACCAGAAGACGTTGGTCTTTCCGAACAAGGGGCAGCCAACCTCGTCCCAGTATGTCTTTGCGTTGGAGATGGAGGGAATGGCGAGGTTCTGGTCCGGACCGCTCACGGGCCAGCCAGTCTCAGTGACCCAGACTTCCTTTCCACCGACAGCAGCCTGGGTTTGGCTGAAGGCGCTGTTGAAGAGAGATTTACCATCGGAGATGGAGTTCGAAAGAGTGTTCTGATATATTTTAGTCAGCACTAAGGGGGACTTGATAGATAGTGGTCGAAGGGCATACCTGGAAGTAGGGGTACGCATCAACGCCAACGAAGTCGCTGGCATCGGTCACGGCACTGTTGGAGCTGTTCACCCAAGCAGTCCAGGTATCGACGTGTCCAACAGGGACGCTAGACAGAGAAGTGCCAGCAATGGCAGCCCTCACTTGTTTGATGTAGCTAACGATGGTATCTGGTGAGGCACCGGGATTCTCGCCATTGGCGATACCGGTGGGCGAGATTCTGTACAGGTCCTCAGACCCAACAGAAATACCAGCAACGAGACCACTGAGTTCAGAGCCATAAGTGGAAATGGCGGACTTCAACGCGGTGAGCTCGTTGGCGAAGTCAGCATCTCCGGCAGAGGCCCACAAGCCAAATAGTAACGAGGTCTTGGTGCTGATGGCAGCCGGGATGGCTTCGATGGGGGAGTTCGTAGTGCCGCCTTGCTGGATTGGGTGTCAGCTTGACCCGAGGTGAGACAAATGTCAACAAAGCCATGCGGACTTACGATCATGGTGTACAACCGAGCCGAGTTGAAGACTCCAGGAGCTGAGATCAAGCCCTGAGCAGTGGTGAACTCGGCCTCAAAGTCGCTCTGGGCCTTGGCAGCGCCTGTGGTAAAAGTCGAGCCATAGTTGAAGCCCTGGTAGGCGGCCAGAGCCGGAGAAGCGGCGGCGGCGAGAGCCAACAGAGACGATGCGCCGATCATTTTGAGAAGAGTGACAGCGAGGTCTTGAATATGGGGGGGTTAGAATATTCTGGCAAGATTTGGGGCAATAAAGACAGTCCAAGAAACCAAAAAAAAGGGGTCTTGTTGATTATTGAGAAGCAAGAGTCCGGAAAGGATTGTGAAGAATTAGTTGGCAAGTTTTGTTGTTATTGCTAAGTCGCTCGGTTGGTTTTTGGTAGGAGAGGCCCGAGTGACTGCGAGGGACGGACGACACAGAGAAGGAAGGGGCTGTTCGACTTTGGGGTCTGTAAGAGGTCTGTATTACCAGTTTCGAATATTTTTAACTCTTCCTTGGTGACAAGCGAATGTGTGTTTGTTTGAGATCCAAAAGACTCAGCAAAGAGCAGGATTCCCAACTTAGATGGATGTCGATGGGAAAGTAGCGTACAAAAGGGGCGACAAGGTCAAAGAGCCGGGCTGAGCTGAACCAGCTGAGGGCAACAAAGAATATAAGAGTGCCCCAAGTGGTTTGGTCGGACGATCAATCCGACTTTTGGCTAGTCTTGTCATTCATCAACAAGGCCTCCATCCATGTTTGTTTGTAGTGGATGGTTGAGTAGCACGGATGCCACCCTAAGCTGACCGAGCACTCGCCCATTATGCTCCCCCCCCGTCCAGCCCGTCAGCCCGTCAAGACCAGACGGGCAAGCAAGCGAGAGTGGCTTATTGGATGTCTGAGAAAAAAGAGGCTATGTCTGTCCTATCACATGTCTTCCAACTTTCTGGTTCCTCCTGGGGGGTTTTCTTCCCACGCCTGCCGTGCCCCTGCGTTAATGCTTCCCCAGCTTCCCAATCGGATGCTCAGTGCTGCAGCTTTCTTACACTGTTCCTGCAGGTGGCGTCTCACTGGCGTCCTATAATAGCGAACGGTTTGTTCTGGACCCGACACAGAATTCCTCGCCCCTGCAGCCCTGTTGGCTGGAATTTGTCCAGTCAACGTCCTGTTTGTTGGCTAAATTTGTTGTTCTCCGGGAGGACAGGAACCGCATTTATGCATCGGTTCGAGAGCCGTGTTCATGACTTGAGATCCATACTTCCTCAGTCTCTCAACATTGTTGTCATCAGAAGACAAATAGGCACCTGGGCACACACGTTCATGGGATCTTCTCGGGACAGCGGCACAACTGCGTTCTTGATCCTCCCCCCCACCCCCGGATTTGCAGTGGAGTGTTTAGAGTACAAACAACATTGAAGCTTCTTGGGGTTAACGTTTCTTTCCATTTTTAGTGCTGCCAAGGTCTGGGGTAACGGGGACATTGACAAGGCGACATCTGCCACTGCAGTTCGAGGTACCTAGGTACATAGTACGCCCAGTTTAGTGTACGAGCTTGGAATACGAGAAAATTAATTATCACACGCCACTCGCATCATCAAGAACTAGAACAGGGTGACGCGGTTGTCAACTGTCAAATTGTCAACTGTCAAGTCTGATCCGTCTGATCCGTCTGATCTAATTTGCCGGAAACCTGTCGAATTTTCACAGGCCCATTCATTCCTGTTGATGATGCATGTTGGCGAGATGCTGACTTCATTGAGGTTACTGTTACGTACAAGCGGGAAACAAACATACCGCTGCGGCCTACTCAAGCTTAGACAAATGCCAACATCGTTCGTTCTATAAGGGAACATGCCTGTTTCTGGTTTGTACGGCATTTACGGGGTTATGGACCCGTAGTTCCGCCTAGTATACAAACTAAGAACGAACTCGGCATCATCGGATCCGTGATACTTTTCCAGATATTCGACCTCGGAATCGTCCTCTTGCCGTCGCCTGCCGACCAGCAGGATGCCGTCAACCACCCAGAAAACGTAACCAGCGGTCCGGAGTTGTATTCTCAACTTTTGTTCCTTATAGGTTCTCAGCGCGGGGGGTTTCCTTCGGGCCAGCCTTTTCCAGTCACTTTCATGCTGAAGGGAATGGTTTGAGGTAAGATCATATCCTGTTTATTGTGTTTCGCTGTTTCTTCCCCTCTTCTCCCTCTTCTACCTTTTATTCCCTTGTAGGCTTTTTTTTTTAATGTATGATCTTTTCTTCTTTTAGTTCCTGTTCAAATGACGAGGAACCGCACCCTATTTCCAGCCTCTATTACATATATCAACCGTAGGCTCCGTGGTGTTTTATGTGTCTGTATAAGGTAAAACCGTCTATGCTCCGAATGACCCCATAAAACCCGAAAATTCTGAAGCACATGTCGCCGTCTTGATAAGCCAACAGACAAAACTAAATCACTCGGTTTCGAAAATGTCCTGCAGCTCCTGAACCTCACCACTGTGCTGGACCATCTCATAAAAGGCCCCCTTGGCCTCAAACAGTTCCTTAGGTGATCCCATCCTGTTAAGGCGTGTTAGCATGACATGACCCAACACGTAAAAATTGTACCAAGGCGAAAGAAATTACGTACTCTAGAACCTTTCCGCCACCCATGACAAGGACCCGATCATAGTCCGCAATTGTCCGCAGCCGGTGAGCAATAGTCACCAGCGTGCGGTCCCTGCCGGTAGCGAAGATCTCCTTCCGCAGAACCGCCTGGATCCCCTGGTCCGTCTCCGGGTCCATACTCGCCGTGGCCTCGTCGAGGAGCATCAGCTTGGACTTCCGCACGAGCGCGCGGCAGAGGGAAAGGACCTGTCGCTGGCCGTGGCTGAAGTTCTCGCCCTTGGCGTCCACGGTCGTGGACAGGGAGAGCCCCGAGGCGGACTTGGCCACCGCCTCCGCGAGGGGCGTGGCCACGCCGTCCAGGAGGGGTGTCTGCTCGGTCGGCGGCAGCAGGAGGGAGTCGCCGTTGGTGGGCTTGCCGTCCTCGGCGTCTTCAGCCTCGGAGTCGCGGTCGCGGAACCGGAAGCTCGCGATGCCCGCGCAGCTGTCCAGCGCGCTCTCCAGGATCTCCGGCGCGATTTCCCCCGACGGGTCGAGGTTCGTGCCTACCGTGCCGTTGAAGAGGACTGCCTCCTGTGGGATGATGGTCAGGGCGCGGCGGAGGCGATTCCGGGGGATGAGCGTGATGTCGACCCCGTCGTAGAGGATCTGGCCCTTGATGACATGTGTGAAGCGCAAGAGCGACAGGACGAGGGTGCTCTTGCCCGACCCGGTGCGACCCACGACGGCGATGCGCTCGCCGGCCGCGAAGGACAGGTTGATGTCCTTGAGGATGTCAGGGCCGTCCAGGTCGTAGCGGATGGTGACGTTGCGGAACTCGATCGCGCCGGACCGCGGCCAGTCGGCGGGTATGCCTGTCGCCTGCTGATACTCGACGAGGGCGGGGTCGTGCGGGTCGGCGTCGGTCTTCTCCTCGGGCTCGAGGGAGGCGTACTCCTTCACGCGGTGGAAGCTCTGCATCTCCACCTCCAACTCGTTGGCCAACCTCACGAGGTACAGGATCGTCTGCGACAGCGCGCTCGCGTTCGTGAGCGAGAAGCCGACGAGACCGGCTGGGATGACGCCGACGTTGACAATGGCGATGATGCCCGCGCAGACCGTCACCACGGCAGTGACGAAGTCCACCCGCATGGCGACCCACCGGTTGAGGTTGTAGTTCGTCTCGGTGGCGCGGTTGTAGGACCGCAGGCGCTCGGCGAGAAGGTTGCCGAAGTTCTGGGCCATGTCCTTGCGCGCGCGGATGACCTGGATGCCGGCCATGTCGTCTGCGAACTGGGAAAAGACGGGTGACTGTGAGGAGGAAACGAGCCTCTTGACGACCACTGCCGTCCGGGTGTACATTTCGCCCGCGATGATGCCGATGGCAGAGCTGATGAGGCCGGGAAGCATGAATATCGGCATGATGGAGGAGATGGCGCCGAGACGGAGGATGAGTTGGACGAGGAGCTCGAACGTGCCCTGCATGAGCCGGGATAGTTGGTTGTCGAGGGATGCCATGTCACGGGAGAATCGGTTCACAACACGCCCAGTGGGAGTATCCTGTAGCAGGTTGTGTTAGGAACTGGTCAGACACAGCCAGGAAGGGGTATACTTACTTTGTACCACGACAAGGACACATTCATAACACTGCGAATGAACCGTGCATGTAGCTTCCTAGCGGCCTGCCAGCCGCCGTTCGCATAGATCAGATAGACGAACGCATCGACGACGACTGCTCCGCAAGATATTGCCGTGTAGATTCCCAGGTAGAAGCCAATATCGATAGCATCTCCTCGGTTGACCGCGTCGACCCAGACGCTGATCCACAGAGTGGTGAGAAGGTAAACAGAGGTTCCAAGAACAGACGCAAAGACGGCAAGTACTGTGTACGCCGGTCCGCCGAAGTATGCCATGTACTGGAAAAACGAAAGCCTCCCAGTCCTTCCTGTCGCTTCCATCTCCTTCGTGATATCATCCTTCTTCGGTTTTGACTCTGCAGACGGCTTCGCTGCTTCGCCGTTGGTCGTGCCGTTTGTTTCGTGTCCGTTGGATTCGGCCGGTGTGTCGTCGGCCTCTCCATCAATTGCATCCTTGACGAGCTGAGGGGGCTTGCGAACAACACCGAGGTTCTGTTCCAGGCTAGAGATGGTGCCATTCTCCAGGACTACGATCGAATCGGCTTGCTGCGAGATCCACTTATGCTGCGTGACGAGGACTACGGTACGCCCTTTCAACATATCGCTGCAGAAGCACAGCTCCCATACGGAAGCCGAGGTCTTGGTGTCAAGTGCAGAGAAGATATCGTCAAGGAGCAGCAGCGGGGCTTTAGAATAGAGCGCCCGGGCCAGCGCGACACGAGCCTTCTGACCACCTGACAGCCCAGTGCCGTTTTCACCTACCTCCGTCTCGTCACCGTCGGCGAGCTCGGAGAAGTCAACAGTCAGACAGCATCCCTCAACGATGCGGTTATAGCGGACTTCTTCGAACGGACTGGAGAATAAGATATTGTCTTTTATAGACGCATTCTGAAGCCACGTAGTCTGAGAAGCAAATGCCACATCGCTAGGCCTGGTTACTTCACCAGCTTCCTTGACCGTCTCTCCAAGTATCGAGAGCAGGAGCGTTGTCTTGCCGCTTCCGGAGGCGCCCGTGACAGCGGTTAAGCCACCCTCAACAAAGTCAATGGAGATATCTCTGAGCACGAAATCTGCCTTCTTGTTCCTCTTGAACCTGGCCTTCTCAATCCTGAGTGGACCCTCTGGGTAACGGACCAGAGGTTCGGTGTTGAAGAAGTATCGGTCGAGACGGTCCAAGGAGATGACGGCATTGGTCAAATGTCGTGAGAAGTAACCCATCATTCCGAGGTTGGTTCGCATTGTGGAGACTAAGGACAAAGTTGTGAAAGCGACCTGGGCTGTCAGAGGTTCCCTGACCACAGAGGTGTAGAGTGTAAACATGACAACCAACGAGACCATAGGCATCAACTCTATAGCCTGTCCCATCAGCACCCAGAGGACCGAGATCCTCCACAGCACTTTCTGCTCCGCGTTTCGGGCATTATCGATGATAGTCGCCGTTGCGTCTTCCCAGGCAAAATATTTGATCGCCTTGATGGATCCCAGATATTCGGATATAAGTGAGATACGGGCGTCCTGCGTGGCTTTGACCTGACGCTGGCTCTTGCCCATGAGCTGTGAGATATACGTCGGAATGGGCACCGCAATCACCATGATGGCGGATCCGACGAGAGCTGGCCAGCCCATGAGCTTGTAAAGTCCGATAAAAGCGAGTATGGTGCCGGTGGGCGCGCCGATCCCCATCATTATAACGTCCCTTGCCTGCCAGATGGCGTCAATATCACCAGACATCAGATTCTGAAGCTGGCCGGCATGTGTTGTCTTATTGGCAGTGACTTGCTTCCCCTTGGCGTCATTTAAAATGTCTCCATCGAGTTCCATCGAAGACATGGCCCGGTGGTATAGTTCCTGGGTCATACCGGCCTTGACACGAACGATCAAGCGAGTTGAGGTGAAGATGTACTGTTGGAACAAAACAGTCTTCAACATCGGGCCTGCAAACAACAGGAACAGCCAGATAGTAGGGCTCAGCACCGCCTGCTCGGGATCGGAGATGTAAGCCAAGAGCTGGTACATGGCGAAAGGGGCTATGAGCTCGGCTGCATGCGACGTGGCAGAAAAGAAGGACATAAGAGAGAGCTCCTTGCGCATGAAACGCACGAAAGTCCAAAAGGTGCTCCGGCTCTTCGCGCGAGCCTCTTGCACCCACGCAAGGAGGACGAGTGGCTCATCGTACCAAGGAAGCGGCGGAAGCTCGTCCATTTCGACCTGTCTCCGACAACCTGTATGAAAACGTCCGTGTAGTTAGTGTCGAGCCTTCTATATATCCAAGTGAGGGAGCAGCCTAATATACGCACCCTTCCATATTAGGGGAGTAAGCCACTCGAAAGTGAGATACAAATTGAACCAGCTACAGGTTTCCTCTGGGGCCGGCCCAGCGCCGGCTTCACGCTGGATGAGCTCGAAGCTGATAGCTGGAGGCGCCCACTCTCTCGGGGTGCAAATCGCAATGATATTTGCCGCGGCAAGGGACGAGATGGCGCCAATCTCCATATCACTAGGCCGGTAGGAAGAGTGAAGCTCCAGCGTAGGCAGTAGATCTCCTGCTGCAAGCAGCAGTAGCGACATTCCGACGAGGAAGTTGACTTGGTGGAGGGCGGTATGTCGCCATCTTAGGTCGTTGGCGAGTCGAGTGAGGCCGAGGATGAAAGCGCAGCCAATAAGCGCAGCATTGAACCATTGCCGGGTTTCTCCTCTGAGCGCAGAAACAATCGTAAAGGCTAGGGCGGCAGCGCGAGTGATTTGGGAGCATATCTCATGGCCTACAGAGATCTGAGAAGCCTTGATGGTGGGAGGCGCAACTTTGATTCTTTGGGATGCTCGAACACTAGCTATGGTCCATAGGAGCGAGATGACAAGAATGGCAATATGAAAATAGCCTGTCTTGACTAGGTTGGAGACGTCTGTAATCCAGGGGACGTCTGTTTGGCTAGGAGGGATAAAGACGGATTGGTTAGCTTTGGGATGAGCCATCGTTGAGGTTGATTCGCAAAGAGCAAACTCACCCCGAGAAGATGCTGAATGCGGAGCTATGTGAGCTCGGTTGTGGCATCCACATGGATGCCCATCCCGAGTGGAAGAGGTGGGCCTCCATTATGGTGAGGCTGCCGTGATATGAAATGAGAGAGAAGTTGTCAGAGTAAAAAGAGTCATCGGAAATGCGACTGTGCGGCCATATAAGGGATTTTGAGTGAGATGGATACTATGTCGTGGTGGCAGACCTATGACTACTCAGTAGGAGTGACAGGGTTATTGGACACGAGCGGACAATTTAACAGGGGCTTGCATCCAAGTCAACTGTCTGATAAGGAGGAAATAATCGAGGACTCAAGGCAGACCTTCCGGAGGCTAATAGAAGATTGTGAGGTTGAATTGAGCGGGGGAGGTGTATGCACGTAAGACGCTATGCTTTTGGTGGTGTATCATTATACACCTTAGACAACAGGCAGCCTTTTGCCGTAAATGTGATACCTGGGGAACCCGCAAAACGAGTAATTCTGCTGCCTACCGTGTCGGTATCTGAGAGTCGTGGATAACAATTAGTGACCGACAAAGCCCCTGGGAATAGAAGAAGATGTTCAAGCTGGATATCAATGGCCGCCGTTTTCCTGAGCCAAATCCGGCGATACGGTTGGCCAAAGCCATGCCTAGCACACCTAGGTAAGCAGGGATTTGAATCCTCAGGTCGGCCGAGACTTCAGTAAGCCACGCGTGACAAGTCACCTAATAAGGCACTGTAGAAAAGATCGGTTTCTCAGTGGACGGGAATTGACAGGACAGCGCAGGGGGGGGGGGCGAAATACCGGGACTTTTGCATCCTACAAATACATGCAGCAAAGATAAGCTGCAGGACGGGACTACGATACCAGCGAGGCACAGCCTCCGGCGTGTATTCCCGGCTTGAACAGGATGGTTATCAGATGTTGTTGAGACCAGTCGGGACCGGAAAGCCAAGTCGGGTCCCGGCAGTTATTTGCTTGTTTCGATGCCAAGTGTATAATCCTCTGTCCGGGTCTGACGGCCTGGGAATGACTTGAATATGGGGCATAGTAGTCCATATGGAAACAATACTAGGATCCTCGTCATGTTGCATAGGACTATAACAAGCTCAGGTAGGACTTCCATCCGTGGCATATTTGAGTGAACAGGTGGTTACGGGTATTTACTAAAGTCAGTACGTACCTAAGGTATGAATCGTAGTCCTAGATTCCTAGGTACCTAAAGCAGCTGGGAAGATATAAGCAGACAGGGAGGTAAAGATTGAGTCTGTAAATCGAATACTAACTCAATTGGGATGGATTCTTGAAGGTGTTGATGTACTATAATTCAACTTACACCTGAAAGCTCACTTTGAGGAGACTCATTAACGTCAAAACACTGCCACAGACCACAGACATCCAGAGATCCCGCATGCACATGACAGAGAACCTTGGAAGACCCACAGCCTCGGGCTCCTTAACTTTCTCTGATAGGTTGGAGCTCTAGTGGATACCCAGGTACCTTTGTCCCGTCGGCTGAACGTGTCTTCCGTGCTGGTCCAAGCTTCCTTCCACTATCCTCGGAAATTTTGGATCTGGCCGACTTCACACAACAGCTTTTGCTCCTTCCCTACCTCCCCCACTCAATACACACAACGCCTTGAGCTTCAAACTCGTCGGCGATCGTGTTTGACATAAAGCCCCTGCAAATATTCGCTTGCAGACGGTGCGGTCTTCATGAGCTTTTGGGTCCCTCCATCGAGTGCGTGCCTTCCAATCGGCGGCTACTCCTCCAACATGTGCGCCAGCTAGTCGCCCTCTGTGAGCTTCATTGTCGAAGAAAATGGAGTCTCTAAACAACACCACTACCACCGCCATGTCTGCCGCTCTGTCGACCGTCGTCGAGGCCGTGGATGGCCCCAACCCGGCCCTGTCCTCGGTCATGACGCGCGCAAACGATGTCGTGGTTGCCCACGGTTCTTTTTCGTGGATAGGCCTGATTGCGAGGTTGATCCTCTGGACTTTGCAACTGCTGTCCACCATCATCTACGTCGCCCTCAAGCTTACCACGATATCAATCCCAACCCTGCTTTTCACTTTTCTATCTTCCAGTTTGACGGTGACAATGAATGCTACGACAGTGTAAGTTTACCCCCCCCTCCTCCCTTTACATACTTCCCCGAGACACCTGCTGATTTTCGATAGAATGATAATTTTAGCGTTGATATTTTCCGGAGTTAGCTGGGTCGTTCGGTATCGATATCTGAACATGTATTCGCGGCTCCCACCAGAGCCTCAGAGGAAGGAGCCCGAGGTCGACCTATTCCCTGACACCCATGACGAGGGAATCAAATCCGGCCTAGCCAGCTACCTCGATGAATTCTTGAGCGCCATCAAGATCTTCGGATATTTGGAAAGACCCGTGTTTCACGAGTTGACTCGCAGCATGCAGACCAGGAAGCTGATAGCCGGCGAGACCTTGAATCTGGAAGATGAGCAAGGCTTCTGCATTGTTGTCGATGGCCTCGTCGAGATCTTTGTCAAATCGGCCAGGAATGGCCGAGCCGCGCCCGGGAACAGCCCGTATAGCGAGACCTCGTGGGACTCGTCTAGCGATGGTGAAGACGAGGAGATACATCGTCCAGGACAACAACCTTATCAGCTTCTCACTGAAGTCCGGAACGGCGCACCCATGTCCTCCCTATTTACCATCATGTCGCTTTTCACTGAAGACGTCAAATTGCGCCATACTGACGATGAAATTTCATTGTCAAACACTGCCATGTCTCGGAATGGCCACTCCGAATTTAGCTCTGGTGCTGGCCTCCGGAGGTCCAACGTTGCGTCTGTGTCATTCCCTACCACCCCTGAGGCGGATGATGCAGCGCATGGTCGAGGGGTGAGGATACAGGATCCCCCTGGTGTGCCATCTCATGGCAACCCACTGCCGAGTGTCCCACCAATGTCTCTTGACGATGGTCCACTCCCTTCTCGTCACCATCCCCACCGGATGAGCCGACCGGGAATCAAACGTACTGAGACGAACTCAGCGCATCCAGACATCATTGCCAGGGCATCCGTGGATACCACGATTGCGATTATCCCGGCTAGCGCATTTCGGCGTTTGATTAGGGTCTATCCCAAGGCCACATCGCACATCGTGCATTTGATCTTGTCCCGCTTCCAGAGAGTCACCCTCGCGACAGCATTCAGCTATTTAGGTCTGAGCGGCGAGGTATTGCAGACGGAAAAGAACATGATCAAGTACACCATGTCTCAATTGCCAAATCCGTTGAGAGGAGATCCTTTAGACCGTCTGAAGGAAAAGTTCAAAAGTGAGCGCGAGCGGATTGGAGAAGACGAGGCAAGGAAGGGCATTGCGCTCCACAATTCCGCTGCAGCGAATCGCCGCCGTAGATCATCGACTGGTCTGCGGAAGGAGGCTGTTTTACAAGCCATGAAAGGTTCAGTGGTTGCATCGACCATCTTCCCACCTCATGAGCGAAATTCCATCGACGTTCCTAGTCCTGGTGATCTTCTGGCCAACATTCAGCAAGCACGGAGTGGCGGGCGCTCGTCAAGGCAACTATCTGCTCCACGAAGCAGCCCATCCGAGGCCTTTGATCCGCTTCTCAGGGAAAGCTCATCACCACTCTCTGGGAGGACGGTCAATCCTTTTGCCAACAAGCGCATTTCTCTCGACAAGAGAGAGCAACTTGATGAGGACAACGTGTTCCGCGAAGCCATTTTGGAGTGCATGTTCAAGGCCATTGGTCTGGACTCGAGTGGTACAGGGTCTCGCGGCGCTGACTCGGTGGAAGGCTCGCCCAGACTCGTATCTTACGACCAGCGACGCCACAAAGCGATCTTCTCCAACAACGCATTCGGTTTCATGGATCCCTTTGACACATCTGTTGATGGTGATGCCGAGTCTGTGACTTCGGGGGGCTTCACCACAAACACTCCTCCGAGTGCTCACGCCTTGGCTCTTGACATGAAGCACGAGCTGGAAATTGTATTCTTCCCGAAGGGCTCCGTCCTCGTTGAGCAGGGAGAAAGAAATCCAGGCTTGTACTATGTCATCGACGGCTTCCTCGACATGTGTGCTACGTGCGAAGATAAAACAAGGGACATCTTGCAAAGTTCTGGAGAAGGGATGGCTGACGAAGAAGATCCCTTCCCTCCTCCGCGTCGAGCCGAAACGCCACCTTCGTTGTTCTCGATGCCCGAGTTAGGACAAAGTGGCACTGACGCTCGCAAGAAGGGATCTATAAGCCGGAAGAGCGTGGCACTCATCAAACCCGGAGGATTGGCGGGCTACATCGGCACTGTGTCTTCCTACCGCTCGTTTATCGATGTCGTTGCCAAAACAGATGTTTATGTGGGCTTCCTGCCTAGAGCATCTCTGGAAAGGATTGTGGATAAATATCCCATCGTGCTCCTGACTATGGCGAAGCGGCTGACAAGCATTCTCCCGCCGTTAATCCTTCACATTGATTTTGCCTTGGAATGGCTTTCAGTCAACGCAGGTCAAGTCATCTTCCATGGTGGCGACGAAAGCGATGCCATCTATCTAGTGCTGAACGGGCGTATGCGGCTAGTCGAAGACCGGAAGGACGGCGGTGTCAGTGTGAAAGCCGAATTTGGCCAGGGCGAGAGTGTCGGTGAACTGGAAGTGCTGACAGAATCCGCTCGATCTGGCACACTGCACGCCATTCGGGATACTGAAATTGTGAAGTTCCCTCGCACTTTGTTCAACAGTCTGGCTCAGGAACACCCAAGCATTACCATCAAGATCTCCAAGATGATCGCATCTAAAATGCGCACCTTTGTCGACGACTCCCCAACATACAAAGATGGAAGGAGCCGGGCAACGGGCAACAAGAGCTCGTCTACGCTCAATCTGCGGACTGTCGCGATTCTGCCAGTGACAGCCGGTGTGCCTGTGGTCGATTTCGGGAACCGGCTCCTGACTGCGCTCCAGCAAGTTGGCAGTCGCAACGGTGCAACATCTCTCAATCAATCTGCCATTCTCAACCACCTTGGAAAACATGCCTTCAACAAGATGGGAAAGCTGAGACTATCTCAGTACCTAGCAGACTTGGAAGAGAAATTTGGTCTCGTCTTATATGTGGCAGGTACGTGCAATCAAAACTCCCCGTGAATCCCTTGCCGCTATCCGTTATGATGAGAAATACACAGTCCCAAAGGCCTGCCAGCCGATGAAGGCTAACTAAACTCTAATTTTTTCCTGAACACAAAATTTCATACCGATTTCCGTATACATTTGCTTGGTTGAGCACCTGCTAACATCGGTTCTTGGTCAGATACAAGCGTGAACTCTCCCTGGACGCAGACTTGCATCACACAAGCTGACTGCATCCTCCTGGTTGGGCTGGCACATGGCTCGCCCGAAGTGGGGGAGTACGAACGATTTATGCTGGGCCAGAAGTCGACCGCGAGGAAGATTCTAGTGCTGCTTCACGCCGAAAGGTACTCTATCTCCGGCTTGACCAGATCGTGGTTGAAAAACAGAGTGTGGATCAATGGTGGCCACTTTCACGTACAAATGGATATTCGACCACAGAACCTTCCGATACATCCTCCACCAAAGCGCCTTGGTCTCAATATAAAAGAGCGAGTACAGATCTTGCAGGCTGAGATCCAGAAGTACACCTCGAAAAAGGCCCGGTACAGTCCTGTTTACTCACCAGATGCGCCTTTCAAGGGTGACTTCCATCGTCTTGCAAGACGGCTGTGCGGCAGATCGGTCGGTCTTGTCCTTGGAGGAGGTGGTGCCCGAGGGATCGCGCACGTCGGCATCATTCGAGCCATGGAAGAAGCTGGCGTCCCAATCGACATTGTTGGTGGCACGTCGATAGGTTCCTTCATTGGTGGTTTGTATGCCCGGCACGCAGACGTGGTGCCTATTTTCGGGTTGGCTAAGAAGTTCGCCGGCCGCATGGCCAGCAAGTGGAGGTTCGCGCTAGATCTCACGTACCCTTCAGCCTCATACACGACTGGCCACGAGTTCAACCGGGGGATATTCAAGATCTTCGAAAAGACACAGATTGAGGACTTTTGGCTCGAGTTCTACTGCAATACTACAAACATCAGCAAGAGTCGATCTGAGATCCACACGAGCGGATACGCTTGGCGGTATATCCGGGCGTCGATGTCCCTGGCTGGCCTCCTTCCGCCTCTCTGTGACGAAGGCAGCATGCTCCTGGACGGTGGATACATCGACAACCTGACGGTGTCACACATGAAGTCTCTGGGTGTCGATACTATCTTTGCGGTAGACGTTGGCTCTTTGGATGATGACACGCCACAGTCCTACGGCGACACGCTCTCGGGCGCGTGGGCCTTCTGGAACCGATGGAACCCATTCTCGCCCACGCCTAACCCGCCAACGTTGGCTGAGATTCAGGCCCGCCTTGCGTATGTATCAAGTGTTGATGCATTGGAACGGGCCAAGACTATGCCTGGATGCGTTTATATGCGGCCGCCCGTTGATGACTACGGCACTCTTGACTTCGGCAAGTTCGACGAGATAACGCAGGTAGGGTATAAGTTTGGGCAGGACTTCCTGCAGCAACTCAATGAGAAGGGAATGCTGCCACTGAAGGAGGAGACGGAGGCCAAGAAGGCGCTGAGGAGAACCATGGCGCCGAGGAGGGCAAGTATCTAGACAGCAACATTCGGAGCTTTGCTCCGGACGATTGTCTGGGGTATCACGGCCTTTGGGGTCGCGATGTGCTGGCATTGACGCCATGTCGTTGCACATGATGCAGGTCAAGCGCAGTTTTACATATACCCGACGGACGAATCAATTACACGTTGTGGTAGCACACAATCGAAGGCTTCGGCAGCCCGTCTGCATCGTACCTGGAGTACCCGGATCGTGCCTGTGTGTTGTGGCCTGTCTCAGTGCTGGGATCTTAACAATAGTACGTCATACCATCTCACCCCCTGGTCAGAGGCGTGGGAGGGAGGCTGGCTGATGGTCGAGAGGGAATTGTGGAGTTCACCGCCTCCTCTTGACCCAACCAGGCCAACTCAGTTGGGAATAGCACGATAGATCTTCTGCCCGTCTGCCCGCCCAGTGACATCACTCGTTTCCAGGTCAATCATCGCCTGAGACCTCGTGGACGTCTGGACGAATTATAAGCCTGGTTCATTTTTTAGGTATGTGATGTATGGGCGTCTAGGCAACCCTAGATCGGCACTCGGATCGTAGACTGTGGTATATAATTATCGCATATCGCCTCTCTCGGGTGTTTAGTTACTTTGGATTTATACTACTGCCAAGAACTGATTTACATTTCCCTGTGCATCTATCATCGTCAAAACTAAAAAGAGATACCTTCAGCTTATTCTTTACAATCTAATCTGAACAAATCACTACTGTGCTTGATTCCTTACCCACAACACCGCCACATTCCTACAGTACTTTCTCAGTCGTCACCCCCTCAAACAACATACCTCCTGAAGCATGCCATATTCCACCTGAACAAAACAAGGAGTTTGCACCAACTACACGTCTCAAAAGAAAAAGGAAAAGAGCAAAACGGAATAACCAAACAAACAAATTAAACAACAAAACAACAAGATGGCCCGAGGCCGTAAACTCCTCCCACCTGACCCGCGGCCCTCGCGCGCCCACCCGGAACACCGTGCCATCCGGAAACAACTGGAGAAGGAACACGGGTACGGCTGGGTGCCGCCCGTGATCCTCGGCCTCGTGGGGCTCACGCTGGCTTTTGACGTCACCAAGGACGTTGAGAAGGCTGAGGAGAGGCACAAGCAGAGGGAGGCGGAGGAGGAAGAGCGGAAGAGGAGGAGGAAGGAAGCGGGGAGGGGCCGGCCTCGACGGCAGAAGGATGATGGCGATGATGATCATGATCATGATCATGGTGAGGATAGGGATGGGGATAGGAGTGGCAGAGATGGGGATGGAGGACGGGGTGAGAGGAGAGATGGATGGTTGTATAAGGAGGACCGGTTGGAGAGGGGGGAGGGTGGCCCTTGGGATCGGGAGAGGGAACGGGAGAGGGAGAGGAGGAAGGGGGGTGGTTATGATGGCTATGATAACTATTACGATGATGATGATGATGATGAAGACGACAGGAGGTACTCCCGGCGCGGGAGCGATGATGGGTATGATTTTGGTTATGACCGGGGTAGGAGAGCCTTGGATGATCGCAGGAGTCGACCGAGGGCGAGGAGGCGTTCGAGTGATTGGTGAAGGAAAATCACCAGCGGCGGGGATCTCAGACTGAACCTCGACTCTTGAAGCCTCGGGCGCATGTATGAAACTTATGAAGTATTGACGGTCAACGAGGCATGATTCATTATTGTAAGGGCGAAGGCCAGTTTCGGGCGGGATTCAACGCTTGTCAGGTACATGCGGAAGGCGAGCTTTAACAATGCTGGCCAATTGCACACAAAGTGTGCGTATACGGTTTCAGTCTATAACCAGGCAACAAACACGATGCCCAAGCGGCTCTATCTATATATCTCTAACCGTCTCGTCTATTTCTCATCCATGATCCTCTCCGCCGTAGCCTGAATCAGCTCAAACGCACCCCTGACGTGCCCCTCCTCCGTCAGACGGTTCCCGGTCATGACCCTGATAGCGAACTTGCCCTCGAGCACAGTCCCCGTCACCCAGATCTTACCAGTCTTGTTGACCTCCTCATACAGCTTCTTCGTCAACTCGTTCCTCCTCTCCTCCTCCATCTCCGCCTCCGGAGCCATCCTAAACACAGTCAGGGCGAAGACCGGCCCCGTCAACACCTCAAACAGGTCCCTCCTCCCCTCCACCAGCCCGGCAAAGAGCTCACCCAGCCTGACGCCCCTCCGGATATACTCCTGCAGGCCCTTGACGCCGTAGTTGCGCATGACGAACCAGATCTTCAGGGAGCGGAACCTCCGCCCCAGGGGGATCTGCCAGTTGCGGTAGTCGGTCACGAGGCCGCCGTCGCTGTACGTGTTGCGGTAGACGTGCAGCTCCGCGCTCATGGCCTCCTCCAGCCAGCCGCGGTCGGCCACGAACAGGCAGGAGGCGTCGAAGTTGGTCAGCAGCCACTTGTGCATGTTGGTGTTGAACGAGTGGAAGCGCCGCAGGTGGTGCACGCCCACGGCCGACTGCGCCTCGGGCGTCACCAGCGCCGCCCCCGCGTACGCCGCGTCGACGTGCACCCACACCTCGCCCTTCCTCCTCCTGAGCGGCGCCTCGCCGCCGGCGTCGATGTCGGCGGCGGGGCCAGGGGCACTGCCGAACCCGTCCAGCGCCCCCACGATGCCCCCGAAGTCGTCAACCGCACAGGTATCCGTCGTCCCCAGCGTCGCGGTCAGGAAGAAGGGCTCCCACCCTCTGGCCCGGCACGCAGCCAGGGCTCCCGCCAGCGCGGGGCCCGTCAGGGCGTAACCCGTCGCCGACGTGACGGGCACGGCGGCGTACCGCACGCCGAGGATCTTGGCGGCCTTCTTGGTGGAGGAGTGGCACGCGGAGCTGGCAAGCGCGACCATCCTGCTCCTCTTCCTCATGGCCAGGTCGTCCAGCTCCTCCTCGCCGACGTCCCCCGCGGCGGGGAGCGTCTCGCGGAGGTACTTGTCCCGCGCGGCGACCATCATGGTCAGGACGGACTCGGAGGCAGTGCCCTGGATGACGCCCCCGCCGCGCGTGGGCCCCGTGGAGCGGTACGTGGACGGCAGGCCCAGGGCGCGGGCGAGCCAGTCGAGCACGATGGTCTCGAGCTCGGTGACGGCCGGGGAGCAGACCCAGTTGAAGCAGGCGCCGGTGAAGGCGGCCGAGTACAGCTCGCCCAGGAGGGAAGGGTAGGAGGAGGGGCAGGGGAAGAAGGCGAAGAAGTTGGGCGACTGCCAGTGGGTGAGGCCCGGCACGATCTTGGCGTCCAGGTCCTGCCTGATCACGTCCCACGGCTCGCCCTCCTCGGGCGCGGCGTCCGGGAGGACCTTGCGGAGGTAGCCTGGCTCGACCTGCGAGACTACGCTGTGGTCTGTGATGTTCTCATAGTAGTCCACGACTGTTTTGTATTATTGTTATTATTATTAATGATAAGGCCAGTTCAGTATGTATTTTCCTGGCTGAGGTTAAGGTTGAGATGTTGGGACTGAGGCTGGTGGGATTCCGGGTGACTGACTGTGGTCGATTGAGGCCTTGGCCGCGTCCTTGAACTCCTGCGTATCCATCTTGCTGACCCGTGTCCTTGCCGTTTGACAGGGAGTGAAGCGATCTTGTTAGATCCCCGAAGTGTAGTAGTGAGTGAGTGAGTGGGTTTGAGTTGCTTGAATTTGAAAGTCTTCGTTCAAAAACGGGCAGTGAACTCTACTCTACCTACAGTATCCGGTTCCGGTGCCGGGGCGAGCGGGGGGGGGGGAGGGCTCCATTCTGTGGCATGATACTACCTGGACAACTTGAAGTAGAAACCTACTTACATAGTAGGTATTTTTCACACTCGATATGTTGTTCAGTGTTGGCATGTTGAACAAGACCGCAAAATGAACTTTGTAAAAGCTCTGAGACATCTAATCAATTCATTGTGGTAGGATATCTTCTTGGCTCGCAGTGTCAGTCATATTATGCGCACGCGACATCAGGGCTTGCTGATCTGCAGTTACGACATTGCATGGGAGAGACGATCATGGACGAGATTGTCCCCCAAGACGGCCCGGTCCGCTTCAAGGTTGAGTAGACGAGATGGAGTCGGCCGAATAACTCTAGCAACAGAGTCCATTAAAGACTAGAGCGGGTATGTGTTAAGGTAATTCATCCAACTTTATACACACCATCGTCAACTCCACCACCCCACATCCCTAAGTATATCATCGTTTCCTGGATGTTGATCCTTTCTTTCTTGCCCTTGTGTAAGCTCCTCCAGCATCCCGCCGCGGGGCATAAATAGTTACTCCAGGATTGACCTCGATACCGCTATATAAGAGCGTCCGCCGCGCCCCAAACAACAACAACAACAACAACAACAACAACAACCATCAATTACCCTTTCCCATCAAACGCCGTCCCAACCTTTGCCCCTAAAAAGTCGCAGATGGTACGCCGGTACTCATGCAATGAAGCACATTCATTATCTACCGCTACCGTTTCCATGCTAGCCATGCTCATTGTCGCGTTTCTCGCTTGGTCATCCATCGTTCTTGACCCTCCCAGATTAATTCCTCGCGCATTTCTCATCAGTCGATCAGTCCGCTTTGATAGCTCTAAAATCCACTGTCAGCAAGCTGCCCCAAGACAGAATCATCAGAAGTCCCGTTTTTCAGTACTCACCCGTATATCCTCCTCACAAACGCATACGCGCTCAGGAACCCGATCGTGCCCGTGAGTAGTCCGTACACCAAGCAGGCCATGAAACTGTACGTGAAGAACAGCATCGAGCTCACGAAGCCCGTGATGTGCAGCCTCGCGAAGTAGTACCACACACAGTACAGGAAGACCCACACCGAGCTGCCGCCACCAACGAGGAAGGACTGCCACCACCAGTTGTAATTCTCGCTGCAGAGCTGGATGTAGATGGTGACGACGGTGGTCTCGGCAACGGTGATGATCAGGATGAGCGAGACAACGGACAAGAATCCAAACACGTAGTAGTATCCGGACTTGTCCGACCAGACCGACTGGAAGACGAAGAGCAGCTCGATGAAGATTACTGCAAAGGGTATCAGGCCTGCAAGCAGGACGGATCGCGTTCGCTTGATGTACCATGCTTGCTGAGGAACTTGCCGAGGGATCAGGCTGGTCTTAGTCGGGTGCTCCCAGGCACCGCCCCGGGTGTAGCCATATCTGGAGCCAACGTAGACGAGCGGAAGTTGGATGAAGAGCCACAAAAGCAGGAGGGCGACCAGGGTTCCGAATGGGATGGCGGTGCTCGACGCCTGGGCCCAGACGAATAGGTTCAGGATGAAGATGAGCCCAAATGCTAAGCCGGGGAAGAGCAGCGCCGTGACCATGGCGTTGCGAAGGAAGTCATGTCCATCAAAGGTCTTGTACACTCGGGCCGAGAAGTAGCCAGAGAACAGGCCAGCAAAGACGAACAAGCCGACGCCGAAGCTGATAAATCCGCCCCGCAAACTCGGGTTCAAGATGCCTAGCGCACTCAGCACAACAAGACCGACAGCCATGAACAAGAGCTGCATGCCCGACCCCACTAATGGAGCCAAAATCCAACCAAAGTTCGGTGCCCTGAAAACATCAGCGTGTAGCAGTTTCCAGCCCGTGACATCTTCGAGAGCTTCGTCTTCGGAAGAGATGTCCGCATCATTATCGGCGTCGCCCTCCTGGTCAAGCAGGCCAGGCGCCTTTTCAGATAGCCTCGGGGTCCTTGGCACGCTTCTCTTCAGCCTAAGTTTGCCCTCTTCCGCGCGAGCGTCCTTGTACCCCTTGATGTCGGTCCTTATTGTCTTGGCCATGATCATCAATACGATGCCAGTAAGAAAGCCGCAAATGATGAAGGAATTAATGATGGCCAACCAGTGAATCCGAGAACCATCCTCCTGGTTAACAAAGTATAGGTCCCACCGCCTGTTCCAGTCAACCGTATCGTCTTCTCGGAAGTAAACACTGTACGTGTAAGGAATGATCATCCTCGCGTCATCGTCAAGGTTCTCTTCGTCAACCTCCGGGTGGTACGAAGACTGGGAGTAAAGCTCGTACGTGGCGTCGGTAACCGTCTTGTTGGCAGGCATATGCAGCTCGAAGCTCTGCTCGATGTTCTGCAGATCCGTAGGGCACCCGTCCTTGTTCCTCCTGTTGGCAGGCCCGATGCTCTTGGGATAGACCTCGAAGCCGACAATGACCTTCTCTCCCTTCTCCCCGCCCCTCCCTGGCGCATTGCGATAGCGGATCACAATGGTGTGGTGGTTGTTGATGAAGTAGCGCGGCTTGCCAGAGGACGTGTCTGTGAACCCAAGCTTGAAGCCGGCAGCGTAGTATTTGCGCGTCTTGTCGACGGTGACGAAGCTCGTGGCTCCAGGCAGGTTGTCGACGATCCATTCGACGACATATCCGTCGCGGACCAGCTCCCTCGCCCACTTGAGATCCTTCCTCGTGACCTCCCGGTTACACAGCATGTTGCATTCCATGTCCTTCATCATGGAGAGCTCGAGGTCGGAGATGACGATACGGTCGCCGCGGAGAACCTCTCCGAGGTTGAGCGAGATGCTCTGTCCACTGAGGAGGCCAGCGCCGGGGCGGTGGTGGCCGGTGGCAGGGCAGACGAAAGGCAGGTCGTAGTAGGCATATTGCAATTGGGTGTTGTCTGAGTATGCTTTGTTGACCATCAAAGGAATAGGTTCGTTTTGGGTATATGATTTAACGGACCAGCCTGTCCAAGAGAAAGAATGTCAGCATCGCGTGTGTACTGTCGGGAGAGGGGGTTGTCATCTTGACACAACGTACCAGGAATATAGAACGCGTCAACACTGATACAGAGCAGAGTCCAGAGGAGGGCTCCCAGCAGCCCTGGTGATGCTATTGGTGCCATCGTAGCTAGTTGGGTGCCTTTCCTGATGGTTGATCACCTTTCACCAAAGTCCCTTACCAAGGTTGTTGTCTCCCTAAAACTAGCAAATGTAGCGGGCGATAAGACAAGCGGCGTGTCTTAGGGCGGGAGCGACTTCAAGTCCGTCCGTCCGTCCGTCTCGATCTTTATCCGAACACGAGCGCAGTTACGAAACATGCAACCTTGCACAGCAAACAAGCACACAGACAGGTACAGAAAAGGGTATCAGTCCCCAGAAAGATGTTCCCCGCGTTGCGCAATCGCTGATCCCCTAAGCAAAATGTACGGCGGAGGCGGAATGGCGTGAGCGGCAGGATCGCCGCGGAGCACGGAGATGGTGGCACAATCTCGGTTCGGATAGGTACCTAGGCAGGCAGGCACGTTGGAGTTTGATAACCAGCCGAGGTATTGGTGGCGTGCTGTGGAGGAGGAGGAGGCGGTTGTCTCTTCGGCCCTGCTGTGGGATTAAAGTAACCTACAGACAATCAACTAAGTGATTGAAAACGAGTGTAATTGGGCCGGAAGCCCGAGGCCAAACGGCTTTTTAAGGTTGCGTTTAAGGTTGCGTAATTGTGGATGTAAGCGGCTCGCCGATGGAACCAGAAGTTTGTCAGTGAGGAAGACGTTAAAATCTCACCAGGACAGTGAGCGAGATGATAAGATGAGATCAGCTGGGCCAGATGCAGATGTTTAAGGCTGGCTGGCTGGCTGGCTGGCTGGTCGGTCAGTGGTGGTGTCGAAGTTATGCAGGGTTTTGTCCTTCTGGCATAAATTGTCGAACAATCCAGGCGGAAGGGGAAAGAAGATCGGAAGGAAACAAAGATGGGAGGAGGATGGATGGATGGGCAATTAACTATCCAGCAATACATACACATGATCAAGAGGATCCCGGGGTTGGCGGCGACGGGGGGGAATCCTGGCGTTGTCAACCCCATCCAGTCCGATGCAGAGGATCCACAGTCACATCGATTTGATCTGTCGATGTGCGGAATGGGGTAAAATGGCCCCTCTCTTCTTAGTTAACTGGCCCTCTTATTGGCTGATAAGCGTCGTGTAAGCCGATAAATTGGGTCTATTTGCTGATTACCCGGGTATTACATGCATGCAAGAGTGTCACAACGGACAATCAGGATCAGCAGCTTTCTTACATATCGCATAGCTAACGCCGTTGATGTATGTCTCTTCCCTTCTTGATCCCCCACAGACGGAGCCGTCAAGCCATCAACTGGACCACCCAAACTGAACCTCAACAAGTTCTTCAGAGAAAGGGCTGTGATAGACAATTCCTCTGCTATTTTTCCGTGTTGGAACATCAAGTGACAACGCATCCCCACCCAAGACGCTGCACCCTATCGTAACTAACTTTGTAACCCTCGACCCGCCATCCCCCCCCCCACACTCATTTCACGAACAGGAGGACTTCTCCACGAACAGGGCAGAGTGACCTGCCCCCCTTTTTCCTTCGAGAAATTGACACCCCCGGCATGGTGACGAGTCCAACTGGGGAACAATCTGAATCTTTCTGCTTCCTCTTTTTACTGATTTATATCTGTGGCCTGTGCAGAACTTAGTTGTGCCATAGTAGTAGTAGCAGAAGTAGTCAACCGCATGGCCAGTTTCAGGGGTTCTGTGTGAGGGGAGCACACGGACACAGGCACGGACACAGGCACAGGCACAGGCACAGGCACAAGACACACAGCAGTAGTGCGGCCCGAAGTACTTAAGTACCACAGTAGGTAACCTTGCCTGTCAGCCTGTTCGACAAGATCGGGTGGTACTACTGCACTAGAATCTATAAGTCAAAACTATAAAACGAGCCCACTGGCGATAATCCCTGGGAACCCAATAGAAATGAATTGATCGTCGCAAGGATAGCGTACAAGATTCACTGTTCATACAGCTCACTAATTATAGACTGTTTTGTGGGAGGCATTTGGGTTATCCATGTCCGTAACATGGAATATCTTCTTGGCAGACGGGTGATCGCATCTAGTCATATTCCAACACTCAACCCCATCAGGCTTTGTTCATCTAAGGACAACATATTGACATAGGGGTATGAAAATGTTTTTACTGTGTACACACACCTAAATAGTTGATATCTTGAGCGACAATCCTTGAAATGAAATTATAAAGCTACTATACTGCGCACCCCTCATCAGAAACCAACCCAAACCTGAACGCCACACTTCTACACGGTCATATGTTTCGACCGCCACGTATACCCACCCCACCCCCTTCTTCCAAAAGAAGAAAAGAAGACAACATCCACTAGAAAGTCAAGGATATCAATGTTAAGTTGTGGTATCATCCAATCGAGGCCGAAACTTCAAAAATGCTCCCCCCCCCCCTTCTTCCCCACCAAGAACAAAGGAAAATGCGCCAAGAACTCGAGCACCATTGTCCAGTTTGCTTCGTCACCGCATATACCACACACATCTCATCGCACCACGTACCCAGGAAGCACGCTCGTTCCTCGGAACTCTGCCTGCGGGATACTCAGCAGCCTCGGCGTAAACAGCTCATCCACCGCCGCATCCTCCACTGCATCCTCAAAGCTGGGCAGTCCCTCCTCCTCATTCCCGTTGGGCATCACAGCCTCTACGGCAACCTGGATGGGCAGGTCCAGCGAGATGTTGCTGCTTGTTGTCGGGCCGGATGTCACCGACAGGGAAACGTGCAATGTGTACACCCTCGAGGCGATGCAGGAGTGGAAGGTCGGCACGAAGTACTTCTTCGCGATCGGGAGGCTGATGGGAAGCTGGAGGGTAGTGGTGTGGTAGAACGGAGACGGAGGAGATCGTTGTTTGGAAGGGCGGACGAGGTTGGCGATGGTGCGGGACATGCGTCTTTGACGCTGCTGCTGCTGCTGCTTCTCTTCTTCACAATCCTCCTCCTCGGATGTAGTGTTCTCCTGTGCTGTATCGCTGCAGTACCCCGAATCTCGCCCGGCCTGGTAAGTGAACCAGGTGCCACTCTCAACGGGGTCGGTGTGGAGGTTGACGGATTTGGAGTATACGCCCCGTCGGTGTGTGATGATGCCTGTGTTGAAGTCGCCGATGCTGGTGAGGGTGTCAAGGGGCCCTGAGGAGTAGTAGGTATGCGCTATGATCTTGGAGGAAACGATCGTGATCTTGGGGGGCTGGATATCTGCCGACATGGGCTCGAACTTCAAGTCGAACTGAGCAGTGGTGCTAGCTGCACCCTGTCCATCGGGCTGCATCATGATAGCCCTTGGTTGTTGGCCAGCAACGGTGAGTTTGCCCATCTTGGCAGCGATCAAGTTCTTCCTGATGGTTTTTGATTTGGACATCCTGTACAACCTGTCCATCTTTGTGATGTTGAGAGGGGCATCTTCGGCGAAGGCCGGAAGGAACTGGATCGGTTTGATGGCTTCCATTACCTTGACTGCCCGTCCTTGTAGTTCCGGCAACCGCCATACACGAGCCTTGATGGAGTATTCGATTTCGGCCATCTGGGGAGAGAGGTCATCTTTCTCCCAGTGGCCCCGGCCCCACAATCCCATGGAAGGAGGGGGGCACAAGTGGTGGTCTCGGACGTGGTCAGACCCAACCGTGTGAGTACAGGCATTTAGGGTGAGGAATTTGGGGAGCACGAAGTTGAAAGGAACCTTCAGTGTCGTCCCGGCTTCGAGAACTCGTGGGACAGGGTACATGGACTCTGAAATCGGCATTATTAACTTCAGGAATGTATGAGTCGTCTCATGAGGGACGCTGTGGCCATCGGTACGTGTCTTGGACAACCCGAGAAGAATAATCTCAACGTTGTCGAAGTAGACGTCTCGTTGGGTGGTGATTGTAACTTCTCCGGAAAGCGGTGAGGACGACGTATACACCTTGGCCTTGAAGTGGTTCTCCAGGTGGATTTGGATGTTCGACTTGGGGAAGGACATCTTTTTGGCGTGGGTCGAGAGCAAGGAGCTCGCCTCACTGGAGCTTGTCGACTCCATGGTTGCGAATGAGGGGAATTTATCACTGAGCATTGATCCAAAGTTGAACGGTACAAGCGAGGAGAATGGATGGTATAGTCAACAACAAAAGTGTAATAAACCCAGTCACGGAGGTAGTATTTCGGCCTTGTCAAGTGATGTGTATATGGAACGTATTCCGGATCATAGATGGCCAGCGAAAAATATGGAGGGGTTTCCGTTTACAAGCTCTGTATGATAACAACTCGGATCAGAGACACCATCATGAAACAGCATCCATCGATGGGCAACGCCGACTTATATATATCATCAAAGACTTTGACGCGAATGCGCATACACCGACTGTGACTGGATGTGGGGACGATAGTTAGTAAATGAAGGGAGTTCAATCTCATCTGAGTCATTCCGAAGTAGGAGATATCCCTAATGGTAAGGACAACCGAATGTAAACTGGGAATACCTGTCTTTGCCCGTAGTAGAGCACACCGTCTCCGGGAGGGTAGCTAGGATGTGGAGGATGATCGTAGCTTAGTGAAGCCCGCCCGCTTGTTTGCCTTGCATGCCTTTGGATCACTGGCGCGGCGCCAGTGTCGAAGGAAGGGTGTGGAGGCACGGGTTGACTATTGCGGACATATGTAGTGGTAGGGCGTCTCCGGCCCGGAACAGTTTAGACCATGTTATTGGTAGGGGGCCAAGGGGGATAGCATATGGAAGGTGACGCAGCGGGACGCAGTCGGACGCGATAATAGATTGTGCAATTCCAGCAAATGAAACATTTGCACGTCTTTTTTCCTCTAGAATTGTGTAGCATCATCGAGCATCATCGACATGCTACATGATACGTGCAGAATACAGCCGTTTGACATGGGAAATAAGAGCATACCTACTAGATACCTAGGTAGATACTAGAGTAGCTAAGTTAGGATGACAAACACGCCCTACCGTTTGACATGTGTACCTACCTAGGTATCTATCAGCCTAAGATACTTGGGTAGGTACTTCAGTACTCATACATATACAATTGCGAAGACGGCTCATGGGGTCCACGGGTTAGATGTCTAACATTACCGCTCCGCGCTCGCCATACCGTACACCATGGAACCCCAGGCAGGGATCGCCTGCAGGGACCCTTGATCCCAAACCTCAATTTATCACGGTGGTTTTTTTTTTCCCTTTCTCTCTCGCGCACATGCGCAGCAGGGCGTGACGTTCAACACATCGACGCTGCCCCCAACCTCACCTCCCAAGACGCTATCTTGCATTTAGTTCAGCTGATGGGCGTCGTTATTTCCTGGCAGAATTTCCTCATCGCACTATTGCAATTAATAATATCTGAATGCCATACTCCTCGAGATATAATCGCGGCTGCACAGCTAATTCTCCATGACCAAGCAAGCCGTGACAAAGCGTGCATGACAAAGCACCTGGGCATTGAAGTGACGCCGAGGTGTCCAAAAGAGGTAAATGCACTAACATAGTACTATGTATATTGCGGTTTGAATACATAGTTCCCCAGTCACCACGACATGCATACCCTGCCCAGGTGGAGCATCAACGGACCAAATATGACTGACATGTTGACATGTCCAGATGTCAATAGGTGCAGTCGCGAATTGCGGGGATCATTTGGTGTGATGGGGTCTGATTCGGGATTTGTTTCCAAGCATACTCGACATTGCCGGCCAGACCCAGGCGACCGATATCGCGTCCCTGTGCCGAAATAGTTACCCCCCTGGCGACGACAACAGCCAGTGGTTTGCCATGCTCTTCTAACTTACCGTGTCGTATGTATGTATGCTTCTAGGTACAATGCGGCAGAGGCCATACTTCAGAGCTGACCGCCAAACGCCATCTTGTCAGAGACAACACCTCCATCTGTCGGCCGCATCGCCAGCTTGAACAAGGTGGGTTAGTTACCCTGAGGCCTGGATGTGGAATCAACCCTCACAGCGCCCAGTCATTAGCATGCTGTGGACAAGGGACTAGGCCTCGACAGGGCGCGCGGGTACCTTGCGCAATTGAGCATCAAGAAAGAGTTTGCGATGACTGCATCTTCACCCCACTGAGAGACAATGTCAACTCCATTATTACCGCATATATGAATACGTGGGGTTTTTAGCACATACTAGCAAAGCGGGATGCCATCAAATGCGGCCAATGCGGCGGCTATTCCTACCGTTAGGGGTTCCCGGATTGCTGGGACCATCAACTCGGCCCAAGCTAAAGCCCTCAAAGGGAATGGGGGTGGCTACAAGGCCCACCGTGACTCGTCACGATACGGACAAACACAATTGCTTGACCAACCGTCTCATGACCAAGATTGAAGGATTGAATGCCAAAGCCTGAAATGTTGTACTGCGCCATACCTTTGAAGGTGACCACCTGCGACGTGGCCGCCCCTCCCAGTCCCTTCCCCTAACCTACCTTCCATACGTCTAGTCTAATATAGCCAGCCCTCCCATCTATGGGCCAACCAGATAGCCCCGCGTGGGCTCTGAAGACCATCTTCAGTCATCCCACGAGATCCAAAGCATAATACCTGCGCCCACTGCGATGGCCGCAAACTGGCTCAATGTCTTCACCACCTCCTCCTTCTTGTTCCTCCCCGTCTCCAGCAACTCGGGAATCACAGCCACGGTTCCCACGTACAGGAAGGTTCCCGCCGTGAAGGGCAAAAGCAGGTCTCCCGCCGTCAGGCTGGTGCCCCAGATCCCCGCATTCATGGGCATAGACTCGGACGAACCGGCGCCCCCACCAAACTCCTGGACCGCAATACCGATGCATGTGCCGAGAAGGGCGCCCAGGGCGGTAATGAACTGTGCACCCATAGCCGCCCGCTTGGAGAAGCCGGATTGCACGAGGAGGGCGAAGTCGCCAACCTCGTGGGGGATTTCGTGGAAGAAGACGGCCATTGTGGTTGTCGCGCCCACGGTGGGAGAGGCGTAGAACGACGCTGACATGGCGAGGCCGTCCGTGATGTTGTGTGTGAAATCGGCAATCATGTTGAGGATGCCCGCGAGCTTGACACTGCTGCTGATCTCCTTCTCCTCGGCAACCACCTTCTCGCTAGTAGTAGCAGTAGTGCCATCGGCCTTCCTCCTAGCCTTGACGCCCTTGGCGTCAGCGCCCTCTATGGCTGTGGATGTCGCACTGCCAGAATCCTCGTGACCGTGCGCATGACCGTGGGAATGGCCGTGATCGTGCCCTCCTTCACCTCCCGTCGCGATCCTGAGTCCCTTGTCCATCGCCACAAACGTCATGAATCCAACCAGGATGGCAACGCCCAGCAGCAGATTGCGGTTCGGCTCCACGAGGACAAACCTAGCCCTATCTGGGCTGTCCTCGCCCAGGAAGATCTCCGGAAGCAGGTGGAACAGCGTATCGCCCATGAGCCCGCCCACTGCAAAGGCGACCATGATGGTCAGGGACGACGGGTCGATGTTCGGGGGGCAGAGGGCGAGGATGAAATTGGGGGGTCCGGAGATGTAGAGGGTCGCAAGGAGTGCATTGATTGCTGGGGAGGCGCTGGGGAACAGGATGGAAAATAGACGCGTGATCTGAGAGGTGCTGTCGGAGAGACGAGCCAGCTTTTGGCTCGTGACGGTGTGGACAATGGGGCATTCCTGTATGCCGGGTTAGCTAAATATCTACGTGACGCCCTCCTGATTTGCTAGATAGCTTTGGGGATTGGGAGATATACTTGAAGCTGCTCGTCAAGTTCCTCGAGGCTCAATGGCGCCCCCAACGTCACGTCCTCCAACACTTCATCCTTGATACCCTCAGCCCTGACAAAGGCAATGGCCACACAGAGGACCAGGCCGAGGGCAAGCCTGCTCCAATTGACGCGTAGTGAAGGCATTGTCAGCTCAGCTTCCAGGCTTGTTGTTAATAGGCCAAGAAAAGCGGATTGTATGGAAGCAAGCAAGCGAACGAGCGAACAAAGCAAGCAAACGACTTCGTCTGGCGAGAAAGAAAGTGAGAAACCACGCAACAAAAAGACCGTCAGCTCTCGGAGGTAAGATAGAAGAGAGATGACGGCGTCCCTTGATCTGCCACTATAGCGGGTCAGCAACGGCCGAAGCTCGGCGGGCTTGTTGAGCGCTTGATGGGCATTAATTCAATCCTCATGCAATAACAACCCTGCCACAGAGCTTGGTGTGGTGCGCAGGAGCTCCCTCAACAACCTTGGAAGGCCCTGCAGGGCCCCTCCATGCCCCTCCATCAGGGGTGCTTCCTGCTTGGCACGTGCTTTAAGCATCTCCATCTCAATCCAACCTCAATGCTGTAAACACTTCCACTTTTGTTTACGCCCGATGTGACCGATCAACCTTATTTCAACATCGTCCGTCACTCTTGATACAAACTCGCTAGAGTAATAAACGGTATTCTGGCCTGTACATATGACAGGGGCGCCTGCGTTTCGCAACTTCTAGAGGGAGTATCATATGAGTCTACCTTGTGGGTTTCGTAACTCAGTATTCTCAGATGTTGTGACCTACGGTTCAAAAACAACTTTCATTACCTACCTGGGGAGGATGTACTCGGGCATTTCTTGGGCTATTACAGTATACCGTATACCTTAAGGGTACCTAGGCACTTAAGTAGGTAGTGTTTCTAGGATCTCGCCCTGACATGACTGACAATGACTGACAAGACGACTTCGAGCAATCACTTCTCCTGATTCTGACTGTATGCCTTCTGGTCATTACCAGTTCCTGTGCCATGAATACAGGTACTCATGGAGAAATTTTAATAGTGACAGTATCTCGAGGATTCGCTTGCGTCAACAATACATATACCTAGGTACATGTAGTTTCATCATGCATACTGCGTTGGCTATGGTGTCGCTTTGTCATCCGCTTTATACCATCAATAGTTTACTCAGGCCGTTACAACGTCAACTTCATATAAAACTAAGCATTAAATGTCTTTACTCGGCCCACAGACCTAAGTAATACAGCCAATACCTTCCTCAAGACCGTTAGAATTATCTTCAATCGTGAGAACTCCAGCTTCCGGTTGAAAATAGACGGCCAAACGTATCGTGTATCCTCAAAATTATTTGTAGAGTCATGATTGAATACTTATTCCTGCAAGGCTCATCGTCCAATTCTCTCTGTGTTATTTTGGACAACCCTTTGTTATATGCCACGTCGCTATGCAAAATGCACTTGAACCAATTTCCCTGCCAGATGAACCACGAACCTGTATGATGCCTCTCAAACGCCGAAATAGCACTGTATTCTTCCTCGCACCCTCCATGCCCCCCAATCATCATTTCTAAAGTCCATAAAGTGAGCGCTCGGCAGTGGTCGAGCCTTCGCCTTCCGCGCTGCCCTCTTCCGCAAGGGTGGGGTTGTAGAAAGCAGCCACCGCAATGATGATGTAGACGATAACGCAGAGGAATCCCTCGAGGTAGTTGCTCTTCTGATCCCTCAGGAAGTTTCCGACCGTGAGGATGGCGAGGATTAGCATGGCCAGGTTGAAGATGTCACTGTAGATTGTCAAGTCAGCCTATCGGCCTTTGTGAAAGAAAAAGAGTCCATGGAGTGTTCACGATCCACTTCTCTTCCACGAGGAGCACACTTAAGGGTTTACTTACAAGTCCAAGCCCATGGGCTGGTTCATTCCCCAGCCAACGATCACGACCAAGGGCCCGTTGAACAAGGCTGTCTGGAGGGTGGCGCCGAGGACGTGCGAGAGCGCGAAGTTCATCTGGTTGTCCCAAGCCTCATCAACAGCGGTCAGGTGCTCAGCCGCCTTCTCCACAAGTGGCACGAGAATCAGACCCATGAACGGGTCAGAGACGCCATGGTGCTCGACGATGTAGGGTATCTGCTCCACGAGTGCAATGGCGATAACAGAGACCAGCGCAATGGACACGAGAAGGGCGATGACGCACTCCGGCAGCGTGAACTTGGCCTTCTTGGAGTCTTTGTGGCGATCATGGTCACGCTCCTCGTCGAACTCGAAAATGGCCTCGTAAATGCCGTGGTGCTAGGTACATCTCCAATTAGTAACCGCGCGATGGATGAGAAAAGCAAGCCACAAGAAGGACCTGTCAGGCGAGAGAAAGATGTATATATATATATATATATATATATATATATATATATATCCCCCCCTCCCTCTCTCAGGATTTGGACCTGCATTTTGGGGATAGAAAATAAGGCGAGACGAGCGGATCCCCGTTTTTACTTACAGTGCGTCCCATAAACCAGACGTAAACGAAGTAGGCAATTATCAACATAATGGCCGTGATGCGGGAAACTTGGAGGACATCCCGGGTCAGGGTAGAAGCGCTCACGCCGGTGGAGTTCTGAAAGGCCATAGCAAAAACGGTAGGAACAGCGAGGCCGAAACCAGCTGTAAGGAGGAGACCCGATCCGGCCTCGCTGACGACCTCGCTGAAGTGAGATTCATCCCGGCGCAGACCGGCGGCAAAGAAGCAGAGGCCCAGACAGAGCAGCATATTGGCCAAGATTGATCCCAAGATGGCGGCCTTGATGACTTCCTCTTGGTTTCCCTTGACGAGAAGGACCAGGAACAGTACGATCTCCACGACGGACCCGAAAGTTGTCTCGATGAGGACTCCAACCACGGGCGGCATCTTCCTGCCGAACTCTTGGCCAGCAAAACCGATCAGGTTGGCACAGGGGACCATGGCGATGTAGGCGAGGATGAAGATGGCGAGGTGATTCTCCCTGTCGGCATATTGGACAGCAATGGCGGCAGGGACCGCGGGCCAGAGGATGTTGACGGCGGCGGAGGCCTTGCATGACGACCGGCCGGCGATGGCCAAGAAGTGCATGGGCGAGAACCCCTGGCGACCACTCTCGCCGGCGGCCTTGATGTGCGGTGTCAAGGTCGAGTTGCCGTTGCCATCGTCGTACTTGTGCTGTACCGGCTCACGATGGGGAAGGGTCTCGCTGGGCGAGCTGGTCTTCTCAGCTTTGGCCATATTGCCTGCTGTGCGACGAGGGTACTAGACGGGCGGCCTGGTCGTCCGGTGGTGTTCGAGCCTGTGAGGGTGTGTAATTGAGTTTGCGGGTGATCGACAGGCTACTGTGTAGATGTTCGACGATCAGGTGCGACCACTATGTGCACTTGGAAATAGGTATTTATGAAACTAGGAGCACCGAGAGGTAGGTACTCGTAGCCTGAAAGTCGGTGGCGTGTGATACCCACAAGAATGGAAGCACAGACGAGATAGCCCGCTGGTGAGAAAATAGCCTCACACAAACAACACAAACAACAGACTGGTTGACTGTGATCTTCGAGTGAAATGAAGAAGGAGAGACCGGTCAAAAGTGACTGGCTATTCGTGATAACAAAACGCAAGGCAGAAAGACAAGGAGGAAATGGAAATCATCCATCACCAGTCGTTGATCAACGAGCAGCGGCTCTCTCACACGGTTCCAAGGTTTCTCCACGCCGTATACCTTCCAGGTTACCTCCTCTCCTATTTTTTGAACAGATGTGGTCATCGCCAAGGAAAAGTCCAGAGCAACCCACATCCAGCTGGAAGTCAATAGAGGGCTTGGCACATGTTTCATTTAGCTGTACGCGTTCACTTTTCAGCAGGAGCAGGGGGAGCTTGTCCTGGCCTGCTGGCCTGCTGGCCTGCTGGCCTGTTGGGCTAGTACAAAGGGGCCCCCCCCTACCCCGAAATTACTGCGAATCCAGTTTGTTGGATGCGAGTCTGGGGTCGGTTTGTTTGTCTCACCGCCTGCCTCGAATTGAATTGTGGAATCGGGGGCTTGGCTTGCTTGGCTGATCCCTCAAACTGCCGAATGTCAGATCAGCAGGATGAGGTGGCAGACTGGACTGACTGTCAGACTCTCAGACTCTGTGTAGGGCTCCGCTTCCTGGATATGGATGCAAAATGAGGATGACAAGCAATCGACAAAGTCCGTCCCAGTAGCTTGGTTCAGACCGATTCGATACCGATTTCTCGCCAACGGCCTCATTCGCATTGACAATCCCGTGGGCCGGATCAAGCCAGCCCTCTTTTAGCCGCCGACAAGTCTGGCCAAGGCGACAAGCATTCGTTAGTTTATAGCTTATGGCTTAAGAAGCGCCGGCCTACTAGGCCAAAGCTTTTCTCTCCCTGTCGATATCCATCTACATAACTTACAATCTCAAGTCTTACTGTTCCCATTGTCCTTCTGTTGTCATGAAAGTGGGAAGAGACTGATCGACATTCACTCCTTCTCTCCACTCTCATGGAGACGTTTTTAGCCGCGACACACTGCCTGCTATCGGATGTGACCCGAGCTGAGCTTGAGGGTGGCTGAAGTCTGTGAGACTGTGGTCCAGGAGCTTCCGAAGGGTGGCATGAAATTGAGAAAAGCGAAGGAAGAATCCTCTCCTGGGTCACATCATCAAGAAACCATGAGCTCGATGTTGATTTTGGGTTTGAATGAGGCTGGATACCACTGCGACTTTCACAGGCTTGCTGGCTTCTGAAACTTAGTAAAATTGCCCAAGGGATTGAAAATCCCGTCACACTCAGATTACACAAGCAGGTATCATGAAGGCCGTCGTCTTCAATTAATATCAATCTCTCCTTACTTATCACATCCGTCTCAGCATCTGGAGGAACAGGCTCAAATTGGTTCCCACCACACTGCAATCCCGCAAGATCATTTGCGACCACGTAACTGCACCATGCCAAATAAGTTTTCCTATTGACTGAAAAGGGGTATCTTGAGTTCATGACCAGTCCATCCATATGTATGTAAATGCTGCTTCTCCACATGGCGATCCGTCGAAACCCTTTCGTCCGGACCATAACCATCCATCTATGCGCCGTTGCTGGAGTGCCATTTCCAGGAAAGAAATCCCTCTAGTCTTTCCCCTGTCAGTATCATTTCGATCATCTCCCTACGCCCCGTCTCCCAAATAACGTTCCAGATCAGCCCTCCCAAATATTTGTCTTTGCAACTTGTCCGCCTTCTTTCGATCCTCCGCGGCCATCTTGCGCACCTTCTTTGCGTCCAGCAGCTTTGGCTTTTCTTTCTCCTTCTTCACGCCGAAGTCCTTAGGCACGACTACCCCAATACCAAGGTTATCAGCCTTGGGCTTGGCTTTTATGGGGTGCTGCACACCTTGCCCAGCAGCTCCCAAGCCAGACCGGGAGTCGGGATCCCAGCCCTGAGATTCAAGGACTGATAGGCCCATACGTCTTCGGTCGAGCGCTGATGGTGGATGAGAGTGGGTGAGGCAGACTTGATGTGCTATTGATGCCTCGTGGTGGCCGCCTTCTATTGTGCTGCTGCTGCTACCTGTTTTCGATGCAGCCGTGACAGGCATCTGGCAGATCTCACAAAGCTCGACGCCCGGTTCCTCCACTGTACTCGTTTGCTGCGTTGCAGTCTCTGGGTTCTTTTTCAGCACCATGCTTAGGTAGAAATCACTAACGGACTGCCCATGGGGCTTCCCTCCTGTCTGTTTTGTGACTTTGGGGTCTTCAGAAGAGGCTGGTACGAACTTGATCTCGTTGCGCCTCAGGCCGGAACCGAAAGGTTTCCTGTGCTGAAGCGGAATCTCATCGTCCAAGTCGTCAAGCTCATTTTCCGAAGCCGACATGATTGATCGTGATTTCTGTTTTGGATGGCTTCTTGTTGCTTTGAGGCCGATAATTGCTTCATCTCCTGCCTCTTCTTGCAAGGGCAAGAGAGCATGTCGTTTCAGATGGGTGAAGTGGCAATATCAGGAGACGTCTTAAGACAAGTCGAAAGTCAACGGCGATGTCGAAATATAACAATTACGCCACGGCATTTGACAGCGGAATTAAAAAATACTAACGCCACTCCGCCCGGGCGGCATGAACCGAAGCAATGGGTTCCAGGCCCTGTGGTAGCACTAAATTTAGGCCCGCTGACGCAACAGCGCGCAGCCGAATCTGTGTTATCCTATCCAACTTTTCGTAGACCTGTCTTTTTCTAACCCCCTTTTCAACTCAATATCTCGCCCTCCAAGACAAGGAGAAACATCGCGACCACTCCTCCACGCGATATGCTCCTATAATCACAACAATCCCACCTCCCGCCTGATCCTCTCCCCGCAACCATGCCGATTCCCTTCCTCATCTACACCTACTACAATGGCCTCCCGGAGTGGTTTCCGGATCCATGGAAGCTCCTCGGCGCCGCCGCTGCCGCCGGCACCCTCACTCTCGCCAAACGATACTTCAACGGCGCCATGAACCTCACAGAGCGGAATATGCACGGCCGAGTCGTCATGGTAACCGGCGGGACCTCCGGGATAGGTGCACAGGCGGCCCTCGAGCTGGCGAAACGGGGCGCCCAGATCGTCCTGCTCACGAAACTGCCCCCGTCCGACCCCTTCCTGGTCGAATACATCGACGACCTGCGCGCCAAGACCAACAACATGCTCATATACGCGGAGCAGGTCGACCTCAGCTCGTTATACAGCATCCGCCAGTTCGCGACCAAGTGGATCGACAACGCGCCCCCTCGGCGGCTGGACATGATCGTCCTGGGCGCGGCGACACTGACGACGCCCGGGGGCAAGAGGACGGATACAGAGGAGGGCGTTGAGGAGACGTGGATGGTGAACTACCTCGCCAATTTCCACCTGCTGGGGATACTTAGCCCCGCAATCAAGGCACAGCCCTTCGATCGGGATGTCAGGATTATCATGACCACATGCTCGAGTTACATCCGGTCACCACCGCTCAAGGACGCGCAGGCGCATGCACTGAACAAGAAGGATTGGTCGCCAGGGAAGGCGTATGCGAGCAGCAAACTGGCGCTGATGACGTTTGGGCAGGCGTATCAAAAGCACTTGGATTCGTATAAGCGGCCGGATCAGCTGCCGATGAATGCGAAAGTGGTCTTTGTGGATCCGGGATACTCGAGGACACCGGGTATGAGGAGGTGGATGACGAGAGGGTCGTTATGGGGACTCTTGGTATATCTGCTTTCTTACATGCTAATGTGGATGGTCCTGAAGAGCCCGTTCATGAGCGCACAGTCTATTCTGTTTTCTGCTTTTGATGGAAGCATTATTCGGGACCCGGGTGGCAAAGTTATCAAGGAGTGCCTTGAGGTGGACTGTGCTAGGAAAGACGTGAAGGACGACGAGATTGCGAAGAAGCTCTGGGAATCGAGCGATAAGCTCATCGAGACGATAGAAAAGCAGGCTGCTTTGAAGAGGGCAGAAGAGAAGAAGAAACGCGAAGAGCAGGAGAAGAGGGAGAAGGCGGAGCAGGAGAATAAAGCAAGAGTTGAAGAGATAGAGGCCCTGGTTAATACAATTAAGAAGGGCAAGGCGAATGAGAAGGGTAAGGATGGAGGCAAGAAGGCGAAAAGCATGAGGCAGGCGAAATTTGGACAAAAGGTTATTCAATGATGTCTATAGATGGGATTTCAATAGTAAAAGGACAGACAATCTGCATCCTCGAATCTTCATTGTTACCCTCCCAAGCTTTGATGTATTTTGTGTGAGACGTCAACGTCTGATAAGTTTATAATGACAGTCTTGGAGTAAGTAGAGCTTAAACGCTATTATTCGTGTATTCGTGCCGACGAAAAGTTCATTGACCGCTGTAGTAAAGAACGGTATCATCAGCCGAGCGATGACCCCTGAGATGATGATGATGGCGTAGTTCCTCAATCTATCTATCAATTGCGGGGTTATTTAGGAGCAACAGCGCTGTATCAACAGTTAGTTGAAGGCGATATTCTTCTGCAACATTAAAACCACAAGCTAAGGCCACACTCTGACACCAAGAATAATCCGAGATTGGTTTGAGAGCACCACGAAGACACCCGTTTTACAAACACGCCTCCTCACCGGCCTTCTTTTTCACCACAGTTCATCATCAATGTCTCAACTCAAGCCGCCACCTGGCAACGCAAGCACAGCCTCCAGCTCCATACCACCACAACTCCTCGTGCCTTTCCAGACAGCCTGGGAAAGACATGTTCAAATCCACGATTCGGCACATCGACACCCGGTGTTTTTCACCGAGCGGCTGAGGCCTTCGCCAGGTTTTGGGACAGCGGCACCAAGTATGCCGATGAGCAGCCCGGTAGCCCATGGATATGTTTACCAGGATGGGAAAGAGAAGGCGCTGGGTTCTTCGAAGCTATGATCAGGTTATTCGGAGTTATTTGGCATAGAACGCAGAGGTTCACCGTACAGGCATCAGACAAGATTGGAAGTCGATTCTGCCAAGTCATGCTCTACTAGGGAGGAGAGAAATGATACTCCCAAGCCTTTGTTGCATCCATATCTTGGAACTGGGATTGAGATACTGGGATTGGGATAAGGAGAGAACGCTGTGTCTTCCCGATACAATCCCTGGGTATGACATTTTGCCTCACAAGATACCAAAATAAGTAGAGGAGTAAATCAACGGTCAAAGTGAAGAAGTCGTTTTCCTTGCCAATGGGATATAACCCAACCATAACGCCATAACACTGAAACCCCAAGACTAGCTAACAAAAAACAGAAATAATGGCCGCCAAAGCAATCAACGCAAACACAAGCAGCATCAAGGCAAATTAGGCACCAGCGGTCTTCTGTGTTATACCTTGATAGCAAGAATGATCGCCACAATGATCAAAACCACCACAAGAACCATGAGAGCCATCAGCTTGACATTCTTCCACCACATCTGCCTCTTCAAGCCCCTGCTCCGCACGCGGAACTCCCTCGCGGACCCTCCCAGGCGGTCCGTCTTGTCGACGAGCAGGTCGATCCTCTCCCCGCGCTCAAGCAGGCCCTCGATGTTGCGCGTCATGATGCCCCTGACGTCGTCGATCTCCCTCTGCGCGGTGGTGATGGCGTCGTCGCGGCCGCCGCTCGTGGTGCCGTACTCGACCATCAAGCCCTTGAGGTCGGAGTTGAAGGAGCCGGCGCCGTAGTTGGGCATGTCCGAGAAGTCAGTGGCCTCGGGCGGGAACTGGGCGAAGAAGCGCTTGCGGATCTCGAACAGGTAGCCGAAGGGGATGCGGCGGCCCAGGGACGACTCGGCGATCACCAGGAAGGTGAGGCCGCCGGCAGAGGCGGAATCATGCTCGGAGGGCGCCTCGGAGATGTAGTGGATGTGGTTGTTGCCGTGGGTGTAGGTGAGCTTCTGTGGTGTGTCGTGCTTTATTTTGGGGAGGATGAGAGAGGCCAGGGAGGAGGTCTGGGACGAGGCAGAGGTGGTGCATTCGGAAAGGATGGTGCTGTTGTGTGCTATGCACGAACTGCGGACGATTTGTTAGTCTTGCTGAACCATCAACCAGGTAACATGCATCATTCATTAATTTATTAATCTGAGGGAGAGGTGACGTACTAGAGCAACGGTGTTGCCGAAGTCGATGAGGATGCCATTGTGACTTTACTGTGAAATTGGCGATTAGATTCTGTTATTGGATCGCAAAGACAAAACGTCTTGGAGAAGACGGGTTTGCCAGGCTCAAACTCGCTGAGGATATGGTAGGTAGAATTGATGATCTGGAATGTGCCTTTCCAAGCTCATGCGTCAGCAGTGATCAGCGCCCCAACCATTTACTACATCCACTCCAGGATGGGGCGCCAACATGGCAATGTGGGTACCTAAGCACGCTAAGTGATTACTGGGATCGCCGTTGATAGCACTGGCGGCAGGCACGATAGCGACTCGGACGCCGGTGAGAGGCGGCAAAATTAAAAAAAAAGTTACAGATCCTAAGGCTTCTTCCCAACTTGTTGGTAGCAAACCGAGGGCCATTGACGTGCCCTGTAGGAATAAATTCCTTACATTCTTCACATACCACTATGCGTCCGGTGGTCTGCACAATATACGGCCATGAAGTCCCTCTGGAAAACTGCCTGGGCACTTGAAAGACGGTCCCCGGCTCTTCTCCCTGTCCTCTCAGCCGTCCCTACACCTGCGACCAGACGAGGTCGAATTGTCAAAAGTGGGGGTGGAAATCGGCATCCTAAGTACAGTGGCTCTGATGTGAGTTGTGGCTCTAGTTACACGTTCCAGCAGTACATCTGACAATGCGCAGGTATATGTCCATCGTGGAGCGCCATCATGGGAGCTACTTCAAGATCTTCGGTCCAGCCTCGAATCCCAAGCACAGCGCGATGATGAATCTTCTTCCGGGACGAAACAACGAGGCGTCAAGGGCCGGTCGGGGTCGCGAGGTGATTCGCGATATGGCATGTTCAAGCGGCTTGTACTTGCACGTTTTGAGACCATGTTACGGGATAACGACTTCAGGGACTTGAAGCCCTTGGGTATCCGATCGCGCGACGACCTGGCCAAAGAGGCAGCTCTGTTTCGAAATATCATCGATAAAGCCTTCGACTTGGCTTCACGTTCTGGTAACACATCTAGACAGCAAAACCCATACTTTTGGAGCTGGCGCAATGCCTTCATCAGTGGCGATACCAGGGAATTAGCGACTGAGCTCAGTTATTCTTTCACCAGTTTCATAGTCAGGCAGCACCTTTCGAAGGATGCCATCGCCTGTCACGAAAGGCTGGCCGATCTCCGCAACCCACACGAATGGTTCCCGGCCACAAGGACTATGCAGAGGACTATACATCTGCATGTTGGACCGACAAATTCAGGGAAGACATATAACGCCCTGAAAGCCTTGGAGGAATCCAAGTCAGGAATTTACGCCGGTCCTCTTCGGCTGCTGGCCCACGAGGTTTACACGAGGTTCAAGGCTAAGGGAAAGCGCTGCGCTTTAGTCACTGGAGAGGAGCAGAGAATACCGGAGGGAGACCAAAGTTACTTCGCGAGCTGTACGGTTGAGATGGCCCCTCTCAACGAGCGTGTGGACGTTGCTGTCATTGACGAGATTCAAATGATTGGCGACGAAAGCCGTGGTTGGGCTTGGACTCAAGCATTGCTTGGTGTTCAGGCCAAAGAGCTCCATCTATGTGGTGAAGAGCGGACTGTACCGCTTATCCAGGCTATTTGTGCTAAGCTTGGAGACGAGGTGATTGTTCACACATATAAGCGTCTCAGTGGGCTGCAGCCCACGCAAGAAAGTCTAGGCGGCAGATTTGAAAACCTGCGCAAGGGTGATGCCGTCGTGTCTTTCTCTAGAGTCAATCTTCACGAAATCAAGGCCGGTATCGAGAAGGTAACTGGCAAAAAGTGCGCCATTGTCTATGGATCTTTACCTCCCGAGAGTAGAGCTCAGCAAGCGGCTCTATTCAACGATCCCAACAACGACTACGATTATCTCGCCGCAAGCGATGCCATCGGCATGGGCCTGAACTTGGAGATCAAGCGGGTGGTCTTCGAAACCGTCACCAAGCATGACGGAACCAAAATGCGAACACTAACACTGCCAGAACTCAAGCAGATTGGAGGCCGAGCAGGCAGATATAAAACTGCAGCACAGGCTAACCAGGACGCAACGGCCACACGAGCAACACCAGCACCAGATGCTGCGTTAGCAGTTCAAACGCCGAACTCAATGAGTGTCGCCCCGAAAACGGGGTCAGTGGGGTTCGTCACTACCTTAGATGACGAAGATTTGGATGTCGTCAGTGGTTCCTTCAATCAGGACGCTGAGCCTCTCAAAACGGCAGGACTCTTCCCTGCCACGTTCATCATCGAGCGATTCGCGTCATACTTCCCAGCTGGGACACCATTCAGCTTCATGCTTCTCCGGTTAAGGGATATTTCAAGACTTCCGGGTCTTTACCACATGTGCAGTTTCAGGGATAACATTGAGATAGCCAACCAGATCCAGGCCTTCCCATTGAGTGTCCATGACCGCTGCATCTTCCTGACCGCCCCTGTATCACTCAGGGATTATGGCATCAAAGATGTCCTCAAAGCTCTGGCGAGACGCGTGGCATTCAACGAGAACGGAGATCTACTAGACATCAAGGAGATCAACCTGGAGATTCTCGACTATACCCGCGATAACTACCCACTGGGACCCCCCGATTACCTCAAGCATCTGGAGGCTCTGCACAAGTCTCTGACGCTGTACCTCTGGCTCAGTTACCGCTATGTCGGTGTTTTCCAGAGCCAGAGCCTTGCCTTCCACGTTAAGGAGTTGGTTGAGGAGAGGATCAACGGATACCTAGATCACCTCGACTACTCCGAGGAGGCCAGAAAGGAGCGTATTCGGAATATGCGGAAACAGGCTGCTAGCAAACGCCGCAGGGCCGAGAAGGTGTTCCAAGATGAGGCGCCGGTGGCTGAACAGGAGCAAGAGACTGTTGGCTCGTGGACCGAGGCCGGCCACGAGGAGCCGCTATTCAACGGGCTCGGTAAGGATGAGAAGGTACCGGCTGCTCATGGGGACAGCCCTTAGAGGCGTAGCTGTGCGAGCGGATTCATCTTGCCCTGAGGTCAGTCCAAAATTACTAAGAGAAGATATTTTGGGTATATGCATACTACAAAACTGTTTGTGTATTATACAGGCGGGATTGTTATGTCTTGTTTAAATGAAAGAATTGTACAATAGTTATATATTCTAGACATATATCAATCACACCTCGAAGAAAAAAGAAATACCCCTGGTTGTAAGAGCGAAGGGCTGATCAAACAGAATTGTCACTATTGCAAGTCTAGATATGCTATCTGAATTAGTAATATTGGAAATGTGAAGAACATTGAATGACAAGGGGGTAGACAAAGAAAAGCCAATCATTAACGGAGATAGATATCATAAGGCTGGGCTCTTGGAGGTTGGGAGGGGTCAGCATGTGAATAATACGCGTAAGGGACGCGCCTTGCCTGGATTGGCGGGGCATTTGTTTAAGTGGTATGAGATCATAGGGCAACGCGGAGAGCTTTTGAAGCTCTTATCTTTACAACTCCCCAAGTCGATAAACAACATTGAATATCCAACAAACTTCCAGAACCAATTTTTCAAAGCCACACATTCCTCAGAGACCAACAGCTCTCATCGATATCAAAACAAACATCATGGCCGCAGTAGCAACAACAACGCCCGCCAGCGATACCGGTCATGTCGCCTTCGTCCCTCTCGAGGCCAACCCACAGCTGATGAGCGACCTCCTCCACAACCTGGGCCTGTCCCAAGAGCTGGCGGTGCACGACGTGTACAGCCTCCACGACTCGGAAATGCTCGCCTTTGTCCCACGGCCCGCCCTCGCCCTTCTGCTCGTCTTCCCCGTCTCGGCCGCCTACGAGAGCTTCCGGCTGGCGGAGGACGCCACGCTCCCGGAGTACAAGGGCAAAGGCGAGGACCAGCCTGTTGTGTGGTTCCGCCAGACGATACGGAATGCGTGTGGGCTCATGGGGCTGTTGCATGCTGTTGCGAACGGGCCTGCTAGGGAATTCGTCCGTGAGTAGACTTGCTTTTCGTTTCGAATCTTCAGCCCTGTGGTCCTGTGGCCTATGCACTTTCCCCCTTGCTAATTTCTATTTGATAACAGAGCCCGACTCCGACCTGGATAAGCTCCTGAAGCAGGCCGGCCCCCTCCCAGCAGACCAACGCTCAAAGCTCCTCGAGACCTCCCAGTCCCTGGCTACAGCCCACCAGTCAGCCGCCACTCAGGGCGACACCGCAGCCCCCGATGCAACCGACGATGTCGACCTGCACTACGTCTGTTTCGTCAAGGCCAACGATGGTAAACTCTGGGAGCTGGATGGGCGGCGCAAGGGCCCGCTGGAGAGGGGACAGCTCGAGAGCAACGAGGACGTGCTGAGCGAGAAGGCGCTGACCTTGGGTCCACTGAAGTTCCTGGAGAGAGCCGGCGAGGACCTTCGCTTCAGCGCTGTGGCGTTGGCTGGAAGTATGGATTAGGCGGGTGGACTCGATTTTACCCAGATATTCAGGATGTTTCCGGGGGGAAGAATCCTCGATGAACTGAAATGCTGATATTTGCGATCAAGCGGTGGCGAAGATATGCTATTTGAGTTTGGCGCTCGTGAGGTGGTCTGGATCAAGTTGGTCTGTTTACTCAAATTAAGACTGTTGTTTTTCTCTTCTTTTTCTGAAGCATTTCATGGAGTACTGCCTTTTCATTGTTAATGTTTATGGCAGAAGGGAGATCACTCGCAGCTATGGGAGTGGTTAGCGTCTAACTGTTGAATCATACCATCCAGGGGAAACCCTAGATGTAGTTTGCGAGGTATTGTTTGATGTATTATTTGGACAGCTAGGAAGCTTCGTCCCTACTGCAAAACATACCAGAAGGCGACTATCACTTTAAAGAAACACAGGAGCAACAACCGCATTACCAAACACCAGCTATGTCCTCCCAAGACTGGCCCATCACAACATTCCCATCGCCATGCAAACCCCTACCGCTTGGATCTCCCAAGAGGTGCACTCGAGGTACGCCTTAGGTCCTGAACCTGCGCACTGCCAGTGCTGTCCTCAAGCTCACCTGCCGGTGTCGGATCAGGTGGCCTGATCTTGCTCTCCTCAAGAGCATCGTCAGAGTCTTCAATGCCCCGCAGCCGTTGGTATGGTGAGAAGATATTGATGGGTCGAGGACCGTTTGATTCGGAGTCGGGCCTCCTGACCTTGGTCCCGCAGGGGCTGCTGCTGTTGCTGCCATGTTGGTTGGGCGGTTTGGCTCCTGGGGATGGAGTTGTGTCTGGTGATGATGGAGTTGGTTTGTTGGCGGTGAAGTCCCATCGGGGAGAAGGGGATTCAGGAGACTCATCCGCTAGGATGACGTCTAAGGGATCCTGTTGGGATTCATGAGCGATATGTTTGAGTTCAGGGAAGGGGGGTATGTAGACAGGGCAATGGGGTACCCCAAGGTTTACTCACAATCACAAGTGGGTGGTTTGTGCCGGCATCGCTGCTGCTTCTCCTGCCGAACAACGTGTTGCCTGTCGAAGGGGGGGTCCATAATCTTGGAGGATGATCTGCAGAACCTGCTTCCCCTTGCTTGTCTGGAGTTGCATCGACTTTGGGAGCCCCTGAGCTGGGTCTTGAGGTATTGCTCATACTGCTGGATGGCCTGGAGGCCTGTTTTGAGTACAATGCTCCACAAAGGTGCATGAATGTGATATTAGGTAGATGGACTTTGGCTTGAGGACTGCTGGAGGTCTCTCTAGATACAATAGCAAGTGCTTTTAGGTAGGTTTTGATGGTTTTGGGTTATGAGGGAGTATTATTTACGGGAGTGGAAGTGCATTCTAGACCCTACCTCACCTTTGACGACTCACTCAAAGAAGTTCAATCACTTAAGGCAGGAAGCCCTCACGTATCAGCGGGAAGATTGCGCTATTTAATGCCGAATATCCGATTTTCGGAGTGTTAAACCTCGATGGGGAAGTCTCGACATCCATCTTGGTGTTGACAGACGGGCGTGACAGCTGCGAGCTTTCCTCCTCACCTCCTACATTACAAGGACTTGGCTTGGATGTATGGTGATTATCACAAATGAGAGGACGTCATTATATCCATGGTGACGGACTGACTTGATTTTAGATTCCATAGCTGAATGTAGGGTGGAGCTCGGGAGGATGTTGTCACAAGCCCTGAAGTACTCAACCGTCTTGTCACATACAGAGTCCGAGTGCCCACTCACCATCTCAGCCTAGAGCTTTCAGTAGGAAGAAAAAAGTCTTTTATTCTGGGATATCTCTTTCAGGTAGCCTGGTCTGGGATTTCCTGATTCTAAAAATGTGCTGGCAGAATAACTATTGCTGAGTGTTTTGGGTGAGTTTTGCGGCATCTTCACATCTTTGGCGCCCACCCCTTGCCAAGTCTGGGTATGATCGACCCACAGATCGCTAACAGCCTGTTCAATAGTCCATATGAGAACAATCAGATGGTTTAATAAGATCTCGTTAATAAACATTTCCGATTGATTAAGTAGCGCTTGACATAGCTGAAGATCATCGAATCTCGTATTTCTTGTACCCTATAAAATGGCCAGGGGGGGGGTGTGATTCATAGATGAATATGGGGTTTTGCCCTTCGATCTGTAAATCCTTCAAAGCTAGAGTCCCAACATCAACACATCGATGCAACATTCGATTTCATCCTTTAATCTCGAAGATAATCCAGTCAAGAAGCTGATCCTTCTGAGAGATCCTTCGGGTAGGTCGGGAACCTGAGTAACCCCACAGCCTCTATATTGGGGAATGCTTGTGTTGCTTGTATAAAGTTATTCATCCTAAGGAGCCTATTTATCCAATATTCTGACACGAGAAGTAATTGGGCAATATTTTGGCTTTAGATGGCCATGGTATTAACGCAAATAGAGGTCAGTGTTTCAGACCAGGCGGGCTGAATCCAATTGGCTCTCTATCAGCTGGGTACTGTTGATGACTGGCTGAGGCAGATGGAGGCCAGACGGAGGCACGAGAATAGGACGGAAAAGCAGAAAAAGACTTACTTACCTGGGTACCTAGTTGTGCACATGCAAAGTTGTGAGTCTTTAGTGAACGATGTAACTGCCGTCATCGGGAAGAATGTGAGTCTGGCCTGCAGGATGCCTAGTTGCCTACTTGCCTACTTGCCGAGGTTCGGCAGCTTGACACACAGTAAAGGGGTTGGACAAGACATACAGGAGGACCAGTGTCAGCAGCCTTTGAGCCTCTGGTACAGGAGGTCTGTTGCTTGAATATCAAGATTGAGTGAAGTTTGGTATTGAGCCTTATTTTAGACACTGTCCGAAGCTTGAAAGTTTGCTGGGAGGTGGGTGATATGAGGTTGGATGGTGAGGTGGAATGTTGCAGGGCTTCCCGCGAATCGGCACAATTGCAAGCTGAGTGGACCTCCATATCCACTAAATGCAGGTGCATGTACAGTGCTGGTGGACCTGGTCCAGGGCCCTGGACCTTGTGTCAATCAGACTTCGGGTCTCCTCGATCCGAGCCTTGCCATATTAGATGTGGCTTACAGGTTCGAGAACACTTGGCTTTTCGTGTGAAAAATACAGTCAGTCACTTATATGTGGCGTTGGGAAAAAACATCACCTAGGTAGTTTTGGTGGTTCTCTGCAAAGGGGGGTAAATGCCCTCCAGGGCTGGTATCAACTCTGGAATCTAGATCTCTAGGTCCCTGCAAGTCTGCTCACTTTGGAAGGTAACAGGCAGGCAGTTTAGGTACCTAGGTAGGTAGGTACCTAGGTAGTCACGTTTTCCAGCGTTACAGGTGCTTTTTCCTGAGATAAGACGTGAGGGGAGAAGGAAGACCTGAAGGAAGAAAATGACATGCAGCAGCACCTGGGCAGTCTCCACTCCTTCAAGATGGATCACGGGAAGGTGCAAGGCACGTGCGTGAATATCAAAGTACTGTCTGTACTGTACCCACTTCCCCAGGAACATTGAGGCCTTGAGGGGACAACAGACAGCACAATCCAAATCTCCCAAATGCAAGTCGCCGGAAAATTCTTTTCTATTGGTTTTTCTTGGCGCCAGACAAACAAATACACTCATGAAAGGTACCTCTTGGGACCTGATTGTTGTCATGCAGTCATGCCATGACCTTTGGACATCTGGACCTGCTGGCAACCCCACCAACGTCCGAGAACCTTAGAACTATCGATACGAAGCCGGGAGACCCTCGACACATGAAAAGGTACACATGAAACTCAACTTGGGGTGACCTGGCATCCCAGACCCCACCATAGCACCCGAGGCTACACATTCACACGGTTTCCGAGAAAGGCCTCTTGAATACTAGTACTTACACAGTACTATGAGGTATCTGCCTACTAGGTATCTATATACCTAGGTATGCAGGTGCAACTCACCAGCTTGTTCATATGACGCACCTGAGCACTGGAAATCAGCATTGCTTCTACCATCAGGTCTCAACTTGACAAGTCACATATTATTCTGGTCTTATGAAACAGCACAACAAACCAGCCGTCTGGCAGCAGCTGTTGGTCCGAATCGACCAAGCGCAGTTCCTGATGGAACGGAATTTATATTGGGAATGACTTCTCGTACAACGGTATGATGGATGGCCGCATGCCCGCAGATGCGCTGACGCCCCCAAGGGAGCCTGTTCACAGTCACGGATGCGATCAAAGGATCCGAGGCGCATGCGTTGCAATACTCCTTTGCTGCAGCATTGAAACTGTTGCGCGGATGAGGCGTGGGGTAGTATTTTGCAACCTCGTCTCCTGCCCGCATGCATACCGCCATCTCGGACCCCAAGGCTGGGTGGTTGCATCTATCCTATCTCACCTACCCAAGTACCTAGGTAGGTACTACCAATGACCGCCTTTTCTATTCCGCCTAACTCCAATACAAAATCACCTACCTGCACGTTCACTCACGTCAACAAATTTACGTAGTATCGACTCTGCCATCAGATCTTACCACAAATTGTCCCATGCTGGGGTCGCCGGTTTTGACGACAACCTGTTCTGCAAGAAACTGTCATGGAGAAAATGATGGTTGCGAGTTCTATTCCAAACCGAGGCATGTTCCCGTGAAAGTGTTTCCTGCTAACCCTTCCTCTTTACAGCCCCCCTTACTAGTGCTCTAGCAGTGTAGCGTAAATGTACCGAGCCTTCTCTCGCATGCACTTGCCTTATCGCCCCCAGATCCTTGTTCCTGGGGTCCTGGGATCTACCTGCGGCAACTTGTCCACGCAACAACTCTGAAGCTGCCCCCCCCATCATCTGCAACAAATTCCTCGCGACTGCAGATCCACCATCCTCTGGGTTACCTCCAACTGTCGTGGGCAGTATCGTTTTGCCTCGGACACCTCGGACAGAAGGGCATAGGACAGGCAGTAAGGAGCCTCCGCATCGCATGCCTGCTATTGCGCTGGTCTCCTTATGGAAACATCTGCATCATCAAGTCCTAGGCCATTATTGGTCCCGGGGCTGGAACCCCCTGGCGCGAAGCCTAGCTTGTTTCGTTACTTTGCAGCTCTTTTTGACATCGGAGGAGCTGTCAAGCAGGACGCCTTTCCCTGCAGGAACAGTTGGAACAAACGATTAATCCCTTCCCACGCCAGAAAAAGGTTTGTAGACCCAGCCGTGCCATATTAGCACATCTACTATCTATATATCACCGCGCCGCACCAATGGTTTCGCTTGTGCGACTGTGTACCGGCCCGTTTGTCGAGTGACTTGCCGTTTCGTTTGTCGACCTTCCAATTTCTCTATTTTCTAATATACCGGTATGCAAGGTTTCTTCGAATTCGCCATGCCTGTATATATTCTGAAGACCAACCCTTGCCTTTACCCTTCAAACATCTCGGCTCTTGGCCCCGTCTATTTTCTAACCGCTTCGTTCACACGTCAAGTTGTTACTCAGTCACTGCGCCTTATGGGACTGGCACCGGAGGCAGGTGTAACTGTCCCCGGTTGATGAAATCGATGCCGTTGGCTTGCTTTTTCCACGGCCATTCCGCATCTTTCCCCGTTGCCCCAGCAGGCAGTCTCTTTGTCCCTCTGGTCTGAGCGCGGCCTGGCTATCAACTTATACCGGTCCTCTTTCCGTTCTTCAGCCTTCTAGTACTGCTTGGCCAAGTGATGTGGGCTTAGGTTATCCACAGCCACATTCATGATTTGTCCAGTTTACTCCTGACTGTCTTCATTGACGTGGAAATATTCTCTCACCAGGCTGATTATTTACATTTCTGCTTGCAACAATGGGCATTTTGAAGATATTTACCCGAAAACCAGGCATAGCCAAAGACCAGAGCCATGATATCCACTCGGGGCGGGGGACGCCTCTTCGAGGTCAGTGATGCTTCAACGCAATCCGGGAGAAGACTGCTCACAATAAGTTGCGCAGGGACACAACCTTCACCTGAACATCAGGCAGAGGCATCAGGCACTTTGACTTCACGAGACCATGAGCCAAACCAGTCACAAACATCTCTAGCCTCGTCAAATAATTTCGAAGTGGAGGCCTATGCCTCGTTCGTACCCCGTCATCGAGGCCATGTTTTGGATGACCGGCCGGGGACTGCATCCAGCAACCACAGTGTCACTCGAGATTGGTTCCAGTCTCCTGTGCGGCCAAAGCGTGAGCCACGAAGGCCACCAGTAGCCTTTAGGAAACATAGTTCATCGGCCTCTTTGTCTGTGGCATACAAAATGTCTGCTCCAGTTGAAGACAAGGCATGCGAGCTTGTTTCCCTGACGGGGATGCGCAGACGAAATGGTTCAAAATCAAGCGTTGGGAGCATACGGTTCAAGGATCTTCTGGACGCTCAAGACGAAATACGACCAACCGACTTCCGAAGCCGTGTGAAGGCTACTGGGGCCAAGGATTACGGAGAAGACGTGGCAGATCGTAACATTTCTCAAAATAGGGCAAGTGACATCCATACTACCACACCATCATCACTACCAACCAACAAGCGTTCCAAGTCCCTGAATTCAACAAACTACTTGTCACATCTCAGGCCAGCATACATCAAGGGACAGATTATGGGGTCGAGGGAAACATCTTCATTGAAAGAGGTTGGCACAGGGAGCTCACTTTCTAAACGAAATAAGCAGCGACTGTCTCTCCATACTTACGTCCCCAGCGGAATGGCATCTCCTCTCACTCCAAATTCTACCAATACTTCTCCCGGTCTGCCCGCAGGTATTTCTTCCAGGGATTTCGCGATTCCAGGTGGCAGGCCCATGAGTCCCGATCGAAAGTACAACTCGTCACCCACAGCTAGCAACTTCTCTGTTCCACGCTCTTCTAGGGGTCCACAACGTACCATTCTTGAATGGAGAGATTTTCTATCACGCTATGGATATGATGATGATATAGACGACAAACTTTACGCGGCCAGAGCCCATGAGAACATCTCGGAATCCGATTTGTCAAGCCATCACAGGATATCGAGCCTAAACGCTTCACGAACATCACTTTCCAAAACTCCACGGAGGGAAAGCCACCAGTCTTTCATGTCTTCTATTGCCTCCTCTGTTGCTAGCCGGCCCCAGTCTGTTGAGATTACACCATTGACCTGGCCTAGACCGAGGAATGAAGACACCCCCATGGATCCCAGGACGCTCTCTGACGACTTTAACGGAGCGGACGGGAGGCCAACGTCTCGATGTAAGTACAGAAACTATAGTATTATCCAAAGGGGATATCGCTGACCCTGCCAGTCTCACAGAATCACTCCATATGCAACAGCAGCGAAGATCAATGGGGGTATCACAGAACTAAGAGTCTCGGTACGCTCACCTCTCCATTGGAAGTAGATGAGCAGATATCTGCACGGCCCAGCAAAGTATGTGACTGGTCCGCCTCGGAGATATCAAAATCAGAATCTACTGTGAGTTCCAATGTATTCTCCGCGAGCAGCGGCCGCCCTTACTCGAGACATACCACATGTACTTCTCTCGATTCGACAAGTCATGCCCTTTCGGCACGCAAGAGCGAGGAGTCACTTTCTGCCAGCAATGGAAAACGCGGTACCAGCAGTGGCTGGTCTCCAGCTACTACTCGGTCCACAGCATTCAACATTGACGATTACGTCTCCTCTGACGACGACTCCTTCACCACCGCCAGGAAGGGTACACAAATGACCGCTGAAGGCGAGGAAGACTTGCTGTTCAAACCAGGATACGGGATCACCGGCGTGGCCCTGCCAGGGCTGGAGGAGATTGCAGAGGATGCCGTGTATCCTGCCATTTCTTGCCGGTCGAACAGGAGTAACTCCGTGTCATCTGATGGCTCTGTCGCTATTGCTGCCAGTCCCGTTGACAACAGGTTTAGTATGGCGAGAGACATACCGACGCCGCCAAGGCATGTACGAAGCGACTCGGAGGTGGAATTCTATGGGACGTTTGGACGGTGCTCGATGCGTGATCATTTCAAGGAGTCAGAAGGGGGTACCTCGGCTGGGGATGAAAGGAACATGCCATCTGCGGTGGAAATCGAGGATTACTTCAGGCCTCCGCCTACCAGAACGGGCAGCGAGAGCGGGGTGCTCGATGAGATGTATGCTCTAAGTCGAGGCCTGACGCGGTTGTCTGCGTTGGGGAGCCCAAACGACAGGGACGTGGGCGACTCTGATGGAGGGCCGGCCAGATCGGTGGCAGAGATGGCTAAAGAGGAAAAGGCAAAAGTTGGCATTGCTACTGCTATTCGACTGAGGAAGGAGGAGAAGGCGAGGAGGAGGGCCGAGGGGCTGAGAAACAGCCGGGAAAAGAGACCGACAACGACCTTTGACGAGATGGGAGAGAATGAGGCAATAGCCAAGCTTAAGGAACAACCTGGCGATGGCGATGAGGACGGGGAACCCAAGAGGAAGAGAGATACGGATGATAAGGGGAAAGATGTCGCCGTCAGATGAACAAGAAAGGAGCGAGTTTTGACGAATAATATGGATGTGGACGACATTTGGCACGTCGACCAGAACGACCGATGATTTAAGGCAGACTTGACGGCCATCACACTTTCTTTTGTCCTTGGCGTTTCTCTTCTTCAAATCAATGATATCCCGGCTCACAAATTGATGATGAACACGGCGTTTCATCTTTCCCATTCTTTCTGCTTCGTCTTTCCAAAAGCGAGTTTGACGAGCATTGGCGTTACTTATCTATGATTGTTTAAGGGTGGGTGGATCGTGGAAATGGGGCGTGGGAAAATCAGAGTGGAAGATATCATAGAATCAATCTTCGGGAAAGGGCGATTTTGATGGCCTATAATGGCCTAATTAATATATGAGATACCAAGTTCGGAATGCCAATGAACATACTTTTCGGCCTCCTCGGCCCAAATTCGACATTTGAAAGTTTCTGGGTCCACCTTTGCCAACCACTCCATCCGACTAGAATGCTGAGAATATACCGAGATATAAACCATAGCTCATGGGAGTTTAATTCCTGGTCGAGCAGCTCCTATAGGCCAGGACAGCCCATGTTTCGCCATTTGGGGATATGGATGTGTTACCTGCGTGAACCTCCATTTGTTGATGAAGCCTAGTAAATGAAAATGCTGCATGTTGTAACGCTTTGTACGTATGTGCAAAGATCATGACCTCTCCAAACCCACCGAGGTTCCTCATCCAGCCGACCATCCAGCCAGGCAGAACCCCTTTCCTTTCACAGGGCCAGTCGAAGCTTTCACCGGCTATTCCTCATCCACCTCAACCCCCTCAACCCCCTCAGCCCCCTCTCCTTTCCTCTCCCGTCTCCATCCCTACCTATGCCTCCCCATATTCCTAAACAGCACACCGCCAATCACACCGGCGGCGACCGCGATGCCGCTGACGATGGCGACGCCCATCAGGCCCTCCTTGGCCACCTTGTCGTCGATCAGCGTCCTCAGGTTCGACGCCTGCAGGTTCGCGGGCTCCCGCTCGATCAGGAGGTCGTTGTACCGCCGGGCCTCGGCGTAGTTGCCCAGCTTGAAGTTGCCCAGGGCGAGGTAGTAGAGGCACTCGCGGCGGCGCTCGGGGGACGTCCGGAAGATCTCGGAGAGGAGGATGACGCCGAGCTGCTGGTCGTCTCGGCGGGTGGATTTTACTAGGCCCTGGAGGAGAGAAAGCAGAATGAGTCAGTTGGGAGTGGCCTTTTCCTTTTCGAGAGGTGGATGGGATATTGTATTGTAATGGGGCAGAGGGTTCTTTTTTTTTGGGGGAGGGGGGGGGGGAAGGGAGTTCGTACCCATGCGAAGTTGAACTTGGTCTGCACGCCGACCATCTCGCCCTCCTTTTCATATTGTGCGCGCAGGACTTGGAGCTCTGCTGGGTTGAGGGGCGTCTCCGCATCGACGGCATCTGCGCTGGGTGTTAGTGAATATCCGGCAAGACAGCTATTGGGTCCGCGAGCCCATGGATTTCCTCTCGACTTACATGGTAGGTTGGAGCCCATCTTGACGGTGACTTCTTGCGGACCTTTTTTGGTTGTTGTTGATTGTCGCGACTTTTGGAGCTATTCGAGGGGTTTGGGTTCGTCGGAAGAAGAGTACGTGTTCTAGGTCGTCGGTCAGAAGTTTAAATTTTGAAGTAGATGTAGCAAGACTAAAGGAGGCGAGTCCTAAAGGTTGATCATCAGGCCTCCAATTCCCGTGAGGTTCTTGCTACCCCTGCGCAGTTGGCTACGAGCTCGGACCTCCCATGACGCCGCGGTCGGGCGGGCGGCGGGATGGTCGTGCCGATAAGATAAGACTTTTGTTGTTGTCCCAGTGATGCGGTTTGTTTGGAAACCCAGCGAACCCCTGCAGACTATCGTCTTTCAACTCTTCATCGCTTCTCGAGAACAAGACAGACAACCCACGACAGCATTGCACACCACCACCACCACCATACCAAACAGTGATTGAGACACACCCTTTTCAGACTGATCAAATCGAATAAATCTCCCGTGTTCAACACCAACAAACCGCCAAGATGCTTCTCGAAGAGGATCCCGCGACGGTAAGCCCACCCATCACCCAGATACGCGCCCCTACCAAGCAAACAACCAGCCAGCCCTCCCCACGAAGCTAACATCCCATCCCAACCCAGCTCATCCACCACACAACCGCCAACTTCAGCGTACACCCGGACAAGGCCGCCGTAGCGCGCGTCAACGACTCCATCTCGACCCTCCAGCAGGCGCGCGACCTGCGCATGAAGGAGGCCGAGAATGCCCTCCGGAAGCTCTCGCGGCAGCTCTCGACGATGCAGTCGCAGCACCAGGAGCTGGTGTCGGCGCACTCGGCGGCCGAGCACGCGTCCGAGATCTCGCGGCTCGACACCCAGAAGTTCCGCATCGCCAAGGCCGCCAGCGACCTCGAGATGGAGACGGAGCGCCTGTCGGGCCAGCTGGCCGACCTGAACGCCCGGCTGCAGGAGCTGGAGCTGCAGGGCGTCGAGGGCGCGGATGGCGGCGGGAGGGACCCTGTCGAGGACGAGGTGCTGCTGCGGCTGAAGGTGTACCGGAGCTTGGGGATTGATATCGAGAGGGATGACAAGGATGGGGATTTCTCGCGCGCCGTGGTGCGGAATGATCGGAAGGGCGATGTGCATGTTGTGAACTTGGATAAGAAGTTCTCGAGGTTCTTCTATGCCAATTACTTCTGGCAGACTTTGTAAAGAAGGCTGGCGTGTGTTTTGTTGGGGAGGGGTGAGGGGTGGCCAAAGGAGTGACGCCTTTTATCCCATAGGGAGGATACGGGGGATTATTTTGTCTATCGGAAGCAGAGGGGGCTTGATTTTCGATACCAGCTCTCTCTTGCTGTCTACAGGCGTTCTGGAGGCAGGATCACAGCCGCTATTTCGGCTGAGTTGGAGTATCAAGGCGTCAGTCACATTCACGGAAAACAAGTGAATATTGGACTGGGGATAGCAATTACATTTTGTCATCATTCATTCGTAGCGGCGTGGTCCGTATACTATATTAAACATGAGTATCATCATCCCTGGAGGTTTTGCCTAGCCCAGATTGTTGCAAATAAAGCACCCCTTTGTGACCCGCTGGTAAGTACCTAGTCCATCCAACCCAATTCAAATATTTCCTTGCCCTGAAACGCCTTATATTTTCCATGCATGATTTTCCTTACCCAAATCAACTCTTAACTAGACAAGCATACATCATGCTTCATCACGAGACTATGGCCTTGCCTTGGCCAGAGTGTCCAAGAGTTCCACTAGACTGTCCTCTTTTCAGCCCTCGGAGAAACGACCCGTGGGAAGTAAGACCCATCATTTCCATCCACTGTTGTCAACGGCGGCAACACCTTCGTTGGTGTCCTAACCCTCGAACTGTTCGGCGACACGCCAGGGGCAGAATTGACACCATTACCACCACCTCCTCCTCCACCCTTGGCCACCACGTCCTTCTCCCTCCGCTCCCTGCCCTTCTTGCTGCCGTAATCAGGCGACCTCTCCTCCAGCCCCCACCCCAACCCCAACCCCGAGGGACTCCTCATCATCAAACCATCCCCACCGTTGCCGCCGGGTGTTGCCGTCCCCGCCCCGGAGGGTGACCGGTGGTGATGCCTCCAGTGATGATCCAGAGGCAAGGATAGCCTCGAGTTAATATGCGTCCAGGCATCGTCGTCATCGTTGGCACTCTTGCCATTCAGCCGCCACCCCCCGACGCCCTCGAAATCACGGTCTATGCCGACGGATGACGGGGCCATCATGAAGGAATTGCGCTTGCTCCCGCCGTTGATGAAGCCGTTCCCGACCCCGTTGTCGTCGGTCGGCGTGATGGACCCGATGGAGTTGAAGCTCGCGGCGCTGGCCCTCCTCCGCTTGTGGTGTCGTGTCAATGCTACCTGCCGGGCTGTCGTTGGCGAGTTGTGTCCGCTGCCGTTGGCGCCGCTGGTGCTGGTGCTAGTGGGTGAGAGCGAGGGTGGCATGGTGGATGCCGCGGGTGTCGTGGTGGAGACCGTGCTTGCATTTGCGTAACTTCTGAAGAGGGGGTAGACGGGCCGGCCGGCCACGTATTGGGGGAGCATGTTCACTGCTATGTCGATGTAGACGAGGGCGACCCTGAACATCAGGACGGAGAAGGCTAGGGTGGTTGTTATGCCGGCTAGGATGGCTAGTGGTATGGTTACGACGAAGAGGAATGGCACTATGAGCCCGTAGACGGGGTTGAGGATCGCCATATTTGAGAGAGTGACAAAAGGTGTGTGTGTGTGTGTGTGTGTATGTGTGTGTGTGTATGGCACTTGGAGGGGTAGGTGAGTGAGTAGTGTTAGAAAGCGTGGTGTCTCACATGGCGGGAGAGATGATATTCAACTCATGATCAAGGAGTTGGCACGACGTCAACATCATTTCCCTCTTGACTGAAGTGAGAGGACGTAGCTAGATAAGAGGGGGTGCAAATCTGGGGTCTGGGTGCGTTTTGTCTGGGGTTTATGCAGTTGTGTTACGAAGTTGGAGTGCAGAGCGCAGGAGGGTTGCATCCGTACGAGTCCAAGCTGCATTGCTGACATGTGAAAGCCAGTGGAGAGAAGCCCGATTGACCGCGGAAGCAGCACTATTGGCTCAATTGAATCCGAGAGCCACAGCGGTGTTTGGCTGCAGCTGCAGGCATGTTTCCGGGGCTCGACACGCGCTAACATGACGCATTGGCGGATTTGCAGGGCCAACCCGCAACCGCGCCCCTCACACCCTTCAGTTCCCCAGGTCCCCAGGTCCCTTACCACTCCTTCATCTTCTCCCCATCTGGCTTCTGGCTACTATGTATATCGAAGCTGCGGGTTTCCGGTTGGACCCTGAATTTCGACCAACTGAATTGCGTGTGAAGCTACATACGAGTACCCGTTCCTACATACGGGGGGTATGGTCCATTGACTCATTTCCATTGGCAGAGCTCGAATCCTTAACGCCCACAAGTGGGACCGAGTTCATGTCCGCAAACGCGCATCAACGGTGACACACAAAGAAGCCTTGAAAAGGATCGATACTATGGTATTCTTTGAGCAGACAAGGTCACTGTCCAGGTCGAATTCGAGCATGTCAAGATCAGCCGCCTGAAATTAGCGTCGTTCACAGTACCAAAGTATCCACGCAGAGCCGCATCCACTTACATCATATTATATCCACCACTGACCAGGGACTGATGTCAATGATTTGCTATATAAGGAGGAGGACCTCGAAACTCAATTGAGAAATACAACAGCCTGAAGCCGACCGTGAATACGGACTACATACCCGCTGTGCTCAACGTCAACCCAGCAGCTCTGTTCTGCATATACGGACGGAATAGCCCACCCAACATGGGAGACAACCGCCCCAGCGAAGAGCCGTTCCCCTGGGAAATAGGTATCTTCGACGCACACTGTCATCCTACAGACACCATGTCCTCCATCCCCAGCATACCATCCACCATGAAGAGCCGGATCTTGACTGTCATGGCCACCCGCTCTCAAGACCAGGAATTGGTTGCACAGGTAGCTGAAGAGCACCGTGTGAACGGCCGCGAGGCTATTCATACTAGTCCAACACCCAACGGGCCCGAATCCCTTCACCTCTCCGGGAAAATCATACCCGCCTTTGGTTGGCACCCCTGGTTCTCTCACCAGCTGTACGACGACAGCCTGTCTGGCGAGAAGGCCACTTACGACCCATCATCCTCAGACTTGGACGCTGAAAAACTGCGACATTACAACGCCGTACTATCACCCTCACCCCAAACAAAAGACGGCAAGGACTTCATAACAGAGCTCCCCACGCCTCAATCATTATCGTCCTTGCTGTCACAGACCCGGAAATATCTTGAGGTCCATCCTCACGCACTTGTTGGTGAGATTGGAATCGACAAAGCTTTCCGTCTTCCCAGCCATGGAGTCTTCCAGGGCGATCCGGAGGAGGGAATGACTCCAGGACGGCGCAACGGAGAAAGATTGTCGCCGCATCGGGTCAATGTGGACCATCAAACCCGCATCCTCAAGGCCCAGCTTAGCCTGGCCGGAGAAATGGGTCGAGCTGTGAGCATCCATGGTGTGCAGGCGCCTGGGGTGTTGTACGACACACTGAAATCCACCTGGAAAGGCCATGAGAAAAGGGTTGTGTCGAGTAGGGAGAGGAGACGGATAGCCAAGGGCGTTGACGAGGATTTCTCCTCGTCGGAATCCGAAGACGACGGCGCCGACGATGCTGCGCGTGTTCAGATGAAAAAACATAAACCAAAGTCATACCCACCCCGCATCTGCCTTCACTCCTTCAGCGGTGGGATCCAGACACTGAAGCAATACGTCGATGACCGCAGTTGTCCTGCCAAGGTCTTCTTCTCCTTCAGCATGTGTGTCAACTATTCAACGGGCGGCCACGAGCGCGAGAGGAAAAAGCACATCGCTGATGAAGTCATCCGCGCGTGTCCAGATGACAGATTATTGGTTGAGAGTGACTTGCACACCGCGGGCCAAGATATGGACGACGCCCTGGAGGAAATGTACAGAAAGGTGTGTGATGTGAAAGGATGGGATCTTCGAGAGGGCGTGGAAAGGATCAGGAAAAACTACGAGACGTTCATCTTCGGCTGATCGGTATTCGTCCCCCTGAAAAGAATACTCTGGTGAGCGACTACCGCCGGAATATATCATTACACAGATTTCTTTCATTAATTTGTGCCAATTTGACATCTGTGTGTGCAGAACTCAAAAGAACAACAGGTCTTCCTCGCTCCAGCCCATGTTTAGGAAGTGTTCCCTAATGCTTCTCTCCATTGGCTCGGGCCCGCAGACCATGACCAGTTCATCCCGCTTCTTTCCCGGCGGCCCAACCTCATTCACGAATAACTTCCTGTCCATTCTGCCCTTTGCTCCCGTCCACCCGTCCTCCGGTCGACTAAGCGAGTGCATTAATCTGCACCTATCCTCTTTCCCGTCAGTGAGGGCATCCATCTCCAATTTGCACAGAATATCCTCCTCGCTCCGATTTCCGTCCAGCACAAAGCAGTGTGTTTCATCCTCCGGGTCTTTCAGGACAGCCCTCAACACCGAAAAGATAGGCGTGATGCCGCTGCCTGCGCAGATCATGACAAATCTCCTAACTCTCCTCTCCTTCCCACCAATCATGCACATCCCTCTACCAAGATACTCAAACTTGCCCACTGGGCCCTTAAACTCCACCCAGTGTCCTAGTGGTATCGAGTCTAAAGCCTGTGTCATGATCCCACCTTTATATTCACCGTCCTTGCTCGGATGATAGACTTTGACGAGCAAATCAAGCTTGCCCCTTTCAACAGCAGAGTCTGACAGGGGCGTGTACGCCCGAATGATGGCCTCGCGCGTGACAGGGTTTCGCAGGCGCATCAGCAAGTGTTGGCCGACGGGGATGCCGATTCCTTGCGCCGTGTGGTCGAGCGTGAATGTGAAGATTTTAGTGTCACTGCTGATGGGGGTCTTGCATGTTAGTGCTGCTTTGTACCATGTCTTTGGATGGAGAAAGATCGATCGTGGTTCCAATGAGTCTGAGCTGGGAGTGGTTTCGCCAGACTCAAGGAGTTTCTTCTTCGATTCTGCGTCCAACGTGCCGATATGGTATGAAGGCATCATGGCTTTGGCGTTCTCGCTGTCTGTTATTATCTGTTAATAGCAAGTCCGCAAGTGAGGGAGGCAGTGAAAGCTCACGAATTGCCATGAACTCCTCCGTGACGTCCTGCCCGGCGGCACCGGTGATTGAAGCGGCGCCTCCTGGATGGCCTTCAAGGAACTTTGTACCATCGTACACCTCACCATCAAGGACAAACCAAGGCTCCTCCTCTCCTTCGTGCTTTTCCAGTTCCTCGAGGCTGATTTGCCTTTTGGTGTCTTTGCTCACCATAACGATGTTCTTGTCAGTTTCAATCGACGGCTGCTGCACCCCCTCTTCCGCACCAGGTTCTTTCTCGCCCCAATACCCGTTGGTCAAATTGCCACCCCCCCTCTTCACCCTCTCCATCCACCCACCGGGTATCAAAGCTGGTTGTGTTGGATGTTCGAACCTTAGCGCATTCCCTTCCCGGTGTATTACCACCCGGTACCAAGGGTTGTTCATCATCCCTAGCACGCTCCAGTACATATCCCTCGGCTGCACCATCATTGCCTCATCCATGGCTCGGACCATGATGTCGCCAGTACAGGCATCGCCTGTGAGGTCCTGTATTGGAATGTCCAATGACCAGAAGCACCAGCAAAAGCACGTCTCCCGCCAGCTCATGTCAAGCTTTCCCCCGAAGAGCGTCTCCCCCTCGCCAGCGAGGCGGTACTCATCTTCCGGGTAGCTGACATCTGCCAGACGCCACGACTTGCCCCGGTCGAGTGTCAACTCGACACGGGTGACACGCTTCCCGCCGCCCGCATACGCATACCCCTGTAATCTATAACTCTTGCAGCCATATTCCCCCATCTCCTTCCCTTCCGCACCCATTTCTACGCTCTCGTCATGTGCCGGCCTGGCCACCGCGCTGTTCGTATTCAGGTCGTAAATTGCATACCTCTCATCTTTCCACGTATCAGGCATATCCGCGCTTTCTGCGGGGCTTATGGTAGTAGGTAGCACCCTATTGTCATATATATGATACCAGTTATCACTCGGCTCTGCCGTGACGATTATCCTCTTCAGCCACTTGACACTCCTCCCGCCGATCTGCCCCGGGACAATAATCCGCAGCGGCTTCCCGTGATCTGGCGTGAGCGCCTCGCCGTTCATGCCGTGCGCCACGAGAACGCCGCGAGCTGGATCCATCGCCCAAGCGAGCTTAATGCTCGTCCCGTAGTGCCCGTTGGGCAGCCTTTCGGCTCCCTCGAAGCAGACATACCGCGCCCGCCGACCGCCACGGATTAGTGGTTTAGCCTTAGCTAGGAGGACATCCAGTGGCACGCCGGTCCAGAGGGCAGTCGCCAGGCCCGCTGCGCCCCAGGAGAAACCGTTCGTCTTACGGACCACGTTCTGCTCCTTGCGGCGGTTGCCGGCGCACACGAGCGTCACCGGGTACGTGACCTGCTCGAACTCGTCCAGGAGGTCCCGCAGCGTCATGGTAAAGGGGTTCTCGACGAGGCCCTCGATGCTGAAAGTCCAGTCCAGCACGTCCCCGTCATGGACGAGCGGCACGGCGCCGTGGTTGCGCACATAGTGGAGGTCCTTGCTCGTGAGGAACCCTTCGTCCCAGAGCTCCGTCAGAGGAGGCTCGACGTTGAAGGGGTGGGTGCCCGTCAGGCGGATAAGGCGTGGGTCTCGCTGGACATGGCTGTCTGGGGTTTTCAGGTCCTCCGGTAGGACGGACTGGGTTTGTCTTGACTGAGGCGGGAGCGGGTAAGGTTGATAGTCGGGCATGGGTGTGGGCTCGCCTATCTGGGAATCTGTCTCGCTTTCTATACTGGACGAGATTGATCCCGTGGTTGTTGCCGGGGGACTAGGGGGCACTTGGAGAGGAGTGAGAGTTGGGATGTGCTGCTTGGCGTTCTCCGCGGGCGGGAGGATCTCAACGGGGTTTGACGCCATTATCCGAGATGATTCACAGTAGCCATATGCGAAAAGGGAAACGGTGAAACGGTTGTGGGCTAGGCTAGGGCCTCCCTTAAAGATAAGTGCGACGAGTGAAGCAGAAGAGTGGGTGCTGCTGCTGTCGCGCGATTCATCTATCACCCTACGAATCAGGTTATACAGAGTGAGAAGCTGTCGAAAATTTTCGTTCAAAAAAGCGAACAAGGGAAAGAAGAAAAAAAAGGATGGTTCGATATATTTTATAGATTATATCACTGGGAAAGAAAAAGAAGAGAAAAAAAGGAGACACTGGCTGAAGGGAAATCATCCGGACACCTACCGAGGGGTTTAGTAAGACTTGTGAGGAGGAAAAGGGACTGGTTCTGGTGTGTGCCCCAGTCAGATCTGACGTCGAGTGAAGATCATAAATAATCAGAGACTCTCATTCTGGAAGACCGAAAAGCCAACTCAGTTCCTGATTTAAGGGAATTGACCAACGAACCAACCCAACACTAAGTTACCTAGGTAATAAGTTAGCCCCCGGGCCTGCAAAAGGAAGTGCCAAGTGATCCCACCCAACCTGGCAACCTACCGGTAATCTCTTCCCCGGAACTGTCCCGCGGAAATGCATTCTCTTCATCCTCGCAGCGTGGGGGCTTGGTTTTCGGTATCATCAAACTTATAGATAAGTCTCTCTTATCTGTTTGACGGATGATTTTTCCTGTGAGAGGCCGTCTGTTGTGTTACTCTTACATGCTCTTACATCGAGGTTCGGCGGAGAAACCTGTGAAACTGCAAGGGGGGGAAAAGTATTATACAGCAGCAAGGGAATTCTCAAAGGGAAGGGGGAACAGTCCGAAATAATCACTCGTTGTGTCGGTCCGACTGAACATGTTTCAAGTTGCAAATATACTTTTGAGTTTTATTCGGCTTCGGACGAGTCCGTGCCATGAAGTTGTATTTTGGTATGGACCTTTGACCGAGGGTCCGAGGGACAGTCACCCCCTTTTTGTCCCAATCAAGAGGAGGGAAGTATGGGTTCTTTTCTTATCTACGCGCTTAGTATCCATGGGGGAGGGGGAGAAAGGAAAAAAGGAAAAAAAAACTTGAAAAATAATAAGCATACCGTTGTATTCCCGTATCATGACCAGGGTCCAAAGGTGCGTGATGTGATGTGATGTTCGGGCAATGGCCGTCAGTGCGTATGTCTCCGCCAGGTGAGGGCAGCCTTGGAAGCACCGTCATCCGTCCTGGTTCGTTCGCGCATTCCGCATGCCTTCACGAGCCAGTCTCCTTCCAGCATCAGCTGTCCATATCCTTGGACCATGGAGGCTGTCTCTCCAATAGTATGTATGTATGGCCTGCACTTTCGTCTATATCGGATGTCGTCAAACAGTACGAGTCACATATGGGGCGGGCCCCTGCCTGTCAGACTATCCGGTTTTAACCCGGAGTGATATCTGAGCCGAGAATAATGCGATGTCCCGTCGGAAGTGTGCTGTATGCCTAGGTACGTCGACTTTCTCCATACAGTGATTGCTCTTTGACCGGTGCCGTGATAATGTGCGTCATATCTAGATAGGCTGATGGCACTCTACTGGTAAAGAACTCATTGAGATTGGGGGAAAGTTCCCATATTGAGATTTGTACTTACACCAAGAATGGTCTATGATGTAACACCAAGGCAGCCACATCTGACAAAGCCCTCTGATCAAGACGAAGCCAGCTCCTTGGACCTGCTAACATCATCATCCACCGCAGGCCTCCCAGGTATCTCAACCCCGGACACTAGATACTGCATCCCCACATACCCATCGCTAAGCACCAACACGTCAACCTTCCTCGCCTTGCCGTCCTCGCCACCGGGGGTCACCTCAGGGAGCTTGATGTTGGCCCTGGAAGACGGTTTCGAGCCCGGGTTGACCGACTTCCCTGGCCCCTGGGACCACCCCACCCGCTTCATGGCATACACCTCATCCCTAGCCAGGTCACCGACAACAACGAACCATCCTTCGTTCTGGGGCTTTGGGAATTTCGGTGCGTAGATGCGCGCATCGCGCTCCACCAGCGGATTCAGACGCTTCAGGACGACCGTCATCGACTGGGCTGTTAAGCCTTCTACCGCCACGTTGATGTTCGGAAGAATGGAGGCAGCCTTGAGGAAGCGCTGTTGCTGGCTCTGCGGGATATGCAGATCCCTAGCCAGCTTGCTTACCTGACCCTGGTTCATGGCGCTGAGCTGCTGCAATGTCGTACTGTCCTTGGTCTTCTCCGCGTCGACTGCGGGAAGAATCGACAGCGGCGGTTCGGTAGGCCAGCGGGCAGATTTGATAGACTGGAGGAGCGAGATCATCTGCAGCACACTGGTAAGATAGCCCAGCTCCGTAAGGATATCGATCGAAGCCTGTATGATACGGATGGCCTGGTCGAGAACGCTGGTCTGATCGCCCACGTAATCTGTGATGGGAAGGGTAATTCGAGACATGTGAGCTTGTAGAAGCAGGAAGGCCTTGACATGAGGATCCCACATGGGTAGGCCGAAGGACGAGCCTGGGAAAGTCAGGTTGCGCGATAGCTCAGCGTTGATAAGATCCTCGTTGTGTCGAACCGGTAGTTCGTCATACTCCGTGGCACGACACATCCAAGTCAAGACATCAAGGAATGAGGCTTGTGGCTTGGCGTGCTTCACAAGGTACCGGATAGTCTTGTGGGACAAGTAATAGTAACTCATGATCTTGCCCATGGGTGTTGGATCGACGTCGCCGTTGGGGTAAACCTCCACACACTTGGACTGGGCGAGCTCGTTCAGAGACTTGTCAACCATCTCGATCATGAAGTCGTTGGCCAGCTGTTGGGCCGCCATACTGTTGTGCTCCTCCGCCGCGATCTCGAGGCCGTAATACGACGGGTTCTTGTGCAGTCTACGGAAGAAGAATGTCCACGTCAGATAGTCCAGAGCATCTTGCTTAGTTACTACAGTCTCTGCGGAGACCTCAGCGCAAAGATGGTTGTCGAGTACAGTATGTAACGAAGATTCGACAGGGAAGCCAGTGTGCAAGAAGTGCTTATAGAAGTCCTTCGATGCTTCCTTGGTAAAAATGCGAGCCACTCCAGAGTTGTCGAACTGTGGACGCCCAGCTCGACCGAGCATCTGAAGAACATCAGTCAGGTCCATGTCCTTATATCCCTCAATCTTGGCATCATAGAATTGGGTTCCCTTGACAACAACTAAGTGGGCTGGAAGGTTGACACCCCAAGCAAGGGTGCTGGTCGCCACAAGAATCTGGATCTTATTGTTCAGGAACAGCTCTTCAGCGAGCTGACGATCTGATTCCACGAGACCGGCATGGTGAAGACCGATACCAAAGCTAATAGCCTCCTTCAGCGCGTCGTCCTTGACTCTAGCAAGATTGAGCTGAAGGTCATCCTCTTCCATGTTCAAGAAACGCCTGGGGTTGTCCTCCATACCACAGTAATTGATGAGATCTTTGGCAGTGAGACGGGTCTGTCTTCGCGATGGCACGAAGACGATAACTGGCTTGTCAGGGCTGTGGCTCTTAATGGCCAAGAACGTCGGTCTGTTCATCGATTGCATCAAGGGACAGAAACCTCTGACCTCAGGGAACCCGTCAATGTACAACTCAAGGGGTACAGGGCGGACGGAGTGTCTAAAGTTGAAAAGCCCCTCTTTGACACCGAGCCAATTGCCGAGATCAGTGGCATTGGCGCAGGCAGTGGACATTCCCAGAAGCCTGACTGAGTTTTTGATCGACGCAGCTATGTAGTTCATACGGGACACGATGATCTCAAGAATCGGACCACGATCTCCGGCCAGCAGATGAATCTCATCAATGATGACAAGACTGACTTGTCGGACGTAGCCTCTTGTCTGCCAACTTCGAGAAATACCATCCCACTTCTCTGGTGTGGTGATGATAACGTCGGCATCTTTGATAGTCCGTGTATCTGGTGTATTGTCACCGGTCAACTCGACCAGCTTCAGACCGAGCGGCTTTGCAAGTCGGGAGCCCCAGTCCTTGACACGTTCTCGAACCAGAGCTTTCATGGGTGCAATGTAGACGACTTTCGAGCCGGGCTTCTCACGGAAGGCCCACCACATGGCCAGTTCTGCCGCCACGGTCTTTCCACTACCAGTTGGAGAGCCCAGCAACACATTCGCCGGAGTGTTATACAACGTATGGAAGATCTGTGTCTGCATAGGATTGAAAAATTGGAACCGCTTCGCATAAATCTCTTCCAGTGCAGGATTCTTCAAGGCGGATATCGAAAGGGGTTGCAAATTCAGGAGATCCGTATACACACTCTCTGTGTCCGGTCTTATGAGATGCTGGAAGGAAACCGGTGTAACTGTCTCCGCTCCCAACCACCTGTCCGAAACAGCCCGCACGTAGATTTGATTAGGGAGAGGGTCAGAAAGAGGGATTGTGAAGTTCATTTCGTGATCGTCGTTCAGCTTCCTGCGGTTTAGGATGAAGAATTCGTGATGGTAGATCTCAGAGGTCTCAGAGTTCTCAACCCAAACGTAGTACGACTCCGAATTGCCATGGACATGGTCATTCCATCTGAAATCAGGATAGATGTAGAGCTTGACCCGCAATACGTCGCGATTCAAGGGCGCAATCTCGGCCTCCACACTGACAGTTGGGAAGTTGTTGAGGATCCTTGCGATCTTCGTTCCGGCGCTATGATTATGAACAAGTCCTCCGATTTCAGCAGGCTCCATATCGCGCATCGCTTCGATCGTCAAAGTCTCCTTCGCATCGAGCTGATTTAGAATCGGTTTGGTAAGCTCAAACTGATGGAGAGGGTGCTGAAAAGGCCAGACTCGCTTCTCGATGGACTTGGCTAGAGTCAGGAGAGTGAGACACAGATGGCCCCATCTCCTGTTCAAAGCGATCATGAACAAGGCACGACATATTCTGCCTGACTGCTGAGCAACGTAGTTGAGGTCATTAGTTAGAGCAAAGTCCTCCGGTTGGGCTTTCGAGATGAAAGCCTGCAGGAGGATGTTAGTCTTGGTCTGCGCTTGATCGATGCCACCTTCGACCTGGCATGGCACAACAGAATCGTTCTCCCTCATCCTGGTCAACTCCTTGCTCTCGCTGTCTCTTGATTGGACGTTATCAAACTCTCCGCTCATTGCGATCATCTTTAGAATGTCTGCTTCGGTAGAAAATGGCTGCATCATAGTGTTGAAGATTTGAACACTGGTGTGGAGGATGTAGTATTGGCTGGCAATGCGGCCTATGTCTTTGCTTCGAAGCTCCTCGGTCGTTTCATTGAAGATGATCATCTGACTTTGTTGAAGGGTTCTTGCAGCTTGTATGGCAAGCTGTCGACGGCGTTGAACAAGCGAAGGATCATCTTGGAACTCAGACCAGTCAATTCCGTATGCCATGGGATTTCTCCTCATGCGAACGAACAGGTATGAGTATCCTATCCATTGGACAGCCTCTGGAATGGATGTCACTGTCCCCAATGCGATTTCCGCATTCAAGTTATCCACGAGCTTCGCCGAGAATCTCGATTCGATAGGAAGCTGGTCCGTGACAGCGGTGAGGTAGTGCGCAAGTTTGTCCTGAGTAGTGCAGATCATTCCTATGCCGGTATCTTCGAACTGCGGACGACCAGCACGTCCAAAAATCTGGAGCACGTCAAGGATGCCAAGGTCAACAAACTTGCCTTCCTGGGCACTGTAAACTTGTGTGCCTTTGATCACGACAGCTGCAGCGGGCAAATTGACACCCCAAGCCAGCGTAGCCGTACAGCACAGCACCTTAGTAACACCCTCTGAGAAGAGTCTCTCCATCATATTTCGGTCGGATCTTGCCATGCCGGCATGGTGGACACCCAAGCCTTTTGGCACCAGGTCTCGCAGCTCTTTCGCCCTGCACGACTTCATATCTCTGACTGCAGCTTCATATTTGGGATGATCAGTCGGGTCAAACAGATCGACGCAAATGTCGTCTATTGCCTTTTCATACAGCATCTTCGCGGTTGCGACCGTGTCTTTCCTGGAATGGACAAAAACCATAACCTGATGGCCCCGCTCTAGCATGTCCCTAACCTTCTCGAAAGCCACTGTGTCTATGTTCTCCCGAGACTGCTTGCTCCCAGCCTTGCCTTTAACACCAATAAAGTGTTGCTCAAGCGGGACGGGACGGAAGGAAGCATCAAAATAGAACAGACCAGCGTATCTGTTTACTTTGAGGAAGTCGGCCACATCGATATAGTTTGGAAGTGTTGCACTGAGACCCACGATTCGGATTAGGGATTGCGTGCTCTCGACCTGTCTCTCCGTTCGCGCGACAAGGGACTCCAGGACGGCTCCTCGCTCATCGTGTAGCATGTGTACTTCATCGATGATCAGGAGTCGGACTTTCTGGACGAGCTCCGTGTCTCCAGTGCCCTTTCTAGTCACCACGTCCCATTTCTCAGGTGTAGTCACAATGATTTGGGTAGCAACGACCTCGGCTTTGGTCAGATGCATATCGCCAGTGTATTCACGGCAGCGAATACCGAGCCATGACAAACGCTTGTTGAACTTTTCAGTAATCTCGGCAGCCAGTGCCTTCATGGGAGCGACGTAGACGATCTTGAAACCATCCGCATCGACTGCAAACTCAGTTGCTGCATGGTCCTCGGACGGGTTCGGGGTCAAATACTGTCTGACAGTGTGCAGGATTGTCAACATGGCAGCATCGGTTTTACCCTGAATTTTGTCAGCTATACCGATCGCTCATGTTTCACTGAAGATCAGCACTTACAGCACCAGTGGGAGCGCAGATGAGCATGTTCTCGCTTGTTTTGTAGGCCACTGGGTAGACTAGACTCTGCATGCGGTTGAGTGTCTGATACCCCTTGAAGGTGCTCCGACAGAGACCATCCAATTCTTTGATCTTGATGAGTTTTTGGCCGGGCCAAAGGGTCCCAGGCTTTCCAGCTGGTATGGCGTATTCCTCATACTTGTCAAACTGAAGCCTCTCACTGCCAGTTGGAAGAGCATACTTTTTGCCAGCGTGATTCAACGAGTTTCCAGCAGAAAACAACTTATACACATGAGGGTACTGAGGTTCCTTAGAATGGGCTGCAGCAAGCCCGGCATTTTTATGACGGAAATCCTGACGTCTTAGGTTTGCGTCTCTTTCAGCTTTGGTGAGGAGACGTCCAGTGGGCTGCTCATCGTATTGTGTTACTGTCGGCTGGTCCAGAGCGGTGACGATCTCGTCCCTGTGAGAGATGAGCTCGATGACGAAATCCAGATCATCGAAGCCGACCAAATCCGTAAGCAGAGACTGCAGTTCGTCTTCTCGCTGGTTGGACTTGAGTGCCTCTGAGATCTGCTGATAGAAGGTCTCGGCTGGGAGACCATCCCTATGTGCTGCAACTTCCATGCACTTAGTTGAGAACCACTGAGAGCCATATGGAGGCTCTTCCTCTAAGCCCAAGCCGTCCGTTCCGTCCATCAAGTCGCCACTATCAAGGCCGAGCTCGTCAAGCTCATCATCCGAGATGAAGTCCCAAACATCATGGGGACCAGCACTTGCAGAGCTAAAGTCGAAATCGTCATCATCTTCGTCGCCCGCTTTGTCGCCGTTGGATATCTTGTCTGGTAGCTTGAGTTCGGCTATCGCAGCCTTCATGGCAGCGACTTGGTCCAGCCATTGCGCCTCTGCAGCGGTGACGGAGGACGGAGACATCTTGAATGCTCGGTGGTGTTTTGCTTGACAAGACTTGGACTTAGTCCGGAGTTGCTTGGCCTTTCTATATGTCCCAACTCACCTCTTGTGTGGACTCCTTGTCAGCGTTGACACTCAACGGTCGGTATGACTGTGTCGTCAATGATTACATAAGTGGGCTCCGTTTACATGGCCAGCCTGCCTGCATGGAGAATGTACAGTGTACAGTAGCGGGTTCTGGAAATGGGTTAGTGCCTTGATTTAGGTCGCGGCAAGGTAAAGACCCACTAATCCCTCGCCATGACATGTGGAAACAGCACGAGTTCATGCCTGTCAGCCCAGTATCTATCTATTGCCACGACCGCCTTTCAGGAGACAGACCAGGCTTCGACTTATCGACTTACACTACACACGCACCTTCAGGTTTGAGACTCCTTAGGTACCTTCCACTCGCAACCTAAGATCCACCCACCGAGTCCAGTCTTGGCGAAGTGATCAAGTCCATCACGAATTCCCACTTCGACCCTCAACTTACGAAAGCCCGACATTACACGACGCGAACGAACATCTTGCCATCATGAAGCTGCACTACATAGGCGTATGTTGTCTCGCCCCACCGATAACATTACATTCCACGATTCTGACGACTCTTTTTGGCTGTAGATCGTCCGGAACGCAACCACACCCTCGTGCGAGCTGGTGTGCGAGAAAGAACTGAGTGCTTACTCGCGCTTCACAAGGAACAACTATGGAGTACGCAACAAGACCCATCCCGCCCGTGGGAACCTACGGTTTCCAGAGGCTCTGAATATCATTAAACAAAGTGAGGACGGTCTGTTGACTTACGAAAGGAATTCATGACGGTGTTCTCCAGGACGGTAGCAGAGAGGACAAGGCCCGGCCGTAAGCTCCGACCCTCTTCCTCATTACTACGAGATGATGCCACTGACATCATTTGCTGCAGAACGACAGGACGTTGAGGAGCAAGGTACGTTTGCTTGTTCTTTTCTGGAAATATGCGACCAGTCATCAGGAAAGGATGCGAATCACGATATTACTGCGGACCGATGAACGGAGTTGCGAACCAGGAGAGGAGGCCGATACATTGCAAGGGTTGAGGATATGGCCCAACATCCGGGGGTAGCAGGCGACTTGTCACCAGCGAAGCGGACAGTAGTCTTGCCGGATAACGAATCACGGCTCCTAAGACTAGCACATTCGCGGCGACATGGCCGGACCCAATTCCCCGCAGCTTTCTCGGTCACCTCTGACTGCAGATCGAAAAGTGGAGGAATGTACACCGGAAGGCCACGGCGTTCTCGATGCGCCGCCACCGGGCATGATGCTTTACAGGAATCAGCCCGCAGTTTCAGGCGCAAGGCGGTACAAATCAGTCCGGCCATGTCAAGGACGGCTTATCCGCCACCCTGAAAACCCCTGGCAAGCATCAGCTGCGTCTAATATCGGACTCGAGATCGCCCTTGATGTTTGCTCAGAACCTAGCCAAGATATGAGGGCATCGACCAACAGTCATACAATTTCCGCCTCGGTTGCCGGTCCGCAGTTCGACTACACGACAAGTGTCGTTCTTTGCATAACTTTTTCTCCCCGTATAAACTTATGGGGATATACCTACCGTATGGTTATTGATCAACTTCCAGATTTCACATTCCACGCCTATGGTCGATCCGAGGGCGTCTGCGGTATCATCATCTCCGACCACGCATACCCAGCCCTTGTGGCTCATCAGCTTCTGTCCAAGGTCGTTGATGAGTTTCTCGAGGCCAACCCGCGGTCATCCTGGGAGACAGGCGAGCCAAGGATCGTGATGCCACAGCTGAAGGGGTACATCGACAAGTACCAAGTAAGTGACAGTCTAGGACAATTGTCTTTGTTCGCGGACCCGATCTGACGATAAAGTAGGACCCACACCAAGCAGACAGTATTCTCAAGATCCAGAAGGAGCTGGACGAAACCAAGATCGTGCTCCACAAGACGATCGAGAGTGTCTTGCAGCGGGGAGAGAAGATCGATGACCTGGTCCAGAAGAGTGATGGACTGAGTGCTCAGTCCAAGATGTTCTACCGTACGTAATCATGACTATCCTACTTATCACCATGATGCTAACACGTCTACAGAACAAGCAAAGAAGAATAACTCGTGCTGGTAAGTCGTTAGAGCAACGGGCTCGAAGATTAAGCGGAGCTTTTTTGACCCGTCCCCTCCTTCCCAATGATAATCATACCTAAGAAGAGCTTTTGCTAACCTCGTTCCGTAGTGTGGTCATGTAAAGCCGTTTCAATGCGCTGCTGTCGTCTTTTTCGTTCTTTACATGGCAAATCGATTTGGTTGTTTCTGGGTAGTTTAGTTGCTGGGACCAGATGACATGTTTCTGCACGCTGGTAAACAAGACATACGAAGTTACGGCGTGAAGGCTATCGCTCGCGCCATCCTTATGCATCAATATAATCAATCTTTGTACAGTTCTGAAGAATACGGCAAGTACGGTGGCATTGATGGGTAATTCTAAATATGCTACGTCGAGACCCGCAAGACCTGATTAATGAACCTTGAGACCACCCCTTTATCGGATTTGATGTCACCTGGTCTAAATTTAGGTACTTTCATTGCATAATTGCATAACCTTCAACTCATGGGAATCGTATTTGTTTATTTTCCTCATTGGTCCGGGGTCCCTCTGTGAATCCCTGTTGTCTTCTCACAGTACATAGTTATGTACTAAAGGGCATTATGCCAAGGTCTCTGTCAGCGGGTCAATATAAGCCAACAAGACACAATATCAGCCAATATCAATGCGCGACTGTCAGGTGGGAATGTCCAACGGCAACTTTGAGAGTGCATACGACGGCATTTGTATATGGAAGAGCCATGTCACCCAAGAGCGATCCAATCGGTATCGGTCCAAACATCTTTTAATTTAAAAACTATCTCCTTAACATCCTAGAATTTTGATTCCAGGCCCTGTTTCCCACGAAACCCTTCCCGTGGTGTTCGTAAACCTGTTCCCCCCCCCCCATAAGGACTAAGATCGCAGTGCGTCTTCCGAAATGGCTCGAAGTCCCTTTAGTCCAGGTGTCGATTTAAAAAAGCTTTGGTACGGATCTGAAAGCTTGCCAAAAATGCCCTCACTGATGTACAAAAGAGCCAAGAAAAAACAGAAAGACAAGAAAAAAAAAACATCGTAGATGACGTTCGTACATAGGAAATGATAAACGTGTGATGGCCGTCGCCGGCGGTCCCTGACCACTGTGAAACACCCTCGCGCCTGTAATGCGATCCTACACCCACAGAGGATAGAATATAAGGAAGAGAAAGAGGAGGAGTGTAACAGAATAAACAAGTGCATCGCTCGTGCCGTCCCAGCCAACTCAAACCCCTCCCGCTTCCCAGCAGCATAAAATGAAGAAAGCGCAACATGAAATCAACCAAAAAGACGTGATCCAGCCCGTGATGATACAGGAAAAGATAATAATAAAGAAGAAAAGAACAAATCAGCCACTCACTCACCCTCCACCACAGCCCAAGAACTCTTCCTATTCATCATCAAATGAGCCGGATTCACCGGGTTTTCCCTAGGATTAACTACCCGCGGTGTGTTCATCTTCGTCTCCTTGATAGCCTCCTCATCAGTCAGCCGCCGCGTGGGAGTCGGCGCCTTGACGACCGTGACCCCCAACGGGCCCACATTCGCCCTTGCCCCGGCGATTGCACCAGCACCAGCACCAGCACCAGCACCAGTGGCCCTCCTGGCCTGCAGCGGCCGCAGGAGCTGGCGCTGCTGCCTCGAGATGGAGATCTGCCTCGCGATGCTGACCTCGACCGCGTTCTGGAAGGCCACCTCCGGGTCGTCGATCTCGGTTGACGGCTTGGTGAGGGTGGTGGTCGAGGAGGCAGCCGAGGGTGAGCGTCGGCGCCCGCCGCTCGTCGTGGATGATTGGATGGAGGGTGTTCCGGAGGTTGTTGATGCTGAGGGCGGGGATATCATCTGCCACTGGGGCTCGTGGAGGGTCGGTTTGAAAGGTTGAGTGATGATGAACTCTGCGGGGGAATCTATTTCTGTTGGTGATTCGAGTATGGGTTGTGGCTCTGTCTCGTCTGGTCCAAAATGGAAGCTTGTGTCTGTCGGGTAGATAGGTTCCTGCTCTTTTCTCCCCGGCCTAGACGTTGTCTGTGGTGGTGAGTTTTCAAAGGGGTTCGGTACAGTCAAGTTCTTGGCATGAGGCACCCTGACTGTTGGCGGGCCATGTCGAAAGTCAAAGGTTGCTTGTACTGGTGAGGGGAATCTTCCTGGAGAAGTATTCGATCTTGCGAGGCGAGGCTGAGACTTCGGAGTTTCCATTCCAGGAGTGATGCGACCCGCGGGTGGCATAGGGAACAGGGCCAGTTTGGGGGTTGGAGCTGGTTGTGGCGAGGTAGCACGCCGCTGCCTCGAAGTTTCCTTCTCCGTGTCCTCCGTCTCGGTAGGGGTCTTGAGCATCTTCAACCTCTCCAGTGTCGCCTGCCGCCTCGCCAGTAATGATCCAGCTGGTTCCTGCTTCGGGCCCTCGTTCAAGACGTCACTAAACATTACGCTGTATCTCTCCAGCGTGGTATCTGGAATTTTCACATCCAGGAACGATGGGATGGGAGGAACAGCCGGGTTCGGTTGAGACCGTTGGTACACATTTCCCTTCCGCATGTACGGCTCAGATGCCTTTGACTTCAAGCTGGGCCGCCTAGAACTTTCTGGCTGGGTAGCAGGCTCGTCGGCACCGTGAGACAGCGTTTGCGACCGTATTATGATGGGCTTATGCTTCGGTGCTTTTCGTTCGGTTTGGGTGTTGCTCCTCGTCGGTGTCCCTTTGGCTGAGACATTGACAGTAGATGTTGATGCTGCCCTAAGTCTCCCAAGTGTAGTAGTAGACTTTCCTGCTTCAACTTGTACTGGGACCTGCGCTTCTTCCTTCTTCTTACTACCGCCAAAAAGCCCGAACAATGTCCGCCGGCCTGTCCTTTTTCTTTGCAGAGACCCAGTCGGAGCTGCAGGCGCGGCCGAAGGCTGTGAAGATACGGCGGCTTGAGAGGATGCGGATGAAAGCTGAGCCGGCCGTTTCGAAGCATCGGCCGTGGGAAGTGATGGGCTTCCTAAAGCCATCCCTATAGGAACCTCGCCCGACGTCATCGACTCTGGAGTCTGCATTCTGACCGGTATCGACACTTCATGTATGACTGGATATTGTGGACTATACTCAGGGGTAAGAGGTGAGCCACGGACAGGAACACGGTGCTGTGACATGGCGCGACCTCTTAAGTGCATATCATCCCTCGACATCCTCTTGTCGACAGTGTGTTTCTTTCGCGCGCTGTTGAAGAACATATCGTCTTTTGACATCCTCTTGTCAAGATTGGCTCCTGATGAACCCTTGGGTGGTAACCCCCCGGACGTGCTAGGTCGAGGATGAGACATGGTTGGCGACGGCCCAGCGTCTTGTGATGTTGACAGGAATACAGGTGACGGGCAATCGAGCGACAAACAACTGCCATGGGCATAACATTATGAGGGGGAAACCAGCATTTTGAGGCAGTCTACTGGCAGGGTATATGTTTAAAGATTACAGGGAGGGCCTGATACACCTTCGTCTCGACCATGCATACCCGCAACCCACATCCTCCAGACCTACCCGACTGGTTTCCTTCGGTACTTACCACTCTGTACCTTCGGTGACCGTTTTCTTGGTACAACGTACGGGGAACCAGAAAGACTCCCTTGTCACTGCAGATGAGAAGGAGTGCTTCGGTGTAATGTGGGGAAAGGTTTCGAGATAAATGAAATGACAACACGCAAGCCGCATGTGAGTGGTCCAGGCCGGGCCTAGAAAATGCGCTAGGAAATAAAAGCATGATTTAAGGACGGCATACCTGAGCCGGAAGGATTATATTACTCGGCGAGTGAAGCTGCTGCACTTGGGCAGGCCGAGGTGAAGATGAGAAGGGGGGGCGGAGTAGGGGGATGAGGCAGATAAGACTCGAGAAAAGAAGCTCTTAGGTGTTTGGTATGAGACGTACCAAGTACAAAATACCTACATACCTCCTACTTACACATAGTAGCAACAGTCGAGAGGAAACAGCGCAACAGAACACTTCCAGAATCCAGGGTGTACCTTCAACCCTCCAGCGTCTTTGGTGCGTTTGAGATTGGAGGGATGGTGGGTTGGAGATTTCGAGGACGGGATCTCGACAAGGGTAGTACTGCCTTGCATGGCTCCAGCTCTCAAGGGTGTCCTAGACGAGACCAGGTTCATTGTGGAACAGACGACGGGCGGAAGAATAGACCCGGGCTAACCGTTGTAAGTTATAAGAGGGAGTCGAGTATTTCGCAGGTCGTATGGGGTGTAAGTGACGCTGGAAGGCTTGACCTGACAGGAGGTCATGAGTGGATATGACCGTAATGAGAGCCAATACTCTGGTACGAGCCGCTGACCGGCTCATTGGTCCCAGAGCGTTCATGGCATTGAAATTGTTTGCCAGCTCTGTGAGTCTTCGCATTCGGAAGAGCTATATCAGGCTGCTGGTATAATTGCGCTTGGTATGTTGAAGAAGTTGGGCAATCGTATTGGAAGTTTTGGTTTCGGTTGACATGCTTCTGCTGTCGTCCTTTCATTTTGCAGCCGCTCGCCTCGCAGCGTTGCATTGGCCTTAACCCACTGCAGGGGCATCTGCACCTAGGGAACTCTAAATCTGCATATGTGCTTGCTGACGTTACTTTTCGCCTTTATCAATTGAAATTACCCCGTATTGTTGATCGAGATGTTACGGCTCGTCCGCGCTCAGACGATGGTCGCTGGGGCGATGATAATAATTCACGGATTATAACCCGATCGTCCTAAGGCTGGCCCAGTGGGACACGGTTCGAGGCCATGATCGCCGTGGTCACATCGCCTTGGCTGAGATTCAAACCTCGGCCGCGTCAAGGACGTGGTTTCACGCTACCGGAAATAGCACATCTTATAATGTCTCATGAAAAAGCGCAAACCCCGCGAGGTTTGTGGCTGCAACCTGCAACTTGGGGAGGGGCTATTGCCCTTTGAAGAAGGACCTTCGAGAACAACACTGGAATAAGTGGAGGTGGATGGCTGAGCTTCTGGCCCTGTTTTCCAAGATGGAGGTTAGGCCGGTGGATATTCAGATTGATGTCCGCCGTTGCGGTTGTTGAAGGACCCCTTCCATCGCCACTGCATTTGACGGTGGCTGATTATCCAAGCCTCAGCCGATATGATTATCGAGACATGCAGAACATGTCGGTTCGTGCCGTAGGGCTCGGACTGGCGATCTCTTGAATCTTCTAGAGTCGAGACCGAGGCTTCATTCTTTAGTCATTTGCGTACTAAGTGGCCAACAGACATTCGGAATACCATCCGCTTATCTGATCCCGCCGATTCAAACCCATGCTCGCGATATATCGATAAACCGCCCTTGGACAGCCAACATCCGCATGTCTACCCAATGGAGAATCGATTGAATGGTATTCGGGCTTCCCGGTCGACTAATGCGCCTATGCAAGCCAAAAGGGTTATGCGAGATCTTGCAGCAGTTCATCCCATGGACTTGAAAACCGGGGCCCTTGCACCAACCAGGCTCTGTGTCGATGTTGGGGTTGACAGAACTCTAGCAATTATTGTGAACATGTCATCCCAAGAAAACCCTCGACGATGTTCCTTGTACGGGTTGAAGAGGTGATTCTGGTTCAGTGAGGTTTCGAGTTGTTCTATGATGAAACTTCGTCCGGTCTGTGGGTTCAAGCGGTCACGACAAAGTGTTTCGTGGAGGTGGGATCGACGGGTAGCATCGGAAATGTTCGAGGGGTTTACTAGATGTCTGAAGCATCCTTATATTGGAATATTTGCACCCCGCAATGTCTCTAGATTCGAATCGCCTCGAGAATTGTTCAAGATAGATAGATGAGCTTCTTCAGTTGTACCATGACAAACATGTGTTTTGACGATGATGCTGAACGGAGGAGACCAGGGCACGGTACGGAAAGACACGGCGGTGGCACTGTGGCCCCGTTATCCTTACCGCTATAACAGAGATCCATCGCTTTCCTGGGAGATCCATGATCCATTGAGAGCGGTCTGCCGGTGGTGTAGTTGTTGTTGACTGACTTGTTCGGAGTTGTCGACGAAGCCCCCTTTCTATCGTGGCGTACGCCCACCAAAGCCAGTGGAAAAGCGGCCTCGCAACTTTTTGTTGCGGTGACCAGCGGGCTGACGGGTTGGGCTCGCTAACACATTTTTTTTTCTGTTTGCAGTCGGACGGGCTCTGGACAAATGACAGTGCAATGAATCGATGGGGGCCGATCTCTGGTGATTCAGAGAGATTGACTTGAAGTGATGAGTGGATGAACCACAGCTGGCGAGCCCCGCTTACTTAAGGCGTGCATACCAAAAACCCGAGCATCGGGCGGCCACTCCAATACAACTCCATCATTGCCAAACAACCCAGACAGCTTCCCACTCCTACCAACAACGCCCAACTCGTGTCATTTCGCAGAACTTCTATTCTAGTCCTTCGCATCCAGCATCAGACAACACAAAACACCATCAAGATGTCGTGGCAAGGTACTATAACCCCGATCCTTACTCCCCTTTGCGCCCCCTTTTGACCCCACCTTGCCGTAGAGGTAATGAAGCTAACTCTGTCACAGCTTATGTTGACTCCAGGTAACGACGGCAACGCACTGCAACCACGACGAGTATCATCTGCTAACGCTCATTCAAAGCCTCGTCGGCTCCGGAAACGTTGACAAGGGTGCTATCATCAGCGCCGCTGGCGACAGTGCCTGGGCTACCAGCGCCGGCTTCACGGTACGGACAAATTACCCCGCCATCCCAGGGATGATGCGACTTTATGGGTCAGCCCACAAACCCGGCGAGGGACCTCGACGACGCCATCACCGGGATATGTACGTGGGAGGATACAGCTAGCTGACAGGCCTGCTGCGAACAGATCAGCGCCGAGGAGATGAAGAACATTGCGAGCATCGTGAACGGCGACCAGGCTTCCATCGAGAAGGCACATGCCGAGGGTATCCACGTTGGTGGCGAGCGATTTGTTGTCGCCCGGATTGACGAGGGCAACATCTACGGGCGGAAAGTAGGATAAAACCCTAGTTTCAGACTCCCTAAAAGGGGGTTATCTTTGGCCTGACAGAATACTGATGACGATGATTTAGGGTCGTTGCGGTGTTGTCATCTCTAAGTCGAAGCAGGCCATCCTGGTCGGACACCACGGCGAGGCCCAGCAGCCAGGAAACACAACAAAGACCGTCGAGGGACTGAAGGACTACCTTTTCGGCTTGGGTTACTAAGGAAACAAACATGAGAAACGGGAAGTGATACGGGAAGAGATTGTCAGTGTGAAGGAAGGGGAGTCACCCACCGAGACACGTGGCAGCGCGTCGAGTCCATAGAACAGCATCGATCACGTGAAAACACTATTTTTGAGCAGCGGAAATAACGCCGGTTTCTGAGACATCGTACAAATCTTTATTCAACCAAAATTGAACTTCGGATTATATGGATGGCTGCGAATATTATACATGACGGCCCGGTGCAAACAAATGGGTATACCGCCGCCAGATAACGCCGGTCTATATGAACATCGTACATCGTTGGAGGAGCCCCAAACCCGACTGTAGTACATCTTCACGTCCTTCGTGAGGACCTTCGTGCCTGATAACCACAAGTCCAAGCACTCAGACTGGCAGTTCAGCATTCCTCCTGCCACCCAGTCCCAAGCTATCTATCGCGACTCCAATGTACGGTCCTACTATTGGTACGCTCCTCGCGAATCCAGCAATCGTACCCAAGAAGTCACCGAACAAAACCATGATACCGTATAGCTCGATACAAAACCCGATCAGGGGCCACTTCATCAAGATAAGTGCCAGCCCACCGAAGAACGCAGCTGTTCCCTTTGCCTTGTTTTTCCGTGCGAAAAAGAGAAGTGTCTTTGATGGTCCGATGATTATGGTGAGGCCGATGAGGAAGAGGATCTGTCGCAAGTCATATTAGAGAGGGAACAGCCATCGCTAAAGTCGCAGTTGAGGAGGGTCGCGTACATTTCCCATCGCAAGCCTAACAAGTTGAACGGTCAGCCGGGTGATCTCCACTGGAAGGTACCTAGGTAATTATCTCTGGAGACTTACATGGCTCGGTCGAAGAAGAGGAGCACTCCTCCTATCAGGAAGAAGCCACCTGATGTTTTTGTCAATATCCTGCACACCGTTGAGATCGCATAGTGTTTATTGGAGGGGCACCATTATACCTCCGGAGCAGAATGCCACTCCAATTTCTGCCGCATTAACCTCCCATTAGCCTTCATCACCATTCCCCTTGAGACGCGTGCGACGCGTAGAGGGGCATACTTTGGGCGTCCGTCAGCCACATTGACGGCATTTTGAACGTATAATAGCCGAAACTGGGGATTCGGTGGGGGGGGGGAGCTCGTCTAATCAACCGGATAGTCGGAATTGGGTTGGCAAAAAGTCAAGAAAAGTTGTCGCGATTGTCGACTGTATGGGGAATTAGTTGAAAAGTGTCTCTTCGCGATTGAAACAGGGGTCCTCTCTGCACTGTCTGCACTTAGTTACCGGTACTTGGTCAATCAGAACCTTGCTGCCTTGGGGGAAAGCTACGTAACGCTCTCTTGCGCTCGCTCGGCACGGGCGGCTTTGATTGGCGATTCTTCGGCTGCCGCGCTCTGAGCTAAGAACAATCGAAACATGGATTGATTATCCAACAACCCCCGTCTTCTTGATCCTCACCTCACACACCTACGCTCATCCGGATCGCAATTCATTGCCCAATCCTGCAGACCTTCACTAGTACCAGCTCAATCTATGACTTCCTATTGCCCTGTTGTCATGCGATCTCTCAGTCAGCAACTAACTATGAAACAAACTTACACATGTACTCCATATACCACCCCCTCCAGGTACCACAAAGGTATCATGAATAGGGACGCCGCTAGATCTAGAGTACGCTTGAAACTTATTGGGTACGCGCTGATGGCAATGCACTAGCTTCATGTTCTGTAACGCCAAGGAAGGTATAGCCCTGCTTATGGTAATTATGATTATGAAGACCAGCAGGATCCTACAAAATTAAAGATAACCAAAACAGGATGTTGGATGAGCCGAGTATTAGTGATACGTTGACAGGTCTATTTAGACGTCGTCCATCCCCACGAACATTGAGGTTCGTTTGGATGTTAATAGACTACAAAGGCTTTGTTCCCATCCCCTCACCATGGATAAAGGCAAGATCCTCATTACGGGCGCTACCGGGTTCCTTGGATCCTCCATCCTCATCGATATTCTCAAGACTGGCTATACAGCCAACATCGTTGTGAGGAGCGAGTCGAAAATCAAACAGCTCCAAGAATGCCCCGCCATTGCTGCTCTCGACAAGGAATCAGCATGCAAGTACTTCATCGTACCCGACCTCACGGTTGAGGGAGGCCTGGATGAAGCCACCGTCGGCACCAATATCGTCATCCACTGCGCCAGCCCCCTCCCATTCATGAGCAACGATGTAGAAAACGAAATGATCATTCCAGCGGTCAAGTGCACCCTTCGAGCCTTAGAAGGTGCCCAAAAGGCCGGCACGGTGAAGAGGGTCATCTTGATGTCTTCTCTAGGCGCATTTGCCGGGCCAGACATTGTCGGAGGAACCTACATTCCACCTGAGGAAGTGTTCCTAGGCGAGAAACCCAACGATGACTTTGGCCCGCCGTACCACAGCCCCTTGGTGGCATACTGTGCAGCGAAGACAGCCGCATACAGACGGTCAATCGAGTGGATGGAGAAGGCTGTTGCGGAAGGGAGTGTCAGCTTCGACATGATCAACCTGGCCCCAGCCTACATATATGGCCCGCACCCGCTGGCGACGAGCGTCGCAGACCTGATGCTATCCAGCAACAGCCTGCTCCTGCCCGTCATAATGGGCACGGGCAAGGTCTCGCCGGAAGAAGCAGAGCCGAGGCCGCCGACCTTGTGCGGGGGGGTGGCCTTAAGTGACTTTCTGGAGATCGTGCACAAGAGTTTGGATCTGGACAAGGTCAAGACGCCAGGGTCCGGGCCCAGCAAGCACATATCGACATATGTACAGTCGACCAAGTTCAAGTGGAACGACGTCTATCCGATTATGGCAAGGAAGTGGCCCAGGGAGGTCGAGAAGGGCATCCTAGCGGGCGAGGGAGATTTCCCCACGAAACCGAACATCAGCTTTGCGGTGGGGGACACTGAGAGGGCGTTTGGGATGAAGCTGAAGGGATTGGAGGAGATTCTCGATGTGCTTGTGCCGTATTACCTTGAAATCTTGGAGAAGGAGAATCCCAAGCAAGAGGCAGTGTGAAGGGCCTATCTTGAAGTATAGAACGAGTACCTAGGTACAATATGTAGAAAATGCAAATTCACAATTGCCACTGTAAGATTCAGCATACGGATGCTGCATGAAGTATTAGCTTGGTGGTCCCAGAGAGCATCTAGTTATTGTCACAGTCAGGTTTCAAGAAATACCAAGAAGACTATCAATCCTATGCATCTAAAATACCCTTACGAGTGTCTTTTTCCCTTGCCCTGTTCTCACCCTGTCTCAAGCTTGTCCAGATGTCCTACTACCTGCACATGTGCGGTGGATGGAAAAGGGACAGTTTGATAACGTAAGCACGCACGGACCATTCCTTCAGAGTTATCAAAATTTCTGCAGCTTTTCGCTTTGCACTTTACTTTCTCTCATTGAGAACGATATTCCTCACGATGAACGAGCAAGCACCGCGCAAGCACCGCGAAGCCAGCCAACTGTCCTAACAGCAGCAATCCATTGCCATTGGGACAGTTGACAATGCGTCTTCGGTTACGAACTCTATATTCCATGAGGCAGGTATGCGAATCCGTTTCCTGTGGGAATCGAGATGCTGTTTCGGGTCTTCCCCGATCTCTTTTTTTTTTCTTTCTACTTTCCTGCTTGCACTCTTAATATATATGCCCCGGCGGCCTAGCTCTTTTGCTAGGTAACTGAGTTCTGTTCTTCTCCAAAAGTTCTCAGTGATCTGTCGGCCTTTTTTCTTTAGGCAAAGATCAACCAACACAACGATTGCGATTAAGCCGGAGCGTCAACTTACATCCCGTTGTCGAAAGACTTTGGGTGCGTAGTCGAGGCTTGACTATGATAGTCGTACATTTCCCTCTATTCTTCCATAGGATTCATATCAATTCTTGCAATGGAGATACGCTGTCGCTTACTTTAGTGTCTCCTAATCCCATAGTATCCCGTGCGCCTGCTTTTGATGTCTCCATTATGTGTGTCTTGTGTGTGTGTGTGTGTGTGTAAGCCCCCCGGCCTCTCCCTGAACGCCATTGCCAACCATCTTCCATTGTCGTAGCTGTACATCCAAAATTGCAATCCCAATGCTTGTAAACGCCACAGCAACTCCTCCCCGCCCGTCCCCCTCCCGCCCAGGGCCATGTCTGCCCTCACTTCAGAACCGTATGCGCACCTCTCGCCTCAAGGTACTGCTCCGCATAACCCTGTGGCAGCCCCCTAATCAAAGAGAACACCTCCTTATTATGATACCGCAGCCTCGTCTTGGGATCCTGATACGGCGCCGACAGCCCCGTAACATCACAGTACCGCTTCTGCGGCGCCAAACTCGGCGCACTCTCAATGTTCGTATACGTGGCACTCGGCGCGCCTGCTCCCCCTCCGCTCAGCCCCCCTGTCGTCATACCCGGCTTCAGGCTCTTCTCCAGCACGAGCTTGGACAAGCTGCGCGACGCCTGCGCGAGGTTGCCGCTTGTGTTGGTGGTGGTGGTGGTGGTGGTAGTGGTGCCATTCGCGTTGGTGGGGTTGGCGGGGGTGCTGGTGCCGCTGGTGGACAGGCCGTCGTCCTTGTCGTTGTCGCGGAGGTTGGGCGACACGGCGCCCGAGTTGTTGTCCTGGGGGGTGGCGGCCATGGAGGCTGAGGCTTCCTTACGGGAGGACTCGCCCAGGATGGCCTTGATGTTCTTGTTTCGTCGCTGGTTGGGCCGCCAGGCGGGGTTGCGGAAGGTCTTGTGGATGGAGTGGATGTCGAGCTGTTCGATCAGCGCGTAGTGCGCTGCTTGTTCCTCCTCTTTGGCTTCTTTGGCTTCTTTGCTGGTGGACATGTTGAAGATTGCTGTTGTTATAGTTGGGAGGAAGGAGTTGGTTATAGTTGTAGCGGAGGTATAGCTTCTGGAGTCCTCCCAACTTCGACGTTTGTTTGTCTGGGGTATGTGGGCTTCTTTGCGAGTGCTAGATTTGTCGGCGTTTGGAAGGTGAGATCCCAATATGGGCCGCTGCTTGAAGGTTGAGGGCAGCTCCTGCAGGGATGATGGCTTGCAGTAGCACAGACACAGTATGACTGACCACTAAGCGTCTCACACTGTCCTTGGAGAGCTTCCCCAAAACCTTAGAACGCGGTTGCAAACGCGACTGGAACCCTGAGCCTCACATTGACAACCCTCCATGCCTCGAGTCAATATTGAGGGCATTTGCAAGTTGACACCCTATCCTCACAATGGTGAGTCACAGATGAATATACTCTCTTGATCCTGATAGCTGATGACACAATAGGAGAGCCCTCACGAACATCAACAGAACCTCCTTCTGTCTCGCATCATCACCAATGTTGTGAGTGCCCACTTAATCACACCCACACTCCAGACTTGGGGGTGCGCTACAGGAGCCTGACAAGTAGTTATAGGAGAAACTCAACGAGGCCACAGTGGTGATGAATAAGACATTACAGGTAAGAATGGTGTTCTTTATTCATACTAAATCCTAGTACTTATCCATGGACAGGAGATCAACATACAAAATATGAACATTGAGCTCGTCGCGCAAATGTTCAAGAACTATCAGTCCAATGTTTTATTCCACCTAGAAGGTCAGTATATTCACATCCCTCAACTTGATAAGCTATTCCTGGGCTGACATGCTTTTAGCAACGGACAATCTGAAGGACCCTTCTTGAGGAAAGAGATCAGGATGGTTTGCTGGTGGAACCGCATCACTAATGGGAGTGGTTCATATGTAGATGGTAGACAGTCAACCACGGAAAGCATCACTTGAGATCAATCGGGATGGACCATAAGCTTGGTATATTTGACACATGCGAAATATACTCTATACCGGTGATTAGCCACTTCAGGAGAACAGTCCAGTCCCCTTGAGGAACTTCTTAGCCCAACTCTCATATGAACTCAACATCTCCTTCGTTATCATCCGCGGTGCCTTCTTGATCTCCTCTCTATAGTCCTCCATCGAGATACCCCCATCATCACCCGCACAATCTCTCCTCCGTCGTGCTTCCAAACCAGCATTGTTACAGATACCCATGGTCTCAGCACCAGAGAAGCCTTCTGTCTCCCTGGCCAGCTCCTCAATGTCAATATCCGGAGCTGCCTGCCTAGTAGCCAAGAACTTCCGGAAAATAGCCGCTCTCGCGGCCTCGTTCGGCGGTCCCACATAGATCAACTTATCAAACCGACCCGGTCTCAACAACGCCGGGTCCAGCGCCTGCGGCCTGTTCGTGGCAGCAAGCACCAAGACGCCCTGCGTGAGCTCAAACCCTTGCATCTCGTTCAGCAGCGTCGTCAAGACGTTCAGGCCGCTGCCGCCGGAGCTGGCCCCGGAGGTAGACCCGAAGCCGGACCTCTGGCCGCCGATGGAGTCGATCTCGTCGAAGAAGATGATGCTCGGGGCGGCCTCGCGCGCGCGCTGGAACAGCTGGCGGATCCGCCGCTCCGACTCGCCCACGTACATGTTGAGCAGCTCGGCGCCCTTGACGGCGAAGAAGTTGAGGTCCGCCTCGGTGGCGAGGGCCTGCGCTGCCATGGTCTTGGAACAGCCTGGCGGTCCGTAGAGGAGGAAGCCCTTGGGAGGGTTGGCGATGTAGCGTAGGAGGCTCTCCTTCGGTTCTGTTGCGAGGGAGATGGCTTCCTGTAGGGACTTCTTGACTTCTTCCTGCCCTCCGATGTCGTCCCAGTGAACTGGGGGTGGTTTTAGGTTGATGTCGTGCATTGCTGATGGGCCGATATTTTGCAGCGCGTGCTCCAGTATTTGCTCAGAAATGTACTCGGCCTCGGGGCGGCCTTCTCCCTCCGTCTGGCCCAACCCGGTCTCCCAGATGTGCTCCGCCTCCTCGACCAAGACGGCCAAGTCTTCTCCATTGTAGGCATGCGTCCGCTCGCTTAAAGTAGTCAACATGCTCTCCTTGGTATCAGGGGGGAGTGGCATGTCGAAAGATGACAGGATAGCTTTCCTCCGATCGGCATCAGGAATTGGCAAGTTGATGTGCGTCTTGAAGCGCCCAATGCGGGTCAGCTTGGGGGGCATATTTGTGAGATAATCCAGACATGCCGCGAAGACCACAACCTTGGGGCGCTCATTCTTCGCTGTAGCATCTGCGGCCAGCTTGTCCAGGAAATCCGCAACTGCTTGAATGACGGCGTTCCGATTACTGCGCTCCTTGTCGATAAGCTCCTCAAACTCATCCATGACGACGATACTCGGTTGGTTTTCTCGAGCCTTCTGGAATGTCTCGTTGATAGAGGCGAGCTTGTCACTTGGCTGTATGCGGTGGACTGTTCCCCACCCGGTCTCGCATACATGGTTCAGGAGCGTCGTCTTGCCAGTCCCGTGGCCGCCATGAAGGACAAGCCCGCAGGATTTCCTGGCGGCTGGGCTCCTGAAGGGGCCAGACCACATGCGCAGGTGTTGGTTGAGCTCTCGAATCTGGTGCTCCAGGCCTGGTATCATATCAAGCTGGAGCTGTGCTGGCCGAGCGCTTGGTGCACCGGTCCCCAGGTCCTGCCCCTTTCCGATATGAACCTTCGTCGAGGCTGGCGTGAAACGAGCGTTGGCGATAGATGACCCGTTGACAGTCCTGACCTTGAAGTTCCTGAATATCCCTTCTCCAGCTACCCGCTTGATAGTCAGTCCAGGAAACACTTCCTCCATGCCTATCAATTGGCCCTTGACAGCCCACACCCAATGTATTGAGTTCTCTTCCTTGATGTCGGGCTGGTCTACCGTGACATCCTCTATGACCACTTCCTCGGCATCTGGTATCGCCTTGCCGTCGGTATAGATGATTTTGACCTGGTCTCCTAGCTTGAGCTCGCAGGCATCCTGGAAGGGCTTGCTCATCTGCACGACTGCGCGACTCATTTTAGGATCTGTCGCAGCCCACAATGAAGCCTCTCGTGTGACGGCCCGGCCATCCTCTAGAGTCCTTTCAATAAAGCAGGGCTTCCCATTCTCAAGTGCCGTGCCTGTTAGCTCCAATAGGATCTCCTTGTTGACATATATTCGGGATGCGCCCTTGAGCGTCTTGTCAGAGCTCTTATCCGAGGAAGTTGGGATTGGCCTGACTTTGACCTCGATGAACTTCATTGTGAGTTTGGAGGGGTCTCCTCTTTGATGAGAGACTTCTTGTGTATGTATGAGCGTGGAACTCTCGTTGGTAGTGGCTCGCGAAGGTAGCGAGTCTCACCGACAAGGGTCCTGCTGAGAGTATAAGAAAATTATCTTTTTAATTCCAAGGGCATCATAATGCTGGTTGATCTAAAGAAAGATGTCAATTCTGGGTTGCAAGAAAGGATTTTATCACTTACACGGCGGTACGTATCCTAGTGTCTTTTGTGTGGATTCGCAGTATTTCGCGGCCCACGTGCGGAAATGTTGTAAGAATTGCTGTCTTTACCTCGACAAGCATAATTTTAAACATCTACACCGAGATATACTCTATGTATGAGGAATTCAATATCGCTAAGAGACGAACAAAACAATACAGAGGACTGAACAGACGGGTGGCTGATCAGCCGAGTTCAATTAGCAAATAACCCAGTCCGTTTTAGCATATCCAAGCTCCCCCGGTCATTCAGACTTTCTTGACTCGAGCTTCAACCTCGAGAAGCACTTCCTTCCCCGCCCGATTCGCGACCAACCTGTTAACGCGTTGAGCAAGAGAGCTCTATTGATTCCACGGCCCGCTCCCCTCCTCACGCTATACAATACGAATGTTCGGGATATTATCAGCGCAGTTGCATTGATGCTGCGTGGTAGGCGGCGACTGCCATTGCCGCAGTCTCCATGGTCAGGATGGAGAACCACACAATACGCCACAGCACCTGTGTCAGCTCACCTCTTCTCCACGACCATCCCGCGACTCGACGACAACACACATAGCGAGAGACCGGAGAAGCCCCTCTTTCACAAAGTCGGGGTTCCTGGCGTGGAATGGGCCCTTCTCCATGGACGACGTGGGGCAAAGGTCAACCCTGAACATATCCTCTTCAGCTTGGAGGGACTCAAACCATTCGGCGCAAAATATAACGAGCCCCTTCAGAAGGAGCCTTGTATCACAACTGCCCTCCAGGAGGCTCGCAAACGCCGTGACAAATCCAGGAAGCACCGGGAGCAAGCCGCCAATGCCTCGCTGACGGGCTCCAAGCGGCCTAAGAAATCTCGGGACACTAGGAAGGGGAATCACTGGCAGCAAAAAGCCCCCAGAGATTCTGGTGATTGTCAAAATGCCAGTGGAAACAGATCTCTGGTGTGGAGGAGTATCATGCCTCGCGACGAAACCGAGACATTTAGCAAGAGAAGCCGGTCGTCGTCGTCAGAGGCTCCAAGACCCGAAAACCAGAACCGTTGTAGTCTGCCAAACAAGATTGAGATTACAATAAATGATCCTCCACAAGGATGGAATAGACTCAGGACTCGAGGGGTTGGGGATCTCAATAAGGCGGCAGGTGGTAGCTCGGGGCTTGAATCTATGTCGGTGGCACCGTCGCAGGTTGGAGAAGCCATCGATTCGTACGCCAAATTGACCGCGGCTGTAATGCCGACTATGAACACTCTGCGACCATTGAATTATGCTGAGCAGTCACCTCAACTTACACTGCCACCGCCGAAGCCACGGGATGCGATACTTGATGTCGGCGACTTCGCTGGTGCTGCGGCGGCCATGGGCCCTGCTGAATCGGTTAGGAATTCGTTGACCGAGGATCCCATCCTCAAGGAGGCTGCGTTGCTTTCGAAGCAACGCATAGGTCCAAAATTTTCGCAACCGTCATCGAAGCTTGACAATCATGTCGAACCGAGGTTCCGTGTTCTCCCTAGACGGCAATTGCTTAAGAGGAAGAATAAGAAGGAGCCCGTGACATTAGGAGATGTTCAAACATCGGACGTAAGTATTGAGACTGAGACACAACAAGAACAGAACCAGGAGAGGCAGGTCATGGCTTCTAGTTCACAGCTTGTCACCACAAATCCTACCCTTGACGAGATGGAAGCCCAAATTCTCGGTTCAGCAATTTTGCCCTCCGAAAATGGAGATCATGCAGCAACCGACGAGAGCATCAAACCTGTGGAACCGGTACAGCCTGAGCGTTCAATCTTTGAGCAACTCTTTTCAGAGGAGCGGCCCAGAGGTGACGATTATTGGCAGATAGCCGACAGGCTGAAAGCTGCATTTTCGGCAGTCGAGAAGAGCCCAGATTCGGACGCCCAACCTGAGCAGAAGGCGTCTGCATGGAAACCGCAACCCGGTCAATCAATATTTGGCCAGCTATTTCCCGAACATGCACAGTTCAGGCCAGAGGCAGGGTGGCGAAGGACCACAGGGGAACCACTAAGTCCACCGAAAGATTCCCTCATGATTTCACTGCGGAACGAAGTACGCAACTGGATACCGGAGGATCAGCAGGACCGAATCATTGGTCCCCAGCCTGGAGAGTACGGGTCTCATTCAACAGTGGTTGTGATCTCCGGAGCAAGCCCGTCGCTCATTGATACCGATTTCTACCGGATCGCCCTGGAAGGGAAACACGTGGAAGGGTGGGCTGGCGGCTTGGTGAAGGTTGTCCAAGCCCGTGATTCTATCACATCTGAGCCTCTAGGCCAATACTACCTCATGTTCCACTCTCGGCCTTCTGCAATTGCCTACGTCGACGAGCTGCAGCGGTTGCACGCCCTCAGCCGCAAACTGCTCCATGCACCAGCATCCTCGGGCAAGCAAGTAGCCAGGGGCGCTCTCGACCAGGCCCCAGCTACACCACAACCCTTCCTGACCGACGAGGAGAAGGCGGCCGTCCGCTCCTTCACCATCCTGTCGCCCAACGTGCCCCCCTACGTCAGTGTGCGCCTGTGGAACACGCAACTGGTGGCAGACATCGCGTCCAAGTCCAACATCGTCGATGTGGTGCAGACGCTGAGGCCCGAGGTCACGACGCCGGCCAAGGTGCTCATCAAGCTCAACCCGCTAGACGGCGGGGTCGACCCGGGCGGCCTGACCACGGACGAGCTGTGGCTGACCCTCCGGGACGACGGCAGGGAGCGCAGCGCCCCGTGGGTCCTGGCCAACCTCTCCACGGGCATCATGCCCATCAAGCCGAGGTTCAAGGTGGCGCAATCCGGGATCAAGGTGAGGGCGACGCCCGTCCGTGTGCCCCTGGGCCCGGACGACGATTTCTACGACGAGGAGAGCGGGGAGCCTGTTGTCGGACAGTTGCCCCCCGCCGCGGCCGAGGAGCCCGGCGAGAAGCTGGGCGGCGGCGCGGATCGTCAGGTGCGGTTCAACAAGTTCGTCTTGACGTTTACGCAGCCGGCTATTGCTCGGCGGTTCGTGAGGTGTTGGCACAAGAGGACCATCTATGATGCCGTGCTTGGGAGGAGTGTTGTGGTTGATGCTGTGGCAATAATGTAGAATAGAAACGTGTGTAAAAATAGAGGGAGGGAGGAGGGAGGAGGGAGGAGGGGGCGATACCCCGGCGGTAGACAAAAGCACCAATAAGACCTCTCTAATACTCAGTCGGTGATCAGAAATACGCGAAAGTTTTGCGCTCTCATTCGTTATATCTTTAATTTTATCTTGCTTTTCATCATAAGCACCTCATATTGTACAAATGGCCAGCCGCCAAACTAAATACCAGCATAGCTAACCATCGGTAATCCTATCCGGATAGCCGATTTTTCCGTCATTATGCCTTCTTGGTCCTCTTCGACTGTCTAAGCCGTCGTGCCTCTTCAAGTTCTGCTACCGTAGGCGATGCGCAGGTCTCCTAAGCGAACGCATTGCCAAGATCGTGTTCCTAAAAATAAACAACAAAAGTCAGCTAGCTATACAGCGCCACGACAAACACGACACATTGACGGGCCAATCTCAGATGTCAGTCACGTACCTTGAACCACTCCGGCCCCTTCTCGAGGTACTCCTCCCTCGTCACCCTCGCCCTCTTCCACTCGTCACTACCAGCCCAGCTCGCAGCACCCCTCCAGGCGTCCAGAACGGCGTCCTTAGCCCGCCTGGTTTGCAAGGGTGAGTCCACAGGCAGCAAAGCCTGGAGACCACTCCTCAGCCGGTCGTCGAAGTTCTCAAACAGCGTCGCACCGCCAGTGAGGAAGATGTCCTTGAGGAAGTCATCCCTGTTGATGCCCGGGAAGGCAGTGAGCCGCTGGGTAAGTATGTCTCCGGCGATCTCCACGATGCCGGCCTGATCAACGCCTGCTATCGCACCGGGTTGGAAGACAACCTCTGGCACGCGGATGCGCTCCACGTTCAAGTGCAGCTGGTGGCGCTCTGCTTGACTGCCATCCTCAGGTCTGGGTCCATACCGCCACGCATGCAACAGTGACTTTGTCCAGTTGTTCTGCGCCTCGAGGGTGTGCTCGTAAGTGAAATTGGGGTCATGCTTGAGCAGATCCGCTTCAAGAGTCTTGATGGTGGCATCCAGATTCTCTTCCTCGTCCTCATCGTCGCTGTCGCCCTTATTGGCTCCCACGGCCACATTGCGATATACACCCCAATCTGCATCATCCGCGCCGAAGTCATCATCATCTCCACCCCGACGGCGCTTGCGGCCTGTTGCTCCAGTCGGATTGTCAGCAGCCAGGTTTGCGAGAGTCTTCATGCGCATTTGGCTCGCCAGGGATTTGCGGTTCCCCAGGTCCTGCTTCAGTCGGTCTCGGTCCTTAATCTTGGCGAGTGTCTCGAGGCGTGCTTGACGCCGCTCATCGAGCCATGCCTCCAGGTCATTTGTCCTCTTCTCTTCGTCAAGTCGAGCTTCCTCCGCGATGCGTGCCTTCTCGGCTTCCTTTTCTGCCTTGGCGCGTGCTCTTGCCTCGTTGTTGGACTTCATGAGTCGCTGATGACGCTTTTCTTTGAGCCCAGCCTCGTCAAGTTGGTCGTCAGGAACGTCAAGTAGATGGAACACGGGCTCCTCGGTCTGCTCCTCTTCGACCTCGCCGCCGAGGTCCTTTTGCCGAGCGCGCTTGATGGAGCCTTCCAGTTCCTTGACCAGCTTTGCAAGATGTGCCTCATCCTTCACTTCGGCGTCGTCCAGGATGCGCTTGGTCTCCTTCTTGTTCTGGTCCACCAAGCGCCGTTGGACGTCCTTGTAGTACTCCAGTTCCTGCTCTTTCTTCATTAACCGCTCCAGGCGCATCTTGGCTGCCTGTTCCTGTAACCGACGACCACTCTCTTTCTTACGTTCTGCAACCTTGGCAAGCTCTTCCTCTGTCTTCTGGATTATCACTTCCTCAGTGTAAGGATACTGAATGATCCGCTCCCGGTCTTCTAGCCCCGTCCACTCCAAATAGGTACCCAGCTCATTGTCGTAGTCTTTAGAAAGGTAGCAGTGGTCTCGGACCATGGACTCAGCTTGTGAGAGGTTCAGCTTTCCGGGGAAATGGTCGTATTTCAGTCGGATAAGCTTCATCAGGTAGTCTGCCGCGTGGTATCCACCCCAATTCAACCTGATAGCCTGAGCAAGCATGGGCTTTTTACTGTACACAGGTATCAAGTGTGTAGAGCTGTGTGAAGATGACACAACGAGGCCCGTGTTGCCCCCGTTGTATTGGTATGAGAAGAGGGAGTCGATTCCGTAAGTTAAGCTCGGTGCGCCGTAACATTCGAAGATTATCTCTGTCATGGCTAGTTCGCGGGTTGTTAGCATTGTCTTGCTTGCCTTAGTTCATCAGCCAATGTGACTTACATTTCCTCGAATATGGCAGATTAGCAACAGCCTCGGTCATGACAATTGGCATGTCGATGTTGCCCTCAACACCATTCATGCCCAGCTTGATGAACAGGTAGTCAAGAACATGTTCCATGACATCCCAATTGCTCACGATCCCCGTACCCTGCTCAAACGCATTCCGTATGTGGCCTCGAGCGGTCGTATCGGAGTAGCAATCCAAGCCAGCGAACGAAAAGGTCTTACCCAGCTTCCGGTCGCGATACTTGGACATGATGGGAGGGATGGCTAGTCGCGGCTTGTCTTCGAAGTTCCATCCTGCGCGAACTGAGGAGGAGCCTGGTTGGAGGGTAGGTACTGTCAGCTTGGCTCTACAGGTGGCGGGGCAAATGAGAAGGTAAGAAGTAGGGAAGGAGGAGGGAATGAGAGCAGAAGGGGCGGTTACCATTATCTATTACAATCGCAGCCTTGCCATCTGGTTGCTGCAGTGCCTTCTCGCGTCCATCATGCTGTGATGGGGTTGGCTGTTCAAACTTAACCTCCTTTACCGGGTACACAATTGGTGGTGGAAGATCCTCCTTGGGTCCTTTACGGAAGGGGAGGGGTTCGTAGATGGCAGATGGTGCCATTGTGGAAATGAAGTATCGTGAACGTCTACTCGGTAGGATCCAGTTCACAGGGTATCATAACAAGAAGAAAGAAATCGGGGCATAATTGAAAGTGAAAGTGAAAGTCCGAAGGAACTGAATTGAAGTTGCTGTTTGTTTGCAGAAAGTTAGATGTCTTTTCCAGGGTGGTTGCTCGTATTATTGGCGACAGGAGCTAGCTTACTGTGCCTGCCGCCGAGCTCGTGACAAGGCTGGTCGCGTCACTTCAAATGCTAACGCGGGTGAGGCCTGTGGCTACAGGGGTGTGCAGCTTCTCGTGTGGAGAAGAGCTCACTCCTGACCTGTGAAAACTTACATAAGCCAATAGACCTTCCACCCCATACATCTTGACCTCCTTCACTCAAGGCGGGACCTTGGGACCTTCACTATTAAGATAGGAGATATTGCCAATGTTTTTTACTAATGAATCACAGGGAAAAGAGCGGCAAGAATACCATAACCCCAAGGACGTAACAAGATATGCTTTCCTCTATCAAAATGGTTGCACGGCTTCATCGCTTCAACAGGATGCTTTAAGAACCTTAGAAGCCACCTAGGCACTTCTCTAACATTTATCTTGGACAAGTGAGTGTATATATATTGTTGCTGGACCTTCCAAGGTTAATATAACCTAGTTTCTCAATATCGAAGTTGCGCCCTTATTCTCTTATACGTTTATAGTGCATATGACCACTTTGATCTACGGAACCCAATCACGTATAACTGGTATTTGCAGTAGTATTTAGTATCTGGAGAATCAAGAAAGAACTTACTATCAATGAAAATGACGAAAATAATATAGTAAACCACCTTGGTATATATATAGTCTAAATGGATATAATTGTCTGACGTACTATTGTGTCCGGGCTGGCTATAAAAATCACAAACAGAATCAACCCAAACACTCTGCCTTATCCATAAGACTCGAACACGAAAGCCTTTATGGTCTGTATTGTGACAGTACCTGTAATAGTTTGCTCCTTCCCGCCCTATTTGCCACGAAAAGGAGATGGCTCTAGACAGCCAGCATTAGACTCCCTGTGCCAAAGCTGAACACACGAGGGAATGTTTATGCTGGGCAATATACATTATATATAAGAGCCTCGAGCAAAGGATCTATCCTATAGACAAGAGGATGCTGAAAGGTTCGTGGGTGCTTGAGCAGGCCTCTGAGGTTGGCTAACTTGCCCAAGCAAAAGGAAGTAGCGACTTGGGATAACTTATAATGCAGCCAAGACCAAGTCAATGACACAGAAACCAAAGCAGACTTACCTCAAGCACAAATTTTCACTCCAATACATCCCATACTTGCTGAGATATTCAGCGCTGTTCCCCCAGGGCTCTCCATCTTGATAACTTCAAGCACACCATTGTACCGCCATCCTCGAACGCATCGCTCTTATTCAATTACGTTACTGCTTATGATCCTATCGAGAAATAATCAAGTAATATAATTTGAACTGTCCACACGTTTCCAACTTACCTGCCAACCTGTTGCTGCCGTGGAACCAGCACAATGCTTTCCTCCATCACCTTAGGCCTAAGCATTCTCCAGGTATAACAGATCACCCCAATCTACGTCAATATACAGAGAACTAACCCCAGTCTCAAAGCTCCTGACCTCTATTGCCGTTCTGGTACTATCCATCAAACTTGCCAGCAGGTCATACAAAGCTCCAGGAACAGGCAAATCGTTGCCCGGGGAAACAACTAATTGGCCCACCACCTTCCGCTACTGCATCTTCCTTGGAATCTGGGGCATCGTGTCATCCATAGTCACCATCGCCTCGGCGTTTGTCTCAACCATCTCGACCCTAATATCCGTCCTGATCAACGCCCTCGGCGCTGTGATGTATCTCATCGGGGGCATTTTCTTGGCCTCCAAATTCAAAAGCTTGCATAAAAGTTGCACTCGAATAACAGAGGCGCTCAACGGTTTCGGGCACCCAAAATGGTTCGCTGAGAACATGGGCGGTTCCTGCAGGCTGAGCATTGCGCTTGAGACCCTCCTATTCACGTTGCTCGCGCTATCGGTTGGCCTTGCCATATGTACATACCTCCACCGGAGGAACCTGAAAAAGAGCTCGATTTTCTCATAGGCAAGCGGGAGCCTGTGTGGACTGAAGTCGAGAGGATGTTGTTGTCGGATTGATAAAAGGAGGCATCGCTTAAGTTTGTACAGCGGACCATGACCTGGAATGAGTTCTCGGGCTCACTTGCGCAACGGTTGTCAAAATGGCAAGGAGGGTCGCATGGGGTTACGAGCCGCCCTACCATTCAACAACCAGTAGTAGTACTGAGATACAAGTATCGCATATGCACCTACTAAAGGTATAATTAAACAACATGGTAATGTGAAGAAGGTAGGAGGAGTGCTAGAAGGAAAACATTGGGGGACGGTCCTGAAGATCCTCAAGCCCTAACCCTCTTTAGATAAACAATCCACCCTCATAGCTCAATTCAGACCGTCCATCCTCCGCCCATCGTGCTCGCAGTGACGAGCAAGCCAACTCCGACCTATCACCTTATTTCTAAGGCTCATGATGATGAAAGTTTTCTCCAGATCCGCGCCTACATCAGCGTTACCCAGACAATTGAACGCCCTCGCTTCCACCACACGGTCGTATTCCAAAACAGCCGCCATGGCAGCAGCAGCAGCAGCAAAGCCCAAATTCGCCGAGGGGTCTGACGAGAACCTTCTCACCAAGGCAGTGGACAATCTCACGTCCGGTAAATGGGCCCTCACAGCCAACGGCCAGGGACTCGAGCGGCCATTCAAGTTCAAGACGTTCGCAAAGACCTGGGTAAGTCGTGTGGATGTGTGGATATGTGGCTGCGGCCCGTTTCGCCATTTCCTCTCAAGAAGACCTGTTAGCCATGCTGCACAGTATACAGCATCTTGAATCCATCGCGCTGATATATATATGTATATGTACTCTTGTAGGACTTCATGACAGCCGTGTCACTACAATGCAAGATCAAGAACCACCATCCTGAGTGGTCGAATGTAAGTCTCTTGTTCCTCTGTCATGTCTGATAGTAGGCCTGGCGAGACTTAAAATGATATGCAGGTATACAACACCACATTCATCCGCTGGACAACGCACAGTCCACCGGGGCTATCGGCCAAGGACACGGAGTTAGCGGCCATTTGTGATGATATAGCAAAAAGTTTTGGAGAGGTTCAGGAGGAGACACCTGCTGACCAAAGCTGTCAGCTCAAGGGTCTGGCAGATAAGGCGGCATCAACGTCAGGTGACTGTTGTACGCCAAAAAAGTGATCAGATTAATGATGATATCTCCACATAATGAAAGACATAACGGGGCACCGTGAAACGTTGTGTTGCAAACCTTTTTTGGTTTGATATTACTAGTATTATTCTAAAGGTGCCGAACGAGAGGCGGCACACCAAGTACTATATACAGGCGGAACTTAGCTCTTCTGAGGACGCCACCCTCTCTATCCATGCATCCCTATCGTCGCCGATACCCTCCCACATTGGGGATATGCATTTGGCCGACCATCACGCGTTCATAAACTCTAAACTCTGGCTTGAACTCGGGTCAAGCTACCACAAAGCCAATGCGTGGCGTGGTTGACACGCTCACTCCCCGCATTCCCATACTGGAAGCGGTCTTTCCTCCCGACATGGTCGAGTCCCATTCCGTACATATTTATGTAACGGAGCTTCTCTAATAGTCACTCGTGGGGAACGAGTCGTTTATTGAGTCTTCCTGGCCTTGATGGCAGCCAGCTTCTTCTCCCTGCGCTTCCTGCTCGCGGCCTCACCAGCCTCGGTGTCCAAGTAGTAGTCCCACCAGCGGAAGCTTGAAGCATAGTTGCCAATGAACTTCTCGTGGTGCATGTCGTGGTGTTCGGCGCCGGCCCAGACGGGCAGGAAGTGTCGCAGGCTCCAGGGGAAGTCGTATCCGGAGTGGGCATCAATGGCCTGGAAGAGACGCAGGACAATCCACATGTACATGGTGAACAGGTGGAGGTCGCCGGTGATGGAGACCCACACGATGGGGCTACCGATCGTTCCAAGGGCGAGAAGCATGACCTCGACGGGCGAAGCGTACTCGGCGGCGAGGCCGAAGGGCGCGGAGTAGGTGTGGTGAAGCTTGTGGATGTTCTTGTAGAGCGGGCCGTAGTGCAGCGCGCGGTGGAACCAGTAGTGCCATGCATCTTCCATGATGAAGAAAACAGCGATTTGGTAGGCCATCTTGTATATGCTGGGGAAAGGTACACCGTAGTCCATGCCGAAGTAGGTAGCGATGGGGTGGAACAGCCAGATCTGGGGAAGCTCGACGGTGACGTGGGACAAGAAGACGAGGGCGGCGCAATCGAATTGTTCTCTCCAAGTCGGTAGTTTTTGCTGTTGAGAGGGGTCAGTCCAATTTCGGGCCAGGCTATTTTTCGGCGCGAGCCGGCGCGAGAAGGGAAAAAAGGGGGGGAGGGTTTTTGGTATGCGACAGCGGACTCACGTTCTGAAGCTTGTACTTATTGAAGGCCGGAATGGCATCGACAATCACCCAAGGCAGAGAGCGACCAAAGTAGACAATCTCGTGCATCATGAAGGACATGATACCAGTGGCGAGGGTGTCATTCTGCATGTAAAGGTACCAAGCGGCCCACAGGCGCTCGACAACGTTGAGCTGCACATTGATCTTGGAAACCTCTTCGAAGACGGAGAAGTAGTCTGCTGGGTTGGTAGAGTTGAGGCCACTCGAGATGGTGGAATTGAGGGCGGAGAGCGTCGTGGTTCTGAAGACACCATCTATTAGTTCATCGTTCAGACAGATCGCCTCGATAAATCAAAGGGGAGGACGTAGCACAATACGTACACGACGGTCGCCATGGTGAAAGGCTTTCTCGCGAGAGCGCGGAGTCCAATATAAATCAAAATCTAGGACAATCGGTCTATGACGAAGGAATGTGTTGTAAAGGACCAGAAGGGATTGTTGCTGTATGTGTGTGTAGTTGACTCTTCAACAAAAAAAGCGACTGTTCTGTCAACCATGGGGGCTTTCGAGGCTTGCGGAAGTAGAAGACGGGGGGGAGGGTTGCAAGATAAAGGTTTCTTGCTAGGGGTTTTGTTGTGGTGTGGATAAGGCCATTTTGACGGTTTTGACCCCTGCAGGACCCGAAGAACTACGCCTAGCTTAGCCAATAGCGACCCACCCACCTTCAGAATGAGCAGATGGCCCAGCCCAAGTTCCCGTCTTCCGTGCCACGCAGGGGAATGCTGATGCACTGATGCAGGTCAATTGCAGATCGGGGGCGACTGTGATTGGCGGCGGCAAATAGTTCTGGTGGCCCCAGAGGGTCCCTCCCCCATCTCGCCCATGCCATATGCCACCATTACCTTTCGATGAGACGCTCTCCGTTGGGATCTATCATTTAATGCCGACCTTGTCGTCCCTCGATATTCCCTGGCCTGCTTACAGTGACTGCCGGGCGGTGAAGCTTCCGGCTCGTCTGATGCAATCGGTTTTACTGCCTCCCGAAGCTCTTTGATCGAATGATTGTGACCTAAATTGCCGTGGCCAACCCGACAGATTGGATTTGAGACATGCGCAAGTGCCCAGGTGCCCAGGTGCCCTCTCAGGCCTTGTGCTCCTCAGGTCGGAACGAGTGCACTACTATCCATGGATGTACCTAGGTACCTAGCCTGCTAGCCCTGGGGCCCAGATAGGTACGTACCCCGAATCTCCGGTGCCGGGTACCAGGCAATCTTGTTGTGAAAAGTCGCCTTAATCCGTCCCTCTGTTCCCTAAAATTACGTACGTATACCTAGGTACATCTACGTAAACCCGCCCATGCTCTCTAAGGTTGGACTTGCCCCTTGCCAGCCCTGCCAGCCTGCTTGGCCGTTTGGTTTGCTATCGATACCGACAGATCTCGGGGGTGTTAGAAAAAATTGAAGAGGTGGTAATGTGGCTTGTCCCCCACACACAACTTCTTCTTAGTGTACAGCAGATGTGCAGTAGGTATGTACGGATCCGTATGTAATAAATGCACAGCATGCAAAAGCCCTGATGACGTCTGCAATCAATTCTGTTAGAAGATTCCAACATTTTTGTCAGCCATCACAACAGGACCACGTCAATAATCAAGCCTTGTGGTCCCCACATTGATCTCATAGTGGGTGGTTGATACCAGTCACCTAACCCCTCTAATAAACATTGAGCCATATCATTCCATCTTGTTCGAACCTTCTCCAACAAAAGAAAACTCGTCCTTGACAGAGAAGGGTTTCTGCTTGGAGCAGCAAACACAGAGCAAGCTCCTCTCTTCTTCCCTTCCTTGAAAGTTGAGCTCTCGTTTTTTATCAATTCCATCTGTCTGTTGATAGCAAGTGGAGGCGTGTTACGACTACCCACTTATTTCTTCCATCTGTCTTCTCCAGCTTCCTCGGTTGTCTTTCCTTCCGAGCGCCAATTTCGCATGGCATAATCATATCATTATTGCCATCCACCGCGTGTATCCTCGACCTACATCCGGCCTCAGCCTCCCTTACCTACAAGGCACGGAGCATCCGCTAGTAATGCCTTTGTGGCATCGGTGAGAGGATGAGGAATATGTCCATTGTGACCGAGTACGCATAATTCCGAATCTTGAAGCCCCTCCCTTCCTCCCCCACCAAAATAGCCCCTGTCCCGGATCACGGGCCCCCGGATCGCTCGTGCTCGTGTTCGGGTTCCTTTCCCTCACAGACTAATCATGCCCATTCAAATCGCATCTAACATCTTTACAGCCAAGTCCGGCGCATTGACGCTCAGATTGACCGTCTTCTTCTACACCCTCTGGTCGACCAGGATGATGCTGTCGACGAGCAGGATGAAGCCGACGACGAAGTCGGCGCCCGCAGCAACATTACAGCTGATCTCTCATCGCCTAGGATTAACGACCTGTTGAGTATTGTGAAGGGCTTGTCCACAACGTCCACTGCCGTGCTTCCGGCCGCACGCATCAAGGAGCTTCTTCACCAATCCAACCTCGCCTCTGCCGACGAGCTCCTGGAAGCCCAGAGTCAGTATGAGTCTGAGGTCGAATGGCTGCTGGTCAGCAAGGCCACGACCCAGACATACGGCCTAGTCCTGAACACTCTACTTGATCAGATCATTCCGCTCAGCCACGATATCTGGTATTGGGATCAGATTCTCAGCTCCTACACCTACAGTACCTATTACGCCGTCCAAACTTCGCCTATTCGCTGGTGGACCTGGTCTAAGGATATTTATCGAGAGAGCAGGCTACGCTCCACGCTGAACCGGAAGGCCAGTCTATTTAGCAGATCGCCCCCGTCAGAACGTGACAGTCTGTCCCGACAATGGGGACGTTTTTATTCTATTGTGCGGGAGACTGTCATGGAACGGTCCCTGAAGGATGTCCAGCACAAGATGTTCTCGACTGTGACTCTGTGCCGGTCCGAAGCCAAGCAGAAGCAGAATCAGCTCAAGAGATTAAGAGAAATGACAGCGAGTGGACTGGGACTTTTGATAGATGAGGGTTTGGACTTTGACCTGGATGAGAATAAGATCGACGTCCGCGACCATGGCGCAGAGTTGAGAGCTGTTGTGGAGCGAAGCGTTGCCCTGATGGATGTAGTGCTGAGGGATGTATCCAATCTGGACCATGGTGTCGCCGAGTTCGAGGATAAGGTCTTCGCCGGGGTTGCGGAGGATCCAGATCTCTCGCTTCGCGCGGAAGAAGTAGCTAACAAGCCCGCAGTTGTGGCAAGACGACTTCTTTCCATCCTAGACGAGCGCATGCCGGGGCAGATTTTGGCCATAAACAGGGTTGTCGCAGAAAACGGCCGGCCCTCGCGACTCATTCGGTACTGGCTGCCCGCTGGTTTGCTCCTAGCCTCTTCGTCCACCATTCTACGCATACTCGTCAACCGCAAGGCCGACATCGTCAACTGGGTCCGTGACCTTGGCGTCACGGCAAGGGACTTCTGGTTCAACTGGGTAGTCGAGCCGGTCCGTAAGGTCATCAACACTATTAGGCACGACTCTCAGTCTGAGATCGCAATCATGAGCCGCGACAGCCTCAAGGCCGACCGGGATAGTCTGGAACGTATGGTGGTTGACTTCTCGCTGGACAGGCCCTCTTTGGCTGTGGAAGGGTCAACTACCTTGTCCGAGACGCAAATTGCTGAGATCCGCGCCAAGGTCAAGGAGGGCGATGTCACTCCCGTGCTGAAAGCCTACGAGAAAGATCTTCGCAAGCCATTCGTCGGCGCCGTGAAAGGCGATCTGGTCAGGAGTCTGCTGATTCAAGTGCAAAAGACCAAGGTCGACCTCGAAGTTGCTATCTCTGGAATCGACGCCCTTCTCAAATCGCAGGAACTCGTCTTCGGCTTCGTAGGTCTCACGCCCGGCATCCTGGTCTCCGTTACGGTGCTATCTTACCTGCCTGGCGTGCTCTTCAGCAACCGCAGGGGCACACGACGACGCGGGGAGAAGGTCGGTCGTTGCGTGCGAACGCTCAGGAACATTGACCGGATCTTCACTGAGGCAACGCCCATCGAGGACAACATCCTGGGGTACAAGGACCGTGGACTGCTGGTCACGGAGGTTGCTATCCTCCGGAGCTTGGTCAGTCAGGGGAAGCTTATGCCAAGGGAGATCGAGGGCGAATTTCTTGAGGATCTCAACGATATGGCAAGCGGAAAAGGAATCCAGGTCCAAATCAGGGCTCTGGAGAGAGTCCGGTGGGCTTATTCTAAGTGGTTGCATGCCAACTAACTGGTGGATGTAAATGAGAAGGCGAGATGAAAATATGAATTATCTAGGTGAATATGAATCTGAATGTCGCAAAATGAAGACTGGTCTCGTTTGAATTGTATATGTGTATATATGTGTATATATGTGTATATATGTGTGTGTGTGTGTGTGTGTGTGTGTGTGTGTTGTAACATCTCAAACAACGCGTGGCCTCAGTGGCTTGGATGCCTCCTGAGAACTCCTGAGACTTTCAAGGTTATTTTCGCTACTATGTACAGCTTGTACACAGTAGAAGGGAGGAGTGTGTTTAAGCCACTGTCTGGTCCAAACATCACGATACCAGGGCCTGACCCTGACGGGCGACTGCCTTGCACATGGCGGTCAACGCATAGTTGTAGATCTAGATTACTGTATGGGATTCTCGCACCCACTTCGGGAAGGTTTAAATATCCGGAGTCTCGGGTGAGCCTAATGGAAAAACTAAGAGTCACTTGTCCTTGGTTTCCCATAGACTGCCTGGACTGCATAGCAAGCACTGCAAGGTTGATGATGCTCCATGACGAGGGTCACGGTATCCACACCACCCCTGGTGCACAAGTCCCCAATGGCTAGACTACACGTAACTCCAACTGACACGGGCTCGGCGGGCGCATATCCACCTGTACTCGTGCAGGCAGTCAGGGCGCCTCCACTATCGCCTTCGTACCAGCTCACCTACCAAACCCGCCGTCACCGTCAATCCATTTCCCAAACTCCCTCTCTCCCTCCTGCACAACATCTGCGACACGAAACACTCTTGTCCCTACATAACCACAATTTCATCCCTTCTTTTCTTCTTCTCCCCTGACGCTCTGTTCGGCTCCCACAGCGAGGCGACAATAGACATCTCCCAGCTCTCCTACCTAATATATCCCACCCACCCCCCCAAAACCCCACCTATCTAGCCATCATTCCGCGCTACCAACTCCCTCACCGTCTGAACCGTTTGGTTCGCCCCCCGAAGACCGACCGAAAAGATCTCAGAAACGGCATCCCGAGTGGTGCCCGACCAGCCCTTAACATGGCGAGCAACAGAAATTATGACTTTTTGGTATGTGAATCCCCGGGGTGGATGGGTTTTGCAAGAGAAACGGTCCTCCTAGAAGAGCCACGTTCCCACTCTCTCAAACCAACGTCAATGTCACCGCTGTTGCGATAAGCGCAACGACGGAATCCCAACATTCTATGCCATAAAGACAAGCACAACAACGCATAATACACATAAAACGTGGAGGCTAGGGGCTTGTTATTTGCAAACCCTCCAAACAATAGTCTTCTTCCCCCCCCCCCCCAATTCGAGCCGTAGACTAACCAAAACCCCCTTTTCCAAACAGATCAAATTGCTACTCATTGGCGACTCAGGCGTGGGCAAGTCCTGCTGTCTGCTGCGCTTCAGCGAGGACTCCTTCACCCCGTCCTTCATCACCACCATCGGCATCGACTTCAAGATCAGGACCATCGAGCTCGATGGCAAGCGGGTCAAGCTGCAGATATGGGACACTGCGGGACAGGAGCGTTTCCGTACCATCACGACCGCCTACTACCGGGGTGCCATGGGTATCCTGCTCGTCTACGATGTCACCGACGAGAGGTCCTTTAACAGTGCGTATACACGGGGATTTCCCTAGAAAGAGGACAGAGAAGCGGTGTGACATGTCAAAAAACAAGACAAAAAACAGTAGTGCTGACCCTATGATTTTCTTCCTACCCCCTCTAGACATCCGAACCTGGTTCGCAAACGTGGAGCAGCACGCCACCGAGGGCGTCAACAAGATCCTGATCGGCAACAAGTGCGACTGGGAGGAGAAGCGCGCCGTGTCCACGGAGCAGGGCCAGGCCCTGGCCGACGAGCTCGGCATCCCCTTCCTCGAGGTCTCGGCCAAGAGCAACATCAACATCGACAAGGCCTTCTACAGCTTGGCCTCTGACATCAAGAAGCGCATCATCGACACCTCCAAGAACGACGCCACCACGACCGGCGCCGGCGTCAACGTGGGTAGCAGCTCGGACAATGCCGGGGGCAAGTGCTGCTAAAGGGGGGATGTGGGGGGTATTTTTTCCGTTGGTGTTGTTCAAGAGGTGGGCATCAAGGGGATCACAGTTGGTTGGGAGGAGGGTAGTTATTGACCGCTTTTGGCTGGCGTGTACGAACAACAAAGCTCATAATGTGCATGGGATTGACGAGAGGGTGCGAGTTGGGAGGCCGGCAGCCCGGTATCACATGGATCGGATGTATCCCAACTGAAGCGGAGAGTGGGTCATGGCAAGAGACAGGCATTGAAATCAACCAGGCTTGGAACATGGAGTCAGTTTACCAAAGGAAAGTTGGTATTTACGAAAGGGAAACTACTCATCAGCCATCACCACCATACCACCACTGCCACCACCATTATTCTTTCTTGGAAGCCGCAAAGCCGGAACGACGGCCGAGGAGGGTCCCTGGGCGGACACGGCGAGATGCCGATCGACCTTTTATGTGTGTTTTTTTTTTTGTCCTTCCCCACAGGGAACTGCAAGAGGAGAAGAGACCGGAAACAAACAAAGAGGCCCTCCTTCTGGCGAGCGGCGGCGGCGACGGTGGTGGTTTAAACAGGAAGTGCAAATATTTGGAAGCAAACGGAGTTTAGTGGCTATTTCTGGGTTGCAAATAAAGTTTTGTTGCAAAAAGAAGAAGAATAAGAAAAAAAGAGATGAGAGAGAGAGAGAGAGAGAGAGAGAGAGAGAGAGAGAGAGAGAGCCACAAGATGGCACATAATGCGGCCGGCCCAACGGCATCCTGGCAATTGATTGACATGATATGATATGATTTAGCTTTGACTGTTTGCGACGCCCTTCGAAACCTACCTAGCCACGTATGGGTTCTATTCCAATTCCACCCCGGTCCGTGGGCTTGTTCATCTGGCTTTCTTTGAACCAACTTACGCCAAGCCAAGGAGTTGTTGCTACTTATATTCTTTCGCGTCGATACCGCCTAGGGAGTACCATTCATACATGCCACGGGGGAGTTCTACATTAAGAGATATTCGTCTGCAGGAACCGCCGTTGTGATAGCACACGCCGTCCCTTTGCGCGAAGTTGCGCGTAGCTCGGGGCACATGAAAGTTGCTGTACGTGATATGATGGCTGGTCCTCTCTTTCAACGTCACACATCAATTGCAGCCAGCCTACCATCCGGCGTCCGCGTCTTAAGCCCTTGAGGTGAGCTGAGACATCCCGGCGAGTTGAGGAGTACAGCAAGGGAACGACCACCACCGCACTATGGCATGAAGTAGGCGTGTCTGGATGCGGTTGTAACATGGACAAGGAAGATGATGGTGAAGAGCAAATCGCCCCCATCTTGCATTAACACACTAGCAAGAGCTAAACCCCAACTCCCAGACATCCTCTAACGATGATTACTGCGTATTCTGGGCCCCATCGTCCTCGCTACGCAGGAGCAAACAAGTCAAATACTCACTCAGTATCCATACCTCATCCCATCGCCTGTGGAAAGCAAACAGCCGCTGACTCCAAACGAACTCGGCCACGGTTCAAAAAGTCCTGCGCATTCCGCCGCTGCCTCTTCTTTCACGCCGCGTAGGGGTAAAAATATACCGCAGGCAGCTGCAGCTCGCCTCCCCGCAAGTTCGGATCCAGATCGTTCCCGACGCTATTCACACCCTACATGTTAGCCGCCGGCACTCCCTCCCCCGCTTGCGCTAGTTGTCTCGAGATCTCCTCCGCTGTTCGCGCATCCTCAGCAGCTTGTGACTCGGCCGCCGTCGGCTCAGTCTTGAACGACGAAGCATCAGAACGACTCAAACTCTGCACCGCCTGCGCAACTGCGTCCAGGGCTGCGGTTCCAGCAGCGGATCCGGTGTTGGGTGTTGGCTCCGCTGGAGGAGCCCCTTCTTGGGCGGGCGGAGGTTGTTGAGGGAGACCGTGCATCGGTGGACCGGGAACAGAAGCAGAAAGGTTGATGTTTGGTGGTGGCTGAGGCGGTTCGACTTGCGCGTCAATGAGCCGGGACTGCAGGTGAACGATGTACTCTCGCAATGAGTAGTTCTCCGTCTGAAGCGCCTTGAACTGTTGTTCCATCTCGCCATAGTCGCGAACTTGCTGCTCCAGCTTTTTAATGTAGCCTTCCTTTCGTTGACGAAAAGCTCGCTGAGAAAGAGATTAGCATGGTAGACATCACCGATTGCCACTTGGCCGAAAGATCGCAACGCCTCGGCTCCAAAGTCCTCTCAATGAGTGTTGGGTCGCCGTTCAAGAATGGTGGGTTATAGTGTTCTTACCTGAGCAGCTCGATTTTGCGCGGCACGCTTAGACTGGGACAATTCCCGCTTCGCTTTACGACCATCCGCAGACAGGTCTCCTGGAGGTGACGGGGCGGTAGGGTTTGCTACGCCCGGGACCGCACCGGGATGCTCGGTAGGAGGTGGAACACCACTTGGCATCATATTTGCCGTGGGAACGTATCCAGGGCTCCTCAGAGTTGGATGAATGGACAGTTCAGGGTCGATAATCGGGGCGGTGGAAATTGTAGTCACCGCGTCGCTATATCCATGCGCCAGTGACTGAGTGACCGATGGATCCGACGCGGGCTGTGGACGCGGGATCAACTTGGGATGCGAATTCGCGGCGATCACAGGAGGTCTCGTAGAGCTGCTGTTGTTATTCAACGGCGATGATCCGGCTGACTGTCCTCTTGTCTCTGTATTATTGAGCCAGTGTCAGTGTTATAGCGCTAGATTTTGTGAGGCAAGGGCTTGTGGCTGTTGTCCAGAATAAAAATATCAAATATCAAAAAAACCACCAAAAAAAAAAAAAAAAAAAAGAAGAAGAAAAAAGGGACACGGTCATGGGGCCATGAGCCAGATGTCCCGAGAAGAAGCAAAGACATAAAGACATGACGGTCCAGGACAGGAGGCAGAGAAGGGTATATCTAGCAGGGTGAAATTGTTGATACTTTGGACGACGAAGGGTCATCATGTATAGGGTGAATTACCGTTTTGGGGAAACGGTCGGACACTTGACCGTAAATGTAGACACACTGGGGGCAAAAGATGCTGAGGTAATTCGAGGCAAGGAAGTTTGAAGGTGAACATTGAAGGTTCATAGGACTGAGTGAGTAAGTGAGTGATGAGGTAAGCTTAGCCTTGACTTGTAACAATCAGAACGTACAGCAAGGCTGAAACTGATGCAGGCTGGGGAAGCAGCAGACATCAAGCGAACCGAAGTAGGTATACGAGGTAGGAGAGCAGTAGTGGAAATATGGATGATGAGTGGGCTGCGATTACTTATTGTCGGTGTGGCGGAGAAGGAAAATGGGCTGGATTTGTATTTTCAAAGTACCCCAAGGAGGTCCAAGATTCCAAGTTGTCCGTATAGTACAGAGAGTACGGCTGTCAACTGGTGCTGTGACAGGCGTAAAGGGGAGGGAGGGGGGTGATCATTATGTAAGAAACTCAGCCATGGTATAAGTGGACTGACCGTCTACATAAACAACAGCAGATGGCAGGCTTCCAATGTTTGCTTGAACAGTAGTAGTGTACTTCACCAGTGACTGACTGAGTTGCAATAGGTCCTGAGTCCACTTGACACAAGACCTGGATACAAGCAGGGGGGGTGGGGGAGAAAAAAAGATACTGGAGCGTGCTGGCAGCGAGCGGGAGAATGTGTGAGAGGAATGCATGAGAGTACAGCATCTGAAGGAGTTGGAGGAACCGAGCAAAAGCGGGCACGGATTCGGAGGTATGAATCGATGGCTGACAAAGTGATATGATAGGTCTCCATAAAGCTGCAGTTTCGAATAGACAATGCAGGCAGTGAGTGTCGTGGAGGTCGTGGAGGTCGTGGAGGGAATGAACCGGTGTAGGGACACTGGGGGGGGGGGGAAGAGAACAGAAAGGTACATAGCAAGTACTCACCAGCTTTGGAATTGGCAGCCTGCATCTTACAGGACTCGGAATGAAAGTCGAGAAAGCAATGGTGTGCTCTCTCAGCTTGCTCACTCTGACTCAGCAGTAGGACCCTGACAAGTTAAATACCTGTCCAGCCGCCGCGCGATCGACTCGCTTGCCTAACTAGGGGTTTTGTTTGTTGAGCCAAAAACACCTGGGCACCAGTTGACCTGGGACAACTCGGGTCCGACTAGGCAAGTTGATGACTAAAGGTTTGCGGCCAAGAGATCACTAACTCCAGATGTCCGAACAGGCCGGTGGTTTTCGGTGTTGACAACTTTCGCAGGTAATGTGTGTATGTGTGTGTGTCTGTGTGTTTGTGCGACTTTGTCTTGCTAAGTTGTGTTAACGGAGCCAGTTCCTTTGTTGTGTTTTTCTTGGGGCGAATGCCGTCAGATCAATCACCACTCATCAAGAAACAGGTCTGACCGCGTCCTGCTGTGTACAAATATCTTGTCCCTAAGGTGCGTGGGTCTTGCAGGACTGGCGTGAGTTCTGATGGATTTGGCTGTTAGACAGCATTTTTGGCTGCGATGATGAACGAGTGGTGACCGATGACTGGTGACTGATGAATGATGATGACAACCCGCCAACCAAAAAGGCTGAATGAAGCTGGGGCTACTCACCTCCGAAGGACAACAGCTTCAGTGAGAGTGTCACTTTGACTGCACGGTTGGCGATTGTCTGCTCGCTCGCAAGTTGCTAAGTCAGCGAAAGGGTTCGGAAGAGGTGTTTATGTAAGATGTGGGAGAGGGGAGCTCGGCCACGGGTTTTAAACAGTAAAACGGCGACATCTGGAGCTCTTGGCTGGGGCCCATTTCTTTGTGGGGCGGGATGATTACGTAAATATGCGGATTGCCCATCATGTCACAAGTGCCTCCCGACATCTGGAATCCCTGCCCGTCTGTTTTGCCCGTTTCAAAATGTTATATAAAGTCCGGGAACTCCGTATCTGTACACAAATACCTAGGTACCTACCTAGGTAGGTAACTACTGTGTAGGTACATGCATACCTAAACAATAGCACCACGATAACCAGTAATGAATGGCAAAAGTTCTTCATCTTAGTTTTGGGCTTCTGGCACGCAGTGATGGCCTAAATCCCGTTCGAGATGCCAGCCTAATACGGTACATTCCTCCTGTTGGTTTGTCAGCAACGCCATTGTATTCCGCTCTACTAGTGCGGCGGGGCTGGCGGCTGATACGGTTGCACAAAGATCCGACTGGACTCAACTTCAATAGTGTAGTTACCTCAAGTACTTACCGTGCTTACCTAGGTACCTATAGGTTGTTGTTTCAGACCACCATCAAAGTGATTGTGTACGAATCACCAGTCGCAGTCAAGCATCTGAATTCCCGTGAACCTGCAGTGGGCAACACTTGAGAGTCACGGTCATTGACTGTTTGCCAGGCTCTATTCAGCTGCTGCGCGCGAGATCACAACAGGCGAGAGACACGAAACACCCGAGGAGTCCAAGCATCATCACCTTTTTGTACGGATCTGTACAGGTGGACAAAGTACCTAGGTAGAGTGTCACAGCCGTTCCGAAGTACCCGAGTACGTATCCGGTCTAATTCCCGGAGGAAGCTTGGTGATGAGGAGATGCGAGGGCGACCTGACCAAGACCGCATTGTCCAATCCACCTTTGCCAAACCGTTGAAGAATGGCCGTATACAGCGCCAATGTGTCCTGCAGCAGGGGTCTTCACACCATCCCACTACTCACGTGTAACTGCCATTCACAAGGGCGCCACGCGTTCAGGTAGGTACTTGCGACTATCACTGGTGGTTTCGGGTTATGATTCCTCTTTTTCACCCAATTACTTGGAGATTGCGGAACATCGATGGCACCTATACTCGATCCCTACTGCTTTATCACTTCCGAGCGATCACACCGTTAACATGATAAAGCACCTAGGCAGCTCGAATCACCTCGTAGTTGCTTACGGCATCCCATTCCTTTGCAGGCTGGCCATTGGTCCCGTCCTGACCTTATAGCTACCCTGTTCCTCAACTCTGTTGTACGAGCCTTGTCTGACTGCACTAGGACCGTAGCACAGTTCACGGATATTTAGGGTGCACACAGTTACAACCACATCAACATTCCTTGGAATGTCGGACCGACTCGGTTCACTCGGGGGGCGAACAGGCCAGACGCACATGGAAAACTCGAACCAAATTCATCCGTCAATGTTCTATGAAGAGCCATGCGAGCTCGTTGGTTCGGGTTAGGCCATCGTGGGTCAGTCCAGGCAGGCAACTCTCCTGAGAGTTTGCCGTGAAATCACCGTGCTTGGCGGTTTATATTGTTATATGCTTTTGACAATCATCACACGGACCGCCGGAACGTGTATGGACTCCGCGTCCGTTTCCAAACAACATTTTCGAATACAGGGTACTAATTCCGTTCTTTTGCACACTTCAGCAACTCTGGACTTACGACGGCTACGATTCTCCATCGCAGCTTCATCTGCTTCTTCAGGCAAGGGTTCACTTCCTCTACAAGTGGGAGTGTTCAACACAGATGTCAGACGCTAAGTGGCTGCTGTTTCCAGATGACCTCCAGAGTGACCCATTGTCCACGCGCTGCATATGTTTAAGTGGACAGCGCAATTTGTGGAATCAAGATACATCCGTCTCACCCACATCCATGGAGCCACATGCCACGACTACGCTATTATAGGGTTTTCGTAATGCCGGCATCTGTGATGGAGATCAGGGGGCAGCATCTCTCAAGGGCTTAGTCATGCCCATCCCCTGTCTTCGGTGCATTTATTGTTGCCCCTTCTCGAAGAAGCAAGGATATACTACACTCTGCCGTTTATTTCGTGCTCGTATGCACATGGCTCTGAATTAGCCCTTGAACCGGCGGGCAATACCATTCCGTTGTTATAACCCCTGTGCCTCGTCGGTTGATGCATGCTGACTTGGGCACCAGTTACTACCATGATGAAAAGCCAATAGATCAGCAACTGACCCCAAAATGGCCATGGGCAGTGTGTTGATTTCATTGTCCACGACCACCAAAGCTTGTCATCACGTTTTCTCTTTGCCCATAAGGCTGATTCAGACACGACCATATCACAAGTATTGGGGCGACCCCAGCAGCATACAGAGCATGCGACAATACCTTGGAGCAAATACCAAAACACATCTGCTCATCTGCCGTGACCACAGAAGCCGAGGGGACTACATGTCCTTCGAAGACTCTCCCCAACATCTCCTTCCAAACGAGACGCCCACCCGCCAAAGACCACAGTGCCGAATTTTAATGAAACCACCCGCTGGGAGAAAGACTGTTTTCTCGGAAGAGATACATGCGACCTATGCAGCTCTTGCTTGTCTTACAGAAGCATGACCATTGTGACTTCCTAGTCACCTGTCACGGATTCCACAGGGTTTGGTGGCTATGACGCTAATTACTCGTAGAAGAGAGGTGAACTTAAACTGCTACGAACGCGGCTTATGGCAGATCGACGGTCGTCCGGCGTGACTCCGCCGGATGTATCCACGGAGCTTGTTCGGATCACTCCTCGTTTTGGAGGTTAGTTTATGTTGATAGCTATTGTAAGGAAGAGACCCTGTAATCTCATTTGATTTTCACAAGCAGGCCTGGATATACGTTAGACTCTCCTTTGAATGGCCTCGGAGAACGCGGACATTTTCCCCATTTCCCCTTACGATATATACGCCAAGCCGTTGGTCGACGCAGCCCTTGTATATCATCCCATGACCCATGAGACAATCAAAAAGCGGCCATGAAGGATTCGTGAATAAGCCAACCCGGATGAGTTGTACACAGTCATTGTTTCCAGCTTCTAGTTCTGGGAAAGCTGCTCGCAGAGGGAGTCTCGGTGCGAGCTCACCCGAGGAACTTGGTGGGCATCCTCTGTCTATTTATCTAGAGCTATGGCGTCTGTCAGTCTAGGATCTGCCGCCTTGGCTTGCTATCCATGGAATATTTGGAATGTTATCTTAGAACTGGCTACGTTAACAATTTGTTATGTTGCTCCTGAGCGCCGAAGGGACGGCATGGTAAGTTTCCACCTGACAATACTCGAGCCCGACAGCATGCTTGAGGCTTGGTGATGTCCACTTACCCAAAGACTCTTTGTTCTTGGGATAGTAACAAAACGAACCTCGGAAGGATTTGGGAAGAGAACATGGATGTCATCCGCCGAGATTCGGCCCAGAAAAGGGGAGGGGTGGTCTAGTCAGCCTCGGGGCATATCGTGGTAAATAGACCGGCAAAAGAAGCAGCTTGCAAAAGAAAGTGGCTGGCAGTGTCAAGTCAATCATTGTCTGGTCTTGCTTAAACCATGATCGACCTGCAATGCTAATCACTATTGTTAATCATTGAAGTCTCTAACAATAATAGCAGACGGCGACCTCGGGAACAACAGTTCCCGCGTCCGCTTGTGAGAGTCACATCCACGCTCCAGGCCCTTAGCAGATTTTCAGTTCTATTTATATCGATTTCTAACTCGACAGGCTAGGTATCCTTCTTTAAATATCATACCGCTCGCAGACCAGGATACACACTAGTACAATGAGAACGTCTACTCATCCCCCAAGCCTGACCCCACGAGCTCAACTGCGAAACAAGCCATAGCTGACTCCGTCGTAGAAATAATGCATAACGGAAGAACCCAGGCCTTCATAGCCAATGATTAGGTAGCCACCGAGATTGCTACTCCAACTTTGGCCAGCCATAATCTGGCGAGTCCTAAGGAGAGGCGCCAGCAAGAGGACTGACTGCCTTGAGTAAGAAGCCAAGCGAACGAATGTGCACCCAACGACTCACACTGGAGTTTATGCACGCGCCCAAGGTGATGCTTGTCAGTCAGAAGCAAAGACTTTGTTAAGATGAGGTAGCCCGTTCCTCCGTGACGATGCCTTACTTACTGAAGCCTAGCTGGAGCTATGCCCTTAAGCTGCTCTGAGGTTTGGCATCCTACCGGAGAAAATTCACAGATCATTGAAGGGGGAAAAAGTCCTTTCCAATCTGCCCACCTTTCAATATTGTCCGTTCAAGGAGAAAATGACGATATTGCGGCTCCTTTGCCGTTGACATTGGACGTGACCCAGGGAGGGGGTCGCCGCCTCAGCACTCACCACAGGGTTGTAAGCGTACATATGTCCTGCCTAAGTCAATACGTAAGTGTCCGAAATATTCATCAAAATGTCACAGTTCTATACTCACAGCAACTTGACTGTGAGAGCTTCTAGTCAGTGGAATATGGGATGGTGTCTTGCCCTCCAGCGCTTGCTGACTTCCGTAGGGGCGTCAAATCAAGGGACCAACCAGCAATTCCAATCCTACCGTTTCAAACCGTTTCATCTTATCCCATCCCATTTCATCGCCCGTTTCATGTTCATGTCCGTCTTGTTTATGCCCATCATCATGTTCATGTTCATGATGTCCGTCCAAGGCAATTTACCCCATATAATCACCCCAATGCTGATCCCAGAAAGTCAAGGAGGAAAGTATGTGGTTTACACCGCCGTGAAGAAAGCTGGCATGGCTGTTACACAGGACCATACACGATTGGGTGAGCCTTGACGCCATCAAGGATTCTGGTTGGGAGGGTGCACGTCATATCTGAAGCCCCCTTGATTTTCGCCACCAACCCCCGTCATAACTCTAGATGATAATGTTTGCAGTGATGTCTTGTTCCAAAATCTGTTTCCGGGCTATTGATACCAACTGCTGAATCACACGAAGAATCCGATGCTTCTTGAAGATACTGCCCTGATATTGATCACCGATAAGAAGCACCTAAATCTTGATCATCAAAAACCCCAACCTCTCCTCCTCCAAACACTCCTACCTCTCACCACGATGCCAGACGAAGGCCTCATCCCGTCCGTCCAGCGCGCAGTCCGCACCGGCATAGGCTACGCCGGCGACACAGCAGGCAACTTCGTCAACGCCAACGGCAAGGCCATCCAGGACGCCGCCTGGGTGGCCGGGCGGCGGGTGGACGGCGTGGCGCGGAGCCTCAGCGGCTCGGGCAAGACGGCGGGCAAGTCCGTGGACAACAGGGGCAAGGCGGCGGGGACGCGCGTGCAGGGCGCCGGCAGGGGCCTGGGCAAGCAGGTGGAAGGGTACGCGGGCTACGCGGGGAGGCAGGTCGGCGCGGCGGGACGGTATGTGGATGGGAGCGGGAGGGCGGCTGGCGGGCGGGTGGGGGACTTTGGGAACCAGGTGAAGGATAGGAGCGGTGCGACGGGCAAGAGGATGAGTACGCCGGGGAACCCGTTGGGGTTGAATAAACCTCATGTATGATGGGGTATGCCCATGCCGGCTTTGTGGGTTTTTATATATACATCTCTCTCATGTCTGGCTGGGTTTCGGTGGTATATGCACTCTTAAAGGAATACGGCTGGCATGAGGAACTTTGGAAGTAAAGAGCAATATGGGAATATTTATTATCGGTGTTCGTTTGGAAATCGAAAATATTCTGATTACCTCACTTTCGAGCTTTCCGAGCCGTCAACCACCTGGGCACGTACAGTGTCCAGGATGACTAAGGTTGCTGGCATGTATCAATGTCTTACTACGTGAAAAGTCTCCTCTCATCGTCATTTTTCCCTGAATGACCATATTATTTCTCCACCGCTGAATCTTCACAACAATTGTAACGCCATGGACTTTATATAGCAGGCGAGTCGATTACGCCAGGAGGGGATGTCATCTCGCGGGGCTTGCCGCTCCTGACGATGATACTTTGCTGGGTAGCTCAGCGGCTGGTATGGTCCCGGTAGGGTCTATGCCATGAGATGAAGCTGAATTTAAATATTTGGGTTAACTAGGATCATTGGGATATGTTTCCACGAGCAACAGCTACAGTATCTCAGCAAGCTTGAACAGTGACGCCCTGGACTAAGTCTTCTCCGTAGAATGGTGCTGGAATCGCGAATGTATGCCAATCCGCGCCTCCATTGTCTGCAATGATGCTATGGCAGAATCTAATTATCCAGTGGGACTCCTTTTATCTGTGATAGTAAGAGACAGGTTTCTTAAGATCGCTATATATGCACTGCATGTACTTTTAAGAGCTGCTGGTGATCAATGTGGTTGCTTAGTGATGACTAATCAGGGGTCTGCTGGGAATACCTGAGAAGAAGTGTTCAGGCTCCGTTGTTTCACCAGAGGAAAGTCCTTTACGTCTGCAATAAAAGGTAAGTTTTCTGTAATAAAGTATAACTTTTCAAGACATACGTCCCCTGGCCCTTGGCATGGCGAATGCAATGAACCGGCAGCCCATGGGTAAACTGAAGCATACTTACTTACTCTCTGTGTATACCTAAAGTCAGGGGTCTTCGCAGCGGCTGCTCCACTCTTGTACATTGACCACCGACGCGTCGGCGCGTCGTTGGTGTAAATACTACCATGACCTGGACTTGATAATGACTTTGAAACAGTTCAAGAAGACCAAACTGGATGCCGAAAAATGGACGGCCAGCTTGACGAAGATGCCCTGGCAGCTGACCAATTGCTGCAAGAAGCTATCATGAACGATGCGGCTCACAGCCCCCGAGAGCCTGCAGCGTCTACCAGTAATGACCTTGCTCAAGGGGCGGAAGGAGACATTCCAGCGGCCAACAGTCTAACCAGGGAGGCTTCGACGGACCCCAAAGCTTTGTCTCAGGATGGCCTAGATCTGAAAACGGACTTGCTTCAAGCTCTTGATGGCATCAAGTCACTCGGCTCATTCGCAGCGTGCGGTAACCCGAAAGGGATCACAATGCCAGATCCAAGCATCTTCGTGCGGGGTGTTGGGCCCATCAGTTCGCCTATGAACGAAGTGCAAGCCCGAACCATTATGAAGAGGGCATATCAGATTTCGTCCGGAAGTGATGACGAGACTGTCTTCGATGCAAGCGTCCACAACACTTGCGAGCTATTGCCACACGTGTTCGAGATCACACAGCCGGGCTGGGACCAGTTTCTCGAGTCGGCGACTCTATGGGCGGCCAAGCAGCTGGGAATCAGGAACACTGTATCTACTCAGTTGTGCAGCATGTTGCTTTATGGGGAAGGGGCGACATTAAAGCCAAATACAGAGTACGTGTCCTACCTGTTGAGTCTCTTGTCGCGGTGAAGTATATAGCACTTACACTGCTCGCAGCACGACCAAGGCACCCGGCGTGTTCGGTACCTTGGTCATTTGCTTGCCCTCGCAGCATGAAGGCGGCGACCTCGTTCTCCAACATCATGGAGACACGAAGGTCTTTAAGTCCTCGGGAAACCAGGACATTCTCGCTTGCTGGTATTCTGACGTGACCTATAAAGTACTTCCGGTAACTTCAGGTTATCGATGGGTCCTGACTTATAACCTCATCCATCCTCCAGGAATAGAACGGCCCTCGGCTGATGGATTATCGCTCTTTCCACTTCGTCGTTTGTTGACGAGTTGGTCAGAGGCCAAATGCCCCGAATACGATCATATGTTTTACAAGTTGCAACACCAGTACGAGGAATCCAATCTGTCATTGAGTGCCCTGATAGGTGCGGACCGTACACGAGTACGGGCGCTTGAAAGCATTGCAGCAGTATCAGGGAGTGAAATATTGCTCGCTTTTCTGGAAAAAAGAGAGAAAGAAGAGGACGCACAGAATTGTTCATACCCATCTTATGGCGGAGAAGACGAAGAGACAGAGAGCGAAGATGAGCCCGAAGTGAATGACACGTACATCATGAGCAATCTCGTCAACTTGCGAGGTCGAAAACTGATATCAGAGTGCACGTTCTCTGATGAGGACGATTGTATTGACAGGATTTTACAAGGCAGAGATTCCTTCGACCTGGTGGAATCTGAAGTGGATTTTATGGAAGACGACTATGATGGATACCACGGCCATGATGTATCTTCAGTTCTACTATTTTCTACCACCAATCCCCCTCTACGCTTCGTAAATATCTTGCTATTTTCCTCTGCACAGGCTGACTTGTTACTAGGTGGTGTACAGTACATATCGTATGACGGTATGCTATCGCGTGGTCTGTTGCGACGACATGTCGGCTAACTTGCGATAGGTTGCCATCATTGTACATCCTCTATTCGTCATGAATTTCCTGGCAGATCGCATGGACAGCCCACCAAGTGGAGCCCTGTTGAGATATCTGGCAAAGAGGTGCTGTAAAGCCGATACCAGAGCTGCCGCGCTTCCAACCTTCAGGATTGCCTTCCAAGAAATGTTGGACGGATATGGCAAGGGAGAACATTCCCAAGACGCCATTTCGGAATCATTGCAGGTCGCTCTCTCGGCGGATGTCCAGCTTTTTAATGGCTTTATCCAAAAAGTCCATGAACCCATACCCTCAAATACTCTCACGTTTCTGCGGAAGATGTTACAGACGGGCCATGTCAGGTTTGAGGAAGTAAAGCAGAGGTATGCCGCGCAGAATACATCAAACTATGGCCACAAACTGACCTGAGAAGCCTGTCATCGATGTTTCCGCCTGCCCAAGCCACGCTGTCTCTGGTTGAACGGCTCAAGACCATGAATGCTCTTGTACCCTCTACTTCAGACTTATCAAAGTCAGCTAAGGAAGCCCGCAACTGGGTCCTTGAGATGGTTGCAGCATCCATAGAGGATTGCAGAACAAGTTGTAAGATCGGACCAGAGGGTGAGGCGCTGGTCAACATGGTCATGTCCTACCATGGATTCGACGAATTATATACTGAGTGAGTAGCATTCCATATCAATGATTTCAACTCACGTCAGGTTGTATCCTTAGGACTTTTCCACACGAACTCCTATTGAGCCCCCCCCCCCCAGTTTTGGGTATCATTTTTACTCCCATGAGTGTTGCCCGATCATCTGTCTCACTGTCCTAGTCTCCATCTCCCAACCTCTTACGTCCCTCCTGCCAAGCCCAAGCTGCGTTATGGTTCCGCGGCGATACGGGCAGAATTACATACTACAATCGAGATAGACTGAAACCACTGCTAACAACGACGCAGCTTGGAACCAATATTCCAACGCAGAGACACTGGCCATACTTTATCACTCTCTCTGTCTGTTCTCTCTGCCATCGCTAAACATATTTCGGACCGTAACGTGCCCGATCTGGAAGGCCTCGACACGTTTGAGAGGTTATCTGATCTCCTGGTTGAGAGACTTGATATCAAGGCCATGCTCGTCGCTCCGCTCGCTATCGACAAACGACCTGCCAAGTTGGCAAGGTACAGTCACGGCATCAACCATACCAGCGCTCTTCCTCAAGTCGTAAGCGGTATTGCTGTGCGTCCCGAGGCACTGGCTGGGTTTCTTGATGACCTCATCCGGACACAGATGGATGTTATAATCATGCAGTTCTGTTTCAAAGTCGTTGGTCAGATCCGGGATATCTCTACCGAACAGTTAGAAGGTACATGGCTGCCTTTCTTGCAGTCCGTTCCTGCCATACTTGAGGCGCATTCGATCCCACTATCCACTCCCCGATACCAGTGTATATTCGGTGCTATTCTCGACGCCTATCTCGACAAGGCTGTCGGCAAGCAGTCACCGACCTCCGAAGACAACCTCATCAGACCACCGGTATCATGCTCAAGGAGTTCATGCCCAGAATGTGTTACATTAAATCGGTTTCTCGCCGACTCATCCCAGCAAAAACTCCGTATCGCTTCACCAAACAAATTTACGACATACAGCGGCCACCTAGATGAACAGTTCCGACAGCTCCGCGACTGCTCGTACAGGCACGACGGGCAGTGGCCGCAGGCCTGGCTCGTCACCAAGGAGCCGCCTACTGTCAACGACCAGAGAGAGCACTGGGAACGTCGCGGCCGCCATGCGCAGGAGGAGATCCAGAAAATAGACCAGGGGACGCTCTTGGCCGTGCTAGGCGACGCGCAGTTCAAGAGAATCACGAGGATGAGCCACCTCCGCTGCGAGTCTCCTCATACGCCCGCCTGGGTCCCAAATATATACTCAAACAGGGTCCTGGCGCCTGGTTACGGTGACCAGAGTGTTCAGCAGCCAGGTCCTATCCCTAATACAAACGCTTCGGACCGGGAAGCTACTGCGCAATGGCAGGCTGCTCCTCGACCTCCACCGCCCGCTCCTGTCGCTGGTGTGAAACGGCCAGTACCGCCGGATGCACAGGTATTCGACCTGACGTGGCTTGACTGATTGTTTAGTCCGTAGGCCAGGGGATTGGGGTCCGGCTGTAAAGGCCAGCAGTTGTATGGTACGGTCGGTTGTACAATGAGGACGAGCAACGAGCATATAAGATATGGAACCACGCAGGAGAAATTCGAATGTCTGATAAATTAAAACTGAGTCATGAGTATGCTTTCGTCAAGTATCATAGTTCATCAAGCAATGTTGTTTAGGCATACTCTAAGGGCCGAGGTGCCCCGTATGCATACCAATGGGATATTTCAGCCACCCTTTCGATGACATGATACCAGAGTTTTGGTTATTCAACTTTCAAGGGGAAGCTCTTTGTGTTGCCGACATAGTTTGAACAGCTAGTTCAAACTAATATGCAGGTTTGTGTGCTGTTTGTACATACTTACGCCCCAGTTACACAGGCCCTCTAAGACCGGGTTGAATTGAACAACAACTTTGAGATTGCCTGCATAGGATCTTCCTGTAGATCCTCTAGTGGATACACTTATGCCCCTTGTCGCATACTAACGAAGTATTTGCCTCGTCCGTACGGATACAATGCAACGGTACACCGACTACAGGCTTCCCCGCTCAACTAATGACGCCGGGGTTGTGAGTCGAAGACCTCTCGTGAGGAGCCTCTCGCTTACAAACCACCATAGTTGGCCTGGCTACTGCGATACACCCTCACTATGGCCCGGATAATTTCGATGTTGGCCATAGCTGGCTTTGCAACGAGCACTCTAGTCCAGAACACAACTGCGTTATCCATAGATGGTGAGTGAGCCAAACCCTCCTGGTGTGACACGAGTAGATACCATGAACTCCCCAACCTATTCTATAAATATTTTGTCGACGGCCTTGACATATTCTTCAGAGCTTTGGGACCGATACGTTGGTAATGTGAGCACGTACCCGATAAGTACGACCGTCGAGCCGGTCCCCGTGCCGTCCGTGTCCCTCACTCCTCCTCCGTCGCTTTATTACCCGCCGCTCCCTTTTCCCGGCGGAGCTCAGGTTCCACTACAGGTCAGGAATGAAAGCTGGGGGTTTCCCAAGACCTTTTGGCGCGGTGTGGCAGGCTCCGCGTTCCAGATCGAGGGGGCTGTGAAGGCCGAGGGACGGGGCCCGAGTATATGGGATGTCCTCACGCGCGTGCCGGGTCATATCAAGAATGACGAGACGGCTGATATAGCTGACTATCACTACTATCTGTACAAACAAGGTGGGCTGATGATGTTTGACTACGACGAGACTTGACTTGCTGAGTTCACCCAGACATTGCTCGGATTGCCGCTCTCGGCATCAACACATATGCCTTCTCTATAGCATGGTCGCGGATCATGCCTTATGGCTCAGGGGAAGTTAACCAAGAAGGTCTACAACACTATGACGATGTCATCGACACATGTCTCCAATACGGAATCAATCCGGTAGTGACTATATACCACTGGGATCTCCCACTGAACCTCCAGCTCGCATATGGTGGGTGGTTGGACGAGCAGATAATCAGCGACTTCACGGAATACGCCCGTACCGTGTTTACAAAATGGCACAGAAAGGTCCAGTTATGGGTAACCGTGAACGAGCCCTCAGTATTCTGTGGGAATTACCCGCTCCCAGGGGGCTACTTCAACGATAGCGCAACCCAAGGCATCCCATCCGATGTGCAGTTCTACACCTGTGCCCGAAACGTGCTCCTCGCCCACGCGTCGGCATATCACGTAGGCAAGGGCATAAACTCAACGCTTAAAGTCTCCTTCAAGAACAATGGAGGATACAAGATCCCAGTTGACAACACGACGGAAACTGCCGCCGCTGTTCAGAGGGCGTACGACTTCAACGAGGGCTTCTGGGCCACACCGGTGTTCCTCACTGGAGACTACCCAGAGAGTGTCAAAGAATATGTCTCAGGGTTTCTTCAGCCATTTACGGCTGAGCAAAAGGCTGAGATCAATGGGACAAGCGATTTCTTTATGATCGATGCGTACGGCGTTGGCGGCTTCGTCACGGGCCCTGGAGATGGTGGCTTGGAGGCATGTCTGAGTAACACGTCCCATTCGGCATACCCTCGCTGCTACGGAAGTATGTCAACGTATCCTGGTGCAGATTACTGGCCTGCTGGACCGGCGGTTGATCCTGGTGGGAGCTGGTTGGAGTATGGGACAGATTGGATAACGATCATGCTGAGGACATACCAAGATATGTTCAGGCCTGAGGTAAGCGATTAACATGAAGTCACAGGACGATTCTATAGTGCTGACCAAGACATTCTTTCAAAAGGGAGGCATAATATTATCAGAATTCGGGTTGCCGGAGCCGTATGAGAACTTGCGTACAGATATCTTGTCGGTCGTTATCGATCCACTTCGGTCCAGATACTACAGAGAATACTTACAGTCGATCTTGATGGCACTTGCTGAGGGCATCAACGTGGTGGGAACTATATCTTGGTCTATACTTGACAACTTTGAGTGGGATCAGGGTACTACATGCCGATATGGTATCCAAGTGAGTTGAATATTTAGTTCAAACTTCGAGGCTGGTTGTTGCCGAGTATATAGACACTGACGATGTTATAGTATGTCAACTACACAACCCAGGAGCGGTATTTCAAGGCCAGTGCCTTCGAATATGTCAATATGTTCAACATATACCAGGAGACATAAACGTCATATCCAAAACATCCGATTTCTGGTTTCGAATGCTATCTTTCACTGTTATGTTGGGAAAGCTGCATGTTCCTTGTTGAACGATTAACCGGCTACTTCATCTGTACAAGTACAATTGCCGCATGATTCTAGGCATTGAGAAGCCAGACATGTCAAATATATACACTTCAACCGTTGGTCTATCGTTCTCTGGTGCCGACAAGGTTTGGTTCCTGTGCGAAATAAAAACACCTGAGACGCAATTATCATCATCTTCTTGAGGGGCGCCCAACTAGTTCATCAAAACAGCCACATACAACAGGTTTTCCAGCCCCTTCCATAGACACAAATTTTATCATAACAAAACTCAAGGCGAAGGAGATATCCCTGCCCCCTACGTAGCCTTAAACTTCCCAAGCAGGCCCTCCCAAGGCTTCAGCGTCACCGTCCCTGCCAGTGCCTTATCCCCCGCCTTGCCCTTCCCATACGTCGTAGCCACCCAGGAGTCCACCTCGCTTCCCGCGGGCAGATCCCACGTCTGCTCCGCCCCGGAGAAGTTCAGCACCACAACCCACTTGTCCGACTTGTCCGTGCTGCTCGTCCTGGAGTACGCGTACACCTTGTCGTGGTCCGCGGACAGGTCCTCAAAGTCCCCGTACACGAAGACGTCCTTGTGTTCCTTGCGGTCTGCCAGGGCGCGCTGCCACCACTGCCAGGGCGACAGCTCCGAGTCCGACTCGAACGTCGTCTGGGCGGCGGCGTTGACGGTCTTGTGGTCTTCCATCACGCGCATCCAGGGCGTGACGCCGGCCTCGCAGAAGCCCGCGTTGGGGGAATCGTCCCAGTGCATCGGCGTTCGGGCGTGGTCTCTTGCTTTCCTGCGAGGCTGTCAGTATGTGGACATGTATACCGAGGCTGTAGAAGTAAAGCAGGGCGGGTTGGGTAACTCACAGATCGATAATGTTCCTCCCCTCCGCGATCCTCTCCGGGTCGCCCTTATGCAGAGCATTGACCTTCTTCCAGTAGTTGATGGTCTCGATGTCCTTGAACTCCTCGATCGGCCACTCCTTGGGACAATTCCGCATGCCGATCTCCTCGCCCTGGTACACGAAGAGCGTGCCCCCGAGGGTCGTCTGCATCAGGGCCAACAGCCGTGAGGACTTATCCCTGTTCTCATCGCTGTCATCCCCGTACCTCGAGATACTCCGCGGGTTGTCGTGGTTCTCGATGAACACCGAGTTCCACCCGTTCTGCTCGATCATCACCTTCTGCCACCGGGTGATGATACCCTTCAGCTCCTTGACTGTCCACTCGCGCAGTGCCATGCGGACATCTAGCTTGTCGATGTCCACCACGTCGAAGATGAAAATCATATTCAGCTCCTTGGAGTTCGCCCCAACAGTCCGCAGGATCTCCTTATCGTCACTAACACCCGGCATCTCCCCCACCGTGATAGTATCATACTTGCTCAACACCGCATCATACATCATCCGCAAGAACTCATGCAGCCGCGGCCCGTTGACAAAGTACTTCCACGCAGGCTGGTACTTATGCCCGGGGGGCAACACAACGTCCGCATCAGGGTACCCGGGGACCTTAGAGATCATATTGATCACGTCCATACGGAACCCGCTGGCCCCGCGGTCGAGCCAGAAGCGCATGACGTCCCAGACGGCCTCGCGGACCTCGGGGCACTCCCAGTTGAGGTCGGGCTGCTCGGGCGTGAAGAGGCTGAGGTAGAACTCGCCGGAGCCCTCGTCCCAGGTCCAGGCGGAGTTTGCCTCGCCGAGGATCATGGCCCAGTTGTTGGGCGGGATGGGGGTGCCGTCGCTGTCGAACCCACTGGGCGGCTGCCAGTGGTACCAGCCCCTCTTGGGGCTGTCCCTGGCGCGCCGGGACTCGAGGAACCAGGCGTGCTCGTTGGAGGTGTGGTTCACCACCAGGTCCATCATGAGCTTCATGCCCCGCGCCTTGAGCCCCGCGATGAGCGCGTCCACGTCCTCCAGCGTGCCGTACCGCGGGTCGATGTCCTTGTAGTCCGCGATGTCGTACCCCATGTCTGCCTGCGGGGACTTGTAGATGGGGCTGGTCCAGAGGACGTCCACGCCCAGGGACTTGAGGTAGTCCAGCCGGGAGGTTATTCCCTTGACGGTGCCCCATCCTGGTGATTTGGCGCCGGGCGAGGACTGGAAGGAGGATGGGTAGACTTGGTATACGACAGATTCCTTCCACCATTTAGGCGTCGAGAAGGAGTTAGGCTGGGGTGAAGCCATGATGAGACAGGAACAGTATGCGAGAAGAGAAGTAGATAGGTAGGGTAGGTAGGCAGGGCACCAGTTGAGGTTCCTGAGTTAAATGATGTGAGAGTAAAGACTTTCACTTGAGTATAACATTTGACCGTGGATTATCTTTACACAGTATCCTGTGACACCTACCCACAAGTTTTGATTCTATGAGCTCCAGAATTGTATAGTTGTCGGAACGGTGGCCGCTCTGTTCGCCTCCGTTTCCCCGAGATTTAGTCCGCAGTAGAAGGACGGCAGACGGAAGGGGTCGCCCTTCGGCTGCAAATGACCACCATCATGCACCGTGCCGATCTCCGCTGACTCGGCGGTCCACGTATGACAGGATGCCACTGGGAGACAGCGTGGACATCACCGTTCCTCGTGTTAGTTTGTGACACTGTGAAATTTTTGGGTCTCGATGCCAGGACTTGGCGGAGGAGTAGTGTAGGAAGGAGGAGTACGGGGTACAGTAGCACATGCGAGCCTTTCACGATCGTGGGATCGACACAGTTGCAAATATACACACAGGATTGGGGACGGTATAGAAACGTGGGCTTTGAACACGACCAGGAGGCAGCAGTACAGCCATCTTCATTGTGAGACCTTCCTATCATCCCGGTCCAAACCCCCACAACTCTCTGCCAGTCCAAGACGTTGAGGCTCGATCCCGACCAACAATATAGCCTCAACGCCTCCAGTACCCGATGGCCCCCAGAAATCCGTTCCTGCCAGACCCTATATATGGTACAAAGTGCATTAATCGCTCAAAAATATGTGTCTCCTCTGTGCACGTCCATATCTCCCGCTGGGAATTCATGTTGGCGCAAGTCATCGTCGATCGGCAATGTTTAAACTCCCTCGCCTCATCATCCTCGCGGTGATCGCATTTAGCCACCTAGATTCGCCCTTCTGGCTAGAAGGTGGCATCTCTTGTCTCTATCCAGTGCGGGCCCGAATTTCCTTGTCGAAAGAAGTATCAAAGTCCCGGAGCGGCGCAGGACCTTGGCCGAACCGTGGATGCTTGCTTGACATACTACATACGTAGACACATAGTCAAACGGTGCTTCAATGCTCGACGAATTATTCTTTGCCACAAAGTGCATGCTGCAAAGCCTCGCTCATGACGAGTCACTCTTATCTGGCAAGCCTTGGCCCGCAGCACTCTGGATCATGGGAGACAACCTGATGTCAATCTTTTTGGCAGTGTTGGTGGAGTTTGACGACCCCCCGAAGGGCTTCTTTTTGCGCAGTGTCGCTGCCGAACCATTGGCGTTCTGGGCAGCTGAAGCACTGTTCCGTCGCTTGTGTTGCATCAACTTGCCCAATTCGTCATCATCCTCTTCTTCACGTCGGCGCTTCTCACTCAGACGCTCGGGTGGCGTGGAGCTCAACAGCACCGGTACGACTTCTGTGTCATTCGCGGTCGTTGACTCTCCATCGGCCTTCTCAGGCTTCGCCCCTTTGTTGTCGTTGGAGTCGATTGGGGTCATGACCATGTCGCCATTTTCCTCTGTTTCCTCGTCCGAGTGGTAGTCAACGAGGGCGCTGAGGGGGCCCGGCCCGCTGACCAGGGAGTTTCTCGCGGCCAGCTTTGTCTGGTTATCGTCTTCATCGTCCGAGGTGTTCCAATATTCCTCCTCCATTTGATCGACGTTGATTTGTTCCATCATACGCCCGTTGACAGGGGTAGGCCGACGGCCCATCTCATCCTCAGAATCCATGAAGTAAGTGTCCATGTTGGGCGCGTAGCCTCGATTCTGCTCGTGCACCAGGATAAGCTCCCTGAAGGTCTCGATGTAGCTCAACGCCGTCACCTTCTCCCTGTAATTCTCCACTAGATGTTTAACGAGATCCTTTATGTTCTCCTTGCGAATGTACTCAAATATGTCTAAACACGCTGAACTGAGCAGATTGTCTCGTGGCAGGGTGAGCAGAAGGACATCTAGGATGGGCCCTAAAACCTGCTTCTCGGCCACAAGCTTAATATAGAATTCGTCGGGAATGTGGTTCACGAGGTGCCGGAAGAATCGAATGGCGACTGACAGCTTGGTTAGTGCAGTTCTATAGCAGTACGATGTGGTGGCTTCTACTCACCAAGCTGCAGATGCTTTTCCTTGCATGACAGCAGCTGCGCAAATCGTGACCCAATGTTGTGATCTCTAATGAACCTTTTGCAGAGGTTATGATGCTGTCGTGCAAAGAAGCCGAGAATGTCGTTGAGGTAGCTGAAGACGCCATCGCTCTGAACGGAGAATCTCAACTCCGTCTGGCCTTCCAAATCGAGTAGAGGTTTGAATAGCCTCACGGCTGACCTGGAATAAAAATCTTCAAGGATGGCCTGCTGCTGGCTCTCCAGACTATTAATCTGGTTCATGGGTCGTTGCCGAGTTTGTACCTCTCCGTTCGCCATCTTGATGCTGGTTTCCTGCACTTGAGCGATTGGAATTGTGTCGAGAAGCACCTTCAGAGCATCCGATACTTGTGATTTCACGCCAAGGTCCACCTCAACCAGGAGAAGGTCAATAAGGGTATCTGTCAGGGGTGGTTGTTTTGCAAGGATCTGCCGGAAAAGGGTATGGCGTATCATGTGAGGATCGTGGTCGATCATCGACACAAGTATATCCGTGGCACCCACTCGCACTGAAGTGTCAAAGTTACGAAGGCCAAAGTTGATGACAGCCAGGAGGCCGTGGTTAAGCAAGCTGGTGTAAAATCCTTGGCGGTTTTGAAGCTGCAAGTTCTTAGCAATAGCACAGCACTGCTGGATAAACAAGACAGCCTGCTTTTTTCGGTGTTGTTCTGCCTTCTCTTCTGGGTTGAAAATCGAGAAAAGGTCACGCAGAAATCCGCCATTGGTTTGAAGATGCTGCACTATCTCGACCTGGTTGAAGAAAATCATGGAGTTTAGTACCGAGAAAGTTGGGTCGTCCAAGATTCTGGCTAATACGACGTCTTTCATGTATTGGAGGCGATATGTTTGGTGAATTCTTCGGCGAATCTGGTCGTCCTCAATCCGGACTACCTCCTTGTATCGTCCTTGGCTACTCAACCAATGGCGATGGTTGGCCTTGTGTTGTGGGAAGTCGGGATCGTATTCCAATGCGCCCACAACTCCCACTACGCACTCGTCGGATACCGCGTGCTCGATGATCGTGGTGTCGTTAAGCAAGAGGATGATCTTCATGATGTTACAAAGTCGATGCAGATCCGGCAAGCTCTCGAGATCCTCGGCCATTTCGACCAGGGGGATCAGTTTGCCGATGTAATCCTCGTGCATGATCAGTTTTGCAAGGGTATCACGGCCGTTTGTTGTGTTGCTTATAATTCGCATAGTTGATTCGAGTTCTGGAAGGCATCCCAATTCGGCTGGAGGAAGTTGAATGGTTGCTGGAATGTCCATGGTCAGGTCGTCTGAAAGACTATCATCTACTGGGGATGGATGTATCAGCGATGAACGCTTGAACGGGGCGCATTTGGAACGGCATACCTGGTCCCGCGAGGTCTCCGTGCAGCGTTCTTTGAACGTCATTGACGAATTTCCTTCAGAGCAAGACGCGTCAGCGTTATCAAGTCGATATTCGAACGGGGATGTTAGATACTGGTAGTAGCCACGAACCATATTTGGGCGCAACCATCAGCCTCTTGAAAACTCAAAGCCATGTCAATGCCTGTACTCGGCTCCGTCCAAACGATGAGCGTCTCTGCTTGTGGTATTAGCAGCTGCATGTGCGACATGGGGCACCTCAGTCAGGGTCGCAACATGCCTTGTTGCTTCTGGAAGCCATCCTCCTTACAAATCCTTGTTTCTAACAATGTTCGGATGGGCTCGTCTTCGGAATCAACAACGACACGGGGCTCCTTCGCCCTCCCTTCGTCAAGCTGTCCGGGCACGCGAGAAGGTTAGTCCAGTATGTCCCCAAGAAGATGAGATCATCAATCGGCCGCGACGTTTCAGCACAGACAGTCCAGAAGAACATGAGACGATCGTCGCAGTCGCAGATAAGATGGGCAAAGCAACGTACCTCAGTCCATGTTGCCGTACAGAAGCCTGTGCCCCGATCGAACCAGTCGTTGTCGCGGAGCTCATAGACCTTGACGCGCCTCCTGTCCGTGGTCTGATGAGGCACTGGGTGTGCCATCATCAGCGGCTCTTGATCCCCTCCCTCCGTAGCAATGCGATTGTAGTTGGCGAGAAGGCCGGGTGCAATATTGAGATGCTGCTGCAGCGAGAGTTCGGAATCAGAGTAGCTGAGGAGGGTAAGCGCCGCCACTTTGGAGGCGGTGGTGGCGCGACGACGGATGCGCGCGCGGTAGAGATCGAGAGTGGGTGTAGCACGACGAAGCGACGCAAGATTGACAGAGGCCAATATCTGCCCTCTCGATTCTCCCTTTCGCTACCTGGGTAAGCGGTGGCTTGCGTCGCTAAGTGGCTAGATCAGAGTCGGGTAGAGATGGAGACGGGCGGCTGGATGTTGGGTCGGGTCGAGTGCAGCGGCCGGTAAGGTATGACACAATTGGTGGTCGTCAAGAAGCCATCGATGGGGTGGAGTGAAGGGTGGAGGGCGTTCAAAAATGTCCCGCAGGCCTGTCGAAGGGATGATGCAGTGTGCAAGTTCACCAACAAGGGATTTTTCGATATCGTGGCGTCCGGTTTGTCCCCTCTGGACCCTGAATCTGACGTCGGAATGGCGTTGCGCTGGGATTGAAAAAGCCCAAAATCTCTGGCGGGTCTGAGGGCCCGGACAAGTCTGAGTGTCAGGGTGTGGTGTGTGGTTTGTGTGGTGTGCAGTGTGTGGTGTGGCAAGCGAATGGGTTGAGTGAACGGCGGATGGCGGAATGGCGCGTGATGACAAGCCTTGCCTCCGCCGGCGTCCCTCACAACCCATCACACTCCTCTTCTGTCTGTTCTGCCTTGCGCTCTGCGCTGTTATGGGTGTGGGTGCGCAATGTGGTCCGTGCCTTCGGGTGCCCACGCAAGTGTGGCAAGCACTTGAGCCAACCGAACCGAATAATCTCCACTCCCGCAGACGTCCCCACCACTACCAGACTACCATCTGGTGCCAGACCTCGGCGCCTCCCACTGCAAGTCCAGAGTGTTGTCCCCACTAAAGCTAAGCTAAATTTGGCCGGCAGCCGGCCCACTTTCTTCTTTTCCTCTTCCAGCATGCCCGCCTTTCCCCGTCTTGCATCCTTGCCTACATCAATAATTGTATTTATAGACTCCGCTCCATATCGTACACTTCCAAAGAAATATGCGAATTGTATGCTGGTTTCTATAATCCTACAAAGATTCATCCAGTTGGCGCCTCCTGCGAAACACGATACGAAGGCAATAGCACTGAGGATTGTAGAACATATGGCTCATCTCGGACGACCCGAAACACAAAGGACTTGTTTATGACAGGACATAGACGACATAATTTTTGCCGTCTTCAATATTATTCCGTTAAGGGGTTAATAGAAGGGGAGATGTTGAGTTTGGTCACATACATTGTATACTGTGTATACACCCTCGATAGGGGTTGAACCCCTCGGCCGAATCGCTTTCCATGCCGATCCAAACATTGCCCTAGCAATTACATTACAATACACTTCGGCGAAGGGCCCGACAAGGTCACCGTCACAACTTCAAGGTCGTTTACCAATGCCGATCACATGTCTGTAAGGTCATTATCTAGAACAGAGAAGACGATCGGGTCGGTCTGGGGCTTCCCGGCCCGGGCCCATTCCTCTATTCAAGGTTGTCTCGGCCCGCCTGTCTTGGTGGATCTTCCCATTCTATCGGTAACGGGCCCAACATGACACCCACATTCCATTATCCTTTGGTATGTCCCGTCATCATGCTTTGCCGAGAGCATATAAGATCCTTAAACCAGTTATTCCCGAAGTCTAAAGCGTATATCAGAGCTTCCCGTTTCTCTAGACCCGATAGGCAGTCCGAGCTCAGCGCTGCTGGAACATTATACCGATGATGCGTTGCACCATGAATGATCTCACGACCCTTCGCGTATACTTCAGGAATGTCTTGGGATGACCACAGCATAAATCTGATTGGAAAACAGAGATTGGACGGATTCACAGTCCCGTGTCGCGCCTTGAAGGACGTTCGATGGAGTATTCATACGGCAGTACGTCTCGAACATAGGTGCACAACTTCTTCGTACTTTGTTCTGGACAAGAACTTACACTAAGCCTCTTAAGCTTAATACTAGGAGCACTATCACTGCAGGTGGCGTGTGCTTCCCCGGGCTATATCCACGAGGCTTACTTACCTGTCTAAGTATTTCCGGCTATTTTCCGTCCATGAGTATGCATTGTTTCTCATGAGTCGCCATGGCTGTTAATGGTTCAGTGTGACCATCATTAGCGGCACGCTGGACTTCAGATCCGAGCCCCAAGGCTGGTTTCAACGGCTCGTACCTGTTAGGTGCATGTCTTCCAAGGCGCAGAATAGGTCGAAGATACTGAGCGAGAGGAGAGGACCGACGGAGCCGAAGAATACGCAATGGTTAATGAGGCCGCCCAGGGGACATATCACAGCCGCCTCGAAGCATATCTATGACCAGCCTCACTATGATTTGCCTCAAACCGTGTTCATCACGAATGGCGACAGCGGCGGTTTGTTCCAGTTTGGAGTTGTAAAACGGACGATGAGATTCAAGTAGAATTCGAAGCCTTTGCTGTTGCAGAGGTCTCGTCTATATCTTTGGGCCAACTGGCATCGGTGAAAGGTAAAGAAGGAGGAAGGCTTGGTGGAACTGCCACAGTTAGTCGATAGCCCGGATTGCATGGGTGACTATAACAGGGGATGCTTCTGGCTCGGCTTCATATCTCATACCAACTTCATCAAGTACAGATGGAGAAATGCTCAATGAACTACCTAGGTAAGGCTTGGGGTACTCAGATAAATCTAGCCGGACAACCCTTGGAGTATAGTCAAGAGTCTAACACTATTTATTTATGCCGAGGTATGTAAGGCTACAGATCGTCTTTCTCTTGATACAATACGGAAAATGTGGCGCACCCGATGGTTCCACACCAGCATAACAAACGGCAGGTGATACAGGGCAAGGCTGATGAGCGAAGAAGATGGGACGGATTCCAGACCATCTTTCTAATGCAAGGTAAACAAGGGTCTAGGGTCCAGTAGTTAGTGGTCTAATGCAGGTTCCCTGTCACGCTCGTCTCTTCCTTCCCGCTGAAGATATCCACTAAGCCCACTGTTTCCCCAGGTACCGCGATCGACAGGGACTGAGACCCCACTACTACGGGCATTTCATGTTGTACGCTGCCGCGCAAGTGCCTCGTGGCCTCTATTTCGTCACTTTTAACTGTGTCGATACTATCACCTTTACTTTTCGTCGCATGCCATACCCACCCTTTCATCAGGTGTTACCCAGTGCAATTCCTCTCATCTACTCGGCAATCTCGATGCTATCCAATATCTGCCCCGATTGAATGCTGCGGTGTGCTCTTTGCAGCATCAATTGACCTTTGTTCTCCCTCCCTTCATCCCTCTTTCACATGTCATAAAACCACCATGACGAGCGATACCCTTGCTTCGCGCCTGCTCGCCGTACCTGAGCAGGTGGCGTGGCAAGTCTTCACAGCTGCGAACGAGACTCCTTTCTACGTGGTTCTTCTCATCCTAGCCTTTCTCCTGGGCACTGGGCTCTTCGCAGTAAGCTCTCCTTTCCTTCTAAATTCCCAAATTCCAAATGCAACCATCAACCATGAAGAAGCCCTGGAGACGGAAAGCAGCTACCATGTGCTACCTAGACACTGACTTAGACTGCGCCAGATATACATCCTCCTCCATGTAGTCGCACCAAAGCCACGCGCCCCACTACCCTCTGAGAAAACCTACATCACTACCAACCCTGATGGCAGCATCAGCGCGCCCCGCCAGCTCTCTTGCTGGTTCGACCGCTGGGTGGCTGAGGGCAAGCTGAGCAAGTCCCAGCTAGCCGCCGGAAATGAAGCCTTCGTCGTCCCCGATATCAGCTCCATTGAGCCAGCCGAGGTCGAAATGTCCGTCGTCATTCCCGCCTACAACGAAGAGAAGCGCATCATCCCAGCGCTGGAGGAGGCCATCGAGTACCTCGACGAGCGATTCGGCCGGCCCGACGGCAAAGACGAAACCAAGAACAAGAAGAAGCGCCCCGGCAGTTCTACACCTCGGCACCACCGACAGGTCTTTAGGAAAACCAAAAACGGTGCGAAGACGGAAACCGAGCCTTCAGGCTACGAGATTCTTATTGTCAACGACGGAAGCAGGGACAAGACCATCGACGTTGTGCTCGAGTTCAGCCGGATACACAACCTGCACGACATCCTCCGCGTAGTCAACCTCGAGAAGAACCGCGGCAAGGGCGGCGCCGTCACCCACGGCTTCCGACACGTCCGCGGCGAGTACATTGTCTTTGCGGACGCCGACGGCGCATCCAGGTTCAGCGACCTGGGCAGGCTGATCGAGGGCTGCGAGGACGTAGTAGACGCGAGCAACCGCGGCGTGGCGATCGGCAGCCGCGGTCACCTGGTCGGCAGCGAGGCGGTCGTGAAGCGCTCTGCCCTCCGCAACTTCCTCATGAAGTCCTTCCACTTCGTCCTCATGATCCTGACGCCGCCTGCCACCTCGCGCATCCGGGACACCCAGTGCGGCTTCAAGCTCTTCTCCCGTGCTGCCCTTCCCCACATCATCCCCTACATGCACATGGAGGGGTGGATCTTCGATATCGAGATGCTGATGCTTGCCGAATCGGCGCCGCCTACCCCCGTTGTTGCTAGTGATGGCACGGTTATTGGCGCGGCGCCCGGGATCAGGGTCGCCGAGGTGCCCATCGACTGGCACGAGGTTGAGGGGTCTAAGATGAGCCTGATCAGGGACAGCATCAACATGGCGTTGGGTCTCGCGATTCTACGTGGGAGTTGGATGTTTGGGGTGTATCGAAGGCGGACGACGTGAATCTTGAGATGACCCGAGGAGGCATCTACGTTGGAGCATTTGAAAGGCGCTGGTGGATAGAACGGAACTTCTTGATTTTTGTTTTGTTTCTTGTAGATATTGTACGATATACAAGAGACCGCCTAGGAAGCGGAAAAGGTACATAGACAGCCAATATCGATGATACTCAACCACCTCAATACTCCCAAGGCTTACCAGCCCACAGTGATACAGCCCATGCGAGACAGAGGCAGACGATCAGCTAGAAGGTAACGCAGATTAGTTCACCCAAGAGGGGGCGAGGAACACAGGAGCGACATGTCAAAACGAAACTGCTTGTTCCAGGACAGTCAGCCATGCAGACTTCTTATCATCTCATCGATTCTCTCGTCGGCATTAGAATTAACTAAATAATTGATATGTACCCCCCCCCTCTTTAACATTACATACGTACACGAATCGTAACTCGGAATCTGTCCAAACCAAACCCTCTTCTCTATTCGAGATCATACAAGACAAGAAGCAAAAAGTCTCTTGCTGACTCTACTGCTTTTGAACCCGAACAAGGACTGGCTCCTTCATCATAGTCTGGTATCTTTCACCCACCCGCTCACCGCTCCGTTTTATAGCATTCGCAAGATGATGCCCGAAAACTTCTCACATCTTACATGTCACCCCTTTCCCCTTGATCTTCGCTATGCATGATGCCCAAAACCCAGCCTCTCCGCCCCCCAACCTACATCGCTTCCCGATACATAATCGGCAAGAACACGACACAGGCCTTCCACAGGATCAATACGGCATCGATGATGGCGATCGGGAGCTTCAATATGCCGAACACGCCGCCCATGACGTCCCGCGCGTGCAGGTAGATGGCCAGGAAGGCGACGGTGAAGAAGTGGCGGAAGAGGACCCAGGGCCGGTGGATCAGGCCGCCCAGCAGGCCGGTGGGCTCCTCGGTGACGCCCTTCTGGAAGTAGGCGAAGCAGCCCATGCGCAGCGCGCGCAGCTGCGGGCTGTCGGCGGCGAAGAGGCTGTACAGCGCCATGGCCAGCACGTTGATGATGGACGAGAGGTTCTTGCGCCGCCAGTGGAACTGCTTCATGGCGCCCCGGACGGCCGCCGCGTCGCCGAGGTCGGGCACCTTCTCCAGCAGCTCCGACAGCACCACCACGTCGTTGAAGGCGACCGTCATGCCGCCCCCCGTGAGCGGGTGCCGCATGTTCATGGCGTCGCCCAGCACCAGCACGCCCGGGTGCGTCGTCTGGTTCGTCGGCGGCAGCCAGCTGTTGGGCATGCTCTTGGGGATCTTGCCGTCCGCCAGCGCGGCCTCCCAGCACGCGTGCACCTCCTTGGGCAGCGTGGGCAGGACGGCGTTGCGGATGTAGCCCCTCACGCCGCCGTTCTCGGACGAGGCGGCGGGCAGGTCGATGGGGACGTCGATGAGCGCGCGCGTCTCGTGGGAGCCGATGCCGTAGAGCAGCACGGGGAAGGCCTTGCCGATGACGACGTGGCCGTAGCCCGAGGGCTGGATGGGGCAGTCGATCAGCTCGAGGGCGTAGAACTTGGACTTGATCTCGGGCGTCTTCCCGATGTACTGCTTGCGGAACTTGGACGCGTAGCCGTCGGCGATGATGGTCAGCTTGCCGAAGAAGCAATCCGGGTTCTTGTCGCCCGTGGCGGGGTCCGTCGTCCTGGTCTGCACGCCCAGGACCTCGGGCCCGTGCTCGCCGACGATCGTGTCCGTGACCTCGGTCTCGAACACGGAGATGTTGGGGTGCCCCAGGCAGCTCTTCCGCAGCTGCATTATGAACCGCCCGTGGTGGAAACCCCGCCCCTCTGGCCTCTTGTATTCGTCACCCGCCTTCTTCTTCTCCGCGAGGACCACCTCCCCGTTGTCGTCCGTCGCCGGGTAGGGGAAGACGACCTCCTCCCCGTGGAAGAGGATGTGATAACCGTAGCAGGGCACCGCGTCGATGTCCTCGAGGCAGTGTCCCAGCCCCAGCTTGCGCAGCGCCGCGCAGCCACCCGGCTGGAGGAGCTCGCCGACTATCCTATCTGGCTGGTGCATCCATCTCTCGAGCAGGATCACGCTGCGGCCTTGATTGGCAAGGGAAAAGGCGACTGCGCATCCGAAGACACCGGCGCCTACGACCACGACGTCGGCTTCGTGGTAGCGTTCACGGCGCTCCTTTCGCAGGGATTCGGTTGATGATTGAAAGGCGGTCGCCATGTGTGCGGTAGGTATGTGGCGATCTCGTGTGGGTATTTGGGGGTGGGAAGGGAAGAAGAAGGTTCGACAGCGTGGATCGATATGCTAAGTGTCGTCTTAAAAAGCAGGCGGTAAAGGGGTTGTCCTCCTTTGTTTGCAAGGTACTAGGCTCGTTTGGTGGCGAGGGTCGGCCGTCAACTGCCAGCGATGTTGGGATTTCAAGCGATTGGTCTGCGAGGGTTTGTTGAAAGTCCGCGAGGAAAAAGGTTGAGGCCCGGGTACGACACAGGTATCTCCTTCAGATGTATAAAAAGGCGGGGGATCCCAAAAGAACTGCGCTGATCCTTCTCTTCCTCTTTCTCCTCGTCGAGGTGCTTGGAATGTGATGATAATCACAAGCAATTGCTGCGAAGACGACTGACTTGTGAAGACCCACCAGACGTTTAGTGGGGATTTCCCCTGCAAACGCTACCAGATTTGGCCTCGAGAACCTTGTAGGGCCCTATAAATTTTCGTCGATTGGCCTAAGAAGTCATGCCACGCGGCCATCACCGCAGCTGATTGGCCAATCACCTCTGCCTCCAACTGACCGCTACGCTTCCCATGTCGTCCGTTTTATGGCCTCATGGTCATTTTGAGGGCAGTGACAAACTCGAAATTGGGAAATTGTGACTGGCAAAGCTGACGGAAAGCATTGTCAATACCATACGACGAACAACTGAGAGCAGGCGATGAATGTTCGATGAATCTTCATGTTGAGATGCGCTCTTTAAGATCCCCTCCCCCGACTCTTTCTGGCCAGCTGGATAGAGATAGATGGTAACTTCCAAGGTCCATAGTCTGTCTGTCCAGCTTGATTGTCACCATCTTCAAAGAGATGGAATTTTCCCCAATTGTCTATGGTGCTTGCGCACGCCCCAAAGTCTATATCGTAGGGAATAGTGATACGTGTAATACATGTGCATACAGATCATTGTGGTATCTTGAATATACAAACCCCCTCAAAACCCCCCGGGCATAACATATTGCTTTTCCAACATGGTCCTCTCCATCTTGTCCGCATCCTCATCCTGTTCCGAAACGAACTCCACAGATGCCTGTGCCCTTTCTCTCATCTCTGCCTTCCTCGCAATCTGTCTCCTCTTCTCGTCCTCTGCCTCTCGTCGCTCTTGTATATCGATCTCGTGCAGTAATTCTTGTCGCCTCCTGTCTACCTCTTCCGTTTCATGATCGTTTTGATCCCATTGTTCCGCTTCCAAAGCAGCCTGTCTCATAATCCCAACGGTGTCCTTCTCCAGGTCCTTCCGCTCCTTAGTCATTAGCTCTCGCATAAGGAGCACCCTGTCGACAGCCTTATCTAGTACACCAATGGCTTGCCGCACCTCCCTCGACTGGATAGCCTTGGACAGCAGATTCCGCGCATCCTTAAGCGCCTTAAGGACAGATCGCTTGTGAAAGTAAGACTGATGGTATGCACCCACGATGGCCCACTTCATACCTTGGATGTCGACCATGTGCGTGTATGTCATGAGGAACAACGAGAAGGTAGGTCCGTCCCAGGGGTAGGCGACGCCCCTACGTTCGAGCGCCGACTTTGCCAAAGAGATGGCACCCGAGAAGTGACGTGCCTGCACGCAGAGATGGGCTGCACGTGTCAAGGCTGTGGATGGAAGGCTGAGTCCGCTGCTCTCGAAGCGTCCGATCAGACCCTGAACCTGACGGAGAAGATCATCCTTGTCTGATGTGTCCCCTGAGAAGGTCTGTTGGAGAAGAGAGTGAAACACGGGCATGGTCGATAAACTGGCATCTATACCCCTCGCCTTTGCGTCTAGGATCATATTGAGAGCCATCTGTGTGTTGTCTAAGCCAAGCTTCAAGGCCGCATTGACGGCAAGGCGCAGATGACCGTCGTCCAGTGCCAAGCCCCGGAAGAGTGCAGTTTTATAAATGGCGATGGCTGTGTGATACTTGCGTAATGTTATCGCCTCTCTCATCTCGAGTCGAGTATCCTCTGGATCCCTGGACTTCCTCGTAGTAGAAAGGTTTCGATTCTTGATGCCCAAGGAAGCGATGTGCATGTGAAGCATCTTCTTTTTCTTCTGGCTTCCGTGGCTGGCACGCACAGCCGCAGAGAGCATGGTCCGCTCAGTTAGGGGGTCGATGAAAATGCGGCTGAGTAGCTGGAGCTTGCGGTACAGAATCCTCAACTCGTCGAAACTGAAATCCCATCTGCGCCTGCAGTTGTTAATGATAGCATTGCTGAAAGCTGCATCGACCTCGAATCCGGCTTTGCTGCAATACTCCAGCCAATTCACAAAGAGCTCGACATTGCGGATAGCACCATACTGATTGGCCACCACATTGACCATGTAGCGGCAGACTGGTACTTGCAGTTCGTCGATATATCCCTTCATAAACTCCTCGATCTCGCTGATCGTGTGGTGCTTGACAAATTCCTTGAGGATTGGAATAAAGTTATCCTCGACACGATCCTTCACTTCCATATTTTTGAAATCTTCCCAGACTCCGTTCCAGTCGCCCAGCTTCGCCTTCGCCAAGGCAAGAAGCGCGATAATCCGGGCGTCTTTTTGCGCAGAAGGCTTGATTTGCTGTAACCGGTCAAAGAAGAGGTCCACAGCTTCCCATTTTTCAGCTTCCACAGCAATCTGGATTATGACGCGGTATACACCATCTGGAAATTTGACTTTCGCAAGACCAGTTCTGTCGCCATACGTCCTGTCAAACTTCCGGAACAGCTCCACCGTTTTATTAAAGTCTCGCTCTCGCTGCCAATGACAATAAAGAAGTTTGGTTGCCCACGTCGTTCGTACTTGGCAGTGAGTTGGACATTGTGCTAAGAGGTGTTGAAGCACTTTCGCTGGGTTCTGGTTGTTCGCAACGACGACAGCGTCAGTCACCGTATTTCCGATGGCATACCACGTCTCGCTTGGTACTTCGGAAAGACCCTTGTACAATAAACTGTACGTGTTGACGACACGGGGGTAGTCCTTCTGCTCGAAGAGACGACCCAGAAACCATCGTGTGACCACGAATTCAGCCTTCCCATTGTAATGTTGAATGCGCCAAAAGACGTCCGCAGCTCGATCAACCTCGTCGATATTAAAGGCCAATTCCATCAAATGTTCAGCAGTCGGCTGCCAGTCCCGCAACTGTGGCCCTTTCAGAGTAACATCTTTGAACCTTGGCAAGAGCAATGCAATTGCCTGATCAAGCTTCTGGCATGCGACAGAGCGGTCTGCAGTGGCATTTACATCCTCGATCGTAGACTTCCACTTATTGATTTCCAATGCTGCCGCATTCGTGGTATGATTAAGAATGGGTTGCGGATTGCAGGCATAATATTCAGCCTCCCACAGTGGACCGAGATTTATAACACAGAGAAGTATTTGCTCAGCCTGGGGCATCATGCCTGATTCTTGGCATTTTCGGCAGAGGGGGGCAGCCGCGTCAATAAGCATTGCCTTATCCTCATCGGTGAGGCTTGTTCTTTGAACCGTTTTCCTGAGAATGTCGACGGCATCCTTTAGACTCTCAGCGTCCCCTAAGATGGGTGCCGCCCTCATTCGTCTAACGTTCTCATCAACGCCGAAGCTGGGAGGGTCCGCTAAGTATGTAGTATTCGTAGTGGCTGAACCAAGCGGAATGAACGACGGTGGTGGAATTTGATGGGTGCGCCAATTTGAGGGAGGAGCAACGACGCGACGGTGCTGACCACGCACACGACTGGGTCGCGTTGAGTCTCCAGTTCCCGCAGTAGATGTATGCCATGTATGTCCCAGCGCGTCATTTGATGAACCCCCCCAGTCATTGTGTCTGAGCCCGTTCGGTTCAATGTACGCGGTGGCGGAGGGCCCTTCCTCGAAGCTCGTCACGGCAGCGGCAGGCTCGGACTCCCGGTGAGGGGCAGATCTCGTAGCGTGGTACTGTTTGACCAGGCAGAGCGTCTCGGCATTTCGAATCGCGCTTCGGGCTTGGTTGATGCGCCGGCGGCGGTCCTCTGTGACCAGAACAAGTGTGCAAGAAGTGCCAACGACCAGCCCGTGCAGAGCTGTCAGGGCTGCCTTCTTTGGCACACGAAGCAGCGAGAAGGACATGGCCTATCGATCGACATCTCGTCTCGGTTGTCGAATGGACAGCGGGGCGGTTGGGAGGGAAATCAGCATGCCAGCATTCCCAGGCGGCTGTCGGAGATGTGATTCACGGCGTGGTGGGCAAAAGCATTGTCGTCGGTCGTGTCTGAATTGTTGGGCGGGTGGACTGAGGTTAGGTCTGAGTAGTGAACGGTTCGATATTTTTGCCGGCCGGAAGCGAACCCGAGGTGCGGGCCCGGCGTACCTCGAGCTGCTTGGTTTCCATCAAAGCTTCGCGAGCTCAAATTTTACCAGTCTTCGTCGAAGCAGGTGATTTTGCCCGATCGATGAGTTCCCAATTCTTCCGGAAAGCCCTCTGAACGGCGCTCCTACACATGGCCGTCGGATCAGCGTGGATGAGATTTGGGGGAAGAGCTTCCTCTTTCGCCCGCGACAATATCCGGTACATCTTCCTCTCTCTCACGTGGGCCCCGGTGCTACTCTTCATCGACAAGCATGTCGTAGGGACGACCAGGATAGAGGGGCCCTCTATGTATCCCTACCTGAACGATCGCCACAACGAGACACGATGGGGGGACGTCTGCTTGACCTGGAAGCTTTACGCACAAGAGAACTTGCAGAGGGGAATGATCGTGACGTTCCAGTAAGTCCCAGTCTGTCTATGTGCTTCTCGCAGCGTCGCACAACACGCAAAAAAAAGAGAGAAGAAAAAGAAAAAAGAAAAAAAAAAGAAAGAGAAAGTAAGAAGCAGTGACGAACTAACAGCATCATTGCTGCAGCAACCCCTTGAAGCCTGAATCCCTGACCGTCAAGCGCATTGTTGGACTCCCAGGCGACGTTGTCCATACTCGGCCACCATTCCCAAACGCATTCATCCGTGTGCCACCGAATCATATCTGGGTAGAAGGTGACGGAAGCAACACGATTGACAGCAACACGTTTGGGCCAATCTCGATCCGGCTTATCGAGGGGCGTCTCACACATATCCTGTGGCCATTCCGCAAAGCCCAGAGAGTGAAATGGTGGGAACATCCAGATCGCCTTGCTAGCTTCAGGAATTGAGATAGAAAGCCAATGGAAAATGGCCAACATATCACAGCAAAGACCGTTCATTTGCATTTGCACTTGTGCATTTTACACCGCGCATTGTAGTATACTGTCGTAACAAGAGTTGAGTAACCTTGGGGGAAATCGGTAAACTGGACCGGCGAGGCCGGCTGACCCGATCAAATGCTACTGAGTGAAACTCGGGCTATAAGCGGCTCGGTGCCGACATTTACTTCATGCCGTCATCCGCCTTTTGCACTCGGATAAATGGACGTCGCCTCGGGATTACCATAAGCTACAGTCAACACGTTGCTTATTATTCTCGGAAAATAGTACATTAATATAAAGGAAAGCCTCGACGAGCTGTAGGATATGTCAAGATGGAAAGAATCAAGACAAAGTACTTGAATTTGGTTGACAGAACAAGCTCAAGGCTTGGTGCACAGGCCCATCAGTCAGCAAGGCCGGCCGACGGGGGCCAAGTTTTCCGGCCGAAATCTTTCCTGGTACGGGCCGCCGTCACCACCAAAATTTGACAGGAACCTTGAAAGTTAATACCTTGAACCTCCCAAGCCCGCGCCAACACCGCAACGCGACGCAAATTCACCCCCAGGGCTTCCCGCACGAAACTGCGGCCAGCACCTGCCTTGCCCTACCACTCGTCCTCGTAGAGCTTCGTCAACTGGGTCTGCCGCAGCCAGTATTGGCGTAGGCTCTCTCACGGCGCAAAAGCTCTTCACTTCCCAGGGTCGCTCAACCATGCGACTTCCGCCCAACTCGACCAGCCCACGGACGTCAGCATTTGGAGGAGACCGCATGCGCTTCATAACATGACAATCGACGAAAAGGACGATCACGATGAGGGTCGCCAGCCCTACCTTCATGTACGCTACCGTCAACGCTGACCGGGTGGCCGACCTGATAGGCCCCACCCCCCTCCGACGAGAAAATGCTGATCAGATACCTCTCTTCCACAGTCCATGATCGCCGGCGGTCTCGGGGGAACCACTGGTGACATGCTTATGCATTCTTTGGATACGGTCAAGACGCGGCAGCAGGGCGACCCTCATATGCCTCCCAAATACACCTCGCTTGGCTCCTCATACAACACTATATTCCGGCAAGAAGGGATCAGAAAAGGGCTATATAGCGGATGGTTTCCGGCGCTTCTCGGGTCCTTCCCTGGGACTGTTCTCTTCTTCGGCACATACGAGTACACGAAGCGTCATCTGATAGACTATGGCATGCAGCCACATATTGCATACCTCACTAGTGGTACGGGCCCGGTCAAATACACACATATACAGTTGAAGAAAGATGGCAACGGCTGACATTTTATATAGGATTTCTCGGCGACCTAGCCGCATCTATCGTCTACGTACCTTCAGAAGTGCTCAAGACTCGATTACAGCTCCAAGGCCGCTACAACAACCCCTATTTCAGCTCTGGCTACAACTACCGCGGCACAGTCGACGCCGCAAGGACGATCGTGCGCACCGAAGGATACTCCGCCCTCTTCCATGGCTACCAGGCGACCTTGTTCCGCGATCTGCCCTTTTCAGCTCTACAGTTCATGTTCTACGAGCAGTTCCAGTCCTGGGCGCGGCAGTGGAAGGGAAGCAGGGACCTGGGAACACCATTGGAATTCCTGACGGGCGCGGCAGGCGGTGGTCTCGCAGGCGCCATGACATGTCCTCTCGACGTGGTCAAGACGCGCCTGCAGACCCAGGTGCAAGCCCCACCGCCGTCTCACAAAACGAAGACCTCCATAGATCCTCACATCACACAAGCGACCGAGGCTACGAAGCAGACGGAGGCCTCGAAACGCCACATCTCCACGTCCTCGCCGTCGACGCACAGGCCTCGGCGCGGTGCACCTACCCTCCAGACGTCTTCCGTGTTCACGGGACTGCGGATGATATACAAGCACGAGGGCATCGGCGGGTGGTTCAGGGGTGTGGGGCCGCGCTTCGTGTGGACCAGCGTGCAAAGCGGATGCATGCTGCTCTTGTACCAAACCATTTTGCGAAAACTTGAGGTGTGGATGGCGCCTGTGGAGGAGAAGGCCTTTTGAGGGGTTTGCAAAGAAAAGGAATCGGTCTACGCCTTGTAAAGATGATTAGATACCCAGAGCAACTGGTCGGCGTGGATTTTTTTAAAAATGCTTGTGCATTGTATGAGTACCTTGGTATGGCTTGGTATAGGTATAGACGGGAGATATAAAGGGTTACAGAGAACCACGGATGGCGTTTTGTGGATGGATAAAAACTATCTGCCTGCGTATATATGTTATGTGTACGATCCCCGGAACTAGACGCAGGAAATAGACTTGCAAGGAATGTCTTCACTCATAACTGATGACAGCTAAGGCGGCTCGCTACAATCGCACCTCGTGTATAATTCACAGGCTGGTCAAACTGTTCTTCGGACCGCGAAATCTTTGGTACAAAGTCCTAGTTGGTGGATCGAGATCCAAGCCAGCATGCCTTTTTCAGTGCCTTTTGCATTCCGCTTCAGCGGCTCATCGTCAATACATATGGATATCTAGCAATACACTCGTGTGAAATTTTCGCAGTCAGAAAAGAAACCCGCCCATCCTGTCATGCGCCGTCTTGATGCAACAAAATTCCCGAATCTCACTTAAAGCGCCCCGGGTGTCGTCTATAGAGTCCCAAGTACCGCATGAACTCGTATCCCTCCCCCCTTTAGCTGATGAAGCAAAGGCAACCAAGCCCAAGATAGAAGACAAACAAGGGGTACATAGCCAGGCCGACCCGGTTCTTCACAACGCCGCTACCGCCAAGGATACTGACTCCAGCTGCCAACGACCAGGCGACCAGGACGAGGTAGACGGGGATCCGAGCGATCTGAGGGACATGCAGTGCGGACAGAAGAGCCGCGATGACGAGCGGGAAGAGCGTGTATCCGATGATGCAGATGCTCTGCGCGAAGGAGCTGTATAAAAAACGTCAGCGACTCGGAAACCCTTCACAGTAACAGGCCTACATAGAAAGGAAAAAAAAAGAAAAGAAGGCAAAACTCACATATTCCCACCCAGCAATTTGATCTGCAACGTCACCGCCGCCTCCCCAATCCACACCATCGCAAACACCCCACTAAACACCTCATTCCTCTGCTCGACCTTAGCATTAAAGCTCAGCAGCACGCTCAGCAGCAGACAGAAGATCAGCGGGCCCCAGAGGTCCCAGTCCCTCAGGCCGGGCGTCATGTTGTTCTGGAGCAGCGCCTCCGTGTCCATGACGCGCCCCGCCAGGCCGGCCAGCTCCTCGCGCGCGCCGGAGATGCCGGCGCCGCGCAGGTTCGCGTACGCGCCGCGGATGCCCTCGGACGACTCGAACATGGTCCCGCCCAGGAGGTACCGGGGCCACAGCACCTCGCGCATCTTGGACCAGACGCCGAGCAGGTCCCGGCGCAGCGTGTCCCAGACGGACTCGTCGATGGTGTTTTGCGGCGCGCTCCGGTCCTCGCCGCCTATGCGCGAGCTGAGGTAGTCTTGGTTGAGGGGCCGGGAGGAGGAGGATTGTGAGGAGGACTGGCCGATGTTGCCTGTTAGGGGTGCGCGGGAGGAAGTGGGTTGGAGGGGGTCATCGAAGTCGTTGAGGTCGGCTGGGAGGCATAGGATGTTAGTTGGGGTTGGCCACCGGCTTGGGCTTGTGGAAGTATGGCTCACCATCATCGGGGTCTATCATGTCGTCGTCCTCAAGGGACGGCTCATCATAGTGGTCTCTCCGGCTTTGGGAAGCCATTGTCTGTGGGTTCGACGTCGCGAGTTTGTTTGCCGAGTGAATTTGGATATTTTAACTCTGTAATTTCTCGAAGGGTGTTCTATCTTTGTAGTCGGCGGTGCGGGACGAGGCTGAACTGGAAATGAGAGGATGCTGAAGCGTTGTTGGAAATTGATTGATGGGCGTTGCCGAAACTCCAGATGTCCTCAAGCTCGAGGTTGCGCAGCCGACGTGGTCCAAGCTCCCGTACCCCTGACTAGCTAACGGTACGTAGGTTACCTATGCTACCGTAGCACGCCTACCCTAGGGTATTACACTCCAAAGAGACCTCTCACAACTTCTTCACTTCAATATCATTATTAAATTTTCACTTCTCCATTGTCATGTTTATCTCCCTCCAAGATCCGTGTATGTTAGGACTTTATCCTGCCAGGTAGAAGGAACACATCTCTCCACATGATTCATATGTTAACGGCATAATCTATCTGTATGTTGTCAATGCATAGCCAGCCTCATTATACTGAGGGAATGGGAGAGAAGGGCGTTTCTGGTGTCACCAGCATGTACGGAGTATGTGGCACAACATTACTACGCACGCAACAGCCATCAAAGTACTGTGTTTTATCGCGAAAACAATGTATTGTCCCAACTGAATGAAGCCTTGCAAACAAGCAACGGGCATCAAACTTAAATCAGCATACACTCGAGGGGTATCTCAATATCAAGTCCCATAACGCTTGCTCCAAACGTCCAAATTCCATGATCCTCTCTCTCTCTCTGTCTCGCTTCTCGAGTTGAGATCAACGCCTTTCTTTGCCCTGTGCCATGTTACCCAAGTGTTCGCCAGTTTACACCCGGCCGGTCAACCTCTAGAAAGGTGACATCATGTATGCTTTTTATGCTGTGAACCCTGCCCTATGCTATGCGTGATGATCCAACTGCTTAGTTGGGATTATCGTTTTGAAGTCAAAGTTCCTCTTCCCTGATGATAATGTCGTTCTCAAGGAAACCAAATAATTATAAGTCAAAGCCGTGACACCCCCCACCTGTCCGATACAGATACTGAAATAGATTCTGGACAATTTGGATTTCCTTTGCGTGGTCGCCGTGAAATGAGTGTTGCCATCTCTGGCGGAGAAAGGGAAAGTCGTTGATATTGCAAACAAATAAAATAAGGAAATATAAAGCAAGTCTTCCCAAGGCCGGATGGGAGATATGGTGTGCATCACCTTTACTGCTGGCCTCGGGTAAAGTGGTGTGGCGGATGTACCTGACCTGATGATCTCGTGGAAGGGTCCGCGAAAGGGCTAGCAGAGCCAGGTTGCGGCTCACTCCTCCCATGTTGTGTTGGATGTGAGAAATTGCGATGTGCGGCCGTACCATGGAGGGGAGCCTGCTGCTGTTGTTGGTAGTGTTGCGGCATTGATGCGTACCCAGCGCCATAAAACCCTTGCTGGGCCGGGTACCCAGTCATACCATGCACGTAATTGGTATCCAGCCCGTACTGAGGCGAATAGTACGGTGGTACAGGGCTCTGTGGCTGCTGTACCACTCTGTCGTTGGCATTTCCAGCCATAGCCGCCCACTTGGCAGCAGCCTGGTTCTCCGGGGGCTGATAGCCGGTACTGACCGCCGTAGGATCCCAAATAGGGAGTCCTTCGGGCGGCGCGGCCTCTCCCGCTGGTCGTCCATGGGAGAACGCAGACAGATTGCCATTGATACCGCAGAGGGCCCAGGCGAATACTGCCACATCGCGAATGGAACGCATGAGCTGCTCCATAGGAGGTCCTCCAGCTGCCTTGACGCCCTCTTGGAGAGGCATGAACTGCGGCAATAGGGGTGGCCTGAAGGTATAAAGCATCTCCGGTGGGACCGCTGGTCGTACTGGCTGCTGGGCCCAAGGAGCGGCGAAGAGTCCGTTCTCGGATTCCCATGGTGGCAGCACGAGCGGTGGATGGGCCGGCGGGATTTGGGGTCGAGCCCTTCTGAGTACTACCACAAGGCCATCGGACGTACAGGAAACTACAGCTTCAAGCTCGACTGAGGGTACCGGGTGCCGTGCGTGGCGACCTCTCGGAAGTCTCCGGCCATCAAGGCCACCGTCTGAGAGAACTGATGGCTGTGGGTAGTGATTCCTAGATCTTGAACTTGAGGCTGCGTTTCCCGATGAGCTTTGGCCGGGGTGACCGCCTGCAGAAGGAATGAAGGCCATTGGCTCATCGTCGTCATATTCTCTCTTGATCTCGCGGGCTGTTATGTCATCCGGATCCACGTTCATGCCACCACCCAACTCGGCACCTCCGTCCTCCGAATCGCTGGCGCTGTGTTGTCGTTCCCTTTCCATCATTGGCTCATCCTCGTCGCTGTCTTCATCCTCCGAGTAACCTTCTCCCCTTGGATCTCTGGACCAAAATCGCAAGTAAGCGATGGAGTCATTGGCCTTTGCACTCTCAAGACACTTCAGAGCGTCGGGCAGACACCTCTCCTGTATGCAGCGGTAGAAGCTCTTGTCTTTCACTTGATCAGGCGAAAGGCCCAGGACTGAAGCCACAGCATTTGTGGCGAACATAATCGACAGGTTCCTGGTAAATCGGTTCAGAATGAGTGCCGCCCGAGGCTCACGCTCCACCGGCGGCATCCTGAACTTGGGCGACAAGTGCTCCAACATATGGTATCGAGGATCCCTGGGTGAGGATGAGAAGATCCGTCGGATCTGAGCGCCCTCAATAGCTCGCCCTAGAAGGCATATCAGCTGTGTCCAAATAGTAAATCCATTGCCGACTGTTTGGCATACTTTCGCTCTTCTCGCCGCGACGATATATGCTCGTGCAAGCAACCAACACATCATGGACAACTGTGAAGCAGCATTCACAGCTCACCCACTCCCCATCTGTCGATACGATTCTGGCATAGTGAAGACTGGCGGCCTTATCAAGCAGTATGCCTCGACTGTGGACCGACCTTGCGAACGGAACCTCATCAGGGTGGAAGTAGTCAAAGACTGATCTCCCGTGTACCTCTTCTGTCCGCCAACCCAGGATATCAGTGATGGAGTCTGATACAAAGAGAATATTGCAGTCGGGTGTCAGGTCTAGAAATTAGTCGTGTTAGTCTTCGCGGGTCGTCACGGCACTGAATTGGGAGCCGACGCTATCTCGGGAGGAGTGGATTCTGTGCATGATATCATGGCAGGTGAGCTCGTTGACTTACTGTGAATGGTCATGAAAGTGTGCTCCATGGGTCCAATATTTCGGTCTACCGTTCCCGGTAGATACTTTCCTTTCCTTCTAGTTGGAATGATATGGTCTCTCCATGCGCCTATATTGAGGCCAGGGGGAGGTGTGGGAAGGACTGCGTTTAGACTAGCTCTAGAAGGTAACGCCAACTTAAAACACAGGCGTTGTAACTTAGTCGAAGTCGCTCTTGAGCCTGGTGATCCTATAGGATGCGGCGCGACCGTTGAGGTGGGAAGTTCCGAAACGTGCGGTAGCTTCAAGCTGTACGGCCTTGAAGATGGCTGACTAGTGTAAGTTGGTTGCACGGAAGGATTGATTGTGTTATGTCTTGCGCCGATCATCCAACGGGGCGGCGTCCTGCCACTTCTCGCTAACCGAGGTTTTGTAGGACAGAGATACCGTCGTGGAGCACGTCAAGTCTCACTCGCTCTGCCCAACTTTGGTAAAATGTTAGAGATGGACGAAGCAATGAGGGGACGGCAGCCCGCAAAGCTGTTTGGTGGGATCTGCGTGCTGGGTGGCCTTGTTTGTCAAACCAGTTCCAGTAGGGGACACAATCGGCAAGGTTGCACTGCCGGCTCTACTCTGCTCGGTTGGTTGCAGAGCTACAGAAGCAGGACCGAATGCTTGGTGACTCAGGGTTAAACGAGCGCGAAGTTAAGTTCATGAAGGTGAGGAAGACTGATCTGGCAGTCCGATCCGGCTTGTCGTTGGTAATTTTGATAAGACGGTCAACGGCCCGCCGAGTGGCAAGGACAGCAAGCAGTTGGTTTGACAAAAGTGCAAAGCAATAGAAATATTTGTATACGTCGTAAATAGAGATGAGCTTGGGAGGCTAGTGCACCCTAATAATAGTGTGTCTCGTTTGACAGCTTGACAATGGGACGAGCCGCGACGGGAGGAGGTGTCAGTGGTCTCTCAGCAGGGACAATGCTTGAAGATCTGAGTAGGGCGACCTGGGCAAGAAGAACAGCATGCTATCGTGGCGCTCTCCGGATGGAGGACTCGACGTATGTTATATGTATGTCGCAAGCACTGCGTAGCGTTGAGGCTGCTGCCATGCATGCACTCTGTACTGTCTCGTTAAGAACCAGAATTGCGTGCATGGCTCGCCGAGCTCTCGGACCTTGACGAAGTGACAAGGAAGATTCTCCGGATGGTCGAAGTAGTGTAGGTCGTGATGCATCCATCTCGACACCACCCAGCAATCTTGGACGTGGAGACGAACTCCCCATGCAGCTGCGTTGCACCCCTGGCCGTCTCCTCCCCGGCGCTCATCAGGTGGGGCCGGCCGCAAGTGCCAGACGAATCCCAGCCCACTGGCTACCTAACCTAGGTACGTACTGTTAAGTACGTACCGCGGGATGGCTCCCGTACCATCCCGGTGATAGGGGTACATGATACTTTCTCTGTATGGCCTGGCAGCTGCGGCGTGATAGTACGTATTTGTTCTTGATGTCGACGGTCGAATACGAGATGAGACGCCTTTCACCTTCGGGTGATTTGCAGATAGATACTCACGGGCGTTGTTGTCGTCAGTTCACCTACAAAACAAGATAGCAAGAAGGAAACACTGCAACGCTGGAGACGGAACGTCGAGGACCCGAAGCAGTGATTGCTCTAACTCTAATCTCATGGCACTCGGGATGGATGGCGAAGTCAACGTCGTCTCCAGTCAAAACTTAGCCCTTCAAAAGGAAGACCCGCGGGCCATCGGTGGGTTCCTCGTTGCACGGAACCCAGCACCGCACAATAGGCTATTAACGGCATGTGGACCGCAATAGAGCCACCATAGTATTGGATATTTTGAGATTCCGCGTGGTGCCATCTGCCAGGAGAACTTGAGATCGACGTTGTGCAAACTACTCTTCGATGTAGTTAGTGAGCTTCGTACCAGCCTCAAGGTTTCAAGATCATCAAAACAGTGATTGGTGGCCTACTGTTGTGTAGACTGACGAATCCTTTTCAGCTGTCGAATTGTGAGAAGAGACAGAAACCAGGTTACCGGGTACGGGATGTATGTACAAGTGTAGAGGATGTACAGGGCTCCGTTTGACGCCATGTGGGCACTTGGCTTCGACGCTTTAGGAAGAGCTTGCGAGACTGGCAGACTGGCAACAGAACGGTGATGATCATTGATGGCTGTCCAGGCTGTCTGGCTGCCTTGGGCGAGTCTTGGGCAGCTTTGACAGGGGACTTCAACCTCCGCCGGCTCCCACTGAAATGGAGACGAGACAGGGGACCCGGCTCAGCAACTGCTAGTGACCCACCCGGCACATCGAAATGATGTTACTTAGTTCTGCTGGCAGTGGAAAACAACAGCTCGGGCTGCGCAGGTCCCGAAGATCTACGTCTAGGATCCTGTCCCTACTTGTCAAATCACGGATATAGAGGCTAGACTGCTGTCAACTTTCTTCTTCGAAGTTTCACCAGCAGTTGACGTTCGGATTTCGCTTCCGTCGATAGTCACGAGGGTGTCATATCGGGACCCTCCGAGTCCTGTCGGCTGCACTTACTATGATGGAACAAACGGTGAGCTGCGGAGGGCAAACAGGAGGTAGGGTACGCAGCAGACCGCCTGCGTGGGGGACATCATTCCCCGTGTTGCGGACGTCACGATGTTGCTGTCGAAATTGTACTCTTTTGAGTTCGTACCACTGTTCATTCCATTGAGCGCTGTTTTCATCCGGAATCGTATGCCATGATTGCTTTTGGCTGTGATCCTTCCCGGTACTGCCAGAGATAATGGATCCTCGACCGAACCACTATCAGACTCCCCAAAGATGGACCGGCAATGCCGTCTCGGGTTCAATGATGATCAGGGCCGCGGAACGCGATACCATACCATCACATTCTTGATGGGGTGAAGTCTTACAAGATGGTCAATGATGGGGGGAGGACCTCTGCATCGGAACCCCATCATTCGTTTAAGCCCTGCCCGCAGCCTTTGATATGCCCCTGGTAGAACTAACCCCACTACCAGGAACTCTGCATTGAAAACCTGACAGGCCCTTCCCCTTGTTTCCCGACTCGCTTCGGCTTCTGAGAACTGACAGGTGTCTACTATGTATAATAGACACATGGTATTAAGCTTGGCGGGAGGTGCAACTTGCATGGTGCATTTTCTGGCGATCCCACAGATCGCGAAGCTCATTACGAAAGCCCATCATCGAGTCACACCAACGCCTCGCAACAGTAACGAGGCGAGCTTGTCCGGATTCGTTAATCGACAACAAAAGAAGGCGACCTAACGCCAAGGGTCTGATGCAAGGCAGCTGGCGTCCGAAGCTCAGAGGAGCTGGACTAGCAGCTGTCACTCCATGATCGCCGTGCTCGTGCTCGTGCTTATGCTAACAAGGCATAGCCTTGCATCTTCACCCTGCATCTTCAGCCTCATTTCGGTCGATATCGATCAAGACTGTTAAACAGCTTTCTGCCTATTAAAAGACTGCCATGACAAGCTTTCCTTGGCCACGTGTTGGCTGGCATGGCACATTCTGTCGTTGTCAAAATTAGAACAGCGCCAGATGGTTCGTAGCTGTATAACAAGACAGACTACTGTGGTTCATCCATGGATACTATTGGGGAAGTGAGCTATAGCTGATGTATGTAGATCTAGGCATAATTCTCACCTTAATAATCAGGGATCCAACTAGGGTCCCGGGGAGTTGAAGCTGTCAAAGCTCCTAGCTTCGAAGGCGGAGGCGGAGCCTTGTTGTGACCCGTTGGAGCAAGACGCTTAGTAGCGGGGTCCCTCACGGAGAGGCCCACATTGCATCTTGAAGCATCTCGACGCCTCGACGCTTGTGATGATAACGACGGCGCACTCAGTCACCAAGCGGCTTCTATCGGAATGACTGCGGGCGTCAGGGGCTTCGAGAGGAGAAAAGTCTCTCCGTGAGGAAGTTATATCGAACGTTGGGGCTGCCAAGTGTCTGAGATGGGCTCTCTTGAGCGAAGAGAGGAGATGGCTCCCTTGGACATCGAATCGGAACACTTCAGGATACCTAGGTATGTATGTAGCTGCTGGATATAGTTCATGACTTCCAAGGTTTCAAAGGGTCCCTTTGGGCAAGTGTTGCGGGATGATACCATGTATCGCGTGCCTTCCGAATCCTCCGGGTCCCCCGTTCTTATCAAAGCCCATCAGGCTAATAAACCTTGTTCTCCATCGCGGAGTCCTTGCTGTTTGTGCAGAAATTATCATCGACCTTGGTGTTGTGGTGAGCAGAGACCTCGGGAGAACTATGTGCCTAAGGCGCGCTAGGTGTCGGATTCGCTAACGCCTGGGCGGACCCTGATCAGGGTTTACACTTACATTCGGTAAAATGCGCGCACGCTCCACCCGTTGTGGGCGGCGGTAGGCGGGCTGGCGGGCTGGCTGGCGGGCTGGCGGCTTGTGGGCAATGGGGGGGCCACAAAGAACTCCCGAACTTGAGCCCTGGGACAACTTGGAGGGCCCCGAGTTCCACTCGACACTTCAATTGCAATACCTCTATCAACCGCCAAGCGGATGATTCCAAAAAGGGAAACCACAAGGTTACAGAGTCTGTTTGAGCAGACGCACAACGCGGCGGCGCACATCACCTCGTCCCATCAGTCAAATCATCAAACGGCACATATTTTCGATTTGTCATCGCAGATATGGCACCCGCCCCACAAGAGCCATCAGAATGGGATCTTCCGAGGTTACGAGCGTCGTTTGGCTTCGAGGTTGGTCCAATGTCATGTTCAAGGTCGTGATGGGGGAGCTTAGCTGAGCTGAGATGGACAATGTCTGATGCTGTAGGACGATTTCAAGCTCTTAGCCTCTGCAGGGGACAGAGACACTGGTGCGCAGTACTCTCAGGAGACACCAACAAAAAACACCTTCCAACGCTCATGATGATATTGCAGAGTTCTTCGACGTCAAGTTCTACCCTTACGATCCCGTCGGCTCCGATCCAATATTTGCCGCCGTCAGCAAGAAGCATGTGTGTCAACTCCTACTCCTGTTTGTCTCAGAATGTGTCCTGTGCACTATTTACTGACGTTGTCTAAAAGGTCGTTGTCTGCCGTCTGTCACAAGTTGATGGCAATTTGAACCCTTGCGAGCTTATCAGAGTTATAAGGGATGACGATGTAGGACTGTGAAGTCAAGCCCCGGATGTGACCCAAAGAGCTGACTTGATACAGCCACAAGCCGTTAACTGCTCCTGTTGTTGGTCCAAGGAGCCAGGGACTGAGCGAGCCTTGCTCTGCGTTGCCGGTGCAGATGCCAAAATCAAGGTGTATAACATAAAGGAGGGAAAGCTATTCACGGTAAGTTCTATACTTACGGCGACATGCCCTTGTCAATGTGAATAGAGTCTGACTGAATTCTTAGACGTTTGTCGGCCATGGTGGCGTAAGTCTACTACTTAGATCATTCATCGACATAGCTTCTTAGACTCACCAATTTTAGGAAATTAATGATCTAGTGACCTCTCCCGACAACCCTCAAATAATAGCCTCCGCATCTGATGATACCACAGTGAGGCTCTGGAGTTTGGACCCTGTTCACGCCAAACAGCCCTGTGTGTGTCTTCTAGGTGGTGAGGGACACTCGTGGAGTCTCTTGAGCACTGTGCGTACTGTATCCTTCAACCTGGGGCCTCGGAGAGAGCTAACAACCTGAGTAGGCTTTCCACAGCACCGGCCGGTACATACTGTCAGCTGGACATGACCAAGTCATCAACCTGGTATGTCCTTATGGGAATCAAAATTTGGTATGGGGAGTCGAGACTAATACTTTCTCTAGTGGACTGTTCCAGATCTCCCAACCCAACATGTCGACTCTCCAATAGTCGTTCACTATCCTCACTTTTCAACATCAGAAGTCCATTTTGGTCTGATTGATTGGTGAGTGTGTGTGCCATCCCATGAACAATTTACGGTAATTGACAAACTTCTACAGTGTCGCATTCTATGGCGACCTCATATTATCCCGAGCTTGTCACGAGGATAAGATTGTGTTATGGAGGATAGAAGGATTCAGCTCAGACGACCCTCCTCCCCTTCCATCAACAGCCCCCACAGCCTATGATCAAGCAAGGACGACCCGTTCAGCCTTTGCCCCTGTGAACTCACCATCATGTCCAAGCCTGTGGGTGCGCCTTCTACAATTTGAGACTCAGAACTGTGGACCACAATTTTTCCTTCGGTTCAGCATGCACCACGTATACGGACAGCACCCTATTCTGTGCTTCTGCAATGCAAAAAACGAGATCATGGCGTGGGATATGGCACGGCTCACCGGCTACCAAGATTACATCAACAAAATCCGTGATCCGGATCGTGATCCTGACCAGAGGGTCAAACGGCCTGGATGGCTGGTCCCTGTCCATCACAGGGCTAAGAAGGTCGATGTGAAACTTGATCCGGTTTACACGGCAGCCATTGCCATGCGGCCGGTCGGGTACCACGATCCCTTTGACGTCGAGAAATATCTGCTGCAGGAGCAAACTCCCGAGACGGTAGAGAGCTGGCAGAGCAAGTACGATACCAGCAACCCTTTCAAATTGATCAAGCCGCACAGGTCTGAAACTCTTGGTGGACCACGGTTTGTGGGCAGACAGGTTGCCTGGAGTCCAGAAGGGGAGTGGTGTGTTATTGTTGGTAGTCAAAACACGGCGGTTATTATGCAGCGCTGGGCGAAAGGGGGAAGGCACTCCCAGAGCCGGCAGAATTCGCATGTCCCATCTGAGGCAGCCCAGAGTCGACAGGGCACCGCAGCTGTGAGCGGTGGAAATGAGGCCTCCCGTGCAAATTCATTTCCGGCACAGCCAGAAGCAATCATGTGATAAGTTCGGACGGAACCTCAAGCCTGGATGCGATTTGGCCATCTCATTATGGCAGCTTGTAGCTAGACGCCTTAATATAAACTAGCCTACCTCACCGGCAATGATGAGAATACAGGCAGTCCGCTCCACTGTGTGCCATGGTCATCATCATCCTCATCCTCCCCGTAGTCGTCGTCTTGACCCGCATTTCTATCCCCTAGCCACTTTTCTGTGTAGGTATCCACTTGTCCCCCGTTCTGCCTCATCCTCACAAAAAAGGCTCTTGCTTTCGCCTGCTCCTGTTGCCTTACCTGATCCCCTTCCTCCTCCTCGTCACTAGCTCTAGGTGGCGGCTGAACACTCAGGTCACCAATGTATAGTGAAACCATGCCTCGTAGCCGTAGAAACTCAGTACTCCGCGAGTAAGGAGCATTCTCCATCAGGCCGTCCAGGCGTGCTGCTATATCTCTCATGGTAGACATGGCCCGCAGGCCCAGGTTGGCTTTCTCTTGGCGCAGACGTCTCTCCCTGCCAGTGAAGTGGTGCTGGTGATATTCGTCAACTGCCTGCATGTCCTCTTCGTAGTCGGGCATGTCTATTGCGGGGATGTCGAGATCGTCCGACCACGACTCGGAGTCCTCGTTCAGCCGCTCCAGCGCGAGCTTGTGCTCGACCCAGGTGTTGTAGAACTCGCAGCTGAACAGGACGGGGTAGAAGTCCAGGTCGCTGATGCTGTTGGGTTGGAGCCTGTTGTAAGGATACTGTCGGATGAGCGACTCGAGGTAGGTCCGGAGTTGCAGCATGTTGGCGGCCGAGCCCCATCTCCTCGCGGCCTTCTTGCTATTGCTCCCACCCTCCTCCTCCCCACCGGCGTTTCCTCGGCCCTCTTGGTCTCCATGAAGACCACCACTGCCCTCCACCGGGATTACGCTCCTCGATTTGGCCTCCCCATCCCTCATCAGTATCTCTGCCCCCAGGCTCCAGAGCCCGTTCTTCCTCAGATCAACCGGCTTCCCTACCACCTCCGATCTCCGCAGCAGCCCGAAGGCCCTCTTGGCCCGGGGGATGTCGCCCTCCTCTATCGCGCGCAGGATCACGCCCGTCAGGAAGCCGAGGTGTTGGTCCTGGGCGCCGCGCATCCGCCGAGCCGCCTGCTTGCGCCGCCGTGTCTTCTTGGCGTCGTCTGCACCCTCCTCCTCCCCGCTGCCAGAGTTGGGAGAGTCGTCGTCCGGCTGCTGCTGCTGGTCCTGCTCATCATCCTGGAGAGATGCGCGTATGGGCCGGTGAGGGAAGTCCGGGATGTAGTTTGAGGGGAGAAGGTCGTCCTCCGTGAGGCCGGCGACGCGGAGCTGCTTGATTGTGCTGTCGCTGTGGGAGAGAGGGTTGATTGAGTCCGAGGGGAGGTGGCGGCCTTGCGAGGAGCGGCTGCCGCTGCTGAAGACGGAGGCGGAGCGTTTTCGCTTGTGTGAGGACATAGTTTTAAGGCAGGTTTGGTCTGGGTGCTTGCGCGTTCGAGATTGTTGCGCGGGTCGATGAGATTGCCCAGCTCGATGTCAAGCTGCCTCGTAAAGCTGCTCGCTGATCCCACGAGTCTTTCTCGCTTTGCTGAGAGAATTTGCGATTGTTTTATTCTATCTGTACGACTATTTCTGAATAGAATGCTGTTATCATGTGGACTTTGAGATTTATATGTTCTAAGCTTTCTCATGTCTGTGCCGCTTGTGAGAATTGAAAAGTTGAAGTTCTCGAGATGTGAATGAAGCTACCCCACGTCATGAATCAAGCTATAGAATGTATTCAATTCAACAAGCCAGTCTTATATAGAACCCTTCAAAGGCTGGATATGATCGGTGTTGCTTTCAGAGATATCTCAATACTATTTCAAGAGTCAAGTACAGTAATAGGTATTCGCAGGGCGAAACCCCCCCCCCCCAACCACCAAAGACAATGGTTTTCAATGTATACTTGATTCCCACTTTCAACGCATCTATGTCCTACAAACAGCGGTGCCCTTTGCATGTCCTCACCATTAGAGCATTACTGTCGTCCAGCGCCATCGTCAATTATGGAAAATATGCTACAGAGCTCACAGGTACAAATAAAAATACCGGGAACCTTCAGCTAGCTTTTCATTGCAATTCGCTATATCATTAGTTCGTTATTGACTTGAGCTCCATACTTCCCAATGCCATGCCCCCCCCCCCTTTTTTTTTGTTGAGGATTCTAGAGTTGTACACCATCTTCTACCACTGTATAAAGTCTTGTAAGTCATGCTTGGGAATTCCGGTGGTCAATAGTCACGCTTTTACTCCTTCCTCTCAAAGTACGCCCACTGTCCTTCCTTGGGCTTCTCGTCGAGACTCTCCCATCTGTTTGCAAGCATGTTAGAAACCAGAAACTACCACTGCAATACGATGTCAACTTACGCCTTGGCCTCTATCATCGTGTCGACGAGCTGAAGCTCTCCCTCTGCGACTTGAATGACCTCCTCGATAAGACCAGCCCCGATCTTGTTCTCGAGCTCCTCAACCCTGTGCCATTCAACATTAGCTCAGTCCACCAGAGACACATGAAAACTGTGATATCCATGTTAAATTGAACGTACTGTGCAGCAGTCAGCTTCGGCTCATCCACCCAGTCAACACCCCTACCCTCGAATGGATCCGTGGTGAAAATCGATTCTTGGTATTTCTTCTCCTCCGTGGACCTGGGACCCTCCAGCTCAGGACCATCATCAGGCTCCCCATCCCACTCCTCATGCCGGATGTCCAGGTCCGGCTTCTCCTTCTTCACGACAAAGAACCTGCCGTCCCTCTGCACACCCGCCGCATGAGACCCGTCCGACGTCTTCTTTGACACCTCAGTGAAGTATTCCGGGTGCTCGTCAAGGGCCTGTTTCGCCTTGGCCAGCCACTCGTCGTAGCCCGCGGGCTTCACGCCCTCGACGACGGACAGGCGGTGGTTGGTGAGCGCCTCGACCGACTGCCTGTACACCGAGGTCTCGGGCACCGCCTTCAGCTTGTCGATGGTGGTGGAGTAGAGGAAGAGGAGGGTCGAGCGGGGCGATGCGTCCGTGAAGAGGCCCGTCAGGCCTGTGGGCGCCCCGGCCTCGAGGTACCGCGCGGGCTTGACGCTCGCGAGCAGGCGGAACGACGGGCGCATCGTGGGCGATTTCGAGGGATGGAAACCGCGGATTTGGCGGGGTACCGGGGTCCGCGAGTCAAGTGTGCAATTGGGTGGTGGATTGGGAGGTGGATTGATTAGCTTGCTCGGAGGAAGGACTCGTAGGTTGCGAAATTGAATGTACGTAACTGTTATCACGAGTGGGTTGGTACTGTAAATTGGGACGTGAAGCTATCATTGATCGAGCTTCGGTGTTGGAGCGAATCAACGTCACATCGTTAGAAAGCAGTCACGTGGTAACCTGCAGGGGCTACCTACCCCAACTCCGTTCGTCCTCTTGAAGCTCCGATGTCTTACACAAGCCAAGGCTTGGGGGTCAACAAAATGCATCAATTAGGCTGGTCTCCGACGCTGAGAATGACCCAATCATAAAAGATGGGGTGCTAGGTCCTGTATCGAGCTGAAACCTGATATCCAAAGCGTGCCTTTATCTTGTTTTGTATCATCTCCGTCTCTCAGAAGTGCGACTTGAGGTGACATATGTGAGCTGTTGAAGGGCCTCCCTTCACAAGAACATCATGATACTGTACCTATTGACCAATATTTCCGAACATGAGGATGGTGCGATAGAAGTCAACGGCCGTTTCTGGCGACTATGTCCGTACGACTTGGACGAGTTCACACCTGAGTCGCTGGAATTCATCTGCATTTCCTACTCCTGGGGACTGGGCCGGGAGCCAAGTCCTTTCCACGACGATTTCATGGTCTCCGATCGCACAGTCCCAGCCCTGGTCGCAGTCGCTCGCCTCCGTCCAGCCTGCAAACATATCTGGGTCGATGCATTTTGCGTCCCCCTTGAGGAGCCGGAGAGGTGTCACACGCTAGAAAGCATGGGATATATCTACTCCAGGGCGCACGAGGTCATCGCGGTTCTCTCGGATGTTGTCCTGCCGTCTCTCATATCCATGCAGAAGGACAAGCAGCTTGCTGAGCAATACATGTTTGAGATGGAGAAGGACGAATGGGTGACGAGGGCTTGGACCTACCAGGAGGCCGTCAATGCGAGATGTCTCTTCATCACTTGTGAGGACTCAGGCGATGTTATCATCAGTGGCCAGGACTTCATCAACTATCTCGGCTGCGCATTGGCCCATCTGTCAATCCGGGCACTTGAAAGACGTGCGCTATACCCTCGTCTTGACGCCCTCGAAGACCTCGTCGACTATCTCACTGCTGATTACCAGGAACGTTCTGCGCTACAGGTCATGGCTAAGATGGATAGGCGATTTCACGGACGACCAGAAGATCATTTCTACGCCATGATCGGCGCCATCAGCTCGTCCCTTAGTTCTTCAACGGGTGCTGTAGATGCTTGCGAAGCTTTCATGCGCATCTGCGAGAGAAAGGGTGATTTCTCCTTCATCTATTCTGTGGCCCCCAGAGCCCCTGAGGCCGGGCGACGCTGGCGTCCTGTGCCCGGAGATCTCCCCGCCGTCCTTCAGTGGGACAGCTGGGGGTCGGGCGAGCCTGGCAGGATAACTCATGACGGCTTGCTGCTTGAGAGTGTCGTCCAGCTTGGTCTGGGAGATGTGTCCACAGAGGCGGATCTTTTCATCCGCAATTGGCTCAGACTGATCAGACAGGTTCCTGAGGGGGCCAGACCGACTGACGTTTCTGTCCATGTCTTTGATGCCTTGCGGCTTATGGGGTTCACTGGGCCTAGCGACTCTCTCGCTACTCCAGCGGGGTTGTTCTTCCCCGTCAGGCTTGTGTCACCGGACGAGGTGGAATCTGTGTTTATTTCATCGTCACTACGATGGGTTTTTGGCTCGCCTGGTATATTGTGCTGTCAATCTACCCAGCAGGTATCTTATGTCCCTGGGATCCTTGTGGGAACAGTGAAGGATTGCTCAACTATGCCTGTCACTATTGGCTAGAGGTATTCTGGTCCGCAGGTCTCTCATTTGTTGCAATTTGCCCAATATCAACACTTTGAGCCGGTTTCAATTCCTACAGCTTCGAGTGTCTCGTAATGCTATCGTAACATCCTATCTAGGAGCGAAGGATGGGTTGTCAAATATCCCACTCCAAGAATTAGAGGGCTGTGGTATCAGCCGCCGGCACTACACTAATCACAAGTGGCCCTGGTGGCCTATACGAAGCCAATGTACGGTGTCATGTTATCATGGTGCCAGGCCACCAGGTTATAGACGGCGTTACACTAGTAATACCTGGCGTCTTCTTCTAAGGGATCCGAGAGCGAAAACAGACCCGCTGTCAGATGTTTATTGTCCATCTAACTAGTCACAAGCCTAAGACATATACAGGACTTCGTATCAATCAGGAGTAGGTGTAATTTCCATATGTAAGTAGCCGGGGATCTTCTGGACTCTTGTAACACGAATCTGGTACGGCTGTTCCTCGACATTTCTCCCTTGAAGCACCGGATCCACATACTGTGCCCAGCATCTGCCGAAGCATCAAACCATGACCTCTCATTTTCATATATCCTCGGGGGCACCGCCCTCACCACCGCCCTCGTACGGGGACCTACACGGCGGCGACCCCGCCAACAAGCAGAAGAAGAGCCTGGCGCAGAAGATCCTCAGCCTCTTCCGCACCCACAGCCATGCAGGACCCCGAATCCGCATCATGGAGGCGAAAAACATAGAGATACTAGTCCACGAAGCAAGGCCACGCATCATCGAGGTCGCGGTGGAGCACTGCGACGAGCAGCGCCGGAGAGTCGCCGTGGAGGTGCAGGTGTCGGCCTCGGTCACGGCCAGGAGTAGATACGTCTGCGGGCGGCCGGCCATCTCCGCCTCGGCGGCATCGCTTGTCCAGCGTACCGCGTGTGCTCCGTATCAGAGATCAAGGAGGGGAGATCCCCTGTCGGTCGCCCTGGCTACGGAGAAGGCTACGAGGAAGGCGGCGGAGGAGGCACACAAGAGGGCGGTGGAGCTTTCTACGATGAGTGCGACTGCTAGAGTTTTGGAGAAGGCCGCGGCCCAGGGCAGAGTGGCGTAATGGAGAGGCAGGGCTCGTACAAACATATGTATATTGGAAGCATGTTGGAATATACGTTCCGAGTCAGCCTGAGCTGGGGAGTATCGTGTGATGACATGGGCGGAAGTAGGGACAACGGATTTGGGAATCCGAGAAGTGTGCAACTGGAACATTGTTTGCCTCTTCATCCATGTAGGAAAATCTAGAGGAATAAATACTAAGTATGCCCTGCTGTGCTTGTCAATACCGACGCCATCGCAACCTTACGACTTTGTAACAGGTAAAACACGTTACAGCCTACCTAGGCACCTAGGTAGCTAGTCGCGTAGCGATAGCGCGTCAAACATCCAAGGGAACGATTAGGTGACATAGATGAATGTTTACCTACCTAGGGTAGGTACTTAAGTAGGTAATTATATTGGTCCAGCAACATGACCATCCACACCAACATGGAGCAATGTGTGGGCCCTGTAGGCGGAAATGGGTCCTGATTGGTTACAACTCATGTATTCGTGTAAGATGATTGGTTGCCTTGGACACGAAAGGTTGGCCTTGCTCTTGTTATATTTCGAGACGGTCTACTTCAGATTCTACCTAGGTGTTTATGAATATATCACATTTGCTTCGGAAGGAACATGGGCTACCTACCTAGGTACTTAAGTTGTTGTGGTCAATATACCGTATATATGTAGTGAGAGTGAGAATGCCGTGGACTGAGAGCGCCTGGACAGCCAGTCAAGCCCCGGAGGGCACTTTACACGTTTTAGCAAAACCTTCGCGACTGGCAGAAGCAATGTGTGCAAAATGCCTAAGGCAGCCTTGGAAAAGACTGTGTGGTATTATGTACCTAGGTAGTCCCCGATACAGGTGGTATCGTAGTAGATGATTGCAGGTGCCTGCTAGATAGCTGCCTAGTAACGCATATGGTCTGGTTTGAATCTTAAGGGTTTAAGCAACAACCGAAAGACCGGAGACTGAACTGCAGAGACAACCCTTGTAGACACTCACGATACAATTTTTGAACAAGGCTGCAACTCGAAGTACACACGACAAGAACGATTTGGCCGCTTGCCAGACCTGGAGCCAAGCCATTGACTTGACTGATGACCGAGGACAGCTAGCAATTCGGATTTGTCCTCAGGGTTTAACGACCGCCACTTATCTGTTGGAGATACAGTTAGTTGTTCTGTAGGAGCCAAATGTGACATCGCTAGGCAAGAAAGCGATCCTCAAAGTAACCTAGATCAAAGATGTAGGCGTCATATATTCTGCTGTGTGGTGGCTACTCGATTGAACTCCGTATATTAGCCTTAAGTAAACAGAGAAGCTACGATTCAGCATACAAAGCCGGCACGTCCCCGACCCCCTCTTCCTCCCACTCCCCCTCCTCCTCCTTGATATCAACAAGCCTCAAAGCCCGCCTATCCCGCGGCGGCACAGGCGTAGCAAGCACCACCGTCTCGATCAGCTCCACAGGCCCATTCCAGCCCTCCTCGGGCCCCATAGGCAAAGCATCAACATCGATCTCCAGCCCCAGCAGGCTCTTCAGTATGACCTCACAGCCCGCCTTACTCATGACCTCGTTCGCCTCCTTGCAGAACTCACTCGTCACGCACTCGGGACACCCAGACGCGCAGAGACAACCCTCAACCCTCTCGAGGGCCTGCCGCAGCAGGAGGTCGACGAACTCAAACGCCTTCGTGTTGATGCCGCTGCCGCCGGCGCCGCCCTTGGCGTCGTAGAACGTCAGGCGTGCGGGCCGCTTGCGGCTGGTGGCCTGGCGGGCGAACTCCTTAAGGCTGTTCTTGCACTCGGTGCGCACGTCGCCCGGCATGGACAGGACGAAGTTGGGCACGAGGCTCATCACGGCGTGCTCCGCGGCGTGGATGGCGCCCGCGACGTGCAGGCGCCTCGAGTCGAGGATGTCTAGCGCGCGCTTGGGGAGGTCGATCCACATGCCTTTGCTAAAGCGGATGACGGGCGGGTTGTCGACGTGCACGGCGTCTAGGACCCGGTTGCGCCGGTCGACCTTGAAGTACCCGAAGACGACCTGGGTGATCTTGATCGTCCCGTGGAAGGCGCGGGACGCGGACCCTTTGATCTTGCGGATGGCTTCCGTCTCTATGGGGTCGACGTCCGTAAAGTCCCGCTGCTGGGTGGTCCAGTCCACCTTTACTTTCTCCACGCGTGCCATGTGCTTGTCAGGGTTGAAATCCCGGACCAGATACGTGATACCTTGGTGAAGGAAGATTGCTCCATCGTATATAGTGAACGTGGCACGGGAAGCCTCGAGTTCTTCCAGGACAATATTGCGTCCATGGGTAATATCAATAATAGCAAAGTGTTCGTCTTCAGTGTCGCGGATCGACACGAACTTGGACGGTAACGGCCTGAAACGCTCATGCGTATGGTAGAAGCCCAAGTCGTCTTTGATCAGCCGCTCTTCACAGAGCTTCTCGATGTCTTCGCCAAAATACTTGGCGTCTTCTTTAGGTCGTATTGGCATCTCGTAAGCCGCGCATTGTATGTGACCTTCTCGTACGAGCATATTGTCGAGGTCAACCTGCAACTGGCAATTTGGCCTCGTGAAGAGCTCATCCGGATTCTGCATGAAATGCTGGTCCGTCGGGAAACAGTCACCCACGAGAATAGACAGCGAGTCTTTGTTCCTTCGCCCGGCTCTGCCACTCTGTTGTCGGAGATTTGAGATAGTATACGGGAAACCCCAGGTCAGAACGGCATCGAGACTGCCAATGTCAACACCCAGCTCGAGAGCCGTAGTTGCGATAATGCCCATAAGCTTCCCTTCAAACATCTCGACCTCGATCCGCCGCCGATCCTGGGCTGTATACCCACCCCGATATCCCATAACACGGTTGACGCAATCCCCACGGCCCAGCCTCTCCAGCTCATGCTTTACAGCCCCGACAAGCTTCTCACACTGTTCCCTTACCCTGCAGAAAGCAATGACCCTCACACCCCTCAGGATAAGCTGACAAAACAGCCTCGCACACTCATACATGGCATTACCCCTGCCACTCGTCGGGTCCCCAGGGTCCTTAAACGGCGTATTCCAGCACAAGAACTCCTTCCTACCCGAAGGCGACCCATCAAAATCAACAAGGTGAACATCATCGATGCCAAAAATTGTGCGGAAGTGCTCCTGCGGATTCGCCACCGTCGCAGAACAGCTCACAAACCTGACCTTCCTGTTCCCCACAGCAGCGCATATCCGTCTCAACCGCCGCATTATGAAGGCGACGTGCGAGCCCATGAGGCCGTTGTAGTAGTGTAGCTCATCAACGACGACGTACTTCAGGTTCTGGAGGAACGTCCGCCACCGCTCTTCCTGCGGCAGGATGGTGATGTGCAACATGTCCGGGTTAGTGAAGATGATGCGGGCCCCGTCGCGGATCGCATTGCGCTCCTTCCAGGGCGTGTCACCGTCGAAGGTCTCCACGAGGGTGTTCTCCAGACCTGGCAGGTATGACAGCATGTCCCTGATACTGCGCTTCTGGTCTTGAGCAAGAGCCTTGGTGGGGAATATGTACATTGCTCTCGTGTTCGGGTCTTCCTCCAGGGCGTGTAAGACGGGTAGCTGGTAGATGAGCGACTTGCCGGAGCTGGTTGAGGTAGAGACCACAACGTGACTGCCGTCATGGAGACTATTGATCGCTTCTGCCTGGTGCGCAAAGAACTGCGTGATGCCCTTCGCATTATATAGCGCGTTCACCAGATCCTGACTGAGTAGAAAATTCAAATCCCCATACACCGGCTCCTGAGCCTCAAATACCCTGTGACCGTCAGGCACGATCTGCCCCGTATACCAGGGACTGTTCTTCAGTTCCTGCACAATCTCGGGCATACTCTTTCTCTCCTTAGGTATCGTCTCCGGCAGCGTACTGCTCAGTTCCTGCCTGGGCTCCCCGGCCTCCTCCGACGGGGCTGGCATGTACATCTCCGCCTCGCTCCTCAGCCCGACCTCCGGGTCGAGATTCTGCTCCACACACTTGTTGATATACTCGTTCACCGCATTCATGAACCTCAAGTTGCGCTTCTCAATGAGCCCCGCCATCTGCTTCTGGCTGTACACCGGCATCTTGAGATCCTCCTCCCGCAGCTTACGCGTCGGCTTGGTCGGCTCACCCGTCTTGCGGCACTGCACCTGCCTCTTGAGGTCACCATCGACAAACTCAAAGTACAGCACCTCCTTGCCCCCCACGACATCATCATCAGGGTGACCCCTAGCACCCAGAGCCTCCGTGCCCGTGATCCCGCCCACGCTCGCGTCCGGCGCGAACCCCTGGTCCCCAAAGACGCCGCGCCGTCCCGTGCGGAAGGTATCGTTCCTCTCGGCACCCTTGGCGTCGATCTGCAGCATCACCTCGTCGACATAGCCAAAGTTGATGCCGTCGGGCCGCAGCGCCGCGACGGCCGCGACGTCGGCGACCAGGAGGTCCCGCCCGGTGTGCGACTCCACGGCGCTGCGGATCGTGTCGAAGGTGGTGGCGAGGTGCTTGCGCGTGCAGCAGAAGGTGAAGACCAGGTTGAGGGCACGGTGGGTCTTCTCCAGGGCCTTGAAGTAGTCGGGCCATTCGATGACGCACTTGACGGCCGAGGACGACTCGGATTTCCTGAGGGTGGGCTTCTTCTTGGCCTTGGGTCCACGGCGGGGCTTGGATGATTGTGGTGCGTCTGAATCATCCTCGACTTTTATGATAGGACTTCCTGCGGTGTCTGCTGGAGGGGATGCTGCCGGCTCTGAGGGCAAGGACGGATCGGTCGCCTCTGGTATCTCGACTGAGCGCTTCCTCTTGCCTCTTCCCATACCGCCCCTGCGGGCATGTACCGGCGTTCCTGACGTTGACGACATGTTTGTCACATGGCGAAGTGATACAAAAGCCAGTGATGACAGTTTTCTAAAAGGTTTGTATATTGAGTGCAGCAGATCAAGGTCGTGGAAGACACGCCGTTCTACTTCTTAGCCGAAGTGGCGATGACGCGGGGCTTGACGCGGTTGCACCTGACCTTCCTTGACCTCGATTCAACAATGGAGAGACAAAGAAGTGACTGCTGTAGGCAGTTTTTACCAACTTATGCATTACAAATATGGCTCGACCCGATACATCTTCTCGTCTAATATGTGTTAGGTATATATGAGCAATTTTTTGATTTCAGGTACTGTCTAATCGATTGAATCAAACTTCGATGCCACCATCAGAAGGCTATCTAAGGCTTCCCGTGTGCCTTCATTTCTAATGTCTGCCCCTTAAATCCCCCGTGAACCATTATATGGACCCAAATGCCCGTGGTATCTACAACGAATGCCAGAACTTGATGCCAGCCGTATACCACACACAAAGATCCCAAATGCCACCATCGTTCAGTCATTATGAAAGACTTCAAGGAAAAAGGAGGTGGGTATTCAATGCTTGGAAGTGTTCCCGAAGCAAGCTTAATCGAACAAAGGAGACCTCATCGACGTCTTTTACTCCACCCACATCGTTCTCTCAAGGATAACACAACTTCCTCCCCGTGGGATGGGAGAGCAGATTTTCGCCAAGCCATTGTTCAGGCTTCCGTAGTGTTCCCACATCTCGAAATCAGCTCTTGTTTTGCTCCTAAGACGTTTCATCGCCAAACTGGGCAATCACTCATCGGCCTCAGCATTCTGGTCCCTTACGATCTGATCCTTCAACTTGCGCTTGATAATCTCCGCTTTGTCTGAGAAGGTAGCGGCATTCTGGGGGCTCATCTGTATCGTTAAGTTAGCAGACTTATATACTGTCACGAGGGCCTATCGAAAACATACCTTCATCGTCACCGGGACATGCTTGCCGTCCTCGCCCTCAATGGCCGTGAACAACAAATTCGTCTTCTTGAGGCCCTCTTTCATCTGGATGGCCATGCCCGCCAGCATAACCGTGTTCAAAATGACGCGCCCCGTAGAGTCCTGGCGCATGACAAGCCGGACCAGCTTGGGGTTTTCAGGCGTGCTTTCCTTTAATACGGCGGGGTTGAAGGATTTCGGGTTTACAGCCCCTGTCTCGGGATCGATGCTCACCGAGTCCTCTGGCACATTAATCTTGAGGTTGCCGACGCCGCGCTCTTTCCACGCGGCTTCGGGATTGCCGTCCACACTGGCCGACTTGTCGAGGTAGTACATTCGCGCGCGCACTTGGACAATGGTTGCTTCGCCAGCTTCACCGTCGTCGACAGCGACTGCTCAGGTTGTTAGTAAAATTCGACACAGACGTTGTACTTCATCGCCCGTTATTTGAAAGCTCACCTCGCTTAAACTTCTTCTTCTCGTCATCCCCGCCCACAGGCGTTGACTCATCCCGGCTGGCAGTATCTTCCTTTTCTTTCTCCTTGTCCGCCTCGCCTCCTCCACTGGCACCTCCCTCGTTGTCACCAGCCTCTGTATCGTCTTCATCCTCATCCTCAGCATCACTTTCTGGAGCGCCAAATGGCTTCGCTGGCTTATCACTCTTAGTGATGGGAAGTTGTCCAGGCGAAGCGAAATTACCGGTCCTCTCTACTCCGAGTACGCTGCCGAACGCACTACCGCCACCGCCGCCGAAGGCGCTGCCGAAGGCGCTGCCGAACCCGCCGCCAAAGCCGCTCGTAGGTTTGTTGTCGTTGATTGTGCCGAATGGTGACTGGCCCGATGCGTCCTGGGTTCCGAAGGTGAGCTTTGGTGGGACGACCGGGGCTGCCGTAGATGGAGCGGTTGAGGCACCACCAAAGCTTGCGAACGGAGATGGTGAAGCCGCTGCTCCGCCGCCGAAGGCGCTCTTGTTCGCACCTATCGATGCGAATGGTGACGCAGTGGAGGAGGCTAGCTTGGCAAAGCCAGAGGCCTCAAACGCAGATGCCGAGGTCTGTGGTTGGTCTTTGCTAATGGAGTCGATGCTGGAGGTACTCGAGATAGTCTGGTAGCAAGTTAGTGATCTGACCTTCATTGAGCTGGCCAGTTATAGAACGACTTACCGCCGTAGCCGTCTTGTGTATATCCGCTGGGGGACTCTTCTCATCCCTGGCCCGCTTCTTCTGCGGCTCGGACTGGTTGTTTTCAGTCTTGTCTCCCTCCTCAACCATCACCCAGTCATCGGAGTCAGCGCCGTTGCTCGTCCGGCCCTCTTCATCTTTGTGTTCCTCCACCTGGTCATGCGCACGTTTCTTCTTGGGCGACGAAGCCTTCCTCTTTCCTGCCCCTCCCGCCGACAAAGCCTCCGGGGGGCTCAGGTCAGGCGTCTTCTTCTTGGGCTGAAACTCGAATTCTCTACCAGATCTGAGCCTCATGTCCTCGTCCTCGTCGTCCTGTGTCGAAGGTTCGGTGGTCGTGGTGTTCGCTTGTTTGTCCGAGATGTGACTGTGCTTGAGTTCCTCTCTAGTCGCTCGTGTCTCTGCGTCTTCGACTTTTGCTTCGATCTGGGGTTGTTTGTCGTCAAGGTTGACGGTGGAGGACTGAGGAGAATCGTCCGCCATTTTATCGTCTTCGCTTTCAAAGGGCTCTTCTGTATGGCCTTGTTCTCTTTTCGTCGTGGATGGTTCCTACAACCAAAGCAGTCTGCCGTGCTGCTCTATTTTTGTAGCTCTTTGTCTTGAAATAGAAAACAATGGACGAAGCCGCGAAGGGCAGGAGTAGGTTGTGTTGCAAAGGGTGGAAAGATTGGCGGGATGGTTGCCAAGAAACCGAATTGCAGGGTTGAAGTTTGAATGGTGACGTTTGAGAAGACAATATAACGTGGATATTGCTTTAGATGATTAGATGATGGATCAATTTTAAGCCAGGAAGGCAGGCGTACAGGACCGGCCAAAAGAGAGAGAAGAAGGAGGGCAAGGGAAATGCGCTGAAGTTGGTTTCGTTCTACAACGACAATGCAAGCGCAAAGCAAAAGACTTACTTTGGTGCCGCAGTAGTCTTGGGTCTTTTGGGGAGCTTGGGGAGGATCGGATCGGTCAACATGAAGTCAAGTCCAGCCAAAGCGGCGCCCGCAAGATCCAGATGCGAAGGTGGGGGGGGGGTGCTCGGAGCGGCACTTCCAATCACTGACAGCTGTGCATGGACCAGGGAGGTCAATCGGCGAGCTGGCGCCGGACCCTAGGTATTTGACCCGTAAATTTGCGCGACTCCCAATGGGTACCGTTGACCTAGTTACCTAGGTAACCTGTAGATGCACTTGTCATAATCACTCAGCATCCCAGGCATCAAGAAATGTCTTCCTGCAGCATATCACTATAATATAGGTGGTTTTTTGGGGGGGGTGTTTTTTTTTTTCAGCCTGCAAGAAACTGAGAATTTGTACGCATTTTCGTTGTTTTTGTTTTTGTATCCCAGTCTCCCTGCTCTGCTCTCCGGTGATAGGGAGAGAGAGCAAGGCAGCGGTGCCGGCCATCCGTACTAATGTCCGTCCTCCTTGCCCTACTCAGCTCCCCATTGACGGCCATTACCGAGCCAAGCAATCCGTCTCTTTCCTTCCTGCAGGATCAATTCCTTTCAGCTATGACCTAAACCCGGCCAACACAACTTTTTGATGTCCATGTCCCTCTAGGATCCTAGCGCTTGAGATGCCAGGAAGATTATGCATTTAGACGTCCGGTCCGGGAACGCCCTCGTCAGATTCACTGACACTCTCGTCACCGCTGACTTCCGCGTTCTCCCGCTCGCGCTTCTCCATGAGTGCCTGGAGCTCGGCGTCATCGCTCTCGGTAACGGCCTTGGGCTCCATCTTGACGTTGAGCTTGCCGCCAGCGCCCTCAATGCTGGTGCGGATGTCCACGATGGCTTGCTCGAGTAGTGCGATGCCCACGTTCTTGTCCAAACACTGGCTGGTAAGGACGTACAGAGGTGGGGACACCAGCTTGACCTTGACCTGGTTGTCGGCTGTGTTGCTCGCCTCGGCGCGCCTGCAAAAGGGTAAACAACGGTTAGCATCAAGTATCCCTTGGAAAGAGGGTCACATAGGGTACTTCTTCGCCTTACCTCAAAGCTGTCTTGATAGCATCGATACCCTCGTAGCCGAAGCAGGTAACCTCAATGTCGGCACGGAGCTTGGTGGGCTGCGGGGTGAGCCTCTTGGAGATGTAGCTCTTGAGCTCCTCCTCGATGGCCTCGCTGGGGAACTGGATGTCTTGCCAAACATCAGGGTTGGTGATGCTGAGCTTGAAGGCGTCGATAGAGTGGCCGTATTTCCGGTTGAGGGGCCAGGCGATCGTCTCGTATAGGCTCTCGATGGGGGTCTGAGTCTTCTCGGCGACATGTCGCATTATGGAGTGGACAACCTTGCTCTTGTTGTACCGCTCGTCGCACTTGATGATGTCCTCGGGAGACACTCGGCGCTTGGAGAGATCGATATAACCCTTCTCCTTGTCCACCCTGAGAACAACGACGACCTCGTTCCTTCCGACACGAATGAGCTTCTGGATAGATCGAATACGTCTTCGGGACAGTTCGGAAAGCAGAATCATGCCATCACTGCAGCGTGTTAGTCGGTGAGGCTCCGGCGTGGCAGAGGGGAGTTGGGACAAACATGTTGTCATATTCCAGAAGCTTAACATATGCACCCATATCGGCGATCTAATTGAAGCATTGTCAGCGAATCGGCGACACGGTCGCGTGGTCTGGAGCCAGGAGGTACCCACCTGCTTCACGTTCACCATCACGAAGCTATCCACCTCGGGATACTTCTCCTCTATGGGCTAAGTCAGCCTTGAATTCTATGCAGCTGATGCCCATATCCATATTTGTGTGTTCAACTCACCGTAAAATCGGCAATTCGTCAGCGACATGGTGGCGGCTTTCCTTCAGCGAGTGCTGGAATGGGTTCGTAGGGGTGTTGGAGGTGATGCCGAGAGCGCAATATTGAGGCGCGTCTTTCGTCAAGACAGATGATCGCGTTAAAATTTTGTGGTCGCGAATGGAGTCTCTTGTTTAGGCGACGAACGTCGGGGTGAATGCAGATGCCCGAAAAGGTTAGAAGTCGAAATGAGGCCGGGGCTCGTCGACTCGATAGTGTTTCTGATGCTGCCAGCGTTCTTCTTTGAGTCACTCTGAATTCAGATCCAGGCTTTGGAGGGGCACCCCGCGAAAAGTTCCAGTGTGGCGTTGAGCTTGAGGCTGATGCTGAGTGGATGAGCTAAACAGTCCAACCGCCCCGTTTTGACTGTGGCGCTGGCCGACCGCATCTGGAAATATTGCCTGCCACGCTGCTAGCTGCTAGCCCTCCAAACAATAACACCACAATAAGATCCGAAGAGTCTACCAGGAGCACCAGCTACTACAAAGAAGTGCACATTGTACGTTCTATCGTATCGTCTTCCTTTGAATACCATGGCGCGCCAGCAGCTGCCGGTTGCAACAAATTGAGAAAGACCAGGGAAGGAAGACTTGAACATCAATACGTACCACTGTACCAAAAACTGCTCAATTCAACTAATATCAAGCAATATCGCGACTCTTTACAGATGGGGTACCTGGAGTACCTGGTACACCATCACAGCTGCAATTCATGATATTGCCCGGGTCACGACACTCAATCGAGAGTGGCGACTGACAGCGGGAGCGCCTCGAGGCTGGGCCGTCCTGTCCGAGTCGAGTGAGTCTCAAGCAACCGCTGCTCTCCAGTCTCACAGCACCAGTGACAAAGTTAATAACAAGGAACAATGGAAAGACGGCACGATGCCTCTGATCGATTGTTTCCTTTCAAATGCTTGTCTCGCAATGTTAACTGCGGATTCCAAAAATACGGCGCCACGCAAGCATCGTCAGATCTTATCGATCAAGTCCTTTGATTGCTGGTAGTCGTCACTTCGTGGGTCCTGGAGCAAACCCATTTCGGAGCGGCACAAGGCCTCGTAAGCTCCTTCGACCTGATTGGCTGCCGCCCCCGGCCAGCATCAGAACGCTTGCGCAATCCAGAAGATGTGAGAGGAGGCTTCCCTCAGAGTCTTGAATGTTGATGATGATGATGAATCGGCTTTCTCTCGGGTCTTCGAGTTACTATCATTATTCAATGAGGGCAACGATCATTAGCCAGGCATTGAGTGACCATTGCAAGCCTCGCGGGCTTATACCAAGGAGTTTACGCAGTCCCTACCTACTTTCGGTACGTACTCATGTGAAGATCGCCTTATAAGTCGAGACCGGGCTGAGCCTCAACGACTCGCAAACTTGTAACTTTCGCCCATCTGCCCAGTATCCACTGCCGTTCAAAAGGGAAGATTTCCCCCCACCACCCGTAGTTGACTTTGCAGGGGGTTATTGTGCCTTTCCCTTATAACATATCGATTGGCCCTTGGTCGCCCAAGTTATACACTCTTCCTCCTTCATCCGGGTGTACTCTTACTTGTACCTCGAAGACCAAAGAATAACGCAACATCATTATTCTTATTTTTTCTTTTCTGTTCATCGATACTAGATTTCCTTTGGTTATTTACTAGCCTGGTTTTAGTGCCTGGCTTCCCTTCTTTTATAACATGCGCGGTCTCCTCAAGGCCGGTGTCTTATTGGCACCGGCTCTGGCCGCAGCTGTAGCTCTCGAGGAGGGTGAGTTGAGAACCATACCAGCCTTCCGGAAGACCGTATTTGCTGACAGAGAACAAGACACAATTGCTAGTGCCCTTATAACACTCTATCTGCCTGAGTCTGGCGATTCGATTACGAGCCAGGACTTGGTATTCTCATTTGATATTCAAGAGTCTAACGATGCCTGTGGTTATGGAAATGTGACCATCGACGGCCAGGACTTACCTGAGGGTGGCAGTGGTTCATTGATTATCAACGAAGATCGTGTTGTTGATGCGTCCTGGAATTTCACCTGCGTTACATGGAATGGCAAGCCTCAAGAACAACTACTCAGCATGAACGTCGACTATGTCAACGGTCAGCCCATTGAGAATGTCGGCTTCACTCTTCGGTTCCAGCAAGTCGCACCCGTATGGATATCCGACATCGAAGGAGACGCTTCTATGACTCGCCTCCACTCTCTTCGCCAAGACGATTCGAAGCATCACTGCAACGACGATAACAACAACAATGAAATCGACCTTGACGCCGCAATGGCCGAGCTGAACTACCTGAGGTGGCAAATGACTGAGTTGTCGCACACGATTCACGCGAGAGAGCAGCGTCTTGCCGAGGCTTTTGGTTGGAACAAACACATCAATGAGTGTGATAGCTTGAAGTGTGTTATAGGTACTGTCGTCCACAAGATGAAGGGGGCAGCAAAGTCTATCTACGGTGGTGAGGGTTACCCTGGACCTCACGGACCTCACGGACCTCACGGACCTAGACCGGAGCCGCATTTCCCTCAACATCACGGACACGGCAACCACAGTGAGGACGGTGAACACCCTCCACCACCACCTCCCCCTCATGGAGGACCTGGCTTCCACCACCCGCCTCCTTTCTGCAAGTGTGCACCTCCGCCGCCGCCGCACGGTGGTCACCACCCGCCACCTGAGGGCTCTGGCCCCCCACCACCTCCTCACGGCGAACACCCACCTCCTCCCCCGAAGGGAGATGCCCACCCGCCACATGAGGGCTTTGATGGCCCACCTCCTCCTCCTCCTCATGGCGGACACCCGCCTCCTCCCCCACCTATGTCTCCTCACCATGAACGCCCTGGATTTTTCGGTTCTTTGTTCGGCTTCATCCATCCCCACCATCGTCCCTCCCCTCCTCCCATGCCCTGGGAACACAATGAATGGGAGCCAACTAGTGGCATGGGTCATGGGCATGGACACGGACACGAGGGAGGGCCGATGCATCATGAGGGCCCTGGAGGCGAGCACAGGGGCAAGCCGTATCATGAAGGTCACCAGCAGTTTGATGAGCTTGAGCGTCCCCACAACCATGAGGGAAAGCCTCACCACCAGGACCATGAGGACCACGAGTCTTCTGCCGTGAGCATTGAGGCTGAGAAGCAGGATAAGGAGGAGATTAGCGAGGTCGAACCCCAGACCCAACCAGAAGAGCATGAAGCACCTTCTGCTCCCCTGGACAGACCCGCCAACGATAAGCCCTGGGAGTCTGAGCTCCGACGTGACGACGAACACGACCCACCACATGGTCCTCCACCACACAATGGACCACACGGTAGACCTCACGATGGCCCCGGCGCACATGGTCCTCCCCCACCTCCCCCTCCCCACCCACATGGCCCTCCCCCCCGCGGCCCTATCTTCATCCACATCGCCTCCGCTGTAGCCTCCTTCTTCCTGCTCGCTGTGTTCGGCAGCATCCTGTACCAGCGCTGCATCCGCAAGTCGATCAGGACACCCCGTCGCCACCGTGGATCCCCCGACACCCCATGGTACAAGAAGATGTGCTTCGGTCCTCACTACTACGAGCTCAGCGAGGACGAGGAGAAAGAGGCCATGTTGCAGGGTTCTGATGAGGACTCCGACGATGAAGATGGTGACGCGAATGTCGTCACAAGAGACATCAGCCAGTTCAGGACCGCGGCCGAGGTGGTAAGCGAGATGGTTGCCGTCGAGGACGCACGGATGATGGCCCATTCTCGCCAGCCCTCGCCAGTCATGCCCGCCCCTGTTGCTGCTGCTCCCACGGCGCAGCACATGCAGGCGTACGTTCCCGCCCACGTCATGCACAGCAACGCCATCCCGATGCCCATGTCCACCGCGCCAATGACCGTCGACCCGGCGACCATGGCTGCTATGGCCGCCATGTTCCCCGACCTCCACCACGAGCACGACGAGATGGTGGAGGAGCTCCCGGCCTACCAGGAGGCCGACAGGGGCAGCGAGTCTGACGACGATGAGCTTGCGTCGAGCATGGTGTCGGATGGATACAGGCCCGGCTGCTCGGGGGCGCCGTACACGCCTAGCGAGTCTGGATCGCAGGGAGCGAGTGACATCTTGGGAGACACGAAGAACTAGATTGGTCCTGTGAGAAGAGACTTGAGAAGGCTGATAGATGATGAAGTTGAGGGGGAGGAAAGAGATACCCGTCTGTTGGATGTTTTTCCCTAGATAATTGTTTTCCTTGCACCACCAACTATAAGGGCCTCCCGCTGGGGGTCACGCTTCTGTTTCCTTTTGTCGTTGGATTTTTATTATTATCAAGCATTATATCAAACACACGTATGGCGAGCCCACTTTTGTACGATATTGGTAGTTGGACGAATGGAACACCCTCTAGGAACATTGGAATTATCGCCCTGCCAGAAGGACAGTTCTGGAAGTATGAGACAGATCAGGAAACGTACTTCAATTCCCCGTGCCGTTACAGTTCACAGTGACAATGTGCAGGGAGGCTTGCTGCTGTGGAAGAAAAACGGGATGGTAGCTGGGGATCTAATTTTACTTGAGCTGCCTAACCCCCTCACCCTTTGGAATGTAACGAGGAACAGAGCCAGAGCATATCGGAATGAATAAAACATAGTCGAGGAAAAATAATAATATATTATATTAAACTACGTACAGAAACTAACTAACGCCTAAACATACATACAGACACGCCGAACACACACCGAACGCCATATACACAACCCCAACCCCAACGCTAAACATACATACATACATAAATACTTACCTCAAAAACATATAACGTATACCTAAATCATTCACTCTTATACTAAACCATGATGAGCGCGAGCTCTTTACGTCTACTGATGTACTTGTTTGTGTGTGGGTTGTCTGTGCCCATTTGTGGGCGTAATCTTTGAAAGAAATTACCTCTAGAGGATAGGAAAAGGAAACTCAAAATCCTCCCAATACTTTTTGCTCACCAAAAATCCCAAATCAAACCTCCCAGCCGACCTTCTTCCATTTATCCCAACGTCTTGGAAGTCTATGTAGTCTATTATGCACAGCAACAAGAATCTTAGTTGGACATGACGAGAGCCAACAGAGCCATGCGCGTGTAGAGACCATACTTCATCTGTACCTGGTTGTTAGCAAATTCCCGAACACATAGGGACCAGGTCCTGTCAGTAGTACTCACCTGTCTAAAGTACGCCGCCCGAGGGTCGAAGTCCACCTCCTCCGCAATCTCCTCGTTCCTGGGCAGAGGGTGCATGACAATCATGCTGCTCTTGGCGTGCTGCAGCGTGGCGTTGTCGATGCGGTACGAGCCCCTGACCTTCTCGTACTCCTCCTTGCTAGGGAAGCGTTCCTGCTGCACACGCGTGCAGTACAGGACGTCACTGCGGGCTAGGATCTCCGGCGTCAGGGTCTCTGACACGGCGAGGAGCTGACCGGACTTGACGAGCTGCTCGTGGACCTGAGGAGGCAGGGCCAGGGCCTTGGGGCAGACGAGCTGCACCTTGACCTGGTAGTGCTGCAACAGGTAGACGAGCGAATGGACGGGACGGCCGTACAGGAGGTCACCAACAAAGGTGATGGTCAGGCCCTGGACGGTACCTAGCTCTTCACGGATGGTGAAGAGGTCTAAGAAGGCCTGCGTTGGGTGCTCCTTGGACCCGTTGCCGCCGTTGATGATTGGTACAGGAGAAAATTTCCTGGCGACGTTGACCGAGTTTTCCTCGGGGTGACGGAGGACAACGGCGTCTCCATAACAGGACAGAGTCCGAAGGGTGTCCTGGAGAGTCTCGCCCTTCTGGATGGAGGAGGAGCTTGTAGTGATAGCAATCGTTCGTCCGCCGAGGCGCTGCATCGCCGCATCGAAAGAAGCCGACGTCCGGGTCGAAGGCTCGTAGAACATCGTGCAGAGCAGGCGACCCTTGAGAACGCTCAAGACACCTTCACGCTGGACGCCAGTGCGCATTTCCTGCGCAACTGTGAACAACAAGTGGAGGTCGGCTCGGGTATATTGGGTGACCGAGAGAACGTGCGATTTCTTGAACGAAGAAGGCTGGGCGAGCAGAGCTTGCAAGGGGCTCTCGTGAGAGGGAAGAGGCAGTGATGGACCAAAGTCCTCGAATCCAGAGGCCTTGAATGACTGACCCAGCGCACTATCCAAGCCGCGAGGCTGCTTGATAGGTCGCGCAGAGCCGATTGTAGACATTCGTCTGTCCGTGGTTCGAGGAGTTTCAGCAACATATGAAGATGGCTTCAGCGGCGGAGACATGGGTGTTGGCAATGCGCCGTGTCTGGACATGTCCTTGCCAATGGTAGCACCTTCGAGGATCTGGCCATCGAGGCAAACAAGGCTATTCTGGAACGTGATGCGCTGAACGGCTCCTCTCATGACACGGCCTGCAAAGGGAGACCAGTCTGGACCAGAAGGAACAGTGTAAGGACGCTCGATCTCAACCTCTACAAACGTGCCGGCCTGTTCGTGGAGCTCGAAGATACTGACAGGGTTGTCATGAAGACGCTTCTTGATGTCATCGATGGTGAGCTTGCCCTCGCATACGGACGTAAGAAGCAGCGGAAGAGCGTCAGCAATGCCAACAGTGGCATTGGCTTCGGCACCAGCAGCATGGGCCAGCTGGTAAGGCAAGCTGCCGATAGAGAAAACGTCGATGGTGTCCAAGTGCTCCCACAGGGCGATTTGATCCTCAACAGTCGGCAAGAACTGGCATTCAGGGTGGTCCTTCTGTGTCAGGTACAGTGAGTAGATTGAAACATCGCATGTCACCTTCAAGCCCTTCTCCTTGCTAAGGGCGACAAGCTTGATATCGTCCTTGGTTGTGACCGAAGTGACGTGGATCCTCCTGTTATGAAGGCTAGCCAGAAGGAGGACCGAGGCCAGGTCAGTCAGCTTGGCATCCGTCAAGATTGGCTTGTGGACAGGCCAAGCATCGAAGTGCGCAGTAACAGCGGCAACCTTGCTGATGTTGTCGGACAGATGGTTGAAGGGAATGAACAGAGCTCCCACCTCGCCAGCAACATGTGCAATCTGGTTTGCGTTTGTGGAAGTCGCAGCGACGGAGACGTTGAAATCGCAGTATGTCCCAGACTTGCCGTTCTGCTGAGCCATGGTCAAGGTGCGGGCGTCCGTGATTGCCCCCTCGACGCCGACAGCCATGGTTCGGATCATCGTGAATCCTGCCGCGAGGGATGCCTTGGTTACAGCCTGCAGGTCACGGCTCTTCTCCGACACAATGCCAGGCACGAAAGCTGCGATGTTGACGAGGCCAGGCAGGAGAACAGTGCGGTGACTGGTCTGGTAGTCCTGGATGCTCACGTCAAGGTCCATGTGCAGGGCCATAGCTTCGACGAGGATCTTGGCATTCTTCACGTTCGTGACCAAGGGGATCTGATAATCGACAGCCATCCTTCGGGTCCTGTAACCCTTGCTCATGTAGTTGGCAGGGCGACGGTACTTGTTGTTCGATGGCAGGTTGATGTAGAGGTCGATCATATTGTTTGCCAAGTGCTGAGTGAGAGAGTATTCCGACTTCTGCTCGTGTTCAGGAAGGACCTCGAGGAATTGAACAGGAATGTCGTGGGATTGCAGGAAGTCGGCTGTACCTGCGGTTGCAAACAGCTTGTATCCCATTTCCTCCAGCTTCTTGATGGCTGGAAGCATCTCCATCTTGTCCTTATATGTTCCCAGAGAAAGCAAGACGTTATTCTTCGGGAACTTGAAGCCCGACGAAATCAAGGCCTTCAAGTATGCCTCATACTTGTCGGTACCAAAGCAAGCAACTTCACCGGTGGAAGCCATTTCGACTCCCAAGACTGGATCAGCTCCTGACAGACGAGAAAAGCTGAACTGTGGAACCTTGACTCCAACAGCGCCAGCAGGCCGGTCAACGACCGGGTATGGCTCAAAAGGTACACCCATGATGGCCTTCGTGGCCATCTCAATGAGGTCAACGCCCATGGTCTTCGACACGAATGGGAACGATCGGGAAGCCCGAACGTTACATTCGATGACCTTGATATCGTTGTCCTTGGCGATGAACTGAATGTTGAGCGGCCCAGTGATGTTCAAAGCTGCTGCAATCTTGCGAGTTGCCTCCTCGATTCGATGAATTGTGGTCTTCTCGAGATCTTGGGGCGGCAGGATGAGAGTCGCATCTCCTGAGTGCACACCAGCATTCTCGACGTGCTCAGAGATGAAGTGGCCAACGAGTTCTCCGTCGTGAGCCACAGCGTCCATCTCGATTTCCTTGGCATTCTCAATGTACTTAGTGATAACAACTGGATGCTCCGGCGACACGTCTGTGGCTTGCTTCAGATAGCTTTCGAGATCTGCCTCGGAGTACACAGTGTTCATAGCAGCACCAGAAAGTACATAGGACGGCCGGACAAGCACGGGGTAAGAAACCTTGTTGCAGAATTCCTGAGCCTTGTCGAAGCTCGTCAATTCCTTCCAGGTGGGCTGATCAACGCCGATGCGGTCAAGCATACGAGAGAACTTGTACCTGTTCTCAGCCGAATCGATCATTTCGGGAGATGTTCCCAGCATCTTGACTCCGGCCCGGTGAAGCTGCAAAGCGATGTTGTTGGGGGTCTGACCACCCATAGCACCAAGCACACCCCTGGCCATCTCCATTTGGTAAATATCAAGCACGGTCTCAACATTGATGTTCTCGAAGTACAGTTTGTCGGCTTCGTCGTAGTCGGTACTAACAGTCTCGGGGTTGTAGTTCACCATGATGGTCTTGAATCCACTTTCACGGAGTGTGCGAATAGCCCTGACAGAGCACCAGTCGAACTCGACTGATGAGCCAATTCTGTAGACACCAGAGCCCAGAACCATGACACCATGGTCGTCAAAGTTGACATCGTGCTGAGTTGCGTTGTAGGTGAGGTACAGGTAGTTAGTCATGGCGGGGAACTCGGCAGCAACAGTGTCGATTTGCTTGACGAAGGGCATGATGCCAGCCTCATCTCTTAGACGGCGAACAGCCAACTCGTTCGAGTTCCAGAACTTGGCCAGCTGGCGGTCAGAGAAACCGAGGCGCTTGGCTTGCAGCAAGACGTCAGAGCGCTTGGCGATGTCGCTGGTGTGGTAGCCTGACATGGTATTTCTGAAGTCGCTTAAGCCCTTGAGCTTGTTCAGGAACCACTTGTCAATCTTGGTCAATTCCCAGATCTTGTCCACGGTGTAGCCAGCGTGCATAGCGTTGGCAATGGCAAAGAGACGTTGGTCCGAAGGCGTCTGCAGCTCATCGTCAATCGACATAAGAGCATTAGACGTTTCGTTGAAGCCCAGGTTCTGGAAGTCAATGGCGCGAATGGCTTTCTGGATGGCTTCTTCGAAGTTTCTACCAATGCTCATAACCTCACCAACACTCTTCATGGAAGAGCCGAGTTGAGTGGACACCCGGGTGAACTTCTTGAGATCCCAGCGAGGCATCTTGACAACGACGTAATCAAGCGAAGGCTCGAAGCATGCGCAAGTCGACCTCGTAACCAAGTTCGTAATATCCTTAAGAGGAATGTTGAGACCCAACTTGGCAGCAATGAAAGCCAGGGGGTAACCTGTCGCCTTGGAGGCGAGGGCCGAAGATCTCGACAATCTAGCATTGACTTCGATGATGCAGTACTCCTTAGAGAAGGGGTTGAGCGCGTACTGGATGTTGCATTCTCCTACAACTCCCAGGTGACGAATAACATTCACTGCAGTTGTCCGAAGCATGTTGTAATCCTCGTCAGACAGTGTCTGGGACGGGGCAACGACGATGGAATCTCCGGTGTGAATGCCCAAGGGGTCAAAGTTCTCCATGTTGCAGACAGTAATGCAGTTATCCTGAGCGTCTCGGACAACTTCATATTCGATCTCCTTCCAGCCCTTCATACTGCGCTCGATGAGGACCTGGGGACTGACAGCCAAAGCCTTGTTGCAAAGATCAAGCAGCTCAGCCTCGTCATTTGCGAAACCACTGCCCAGTCCACCGAGAGCATAGGCGGCTCTCACGATGACGGGGAAACCGATGTCCGTAACAACCCTCATTGCCTCTTCAACACTGCTTGCAGACGCGGACTTAGCGCACTTCTCGCCAATTGACTCCATGCTGCGAGCAAAGAGCTCACGGTCCTCAGTAGTGATGATGGTGTCGATGGGAGTACCCAGCACCTTGACTCCAAGCTCCTCAAACTCATCCTTGAGCTGGATTCCGACCTGCAGGGCGGTCTGTCCACCGAAAGTCACATAGATGGCGTCAGGGCGCTCGTACTTGATGACCTTGCGTACGAAGTCGGCGTTCACCGGCAGGAAGTACACCTTGTCTGCCAGACCCTTGGAGGTTTGAATTGTGGCAATGTTGGGGTTGATGAGCACAGTGTAGATGCCTTCCTCCTTGAGAGCCTTGATGGCTTGACTGCCAGAGTAGTCAAACTCGCCAGCTTGGCCGATGCTGAGACCGCCACTGCCGAGAACAAGTACCTTTTTCGGCTTGACGCGGGGGTGGGCACTTTCATTCTCTGCCGCGGTACCGCCAGGGAAGGAGACAGGCTTGGTGAGGAGGCTGCTGTCCGAAGCGCAGTCCTGAATGGTTTGGATGAACACATCGAAGAGGAATTCAGTGTCCCGAGGGCCAGGGGTGCTCTCAGGGTGGAACTGGACACTGAAGTAGGGCTTGTTGACATGCATGATACCCTCGTTGCTGCCGTCGTTGGCGTTGACAAAGAGCTCTTGCCATTCAGATGGCAGGGTCTTGCTGTCGACAGCGTAACCGTGGTTCTGGGACGTAATATGGCACTTTCCAGTGACCAAGCTCGTGCAGGGAATGTTGTGACCTCTGTTACCGAACTTCATCTTTTCAGTGCCTGCTCCAGCAGCTCTAGCGAGCAGCTGGTGGCCCAGGCAAATACCAAATACGGGAGTTCGATTCTTCTCCATGGCGGTCGCAATGTTCTTCACGGTGACGTCCATCACAGCAGGATCACCAGGGCCGTTCGAGATGAAGAGACCGTCGTACTCGTCACCGGCTTGAGCAACAATGTCATGGTCCCAGGGGCAGACCAAGACTTCGACGCCTCGCTTGAGGAAGCACCGAAGTTGGTTAAACTTCATACCGACGTCGAGGCAGAGAATACGGATCGTCCTTCCAGATGGGTGCTTGAGGGCGATATCTTCTGGAGGCGTGTACAGTTTCGGGGTCTTGATGGATACTAAGAGGAAGTGAGCTGAGAGTCGACTTAAGGCCTACTTCGCTTTCACTCACCCTCTGCTACGAGGTTTTTCTCATTGGGGTTGACCCATTCAACAGTGTCGAAGGAGTCCTTCCACTCCTTCATGGCCTGGGGAGTAGCGTTCCCGTTCAGTTGGCCGTTGACACCGTTGGTCAAGGGTTGCTTGAGCTGCAGTATGCGGCCAAGCATACTACCCTTTTCTCTGATGTGCTTGGTCAATGCTCGGGTGTCGACACCGTACATTGCCGGAATCCCTTGCTCGTTCAACCATGTTCCGAGCGAGGATGTTGCCAAGTAGTGGGAGTAATCTTCTCCCGAGTAAGAGGCGGTTATGAGACCTGCGATGTGAATCTGGGAGGACTCGAAGTGGGCGGGGAGGTCGCGAAGGAACTCGTCCAATGTCTCCCGGGAGGGGACACCGTAGTTACCGACCAAGGGGAAGGTGATGACGAGGATCTGACCACGGTAGGAAGGATCTGTGATCGACTCGGGATAGCCCACCATGCCAGTCTGGAAGACAAGCTCGCCGGCAATGCTCTTGCGAGCACCAAAGCTGTAGCCCTGGTAGGCTGAGCCATCCTCGAGCTCCAGGCAGGTGAGATCCTCATCCTTGGTCTCGTTGATGCGAGCCGAAGCTGGAGGGAAAGCCTTGGAAGCCATGGTAAAGAGGATGAGTCTTCCTAGACTCGATGGCTGAAGCCGAAGGTGTTGATGCCAAAAGTATCAGCAAGCTCAGCAGTGCTTAGGCCAAGTGAAAAGTATATAGTTCTTCAAAAAAAAAAAACAGCTGGGTATTTTCAAGCCTCAACCATGATCAATTAACAACAGCCTCGTCTAGCCGGCAAGGAACAATTGGAATAGGGGGATAGAAGGAGAAGTCTTCGAGAGAGGTGAAGCAGGCCAATGTTTAAGAATAGAATGGAAGCCAGCAGCAGTGGCCTTACCCCACAAAAGAAGCCAAAAGTTTTTTTTTTTCTTCAAGCCAAGAGCCCCCTGTCTCTCCAGCTTTGCATTATCGATAAGACGGCTCCGGGATTGGTTGATCTGGCCTCCTATTGGCTGATGCGTTTCAGGGGAGAGGAAACACTGGGTCCGTGCTTACCCCTGCCGTTCAGATGTTAAGAACCTTGGTACTCATGACGTCACAGCCAGTTACTGTTATGTACTCCCATACTGCTAGTATAGCGCGGGGTAGCAATTAGTTACATACCTCCCACCTAGTAACCAAGCTAACCTGGCAGTCCTGGATAGCTGGTAGGTAAGAGATATAGGTAATTCTGGGGGCGCTAGAAGAAGGGGAAAATAATGCAGTCTTGAGCTTCACAACTTAGGAGAAGCTCACTGAATTCACGGCCTGACGGCTCAATGACCCATGTCCTCATATGTAGGCGTAATTGAGCTTGGGAGAAGATCATAGCACGGTCCAAGTGGCGGCGGACAGTGATGCTTGATGATGTATGTAGTAGGTTTCCCGACCTTCGACAAAGTACGGTGAAAAGGCCTGCCACTAGGTATTCTTACATTGTCTGTTATCTTTCTCAAGATAAAGTTGAATGATCAAAAAACCCTTCAAACCTAATACACTGCTCCGGACTTAGCTCCAATCCGGTCCGGCCCAGCTTCGGTCGGGAATCTGTGCTAGCCGCCAATCTTTACGGAGCGTTTCCTCGGAGCTCGAGCTCCCATGCCTTTGTACCCAATACATTTAAGGAGAAAGCATCATAAGCTTCGATGCGGGTCATAACACTCGCAGAGACTTCACGCCCTTGGCATCCTGTTGGGAAGTTGGGATTGGCCATATAGGTAGTGTGCATCCCGCGTACTACTTGCACTACTTGGTACTAGAGGATCGTGGCTTACTGTTGCTGTCTGTGTTGCCAACCTGCCAGTGCCTGTCAACCAGATGTTTCAAGCTCACCGCCCCGTGAATTATAATCAATGGCATTTCTGAGATTCTAGTATTGGCCAATAACCTACACTCTCGGCCGCGAAAAGTGTGTCGCGGTGTCAGGGGTGTCGTCAGGGGTGTCTGAAATGTTGATCACTAGCACGCCTGGACCGAGTTCCGGTGATTTACTCCGAGCAGTGTCTGAAGTCCTAAGGATCTCTTGACCGACACATTCCGCCCATATATGACAGCATTGATTGATGGTGCTGATGCCTTTACATGTGATGTATCATGTGGACCAACTGCTGCTAAAGAGTTGAGCCAGGGAGGAATGCCGCGCATGCAAATATGCGGAGTATTATGCCCGGTAGAGCGGTCAGACCCGTTTTTGCATTGCATCGTGATTGGAAAAGGATGTGTGGTTTGATCTCACAAAGTTTCCGGTACACTACGTGCATACCATAGTCAGCACGAAGGCTCATCGAGACCGTCCGATGTAGAAGGTGTGTGGTGTGGTCGATATGCAATCAGTACCAGCTCGTCCAATTAGCGAGGACGAGGCGCAAACCATCCCTTCCAATCTTGCAGTGAATCGGCCCACTCGATGACACCCTGGGTCATGCGGCGAATCTGGGGAACAATATACAGGTATATTGGTACACTAAAGTAGACTGATGATTCTGAGAGATAACGCTGGTGTAATAAGAGGCGCGGCGTCCTGCATATGGATATTGAAGTGGGATGCACAGGCGGCTGCCCGTCAACCTTTGGACAATCTGCGAACACGAAATGGTTTATTTATATGAGAAAGATCCCTTTCCGGGTCTGGACATAAATTCCTCGAGAATACTTATGTAGAGAAGAGAGCGTATACATCCGTACGTACTACACCAACCATAGTGGTGTTGGGGGATTAGGACCAAGTAAAGTTGAGCCGCATTCCAATCCCACAGATACTGGCACCAGCTTGAGCTGTTGAGCCATCCCACTTTTGCACGGACTCAGTTCTTTACCTGAATCACACTTGCCCAGTAAGTCGATCCTAGCAATCACCACACCACACGACGTAAATACAGCAGGGGCACCCCTTCTAGTTCCTAGACTCCAGACCCCAGACTCCAGATTCCGGATTCCAACCTCCTGGATATCGCGCTGTGCGCGCTTCCAAATGTGTACTTCCCGTACGAAATCAGCTCTTCTTGACTCCTGCTAACGACACAATCTGCTGCTAAGCTTTTGGATGCGAATTCTGATCCCGTGGCACTCACTGGCTTACGTTGGATCTGCGCGCAGGTGGACTTAACCCTATCGCATTTTGTTGATTCAGCCGCAAAGGCCACAGCAACACCTCTTCAACAACTTTGGCCACCCAGGCCAAACATTCCCCGTGACGGGGCAGCCCACTCTTATACACCCCGCCCAGAGGCTGCACTATTTCCATGGAGCGATAGGGTTGATGAACGGAGCGGGCAACATAGATGCCCGCCATGACGATGTTATCCTTCTCGAATTTTCTGCACTCCCTCAGGAGCAGCCGCCGCGGACACGACGAGGATGACGATGACGACGCACTGCGATATTCGCGCATGAGACATGCCACAGCCGACTTCACAGAAGCCGATGACGACGACGACGACGACGACGACGACGATCGCCACGAAGATTCCAACCAAGATGAGGACCAGAATCCGAGACGCGAGTCTGGCGACACTGTCCTGCCTCTTTTCTCTTCTTCGCACCTCGATTCCCTACCGGTATACAGCATAACGCACGCGATTAGAATCATAGTGCAGACTCGAAGCGAGACGGCTCTGACCTGGGACCAGTTGAGGTCACCTCAGGTCTCACAGTTCCTGGTCAAGCCTATGCAACAACAGATTCGAACCCAACACTTCTCGAGGGCTACAATATACGCGCTCATGGCCAACTGCTTGCAGTTTCAGAAGGAGGGCCAGCTCAACCCAGGCAATGCCGGCACCAGTAGCACCAGGTCCAAGGTCTGCGAGCTTCTTGCCATAAAGCTGCTCAAGGAATATACCACAAGGGAGCTCATTGATGCACTATCATATGATTTTTATCCCCTACAGGGAATACCAGGCACACAAACGCCCATGACACCGGGGGATGGAAAGCCAAAGCAAGCTGCTGCGAGGACGTCGACCCTTGAGGTTGCCATACGTGCTTCTGCCAAGCATTTCCTTGCGCATCCCCTCGTGGTCCAGCAGCTAGAAGCTATCTGGAACGGTGCTATCAGCTTTTATTCATCGGCTGATAACCTGCATCGACAAAACACCAGGGAGTCAATTTCAGCTGCTAGAGGGCGGAGTCCACAGCGACGGACCAATGCGAGGACACCTCTTCTCCGTTTCCAGAAGGGCGCCGAGCCTCAGCAGAATTTGTCTACGAGCCTGTTAATAGCACGACGGACGGTGGCCCTATATGATCCGCGGAATGCTTCAATACTCAAACTGTCCAGACTTCGTGTGCCGCGGTACAGGCAGTTTTTCTCCACTTGTTCCCTAGCCATCCTGATATGTCTCTTCCTGTCCGTGCTCATCGAGAGATCCGACCGCATCACCAGCCTGGAGCTGCTGTTCTGGTTTTGGAGTGCTGGATTCATGTTGGACGAGCTGGTAGGCTTTACCGAGCAGGGCTTCTCCCTCTACATCATGTCGTTCTGGAACATCTTTGACCTGGGCATCCTTGTGCTGCTCATTATATACTATTGCATGCGCATCTATACGGTGTTCCTGGTGGACTCCCATACGGGTGTCGATGCCTACGATGTCCTGGCTGCAAATGCTGTCCTCCTACTCCCGCGAATTTTCTCGGTCCTGGACCACTACCCTTATTTTTCTCAGATACTCCTCGCGATGAGGATAATGAGCGTGGATCTGGCAGCCGTTTTTGTTTTGATCTTCATCTCATGCAGCGGCTTCTTCGTGTTCTTTCTTGCAAACACCAAGTCTGATGCCGGTGAAGTGGCATACAAGATATTCCAAATCCTCATGGGTTTCACGCCAGCGGCTTGGGATGTGTAAGTTGATATAGGCTCCAGCTCCATTTATTATTACAAGTTGCAGCTACTAACGGCAAATCCTAGATGGCCTTCATACACCTGGCTGGACAGAACGCTGATGGTGCTGTTCCTTATCATCTGCCACTTCGTGGTAGTGTAAGTATCCTTTGACAATTCTTCCCGCGTGATCAATTGCTCACATATTTGGCAGAACTATTCTCATCACCGTGTTGACTAACTCCTTCATGTCGATCGCTTCTAATGCGACGGAAGAACACCAGTGAGTGCCTATTTCACTACTCCAATAAGTGTCTCGTGCTGATATCCTTCCCTAGGTTCCTCTTCGCAATCAACACGATCGCCATGGTCAAGGACCAGTCCCTATTCTCTTATGTTGCCCCAGGCAATATATTTGCATGGGTTTTGATGCCGCTTCGTTATTTCATGCCTCTACGCCATTTCGTGTGGTTGAACCGGACAATCATCAAGATTACACATTTCCCACTGCTGTTCTGCATATTCATGTACGAAAAGTACATTCTGTCTCCTTCGATGTTCGAACCGACAGATTTTGTCGACAATCCTGGACTCGGTCGGGGCAGAGCCTTCTCTATCAATCCTTCGGGCAGGTCGGCACTTTTCAGCCCTACTATACGGATTCGAGAAGAGTCCGTAGCTGGCTTTCAGCAGGATCGCGCTTTGGAAGAGGTCTTTCGGCGGACTCCCGCGTCATTGCGGGCTCATAAAATGGATGAGCGGAAGAGGACGCAGAATGCCATTAGAAATTGGATGGACCAGAACGAAGCCATTCCCGAGTCTCCCAACAACTACTCAACTATCGGCAGTCGGGCACAACAGGAATGGGGACGAAAGTTCAGCCTGGGTAAAGAGCGGCCTCCCCGAAGATTCAGGCATCTTTCTGAGGTCAGGTCCATCGCCAGTGATCCAGCAGAGCTGGCTTCTAACAACGGTTTCCCCATGGACGGCGCCTTCGGTGGCATAGACCGCAGGGATCATGCAGAGCGCACAATTCTGAAGGATCAGGACGCTGATGACGAGCTTGTTACCAACGACGAAGATGAAGACGAAGCCACTGCGCCAAGTCACCTTAGTCGCTCAAGATCCAGGACAGAAGAAGAGGAGGACTACTTTACGACACCGGTTGCCACCCGGTTCAATAATCCTCTCATGTCGACTTCGTTGGGCTCGTCGATCCGGTCGCCCGCCCAACAGCAAGGACCTCTAGCAAAACGCTTGGGCATGCATAGCCGCACCTTATCAACGAACACAATACTCTACAACCCGCCAAAGAGCGGCCGTCTACCGCCAAGGGACGATGAGATCTCATCTCCTGGGCCAGTGATGAAGACCCGATCCCGGCCTATAAGCACTCGCCAGACTCCAGCTGGAAGTCCAATCCATCGCTCTCCCCGTCGCAACATCAATTTCGGCTCACGCCCCAGGCCAATCGTGCCACCCCGCGAAAGCACCCACACCGCTCCAAACATCAGCCGCTTTGGTCCTGGTCTATCAATCGACCAGCCTTCCCGCCGCCCTCCCAAGACTCGGCGGATGTCTTCATCCGATCTGCTTGACATCCAGTCCGACCTTGCCGGTATGGATGCAGACGACACCTTCGGAGCTGTGCCTTCCAGCTTTGTTACGCAGATGGCCATGGCGACTGGTATGATAGCGCCGGGTGGACACCGCGGCCACGACAAGGTGCAGCGAGAGCGAGATAACGACCGCGATCGTATGGGCCGACTAGTACTAGCGAGGATGAAGACACTGGAGGAGGGCTTTGCAGATGTAGTCAAGGAGATGAAGACATTGCAGCGCTCTAGCGGGGTCTCGACTGCGACTCACAGCTCTGCTAGTGAAGGAACTGGATCTGCAGTCTGGAAAGGAGGAGACGGGGACAGGCTCGAACCTTTCACGACGATTGAAGTCGCGGGGCGAGACCGGGGCGCGGGTGGTGCACGAGGAGGCAAGATTTATAAGGCCGACTCAAGTACCAAGGCCAGCGGGTCTAGGCCTCAGAGTCGGAGGGGTGGAAACAAATCTAACCGAAACAGCGTGATACTGAGATCGCCCATAGGCTTGGTGGGCAACGGGGGTGTCAAGGGGAAGATGAAGGAGAAGAGGGTCGAGAGGAGAGCTGAGGAATCCGAGTCCGAAGCTGATGAATCTGGGGATGATGGGAATGTGGATCCGGTGGGGGCGAGCTTTTCAAAGGGGAGTTCGCTTTGAGTGTTTGTTGACGGTGGCGGCGGCGGCGGAGATATACCCAGAAGCCACTTTGAGCAACAACTGGCTGGCTTGCATATGGAATAGGCGTTGCGTTCATGTTTTCCGCACTGTTTGTCTGTTACGAGTCTGGCGCGTTACATAATACCCATGCTGTTCGGCATGGCGAGGCAATGGAGAAGGGCAATAATTTCAGAACGGACTTTCCTTGAGCTGAGCTCGTCATATTTGGGGGGTGCATTTTATGGCATCTTAAAGGGGGGTTTGGTTTGGATGGATACCAGGGCATAAAGTAATCAGTAATATCACTGAACTGCATTCTTCCTCCTCCCATGAAACTATCTGCCTACTTTGCTGCAGCGTGTCCTGCAGTAGACGTCCCCTCGCTCTCTATCTTGAACCGAACCGTACCCGTAGCGAGAGGAACGCCGACGTCCCAGGTCATGAATGATCGTCTGAGGTCACAATGCCTTGTGTGTGTGTCATCGTTGATGGATGCTTCGTGATGACGCCGTGTGCAAACCGCACACGATGCCAGCTAGCCAGCGAGCCAGCCTTCCTCGAGCCTAAGAAGCCCTACATCACCTTCTCTTCCCCGTCTCCTTGCTTCCCCAGCATGCAATCTTCTTCCTGTCACCTGGCCTCTCCCATTTCTTTTCCTATTACTAAGAATCACCCACTCGCGTCACGGTACTGACATGTTCCTGCTCCTTGTTGTTCTTGCTCAACCGCGCCACTCTCGAGCGCCACACGAGTGCCCCCTCCCCACTAGATCCCACCGCCGCTCCGGTCAACGGACACGTAGTAGTTGGGGCTGCCGGAGGACCTCTGAGCCATCTCGTTCCTCTCCAGGGTGGTAGCTCGGTAGCGGATCCCGAGGCCTACGCCGGCAGCTGTGAGGGCAAAGAGAGCGAGGCGTGGGTGGCGAGCACTTGTGATGGATGGATAGAGTGTGTTAGCATGTGTGTTCCACCAAAACAGGAGTGAGGAAAGTCTGTATTTTGGAGCTTGGGATGAGGAACTGGGGGTGCTCACGTGAAAGGGCGAACAGCACCGCGGCTCATGGTGTTCCTGACTTGATCCATTGTTGTTGTTGTTTTTGGGGGGGGGGGTGGTGGTGGTAGAAGATGTCCTGAAGGTTAGGAAAGTGGAATGCTGAATGCAACTGGAGTTAAGGTCTATATTTGTAGTCTAATATATGTGTTATAGCTTCAATATCAATGTCACATATATCCAGAGGAGTTGAGATAGGTTGTAGAGCAGAGAGTAGAGTAGAGTAGAGGTCCTAGATTGACTAGAGGTTTGAGGAAGAGACAAAGCTTGATATATATTGTGGGACGGATACCTGCAGTATATGTGTTATGAGATAATAGATATGATGCATGTTGGAAGCTTGTTTGCGCTTGACGTTAGCGGCACGCGACATATTTCCGTTCTTGCAGAAGATTTTCCCCATCCGGCAGATCGGGTCGTCCATGACACTCCATCATCAGAGCAGCCTCTCCTGATTTTGTTATGCGGGGGAAGAAAGACGGTCTGGCGGTTCTGGAGAAGATCCTTGTTCGACACACCCAACGGAGGTTTCAGCTCTTGTCTGCTCTTGTACACAATACATATTTCATATATCTTCTTGCTGACTGATTAGTAGTTTCTATTGCCTGAGTTATTTAAAACGCATCCTTAAGTTGGATTGTGTATACTCTGTAATGCAGTTGATATAAAGGGGACAGTAAAGAGGCAGCACACTTGGGGATTGCCAGTGCCGAAATATTGCTGCGGCAACGACAAAGCGTCTGATAGATTGAGTCGAGGTTAACGCCATAGTGGGGCAGCCCCGGGTTGCCCAGCTGTCAGGTGGAGCATACCCTGGAACGCTACCCGATAAGACCCGATAAGTTGCCGGGGTTGACCTCATTATGGACATCATTCATTACCGGTAGAGCACGTCTCTCGAAGAACAGGTCGTGTGCCCATTTGCTTGTCTTCTTGTTTTATGCTTATGGTAAATAGGTATTCGTCTCTCATCTCTTCTGCTATCTACGGAGTACCTAGTCGGCAGGTCCATTAACATAGTCTGCAAGCTTATATTCAACTACATCTGTTCAACTATATCTGTTCAGCTACTCTATATCTCCAGATCAGCACCTCATCTCCAGACTCAAGTTTAATGGATTTCCTCTGCCTCACTATACAATGCTTGAATACCTTGTAAAGTGAATGCTTAACAGAAGCAATATTCTCCTTTCGTTACGATAAGGTTGACTGTGCTGCCGGGTAAGTACCCCGCTGGGCATCTCGACCCAGTATCATATTTCTTTGGTACACACCATTTAGTTGGTAGTACCAATATATGGGCAAGGCATAGGGTACCTAGGTAAGTATGGCTTGGGAGTACTGTTACAGTTGTAACATATCTCAAGCTACTTGGAGTCTGTGGCTTATTACCAGTTGTACACGCGCATCCTGTACCTACCACAGTAGGTCTTACCGGATGTCAGCCTGAACGGCGGCTGTGTGAGCTGCTGCCTTCGAACTCTTCCCTCAGCCGCAACCTAAGCCTCATCGTCCTTTTTCTCTTCAAAGTATCAAGATATCCACTGTCAGTCTCATAATTTAGATCAGCCTGAAGTATACCAAGGCTCCGTGGCTGATCCAGAAAGCTGTATTGTTGAATCGATGTTTAGGTCCTGGTCCTTGAAGTAAGATATCAAGTCGCTACTTCATCCTTGCCCAAAGCCTTCTCCAGGGCAGACAACATCGGCCTTTTAGAAAAAATTGTAAGTCTCCGTGCATATATTCAGGCTTTCTTAGAACTTCCGATGCCTCCCCCTAGGTTCTTTATAGCTTACAAGTGGCAAACCAAGGTATAGCTCTCAATAATCCTGGTAAGGGGAATTGTTTCTTTTTTCCACTGCTTCACTATGCATCAGAGCCTTTCTAAAGATACATGAATAGGCGTCGTTTATCATCACGGTGAATTCGGCTTCGAGTGATTGCTATATACTGTGTTTTGAAGAGAATGGGTCAGCAGTGCTTTTGGAGTACTGTTGCCTAGGGTCATAGAAAGAGATCACCCAGCAGCTGGTACACCTTGCACACTTAATACCGTTGAATCACCTCGCCGTCCTCCGTTTTAGTCACACCAACTTCCAAAGTTCTTTCGACTGCCTTCTCTATAAAAGAAAAAAAAAAACCAAGCTCCGTCCTGAAAGCTTGCACAAGCGTCGCGTTACCACTACAACTCAGACGCGTGTCCACAACTTTTCTGTCCAGCAGTAAGCTCGGCTTCCAACTTTGCCGCCGTTCCTCACCTCCAGCTTTCTGCTATTCCTTACGTGCCAAAACACCAACCACCTTTCGACCATCTCTTCACACATATCCTCCAATATTGCAAGGAATACTTGCTCTTGTTTACAAAGCAAAACAAATATTCGGTGGTTTGTTTTGTAAGTATTGTTGTACGGCCTCCGTTGGCGCCTTTCGTTAAGTACCTCTAGTCGAACACCTTCCTTCAAGCACCAAGCACCTTTCCGTCGACTAGCAGGTATCACCTCAAAATTTGGCTTCACAAATTACATTCTTGTTACTACTGACCTCCCCATCGTCTCTTTCCCCCCGCCCATATTCTCCTGCCATCATTTGCTTTTAACCCACAGCCCACTATCCCCTCCAAGCAATAGGCGGGTCAGGGTTCATTTTGATACTTACCTACCCATATTTCCTTGTGCGCATATTCTTGCTTAACCACTTCGTGCCTAGAACGTCGCATATGTGACATACTGTTTCTAACAAACTTCAGACCTTGAGCCGCCAGCCGAAAACCAAACTCGACAAGATGGTAAGTCTTTATTTCAACTCCTTGCCTGAAGTGGACTGGATATCGCTAATACGCATGGGCATAGGATCCCAACAAACCCCTCAGTGATGAGGAAGCCAACATCGATACCGCCTTGAAGAGATCTGTATCGACCTTTGAAGCGGAGCTCCTCAAGCAGAACCTTGTCGCTAAGCAGTCACACAATGTTGACCTGTTCAAGACCCAGCTGCCCACCCAGGGCTTCAAAGATGGTGATGTCCTGGTGCTGGTCCAGTTTCCTGGCTACAGTGCTACTCGAAGCTGCACCAACACTAACTTTCGCACGGCCTGTATTCGATTGACTCTCCAACAGGTCTTGAACACGGGCTCGGAGCTGCTGAAGGAGTATCTTGCGGACGAGTCCTATCAGCATCGGGCAAAGAAGGCAGCAGAGCCTCTGCCAAAGGGCATTACGTACGTCCTGGATCTATCACCTTCTACTGGGGAGACGGAGTACACCATTTCCTTGCAGCGGCTATCTATTACCAGTGGCGTCAAACTTTGGTACCGCTCAACGGCCATAGGTGTGTCTGTCGCTACTGTTGCAGGACATGATGACTCCTGCGATTGCCATGAGCAGTGGAATATCCCATATCCCATGAATGAACCGCCAGAATTCATTCAAGGACCCAAGGCCATCAACAATTTTCAAGTAGCCGCATACCTCTTCGATACAGACTTGTGGGCTATTGATAACTATCGCAACATCGACGAGTTCTGCCAAGTCCGACAGGGAGCCAATACCGTGCGCCTCTTTCGGTCTCTTTCTGACAATGATCTTCATATCGACTCAGCGCCTCGTTGTAAGTGACTTCCTCTGAGCACCTCCCTTCGCCTGCATTTATCTGTCAGCTTGTATCAGCATGTAAAACATGCGCATAGTGGGCTCTATGCACTTGGATCATTCAATTACGGTTCTGGAAATAAATATGTCGAAATGACTGACATTTGATGGAATAGTGTGGACTCTCGTCGGACTGTTCAGCATGTTTAAGATGACGAACTATGACTTACTGGTAAGTAAGCACGCTGCATCTCCCCCAACTATACACGCCTCTGTACCCAGTATTTTGCTGACAATCTACACAGCGTGACCATGTCACTGCCTGGTTCAACGAAGGCAACAACTTTGTTTTCGTCGAGATGCTCCCTGAAGAGACAATCCGTATCGGCACTGTGCTGGACATCCCCGCCATTTCTGAGCCGGCGTTCCGCATTCTTGTCAATGAGCGCGCTCTGGTCATCGCTGGGGGTGATCCTCGCAAGAGCAACAGAACCATTTTCGGCAGAAAACCTTCAGACTGCCTCACCGGCACTGACGACACGGAGAAGATCATGCAGAAGATCGAGCATGCTGGTGTTATCATGGCAGAGCGGTATAAGAACGCCATTGACAACCTCTGCAGCAGTAATGCTTTACTCCTTCTCGGTGTCCCTGAGTGGAAGAAGATCCTTGACTTAGGCAAAGTCATCCCTGATGACAAGGCTCTTGGCGTCTCATACAACGCGCTGGTCAGCGCAATCCAGCTCCAATTCCGTGAGGCAGTCGAGCAAGTCATCAATATGCCGCCTGCAGATCTTCCAACCGATGTGAACATTCAAGGAATGAACGAGGACATCGACATTGCACTATCTTATTCTGTCTCCAAGAATGAGCTGTTTGGCGGCAAATCCTTCGAGCCTGTCTATGCCACCTTGAACAGGGCTCAGAAAGCCCTATGCCCTTTATTGTGGCTTGGACTTCGGAAGATGAGCATGGGCTATTTCATCGACTTGCAGGATGTTCAACGTGCCGCCCTCAAGTTCTCAATGGACCTCCGGGCTGCAAAGAAGAAGGGCCAGCTTCTTCCAGGCTCATACCCCGCCGGGTTCGACACATACGATGCGGATTTCTTCGCCGACCTCTTTGATCACGCCATCGATCAGCTAAAGATCTATGTCGAGCCCTTGATCTCCCGCACCAACTTGGATTTTAACTACTTGATCACCCCCCACATGGTCCTTTGTCTGAATGAGCAAGAGATGGGTTACTTCCGCTTTGAGGATGGAATGGCTCACGAGAACAATATCCCCGAGACTGATTTGGGTCCCTCCGGTCCTGGTCCCGCTTTCCACACTGGTACTACGGTTCTGAGTGCGTCGGATTCAGTCACTGACGATTTGGAGAACCTTACTATCAACTCTGATAGTGGTGCCAGCACCGTTGTGGGATCTAAGGTCGCCCAGGACGGTTACTCAACGGTCTATGATCGCCGTCAGGTGCTTTCACAGTCGGAGTCCATCGCTTCTGAGCACTTTACCGACGATGCTATGAGTGCTGAGTATGCTGAGGCTGGAGCCGCGGTCTCTGCAGCCCCTGCAGCTCCTGCGTCTTCTACTGGTGATGAGATGCGCATCCAGCAGGGTTCCCTCCTCGCCCAATTCAACTATGAGGCGGACGATATCTATGGAGTCTCTGACTTTGAGGACGATCTGGAGTTCGAGGATGACGATGAGGATGATGATATCAACGACGACAAGATTGATGACAATAACGTTAATGATGACAATGCCAACAAGGGTGACAATGTCGACGAGGACGATGGCGACTCCTTCTTGGAGGGCGATACCATCTCAGAGGACGACGACATCTCTGTCATTTCGCACAATGATGCCGAGCTGTCAGGCTGAGAAGTGATTTTCTGAGCTGATTCCCACCATGTTCGCTCTTCAATCTGCTGCGTTTGTTGTCGGCCATTTGGTCACACGTGGAATGTGCATTCGGAAGGTGGCAGGCAACACAGCATAGCCCATGATTTCTGTTTACAATTAGGAGGTTTGCGTTGCCCGATACTTCATTTGCAAGGGGTTCGGAGTACGACAATGGATTCGGAAAGGGTGCATGTCTTGTGTGATTGTTGAAGAGATGCTCATGTGCTGGGCTATCTGTGGCGTTCTAATGACGGACTGACTGATGAGTGAATGTTTGGTTTCTGGTTTTGATTTCGGATTCTGGTTTCGGATTTTGTAATGACTACTGATAGCAGTCATTCTGTTATGGTTAGTCAAATGCTTTGGACTTGTGTTCACCTCATTCACACTGCAGTGAATCTTTCCTGCAAGAGGCTGATACTTTCCATCTTGCATACCTACTGGTTGTGATGCGTCGGAACATGTGTTGGCTTCAATCTGCAGTGAATCTTCCTGCAAGAGGCTGAACCTTTTCAACTCGTATCCACTTCATCTCATGTGGCGGCGGGCTTCCCTGACTGGAAGAATTGCTTGTAGAATATGGGAAGGACGAATGATGCCAAGCACAAAGAGGTCACGGCCTGATAATGATGGAGAATAGACTCAAATTTCCTAAACTTCATGGGCCAGTACAGCTCGGTGCTTGTCTCCTTTTTACTTGAGTCTCATGATTCCATAATGTGAATGCTGCTGCTCAGTTGCCACACTTTTCATTGCCATCCATTCATTTCCTCGCCAGAAGCTCTCCTGCGCCCAAGAATGCCATCTCGAGTTCCTCAACTTGTTGCCATTTGACTGGTGGATGGCTTGCAAACCGAGCGCACCTACTTGGAACATCCCCTCCTGCTACGGCCATGGCGGCCGCCCTTGACAGTCGACATGAGGGAGGCGGAGTTGGAAGTAGAAGGAGGCAAAGCAGTCGACATCATGTACAAGTCGTCGTCCTCTTCGTCGCAGTCGATATCATCGTGGTCCTCCGAGCTGCAGATGCTACAGCCACCGCTGAGGACACTATCGAGGTCTGCAACCTCGGACTCGCGATCATGCTTTCCCTTCTTATCATCCTTGGTCTTGGCCTCCTCCTCGTTGTCGTTGTTATCCTTGATCTCGAGCTTCTCCGTCGAGACCGCGAGCTTGGAATCGTCGGTGGTAGTGGTGATGTTGGTAGTACTGGTGGAGCAGCTGGTGCTGGGCTTGCCCTCCTTGTTGGCCATTGTGCTCAGTTGTGGTGACGTGAGGTGACTTGAATAGATGGTGAAGTCGTGGTAGTGTTATAAGGGTGTTGTCGCCGAAGTTGTTATACGGCGATTTAAGTTACGATTAAGCTTGATTAGCTTTCTGAAAGTTATTAGCGAAACGGATGGGATGCGACTATGAAGACGGTTGGGCTTTATATACTTACAGGCAAGTTTTGTTTCCTAGACCCGATGGTTGAGTTAGTGGAAGGAGAGAGACTGTTCTGGCTTCGATATCATCGCTAATGGGATTTTGTATTCGAGCTGGGGACGAAACTACTTGGCTATGGTCTATGCGGGCTAGATAACGATAGAAATATTTCACCTGATAATTGCTTGAACAAAGTGAATGGCGAGAAATGGACTTCACTCTGGTTCCAAGGTTTCATCTTTCCTGTCACTTCATCTGATCTGGAAAGACCGTAGATCTGGGCCTTCTTCGAGATTCTTTCGAAAGCCAACACGGCTGGTTTGTCCATTTCTCTTGAATGATTATATATGCTTCTGTATGTGCGCATGATCGTTTCATGTCTATTTACGACAAATGCAGTCTAGCCCCTGTTCAATGTATTTCCACTTCCTTTAGCATTCGACTCCACGTACTCATCCCAAGCCCTCGCTTTCATGGTCGCCGCGTCTGCCTTCTCGATGTTGTCCTCATCTGGCTCTGGTTGCCTCCCACTGGCCTCTCCACCACCTTCAATAATACCACCCCTCCTCCTCTCCTCCTCCAGATACTCATCGATGCTCATTGTCGGTAGATTATGGCCCGGCCTGAATACCTGCTTCGCCAGGTCCTGCCGCGTCCCCACGATCGTAAACGGCTGCGTCGGCCTGCCCTCCTTGCTGAGCAGCGGGCCGTTGAAGCTCTGTAACCTCTTGAAAGGCCTGTCAAGCCTGTCCGAATAGCCGTCCTGCTTGAGATCCTCCCGCCGCCGCCGCTCGTCCTCCTCCACGGTGCTGGCCTGGGGTATTAAGGGCGTGGGTGCCTGTGCCAAGATCTCGGCCTCGCGGTTGATGGACTCGAGGGCCTGGAAGGCCAGGTGCACGCTGAGCGCGATGTTGGCCAGGTGGACCTGGCGCACAACCTCCTCGTCTCCCCCGCCGCCGTCCGCCGCGTCCGGGTCGCCGTAGGCCGGGTTCCGGCGCAGGTAGGCGAGCTTCTGCTTGAGGCCCTGTTCGGCCTTGAAGTTTGCGATCTTGGCGTTGCGCCGGGCTGCTGGGTCGGAGGAGGGCGTCGTCGTGAAGGAGGAGGGCTCTTCGCTGTATGTCTCGAGCATCTTTGCGTATTGGGGCCCGAGGAGGTTGTAGCTATCGAGTATGTAGAGGAAGCGCTCGTACCGCTCCCGCGACCTGTCGACGATGGCCTTGCGGCCTTGTGGCGTTGTGGTGTGGACCTTCTGGATGAGCTCGGCCAGGTGGTAGTGGACTAGCAGGTAGGGCAGGTCGCTCGTGGAGATATCCTCGAGGGACTCGTTGGGGCTGAAGATGCGCAGCTGGCTGATCAGCTCCAGACACTCGGTGTAGTCCTCTATGGCGGAGCTGAGGACATCGCGGTAGCTGGGGTCCGTCACCTCGAAGGCCCCCTCCAGAGCTAGCCTCCGGTCTTCAGCCTCCGCAAAGACGGACTTGAGGGTTTTGGGGTCGTCCATGCTGCGGTTCGTGCTGAGTTGCGTTGTGTGTGTGTTCAGATGCAATCTTCTCACGGTTGGACAGCTTTTACACAGGTCTCAAGAAATTGTACAACGGAGTGGCAAGACAGACAGAGTGGTGACGTTGAAGTTCGGCTTCAAGCTAGTAAATTGGGTAGGTCAATATTCAGGATGGGAATTGGGCCAAGAAAAGCGACTTCCGGAAGCTTGGGCCCTGAAGTCCCTCCATATTGGCTTATCAAATGTCTTATCAATCTGGAACTTTTTCGGGGGTTTCTGGGCTTCTGGGCTTCAAATGTTCTGGGCTTCAAATGTTCTGGGCTTCTGGGCTTGCAGGGGCTGCGGGACGCTAGGACAGTGGAGCATGGATTCGGGTCCACGGGTCCCTGAAGTCGAAAACCCATGTATCCCTGCACTACACAGAGCTTATGTACCTAATACCTACCTAGGTAGGTAGTTACAACTCCCCTTACCCATCATCATACCTTCGACACCTGGATATTTCCCTATCACCGCTTCCTTGAGGTTAGCGAGGCAAGTGGAACCGACGTCGGGAGGAATCTCCTACCTGTGTAGATGTTGCATGTGGTGATATTGGTAGCCCAGCTGGGAAGCATCATCACAGATGTATCTTCTTCAAATCGGCAGTAAATTATGGAGTCTGGTTTGCATGCCTCCTTGACATCAGCTTGCAGCAAAACTGACCTGATCTTTCCTTATTCTGTCGTTTTCCCGTTGCATTTCGTTGATCTTCCCTACACTGAGTGCTCACCGGGTTCCCCACCATCCCAACCCCTCCTTGAACTATGTATCGCATGCAAGAACTGCACAAAGCCCTCCATTAGACAAATGGACTACCCTCATACCCCATACAACAAACAACAACAAACAAACTGAAGCGAACTGGTTGAGGTTTGATATTTCATGACAAGAACAATCACCAACACAACCCATCCTTCGATCTAAAACCCATTTACTTACCGTTTATGGACAGCCAACAACCTCCTTCCCATTCCTTGGCCGTTCATCCATATCTACAGACCACAGGGGTTTTTCTTCTTCTTGAGATTATCCCATATCAAAGGTAGCTATGCCCAGAATGCATCAAGGTGAACTACCCGACTTGAGCGCTTCGAGCCAGAGCGATATAGTCTTTCTACAAAATGGAGCCTCTGCTCTGAACAAGGTGTTTCCTACAGAGGATCTGGATGCTTCCGGTCTTGAGATATCTGTGGCCTATGCTGAAGTAGACCATGAAAATGATGATATGGTCTACAGAAGCAACGATGAAGAGGAGAGCAGGCTAGTCCAGAACAACCCTCGTGCACCACGGAAAGTGTCCGAGAAGAAGAGAATAGAGCAAGCCAATTTCGGAAAATGGCTCGAAAACAACCGGGCCAGCCTGACCAAGAAAGCCGGCAAGCGTGCTACTGAGAATGAGCAGTCGATCGAGTATATGGTGAAGAACTGGGAAGGCGAGAGTATCATCAACAAGCCTCGCGACTATCAGTTGGAACTGTTCGAGAGAGCCAAGGACAATAACACCATCGCCGTCCTTGATACAGGTCAGCCATCAACACATATCCCCCAAATCTCTGTAGGAGCCCACCCTGACTAACAATCGCGGCACAGGATCTGGCAAGACTCTGATAGCCGTCTTGCTCCTCCAGCACATCATCAATCAAGAGCTGGAAGACAGGGCCAAAGGCCTTCCTCGACGGCTCTCTTTCTTCCTTGTCGACAAAGTGGCCCTGGTTTATCAGCAACATGCGGTCCTCGATTGCAATCTTGGCCACTCGGTTGCAGCATTCTCTGGAGAGTCTGTCCAGTACACATGGAACAAGCGATTCTGGAAGGAACAGTTCGCGAAACACGAGGTCATCGTCTGCACGGCCGAAATATTGAACAAGTGTCTCCAATATGCTTACATACGGATCGACCAGATAAACCTCCTCATATTTGACGAGGCCCATCATACCAAGAAGAACCATCCATACGCCAGGATCATCAAGGATTACTATGCTGCAAGAGAGGCTTCGGGATGTCGACTGCCCCGAATCTTCGGCATGACAGCATCGCCTGTTGATGCCCAGGTGGATGTCCGACTGGCAGCCATGGAACTTGAAGGATTGTTACATGCCCAGATTGCGACTACTAGAGATCCAACAGCTCTTCGGAGAACTGTCTCCAAGCCCAAAAAGGAGATCCTGGCGACCTATTCTCGCCTGATTCGACCTCAAGAGACGGAGCTCACCGCCAAGTTGAGGGCAGTAGTTGGTAACAACAAACTCTTCAGAAGGGCATTCGCCTTTGCCGTAAGCGGTTCCAGAGAACTAGGTACTTGGTTCGTGGATAGAATGTGGCAGCTCGTCTTACATGACGATGAGCTTTTAAAAATCGAGGATAAGACGGAGAGACACTTTGTTAACGACATGGCTTCTCCAGAAGTTGTCAATAAACACAAGAAGGCCGTGCAAACTGCTCGAGCGTTGGTGGAGAAACATGAGTTCAGGGAGCCAAGAGGGCACCTCTTGTCTTCGAAAGTCCATCTCCTACTAAGACTTCTGAGTGACTTTTTCAAGGATCCCAAAAACAAAATCAGATGCATAATCTTCGTAGAGATGCGATGGACGGTCAAACTTTTGGAGGATTTGCTACAGCATTCTTTCGTTGAAATTCCCGCTTTGAGAGTGGGCGTTCTAATGGGTGCAAATAAAGAGGATGGTTATTCGCAGACTTCATTCCGACAACAACTCATGACCATCATCAAATTCAAGAGCGGCGAACTCAACTGCATTCTTGCGACCTCAGTTGCGGAGGAAGGTCTTGACCTTCCAGACTGCAATCTGATCATCCGCTTCGATCTCTACAAGACAATGATTCAGTACATACAGTCTCGAGGTCGGGCCAGGCAGGCCCAGTCAACCTACGTCCACATGATCGAGGAGGGCAACGGTGATCATCGTCGACGCATTAATCAGAATATTGCTAATGAGAATCTCCTCCGCCAAATCTGCGATGCTGTCCCGGAGGACAGGCAGCTCAAAGGGAGCGACTTCGACATGGAATATCACCTCCGAAAAGAGCGCAATCAACGACAATACACAATAAAGTCCAGCGGCGCAAAGATCACCTACAAAAACAGCATGTCGGTTCTTGGTGACTTCCTCAACTCGCTCTGCCACCAGGACGACTTCACGTCGGACATGAGGCTTACAGCTGACTTTGTCATTTTGCCAGTTGAGGGCGGGTTCCAATGCGAGGTAGTCATGCCCGTCATTTCTCCTGTGTCGGGCGCTATTGGCAAGGTTCATTCCACAAAGCAGGTAGCAAAGTGCTCTGCAGCGTTCGAGGTCTGCATGAAGCTGGTGAGCAACAAGTTCCTGGATGAAAACTTGCGGTCAAAATTAGTCGAGAGGCGTAACAAAATGGCCAATGCTCGTCTGGCGGTATCTTCAAAGAAGAGGGCGAAGTACAATATGCGACTCAAACCAAAGCTGTGGGATGAGCTAGGTATGCCTAAGAGGCTACATGCGGCCGTGTTGATCCTTTCGGAACCAAGAGCCCTGGGACGACCTTCTCGGCCTCTGTTGATGCTGACAAGAAAGCCACTTCCTCAGATCAAGTCTTTCCCATTATACTTTGGTTCCCCCGGACAGCACGATATATCTTCCAATCTAACTTGCCGAGTTCTGAATATTTCTCTGGTCCCAACAGACGAAGATTTGCAACTACTGACCAGGTTCACTTTGAAACTCTTCATTGACATCTTCAACAAGAGATATCTGGCAACTGCAGAGGAAATGCCTTACTTCCTTGCCCCGACAAACAGGGATCACAGATCAGCCTTTGCAGACGTTTCGAGCCTGCGGGAGCTGATTGACTGGCCTCTCTTGCGCAGCGTCTTGCAGACAGACGCACTTCCATACACAGGCGATGAGCCAGACAATTTCTATGTCGATAAATTCGTTGTCGACCCACATGATGGCTCTCGCAGGTTTTGGTTGCGTGGTATTCGCAAGGATCTGACACCCCATAGCCCAGTGCCAGATGATGTCGAGCACTCTCCGGGATATCGACAGTGGAAGAGAGGCGAAGTTTCCCATGACATTTTGAACTGGAGTGTGACTTCATGGAAGGCCACACGTGAGGCTCGAGAGATGACATGGAATGAAAAGCAACCTGTTGTGGTGGGACTTTTTGCATCTCTGCGCCGAGACTTTCTCTCCGAGACGGAGGGGGATCGCAAGAATCCCTTTTGTTACTTTGTTCTTGAGCCACTCAGAATATCGCCTGTAAGTGTTCACCGTGCTCTACCTCTGTGTCAAATTCTTACGTGTCGCAGCTTCCTGTTGATGTTGTCGCTATGGCGTATCTGATCCCGTCAATCATCTACCGGATTGAACAGAATCTTATAGCTCTGGACGCCTGCAAGTTGCTGGAGCTTGATATACACCCAGATCTTGCGCTCGAGGCGCTCACAAAAGACAGTGAGAACCAATGTGAAGATGATGGGAAAGACTCCATCGAGGTGTTCGAACCTATCAACTTCCAGCCCGGGATGGGTAACAATTACGAGAGGCTTGAGTTTCTAGGCGACTCCTTCCTGAAGATGGCAACCACGATATCTATCTTCACACTCATTCCGAACAAGGACGAGTTTGAATACCATGTCGAGCGAATGATCATGATCTGTAACCAAAACCTCTTTGGGGTTGCGCGGAGCGATTGCCTGAAGTTGGAGGAGTACGTCCGGTCTCAGGCCTTTTCCCGTTCAACCTGGTATCCCAACTTAAAGCTAGAATTCGGAAAGACACACCAGAGAACCTTGAAGAACATGGATTCACATAGCCTTGCGGACAAGTCAATTGCCGATGTGTGTGAGGCTCTCATCGGCGCCGCGTACATGACCACCAGGAAAGACAACAACTATAATATGGCGATTGAAGCAGTTACTCGTCTAACCAATCATAAGAATCATCCCATGATGAAGTGGGAGGATTACTATTCTGCCTACATGAAGCCAACATGGCAAATCGTAGCTGCCAGCGCTGCTGAGCTGGAAATGGCCAAGAAAATCGAAGAGGCCACAGAGCACAAGTTCAAGCACCCTCGCCTCCTGAGATCTGCATTTGTTCACCCGTCACGCCCCTATTTATACGATAAGGTACCAAATTACCAGCGCCTCGAGTTCCTTGGTGACGCCCTGCTTGACATGGTCTGCGTTGACTACCTCTTCCACATGGCTCCTGACAAGGGCCCGCAGTGGTTAACAGAACACAAGATGGCGATGGTTTCCAACCAGTTCCTTGGTTGCATCGCCGTGTCACTCAGCTTTCATAAATACCTCCTGCATAACGGTATACTCAGCGACGCGATTGTGGAATACGTGACGGAGATCACGGAAGCACGGCGTGTGGCTGAGGATGCCGCCCAGGCCGCTGGCAAGCCTCGCTCGGAGTTTGCGAAAGACTATTGGATTGAGGTACGCCAGCCTCCAAAGTGCATCCCCGACGTCCTTGAGGCCTACATTGGAGCTATCTTTGTCGACTCCGAATACGACTACTCCACGGTTCAGCGGTTCTTTGCGAAGCATATCCAGCCATACTTCTCGAACATGCGCATCTACGATACCTTCGCGAACAAACACCCCGTCACGTTCTGTACGCAGTTCATCTATGACAATTTCGGGTGCCATGCCTATAGCCTACAGTCGGAGGAGATACAGATCATGGACGACGAGGGGTCATGGACGGGCTCGACGAAGGTGGCGGCTGGCATACTGATTCATGGACAGGTGGTGGACGGCACGGTGAGGGAGAGCGGACGCTATGCGAAGGTGGCGGCGGCGAGGAAGGCCCTGGCGAGATTGAAAGGTATGACGAAGGAAGGCTTCATGAAGGAGTTTGGATGCGATTGCAGGCCTGGTGACGCAGCGGCTGATATCTCAGAGAGCGCGACGGCTATTTGATGTGAGTGGAAAAAGGAGATCGGCAACGACCACCCAGGGAGCTTACGAGTCCCTTTGCTTGATGGCTGAATATCTGGAGTTGGCCAAAGTGGAGGCCCAGATGTTAAAAGACAACTGAAGGAAAGACGATGGCTGGGATCGGGGCCCTTTCACCATGGAAGATACTTCATGGAATGAATGCATGAAGTTGAATTTGCCTCAGCGCCATCGCTAATAAATGAATATCCCATTCAAGTATGCAGTCAACGTTTCCTGAACCGTTCCTATAGCAAGGGAGAGACGAACTCTATCACTGTCCAATATGTGATAGTGAATACTGTCGTTTTTTGATTGGTTACCGGCCAGTTCAGAGACAAGTTCTCATTCTTGAAGGTATTGTGGAGATGACTAGCCATTGGACTGCCAGATTGCATGATGATGCAGTCATCGCACATGAAGCTCCCCTGCCGTGCCTGTACTCCCTGGACTGAAACACCAAGAGATTCCATCATGCATGATGATCCACTGAGTCCCAAACTCCTCCCATCATCGGAATGGGAGGTGAGCACTGGCGAGGGAGCTTACATGATAGCTGATAACTCCGAAAATTCAAGACACACGGCTATAACTCGATACCTATACCTATGTATGCGCACTCGGAAATAATGTCAGTGGTCAAACTAAGGGAGATGGATCTAGGGGAGATCGTTTACACGGTAGTGTTCGTTCACCAAAGCCTGCAAATGTAAACCCGGCCAAAGTATCCATATCCTCTTGTGGACCCGATATCCCTGCCGCAGTTCTTACAACACCAAGGAAGCTACCGCCTTCTTTGTGACGACCGAAGACTAGGCATGGTAAATCATCGCTGCCAGCCTCCTACAACAGATACCGCCAATTTACTACCGTACCATGAAAACCCGCCGTCCCACAAATCGATCCAGCCAGACTCTGTCCAACTTGATGCAGTGACGCACAAACATCACCACTACAGCCAAGGACCTTGGGCCGTGAGGTGACGCGGAAACCTCGACGCGTGCGATTGACCAGCCTGAAGACCCAAAACCCGACCTTTACATGGAACAGCTGATACTAAGGGAGAACACCATCCAAACTGGTTATCGAAGAAAAAGACCACCTTCTCGAACGAATTCTTCTGTGGTCCGTGGGAATGAGCTAGCCTAGCCATCGCAATTGTTTGATGACGACGTTTCGGGCAGACCACTCTGACAGATTCGAATACTCCAACCGCCAAGCGAAACGTTCATTGGTGCTTCAACTCGGGGCGGTGCGTGGGCAAGCTTGGGGCTTGGTTGGACCGCAAGCTCACCTAGCTCTCTCAGCTGGTGGTTTAGCGAGCCTCACAACTCCTCATCCACCCGCCAACTCACTCACTCACTTTTCTTTTCACTTATCCTCTCATTCATTCGTCCATTCACCCCAAAGAACCAAACCAACAACCCGATCGGTAATGCAGAAGACCCCAACCCGGCAGCGCCGCGGGCTCAGTTGTCATAGTTGCGACCCACCATACGATGACGACGGCACGACGACACTAAAAGAGAAAGAAGAAGAAGAAGAAGAAGAAGAAGAAGAATTAGAAGAAGGAGCAGGAAAATGGGCTTCAGACGCACCATGCGGCGGTGGTTCGGCTCGCGCTACAAGCAGATGAGCAACAGGGAGGTCCAGGAGCTAGACAGGCAGATCACGACCGAGATGCGGACGGGCACCTTCCGCGCCGTGCAGAGGGGGCCCCAGGGCCCGACGGCGGACCAGCTGTGGGAGGAGGAGGCAGAGGACCGGTACCCCGACACCGCCAGCACCATGATGCCCAGCAGCGAGAGGCTGCCGACCATGGCCTCGTCGATCGGGGGCGGCGGCGGCAACAGGCCCCCGACGGCCGTGTCACAAGGATCGCGGGGTAACCGGTACTACGACGAGTACGGGGATGACTATGGCGGGTATCAGGATGGATATGGGTATGGGCATGCCAGCGGGGGAGGGGGAGGGGGAGGCGCGAGTAGTGACTCCGGGTACGCCGCTGGGTATTACGAACGGCCGCCGCTGCTGCTGCCGCCGCCGCCGTCGATATCACCGCGTCTGCCTGGGCAGTCGCCGGCGTGGTATGTTCCGAGCGGCGGGCCGTTCGATATGGTGGAGGCGAGGCCGGAGTCGGTGTACGATGGTGGCTCGCGCGCGAATAGCATGAGGAGCAACGTGACGCGGGCGAGCCGTCGGCCGCCGCCGCCGCAGCAAAACGGCTATCTTAGCCCTGTGCGGCCGTTCAGGGAGAACAGGTCGTATTCGATGCAGTCGGACCCGGGGAGGTTGTATGCTAGGAGTCCGCGTCCTAGGATGCCGTATTCTACTACTCAGCCGTCGTGGGAGGCACCGTATTATGATGGTGGTGGTGGTGGTGGTGGTGGAGGAGGAGGTAGTACTGAGGGGTTCCGTGGGTATGAAGGAGGAGGATGGGGTAATGGTTACCGCGGGTGGAATGGGGGTGATATTGGAGAGCATGAATATCCTCTTGATGATACCATGGGTTATGGTGAGGGTAATCACTACCCTGGGAGCTGAAGAGGGCATCACGTCGAAGCCTGACTTTTCAATTCATTTGGAAGGAGCTGAGAACGATGTCAGGTATATGGGCGTTTCAACATATTTCGGCCACTACGTTTCTACCGCATCATCCATCGATGGAACAAAAGGCCAGCACGCTGTTGTTTCAAAAAACAGTCAAGGAGCTCATCTTCGAACACAGGACGACAGATAACGGGCCACTCCAAATCACATAGGACTCTGGCACACGACGCACTTTCGAAAGCAGATTTGCACCACACCACTACAACAACAACAACACCACCACTACCACAGGTGCTTAATACCCAAGCGCAGGGGATGCAAACCCCTCTGTGCACCTTAATTATTGTCTCGGGCAATCTTGGAACTACCATTCTCGGACTGTTCCGTCTAGACGAGGAAGTTCAACGTCGGCACCTTCAAAACACACATGTTCGAGAGCTACCCCGAATAGACTGGGGCAACAAGTTCAGTTCAGTTTGAAGGGGGGGGGGGGGGAAGGGACGTATTCAAGGGCTCGACGCGGTCACTCAGCCTTTCAAATTCGAAACAGAGAGTGTCATGATTTATTTCATTGAGGCGTTGCAAGGCCGAGTCAAAAGGCGATTTTTCTTCAACCCAACGACTACCTGATTTCGTCAGCACCAGATACAACCTTGGTATCCTGGGCAACTAATAGGCAGGGTTCAGAATGAACCCCTCAAACAGCGGAAAGCATACATGCGCCAAATTGCCGCATCCAAGGGCCTCCATTGCTGGATTCAGCTTAATGCTCTCCTTTTACCCGTCTGTTATCCTGCTTGCGAACGTTTGTGTGGGATTCCGGCAGTAGGTAGCTCATGGTCAGGGATGTTTCCGGCGGAGCCAAGCATCAGCGATTAGAGAGGGAGGAAGTATGTATGTATGTTCTGGGGGCTAGACCCTCACTCGAATTTAATGATAGACTGCTCAAACGACAATAATCTTTCAAAGCCCAACTGCCGCATTCTTGTTGTCCCCGGTAGAAGGAGGAATACGAGACCGCTTGTCTCCCATCTTGGGCCTGACACCAGGGGATCTCTCACAGGGCTCCTTGACAAGTATGAAGTGGGCGTTGTAGGCGGAGCTGTTCGTATATCATGAGAGTATTTGGAAACCAGTAGGAGAAGTACTCCAAAGGTACGGGAAATGTTGAGCAGCACACTCTGATGACATGCAGGTCGCCGGGCCTTGAAGTCGAAGAAGGATGGACGGGCACCTGAGTGAAAAGGGGGCACCATGCCCTAACCCTGAATAACGAGGTGAAGTGATTCATCGAAAGTTCCACCGTTCACACCTGGAGTAACGGAACAAGGGTTCGGGAGATCTCCTACGAGAAAGAGAAATATCATGGCATTCGGACTGACTGATATACTATGTAGTAAAAGGCACTACAAAGAAGCGGTTTCCACCATGGCCTGAGTCGGGGAGAGAGGCGTGGGTGTGGGTATGGCTCCCCGGCCGAGCGCCTTGTCTAGTCGACGTCATGAGATTCTTAGAACTTCCTCAGGCTTTGCACTCCCGAGTGAGCTGACTTCTCACGGGTTTTCTAGGGGCTAGGAACTCGACCTAATCAGGCCTTTTCAGTTTATCGAAGTTTTGAGTTTCCTCTCAACTCTTAGTATATGCGCTCCTTTAAGTGGGACTTCCTGCACCTCGTGTGAAGCTTTATAAAATCCCGCCTCTGGGCCTTCTTCTCTTAATGCGTCTGACTCCTTCAACTACACGATTACTCCGTGGTATCGCCCCAACAGTAAACAGAATGGCTCTACATCAGGCAAAGTCAGAGAAACTTATTTGTAAGTTTACAAACGATCGTGTCCAGAGCCAAGTGATGAGTCACACAGCAAGAAGGAGTAGGAGTAGTGTGAGACAGGTCATACTCGACCGCACACACATACCCACACACACACACACACACACACACACACACACACACGCATCACCCCCCCTTGCTAACCCACCACTCTCCCCAAACCGCAGTCGCGCCAGCCGGCGGCGCCCAAAACACCCAAGCCGAACAATTCACCAAGCACGAGTCCGCCGGCGGCCTACACAGACGAGACCTGGACCCCAGCAGCCCCGTGGCGCAGTTCCACGCCTGGTTCTCCGCCGCGCAGTCCTTCCGCCCGGGCGAGGGCCGACCGGGGGCCGGGGTCGCGCACCCGGAGACGTGCACCCTGTCGACGGCATCGCTGCCCTCGGGCCGCGTGTCCGCGCGCGTCGTGTACATGAAGGAGCTCGACCGCCGGGGCTTCGTGGTCTACTCCAACTTCGGCACGAGCCGCAAGGCGCGGGACCTGGAGACCAACGCGTGGGCGTCGCTCGTGTTCTGGTGGGAGGGCATGGAGAGGCAGGTCCGTGTCGAGGGGCGGGCGGAGAGGCTGAGCAGGGAGGAGAGCCAGGTGTATTATGAGACGAGGGTGCGGGGGAGCCGGCTTGGGGCGTGGGCTAGTCGCCAGAGTGCCGTGTTGAAGCCTGATGGGGATGGGGATGGGGATGATGATGGGCGGAGGCAGTTGGAGGGGTGGGTGAGGGAGACGGCGGAGAGGTTCAAGGATACGGAGGACATTCCTGTGCCTGAGTTCTGGGGAGGGCTAAGGATTGTGCCGGAGAGGGTTGAGTTCTGGCAGGGGCGGGAGAATAGGCTGCATGATCGGTTTGTGTATGAGAAGGTGGAAGGAGGGGAGGGAGAGGACAAGTGGACGCTGGACAGGCTCAGTCCGTAAAGATGGGAAAAGGGAGTTGTATAGATGGATGGCAGGTATGGAAGGGGCGCAGGTGACGGTGCACACTGTAGGTCTGCAGGTCCCTCCATCACTCGTCCCATCTCGGCCAACTGGCCGGAAGGAGAGGGAGGGAGGGGGTTGTGGGGGGGTTTGTGAGGGGGGGGGGGAGCACGCATGGCCCAAGCTACCGCAACCGTCTGGCCTTTATAGAGAGATTCAATGCATCCCCCGTTAACAAAATCCACCATGGCGCAATGGTAAAAGTCTCCCGACCGGCGTCTGGTCAATTGGTGGTTTCCGAGGGTCTGTGGGAGGGAAAGGAAAGGGGACCACAGGTTCAACCCCCTGTGTCGGTAAACAACTTTTTTTTTTTTTTTTTTTTTTCTTTCTTTTTCTTTTTTCTTCTTCTTTGCCCACCCTCTGTCCCTACTCCTCGCCACTCTTTGCACCTTATCTTCAAGCCTGTCTTAGTGACAACTTTTTGGATGTTCTGCTACTCGTAAGGAATACAATTGAAGGATACATTAGGGAAAGAATCGCCAGTCTAGCTGGGCCTTCGAAGGTCGAGGTTGACTTCACATGTGATAAGGTCGTAGAACGGGCACAGTTTTGAACGGACCTATTTTCTTTGCACATTCTTGTTGCTAGGCAATTTACTTCTACGATGAGAAGATGAAAGAAGAAGACATTTCGAGCATATAACCACGAAGAGAAATGCATTTACTCCTGGGCATATATACTGTACACGAGGTTGACCAGTGATTTTCGACAAAAACGCCTAACCTAAAACCCCCCCTGCCAAGTTCCTGTGGAAAAAAAGCACCGCTACAGCGATCTAGTAGTAGTCACCTAAGTCTCTTACATCAAACCATCTTAGTCCTCTCGTCTCTATCAAATCCAGCGGCCTGTTACAAGAAATAATCAGCAACCGGCTTCTTGGCCGGCATGCCCCTCGAGTCCTGCGGCGCAGCCTGGAACACCCTATACCGCCTCGCCGGCCCGACACTGGGCGGTATCTCGGTCTCCATCATGGGCGCCCTGGCCGCGGCGCCGCCGTCGCTCCGGTTCACCTCCCCGTTGCTCCTCGAGAAGACTCCCAGCCCGGACGCGTCCTCGGACAGCTCCAGCAGGGCCGCCACGTTGCCGCACCGGTAGCAGTAGTTGGGCGCCGACCAGACGGTCACGATGCTGGTGTCGAACATCTCCTTAAAGCCCTCCATGACCAGCTGGTGCGCGCGCGCGATCAGCGACAGGTTGTTCTTGTGGTTGAACTGCCGGACGATGTCGGACCCGAACAGGAATCCCGCCCCGCGCGGCGACAGGCCCCACCCGTCGATGTCGTCCGGGTCCGACCAGAGCAGGTCGCACATGGCGCCCTCGTGGGGGACCTCTTGCTTCCTGTCGAGAAGGCGGATCTTATCCACCGTGTCGATCAGGGGGCTGAGGCCGCCGTGGACGCACAACACCGCGCCTGCTGGGTTGCCGATCGACCCGCTGCTTGCCCCCGATGCGCCGGAGCCGGGAGGGCCCGTCTTCTCTCCGGTGCTGCTCGACGGGGCGCCGCCGGGGCTTTTAGCCTGGTCCTCGGCCTCCATGGTCCTGCGGGGGAATCTACTGATGACCTCTCGGTCCGCGTTACAGACTTCGATCTCGGTGTTCTGCTCCAGGTACTCCTGGGCCGAGGAGGTTTCGTTGGCGGGGTATAGGGTGTTTGATGCGCCGAGGACGATGGCGCCCAGGGCGAGGTAGTCGAATACATCGCAACAGTATCGCCACACATTTGCGCTACCATATTTCCGTAGGCATTCGTCGTAGAAGCCGTAAACGGTTGTGATCTGTCGGGACTCGTGGTTGCCCCTGATGAGGGTCATGCGGTCGGGGTATCGAACTTTGAGGCAGAGAAGAAGGAGGAAGGATTCGAGAGAGTAGAAGCCTCGGTCGACAAAGTCGCCTGGATAAGAGGACTGTAAGTATAGGGACCCCAAAGATGAAGTCGCAGAAGCAGGAAAGAAGCCGTACCCATGAACAAATAGTTGGTATCTGGTACGTCGCCGCCCACGCGAAACAGCTCCATCAGGTCATGGAATTGACCATGTATATCACCACATATCTATATAGACGTGTTAGCAAACATCCGTCCCATGCTCCTCGGGTGCGTATATGCCGTACTGAGACTGGAGCGCAGACTGTGACGACGTTCCCCTCTTCTATCAACAGCTCTCTTGCTTTGTGACATATCTCGCGGACTTGGGCCTCTGGTATCGGACGACATGCTCGAAGCTGCGCGATAGCTCTGTGGTACCCATGTGTTAGTACATTGAATAAGGAGGAGGAGCATGGCGGTGTCCGGGTTGCACTCACTTGTCAAGGTCGCTCATCTTTGAGGTCACTGCGCTGCACCCAAGTGCGCAGCCCTCGGTGAAAAGCTAAAGGCAGATATTGGCACGGTCACGGATAGTCTCTCATAACGCGTTGGTTCGTACCAGACAAATGCACGGTAGTGAAAAGGGTTCTGCAACTATCGGTTGGGGGAGGGTAGGACAGGAAAGGACCGGCTTGGCTATAGGTCAAACAAAAGACGACCCTGCGATTGAAGTTGTCGCGACATCGGCTGGGTACTGGGTAGTCCTGGTAGTACGGGAGTGTACCAACCTTGTGAACATTACTCGGGTCTCCCCCTTCCCCAGAATTTGGGGGCGATCCACGTAGGTTTAGGCAGGGATTACAGCCGCATGCAGCCGCTAAAATCGACAAGCCAGAACCCACGGAAAGCCCTTTGGAGGCGGATCTTTCAGCGGGTCCGCTCCCACTGTTTTGCCGGCCTCCGTTGGTTGGGGAGAACGTCACAGCACCACCGGGGGGCAGCCCAATGAGAGTCGGATCATTTGCAGACAAAGCTCCAAAAAGTCTCGCGGTTCTTGTCAATCGCTGATCAGCGCCAAAACGGAGAAAAGTCCTCGAGACTTGGAAAGCTCGGCCATGGGATGGTAAAAGCGCTCACTGATGGATCATTATTGTAAGGACAATCCGAATCAATCTGCTCGCACCCTCACTGGACAATTGCTGATCTTGCTTGCTTGCAGAGTCCCTTACTTTAATCTCTCTGTCTCTCTCTCTCGATCCGCCCCACGACGACGACAACCACCACCACCCACCACCACCCACCACCACCATGCCACCACACCTACACCCCAGGTCGCGAATGACCTCCTCGCTGTTCGCAACCACCATGTTCGCCAGCTTTTTCGTCGTGGCCCTGCCCCACCTCCTCCCGTGCCCCGCACCCAGAGTCACCTACGCCGACGGGGAGATAATAGAGGACGAGAACGGCAGGAGGCGGCGGAGGCGGAGGCCGCAGGCCCAGGACGCCGAGGCCAAGGACGGCGTCGTGCAGCTCCACAACATCACCCAGGCGGACCTCATCGAGCAGCAGGCCAAGAGGGGCAGGCACGAGTGCCCCGTGCCCAAGCCCGGCGGGAAGCTCGGCGAGCTCTTGGGCTTCAGGCAGGCGGGCGCGCAACAGAGCGATGACGATACCCAGGGCCGCTCGGTATAACGGACCCCAGGCCGCGGCGTGTGGGCGTATAAACAAAGGACGACGGAAGGCAGGCGTGGCTAGCCGTCGTTATGCCCGACATCAATTGTCGGACACCCGAATCGATCCGATCAACAGGCCGGTTCAATGCCTGGGGGGGGGGGGAGGGCGATCCCCGGAAGCAGATCTCCAATATCCGCTGGCAGAAAAACCCAAATTTGCCGCGAATTATTCGACATATTAGGCTCGGAGACATCACTGATTATCTCGGCATTGGGTCATTTTAGCTCGTTGCGGCCCGACCATATAGAAGACGACGGTAAAAGGAGGGGGCAACGAACAAACCAAACTTAGAAGTCTATCTAACTCTCATCCGGCTCAGTGCCAACCATGATAGAGAAAAGCGAAATACAAAATATCAAGAAGTAAATCAAAGGCCCGACTGCTCTGGTCGCGAACCTCCAAATAGGCTTCGCCAAAGCTGTGGATATGTGAGCGACGAATTTGTCTTTGCCAATACCATCGGAGCAAGCTGTCTTGGGGAACATTTGATCTTGAAAACATACAGTAATGTTGGTGCAATTGCGTATTTATAGCGGATTCTGGTCAAACTATATTCTGTTTGAATGCTATAACTACTAAAGTATATATATTTGCCAATCTCGGACCGAGTGGTGGGAGATGCAAATGAGGCCTTTCCCTTAAGGACCACACTGTGGTGCTCCCAACACTCCCTGAACGACTACCACACAATCGGCCGTCGCAGTATTCGTAGGTCTAATGGTGATATCGACGATATCAGATAATAGTTTGAAAAGATGCCACCACCGGATGGCATGCTCAAGCTCTCCCCTTGAACCCTCCCCCCCCCCCTTTTTTTTTTGTTTCTAGCCAAAACTCCCCCATATGCATCAAATTTCCCCTTTATGCATAATGTTCCACGATGGCACAAAACTCCGGCCGCGTTTGACTGAAAGAACCGAGTGAGGAGTTACTGCAAACCCAGTCAGAAAGCCGAACAAAGCCGGACATCAACAAAATTCACTGGCGAGAAGCTCACCCGCTTCGTTTATCCACTCACCTAGTCTGACTCTCCGGATTACTCGGTGGCCCCTCGCTCAGTCCAGATACCGACCCTGCAGGACTACTCTCGCTCGCACTCCCCGTCTCGGTCAGTACCGCTCCTCGAACTGCCCGCGCGGGAGTACTGCTACCGAGCGCTACGCCTTCGTCGTCCCATGTAACCTTTATCGGGGTGTGATTCTTCGAGAATCGCTGGCCGTTGAACCACAGCTCGAAGTTCAGGTCTGCGGGCCCGATGATGGCCCTGACCTCGTATGAGCAGTTTAGCCACTTCTGACTCCGTGACAAGAAACCACGGGACCGCTTCTTCACTTCGAGCTCGCTGTCCTTCACGCCGGAGAGGTCGGAGCGAACCGTGCAGAGCTGCTTTGCGCCGGCTGTTTTCGTGCATTGTTAGAGATGGTTGCTAGTGGATGTGACGGTAGGTGAACCGCCGGGTGGGGGTAGGTTGCCTTACAATCTTTCATGCTGACGGGAAGGAACTCCTTTTCGCTATGCGAGACGACGACTATAGAGTCCCAGTGCCGTATCGTGCTTCCCTTTTCTATCTTTTGACTGAATGTCGATATTATCGGTACATTTGGATCAATGTCGTCACCCTGGAGTGTTGCTGTCAACTATCTCTGTGGCCAATACTGTTCTTCATGCCTGCTTACCTTTTTGATAAGCCAATCTATCTGGCTCATCGCATACACCTGCCCGTCAAGAGGGTCCTTTTTGAGCTCCTCCTGGAAGTGAATTTCGGGGCTGTACTTCATCTTGCACATCACGCCGTAGCTAGCTCTCGCCTTCCTCGTAGCAATAACAGGTTTATTACCACTTTCGATTTTCTGTAGGCGGTCGAGCAGCAGGCCCTTTACCACGACGAGTTGAGGATCAGGGGCCTGCACGATCTTGATCTGAGTTGCGTTAGGGTGGGGGTTCATGGTGAGTTCTTCCTGCAGGCGTTCCCGCACATATGCCGAGCTGCCGAGACCACCAGAGAGAATCAAGAATCGCTGTACTGGAAGTTAGTGGTCCTTCATTCTTCAGTCAGTAACTGCCGTTGTACAACTCACCACTTGTGGGTTGCCAAAAGCCTTGACCCCCACGAAGTCAAGTTGCTCCCGAATCTTCCTGAGCATGCTGTCGATGTGTGGGTCAAACAGTGCCTGCATCTCTTCCCTTTGCCAAATGTCAACAAATTCTGTTCATGACCTGTTTGCAAGGGTGCAAGTTTTCTCTTACTTTCTGAGTAGAAACCTCCCGGACTCGATCCCGGCACCCTCATGGTAGAAATTAAATCCCACGCCCTCCATCGGGAGCTTATACACCGGGGAGCTATACACACGCTCGCCGAACTTGTGTTTTGCTGTCCTGAATTTTTCGTTCCGCGCCAGCCTCTCGATGCCGTCCGGTGGTAGCTGATCAACCAGCTCGGCAAATGGAAATATCCTATCCTCCACCAGCTCAAGGAAAGCACGGTCTATCAGTGTCGACCCGATGCCCACACCATCAACCTGCGTCAACTGCTTCAGCGTTGGAAATGGCTCGTTGGCTTCCACCACCTGCATGAGTGCGAAATCCGTCGTGCCGCCACCGGCATCAACCGATAGGAATATGTCGTCCCTCTCGAAACTTATTGTCGTGGACTTGATAGTCGCCACGGCCGCAGCCTCCGACTCGGTCAGCTCGACCGTCGAGGTGTGCCGTGGTCCCTCGATACCGAAACCCGCGTCCCTGATGGCCGCTTTGAAGGCGTTGATGATCTCGAGGCTGCGCCATGTCGTCGGGACACTGAAGACAAATTCAACCGCCAGATCCTTCCACCCAGTGTATGGGCCGATTCCAGTCTGATGCTCAATGGTGGACTTAACGTGGACGTAAACCTCACTGAGATAGTCTGTGACGAATTGTTGGGCTTGCGCCACTGATTCTGGTGCTCCCTGGAGCCCCTTGATCTGCGCTTCTAGTAGGTTCATTTTGTCTAGGAAAATCTTGAAGAACTCCCTGCGTGTCCTTCCTGGATCCTCATCGTCCTCACAGAGGAAGCCCCATGATGAGGGTTTGGTCTCATCCTGGCCGTAAACTAGACATGTGTGTACCTTCTGCTCATTCCTCGTTGAGCAGCCTGGCCAGTTGTAGATAACTTGTATGGGGCTCTGAAGGGCATTGTTCGCTTTTGGCCGAGCCCATCCCACACCTGCTCGTGGGTTAGTTGGATGTTAGATGCTCATTGCGGCAATGTGGAGACTTGCCCGTGTAGGTGGTCCCCAAGTCTACGGCCACGATGATGTCGGGCCTACAGTTGGTAGCCATATTTGTGGATTGATCCTATTGAAGTGGGGTATCGGGGGTATCTTGATGCAATGCTAAAGGGTATCAATGGAAAAGAAGGAAAAGATGCAAGCGCGCAGTAACAAGAATTCACTATGTTTCAGTATGGTGGAAAAAGAAGATTTAGGGGGCGGAAAAGAGGATGGTGACCGGTAGGTATATAAGCGTGCAACATAACTCGCTAATGGTACCGCTCCAGGCGCGCTCCGCAGGATAGACGCCGGAAGAGCCGGTTTATACGGGGCTATAAATGCCTGTTGGTTTCTTAGAAATCAAGATGATCGTTCGTTAAAAGGGGTTGAAACGAGCTCAGCTGTCAGGCATCAAGATTAGTCGGTGTTGTTGGCTTCACAAATTCGTGTGCAGGTTCAAGAGCCTCCTTCACCGGCGGCGGATGGGAGGGCCCCGGCTCAAAGACCTTGTCTGTTTGTCTTGTCCGTCAGCGAGAGAGGGTGGAACAGCCAGGGTACCGCCAGCTAAGTGCCATGGATCATGAATAGGGATAGGCCAGACCTCTACAAACTACTCAGTAGTAGTGACGTGTTGGAGGGCAACTAGGTCAGACGTTTAACCTACCGTTCCAACGGTTTGTGATACAGTCAGCTTTTAGGTCCCATGCGTGTTTGATCACTTTGGATGTTGGCTGCCCATTGTGGAAAGTGGAGCACCAGGACAGCTCAATTGCTCCAGAGATGACATCGATGCCATTGAAGAGGGTGTCGAGAAGTGGGTGTTTCCCCTCTTACCAGACATCTAGATGATAGTATACCACAGTAGTATACTATAATTAAAACCGTCGATTCGTTCTGGGAAAGGCGTTACGTCGATTCATTACAACACAGCCGACATGGTAACATAGCCATGTAGTAGTGAACCTGGGAATGGTGGTGAGGTTTGTGGAAGGATTGGCGGTAATTGAGTGTGGAGAAAGACAATGCGGGCCTGTACAGCGATCAGTGGGCACCAATCTGACCAATTCAGTGCTCGATAGTGTTGGCTGGGCTGGGGGGGACTGCTGGAAGGAGCGCTAGTGTAGTGTGCTTGGAGCTTCCAAGGGTCCCCATAGCGATACGTCGACTGCAGTCTGCTCCCCTGCCTGCCTGCCTGCCTCCACTCCACGTCCTCCTCGTTTGTTCCAACCTTCATGATTAGGCTCATCAGAGCCTCACGTTCATCTCCACAGGTTCTAACCTTACATTATAGTGTGATGCAATCCTTCAACAAGAAAGCAATTCCCAAGTACGGTACTGTGATCACTCAGGTGCTGTGCCACAGCCTTGCAAGGTTTATTCATCAGTACTTCGTAACCTTTGCCGGGTTCTATTGTGTACAATGTTTGCTTTGTTGTTTGTTTGTTACTTGTGTTATCTTGAGGGGTCCTAAGTAGGACTTGTTCCTCGGCCGAATTATTCCAGCTTCCTCCGAACTGAATGCTCAATTGGATTGACTTCCTCCAACGCCCAGAATGACAAATCCACTGTCAACATTCCTTTGTCGCCTTATCCTTGTTGAAGGACTGCACATGCTCAGGGGATCATCCAAAAGCTGAAAGTCAGACTGCCCACCACGCCTGCAACGCCCATGAAGAGACCTGCATCTCGCATCTTACGCTAGACCCGTTATTCTTCTTCCTGTCTGCCACGGTGCCACCCTTCGAGCCATGTCTCGGGGCCCTTTTTCCCCTTTCGTCCCTGTTGCTGAGCTGTGTGTCGCTGTTCATTGATCAAACGGCTACAGGATTTCGTGATTGTTCTTTCCTGAGTATGAGGCATTTCCCCTTGCTACTTTGAGAAGGGGAGAAAAGACATGTCTGCTGCAGCAAATACATCACCGACACCAGGGGTTGGGAATGGAGTCGGTGCCACCTCGTCTACTCCAGCCGCTTCTGCTGCCACTCCGGCGACCACGTCTGAGACCGCTGCCGTGACATCGTCAACTACTACGGCCGCTTCCACCGAGCAAACAACTCAAACATTTCAAACATCTACTCCACCTACGGCGGAGACCGAATCCTCGTCATCTAGCCCTGCAGTCAAGGTAGATCCTGTGACAAGTTCATCAACCACTCCAGGCTCTCAAGTGCCATCAAGCCAGCCTACCATCAACACCAGTTCATCCCAAATTCCTTCAAAAAGTCCTACGCTCTCGACAAGTCCGGCGGCGATCGTCTCTTCAACTGCGACACCTGTTCCTGACACAAGCAATGGGCTCAGTACCGGGGCCGTGGCTGGCATTGCCGTTGGCTGTGCTATCGCCGGCTTGGTCATCGGCATCCTTGTGGCCTTCTTCCTCCTAAAACGGCGGTCTAAGTTCAACCCGGAACCGCAGATTATTGAGACACGCACCGAAGGTAAAAGCTTCGACTCTAGAGCTTTCACGGTCACGCCGGCGGAAACACCTTCAGCCGTCTCAGACCTGGACCAGTTCCTGCTGGCGCCCAAACCAGACAAGGAGCTGGCTGGGGAGTTGCAGAGCTTAGGGCATCTGATCGAGCAACACGTGGAGGACAACTATCATCTGTTCCCCGTGAAACAGAGCATCAGCTCATTGAGCGAGGCCCTGGCAAAGCTGGGACTGGCTGTCGATGAAGATATGCTCCCTGGACCAGCACAGCTCGCGGGCATGGCGGCTAACCCGATGACAAGATATGTTACTCTACAACATGTCATTTCAAGGGTCATATTCGAGAGCTTGGCGGTCAAGTCCACGAGCGAGACTTCCATGCTGCCCCCTGCAGTATCAAGTTTGATGAGGGAGATGCCGCCGTGTGAAAAACATCTGGGTAGCCCAGAAGGTCAGCTTCCCACGATCTACCCGCATAAACACACTTTAAGCTAACTATGTTACTAGCCATATCTCAAGCTCTCACACGCTGGCGTCAAATGGTCGCTTTCCTGCTAAATCCCAATCGTAGTGAACGAGGCTCTATCATTCCTGATGAGTCCAGTCTTGCACCACAAGCGAGAGACCTCGTGGTGGCTATGAAGAGCTTCTTGGGGGCATTTGTCGAGGAGGAGAAGTCTGGTCAAGAATGCCATCTCCAAGATGTCGTGCTTGAGTGTGCGAGATTCGGCTACATGGTTCTCTCACAGCCGGCAGATTTGGAGTGGAAATTTGAGACAGGTCATACAGAGGATCTTGTGGTATGTCCAGGCTTGGAGAAAGTGAGTGATAGCCAAGGTATCGGGTGTAAAGCGGAGGTCATATGCCCTCCAGAGGTGTATCGTGTGTGACCGTCAGCGATATTGGCAATCTAGTCTGACTCCGGGGATAACCCTGATGAGATCATGAAGGAATGACACTCATGTAATGAACCCCATTATGTTTTGACTGAAGCCTATTTCAACAATCCTTGGTTCACTTGATTTCCATGGAAGGATGAATCCTGAGGACCCGCATGGTAGAATCGCGGTCTACTAACCGGTCAGAAGCGCGGGCGTAGTGTGGTTTCTTCCTGCGCGCTTCTTCTCCCTTGCGTCGTTGCTTGGCTTGTCTCCAAGCGCATTCGTTACTGCATGAAAGCGGTGCACCCGACCAATGGCCAAGTGCATGCATGGCCTCAATATTCGGCCTGCCACTCGTGCCACTCTTGCCTCCTGTAGTCGAGCCCACATGCGACAGCATGCAACCCGCTTACCAATGAAGAAATGATTTTCTGTCGAGTTATTACTGAGGGTGTTTTGCTGACCAGCAGCCGAGCAGAACAAAAAATAAGACCCATGTACTAAGTAATAAGCGCGCCACCTTCACTTTGCTTTGGTTCGATTCTGACAGGTATCAACCACCCCCCCGCTCTCACCCATTATTCTGTCTTGTCCACACGTTTCGTTGTGACGACTTGAGCTAGAAAGGAGAAAAAGGAAAAGGCCGAAATAGCTGTACCTCCTTTTTCTTTGCCCGTTGATTAATATGGACAAATAAGGGCCCCTAAATTGATAAGAAGTTGTCGAGAAATTTAGAAAGGGCTCCCCCCTCCACCCGAAAAAGAAGATGCTTACGGGAAGGGCCATCACTTTCCCCATTCCTTCCGAAATCCACCACCACCACCACCAACACCACCAACCCCCCCGCGCCTCTCTCGAGCATGAGGCCAGATCAGAGCCCAGGACGTCATCGTCCGACGAGGCTCAGGCCTGCTTCAACCTCATCCTGATCCTACGGAACGACACACAACATCTCATCGCCCTGCGCAACGACAACATCCAGTCCCTCGAGGAGACAGCCGCCGCCCGGCCGCTGCTGACGGGGATCAACGACGCCATCACCGCCGCCACCAGGAGCATCCACGAGCTCGGCCCGTTCCTGGAGAGGCACAGGTGGCCGCCCGAGCCGCCGGCGCCGCCGTCGTCTCGGACCTCGATGCGGCTCAAGGTGCTCGCGAGGAGGCGGTGCAGGAGCCTCTCCGTGCCGTCGGCCGGCGCGAAAGGCGGTGCCGCCGGCGGCGGCGGCGGCGGCTGTACGGACTCGAACTTGTCCCCCGAGGAGCTCTTCTCGTGGACGCTGGCCCTCACCGCGCAGCACGCTGCCGTCCTGGGCGCGCTGGCCAGGCTGGAGGAGTTCCTGGTGCACGGCACGGCGGCGCTCAGCGATGAGGACCGGAGGCGGCATGATGCGACGCAGTCTTGGTGGCAACAGCGGCGGAGCGAGTTTGAGAACGTCGGCTTGATCCAGTCCATACTGCAGGGGCCGAGGAGGTGCACGAGGAGGTGCACCACTACCAATGGCTTTGCTGCTGCGGTACAAGCAGCAGGGAGCAAGCCGGAAGCCCGCGAGATAGGATTCGCGGTCACGCCAACGTCGCCGGCGACGGCCACGGGGGCGAAAGTACTACCGTCCATCTCGGAGCACGAGGACGGGAGGTTGGGCACAATTACATCCTACGAGCAGTCGGTCCGGTCGTCGCCCGGCGAGGCGTTACGCGCACTGACAGGTCGCCCACGGGCTCGGACGGAGAGCTTACCTCTAACTCACTGCCGCCTACCTTGTGAGATTCCGGAAGTAAGCTTTCTAGGACCCGGACCTCGGACTCACCCCCAGCCATCCCCAGCAGCCGTAGAAATACAAACAGGGCCCCACACATTCAAGACTCCGTCTACACACAGCGATAGTACCCCTCCTCACCCTCCTCCAAGGCTCCCGCTCTCACTATACAATAGCAATGCCCAGCGCCCGAGGATCGCGACGACCCCGCTGCCTCCACTCGTAGGACTCCAGGGTCTATATAGGGGAAACCCGCCCAGGGCGACGGCCCAGGACCCGCACCCGATGGTGTCCCCCGTATCGCCGTGCTCGCCCTACTCGCCCGTCTCGCCCATGCTCTCGCCCCCGGGCCTGAGCCAGAACTCCAGCCGGGTCAGCCTGCCCAGCCCGTTGCAGGTCTCGCCGACGGCGGAGACGCCGTACACGCCGCTGGACCAGCAGGTGGCGACCATGATCGCGCAGAAGGCGCTGCCGACCAAGACGATCCAGCCTGTCATCCACGAGCTGAACAGCGTGCTGCTGTCACCGGTGGACTCGCTGTCTCCCGTGCTGGAGCTGGGGGCGTCGCCTGTGTCCAGCAGTCATTACTCTCGGGGTTCATTACCACCATCACTACCACCATCACAAGGGCGTGTACAGCAGGGAAGGGGAGAGATTATTGTTAAAGATGATGATGACGTCGATGACGATGATGATAGGCATTGGCCGTATCTGGCATATATGGCACGTAAGCAGGCGGTTGCAACATCGCGGTGGTCAATAAGGAGGTCCCATTCCAAAAGGGAGGGTTGAGGGTTCAGGGTCTGATGTTAAAGTGGATCCTGTTCGTCGTCAAGTGGACAGACAGACAAGATAAAAATAAAGAGAAAGAGCATTGAAAGCAGAGGCTAGGCAAAATGTTCCCGAGCCACGCCCCACTACGTTCTTTGTCCCACGATTCATAAAGCCCTCACTCAACACAGAAATCATAATTCGGATTCCTCACACCGTTTCGGATATGGTGTAATGGTTAACATCGGTGACTCTCATCATTTGAGTTCTCACCAGCTCGGGGTTCGATTCCCCGTATCCGAGGAAGAATTATCTTTTGCCTCCTGGCCACCATCATATTTTGGATGTGGGCAATGGGTAGATTATTTTTTCATGGTTTTTTTTTTTTTTGCCCGGGGGGGGAAAAACGCTTTCCCACTCTCTGAAATGGAATACGACCGTACGAAATATACACTCGTCGTAAGAACTCTGTAGCGGGACAGGCGCACGCCAGTATATTGTCAAAAGGGTAGCAGTCCTGTTCTATGACATGACCCATGTCGAGCAACACCTCCCATGAGACACCCTTGAGCGGCACGTCTCCGGCGACGAACAACAACCTTGGAAAATGTCTTTCTGGGTGTTGTTCTGGGCGTCGGAGGTACCGTCGAACGTCCATAGGCTCCCGTGCTCCTCGGAGGTGTCGAGATGCGCATGGGCATTGTGTGATCAGAAGCTACCGCATTGGAAATGCAGATTGCCGCACGCAGGGCACCCAATAGTCAGCAGGACGTCGCAGACCACGACGGCACCAGATCACGAGAGGCATAGTGACAAGACCTCAATCTCTCAGCCGCCAGAAATAGAGTCCTTTCTTTTCGCGACAGCCGTATTGACCGCCAGAACCGCTTTATTGACGGGATGCGGAGGAGGCGGGTCCAGTGCTCGGTGGGCTGAGCAGCCGTGATTGTTGGTGTAACAATGAACTCTGGTCTTTGCGAATGGAACCAAAACACGTCGGAATGTCGTTATAAACCATGCTTGCATCCAACACACACAACTCCGCCCAACACGAGGAGGCTCTTTCGTCCCGGCGGCTGACTTAACCTTAACGGGACATGTCGGAGGACTGAATCCTTCCCGAGTCGCCATTGCCGGACCGCCTGACCGAGAGAAATTGTTTTTCTTTTCCCCCTCCTCCACCCCTTCAGCATTCATGGCTGCCTGGGGGCCGACCTGATGGGAAGAGAGTAGTATGACTATCGATATTAGTGCAGATTGCTGACGGCGTCAAAACAGGTTATTGGGCACGGTTAAGCGTGTGTAGCCACACTTAAAAAGCTCCGATTGCGCCTCATGACAGTTCTAGAAACAGTTTTTGTCCATGTCGGTAAGAAGTCAGTAGTCTGGTAGTCTGGGTAGTGTCCGTGACACGCGGGTTGCCACGTTGGGATTGTCATACACGCTGACACGCCTCATGCAATGACGGGCGGGCCTTCCGAGAAGAAAGCAGTACTGTTGAGGATCTTCTTTTGCCTCCTCTTCGGAAGTTGATCGAGGGAGATATGCTGGTGTGGCAGTGTGGCAGACACGGTCCAGGCGGTTTCACATGGCAGTATGGAAGGGTTGCGAAAGTAGGTTTGGATCTTGACGTATTTCGTGGGGCATGATGATGTGCTTTTACTGACTATCCAGCCTTGCCAGCCATTATGCAGAAATTGATATTGGGATCTTCGCCATATGAATAAAACAATATATGGGAAACACCGTATGACTGTCAGTGACATACGGAGTCAGCCAGACAGTAAAATCCGTACAGCTAGCGAACTTTGCTTGCCGGAGTTCAAGGTTAGGACGGCGGGGACGGCAGGTCGGCAGGACGGCAACGCAGAACATTGTCTCCGAGTGACAATGCGAATCCCTTCAGGGTCCCTGGGTCCCTGGGTCCCTGAGTCTTCCGGGGAACCCTTCAGGGGAAACCCTTTTTGATCGTCAACCAAACGCAGATCTTGATCCGGTGCCGTGGGTCCTTTTCCAGCCCTGCAGTCCCTGGAGGGCTGTGATCATCTGATGCAGATGCAAGTGGGAGATGGAAAGCGGACATATGTACGGCTGCAAGGCACATCGACGATGATCTTACGGAGTAATTCCCCGATGGAAGGGGGGAACTGGGTGGGAATAGAGGTCCAAGGGCTGCAATTGAAATGTGACTGTTGCCAAAAATAGGGGAGTTATTGAAGTTATTATATTGGTTGTCAATTCGCATAAGACCCGTCGACATGAACAATAATAGGATTGTTGACGCGTCTACACACTAATGTTGGGTACTCCCGTAAATTAGTGTACACGTAGGTACCTACCTACCTAAGTTCCCAGGTTAGTGTAGCAGTATTTTTAGTGTACACTCAGGCTGTCAGGCTGTAATCCCTGAGAATTCCCGAGGTTCCTCTTGATGCCGATAACGGTTCCGAATTCTTGGGAATTGTGGCTGTAACCCCGGACCCATCCTGCCCATCTGAAAGTTCACCCTTTGAACAGTGGCCGCCGCTAGCACAAGATAATTCGTTTGCACTAGGTCGTTTCGGAACCTTGGGGAGTTTCCAATGTTTGCGGGCGTCTTCCGCTGATGACCACCTCTCAAGCATTGAGGCTGGGACTAACTGGCAGGGCTTTCCAAGCCAGGACTGATTGATCGCATGATTGCCCCACAATATCAATCACTGCTAATCTCTAATATTCCTGGAGTTTGCATCGTTACTGTGTATGGTATGCGCGCAACCAGGAACACCATCTGCAAGTCTGGCAATTGGCACTTGGCACTTGGCACTTGGCAATTGGCAGTCGTTAGGAACTGATGGACATGCGACAGCACATGGCTGTGATTAGATTTAGGAGTCTTCCTCCTAGCCTCGTTACCGGCCTGGAACAGTTTTGGTGTTAGTGTTTGTGTTAGTGTTTACTTCACCGCTGGCCAGGTCAAGAACACCAGATGCAACATAAATGAATCCGGCCATGACTGCAGGCCCAACCCGCATTCTAAACCATCTGCTTGGCGACCACCTTTCTACTTCGTAATACACTGTAGTTATTGTCGTGCTGCGCCAACCTTGCATCTACCATGCATTGTTCACGCATCAGGGCCGAAATGCCTGGAGGCTGGAGGCTGGGACCATAGTACGCAAGTTTTACCCAAGTTGGGATGTCCAACAGAGCAGAATAGGAAATCGAAAGACCGAAGCCAGTCACAGTCACAGTCAAAGACCCAAGCGAAGACAACCTTGGAAGGCTCTTGGCCGCGGCCACATACCTAACAGGGACACACTTCATACAATGCAATCACAAATGCGACCCTACCAAATCCTGGAGCCTCTATACATTCTGTACACTAGCTCCTTAGGACAGCTTAACCTCCGTCATCACGCCTAGTTCCAAGGTTTGGGGTTTGGGGTTTGCTTAGATGTCAACCACCAACCAACAACCACCAACAGAAACTAGAGACCAAGATCAAACCCCTGGTCGCCGTTGTCATAACCAGGTCCACCTGGGCACCCAAGGCTTGCTAGACAGCTAGAGTAACTCTCCCTGGAGTGAGAAGATTGCATATTTATCGGTCTTGTTGACCGCTGCTGCCCTCCCGCCGTCTCAATTCCCGTTTCCTTCTATGCATCGACTACTGATATCATCATTGACTTTTCCCCTCGCGTGATACTTACAGTATTGTGGTCGTACAGGGTTCCTCCGCGCATCTTTTCCTGTTTCGCACCTTACGGCACACCTCGGCACGGCATAGCACAGCTGTGGAGTTGTTTGCTGTGCAGAGGACCCTCCTCCATCTCACCCGCCCCTCCAGGGCTGTAGTCCAAGCAACCAAGCCACACATCAACGAGATTCCTTCGCCTTGCAGCACTGGCTCCTTTTCGCTGTCAGCCGGGAGCCCTCACAACCGAGATTCCCACCTGTATACCTCAGTTGTGCAAGTACACTACATAGTACGCCATCTTGGACGCACTTTGTGTCATTCATCACAGGGCGGGCACCGTTAGGACGCCCAGAGGAAAGCTCTGAAGTCGGCAACCTGCACCAATTGTGTCCGTCACAGCCGATGCGGAGCGGACATTAATCCCAATCCTTGACTGGTGTTGTCTGGTCCACGAGCTTGCTCGTACCGTACCGTACAGTGATCCGTACATCGTATCCAACTGTGGATCAGGGCAGCCGTCCCCACATATCCACATATTGCCTGAGAATCGAACGGACTTGACGGACTGGGACTTGGCGGTGAATTCTCCCAATCCCTACCCTCAGCATCGCCTCTTTTAAATAAAAGGGGACCAGGACCTCGGGGGGGAACATGGGCTCTTGGAAGCTCGCGCCCCCCAAAAAGACATTCGTTTATTATCCCAACCCACGCGAACACGTTCGTTTTCCGTAGCTTTTTAATAGACCTTACGTCCAGGAGGGAATAATCAAGAGGAGAAGGAAAAAAAACACACAAAAAACAATGGCACCTTACAACGTCTCAGTTGTCACGCCTAGTGATATCGACGACGAGGATTTCGATCTCGAGTACTTTTCCCGTACTTACAAGCCTCTATCAAACCTGCCCACCCCTCCACCTTCATCAAGGAATTCTGCTTCCTGCAGCCCCATTATTGGCGTGGACGATGATGCCGATGTCGAGTCGACTTTGTTAGGTATGTTCAGTCGCCGTAATTCCCATTCCCCATATCCAAACCTTATGTTGGTGTTGGTATCACCATTGTCACTGTCGTTGTTGTTGTACATATCATGACTAATCACACCACTTTTTATATACAGGACCAGCAGTACACCTCGTCAACCTGCACCCGCCATCAGCATCCATCAGCTCCCCCTCCGTCTCCCTCGTCCAGGCCATGATCACCCGCGCCGATCTCCCCCTCGAGACCATCGCCCTGGCCGTCTGCATCCTCGACTCCCTGGACTCCAAGTTCTCCCGCAAGTGGCGCGTGAGCCTGCCCCTGGCGACGCCCCTGATCAACAAGCGCCACACCATCACCACGGCCACCAGCCTCATCACCCACATCGACTCCGTCAGCCCGGAGATCATCATCCTGACCGCCCTCGTCATCGCCTTCAAGTTCACCGAGGACTGCCACGAGCCCACGCAGTATTACGCCTCCGACTGGGGCAAGGGCCTGTGGACCTGCGACCAGATCAACACCACCGAGCGCTGCATCATGGAGCACCTGGGGTACCGCATCCTCCCGCTCTGCGACAAGGCTATTATCGACGACGCCCTGGAGGACATGAAGAGGGCTGGCAAGATGGCCCTGCGGGAGAGGGAGACGAGGCAGATGCTTGGGGGAGCAGCGGAGGCGGCGAGGATCGATATCTCCCACACGCGGTCCATCAGCGTGCCCGTGAGACCGGGGGGTCCAGGCGATGCGGTATTCGGGCTGGGGTTCCAGATGACGCCTATCGATAGCCCGACCGACGAGATGGCCATGGAGCTGGGGACGCCGCAGTAGGGCCATGGAGGTGAAGCTCCTGCCCCTGGTCCGGTCCGGCCCGGCCTTTCTGTTACCCCCTGGCTTGAACTTTGAAAGGGGGGGAGCCATGGGCGAGTTTGCATTCATGGAAGGACCAGCGACATCATTTGAAGACTTCCTACTGTGGGATGTTTTGGTGTACGGTCTGTCTGCGGTCGCTGGCACGGCGCAGTAAAACTCTTTTGTATTTCTGCGTCACACTTGCAACTAGCGATCTTGTTTTTTTCTTCTTCTTCACAGCGAGGCGTTGGGCACATTGGGTTTACTATGGATGATGTTTGTTCATCGTTACTTGTTGGAAAAGTTGACGACGGGGAAGATGGCGTTTTCACACCTTTGACAAAATACGTCCATCCAATGAGCGGGTAAGGACTGTACAGTATCGATATAGTTTTTTTTGCAAAAGCATTATACCCGTATAGTAGTACCTAATATCAGCATTCTATGCTTGGACATATACTGTAGGCTCCAGCTCCCTTGTGCATATTCTCATGACCTTAAGAGAACAAAATAATGTTCGCTTGTGAGAGCACTGCCGTGGCGCCTAAAGGGTTGTTCTCAGCTGAACTCACCCTTTCGTGAAACGACAAACTCCTTTCCTGTAGTCGTGTAACCATAAGAACCCGAGGAGATGAACCTACACAAAAATATCCTACCATCTGATACAAGCCACAGTAGAAGGCACGGCTAGCTCTTGCATGGTACTCTCCATCTTCAGTTTTACCCCGACGATCCTCTGCTTTATAATTAGCCTGAGTTGCTCGCTCTTCGCTGATTGGTAATCGGCTCGGAGTTTCCTAAACTTCTCAACGAGCCCATCGAGTAACTGCTGGCTCACTCTCATGTTAGTTGCGACGGAACAATCGGAACACTGGGCATGTATTTTGCCACCAATTGGGATCGGATCCGGGGTGCTATAGAGGGTTTCCCTGGTTAGTGGCCGAATGAGTCGAGATGCGTGCTTGCACAGCTCATACTCTATTGGAGTCCGACAGAACGGGCAAGTCTTGTTGGACTCTATCCAATTCCTTAAACACTCATAGCCCTAAGCATTCAGATTAGTAAATATCTTCTTATGTATAATGCATGGGTTCATACAAGAACATCATGTCTTAACCCATGCCGTGGGAAGAGGGGAGGGGACAGAGGGATATTCGACGTACAGCTATATGTCCACAGGGAAGGATTGCCACAGTCTGGTCGTTAATGGAGATTTCTTGGCCACGCAAAAGGAGTTGACTTTCAAGACAGATACCACATCTGCCGAGCTCACTTGAGTCGACGGAGAGGGTTATTCTGGGGTAAAGAAGGAAATTTGGATCAGATATCGCGATGAGAAGTGTCTCATCAAGATCTCGTCTTAGCTGTTGCTGTCTCATTTTGGCGGCCATCTTGACAGCCCAAGCTGAGACGTGGAATATTCGTAAGGGTAGTCGACTCAACTGATTTTTTGAAACCGGTAAGAGATGGGGCATGCGAGTCCAGTTGATATCCAGAAGATCAAATCCATCCATGTCCATCTAAGCAGGGCAGCCAACAAGATATAAACTGGAGGCAAAGGTCCAGAACAATCCCTCAGTTTCTTTGTCCTAGCATGACCTTGTTTTGCATTGTCCTTCGGCTTATCTGCTCCGCACGAGGTCAAAGAAAGCAGAGTGAGCAATAAAGAGGGTACATAATGGCTTTCGCTACGATGGCAATAGACGGATGCCTCTTCGAGTCTGGATCGGCACCCCAGGTCTTCGACTGCTGGCTTGGAGGAACGGAGCTGGGGTCGAAATCTTTGCTTTGGGCAGCCATAGAACATCTGGATTGGCTCTGAAGATGTGATGAGAATTGCTACATTTCTAGATATGCCAACAGAAACATCCAAGGAGGGATTCACAGAGGTTACGCCAAGAGGGGTTGTGCCCGTTGAGAATCCCTGTAGATTTACCGAGGTATTTCCGGAACCACTACGTCGGTTCTAAAAACAAACCTTAATACCCTAACCCTGTTTGCAGAATTTTTATTCATCACGTTCCTCTGTCAGTCGCGTCCCTTTCCCTCGGCTGCTTTACTCTACAGTGTCTCTCACCCGCGACATTGTCATGTCCGCAACCCAGTAACAAGCTCCTTGATCATGGTGCCAGTTGGCGGGCCAGTATGGCCAAAACTGCGCGCCTTTCAGATCTGGGGTGTCAAACCTGACGTGGGCAAGAGCGTCATCAGCACCATACTCTGCCTCGCCGCTAACAAGAGGCGACCCCATGAGCATGCCATTTATCTCGAGCCTGTCGTCACAGGCTCTTCAAGAAAAGGCCACGAAAATGCTCTATCCATGTTTCACAAGAGGATTGGGCCTAAACCACCGAAGGACAGGTTCACAACGAGGTGTATTATCCACTACCACGCCCAGGGCAGCCCTCAAGTAGCCGCTTTGCAAGAACCCAAGCGGACAGAAAAGGTGAGGAAAATCGCCCCTTCCATACTTTCATTGGATCTCGACATGTTTCTGACCGGTCTTACGCACATAGGGAGTCATCTCGGACTCAAAGCTGATTTCTTCTGTTTTCGATCGCGTTTATCAGTCTGCTATCGATGCTCCGGTCAAGGGCAGTTGGCTGTTCTGCGAGACTTTCGGAGGAGTGCACACTCCTGGACCCTCAGGAACCTCCCAGGCTGATCTTTATCGGCCCTTGAGGATGCCTGCTATTCTCGTTGGTGACTCCGGAATCGAAGGTATCTCTGCGACTATCAGCGCGTTTGAATCTCTTCGCATTCGTGGCTATGATGTCGAGGCTGTCATGCTCTTCAAGAACGAGGAGTACCGTAACGAGGAGTATTTCACCAGCTACTTTCAGAAGTTCGATATTCCTTGCCTAGCCATTCCACCTCCCCACGAGAAGGTCAGCGATGCTGTCAAGGAGCGAAACATGACCTTTCATTACATGGATAGCGTGTGTCGGTCAAATGCCATCAAAGACCTTATGAAACGCTTGCAGAGACGTCACGATGATCGAATCAAGGCTTTGAAAGCCATGCCTGATGAGGCGCACAAGATCATCTGGTACCCTTCCATGCAGAAGGAGCCTCTGACTGCGGACAAAATCAACGCGATCGACTCTGCCTATGGTGACTACTTGCAGACAGCCATGGTCAGCCCGCCAGCTTTCACAAGGATAGACCCCAGGACATTGAGAAAGAACAAGCGGCACAGAGAACAGGAAGTATCAGCTTCTCATCTTCGTGCCTCTTTTGACGGTTCTGCATCATGGTGGACGAAAGGTCTTGGTCATGCCATTCCTCAACTTACCCTCGCTGCCGCATATGCCGCCGGCCGCTATGGGCACGGCACATCTACTGAGGCAATTTATCAGCCCGGCCTCAAGCTTGCCAAGGTATTGCTCGAGGAGTTGGAAAATCCGCGCCTGTCTCGTGTCTTCTACTCTGATAATGAAACCACCGGCACGGAAGTGGCTGTCAAGATGGCTTTCCGTGCAGCCAGGTTGCGTTATGGATGGGGAGCTGAAGAGGAATTGAGCATACTCGGTCTGAAAGATAGCCATCATGTGGACACCGGAAAACGTAACAACAAGGGACATGGACTCGACTTCCCCACGATCAAGATGATTGATGGGCAGTGGTTCGTCGATGTGCCAAGTCAACTCTCTGGAGATTCCGAGGCCAACGCAGGGACAATGATCCAGGGCTTAGACGCCGTTTTCGATATAAAGGCACGAGGCGACAGTGACCTGGCCCAGACATACAAGACTTACATCGTCAGTAAGCTCGAGGGCCTCCAGAAGGAGGGTCACAAGTTTGGCGCACTCGTGCTCGAACCAGTCGTCCTTGGAAGTAATGGCATGATGCTGGTCGACCCACTCTTCCTGCGCGTTTATGTTGATGTGGTCCGCTCGAACCCGCATCTCTTCTCCAGATCTACTCCTGCTGCCCCCGAGGATTCCAACGACTGGGCTGGGCTGCCTGTTGTATTTGACGAGGGACTTACCGGTCTATATCGCTTCGGCGACTACAGTTCTGCAAGGCCCCTCGGTATTTATTCGGACATCAGCCTTCACGCCAAGCTGCTGACAGGCGGCCTGGTACCGCTTGTTGCCACCGCTGCCTCAGAGTCCATCTTCCGCTCCCTCGAGGGCGACAACGAGGGTGAGGCTCTACTGCAAAGTCACAGCTATACCGCACACCCCATCGGCTGTGAGGTCGCTCTCGAGAGTCTGCGCATCATGGACCAAATGGAAGAAAGTGGCGCATGGGAAAAATTCCAGAGCAGATGGAACACCGAGGAAGAGGAAGGGGCTGCTGTATATGTATGGAGTGTTTGGGGCAAGGACTTTGTGCAGGACGTCTCGATGATGACGGCGAAGGTACAGAGCGTCTGGGCGCTTGGAAGCGTGCTTGCGATACGCTTCGAAGACGAAATCTGGTCCAGTGCTCTACATGCTGAGCTAATGAATGGCAAGGCCGACCAGGCGTACTCCAACGTGCATAGCCAGGTGGCGGGCAATGTCCTGTACCTGATGGCATCGCAAACTTCAGATCTGGACACGATTGAAGATGTTGAGAAGCGGTTGTTAAAAGCCAAGGCACTTCGGGATGGTCCAATTAAGCATGACAAAGACGAAGAAGTGGAAGAAGAGGAATATGAAGAGGAATATGAAGAGGAGTGGGAAGATGATGATAAGGAGGAGGACAGAAGATGATGAGCATAAGTGTGTTTTTATTTTCCTACTGTACACAGGGGCTCTGTAAGAATAGATTCAGTCAAGCGACCCTTCTGGCTCTCAAACCTCCAGGAAGTTGCCTTCTTTATGACCACAAAACTCTTCTCAGAATCCCTAGCCACTCTCTTGGATGTGTGTAATGTTTGCATGGCAACTCTTGTGCTCTTGATGTGAGGATAGGACTTCCGGCATGTCAGAGTTGCTATTGAGACGTGCTTCATTGTTATGCTGTCTCCGAAGACGACATACCGACTATATAATAACTTGCTCTGGAGCTGTTGCTCAGCGGGATTATGCGATCAATGGTGCCAATAGACCCAGCAACGCCGCGCACTGGTGCGAGGTCTTGATGACGAGAGTCTTCCCTCCTGTGGAGTTAGCCTGCCTTTTGGTTTCGGGAGTAGCAGCAGAAGCAGCAGTAGAAGGAGTAGCGGGTCTTACAAGATCACGCGTAACTGATTGTCATCGGCACCTCAAGCGTTGCCTCCATGACCACCACCCCCTGAGGTGGTTAGCACAAAATAAGGATACTTGAGGGATGTATTTCTAGCACACCGAGATATCACATGGCAAAAAAAAACAGGGGCAAAGAGCCAGCTCAATGTTAGATGGATTGGGAAAGAGAGTAGCCATCATCACTCAGCATGCCACCTGCTCGGTGCGCTGCTACCATAGTAAACACCCTTGCCGCACAGTAGTCCTACCCCCACAGCTTCATTATGACCATTTCGAGTTCGTGGTCCACAAGATTTTAGTCACATCCTGACACTGAACGTCATTGATGCAATGAATTTTGACGTGTGCCTTGAACCTGGGTGTCACCGGACGCTCCGGGCCATCAGCCGAGCAGATAGAATTGATATCAACGAGGAAGAGCTTCTTGTAGAGCTTGTTGATCTTCGCACTCCAAATGCCCTGACACCACCACACAGTCAGTCGGTATCCCACATATGCGGAAATAGGGAAGCCTCTCACCTTAGCACTGGCCAGCTTCTCGAAGTCGGCCACAAACTGCTTCGCCTCATCCCAGGACCGAACACCGGCATGCCCATCGCGGATGTACTCGTCCAGACGGTACCCATGCTCGCCGAACCCTTGCCAGATGACGACGCCCTCCGGGCCCACCCCCATGACGAACGTGTGGGAAAAGCTGAAGTAGTCTTCGGCCACGCTTCGCCCCAAGAGCTCGAAGATATACTTGTCTACCAGGGTGACGCCCATGACGGTCGTCTTCCCCTCCTCGAGAGCAGCCCGCTTGGCCCGCTGGAACTTCACGGACAGGGAGTCCGAGATCGAGGAAGCGAGGGACTCGCGGGTCGGCATGCCGCCCATGCTCCTTGACTGAGTCTTGAGTGTCTCGTACAGGGACTCTGGTGTTGCGTGTGCGGCGAGGAGGAGGACGAGGCTCGCGGACATCTTGCACGAGTTCCATGGGAACTTCTTGAGGTCCATGGAGGGGAGCTGAACAAGCGTGCCGACTTTCAGCCGTGAAGAAGCGGTGATCTCGAAGTTTTCGAACCTGACAGCCATCTGGAGCTTGGAGAACAGGAAGGAAGCCATGTTGGGCCCGAAAGTGAAGAAGGATTCCACCATGGCTTGCAATAGGCTCAGTGGAGTTCTCTTCTCGAGGGGCTCTTGTCCTCCACTGAGAGACAGTGCGTTCAGGGTTCTGGCCAGGGGCAGGATATAGGCATCGTCCTCCTCATCTTCTGGACTATTACTCTGGGGGAGATTGCCAATGGTACCTGGGTGAGAATCCGAGGTAAGCTCCTGTTGAAGTTGGTCAAAGGTCTGGCGGTGGAACAACACACGGGCGTAGTTGTCTCGGTCTTGCAAGGTGTCGTGTTGGAACAATACTGTAAGGATTTCACTGGCGAATCTCCTCTCCTTTGGGTTAGGATGCCGAAACAATGCTTCCCCGAGAGAAACGAGTTCGTTGAGAATATCAGTCATCTTCGAGCTTGTTTGCGTTTGAGTACGGTCTGACTATGTGTTCTACGGTCTCGCTGAAGATATAGGAATAATGGTGTGGTTAACCTTGACAACCTGGGTACATACACCATTATGTATATTTATACTCTGTTATCCTCCTCAAGCTCTAGGAAAAGCAAACGGGCCCCCGCCGACGACGTGATTCTCGACTTGCCTGTGGGAGCCCGCATATGTCGGAACTTCATGCGACCTTGGAACAAAGCACACTGCAGTTTATCTCACGGTTGGCAAACGGATCAACTTGAAAGTTGCCATTTGGAGAGAATAACGCGGCCTGACCTGCAGCAAGCCGCGGCATTCCGTTTGCGTAGCATCGTTCTGGAGGGGGTTGGCTTCAGCACTGCCACAGCAGCGGGCAGCCGGTAGCAACCCTGGGATGACACTGGTAATGATAGGGAGGGATCTTGCACCTTAGCATCTGATGAAAGATGATGTATCAAGAGGATGACGATACCGTGGACTCCCTCATTGGCTTGGGTGAGCACATCTGGGGAAACACAATAGGAGGTATTAAAGTGGAACCATCCAAGTTCGTGTAAGATGAGTGGTCGGACCTCAAACGGACTTGGACGATCTTCTTTCTTTTTTCGGAATATACGATGTAGACTGACATTTCGAACACTCACGTAGGTATTCGGCTCCCGGAGTACTTCGTCCAACATGCTGCGTCTTGTCCATGAGATACCCTAGGGTACTCAACTTTACTCGAGCCTCATCCATCGCCCGTCCCATCCGCCAACCCGTGCACCCAAGTCGATGCAAATAAGTCGCCGTCGGTATGACCGTTGCCTTGCATAACACACCCGTCTTATCCCAAATGGGCGACGACGGCTCCTCTGATTCCCTGTCCACATAAGATTGGAAGTGTGGAATATGCCGTAGTAGTAGCCACCAACGATCTGATGTCTCTGGGTTCAGCCCGTCTTTTAGGACATATGTTACTCACCAAGAAGGAAGTAAGTTGTCCAGATTTAACTTCTTAAAATCCGAGTACCACACAGGAATAGTTACGAAGTGTTGTGGTGGGAGACCGGTAAGATGAATGGCGAGACTTTGGCCCGAGAGGCTTGCAGATTAAGGGCGCGCGTGATCGATCCTGTCGATTGATGTGTTTCATCGTGTAGTGAAGTCCAAAGGTATTGGCTTTAGTGGAAGAGGGGTGTGCCTTATCTATGCAGAAGAGGCAAATTCGATGTCGTGGAACCCAATTTCAAGCTTACTTGCATACCTAGTTCTGCTAGTATACCCTTATGCTTCATGCAGGGACATCTGGACGTACCCATCGAAGCCTACCCTAGGGTAGGTACCTAGGTAATGTGATTACATATTACAACAGATCTACATGCCTAGGTAATACATAGCACTTCGTTGCACTTCCGCCCATTCCGGTCGTTGTGATTTCTAAACAACAGTTGCATGTAAATGCAGTGCAACCATCGCCAACTTCCCCTCAACGACAGGATAAGCATGGGCATGAGCATTATTATAAGTACCAAAGTATCAATTTGAGACGATTTCGTGCCTGATGAGACGTTTAAGCAGGCTCTAGATCCATACTTTATCAGTTTCCTTTCTACAACAAATCCAATCTATTAAAAAAGTCCAGGTTTCTTAGCAATCTTCATCATGGCGGCAGCCGACAAGTCTGAATCCCGCTTCCCCTTGGCCGGCGGTGCCCAAGATGGCTGGTCGAATGAAGAAGAGGCAACAGCAACGTGCTTCTGTGGCGCCGTCCAACTAGCATTCGTAAGTACATATTCCACTCAAAACACATATATGAGACCGCCCCGTCCACCTTGATATGATATCAATAAGATCTAACACCATCCATCCCCAGCCAACCCAAGGCCCAGGCCTAGTCCACACCTTCGTGTGCAACTGCGCAGACTGCCACAAGATCACGGCGTCCATGTTCGCGTCCAACTTCACCGTCGACGATGCGTACCTGAAGCACCTCCGGGGCCGGGACAACCTCAAGACCTACGCGCAGTCCAAGACCCCCGCCTCGAGCAACACCATGACCAACTACTTCTGCTCGACCTGCGGCACGCTCATGTACCGTGTCTCTTCGGGTTATCCCGGCATGAGCATCTTGCGCATCGGCACGGTGGACGACTTCAGTCTACACGAGACGAAGCTGAGGCCGCAGAACGAGTTGTTCACCGCAACCCGTGCGGACTGGCTGCCTGGGGTTGAAGGGGCCAAGAAGTTCGAGGCGATGTGGTGAGCTTTGAGAATGCGGAGCAGGGTATCACACAAGCTGGGTATCCTAGGGTAGTGATGAAACTTATTTATGTTCGGTAGCTTCGGTAGCTATTGCACTACTTTATATATTCCGCAGAAGAACTGCGCAGTGTACCGTGCTCATGATAGTCCTCCACCCATTTTGAGTATCCCAGAGGCCGAGGTGGCTCTTCTCAGGGTGGACAATCATCACTTCAGCTGTAACACGTATCACAGCCCATCACTGGATACATACACGGTTAGTTGAGCCCATGGGGCTGGGGATATGACCATGAGAACTCTTACCACATAACGGGGAAAAGAGAAGCGCGCCGAAGCAGCCATAGAGGCACTTGCAGTAGCAAGAATCACAAGACGTCAGAGTCGCCGTCAAGTTGCGAGTCGCAGAGTCATCCATGTCCACAACCACGGCATCGCAGTTCCTGCCTTCGGGAAGGAAGAGGGTTCCATTGACGGAGTTACCGCAAGGGAAGTCGTAGGCATTGGTGCAGGTATCGTTGGGGCCAGCTTTCAATTCACTTATACGACAGCCTGCCCTGGTTTGCTATGGCTGGAGACTTCTAAAGCCGGTGTCATAGAAAGCTCAATTTGATACACGTAGACGTACACTAGGATGCATTACTCTGCCAGTAAGTAGACCACCTCTCAACATTCTAATCACTGTTTCTTGTTCTGGGAATACACGAAATTCGCGGCTTGCAGGAGGTCAGCATGTGTAGAACCCAGGGAAATACCGAACATGATGGAGAAGGGGTCGGAAGCAGCGAGGACATGATGTTCAACGTACCGATGGGCACCAAACCGTTCTCCTTGGACCACTTCTGCACACCAACGCGCTCACCATCATACTCATAACCCCAGTGTCGTCGATCCGCTGGCTTCGTCAAGTTGAGTGCATCAGTGGTTCCATTCGCCGGCGCGAAGACTAGGAAGACATATCGGTGCTTTCCCGTCTTCTCGGGTGGGCCTGGGGGGTAGTACGGAATCACATCCTGGAGGTCCGTCAACGACAGCGTGAGCGGTGACGAGCACGATGACTTTGTATCGTTCGAGTCAGCAAGGCCGGTCGCGATCCAGTGACACATCTCGGACCACTTAGGGTCATCGCGGGAGGGGGCATCTGGGTCGCTGATGGTGACGGTATAAGTGATGTTGGCGGCGAGTGAGGTACAGAGCTCGTCTGAGGACGGAGGTCGGCTCAGAGAGATGGTTGGCTCATCCTGCAGTTTCTTGGGCTTCAAAGTGTTTCCTAGCTTTGCGTGCTTGCTTGACGGCCATTTTACATCGATGAGAAGAGAAGGCAAAAAATCATCGATGACTTCAACCACACTATATTAGTGACGATGTTGCCAAGTGGGCACACTCCTGGGTAAACTTACCGGTAGGTATGATTTCAGCCTTTTTGAGTCTGGACAAGACGTCAGGACATGGGTTCGGTTTTTTCTTTGCACCGTTGCGGGACCGTTGTGGGACCGTTGCTTACTCCTGTTGCACCGAGTATACATCTTTTAGGTAGTAATTCTGAGAATTGAGTATGGTATGCTGTGCATCGTCCTTGGGCAGCACCGTGGCGGTCCCCAGAAGAGGGCATGCGGCCAGACCCAGTAAGAGTTGCTTCTGAACCATTTTCGACGAATGCCAGCGAATGTGAAAGGATGTTATGGGGTTTCAAAAGTCGAGGATTGTCTTTACTGTGTTATGTGGTTGGTAGAAGATGGGAATTCGATGCTCGTCTGTTGAGTGACCGTTGTGTTGACCCCCCGCTGTTATGTGATGTCATCTCCACCACGTTCACCACATACTGTGCATGTTGTATACCATTATATGGAGCAGATTACTACTTCCGCATTGCCCGTGTACACTACCTAGGTACTGCAATGCTCCTTCGATCTGAAAGTTTCGTGGAATTCGTACCTACCCAGTAATGATAAGGAACACGGAACATTACGCGAACATGCCCTTGTGACTGAAACCAAGTCTGGAGGCATCCCCAGCAATGCCTTACGTCGGCCTCCTCAGAATCGCACCAGGGCTACAAGCGTCCGAATGTACAGGAAGTTGGTCCCCAACCATAACAGATGACAGCGTCCCAGCTGAAGCTATATCGGATAAGAGCAGTCTGGAAAACAACACCGAAAGCCCCCACGGTCTCGATGTGCAGCTGTACCTGCAGGCTGAGAGGGTCCCAAGTGCCTGCATGTGCAGGTGCATGTTGTGGATTCCAGCGTCAACAACACCGAGTCGATTCACCCATGGCGGAGAAGCAACTGCCATCCAGGTCGTCAACGCTCCTGGTAATGTCTAAATCATATCGGGCTCGGTGGAACATTTGAAGATATGCTGGACAGGTCCATTGGTGTTGACTAAGGAAGGAGGTGGTGAGCCGCCGTTTGGTGTCGGTGCCGAGGTCGGCTCAGAGCAGCCCATATCAGCGCGACGTTGCGTCATGCGTCATGCCTGCCGATCAGTGCTGCCTTATTTATGATGGGAGTGCTTCTTATCAATCGATAGCTCCCGCAACTCAAAATTTCACATATAATTGGAAGAGATGCTGCTAAAGACCCACATTACTTGATGAAGGCTGGCAGGCATAACGATACAGCACGAGATAAGACATCAATAACCACCACAAGACCACACGACCCATCGCCTTGTGACCATCAACTCTTCATCCCATCATCCGGATCTTTTATCCTGAGGGGGCCCGTAACTTTTCAGTACAACCATCAACAATACCAGCAGTTATACCAGCCTGCATCATTACTTATCAACATGAAGTTCAGCACCTCCTCAGTCGTCGCGCTGCTGGCCCCAACTGTTGCTGGTCGATTCATCGAGAAGACCGAGGGCAACAATGTGGTACTGTATCCAGATGGGTTCATTGAGGAGTTCAGCGAGAAGTTCCTCATTGAGCTGGCACCTGGCAGCACACGATGGGTGACTGAAGAGGAGAAGTGGGAACTTCGCCGGGTAAGTCTGAATGCCTTCAACTTTACTGCCCCCTATCTTGCCTCCTAAGGCCGTTTTCCCCATTCTTGATGTCCCTGTATGATCCAATATACTGATTATGGGCTTTATAGAATGGCAAAAACTTCATGGATATCACCGAAACCCAAGATCTTGGCGCATCTCGAGTCGCCACCCTTTCCGACGTAATCTTCCCCGTCGAGGCCACCTTCCAAGACAAGGTCAATCCCTTGCTCGATGAACTATCTAAGGACAATATGCACAAGAATCTTAAGAAGTTTACTAGCTTGTATGTTAAATTAGAAACCTATATTCTTGGATCTCAAGACTGGGTCTAGAGACTCCCGGCCTCTTGGCTTAATGCCTGAGTCATCTTACCCAACGAAATACTGACCCCGAATGACAGTCACACCCGCTACTACAGGTCCGACTATGGAAAAGAGTCTTCCGAATGGCTTTTGGGGAAGATCCAAGATATTATCGATGATTCTGGCGCGAAGAATGTCTATGCTGAGGCCTTCCCGCATTCATGGCAGCAGAGTTCCATCATCGCCACGATACCCGGCCAGACGAACTCCACCATCGTGATTGCGGCGCATCAGGATTCCATAAACCTCTGGCTGCCCTCGATCCTTGCCGCTCCTGGTGCGGATGACGACGGCAGTGGAACTGTAACAATCTTGGAGGCCTTCAAAGCTCTTCTGGCCGAGGAGGCCGTCCGGAACGGCGAGCTGCAGAACACAGTCGAGTTCCACTGGTACTCGGCGGAGGAAGGAGGTCTGCTGGGAAGCCGAGCGATCTTCTCTGAATATGAGAAGCAAGGCAGAGACGTTAAGGCTATGCTTCAACAAGATATGGTCAGCATCTCCCCTACTTTTCCACGAGTTTGTCTACAGTTTGTGAGATTGTGACTTTGGAGAGCTCGCTAACCAGGCAGTTGAATAGACTGGATACGTCCAGGGCACGCTTGACGCTGGCGAACCTGAGAGCGTGGGCGTCATAACAGACTTCGTTGATCGGAAACTTACCGATTTCATCAAGAAGATCGTCGTTGAATATTGCTCGATTCCTTACGTTGAGACGAAGTGCGGCTACGCTTGCAGCGATCACGCTTCTGCTTCCAAGGCCGGTTACCCTTCGGCATTTGTTATTGAAAGTGCCTTTGAGTACTCCGACAAGCATATTCACAACACGGACGATCTCATTAAGTATCTGTCGTTTGATCACATGCTCCAACATGCCCGGTTGACACTCGCCTTTGCCGTATGTTTTTACCTTCCCACTCCACCGCGAGAACTGAACCCCTCTGCCTCAGACATTCGCTAACCTGCGCTACTTCAGTATGAACTTGGCTCCACAGATTTTGCATCGCTTAAGAATGGTGGATCTGCCGTAGATGAGCTGTAGGACAATTCGTGGTAATTCTGTGGTGTCGGAAAGTTTGTGGCCAAGGTTTCGATTTGGGTGTCTCTCACTTCCAAGGTTCCTAGGATACAATAGTAGATCGCAGTTATAACGTTACCTTCTTATGAAACCTGTTTCTCCAAGTCACATCTGTATCTGCATTGATGTGTGGAAGCTAGACTGCGGAAGGTTATTCTTCAGGACCACTAATAGTCTTTCGGGTAGCCCTCCTTGGCTACTAACAAGGCGATTACCCACAGATTGTTAGCTTTAAACTTTGACAGCGTGGGTCCGTATACCTGTATTTCTTTATTCCAACTAGGTTTGCCGGTACTGCGGCACACGAAGAAAGGGTAATGAAATCCTACTCAGCCTCTTCCTAACGTTGTAGACATTGCCGAAGTTCCGGGGGTTGACGTCACCCACATCATAGGCGATGATGCAGCCTGTAATCCTGATGCAGGTCACAGTCATGAGCCCTGGAAGGGGGCAATCGCCAAGTACCTTGTTCTAACTGCTCCTTTTGTTATCGGCTGCACTGAGTTTCATCGAGACAATAATCTCCGTTCTGTTCAACTGGCAGAACGGTGATATATAATTCCTACAGACTGCCCCGGATTCAGACTAGCATAGACCACTCCCTGACGTCGTGATCGTCCCAAGCTTCCCCAGAGCCTCAAATCTTGGCAAAGGCCAAGCTTTCAGGGCCCTGCAGATCGGTCTCCATCATCGTGAGCTCTGGTGGAGCTTGTCCTTAACCAAGTTAACAGTACGGCGCAGCGGTGCGAGCAGCCACCCTTGGTTGTACTTTGTCCTTGGTGGCGCTTTCGCTTATAAGACAGCACCCCACTCCTAGTCCGGGCCAGAAGAGAACTCCCTCCTCGTCTTCATAATGTCAAACAAGAACACTTCTGAATACACTAGTCCCACTGGTATTGCTAGCGCTGCCTATCAGGCCTTCGTTGAATTCCCTTACAGTGCGCTTACTACTCCTCGCCAGGTGGATTTGACAAAGCAAGGCGACGACAACGATACGAAGATGCTAGGACATTCTGAGCTCTATGGCAGGGAGGGCAGCGGACCTGTCAGTGATGAGCTCTTCCAACTGCTTACCTCTCCGGAGAGTGTCTCTTCCTTGTTGGCGCAGGATCCTTCGATGAGTCCCGCTCAGGCATGGAAGAAACTCTATGGCCATTATGACGGGAAGCCTGGCAGTTCTCATTCTAATCCTGAGGCCGCGGACGGTCTGGCTCAAGAGGAGGCCCTACAGAGAGCTGCTGAGTGCGGTCACTGGGGCCCGACTCAGCCTAGTGAGCTGTTCTTGAAGGTGAGTGTGGACAATGAGACTCGTTTTGAGTGCAACTCTGACTTCAATTAACAGATGTATAACGATGCCCTCGGTCCACTGGAGCAAGACCCAGCACGCGCCATGGTCAGCCCATCCCTCATGGGGAGCTGCGGTGTGCTGCCCTTGACGATCATCTCGACGTGGGTACATCGCATGTGTTGATCTCCTGAAATATTGCTGACTCTAGTTCTAGCATTCCTGATATCGTTCGTCATATGTCGAATTGCATTGTCCGTGCCGAAAGGGAGGTCTATCTCGCCACGAACTTCTGGCAGAACAGTGTGGCATCCAAATTCATCACGGATGCTATGAAGGAACTTTCCCGCCGGGCGGGTGAGAGAGGTACCAAGATCGTCATGAAGATGATATACGATAGAGGAAGCCCAAAGCAACTGGTTGAGCCTCACTACTTGGTTTCGGAGAAAGAGTACACAGGACCTAAGGTTGGCATTCCGGCGCCGCATGAGATTCCCAACATCGACTTGCAGGTTATGAACTATCATCATCCGTTACTCGGGACTTTCCATGCAAAGTACATGGTTGTCGACAGGAAAATTGCCATACTGCAGAGCAACAACATTCAGGATAATGACAACATGGAAATGATGGTTCACCTCGAAGGACCGATCGTGGATTCATTGTACGATGTGGCTCTGCTTTCTTGGCACAAGAACCTCGAGCCTCCGCTGCCGAGCTACAACTCTCCTGCTACCCAGGGCGGTGTGTCAAGCTTCACCGAGTCGTATACCGGTGTTTTTGGACCAAACGGCTCGATACGTGGGCATTCTGCGGTCGTCGATCCGACAAAGATGCAGCTACGGGAGGCCTATACCTATACCAGCAACATCCCACAGCCAGGCCTCGTCGATGGGCAGAACGACGGGCAGAATACATATGCTGAGAGTGACGACCCGAACCGTGCCGACATACTTACAGGGCCAAGCACGACTGCAAACGTCGTCCCAGATAATCGTCTTCCATCAACGCCGGTCAGCCGACCTGAGCGCAACGGACATGCTTCAAATGCAAATCTTGCCAATGGCCCCGATCAGAAAACACAAGCTCTCTTTGACGATGGTCAAATAGCCGGACACCAAGCACCAATGCCGGAGGCTACGGCTACGAGTCTGCCGGAACACTCTACAGACGACCCTCATTGGGATGTGGACATAGCTAGTGAGGTCCTCCGTGTGCAAGCAGCAGTCTCAGCCAAGGAGGGAGAGACAACCATGCAGGCTGTCAACCGCCATCTGAACCACACCACAAATGTCGGTTTCGGTTTTGATGCGCCCGAATGCGCGGCCGAAGACGAGATGACACCTTATATCCCACATCCGGTCCACGAGCCCTTCCCCATGGCCATGGTAAATCGGGCTCCATATGGTCCGCCAAACCATAACTCCGTCTCGATGCCACAGAATGCGGCGTGGCTGTCCGCCTTGCGCAACGCTAAGAAGAACGTCTTCATCCAGTCACCCACGCTGAACGCGGCACCACTCGTCCCGGCCATCGTCGCGGCATGCGAGCGGGGTATAGATGTCTACTGCTACATCTGCCTCGGGTACAATGACACGGGAGAACTCCTCCCGATGCAAGGCGGCCACAACGACATGGTCGCGCATAACATGTACACATCCCTCTCCGCCGAGGCTAAACAAAGACTGCACTACTTCTGGTACGTGGCAAAGGACCAGACGAGGCCGATCGTCCAGGAGAAGAAGAGGCGCAGCTGCCACGTCAAGCTGATGATCGTCGACGAGCACATCGGCATCATAGGCAATGGCAACCAGGACACGCAAAGTTGGTTTCATAGCCAGGAGATCAATGTGATGCTGGACAGTGAGCATGTATGCCGGGCGTGGATCGACGGGCTGAGGAGGAACCAGAACACGCATATATACGGCGCGCTAAGTAAGGAGGCGGGAGTGTGGACGGATAGGGATGGAAAGCAGGCGGATGGGGCTATTGGGATTGATCCGGGGAAGTTCTCGTGGGCGAAAGGGCTCGTGGGGGCTGTCAAGCGCGTTCAGGGTACGGGTGGGTTTTAAAAGTGTGGAATACCTAGGTGAAGCAAGGGGGTAATGATGTTGCTGTAGTATATAGCCATGCGTTCGATCTGCCTACATAATTATTGTCCTGGTGACACCTAGGAATTCTGATATATCACAAAGTTGAAATTCCAGTAATAACCTACCTCTCAAGTATAATGTTGAAATTATTCTGACTTATACCTAGTGGCCGCGCTGACCCGCTGCAGGTACCGAAAAGGCAGTGGGCCAGCGCCCCTCAGTACACTAGAAAGCTCCCCGCACTCAAGCTTACTATAGCTAAATTCCCGTACTTTATCTCCGGTCCGTGATCTACATCGTCAACTTTCAGGTAAACACCGAGAGCCTCCAGAGTTTCCAACAACACCACAACTCAATGTTTCCCATGTCTGCTTAGCGGCCTGCACTCTCCCTCTCCACCTTCTCGTGCTCAGAGAGCTGAACCATGGCCTATATCGCACCAATACACCGGCCGAGTAGCATTCGCCATGCTATTTCGGTGAAGCTCCTCTCGGACGGCGAGGAGAGCTTGGTGATAGCGTAAGGGAATGCCCGACACTCCCGCACACATCACCTTCACTATGCTAACCACCTTGCTCTAGAAAGGCCAACCGGTTAGAGTTGTACGGCCTAGCAGAGAACCAGCTGGTATTACAACATTCCACCCTGATCAACGGTACCGTTTCCATGATCCAAAAGCTGTCGCCCAAGGACACACCAACAGACCTCCTCTTCGTGGGCACCGACCGATTTCAATACTTCACCCTTGCCTGGAACCCCGAAACAAGACAGCTGGATACGGTCCAGTTCTTTGACGATGTCGGGGAGAAGCTCATGCGCGATTCGCAGAGCCAAGATAGATGCCTCGTCGATCCGACCGGCCGGTTTATGGCCATGCATCTATGGGAGGGAGTCCTCAACGTGCTGCGACTACAGTCCAGGAAAGGGAAGCTCAACCACCTGGACTGGATGGAGCAGGCACGGATATCCGAGCTCTTCATGAAGGCCAGCACATTCCTCTACTCCGAGACGGGACACCCGAGGATCGCCTTCCTCTACCAGTCACGAGCCGACGTCCAAAACTCGAAGCTCGCGACCTACCGCCTCACATCCGACGATAAAGACACACAAGCCTCGCGCTTCGATCCCCTTAAAGATAGGGAGATATCCACGGATATAGCGGACCCTGGTGCGGCGATTCTGATACCGGTCCCGAGGGTGGAAGAGGAGAAGAGACACAACTTTAGGCTTACGCATACAAATTCTGCGAAGGCGTATCTGGGAGGTCTTCTTGTTGTTGGCGAGACCCGCATAACATATATCGACGACTCGACGCACGCAGAGGTCACTGTACCTTTGAAGGAGGCGTCGATATTCGTGGCATGGGCACAATACGATGAGAAGCACTACTTCGTAGCGGACGACTACGGAAAGCTGCACCTGCTCACTATACATACCGAAGGTGTCGAAGTCACAAGCTTGGAGCTGACCCTAGTTGCGAGAACATCCCGGGCCAGCTGCCTCGTTTATGTGAATAAGTTGCTTTTTGTTGGGTCACACTATGGCGATTCACAGTTGTGGCGTGTTGATTTCTCAGAAGGATCCTCAGGGATCCTGCAACTGGTCCAAGTCTTGCCCAATATTGCGCCAATACTCGATTTTGCCGTTATGGATATGGGAAACAGGGAAGGAGATAGCCAGCTTGGCAACGCTTATTCGTCTGGCCAGGCCCGGGTCGTCACAGGAAGCGGCGTTCACAAGGACGGCAGCTTGCGCAGTGTGCGAAGTGGCGTTGGACTTGAGGATATCGGTATTCTTGGAGACCTCCAGGACGTACGAGGTCTATTTTCGCTGCGGTCTCACGGTTCAAGTAAAGTCAATACGCTTGTCGCATCATTCTTGACGGAAACGCGAGTTTTCCGGTTTGATCCCAGTGGTGAAGTCGAAGAGGTGGAGGCCTTTGAAGGCCTCTCCTTCGAACACCATACACTTCTCGCAGTCGATTTGGCGGACGGCCGGAGATTGCAAGTAACAACGGCTTCCGCGACACTTACAGAGACGGAGAGCGGCATGGAAATCGCCTCTTGGAATCCTCCAGGAGGCGCGACTATTACAGCGGCTTCAGCAAACACAAAATGGCTCTTACTATGCGTGGACGGGAGGTCCTTGATATCACTCGATATCAAGAAGGACCTAGCCGTCTCAGGAAAGAAAGAAAACGACGAGAAGGATCAAGTAGCCTGTGTCCATGCATCTCCCCACCTGGTCGACATAGGTGTCATAGGCTTCTTTACGTCGGGCAATTTTTCACTAGTGAATCTAGCGACACTGGAGCCCCGAAAAGGAGAATCTCTTAGGAGGACCGAGGACAATGCATCTATTCCTCGAGATATTGCACTGGTCCAGATATTGCCCCCGAGCGCAGGAGGGCCTACGCTTTTCGTAGCGATGGAAGACGGCAATGTTGTAACATATAACGTGTCGACGGCAGATCTATCGCTAAGTGGGCGCAAGAGTGTGATATTAGGTACCCGACAAGCTCGCTTCCACTTGCTCCCTCGACCAGGCGGTGTCACGAATATTTTTGCAACCACAGAGAATCCGAGTCTGATCTATGGTTCAGAGGGGAGGATTGTTTACTCAGCGGTGACAGCTGAGGATGCAACTTATGTCTGTGAATTCGATACGGAGGCATATCCCGATTCGGTCATTGTGGCGACCGAGGCGGTTATCAAGATCTCCAGGATAGATACAGAGAGGCGTACCCATGTCAAATCGCTAGACATGGGCGAGACAGTACGGAGGATTTCCTACTCACCGAAGGAGCAAGTTTTTGGGCTCGGGTGTATCAAACGCGAGCTTGTACGCGGAGACGAGGTTATCACTAGCTCATTCAAGCTTGTCGACGAGGTTGTCTTCGGCAGCGTTGGAAAGCCTTTCCACTTGAACCATAGCGGGGTGACGGAAATGGTGGAATGCGTAATTCGGGCAACCTTGCCCGACTCACATGGTAATCCAGCTGAAAGGTTCTTGGTGGGGACTAGTTTCCTTACGGAGGACGACGTCCCATCACGGAACGACGATACCAAAGGCCGTTTGTTGGTGCTAGGGATCGACAGCGAGAGAAACCCGTACCAAGTCCTGAGCCAAAGTTTCAAAGGCGCGTGCCGGTGCATTGCAGTTATGGATGGCGGGATGATCGTTGCTGCCTTGACTAAGACAATTGTTGTGGGCAAGTACACGGAGGTGTCTTCCACCTCGGGCAAGCTTGACAGACTGGCATCGTATCGGCCCTCGACGTATCCGGTGGACCTTGCGGTGGAAGGGAATATCATCGCGGTAGCGGACTTGATGAAGTCAATTTCGCTTGTGGAGTTTGTCCCTGGGCAAGATGGAAATCCAGCCATGTTGACGGAGCGGGCACGACACTATCAAACTGCGTGGGCTACATCGGTCTGTCACGTTGAGGGCCAATCGTGGCTGGAGACGGACGCGCAAGGGAACTTGGTGGTCCTTAGGAGGAACCCGGACGGCCCGACGCTCGACGACCAACGCCGCATGGAGATGACCAGTGAGATGAGCCTGGGTGAGATGGTAAACAGTGTGCGCAAGGTGACTGTCGAGACCACACCGAGTGCCATGATAGCCCCGAAGGCATTCATCGGAACGGTAGGTCCATGATTTTCGATTGTTGTTCTTGATGTTCAGTGGGTGTGACTGAGCTAATGTTCTATATTACAGGTCGAGGGATCTATCTACCTCTTTGGCACGGTGGCACCACACGCGCAGGACCTTCTCATAAGGTTCCAGTCCAAGCTGGCGGACAGGATAAGAACGCCGGGCGATATTAGGTTTGAAAGGTACAGGTCTTTCAGGAACGCGGAGCGAGAAGGCGATGGGCCGTTCCGGTTCCTGGATGGTGAGTTGCTCGAGAGGTTTCTAGACATGGACGAGGTGACGCAGCAGGATATATGCCAGGGGTTAGGACCAAGCGTTGAAGATATGCGCAATATGGTCGAGGAGTTGAAGAGGATGCATTAGACCTCCCCTTTCCGGGTTGAATGTTTCCATAGCGGAGATATAGACCTATGACAGAGATGATATGATATGAAAGAACTGTTAAACATGAAAAGAGCATATTGCCCATAAGATGACTTCACAATTCACGGTGGTATAACTATGTAGCTAGGGTTCTGAGAGCGAGGGTTATTCTTCTAGGGGGGCGGGTAGGGGGATGCTCCCGCACGAGCCTCGGGCGATGCCGGAAAACCTAGTTGGACCGGGGCGGCGAAAGTTCTCTAGCCAATCAAATCCCGAGCGATTCCAATTGGTAACGCCTGGGTTTTCAGGCACCTCGAATTTCTAGCTTGGAAGGCCGGGAAAGCTTCCAAGAAAAGACCTCATCGTCGTCAAGGCCCTTTCAAATTGACCGCCCGCCCGCCTCCCCTCCGGACAATCCAGCCTAGATCACCCCCCTCCCCCCACCCACCTACACTGATTGTGCGAAAACACCAAACAATGGCGTCCCTCACAACCACCGCCCGCGCGCTCGCGCGCTCCTCCGCAGTCCGGTGCCTGTCCACGAGCGCCGTCCGCCCGGCCGGGGGCGCGTCGAGCTCCTACGAGAGCCCCTTCAAGGGCGCCCAGTCCACCACCAACGTCCCGGACTTCGGCCACTACGCCGCCAAGAACAGCCCCAACAAGAACCTGCTCTACCAGTACTTTATGGTCGGCGCCATGGGCACCATCACGGCTGCCGGTGCCAAGTCTACGATCCAAGGTGAGTCGGCTTTTCTCGCGGGGATGGGAAATTCACAACGAGTGTTGGGGGATGGAACGGACGGGGCCAATTGGCTCGGCGGGGGATGTTGGGATATAGGAGATGGGGGGATCTTGCGTCTTTTGATATGTGGGTTCGCTGACGAGTCTTGGTGGGACAGAATTCCTGAAGAACATGTCCGCTTCCGCCGATGTCTTGGCCATGGCTAAGGTCGAGGTCGACCTTGCTTCTATCCCAGAGGGCAAGAACGTAAGTGCCACCTGAGCCTTCCCGGTCTTGACAAAAAGCTCACAACGACTGACTATTCTGGTTGCTGCAGGTCATCATCAAGTGGCGAGGCAAGCCCGTCTTCATCCGACACCGAACCGAGGGCGAGATCGCCGAGGCCAACAAGATCAACGTCGCGTCACTAAGAGATCCCCAGGAGGACTCCGACCGTGTGAAGAAGCCTGAGTGGCTGGTCATGCTGGGTAAGCTAAACGGCGACCATTACCCCAACCCGCCTGTTCCGGCTTTGCGCCCGTGACATCATACATATATATATATATATATATATATATATAAAGAGGCAACAGTGAGAGACACGGAAGACTAACGGGTGTGAACCAACAATAGGTGTCTGCACGCATCTGGGTTGTGTGCCCATCGGCGAGGCTGGTGACTTCGGTGGCTGGTTCTGCCCCTGCCACGGTTCCCACTACGATATCTCCGGACGTATACGCAAGGGCCCTGCCCCTCTCAACCTCGAGATTCCGGAATACGACTTCCCCGAGGACGACAAGCTGATCATTGGTTAAATCGGGATACGGCGCGAGGCATGGAATGGAAGGGAAGTGGTTGTATGAATACGACAAAAGACAAAGTGGGGTGGTGAGACGTCGAAACAATACTCATAGACGGAACACGGGGCGAAAGCAAGAGGGGATGTGAAAATCTTCATGACGGGGCGGGAATTTTTAGACTGGCTCGCCACAATGCCGTTGTACAAAAAAGAAGCATCTGAGCATCGGAAAAATCCACAAGACCTTTTTTTTTTTTCTTTCACTGTGTTAACCGTCTGGGATGAAGTATTATACGAATGTCGCGTGCAACGGTCCGAGGCAACTGTCATGATGAGGGCTGGGATGTTTCGTTCTTGTCAAAGGGCTAGACTGGGCATACCATGGGGTTGTTTTGGCCTATTTGGAAGGTCGACTAACATTGCAAATGTACAGTGGGTGGTTCGTCTGTCTGGGTGATGCAGACTGTTCAGGTCATGAGGCAGCACGCTGGAGTGCCGATTCTCGCTCACAGGAGGCACGCTGGGTGTCGATTGGGCCAGCATAACGCATGGCGACCGCGTGTCACTTGCCAACTGAACACACAAGTGTCGTTGAGGCGAATGCACTTGAATGTTGGGTCCATAATGGCAACCTGCCCCGGTGGACATCAGAAATCATGCCATAGGCATCAAGATATATGATGTACTCGTGGCTATCCTCACACAAGTGTCGGGCACTCCAAAAACCTACTGATACTGACGCATCTAGACTTAAATAGATATTTAAGTAATTATATGGCCACTCAAAAAAGAAAAGCAAGCGCCTATGCGTTGTGACTCGCCGGCGAGCTATCTGGATACCTAAGTACCTAGATAGGTATTGCCTGGTTTTCTGTCTAAGTATACTAGAGCATTTTACATGCATGGCTGAGGTAGGTAGACTTGAAGTCCTCGAACTTATCTTCCCCGGGGTCATCTCCAGCCTGTCCATCCACGACACCTGCGAATTCCTGGACTCTCGACAACTTTCTACAGTCATTACAAGAGCCATCAATAGGCTGCACTAAGGGCCATCGGAACAATAAGGAGGAATGCCCAGAGCTACAGCATCCTCTGGCTTGTGGCACCTCCTCTGCGGCAGATGACTACAGCCCTATTGTATTCCACGAGGAATGGGAGGACTTCGGCTTCCTGTCAGATCTCTACGTGGCCCGGTCATGAAGGTGCAGCAAGGAGGATTGTGGACGCAACTTCGCCGGCGGACTATAAGGACACCGGCAGATCGGTAAGAGGCGTCAGCGGGGAAGTTTGGTCCAAGCACGATCTCAAAGTACATGTTATGGAGGAGAATTCCATGTCAGACTCGGCTTGTTGACCACTTCGAGATAAAGATTTGGTATTTGTCTAAAAGAGACCCAGCCTCTGTAGTTTTCGGGTCAAGGATGGGCACACTGGCGTACATTCTCGGCCTTTCGTCAGAGACTGGATCGGAGTTTGGACTGGAGAGGTTCAAGGCCAGACCCGAAAACAAGGGCAAACTGTGCCGGGAGGGTCTATAGGTCTGCGCGAGAGAATATAAGGTACAGCTGTTATAATCCTTCGAGAGACAAATATGCCATTGCGGCTGGTGGTTGGGGTACCAGGGCTGCCATGTTCTCCTTATAAGCATAGAATTATATCCAGAACCGGACGGTATTGCTCTATTATACACAAGCAGGAGATACAAGGCCACTGGGGTCGGTATGAGAAATATATACCACATAGGCTTTTTGGCCGGTTGTGCCGGTATACATTGAGCCGCTTGAGCCACGACGGTCATGTCCGCGGTTACAGAGACACTGAAAAGGGTTCCTGCATTGTGACAGGTCGGACGACTTTTGTTTGATATCGGATATCTGTCGGGATCTAAAAAATGTCGCGGTCGGGAATACGGGAATATGTTGGTTTTGATAGTATGAAGAGGCCTTACCTGCCTTACCTGCCTTACCTGCCTTACCCATATAGTAGTCTCCATCGACACGCGTTTTAATTAAGCCCAGGCGCCTCAGCTCCCACATGGTAGTAGATATAGACTTCCAGACTTCGTAGAAGGTAGGTTTTAAGTTGCAGCTGTAATCTGCGGGTAATGGCCCGGCCGGCCACAAGACCCGACAGGCCTTGTACACTACCTAGGTACACTATGTATTGTAGTACTATGCTACGTCAGGTCTTAAACCCCTGAAACCTTCGGCACGTGGGCAAGGGTCCGGTACCTCCGTGCGGTGCGCCCGTACATTTGGCGCCGAAGGCAAGCAAGTGCGTCACTTTAGATTTTAGCATCGTTTCCTCCCAAATCAATTCCCGAGGACGCGATTCATCTTCCGACAAAGTCAACATTTTCCTTATTTTTGCTTATATTTCTTCTTCTGGACGTTTTGTGCATTCCTTGCCATTTTCACACGGCCCATTGCTTGACGGTAGCCTCAAGAACACAGGCTATAGACAGCGCCGCGCATAGTTATTTCGAGATTTGAAAATGCGCGCATGCGCCGCCCGACTTGCCGCTCCTCGACGTCCGGCGTCCTCGATACCTCGGAGTTGCCTCAATTCCGGTAGTTATAGGCAGCACGCAATAGCAGCAAGGCTTCTACAGACAAGCAGTCATACTAAAAGGAGGATAGATTCTCCTCTGGGCCCGATCGCCGCGGCGCAACCAGCGCGCATCGTGTTCCCAGCCGTGAAGACTGCCGGGCAAAGACGGCGGGCTTCGGTGTCTACTGCTTCTGTAGAAAATGGTGTGTTCAGTAACGAGCCCGCGGGATTCTGCAGGCATGCTGATAGTTCTTAGTCGATCACGACAACTACGGGCCCATCCAGGAATACGATCGCCGTGTTGCCCAGGGCCGGTTGAAGAATGACGAACACCAGCGAGGTGAGCCGCACACGTTATCGTTGTCACCTTGGTGCAACCGCTGATATGTTGTCGAACAGGCATCATACAGAGTATACAACACCTACACGATGAACTCAGGAACTACAATGCCAGGCCAGTCGTACGGCCGCGCCTGGAGGACTTGAAGCCGTCAAAGTCGCTGTTTTCTTTCTTCGGCGGAGGCAAAAAGGCTGCGGTGCAGGAAATACCACCAGACCTCCCACGGGGCTTATACCTATACGGCGACGTTGGAAGTGGCAAGACTATGCTGATGGACCTTTTCTACGATACACTGCCTAGCTCGGTCCGCACGAAGACGAGGATACACTACCACAACTTCATGCAAGACGTACACAGGCGGTTACACAGCATAAAAATGGAGCACGGGAACGACATAGATGCCGTTCCTTTTGTTGCGGCAGATATTGCGGAGCAGGGAAATGTCTTGTGTTTTGATGAGTTTCAGGTTACTGATGTGGCCGATGCCATGATTCTCCGAAGGTAGGACCCCCTCCCCTCTCCAACCAATGCTGGTTGATCTACCGACTAACGCCCCGGACCAATAGACTTCTGGAATGCCTCATGTCGCACGGAGTGGTGCTCGTCACAACATCCAACAGACACCCTGATGAACTCTACAAAAACGGAATCCAGCGCGCCTCGTTCATTCCTGCCATCCACCTCCTCAAAAGCCGATTGCATGTTATCAACCTTGACTCGCCCACGGACTACCGAAAAATCCCTCGGCCACCATCCGGAGTATACCACACTCCCCTGGACGCACACGCTGCCGATCACGCCGAGAAGTGGTTCCGTTTCCTGGGCGACCCCGAATCCACGGAGCCGCACTCAGAAGTCCAGCATGTGTGGGGTCGTGAGATCTTCGTACCTAGGGTGAGCGGCCGTTGTGCCTGGTTTACCTTTGACGAGCTCATCAGGCAACCAAAATCCGCAGCCGACTTCATCGAGCTGACGCGCTCATACGACGCCTTCATCGTCACCGACGTGCCTGGGATGACCATCAGGGAGCGTGACCTGGCCCGGCGGTTCATCACGTTCATCGACGCCCTGTATGAGTCACACGCCAAGCTCGTCCTGACCACAGAGAAGCCCTTGACGGAGCTCTTCACGTCGAGAGATGAGATTGCCGAGACGCTGTTGAAGGAGTCGGACCAGGATGTGAGCGGTCATGAGGTGGGCCAGGTCGTCAAGGACCTGATAGAAGACCCGGAGAAGCAGGCGGGCAAGCTGAAGGGGTCGGCCTTGTTCGCAAACGACGAGGAGGCCTTCGCCTTCTTCCGGGCGCTGTCCCGACTGACCGAGATGGGAAGCGTGCAGTGGGTCGAGAGGGGAATGGGTCTTGAGAGTAAGGGCGGGAAGGCGGAGCGGGATAGTTATTCCCAGATGCGCTCCAAGCAAATGGAAGATAGCATGTAGTTTGTCGTGGGGTGGTCTTTTCTACCTGATTGATCTACTTGGGTATTTCAGTAGCAGCATAGCGACGTATCGATTGGAATAGTAATTACCAAAAAAGGTACACATTCATCTGTTTCGTTTTTTGTACGTTGTGACGGGTTTGGAACGGCTGGTGGTTGTTATTCACTACCTTATCCACTCAACAACACAAGACATATAAACACCACAAGAGCAACAGCAAACACATGCGACCATACCCAGTGGAAAATTCGGCATCCCGTCCGCTCTGCCCTAGACAAGCCACTGAGGGCCGGATTAGTAGTTGGGTCGGTGACGACCAGCGAATACCCGGTGTTGCATGTTTTCTTTTTTGTCATTTTTTGTCATTTTTTGGTGTTTACCTGTGTTTACCTCTGGGTAGAGGAGTCATGCGGGTGGGTAGGGTGATGTTTGTCCGTCGACGACGACCATCAACGATGCTTTTTAGCCTTTTCCTACCAGGCACTAAAAAGGGGAAGATACGCATCCAAGGCGCTGCCACAGCTTCCAGATTTAAATAATGGTGGTGTCCCGCCTCATTCAAGTTAGTACGTAAGGAAGGCGCAATTCAAGCATCTAGGATGCTCTACTTCTGATTGCCCTAGGGTAGGTGCTTAAGTACGCATGAGAGTAAACATCTTGCAACCCATCAGAAACAGATATTCATCCCACGCTTGACTCCTCCCGCCTTAGAATATCATGTCTCTAGCACTCTTATGAGTCTGATATCCACTAGAGCTTAGAGAGCGCCAAAGAGAATCTCATCACAATGGATTTGCTTGGTTCAAACAACGGTCCAGGCTCATAGGATGGGCCACACCTTCGAGCCTGGTAAGACTTCCCAAGAGTTCCTTCTCACCATATCAACGTTTCAGCCCTCAGGGTTTCTCCCACCCCCTCCCCCAAAACGTGTCCAGTTATTGATTCAGTGGGCCTCTTTCAGTGACAGTAACAGGGGCCATGTTGTCGAACACCAAAAGCGCGGGCTTGGTTCCAGAACACCAACGGCTCCCCGGGCAAGAGGGCTCAAGCGCCTCGGAGATTCGTCCTTTGAAGCATCTTCATCCTTCAAGTCCCCACGATTACAGGATCCATATCGGTAGGGGATGGTCGTCCAATGTCGCCTGCCTTATCGTGCACACTGACAAGAAGCGTGCGTACAACAGCTTCGAGGTTCTTGAAATTCCTGAGCTTCAGACGCCAACACCCATCGAGATAGCCAAGTACGCATGCTGCTTCTGTATCCGGATGATATATCCTACGAGTCTGACCATTGCAGCAGCTCCAATGAGACTGGCAGGATGCCGACCACTCACCATGCAGGCATCATACAAGGAACCACCACCCTAAAGCCGCTAGAAGCAGACAACCAGACACCGTTGAAACTTTATGGAAATGAAGTCCATGAGCATATAGTTGGGAATTCCTCAGCTTATCCCGAGGTACCATTCTCTACTGCAGAAGATAGGACGATGAAGTCACGCGGCGGCGGTAGCCCACCACGTTCATTCGAAATCCCCCCGGACGACACGACCGAGGTTGCCGGTTCCGGTGACTATCTCCCCCGTCTCTCTCCGGAAACAATGGACCGCATCGTCCAAATGGGGAGAAACTCGCCCGGCTCCAAACCTGAAGCACTCTCTTCCGGACCGCCTGTGAGCTACATCCCAGCGGACCACCCCGGTGGTCCTCGTGACCTCCCCTCTGGCTGGTATAGATGTCCGGTCATCGACTGCCAACTTCCCTTTGGCCCCGCGAACGAGGGCTATGATCGAGGAGGTCTAGCGCGCCATATCGACCTGTCTCACCGCGGACCAGACGAGATGTGGGACGCGAGAGATCAGATCCGGCAGCGCGTGATGGACCTGCGATTTGAGCAGGGCCGAGGCTTGAGTCGTACTTTGAACAGCGGTAGCGTGGCGCACGGCTTTTACCAAGAAATAGACGAGCTCGTCAGCTTTCTGGACGAGATCAGGGAGCTGGAGGATTCGCGCCGGTTCGTCGTCCCTCAGGTTGTGCAGTTTTCCTCAGTCAGAAATGCCGTGCTGAAGGGATAGCGTGTGCCATCACCGGATGAAGATGATGAGGTTGGCGAAGGTGGGAGGGGAAGCAGAGGTAGAGGCGGCGGCTGGCCGACCGCCCGTCCCCGGGCGAATCGCTTCATGCGCCGGAGAGAAGAAGGCTCGCTTCGTTCGAGGGAGGGTTCCCGCTCGCTGCGAGCGTCGGGTGGTGTCAGCTCCTTGGCGTATCAGCGGATCTGGGAGGCCAGCCGTGTGAAGTCCCCGGAACCATAGGTGAGCAGCTGGATGTCGAGTCCGTTCCTTTGAAGATGGATTGGATAAGGGGGGGGGTTGGATGGGGTTGGAGGCAACAGCATGGTGAGTCACTGAGGAATAAAAGACAGCCAGTCTTTCGCATGTTTCCTGGGTCTTGCCTTCCAGTGGGTTGGTTTGATTGACGCCGTTGGTATGCAGGTTCCTTTCGGAGTTGAAAATGGTAAGCGGGCGCTTTTGCATGGAACTATCACGTTCTTGTTATGGTAGAAATTCGGGGCATACACATTAATACGATTCAAGACCTTCAGGATTACCACACTGGTCCCCTTGCAGAATAGTTTCGAAACCAGCTCACCTCGGCTCTCTTGTCCAGCGCCATCTTGCCTATCCGACTAGCCCATGAAGGCACGTATCTTGGTTCAAATCACTCTGCTGCTAGTTGCTGACTCTCATGAATGTACCACCAGCGTAAAACCGTGAGATATCATCCGCTGTCACAAAGATCCGCCCGGATATCGAGAAGAGGACGACGAAATAAACAAGGAATAAATGAAATTTCCCTCCACATGGCCTGCCCACACTATATATAGAGATGCCTTTTGTTCTTTGTCAAGGAGTAAGAAGCCTAAAAAGCAGGGAATATCCAAAATCCGTACAACACCAAAACTCCGTGCCAGCCAGCCAGATGTCACCTTGTATGTATATATCATGCAGTCCAGGGTGTTAGGAGAAGGGCGGGGGACAAGAAACCCATCAAACAACCCTTTTTCTTTTTCTTTCCTCCCCCCCCCCCTTTTCAAAACCGAGAGCAAATTATAACTTCCTCGCCTTAAGCATTCGCATTCCGGCTCTCGGCCTCCTTCACCGACTGCTGCCAGTCCGAGCGATAGAGGTACCAGAACTCAACGGCAGACACCAGGGCAAGACCGACCGTGACGCCGAACCACAACCCCTGCAGCTTCCAGCCCAGGCCGAACCCGGTGCCGAAGGCGATGGGCAGGGCGACGACGTAGTACGCGAAGAGGTTCGCGTAGCCGCCGAACTCCTGCTTGCCGGTGCCGCGGAGCAGGCCGTGGGATATGGCGGCCTGGCAGTCGACGAACTGCATGACGGCGCAGATGGGCATGACGTGGGCGACGAGGTCGACGACGTCCTCGTCCGTGGTGAAGAGGAGGGGCAGCTGGTAGCGCAGGGTGGAGAGGATGGTGACGTTGAGGATGCCGACGAGGCAGCCGGCCCAGAAGGCGACCTTGGCGCAGGTGCGGGCGGCGTCGACGAGGCCCGCGCCGATGAGGTTGGCGATGCGGGTGGAGGAGGCGATGGCCAGCGGGAAGGGGATTTGGAAGGTCGTCGAGGTGATGGTTATCAGGATCGACTGGGCGGCCAGGTAGGTCGAGCCGAACTGGCCCGTCGCGAGGGTCAGCACCTCGAAGGCGAACCATTCTGCCTCGACCATGATCATGCCGGGGATTGAGAGGCGGATCATGGGACCTGTGTTGTGGCAGGGCGAGTTAGCTGTCTAGTTGCATCGAAAAATCGAGTATAGTGGGGATTGGCTTACCCCAGTTGCTCAAAGCACGCTTGCTAAAGCCTCCCCAGCACTGTTTTCCGTCGACATAGTGGACGTATGCAATCAGCAGCACGGGTAACAGATTCTGTGTGATTACAACAGAAATCGGTGCTCCGATGAATCCCAATTCCAGATGCCACACGAAGAACCAGTTCAAGAAGACGTTCAGGGGCGCCGCAATAAGCAAGACGTAAGTGGTGGCCTGGAACAACCCCTGAGCCTGCACAAACCTCTTTCCGCCCTCGAAGACGATGAAGGCAGGGACGGCGAGCAGGTAGATCTTCAGGTACATGCCTGCCAGCTCTGCGGACCGATACTCCGGGATCATCGTGGCCAAAATCTCCGTCGAGTACATCCAGAGGACGATCAGTGGGAAGAAGAGCACCAGGAGGAAACATGTCATTCGCTGGATCTGTAGCCCCACCAGATGTTTGTGCCCTGAGCCATAGGCTTGTGCGCAGAGGGTATCCAAACTCGTCGCCAGGCCCTGGAAGGGCGCAAGGCACGTTATATTTGCGGTCATTGTTGCAACTGGTTGAAAATAAGTAAAATACCAGGTGAACAAGATGGGTGGGGGGGCTTGACACTTACGACTGACTGCTCCGAGCTCGATCTTCCCAATGTGTCCAACAGCAAAGATACTCGCGACATTGATGGAGTACTGCAGCAAAAATGTGATAATGAGGGACCTTGAGTAGACCGCGATGGTCTTCGCCTCTCTCTGCCACGTCGTCTGGATCTTCCCTGCAGCCACAGCTGCTTCCCACTGCTCGTTCAGGATTTCGTCCGCACCTGGAGGCACCTCCCCACTCCTGCTGATCTCAGCCAGCAGAGGAGACGTTTCTGATGCGCCATTCGTCAAAGGAGAATTATGATCCTCATCTTCTGGCTTGATAGGGATCTTGGTTGAGAACAGCTTCTTATAGAGCCGGCGCGCCATGGTCTCCTTTTCCGGGATAGGGTGCTTGGGCGGCAGGATATGGTTATCTCTCAGTAGACTAAGCTCCTCATTCCTGGACTGCTCCCTCTCGCTGTGCGTGAGGACTGGCTCGTCGTATGCCTTCGGGCCCATTGCCGGCCTCATCGACCCGAATGCGACAGCACTCGGCCGCGTATACATGGCGGGACCAAGGGACTCCGTGTCGGATGCATCATCATCGAAGGGCGCTTCCCTATCATCCTCAAAATCTGAGTCCTCGGCGAGGTCCCGCCTCAGGGCTTCCTGGGCGATAGGCGAGCCGGCGTGAAAAGACGCAGCCAGCGACGAGGCAAAGTCGTGGGGATGGGCATGTGGTGGCGGATCCGCCCTGCTGGTGGGAATTGGCCTACTTCCTGCCATGTCGACTCCTAGGCTGCCTAAATTCTCTTCTGATTTGAGGAAGTCAGGATCCTATATGAGATCGGCAACGCGCGTACACTGTACACCAACGGGAAATTGAACAAAACAATTAGATGGAACGTAGAAAGCCAAAATATACAATATCGCAGAGCATATATCTTGATCCTGAGATCCCGATATATTTCCAAGCATGTAAACAAGTCGCGATATGACAAATGAGAGCAAGTCAATGTGAGATACTCCCGTGGCATCCATCCAGTACCGGAGGGCGGAGTCTGCCTGCCATCCAACATGGCATCAGCATCTCGCTTCGCCGCCGCAGTGGAACTTCGGAAACAATCAGAATGGGCAGTGCTAGGCCAGTATGCAGTAGCTCAAGGCACTATCTTGCCGGCCGCACTGGAGGGCATGGGTGTGCGATCTGGTGACCCTTATCTTGGGTGTATCGTAGGGCAATTGTGCCTCCGAAGCATAAAAAGAGGATCTGGGGCGGATGAAAGCAAGCCAACCTTGGGACCTACGCCATATATGGTGTAGTAGGGGAAGCAGAGCCAGTGGCGGCCTTCATAGGTCTATCATCGATCCGAAATGCCAAGATATGAAAGATGATGGAGAGGATAGACGAATCCAATGAGACAGCTAAGGTTGGAGATCATAAAGATATGCAACCATAAAAAACTGTGACTGATATCTGACCAGGTTGAGTAGCGAGCGGCAAGTGGGTCGTTCTCTTTGATCTCAAAATCTGGAACCTTCAGCTTGCAGGGGGAATCGAGGATGCTTCATAGAGTCACATCAATCGATCCTTCGCAGCCTCACATGCTCTTCCCGCAACATTCAGGAACCCAGGAAACGGGGCTGACGGGGACATGATCAATTGATGATCCAGTATGGAGTAGAATCACGCAATGCGGGTGAAGCTTCCCATTGACCTATCAGGAGCCCCAGACAAGGCTGACATCCCCCAAAGAGGGAATCATCAAGGTGTGACATCATTTAATGTTCCGCCGGGATCTCTTATAGAGAATATAAGATGTATAGAAGACCGGATATGGGTGCTTCGCAAACGAGCAGATGGCATTGATTTATGATGAGGATGGGAATTGGATGACGGAGAGAACTGCCGAGGATAGAATGAACAACACACATGTGCACAACTCATCCCGGCCCGCCGGACTTCCAAAGAAAGGACTGGCCCGACCCGTAGCGACAACCGCCAACCAGACCCGAAGCCCGTTCCGGAACGTCAATGTCACCAGATTCTCGAATTTTAACGGTCAAAGTATGTCAATTAAAGCCAGTGAAGTCCTCTTCGATACATATTAGACTATATGCCCCTACCTTGGCAGACCCGCCTCCGTTAAGGCTCTTGTTATGTCGTCGATCTGTCTCCACCTGACGTGAACACTCATGTTCTATCCTTGTTCTACAATATTCCGATACATATAGTCTACACATAGATCGAAAGAAGGACCACGGCGCTCATCTTTAACCATTGAATATGTCGACACCTGAGATACACGATGAGGAGGACGGTACCCTATGTGGTGTCAGTTGCTGCGCCCCCTTAAAAGCACTCAGAAAACCCATTGAGGTCGACGACCTGTTCGACTCAGGATACTAGTACGTCATAAAACCTGACACATTATACGGCCCGACAGACACCTAAAGTTGTTCTATCGACATACACAGGTTATGATGGATATGCATGCTGACACATACACCTACCAGCGACTCCTCCATCAACTTCGGCAGCGAGGATACCTTCTTCCTATGGCCCTTTTTCGGGCCCTTACTCTTCGAGAACCAGGCCTCGGACGCTCGTGACCACTGTGCCAACGAGAGGACCTTCCTGTCCTATCTCAGGCTCTCCATCTATATGGCTGTCGTGTCCGTCGCCATCGTCCTGTCCTTCCACCTGAAGAGCCAGCCCAGCGCCGCCGAGCTGCGGATGGCCAAGCCCCTGGGCGTTGTGTTCTGGGTTCTGAGTGTCTCTTGTTTGTTGGTTGGGCTGGGGAATTATATACGTAAGTTTGCAATTGGTACTTGCTTGTGTGACAAGATCAGTAGGTTGACGTATGTTTGTGCTGTTTCTTAGAGACTGTGAACAAATACAGCCGGAAAGCTGCCATCGTACAGAGCGGTATTAAGACACAACTGGTAAGCTTTCTCCCGGTTAGTTGAGAGGGTTTTACTAAACCACGTCACAGACAATGGGCATCGTTTCTCTGGCCATTATAGCAACCTGTATAACGCTGCTTGTAGTTAATAGACTGAGCGAGAATATCGACAGCAAATAGGGGTTGTGGTGTGTATAGTCTCGCGAAATACAAGAGTCAATGATGTGAATGTTCTGTTCATTAAGAACTCTTTTACGGGCATGAGGTGCTCTGACTTTCCTAAATCAACCAGAAACAGTATATACAATAACAAGAGAGTCAACACGGTATTATTGAGGTGCGAAAACAAGGCCCATCCGTTTCATTTTCATGCTCCCTGAACGCCAAAAATTCGGAAGGCTGAAGAACCCATCCCCCGGTGCTGCTATATGCCATCATCGCCCAAACAAAACAAGTCCTGCCCCTGCGGGTCCGCTGGAGCTGCGAGCACCTTGCACCCGCCAACCGTGCGTCTGAACTCAGCGGTGTATTTCAACGATGCTTCGTTCAGAGCCTCGAGGTCGATCTGTTTGTCGTCCCATGACAGTAGGGGCATCTCGGTGAATCGTAATAGCTCACCTTTCGGGAGACCGTCCAACAAGGATTCGTGTCGGAGGACCATCTCGTCCTCGTCGTTGTGTTTCATATCTCGTGCATCGTCCTCGTACTCCTCTGGCTGCTGGTACAACTCGCCGTGGACCGTGGCCAGATTTGCTGCCAAATCTTTGGAGGGGTAGAGACTCCAATAACCGCGAGCCCTGCATAACCGCAGCGCATGCTCCATCCATGCAGGGTAATCTATGCTCACAGCTTTCTTGGACAGGAGATCTGGCGTGCTTTCAAGACCGTGTTGCGCTTCTAACAGCTGCGATACGAATCCGTGGAGCTCAGTCCACTTTTCTCCCGTGAGAAGGGCCGCATTGCTGTTTGGCGCTTGCCACAGGAATGGCGTTGGAGCATCTGGAGGCAGCGAACCGAGATCGGCATCGTCAGGCCTCCCTGCTAGGCTTGAGGGCGAGATGAACGGCGTGGAACCGTCGAGTTTTGTGGTAGGCAGATCCAGACTGATACTGAAGAGTCTCTGGTCCCAGGCCTGGTGTAGAGCGCGAATCGAGTAACGATATTCGAGTATTGCCAGTTTTAGGTAATGGAAGTAGTTGGGCGAGAGTTCGACCTGAGGAGAAAGGACCAAGACATGGGAGAAAATAGGGTTAGCGGGCCAGAAACTCTCCAGAAACCGCACTGAGCTCTCCTCCTCGGTGTCGCCCCGTCGGAGGATGCGATGCCTCAGGGTCAAAAGATTTGCAGGTTTTGGACCTGAAGCACTCCGGGGTGGCCACTGGAAGTTTTGAAGGAACTGGCCGGTCGGCGGGTCGATCTCCTCGGGAAGCTCGATGGTGAGGTGAGGTACCACACAGGATGTGTAATCAGCGGCACTCAAAGATTTGAGTAGTCTAATGAGACTTCCTGACGCGCCAGCATGAGCATGAATGACTATATCCACGCTGACCCGATTCCATTGCGCAAGCGATGATGAATCTAGTTTTGTGATCCAGGAGACGTGTTCCTCCGCGTGCTCGGGCAGCTCGATGACGGTGCCGGTCAACATCAACTTCGTGGCTTCCTGCCGAAATGACCGGAGGAAAAGGGGCTCTTCCGCGTCTGACGAGTCAATAATGATTGCCTGGGGGTGCATGTAGTTGTTTATATGATATAGCGCTCGTTGAATGGATATTTTGAACCTCTCGTCCGTGGAAATACTCAAGAATTCAGCGCGCGCATCTACGGTTGGTTAGTGAGTCAGAAACAGACCCGTCTGTCAACAACCGAAGGCTCCATACCGTGGAATATAATGTGACAGCTGTCATCGACACCGTTGACATCTCGAAGTTCCTGAATGGGTATCTCGCTCCTGCTTATCAACGCAAAGTGAACGTAAGCCCGCAACTCCTTTCCCATCTGGCAAGCCAGAGGAAGCAGGCTGGCTGCACTTCTCAAACTTGAGGCTGCAAATAAGACATTATTATTGACCGGCGAGGACCCTTTTGTACTATCGATCGCATGCAGTGTTTGTGCCAATGTAAGGAACCTGACCGGGCCATCATAGTCGCGCCTAGCGGCGGCGACATCTTTTCCTCCTCTAGTTTGTCCGACCGCATTGGGTCTCGGTGCGCCCCCCGGAGGAGAGTTTGGGTTCGTGTACGTATATACCGGACGGCGAGATCTGGCGGGCGTCAAGTCGGTAGGAATGTTGTGGACGAAGAGGTAGACTGCAGTTACCACCAGGAGTAGTATGCCGATGCGCTTGATGGTCTTCCGGGGAGGAATTCGGGGTGGCGCGGATTTCCAGCCGTGCGACGAGCCTGGTCTCCTGCTGCCCTTGGTCCAGAGGTCATCATCCTTCTTGGTGACCCCAACTTCCGGGTCGACGGGGGGCCGCATGTCGCGCCGCAAGAGTCAATTGCTTAGTCTCGAGTTTCACTTCATATCGCACGCCCAATATCGAAGTTTAGGTTTCGTCGCTTGGCCTCGTGGATTGGATGGTCGAGAAATGGGGGTAAAAGCTAAGTAAGGTACAAGCCCCGTGACTTGGAGGATATCTACACAAGCGAAGGGTATGTTAGGTGGAGAGCTAAAGCGCAATACTTCTCCGGTGATATAGGATATAATTTAAAAGAGCCTTTCCATGTTGCCAAAAGATTGGGAGACGGGGAAGAGCCATGGAGTGCAAGCGTTGAATGGCATGTCCCTGTCTTGGCCTGTTGATGCCGATAGCCCGAAGTGGTGGGCACTGAATTGAGTTGGTCTGTGCTCCCGGTCTGCCCGCCTGGGAAGCTGCCAGTAGCTGCCAGGGCTCTCCACGATCTGATCAACCCTGCCGGTGATGTCCTGCATGCAGAAGAGTGGGCGCTAGAAGAAGCTCACTGGTGGGGCCCGGGAAAAGTTTCTGGAAGCCCCATCAACAAGAGGAGCCGTCAACTTTCTTGGTGCATTTTAAACTCAACTGATACGCGATAACCGACTTTGACAGAGCTGGTATTGTCCTATTTCAATTTGAAAAATTCCTTCGACACAATACCCAACTGGCTGTAATTTATATACGGCATTCAAACATGGGTAAATCACGGAGAAACAGAGGCAATGCTCATCGCGCCGACCCACTGGCCGTGAAAGCAGTCAAGCCACCCACGGATCCTGAACTGGCTGCCCTCAGGGAGAAGAGCATTCTGCCCGTCATTAAAGACCTCCGGAGTTCTGACCCCAAGGCCCGATCAGCAGCCTCCAGCGCAGTTGCCAACATTGTCCAGGACGACAAGTGCCGCAAGCTGTTACTGAGAGAGCAGATTGTCCAGATTCTTCTCACCGAGACTCTGACTGATTCTAGTCTTGACAGCCGTGCTGCTGGCTGGGAGATCCTGAGGGTCATTGCTTCCGAGGAGGAAAACGACTTCTGCGTTCACCTGTTCAGACTCGATACATTGACCGCTATGCAATATGCTGCTAAGAGCGTGAGTAGCTTGCTTGCCTAGCACATTGACTTGACTGACCATTTTCAGGTGATCCAAACAGTTGCGGACACAAATTTTGTTAAGACACCCCAGGCGCAGCAGCAGGTTGTATGGAGTATTGCCACAGCGCTGCTTTCTCTCCTCACTGCCTTCGCCATAGCTCGGGATGAGATCGTGGATGCTATCGCCTCCAATCCCCAGCTCCTGCCTTTCCTCTGCTTCCTTGTCACTCACAAGTCTACACCCTATGAAATTCTCAACGAGGCTCTGAGTTGTTTGATGACGCTATCCGAAGACAACTTGAAGGTATCACAGTTGATACTCGCTGATCAGTCAAATTGTTTCAGACATCTGATGAAACTGAAGGAGGGTACAGACGCAAAGACGGTTTACTCTTGCGGAATCCTTCATAACGTCTTCACGTCGCTCGAGTGGCTTGATGCAAGCCCCGGCCAAGATGGTGCCACGGATGCCAGTATCATTCCTAACTTGTCTCAAGTTCTGGAACGCATACGGCAGGACCCCAAGACGTATCAAATCGGCGGTGCCGCCCCTGAGGTAGTAACCCTCGCGCTAGAAGTCCTTGCTTCCATTGCAACAGATTTGCAGGGTGCCGTGGCCAAAGGCAACAAGGTAAAAGCCAAGGAGGAGTGGAATGGCATCGAAGATGATGATGCAATGGTGGATGGCGAAGATGAGGAGATGAAGCAAGGAAACGACAAAGATGAGCAAATGGACGCGGGCGATGCTATGGATGCTGATGACGGCGACGACGCTGACGACGCCGATGGTGCCGACGATGCTGACGGTGCCGAGGAAGAGGAAGAGGAAGATGAGATGGACGATGACGCGATCTTGGAAGACATGGATCGCGTTACGAGGGGAGATGACGAGGATGAGGACGATGGAATCGACGACATACCCACACTCAAGGTCTTCCTTATGAAAGCCATGCCGCACATTATCCGCCTTGCAAACCTGGCACCAGCATCGGACGAAGCCATCATCATACGAAGCGAGGCGCTTTCCACCCTGAACAATATTGCATGGACGATGTCTTGCTTCGACTACTCAAAGCCTGCAAATGCGGGCATCTTTGACGCCTGGTCTCCAGTGGCCAAGCGAATCTGGTCCAAGGTCATTGTTCTGGTCCTGGCGACCGATACTGCGGATGTCTCACTAGCTGCTCAAGTCACGAGCGTTGCATGGGCTGTTGCCCGAATTCTACAGGGCTCTACGCCTCTATTGGGCGATGAGCACAGGAAATTCATCTCCCTATACAAAGCCTCAAAGGGTCTGGCAGGCAAGCTCGAAGAGCAACTTGACCAGGAGAAAGCAGACCCATTCCAAGCTCTCAGCGTCAAGTGCATTGGCGTTCTGGGCCAGCTCGCCAAGGACCCTGCACCTATCGATCGCAACCGTGAGATTGGTATATTCCTGGTCACGGTCCTCGATGCCTTGCCAGACACCCCTGCCGCAGATGCAGTGGAGGCTCTGAACCAGTTGATGGAAATCTACAGCGACGAGACTCACGCATGCGACAAGGATGTCTTCTTCAAGGACAACTTCTTGAAGCACCTTGAGGATGTCCTGCCTAAGACGAGGACCATGGCAAAGACAATCGACAAGAGGGGCCAGACGAGTGAGTTGAGAGCGCGAGTAGATGAGGCCATATTGAACCTGGGTCGCTTCATCCAGTACAAGAAGACCCACCCCCCGAAGCCATGAGGTGTTATCCGGGAAGTGCCATGTTTGGAAGAAAGTCAGACATATCGGTATCGGTCGCATTCATGTTGGACAGATGGACATCTCGCGACCGGGAACATGATGGGCTTGAAGAGGGCTTACCTGCATGGGGGCGTTTGTGGAATTTAACGCATTCTAGCGCAGGATGCACGAGGTAAACTGTTCATAAGTCAATAAGACGAAAGTAGTGCCATTTGTAGGCACCATTGAATGGGCTGTGCAAACCTCTCAAGATCGATGTAATTGAACTTCGAAAAACGTGGGTGGCAAAAGGATGGAAAGCTTTCCGAAGGGGATCGTCCATAGCTCTACAATCCCTATCGTTAAGTGAAAGGTCTTCGAATAAAATGCTCGCGTAACTCCATACCGTGTTCAAGATGCGTTTGTACCTGTTCCCGTCTCTCGACATGCCTTCCAAGGTTCATACTGTAGGATCTGTACCGTAAGCGAAACGTCCACTGCAACCGACTGGCCAGCCGGCCTTGCAAACCCAATACCTCTAGCCGATAGGCTTCATCTTCTTTTTCTTCTTGCTCGGCTCACCGCCCGTCTTGCCCTTCTGGAACGACCGCCAAGAATCAATTCTCTGCTCCCTCGTGGCCTCCCAGTCCTGCTCATGTTGTCTCTTCCTCTTTCTCTCGTCCAACTCGGTGTCCTCCTTCCTTTGCTGCCGTCCCTCCTCCTGCATCTGTCCCTTCAACTGCCGCCTCCGTCGCTGCTCATTGTCAATCAGAACCTGCACCGTCTTTTCGGCCCACTTCTTCTCGAACTCCGCGTCCGGCTCCTTCACTTCAGGCGAGTCCACCGTCCACTTGTTCTCGCGAATAAGCAGCATGCGCGCATCTGAAATTGCCTCGTCCAGCCGCTCGCGGTGCTTCTCGTCCATGAGTTCTGTCTGCGCCTTCTTCAGGCGATCGAAGGCATCGGGGGCGCGTGGGTTCTTCGTCTTGTCAGGATGGATGAGCAGCGACTTCTTGCGGTAGATATTCTTGATATCAGTATCCGGGACACCGGGCTTCAGGCCCAGGACGGCGTAGGCATCGAGCCGGAATGCCTTGAGGATGCGGTCGATCTCGGCATCCTGTTTTCAAGGACGCGTTGTTAGTATTCATGACGCCTGTCACATGATAGTAGGTGGGTGAATAGGTGGGTATCGGGATGGGGACTGGGTGGAATGACCTGCCTTTTCCCATTCTTTGCCCTCGGCCTCGAGAATGTCGAGCGCATCTCTTTTATCATCGGGCTGCTCCTCGCTGGATGCCATACTGACTACTACTGGCCTGCGAGCTTTCTTACCGGGATTGAAATGGGTAGATACGACGATTGTCGCAAGACGAACTGGAGCCGTTGTGAAGTGCAGTTGTGAGTGGGCATGTGGACAAGGGACCCATGCGAGAAGGGGCGACGGTCCCCCCCACTTGTGGCTTCAAATGTTCTTTATCGATAAGACCCTTGTCCAAAAATTTGGGCGGCTTCGACTTGCAAGAATCCCAGTGGGACCTTCTAAGTTCCTCTTCCTTAGCAAACGCCCATATATCATCATTCGTTACAGTTTTGCCAAAATGCCTCGCGCAGTGTCACCGGCACGTTCAGAAGCGGAGGTCGATATCTTCGACTCCTTAACTAACGACAATATCAGACCGTACAATATCCACAACAACCAGGGGACTCCCCGCGAGGCCGTCGGTTTCCTCGATGAAGTCGATGAAGAGGGTGATGAGGCATTCATTGCCTTGAAGCAGGCCGCTTCATACCGGAAAACTACAAACTTGAAGGGAAAGACCGGGCAGAAAAGTGGCGGTTTCCAAAGCATGGGTGTGTATTCCTATTTCCAAAATCACACTGCGATTTAACTCGTGCTGAACAACAATGCGCAGGACTCAATGCGAAACTTCTCAGCGCTATTCTGCGAAAAGGCTTCAACCAACCAACACCTATTCAGCGCAAAACGATCCCCCTCTTACTACAACGGAAAGATGTCGTGGGAATGGCTAGGACGGGTTCCGGAAAGACTGCGGCCTTCGTTATACCCATGATCGAGCGATTGAAGGCCCACAGTGCTATGGTTGGAGCCCGAGCTCTGATCATGTCGCCGTCGCGAGAACTTGCGCTGCAAACATTAAAGGTCGTCAAAGAGTTTGGCAAGGGGACGGATCTGAAGTGTGTCTTGCTCGTGGGTGGTGACAGTTTGGAAGAACAGTTCGGCTTCATGACGACAAATCCAGACATTATCATTGCAACCCCCGGTCGTTTCTTGCATCTGAAGGTGGAGATGTCTTTGAGCTTGTCATCCATAAAGTACGTTGTGTTCGATGAGGCCGATCGGCTGTTTGAGATGGGTTTCGCAGCCCAGCTCACGGAGATTCTGCACGCTCTTCCGGCTTCAAGGCAGACGCTGCTGTTCTCTGCCACGCTCCCGGCGTCGCTGGTGGAGTTCGCACGCGCAGGCTTGCAAGACCCAAGCTTGGTGAGGTTGGACGCTGAAACCAAAGTCTCGCCTAAATTGGAGAGCGCGTTCTTTGGTGTCAAGGCTGCGGAGAAAGAGGCAGCTCTTCTTCACATTCTCCACGACGTTATCAAGATGCCCACGGGTACGCCCGAGGCTGCTCAATTCCAACCGGATAAGTCGAAGAAGCGAAAGCGGGGTGGCGATAACCCAAATGCGCAGGAGAGGCCAACGGAACACTCAACGATCGTATTTACAGCTACTAAGCACCATGTCGAATATCTGAGTGCTCTGCTGCGTGAGCAGGGCTTCACCGTGTCGTACGTGTATGGTTCATTGGACCAGACCGCACGTATGATACATGTCGACAACTTCCGTCGTGGGAAGATCAATATCCTAGTCGTCACAGATGTAGCAGCGCGTGGTATTGATATTCCAGTGCTAGCAAACGTTATCAACTACGATTTCCCCCCTCAGCCCAAGGTCTTTGTCCATCGCGTTGGTCGAACGGCGCGAGCGGACAAGGAAGGTTGGAGTTACAGCATAATGCAGGACTCGGATGCTCCCTACCTGATCGATCTTCAGCTTTTCCTTGGCAGGAAGCTCATTCTTGGCCGAGAGGGAGGCGAGTCACCGTCGTACAGAGAGGATATGGTAGTTGGTGCCCTGCGGCGCTCGGAGATTGAGACGCATGTTGAGTGGCTGAACAAGGTGCTGAAAGAAAATGAGGATATCAAAGCCCTGAGGCAGGTCGCTGGTAAGGCTGAGAAGCTTTATGTCAGGACGAGGAACTCTGCGTCAAGTCAGAGTGCAAAGAGAGCGAAGGAAGTCGTCGTCTCCAAGGGATGGAACGAGCTTCATCCACTATTCGGGGAGTTCGATGACGAAGCAGAGAACGCTCGCAACGAAATGCTTGCCAGAATCGGCAACTGGAAGCCAAAGGAGACAATCTTCGAGGTCAGAATGGGCAAGAAGGCGGTATCAAATCCAGGAGCAGATGTTATGCGGAAAATTCGTGCAAAGATTACTCCAAAGAATCGCATCGAACAGCCTGCGGCAGAGAAGGTCGAGGACGACGTCGAGATGGGCGATGCGCCAGCTCCTAACTATGACAGCGACGCAGAGGAGGCCGACAGTGGTGACGAGTACGAAGTGGGTCAACAGGGTGTTTCTGCCCTTGATTCTGGTGATGAGGACGATGCCATGTCAGACTCGGATCTCGAAGTGACCGTATCAAAACACGCCGACTACGAAAACAAGAACATACGAAAGGATGGAAAGAAAACCGCCAGAGACTCCGAGTTCTTCATGTCATACACCCCACGGACGACCAACGCAAACGAGGAGAAGGGCTACAGTATAAACAGCGGTGGTCTTCCCTCCTTCGTCGAGGCCGCCCGCCACGTCACCATGGACCTGACCAACGACGACAGCGCCAAGTCCTTCGGCGAGCCTGCCCGGTCCAAGATGCGCTGGGATAAGAAGCAGAACAAGTACGTCTCGACGGCCAACGACGCCGATGGATCCAAGGGTGTCAAGTCGCGCATGATCAAGGGCGAGAGCGGCGTCAAGATCGCGGCGTCCTTCCAGTCCGGCCGGTTTGACAGGTGGAGGCGGGCGCACAGGCTGGGCAAGATGCCGCACGTCGGCGAGCAGGAGAAGGGCAACCTCCCGCGTCTCACGCCGAACGGCGGCGGCGGCGACCAGGGCGGCTGGCGCCACTACAAGCACAAGCAGGAGAGGGCGCCCAAGGAGGCGGACAAGTACCGCGACGACTTCCACGTGCGCAAGAAGAGGGTGGCGGAGGCCAAGGAGAAGCGGATCGGCAAGTTCAAGGACGGCGAGGGCAGCAGGAAGGAGATCAAGAGCAAGGACGACATTGTCCGGTCGAGGAAGGTCGAGGAGATGAAGAGGGCCAAGAACGCCCGGCCGGCGAAAAGGGGAGGCAAGAGGTGAGGCGGTCAGCGGATCGGGCTCTTGGGGGGTCTAATGTGTTTTATGGTTGCCGAATAATAGAAAATTGGCATATTTTCCCAAGATGATATGGACTGTTCGAATCGTACTAGGCACCCATTGATCATTTCGAAAACTTTGGTGGCGACAAGTCTAATTCTCGAAAGACAGGTGCTCAGACAATGATATAGATGTGCCACCATTTAGCTTAGCACGGGAGCATACTGGCTGAATAGACTAAAATACAACGATGAAACGAAAGCAACTGATAAGCATTGCTTCAAAGGCCAATTCATTTAGACGTGCAACAGGTAGACTGACGCTCGTGGCGCCTATGCTTGCACGCCGATCAATTGCTTGTAATGATTGCTCAGACGTATTCGAAAACCCTCACCTTGCCTTCCGATGATCGTAACGAGATCCACCAAGATCAAAACACTGGCATGACAGGTTGACGGGAACAGCATCAAAGCCGGCTTTAGCATTGAGACTGATGTTTTCCTTCTCCTACAAGCAGGAATCTGAGCACTTTTCAAGTCTCGATCTTCGTACAGCACATCAGGTTATGGCAGAGGCTGCTACATAGCATCTGGCAGGCCGCCGGGTCAAGCCTCCTCCTCCTAAGAGAAGAGCCGGTCTCGTCGGACACACTGCTGTGTGCAGTATCCTCACTCGCGCCAACCTCCTCCGTGACCTCCCGCTCCGAGCCTACTGTTTCCGGCTGCAGGGTTGCCGAGTGGATGCCATAAGCATGGAGACACTCGTTGACGGTCCGGGCCTTCTCGATGAAGCTTGACATGGACGGGTCGGTGACCACGACGTGTGCGGACGCGATGGCCTTTTGCTGGTCGAGCCGCCAGATGTGCAGCTCGTGTACTGATTCTATGCCGGGGATCTGGACGCGCCGGGCGATTTAGTAACCGCTCGAGAGAGAAAAAAGAGAAGAAATAGGGGGAAGGCGGGAGGGGCTCCACCGTAAATTCAAGGCATAATTCACGTACCCGTTCAAGATCATGCTTCACATCCTCGATCTCCACACCTCGTGGGGCACTTTGAAGCAGAATGGTACCCGAATTCTTGGTGAGCGGGATGGCGCTGATGAAGATCATAATGGCGATGAACATGCTGGCCGCCGGGTCTGCATAGAAGCGCGCTTCATATTGCGTCTGCCAGATCACGACCGCGGCAATGATAACACCGATGTTGTTGATAGCATCTCCGATGACATGGACGAGAACGCCGAGCATGCCAAGATCACGGCCGGGCTTCTTAAGCTGGGCTGCATTGTGACGGTGCTCTGCGTGAGTTTGAAAGATGTTCACGTTTTGGTTCTTTGTGTTGTCAGCTATGATGGGTTCAAGATTGACCGATTCTGTTTCACGGTGGTCATGACCATAACCATCGCTTTGGCCGTGGTCATGTGAATGATCGTGTCCGTGGTGTTCTGCAACTAAAGTCAGTACAACGTCGCAACATATACGGCGGACTGTTTCACAAGCACTTACCATGTACAAATACCGCACTGATGATGTTCAACCCTAAGCCGACGCAACCCAGAATCATGACGAGTTTTGGATCTTCGATATCTGGGTCTTGTTAGAGCAGTTTAGCGATAACAAGGGGAGCTGAGACTAACGCTCTATTGATATGAATCTCTCGATGGATTGCAGGAATATGCTGATACCAAGGGCCAGAAGAAAGACACCATTGAAAAAAGCCCCGAGAAGACTGGCCCTTTGCCACCCGAACGAAAGGTCTCGGGGAGAGTTTGCCCGCTCTGAAATCTGTGAGACATGTAAGTTGGAGAGGCCCATCTGGCTTCGCGTATGAACTCACAATGACCGCTGTCAGGGCGACAAGGAGTGAGATCAAGTCATTCATCTAAAAGGCCCAGTCAGTCAGATATGGTCCTCAGTACCGTAGAGGTCGATGATCTCACGTAGTGGAATGCGTCAGCCAGCAGTGCCAGAGAACTGGTCTTGAAGGCCACTATGGAAATATGTCAGTCCTAGAGCCTGTGGAGACTGTTTCCCTGTCCGGGGCTCGCTGACCTGTGATCTCGGCCACGAAGAAGCAGAACGAGATGGCGATCGTGATGATCAGCCGCACCTTTGGGGTGAGACTGAACGCCATAATAAATATTTGTTATCCCAGGAAATGCGTGAAGTGGAAATGACTGGAAAGAGCATTGGTTAGGGAAACATGCAAATAGTTGTGGGAATGGCACGGCGTTATTACGCACTGGGCTTAGAGAATGCAACTGATATGCTGCTGATTTGTGAAAAGAGAAGAAAGGGGAAATGCTCAGAAATCGAGCCACAAATGTTCAACAAACTTGAATGTTTGTACAACCATGGAGCTCATGTAGGATCTGCAACCGACTCGAGGCGGATCGAGACAAAATATGATATGTAACAGGCCAATCGCCTGTAAGACCAGTTTCCGAAACTGCACCGCTGCAAGTCATATGGGGGAGGACAAGTTGGCTGGTAGCATTGACCGGCTGGGTCCCCTAAGTCGGCATTTTCCTTGGTCAACGGAAGCTCCGTGGTGGCCGACTTGGCAATGCTTGACTGGCCGGTTATTTCTCCCGGTGTGACCGACGGGCTGCCAGTTCACCTTCGCTGGCATTGCTGGTATGTTGCTGAAGTTCAGCTGGGAGGAGATACTTTAGTATGTAATCACTGTTCCCCCCCACAACCTGGATTCTGGCGCAGGCAGATATCAAATTGACCTGCGAGTGACACATAGATCCTGTCAAACACTGCAAGATCAGTTTCACAAACTTGTGTTTCTTCGAATCGGGTCGTGAGACGATGTCATTGCAAGCGGCCATAAGACGGAGCATAACGAGCGAGACAAAGCTCACGGTTGTCGTCTTACACACCAGCCTGGGCACCTGGATGAGCGAGCAGTACATACAATAGTACCTACCTGGGTACCTAGGTAGGCATGTACCTAAGTACAGGTGCTTATCTAATCCGTTACACTCAGGTCAACGCACGGTGCGTGAGAGGCCTCTAGGTCCAATCCGTAAGGCGGTCAGTCAGCTTTATGATTCTGCCGTATCGATGCCCTCCATCGCCCCCCAGTCGTCCGTCAATGATGTCCCCAAGACCACGAATTACCAGTATTTTGAATTGCATCAGTTAAACGCCATCGTCTGGCTCTATGAGCTTCGAAATGATGAGGCGTCGAGAAAATGATACCATCAATCACATGAGCAGGCTAGCTATTCTTTCATCTCAGCTCCATCCATGTCCCGTTATGCTTCGTCCTCGGCGCCGCGACGGCCACAGTGGTCGTCGCATCTGCGCCAGCTCAGCCGGACCAGTCTAGACAAGCTTGCAACCGAATCTTCTCGGTCCCCTGATACTATGTCGAGCAACTCTACTCTCCGCGGAGACAGCAGAGACCATCACAATGGCAGTACGGAGCGCAAGTGCACCGTCACTATCAACGAGTCCTTCGCCCGCGATGAGATCCTTCTCAACCTCGACTTGTTCAGCAGTCGTATCAAACCTGGCATGCTAGTTTCGATAGATATTTTAAAACCTGAGTTCTCCAAGCAACAGACCACCGCAGCAAAGAGGATGGCATCTCAGGACGCGGGAAAGAATGGCGCTTCCGATTCCAACCAGCTATCTAGCCGATACATCTTCGTTGTGAAAGACATGCCCAGAGAGCTGAAGGCTAGGCACCCTCACGTCGAGTTGTATGTTGCGAAACATATCGCCGATGTCTTCGGCATGAAGAAAGGGTCGCAAGTTATTCTGGCCCCAGTGGATGAGAACAACCCGGCTACTGAGGCTTCCCACGTGGAGCTGACCTTCAAAGATCAGTACCTGTCACGTTCGGACATGTGGAGGATCACTGTTGGAGAGCTTGCAGACCGCACCGTCTATAAGGGTCAGATGATGCTCTTTATGGGCACTGTCAAGGCTCAGATCTCAGCTGTCTTTGTTGAAGGACGAAAAGTCCAGGCGGCCTTCTTCGGGAAGAACACAAGGCCAATCTTCCGCAGCGAGTCCGCTAGATATGTCCTCTTCATCCAGATGGCTAAAGAAATGTGGGACTTTGATTCGGACGACTCCGGCGAGATCATGTTCAACAAGGTCGTTAACGGATTCCTGCCCGCCCTGTTCCAAAAATGGGCAGACCTCAAAGTGAAGCATCTTGTTACAATTGTTTTGTTCGCTCGGGTTGAATATGATACTGGTATAACAGCCGAGCTAGGCAATGCCGCCTTCCACAACGACTACTATACAGGAGTCCAGGCCTCTGGTGACAAACGGCCATACAAGGATTTCTACCGGGTTGTGGTGAGCGAGATGGCAAGTGGTGAATGGACCAAAATCCTCTATCAGTTGAAGCGAGAGTTCAATTATTTTCGCCGGGACATCAGCATCCATCATTTGAAGGCCATGAGCTCCATTCCAAGCCTCTCTGAAGAGCCTGGTGGAAAGGTTTCATCAACTAGCCTCGTTAAAGCCGAGTCGTCAAGGGCTCTGTATGGAAACATCCTCGAAGCCATCAACCTCGCCTCATCATTGTTCGCCCATGACTACATCGACAGAGATTTGATGAGGACTGGTATATCGATTGTCGTGATAACTGCTGGTCCTGGCGTATTTGAGGTCGACTATGAGACGCTCAGACGGACGACGGAAGCGTTGGTCGGCAATGGAATCGGCATCGATCTGATTTGCGTACCCAAAATACCTCTACACTCTGTTCCACTCTTCCGTTACCGCAATCCTGCCAAGTCGGAAGGCCACAGTTCCAAACCAAAATTAAGCTTCAGTCACGACAGTACGCCGAAACTCACGACGCCACTGGGCAGCAGCTTTCAAAGCCTTTCAGGCTCGTTTTCTTCAAATAGGGGTAGTGATATTTCGCGCCGGTATGAGCCCTTCGCCATGCGGCAACACGATGAATGGTGTTTTGCTCTGCCTCAGTGGCTTCATGTGTCATACTGGACAGGCAGCTCTGATAATGCCTTGTCCTTCGAGGGCATTGCTCTGAACGTGTCAGATCAAGCAAAGCATTCGAAGGACGAATTTCCAATCCGGTGTCGAATGTACGATCTGCAAATGAGGAGTGTTTTGGAGACGAACGAGATTGAGACTATGCCACTGCACAGCGATCCATTCTTCCCGCAGAGTGTTCTGCAGGGCTCTGCCGCACCGAAGGGTCGTCTCCATGATATCAGAGAGCTGGCCGTAATACCTTCTGAGAAGGTCCATGATCCATTACATGACTATGTCTATGGATTCCACAAATTCGCCCCTGATAAGCATGCAAAGCCGGGAGAAAAGACTCTTTGGAAGCAACTGCAGGAGTTTGACAATGCAAGAGCGCGCCTGGTGGCGAGAAAAAGGCAGCATCGGACACCCAGAGCCATTCGAGAGCTGGAGGATGGTACGAGAAGACAGCTTGTAGAAGACACAAACCTGTTCGGCACGTCCGTTGGAGATCGAAGGAGCTCCATGAGCACTCCGGCTGTACCAACGGTTGCGAGCCTGTCGGCCCGGAAAGCTCCAGATTATTCAAACCCACAATCACACTCGACGAAAACCCCAGACGGCGGCACACCCGCAAGCAGCAGATTTTCTGCCTTCAAGGCGCCGAAATTCCTCCGTCAGATCAGTCTTGGCCAGAGAGGCTTTGGTATAGCTGCTCCCAAGGCGGCGGTGGCCGAGGTGCAGATAGAGCACGCCAGTGCCGTGAGGGACACTCCTCCTGCGACGTCTCAGAACCTGTCAGTCTCAAAGGTATCGCCAATGAAGTCACCTCGTCCAAACACTCCTCACAGCATGTCTAGTGGTAGCTCCACGCCGGTCGCAAGGGAGATCGGTCGGGGCGTTGCCTTTGGGTCCAACAAAGAATTCCGCTCAGAGACGCCCAGCCGTCCAATGTACATCAAAAGTGCCCAGACGTCTCAAGATGCAGTACCACAGACCCTGGACGAGTCTCTCGCGTCGACACTCAGGCCTTCCAACTTTCTTCGTTCTGACAATCCAGAGCAGAAACTATCCAATCTTTTGAGGCGAGCGGATACCACCGGAGAAGATGATGCGCAAATAAGCAAGCTTCTTGCTGGTGCCGTTCCAGAGCTACCTGCTATGCTGTCCCCAACGACAGCTATGTCTCCCTGGTTGACGGTGGTCAATCCATCAAATCCCGACACGGATAAGGTGGACATGGCCCGACTGTATAGTCGATGGCAGCACGTCTTCGTTAAGCCGTCAGAGATGAGGGTCATGAAGTGGAAGTCACTGTGTTCTCCGGCAGCAGTGCCCCTGACCACAGAGTATTTCCCAACAAAAGAGCAATTCGACAGCGAATACCAGCGTCAACCGTACAACATCGCACAGGATCTGGATGACGATGATTTGGCTGAAGAACCGAGAAGCCGTGAGGAGTTTCTACGAGAGCTCATTAGCTTACGATTTTCTCAAGGCTTCCAGGTGGTCATTGGACCAGCTGTTGCAAAAGCCTTCGGCCAAAAATATGTGAAGGTCGGTGACCTCTTCTCTCGGGATCGCGAAATCGAAGATGGCACAAGTGTTTTCATGGCAGTGGGAAATACTATCCACCAGCTTTCCTGTGTCAACGAAACAGAAGTTGAGGTCACGATCTACGTGCGTAAAGCTACAGAGCCAACGAAACAGTATGATAGTTCAGGTGCGGTATACAAACCAGCGATCCGTACGTTATTGGATGCTCATTACGAAACCGCGGAAATCGATGTTATCGCTCCGAAAGTAGAAAGGAATTGGAATTATATTGACTCATTTATCGGTGGGCATTATGACGAAATGTCGGAGAGTCTGAGGTTCTGGAGAGCCAGATACGTCCTGATCCCCATAACATCCTCCAAGAATCTCTCCAACCCGAAATACGTCGACAACGAAGAAGAAGTGCGTCTCGAGGGCATCAAATATCTCGCGCAGCAGTGGCTGAAACATCGATATGTGCCCCCGAGTGAACGTCGATTTCAGCCTCAGGGGCCGCGTAAAGGCAAGGATCCAAACCCGCTTGATATAGTCTACAAGACCGAAGACCCTTCTGTTGTTATCGCGGCAGAATTGGAGACTTTGCCTCTGATCGAGACTCTCGAGCCTGGTAACAGAAAGGGGCAACTGGTTACAAACACAAAGCAGTTCAAGAAGTCAGCCTTCAGCAATGCTGCCCTTGCGGAAGCAATGCAACAGCCAGTAGAAGAAGGCGGCGTGCGGCTGCAGAATCGGCGGTGGCACCTTCGTCTGCACTACAATTGCTTTATCGGGTCTGATATGACCAGTTGGCTGCTCGACAACTTTGAGGATTTGGAAAGCCGGGAGGAAGCTGAGGCACTGGGCAATAGCCTCATGGTGGACAAGACGAGGGACGATGATAAGGATGGATCAAAAGAGCCCGGCCTGTTCGAACACGTTGAGAAACGGCATCAATTCAGGGACGGGCAGTACTTTTACCAGATCAACAGTGAGTATGCAAAACCCCACCCACCAGGCTGGTTCAACAGCGCGAGGCGTAATTTCGCATCTGCGCCATCAACGCCTCTGTCCGAGAACGCGCCCCGCGATTCGCCGCGGCCAATAGCTTCGCAAAGACCAGGCTCCATTCACGAAGAAGACTCATCCACGTCGAGTGACACTACTCCTATCATTCCAGCTGCCGATCCGGGCAGCAAGAGGCGGCCGAGGGTTGCCTTGAGCAAAGTCATGAAGTACGACGTGGATCCACGAAAACGGTCATATCGCCCTGAGAGGATCGATCTACATTATGATCGATTACACAACCCAGACAACTGCTATCATATCCGAATCGAATGGATGAACACAACAGCCAAGCTGATCGAAGATGCGGTCGAGCAATGGGCTCGTGATATGACGAGATTCGGTCTGCGCCTTGTCGAAGTCCCCATAGCTGAGGCACGCGCGATCAGTGAGACCAACCCTTTCCGCCGGCCATACATCATCAAACTCGCCGTCCCACCCCCAGACCAACAGCCCGTGACCTACTACGACCCGGCCTCCTTTACTCCTCAGGTTAAGCCTGATAGATACTTCTGGCAAAAAACCATCCTGAGGAAATTGGATTTCGTCCTCGACACTGAAGCAGCGTCCAATTTCCCGAGCGATGTCGAAGTCACATTCTCTTGGGGCAAGCCGGATTACAAGAACACACAATACATCCACAGATCTGGCACCGTCACTGCGCAGATCACAGATGATGGTGACTTCCTCTTACTTGCCAACAAGCTGTACAACAACCGGGCCGCTATGGCACAGCGGGAGCGGGAGCTGCGCAACGAGCAGCAGGCGGCCATCGACCGCGGAAACGGCGCAGGCCGCGGCCCCATAGGTGGTGCGTATACGGCACACGGGCTCGGGGGCGCAACACCTGCGTCGTCACCCCTCACGAGACCGCTGCAGACGAGCGCTACTATGTTTACGAGCCCGGTGGTTGGACCCATCAACACCACATCCAGCATAGACCAGCCGTTATCGTCGGTGCCACCAAGAAACGGCGGTGTTACTGTTACCGCCTCCATCGGGACAGAGCCTTCGTCGATCAAGGACGATATTGAGAGGCTCTGCTACGATGCCGAAGCTCTGGGGGCGTTCTTCAAGGAGGTGCTCGATCAGGCTGGGGAGAATAGACTGAAGCCCCCCGCAGCCACGCCTGGGATGGGACCTGTCGTTGCTGATAGTCACATCCCCGCTCTCGGGCTACCTCCTGCGGTTTTTGCTGCACAACAGCAGCACCACGGGAGTACTAGCGATGGCGTACCAGCGACGCCGACCAGCCCTGCTGCTGGACCGAGAACAGCTAGTCCGGGCATTATGATGACGGCCTCTCAGCTTTTGAGGAGGCGCAGTATACAGTACAATGGGTAGATGTCTTCTCTTCTCTTTTTTTACTTTGTGATAGCTTTCGAGATAATAATTCCACGCGTCGTCTGGCTCGGCCGATAATGTGCACGGGCATATGGATATTATGCTTTGCGTATACTTATGTTTCACAAATACTTTTACACAGCCTGCTTGGTCTGGCTGCAATATTAGCCACCCAGTACCTAGGAGGTGAAAGCTTCGTCAATCCAAAATTTTGAAGACGCAAGCATGAGGCAGTGAAACCTCCGCTAGGTAGCTTAATGCATATGTGGAGCCAGAAATGGGAACTTTTGAAGTATAATAGATACCGTCTAGGGTAATCTGCAAATCGCCTTCCCTCGTATCGACTCAGCCACGGAGTCCTCGTCGGCCAGTTGTCGTTACATGCCCAAGCAACAGTTCCGGTTGGCTGGGACCTGCTTATGCCGTACAGCCAACACGTGCCTTCGAACCTACATAATCGGCCTATCTTACATAGTGCCATTTGGCTACTACATAGTGTAGGGCAGAATACCACTCAGCCTACATATGTACAGTTTTATACACGTGTAGTGGGATGCGATGGATCTAGTGTACGGAGGATTTGTTTCCAATGAGGCCTCCGGAGCGGTCTTTATTGCACTCCGCTCCCGAATACTGTTCTGCAACGGTGACAGGTCCGCTTGGCAGCTTGGCATATCATTGTCGTGAAAGAGAGCAATCTGAATATGGAAATCTGCAGGTCTACATCGGGGTTTCACTGCCGGCCCCCCCCCCCACCATCTCTCCCCCAGACCCCCACAACCCTTTTTTGTCTCTTCTTCTTATTTTGCTTTCGATTAATGAAATGCAAGGTCCGTTTGTGAGACCTGGTGATGACCTGATGTACTGACCGTTGGGGCGAACCTGACAAGTGGCTGACGCTGTGGAAAAGAGGAACAAAGGAAGGGGCACACAACCAACCCTTCTCCCCACCCGCAATGCTGCGCATTAGAAGCTGTCTCGAGATGGGGCGATATTCTAAGCTGATTGGGCCTTTGGTTTTGGTGTGTCCCCTTGCAGTCGTTGGGCCATGTCAGCTAACTATGTAGGGATTTGCAGCCAGCCAGCCAGCCAGCGCAAACAAATGTTCTCGAACGCGACGGAGAGACGTTCGACGTTGATGGTCCTGTGCGATCGTGGGTCCGAGGTTGTATGACATGGTTAGAGTTGCATTATGCGGTGAGAGCATGCTACCCGCCACGCCCGCATCTTCCCCCAGGTAGCACGAGATGACCGGTTGCTGCAGGGTGACGGGATTTCAAGGAAAGAGTCATGTCCAGCGCATTGGGCCGTGACGCTCTGGAGACCCGAATCTGTCAAACTGTCAACCGTCATGACAGCCAGAAGATAGGTTGGAAAGGATGAAGGCCGGTGGATTGAGGAAAGAACCTCGGAAGCCGGTGGTTGGAGTGGTATCTATCTATGTACTATCTCTATGTAGCAAGCTGTAGGTGCTGAGGTGGTAATATGTATGTAGTAGTTGTATCGGCGAGGAAGAGCCCCTTATCGCTGACCTCATCAGAACCTTGGAAATGGAAGAATAGCTCCGCTGTTGCCAAGACGCGATGAGGTTTGTGCCACCATTCAACTTGCGTCAGTGGTTCTAATGTCAAACAGGGAACCAGGTTTGTTTTTTGATATAGCAAGCTGCGTATATAGGCGTGCTGGCGTGATAAGGTCAAGCCAAAACCCCCCCCAAAAAAAAAAAAAAAACCAGCGGTGGCTGCCGTGTGGTCGGGTGGTGCACCCAAGTCTGCCAGTCAGCGTCCGGACAATTGGCACAAACGTCATTGTTTCGCATGATCAAGAGTAGCGTGGATGGAGCTGCCGGTGATGTTGTTGCCCAGGTGTGTTGTTGATATCATACCTACCTAGGTACATTTGGTATCAGGGTCCGGATGTCGTGGCACCTGGGGCTTGGTTTTCCGATCTGATTCCTCTCGCAGGATTACGTATGCAGGTACGGAGCCGTATGGGGCCGGGGGGTATATGTAAACCGTACGGAGCTATACAACATTTGAATGGCAAACTGGCAGATTAGATAGGTACTACAGTAAGACATCGGGGGGAGGCGGTAGTAGGCTGCCTGTGGTTTCTAAATCCCACCTTACGGGTAAACTGTCCGGTACACAGTTGGTTGGTTGTGTGTAAAATAAGCCCGGATCAATCAAAATACACACAAGTAAGCGCATCGTGACAAACATAATTAGAAGAGGTATGTAGGAATGGGCCAAGGCGGGTAGGCCAGAACCCAAGCAGCCAAGCAAGCAGGACAAGCCAACATAGCGGCCGCGGCACAGCTACTACTGATGCTTAGCGGGCTCCCGTTCGTGGCCAAGGACAAAGAAGCATTTTCCTCAAGCTTGGAATCACGATCAAATCGGCAAGTTTTTGAGGGCTCCGAGCCTCAAGGGCAGTGCATCTTATAGAATGCTGGCCCCACTAACCCTAACTCAAAGACTGGACCTGCTGCGGCGGCCACTGCCCACCAGCCAGACCAGGCGGTTTGCGTGTTGTCTCCTTATGCGACCCTGCAATTTTTCAGACGCGCCAATCTGCAATCTTAAACGCTGAGGGAACCCTGAACCAGACCCTTCAAACAGAGGTACTTGATTCGCCACGCCACTTGTAAGGGGAGACGGGTAACTTCCAAGGTTGCCAGAACTCGCCAAAGCCAAAGGGGAGTAGCATTAGATGAGTTGTGTTGCGTAGCGGTGTCTCTGCCAAGACCAAGCAAGGAGTGAATTCATCAAAAAGAAGACGCGCTGTCCTGCTTTTTCTCTGGGATCAACCGTCCGTCCTCTTCTCTGTTTTCCCTCACCCGTCATATATCTATCGACTCCAGGAACGTTTGTTCTTGTTTCACCCTGTTGAATTTGTGGTGTGTTTTGGATCTGATATCCGGAGAAGTGAAACTGGGAGAACCGACTAGCTATTCCTGATTAAATCCTCCCCCCCAGTCCACCAAGACATACAATACAACAACTGCACAACCGGACCGATACGCAAACGAACCGTGCGAAATAATATTAAGGAAGAAACCCACATACCTATCCGAGTCCGAAAAGAAAGTCAAGACAAAACGGCAACAACCCAACTACCGACCTGCCGACCGAGCTGACTGGGGAACAAGAAGTCGATTAGCAACTTGCTTTGGGCTGCATCATCATCGTCCTTCAACCCCGATTCCGGTGTCACGCTAGCGAAACACCTGTTCTGTTACATACGAACAAAAAGCCTGTTCCAGTTCCAGTTGCAGTCATCAATCAATCAACTGGGGATTTCGGGAAAACGAGTCTGACAAGAGAGCGCCAAGGCTTCTTTCTCTACACAGTATCAGCCTGTCACTCACACTATAAGTGAAGACAGGAAGCGAGATTCATCAGTTCTACCGGTCGCTAAAATCAAATTACGGGACCCGAAGCAGTGGATTGATTATTACTCGAGCCACCTGGAAAGGGGAGGGGGCCAATTTCAACTAATACCTTACCGAGCACCGTACCATTACCTCCATAACGTTACGACGACTCGACACATTCTGAGAAAAGTATCCAACATCATCATCATCATCATCAACAACAACAACAACAACAACAACAACAACAACGGCGACGGCGACAGCGACAGCAACAGCAACAGCAACAGCCATCACCAACAACGTCGACATTGTCGACAACAAATAACTAATCATGGCTGACGCATTCAAGTGTAAGTCAACAACCTTCTACCAACCAATGATCTTCTCCCCCTCCTGTCATCAACATACGGACACCAAAAAGGGTTCGGTCATACACACAAGCCGAGTGGGATGTGTGGCTGCTTGATTCCCCACGTCCCAAAAGGCAAATCAATTTGACCCTGACGCATTGCCCACAACCCCCCCTGGTCCAAGCCTGGGCACCTGGGCATACACACATAACGCCCAGGACGCCCAGGACGCCCTACACAGTACCTGCGTATCTTGCGTACCTAGGTACCTAGGTACTCCATGTTCATTCCCCCTTCACTTCTCACTTTCACATCATGCGCCTGCCAAGCAAGTACCGCGCTACTTCTTTTCTTTTCTACATTACCTCGGGACGCATTACATTCCCTTCTTCTCTTCTCCCGCACTGCCCGCATTACATACCTGCATCTACTTCACGGCACTGCACGCGCACTCCTTCGCCGGAGCTTTACTTTCGCTTTTGCCTTATTAGTCCTGTCATCACCCTTGTCAGGCGTCATCAACTTCTTGTCCCTCCTTTCCCTGTCCGTCCGTCCGTCCGTCCGTCTCTGGTTACCATATTTTCCTTCCCAAACCTAAACCTAAATCATGTCCAATTGAATTTCACCATCAAACAAGTTCTTGTTTTACATATACCCGGCATCATCCATTGCATCACCTCGCTTTTTTCTTCTTTTTCTTTTGGTACCCCCATACATGTTTTTGTAACCTATCCACCACCACATTACACAAGGCCCATCGGTCGATTCGTCGACACCGATAGGTCGCCCAGCACCACGACCACACTGGTCATTGGCAACAATTAGATAATATAAAAAAGAAAACTAACATGGAGCGCGTATCCTCAGTCAACGCCTTCCAGATTAAACGCCAGGCACATGCCGTAAGCCGAAGCGATGCCGGTTGGAATCCCTTCCGCCATGTCTGGAATAAGGATCACCGCCGGAGTCAGACCTGGGATGGCAACCAAGCCGAGTCCCAGAAGGGCATCAACCCCACCGACTTGGAGGGATCCTCGCCCATAGAACACTCACAGACCGCGCCAGTCTCCTCCAGGGGCATAAACAGCTTCGACGGACTTGGCAGGCCGAGCAAGGAGAACGACCCCGACTTCTTCGTCCCAGAAGGGACCGACGTTAGCGGTGATACAGTAGCACCACCGCAGACGACGGCAGCTTCCGACTTTGGCATTCGAAACAGGAAGTCAGAAAAGGGCTCTGAAGCACCAATCGACGGAGATGAGCCCGAACAGAAGAAGAAGAGGAAGGATCACAAAATGTTCAAGCATATCGAGCCCAAGGAGCCCTTCACCGTCGCAAACCAAATCCAACGCACTCTACTGAACTCCTGGATCAATGTCTTGCTGGTAGCCGCCCCTATCGGCATCGTGCTGGGTGCTATCCCGAACATGAACCCTATCGCCATCTTCGTCGTCAACTTCATCGCCATTATTCCTCTGGCCGCTATGCTGAGTTATGCCACCGAGGAGATCGCCCTGCGAACGGGCGAGACCCTAGGAGGTCTCTTGAACGCCAGTTTTGGGTACGTCACCATGGTTTCATATCTCGGTGCTATTCAAGTCAGCTAACCAGTCGCTTCAGAAATGCCGTCGAGCTTATCGTGGCCATCATGGCTCTCGTGCAGGGCAAAGTCGTCATTGTACAGACGTCACTTATCGGCAGTGTGTTGTCCAACTTGCTGCTTGTTATGGGCATGTGCTTCTTCTTTGGCGGACTTCGCAGGCAAGAGCAATACTTCAACATGACCGTCGCACAGACTGCCGCTAGTCTTCTCGCCCTGGCCATTGCCGCCATCATTATCCCCACCGTCTTCGACAAGGAGACCACCCTCCCGACCGCATCAACAGCCGCCCTCTCGAGAGGCACGTCCGTCATCTTGCTTGTCGTCTATGCGGGATACCTCTACTTCCAACTCAAGACTCACCAGGATGTCTTCGCCGAGGAGAGCCAGAAGGTGCCTATGAGGCCCAGCAAGCGTGCTCTGCACCCCGGTGCCATCAAGAAGGGAATGGTTGGCCCCGCCGGGCTCATGGGCTTGCCTGGCAAGAATGAAGAGGGTAGCAGCAACAACGCCGAGCTGCAGAAGGTGCTGAATGCCAACCCCACGGGCGAAGAGGACGACGATGAGGGAGAGGACCCTCAGCTGTCCTTCACTGTTGCTATGGGCACTCTGGTCGGCTCTACCGTCTTGATCGCCTTCTGTGCCGAGTTCTTGGTTGACAGCATCGACTATGTCACTACTTCGGGTGGTATCAGCGAGGAGTTCTTGGGTCTGATTCTGCTGCCCATTGTCGGAAACGCTGCTGAGCACGCCACTGCTGTTACGGTCGCTATCAAGGACAAGATGGATCTGGCCATCGGAGTTGCTGTTGGTTCCAGCATGCAGGTTTCGCTCTTCCTGATTCCTCTGCTCGTTGTCATCGGCTGGGGAATGGGCAATGACGACATGAACCTCAGTTTCGATCTTTTCCAGGTTGCCGTGCTCTTCGTGTCCGTCCTCCTGGTCAACTACCTGATTGGTGACGGAAAGTCCCATTGGCTCGAGGGTATGCTACTGATGTGCCTCTACGTTATTATCGCAGTGTGCTCGTGGTGTAAGTGATTCCAGAGAATGTGAATACCTTTATATGTGGCAACAACTAACATTATCCAGGGTATCCCGCTACCGAGGCCGCATAGATGGGCTTTGCAGCGCTTTGTTTTTGCGCCCGATAATTACAGCATTCTTGTATTTATGTACATCGTTTGTATTCAAAATACTCGATCGGCTCTTTGCTACTATTAACACGAGCGGGAACCGATACTACGGCCGAAATCTCAGATGGTATCGAGGGAAAGGCACACAGGATATACCCCAGCATACGAACGCCGTATCGATGATTACAAGGGACCTTGAAAAATCCGAGCGTCGTTTGACTACGACTGATATCCAAGCAGTTTTGTTTTCTTGTCGCTATGATCCAGTTGGTCTCACGGAGTGAAGGGCGTTTTCTACACATGAATTTTGGCTATTGGTTCCTTCTCTTCACGGCATTATGTACGCCATTTTATTTTCGAGGGGTGGGTGGGATTGAACAGAGTCCGCCCACACACCCCTTCTGTTACTGCTCCGCCGAGCTCCTTTGAGGAGGAAGAAGGGGAATGCTCTGCTCTTTGGGAGCTAGAGATAGGATGTGATAGGATATGGGGCAGTGCCAGAAGCGCCGCCCGTGTCTGAAGAGGTCACAACAAAAAGATAAATACAACGTTGAATGATGATGACATGTCCCACAGAAAAATTGATTACGATCATCAAGTTCTACCTATTGGTCGTGTACATGTTTGGTGAAATGGCCGTTGCCGATTGCAGTTGCGTGTATGGCGAATCGCCTCGTAATCAGTATGTCAGCTTGTCAGCCTATTTCACCGAGGTGGCCTTCCCTATGGAGGAAAGGGTTGGAGGGGGGTCTTGTGTGTACGTCTGTATGTGATTCACTTATACATCGAACGAAGACTGCCTAATTTGATTTGCATTCCGTGATGGATGGAGAAATGCACGAGAGTACATACGTACGTGTGTAAGTACGCATCCCTGGTAGGGTTAGGTATTCCGGGTGGCCATTTGGAAGGCCCTTCGTTGGTCTCGATCTTTTCATATATGCCCCCTTCCTTCCTTTTGATGCCCCCGAGCGGAAAGTTGGTGAGACATGTCATTGATGCTGGGATGAGACATTATGGATGGGTACCGATGTATAGCCGGCGGGAGTCGCCGCTTGCGAGTTCCTGTGCTATGGTAGCCTGGGGCGAGAAGGGCTCGGAGAATTGTTTTACAAGCAGGGAGGCTCTGTGTAGACTGAGAGGGATCTGGGGGACGGCACTTGAGTCAAAAAGGTTATATAGAGTTAGTGCTGGTAGAAGGTGTGTATAAGAATAGTGACGAGGCGTTGGAGCCTGAGAACTGGGCCGCGTAACCAACATAGGAATGAGACTAGCTAATGGTTGTTTTCAAGTAGATAATTCATCCGTATCAGTATGCTTCACCACCAAGTCACTCTTGACCTTGCCCAGGTGCCTTCTCCACGGAGCTTGTTGTACCAGGTATAAACCTGTCAGTCCTCTATGGTGTGGTATGCGGTCATCGCCATCGACCGTGGTTCCCATGGTGTTTGTTCACTTATACACGACGACTACCAGAAAACGCATTATCTGTACTTCACTCGAAGAGATCTGCTGCGAAAAGTCGTGGCTGACACGAATTACACTCGTCAATCGGAGGAACCACAATGATAATGGAGGGAAAACTGGAGGCAGGGAGGTTGGTGGAGCCAACGATATGTAATGGACTAGGTATTGTCCCTCAAAGAAGAGAAAAGAAATCATCCCAGAAGAACAGAAATATCCCAGCAAGCCCGTTCACAATACATCAATATCCCCAAGCGGATGCACCAGACTCCCAAGGGGTAGATACTTGGTCGCTAAGGGAAGTTTTGGCAGGGGGGAACTATCGCGAAAACTGCTCCAGACATATGGTCAAGGGGTTGCTCACGTCCCTCCACGGAGAGCCAACTCGACGCTTCCACTTGAAGGGCCGCCTAGAATTGGAATAAAGAGATGGGCGCAAACCATAGACATTGAGAACCACAGCTGTACTTCCCGCAGCTGTCTTTCGGTTTCCAAACCAGCCCGCCCAACATCGTGAGTGATCCCCTTTCCCTTTCCCTTTGAACATGCCACAGAAGGGACACTCGCTTCCATCACCCAATTTCCCCCCTTTTAGGGAACACTTGATTGGATATATTCTCTGGTCTTTACATCGCCAAGCGGCTGGTGATTTCTCATTAGCTTGCGAGCTTCACTCCGAGGGACCTCTACGACACGGCACTGGTTGGTGTATCCCCCACTCACAGTCGTAGCCTTCCGAAGCGCATCCACACCGCGATCGTCGGCGTCGCGAAGTGCAAATGAGAAGGCAGTAAAAGGGGCGGTATAGGCCCCCATACATCATCCCATTGGGAGCGCACCATCACGAGGTGTCGTTGGACACGCAACCCCGAGAGGTCCCTTCTGACAAGGCAATCTGGGGTCCTCGCCGACCACCGCTCCGCCATGTGACATACTTACCTCCCCTCTTCTTCTTCTTCCCCCCCCCCCTTCATCGGATCCTTCAGACTTGGCTCTGAGTCCCGCGCGCCCCGGAAAACTCTCCTCGTGTCCTGGACGCCACGTTCAGGGGTTTTATGCGCTGTGGTCTCGTGTTCCTGAAGGGACGGGGCAATGGTCTGCATGCGCATTGATGCAGTGAAAGCCAGCCTGGGTCTGAAGCCCCATCCAGCCCCCCTCCCCCTGCACTAACGGGTATGTGGGCAGCAGCAGCAGCAGCAGCAGCAGCCCAAGTTGTGCTGCCGTCTGGCCAGGCGGGTGGGCAGCCGGGCGGATGACGAGTTTCAGCTCATTTTAGGACCCGAGACAAGAGAAAGTCGATAGTATCTATCTCCTTCTCCCCACCTCCCCCTCCCCCCTCCCTTCAGCTTTGGGAATTGGAATGAGAAAAAGATTTGTCCAAGCGTAAATGAAAGTTGAACTCCCACACCCCCTTTGGGCAGCGCTAGAGTGTAGTACGTATCTATGTTTGTTTTTCTTCCCGGGAGATACCAAAAAGTAAAAATAAGTAAGCTGACAGGTGAGGCTACTACTGCTAACGTCGTTGACTTACATACTTGGCGGGCAGGCCCGAGCCGCCCTATGAGACTCTCGATTCGTCTACTTGCCCGCAAGAAGTAAGCACGGAACCAAAAAAAAAAAAATTAAAAAAAATATTGCTTCTGTGACACCACATGCCCTGATGCCCTGATGCCCTGATGCCCTGATGCCCTGAATGCCCTCCCAGGCTGCAGCCAGGTGGTTTTATTTTAGGGGTAGAAGGGAGGGGGGCGGTGTGAGGTCATCTCGTCGCTGGCATCTGAGACATGATTTGTGTGCATGGGGGAAAGTTTGATAACTAGGGATGGCCTTATTTTCCCTTTCTTTCTTTGCCTTGGCAAGGTTTGGCTGCCAGGCTGAATGAAGCCCGACCTTCTCGTCAGGTCGACTTCGGACGATGATCGCAACCGCAATCGCAAGGCCATCAGGCACAGGAACGGAGCGGAACAGGCACAAGGCACAGGCACAGGCACAGGAACTCTGCCTGCCAGCGTGGCTGCTTCGGCGTCGGCGTCTGCATCTACATATGTACAATACCCTTGCTTGCATCTCTTATCTAGTCCATCTCGTCTTACCCCGCGTGCCAGCCAGCCAGCCAGCCAGCCAGCCAGCCAGCCTCTTCATGGAAGGTCCCAAAGGTAGTGATCTACGCCCGGCAAGCTGGCAGGCCGGCAGGCTGGCAAGGCGTCGACGCCTCCCCACGATCGACGAGGGATGTCGACGTCAGGAGATCAAAAGCAGATTTGAAGGATGAGGCGAGCCATCGATTACCGTACCTGGTGACACCCACTTCCCACTTGCCCCGGGCTCTCGGATCAGATCTCCCGTCGTGCGAAAAGAGAGCGACGATCAGAAGTGACAGATAGTCCCGTCGCCTCACTTCAATCACATCCCCCAATGTACACGTATCTTTTGTCTTGTTGATGGGATGATGGAGGTGGGGAAGGGGAGAGAGAGAGAGAGAGAGAGAGAGAGAGAGAGAGAACGGGTGAAAAAGACGGGCAGGTGATACCGCACAGGCCACGGGATTCCCGAGTCGATGATGATAACGATGATGATGAATGCGGCGGTCAAGCAGGACACCTGCAGCTTTACAAACCGCCATGCGCTGCGCGACCAGCAAACAAGGAGAACGAGTTTTATGCCTGCTCTGCCTACCTGCCTGCAGCGCGCGGCGGCAGCAACAGCAGCAACAGCAGCAACAGCAGCAGCAGCAGCAGCAGCAGCAGCAGCAGCAGCAGTAGCAGTAGCAGCAAGATTCGCTCGCTCGCTCGCTCGCTTCGGTTCGGTTCGCTTAGGCAAACTCTCAGGACTGGTCGTCCTCGACATATTGCCGTTGCAATCGAACAACTTGCTGCTGTCAGAAGCGAGGTGCTACAGCAGCAACAATGCCGGTATCCATCGATCCCAGCCCAGACCTATCTTGCCAAGGGCGTCGTCCGTCCACCCATTCGCCCTCTCTTTTAATGACCGCGCATGGTTTGGAATACGACGACCGTGTAACTGACTAACTTACCTACCTTACATACTACTTACCCTACGCAACTACCCAGCATCGAGTCTTTTTTTTCTTTCTTGTTTTGCGCGGGTCCTCAAACAAACGAGACGGGCCCCCGGACTGGATGCCCAAGTCTGTGCGGGGAAAAGTGAGGTCGGACTTTGCCTTTGACCCGGGGCCAGACAAACAAACTGTATCGGACAGGTTATAGGAGCAGCGTTATAATATCAAGGTACCGTAGTTCACCACCGGCCTGTCCGGTTCACCGCTCTGGTGGGATAGATACACGATAGGTCCTCGTGAAGTCAAGTTTCGAGGCTGAAAAACGGGCCGTTTGAAGTCCGCTTTTATTTGGTGTACAAGGCAATGCCTATGTACATACATACATACATACATACATACGTACATACGTACATACCCACGGTACTTCGTACTCGGTCGACCGAGATGAGGTTCGCATCCGAGGTACGCAGTACCTACCCTACAACAGGCAATTTACGGGGGCCCAAGATATCGTCACATTACATCTTCTACATAAGTCTATTGGTGATGCGAAAGCAATCATCCACTCCTAACAGCCGGATATGGAATGCGATGTTCTGCCTGCTCATAAACAATGGTGGGAACTAGGCTCGATGAGGAGACCGGTGAGATGGGAACTGGGGGACTGCTGACGGTTTGGTTGACCACCTTCTTTTGCAAATCCCAATATCGGCCTCGATGTTGACCGGAGTGACCTCGGGATATTGGACAGGGCTGAAGGCCTGAAGAGAGGAGAGAGAGAGGGAGAGAGAGAGGGAGAATATGCGTCACATGAGGGCAGGGTACATCACACACACCAGGAGGGGGGCGGGGAGAATGAGGCTTAGGTATTCCGTACCGCGGAACAAACAAACCTTCCGGGCATGCACCCGAAGCCGAGAAGAGCAAACAGTCATCCTTCCCCTGACGGAGGCTTATAGAGTCACCGGTCAGGCTAATACGGTATGTGATGTGATGTGATTTGCACGGGCTAGTATGAGGATGAGGATGAGGATGAGGGTGAGGGTGAAGGCGAGGGGCATGTTGCTATTGCATTGCAGCAGTCGAGGAAGCGCGGGGTTACTTGCATATCGGACAGACCAATCAATGGCATATGATTTGACATTAGCTACATATAGGAGCCCAGGTAGCCAAGTAGGTAAGTAAGTACCTAACATAGGATTGATGCCATAGGTAGATATGTATGTATGTAAGAATAAGTAATCAAGGAAAAAGAACATATGTATGTAGTATCGGAATGCAAATGTCAAATGCCAAATGCAACAAAGCGCGCCAGACGCGAGAATGGGTTCTTTTCTGATCTACTGGCAGCTGTATGTACGGACCCGTTTACCCAAGCGTTGCTGAAGGGCCTGTGGGCGTACCAAGACCTACCTAGGTAGAGGTTGCTAGAGGCTGCTGGATTATGGGGTACATACATTACATACATACCTAGGTACCTTGTAGCAGGGCCTGAGTGCCTGAGTGCCTGAGTGCCCTGAGTGCCCTGAAGTACCTAGGTAGGTATGTATGTAACTGGCATCGTTTGTTGCTCGTTCTGCGGAGCGTATCGGGTCGGGCATATCGCAGGGATCAGTCCTTGACGGGCTTGACGGGAACACACACAACCGCCGCCTTATCAGCGAGGAAGTCCAGGAAAGTCCTTGTTTTCCCACGTTTCCCACAGGGCCACCTTGGGCAGTGCCAACTTGCTTGTTGCTGCAAGTGCGGTACACCGCAACTTCTTGTTCCCAACAAGAAGCCCGACCGGCTGTATCTAGTCTAATCTGGGACTGGAACAAACGGTTTCCATCGTCGGAGACGGAAGTGGGAGAAGTAATGTTTATACCCAAGGTCGGTATTTAATTCACTTCCAATGTCACTCTGATTGGTCCTGAAGACTCCACACAATCAGAATCAGATGCCATGGGTGGTTCTATGTGATACCTGCCTACCTACCTATCTACCTATGTACGAAGGTACTTTTGAGCTTCTTCCAAAGCTTTACACAGTATAATTCCCTTTTCATGACGACCTCCTCTTTCTTCCTCTCTCTGTCATTCCCTTCTCTCTTCTTCCCTGTCTCTCGTCCCTTCGCCCGTCCAAAAATTCATTTCTGCTATGTAATGGCAAGCCTTGGTGTTGTCACAAAAACCCCGTAGCGTGGTAACTGGAGTACGCGATCGCCTTACTCGCGTGGCCATGCCGGTTCCGGCCATAGCGACGACGACGACCTTGAACCTAACAAATACTACCACTCGATTAAACATCTGACCCCATTACGAACAACTTACGACAAGGCCACCGGTTCTCTCTTCTGTTGCTTTTGAAGGCAGTCGAGGACCGTCGTCAGGAAGACATATCTCGCATATTCTAACACACATCTCTTTCATAACCTCGTATCGTCATCTTCAATCTTGGTCCGCCTCAAAGATCGTCTCGCCTCAAGCTGCTCCGCTTACTCCGATACTCGCCGTGTACCTCCTCTTCTCCCATTGCGGATACCACGCAGCGTCCGTTTTACGTGGGCAGAATACATTACATTACAATTCTGATCCTTCGGACCGAAACCAACAGACCAAGCCAGAAAGAAAGAAAAAAAAGAGTTGTCTGGACTCTGGGCCCTGGATTTTCAGGACCGCTCCACACATCAGTGCTGTCCTCTCTGCATTCTCCAATTGGAAAGCCGAGGCCTTGGTTCACCATCACCATCGTGACCATCCCCTGGTTGCCCCCCTCCCTTGGACCCGATCTGAGATTGGCCCCATCTACTTACTGTGCACGAGACCCGAATCCGTGGGCCGTCTAATCCCCTCATCTAACCCCGGATTTTGATTTATACCTGACTGTTGCAACTTCAAGCCCATCGCGCAGAGGCACATTGACGCACGCGGACAGGCAATTGCTTACCGCGCTGTCGTCGACGTGAAGCTTGACACTTCCCAATTGCGGTCACGGTCATGACCACCTCGCATCTGCCTACTTTCGACATCCATGGCGGCCACACGATGATGCGGCCGCGTTGCGCCCCGCGATAGGACCTTTCTCCCCCTTCACCCCTGCGTCTTATACATGTACCCCAGCTAGTTTCACTACCCGTCAACATGTTAGGGAAGCTGTTCAACCTGGGTGCTGCCCCTGGCGCTCCAGGTCAACCACAATTGTCATCAACATCCAAGCAGGGCTCGCCCCTCGAATCGGTACAGGAAGAGATCCATACGCGCTCCCTCCTCTTTCCAGATGCCCAGACTCTTTACCAGCACCGGAATGACCAGGTCTTCCCCATGTCCAGCGCCTCTGCGCTGCCAGTGTCGACCTCGGTCGTCAACGCCTTCGACCTTGACGGCGAAATCGAACTTGAGGGCCGAGACGTCCGCGTCATTATCATGCAGGACACCTCGAGCTCATCGCCAGCTTCCCTGCTCTATGACAGCCAACCCCTCCAGCTGCCTTGGACACCTTCCCAGACTGAGCGCCCTCAAACTGCCGTGGCAGGACCATCCCAATCCAGCCTGCAGGATGCCCGGCGAGTACCACCGTCTCAACGCAAGGCGAGTGTCGGTCCAGCCTCCAGGCCCCTTGTCATCCAGCCTGGAAGCCCCCAGCCTCGTCAAAGTGTATTTGACAGGAGGGCCTCCATGCATGCTCGGACCCAGAGTAAGGCTGAGACCGACTCACAGAAGGTCGTGAGAGAGTATAAACAGGAGATTGACACTTTTGCCGGCTGCATTTTTGGGAACAACGAGTTCCTCGCCTACAAGGGCACCTCAACCAAAGTCCATGTTGTGCCCTCTGATCTGCGGAACGATATTTCGAGCCCGGGCCTTGGGGATGGGAGGGGATCGATTGGCAGGTCTGCGATGAGGACGAGCAAATTGTCACAGTCCTTCTCTTCGGAGGCGGCGGTGCCTCCATTCAAGCCATCGGTCTCGTCACCTCTCCCTCGGTCCTCAGATCGAAAGAGGGTTCTGATCACACGGCTGTTTCCCGTCAGTATCCCTGCGGATGACACTCTTACGGGCACACCCCGTGGACGGTTTACTGAGGATAGCTCTGAGTTTCCTTTCCCTCAAACCAGCGACGAGATGAAAGCCAAGGTCAAAAAGGCACAGCTGAAACAGAAGAGGACCCCGATGTATGCGGTTGCCCTGATCATCAGCTTGCCGCCGGGCGTTCCTCAAACCGTTCCTGCTAGTGCCCCGCGTTCGACATTCCGTGGCTCAAGCTCTTATAATGAGCAGCAGGATTTTTTCCCATCGTCCTACAACTCAGTGCGACGGTCAGGATTCGGCGGTCTCGATGCTTTCGAGCCCGGTTTCAACATGGAATCGGAAGAACGCATTGACGCCATCACACGTCATTGGGATGTTATCATGCGGACACTCACCACATTGCAGTCGACTGTTGCGACTGAGATCTTCTCGTTGCTCAAACAGGCGGACGTGGGTTCCCCTGACCCCTTGCCGAATACAGGATCGCCTCGCGCCTCCCGGGCACAGTCTAATGCAAGCCAAAAGCCGCCAAAGACAAACATGAAATTCATCGCTCTCTTTCCCAACTGTCTGTCAGAGAACAGGCAAGTGAGGTCTGAAGTGGATGCTGCAAGGACTCGCATAGTGTCGGGGCTGCGAGCCACTAGGGTTGTCACTGGCCAAAACCGGTGGGGCATCTGGCGCGAGGAAGCCCGCTGGGTGGAAAGATGGGCTGGCGGACGGGATCAAGGTTTCTTTTTCTTCAACCTCCTCACAGGCTTCCTCTCCGTTCATACGGACTGGTTGCAGGCCTTGGGCCCGTCCAAGTACCGCAAGCAATTCACGACCTTGCAGAAGAGGAAGGGAGAGGATGACCTTTCGCTTCCAGCTCGAACCATCATTGTTGCCCAAGATCGGGTAGCTGCACGGCGGCTCCTCTTTTTGCTGTCTGCCTTTCTGCCCGCCAACCAGCAATTGCCGACCATCCGGACCCAGCGCCCACACACGTCAGCGTCGTTTGGAGGGTTCTCACAGTCACCACCATCTTTTGTTATCCCCCTAACTAAGGAAGAGTCGTTGCGCCGTAAGATCAATCGTCGAGGCAACTCCAGACACCCATCACACTCCCGCACTGCGAGCAACTATACAACTAGTACAAAAAGCTCAGTGCCAGCCCATCTGGCACACCTCAGCATGGAAGGTCGACATGAGAGGGGAGCCTCAGATGCTGCATCTATCACGACTACGAACATACCTCTGCAGTGCAGCGATTTCGACAATAGAAAAACCAGTGCCGCCACAACAGCTACAATCACACAGGAGACGATCATTCCCCACTTCACTACACAGACATCGGATTCGCAACTGTATGGTAGCCCTGGGAGCAATAATAGTATGGCCACTGATGATCTGAAGCGGTCTCTGAAGCGAGATAGTAGCCTGACCAGCTCTGACACGCAGTCAAGCTCGCGTTGGGGCAGCGTAATCAGTGGCCTCTGGAACCCCAAAAGGCGGGAGTCTGTAACCACAACGCCACCAAATCGAAACTCAATGAGCAGCCGGGACAACACACCCATTTCACCCCGGAAGTCGGTCTCCTCATACCGGCGCAACTCGCTCGGAAGGATGGTCGAGGAGGCAGCATCTATGAGCCCCAAGTCGCATGGTCAGAAGGATGACGTGGGCAAGAGAATGAATGTCGAATCGCCGCAGACGCCAAGGCTCAGCCAAGAAGGCGAGCAGGAGACCACTGCGGAAACATCACGAGCACCGATCCCTGTCGAGAGGAAGCCGGACCCGAGCGGGGCGTTTGAATCACCAGTCAAGACAACGATCAATGCTGAGGATGGGGTCATTGACGTTGATGTTCCGTTCCCGGACTTCATCGCGTCCTTCGAGACAGCGGTAAGCTCGCCTTCTAGCAGTGGCTATCTGTCGACTCCGGGCCTCAGTGGGTTGGAACTATTCGAGCAAGCGTGCCGGGTCGCCATCGACGGGGATGTGCCGATGAATGTGGCAGGGTGGCTTCAACGGTATCATCCAGACTTCATACTGCAGGCCATCCCACCTCAGAACGACCTGATCGAGCAGGTGAAAGCGTCCCTGCGCGCCGAACCGAACCCCCACTCATCTGCAGTCTTGGAGGGGCGGGAGGAGAGATGGATCGACGTCAGCTCGGCGCTCATTGCGGACAGCACCGATTTCTCCATCCGTCGGATCCGCTATCGTCGCCTCGTCAGGCCCAAGCCGTTGGAGAGGAACACCCCCCTGCTCTCTTCATCCGTGAACACTATGAGCTCGGCCATCATGACACCACTGATATCACCGTACGAGCAGCCCCTGCAGGAGGAGTTCATCGAGGAGCCGATCGTCACACTAGACGACACGTTGATTGAAGCTGTGGAGCGGGTCATCGCCCACGGTAGCAATGTCAGCAAGGAAAGCTCCCAGAACTCATCCCGGTCGACGAGCAAGCGGAGGGAAAGCTTCGCGGACCTGCTCGCGGCCGCGGCGGCAAGCACGACCATTGCGATGGACCCGGCGCTCGGGGCTTCTGGAGACTCCCAGAGCGGTAGTACTACTCAGCAGTCGCAGACACAGGCAACGCCGCCGACGGTGCCAGTGGCACAGGAGGTGCCGCGCGGAGAGTGCAAGACAGTGGTGCTGTCTGCTTTGGAAAACATTGCTAGGGATGTGGCCCAGAGCAAGGACGATGGGGATGCTCTTGTGCGAACGACGCCTGGGGGCCACCGCGGCAGGGAGAAGGAGAGTGTGCTGCGGGAGGCGGTGCGCGCTTGGCTGGAGGATGTTGAGGCTGGTATGGAAGCTGTCCAATGAGGTGATGGGAGTTTATGAAACGAGAGAGGCGGGAGCGATCGATGTAAGGGGGAGTCATATGAGGGTTTGATGCCGGCATTCGAACGTATTATGGGAGAAGGGCAGTCGGATCTCAGGTCCTCGTCAGAGAGACTCTTCGGTAATGTTGACTATTGTTTGCTTGGAGGGGGATACGATGGATGTCAAGAGGATGATTTGATGATACCCGGAAGTTGCAAGAGCTTGTCACAAATTTTTGCATTCCAGAAGGATGTCCCCCGTTTTGGGCGAGGGAGTGGGATATGCATAGCCGAGCTGGATGAACTGCATGTGTCTCTTATGCATGAACTACATAGTATTTACTTACTCTGCAGGATCAAGGAAACGAATATACTGATAGCGACAATTGGTCATACACTATTTCTATTGATTGATACTGAGAATGTACTTACTCAATGCTTATGCCGTTTTATCCTTCGACCTTCCCTTTCCAAACGACCCTAACCCTTAACAACTAGTCAATCCTCCACGATCTCACTCATCGAATTTTCGCACGAACTCCAGTCCTCACTCAGAGAAGCACTATTCAGAAGTATCCGGAAACTTGCCATCCTAGCAATCCACAGACAGCAGCATACCTCAACCACTTCACAGCAAGGTCAAATTCGCCCGCCGTCTGCAGCCCATCATGCCTCCACGCAAGGGTAGACTGGACCTACCCCAGCCAATCCTTCACCCCATAGCCTCACATGCAACCTTCACCAGCAACACCAGCAACACTGAGGAACTACCGCCTCCACCACCGCCTCCACCAGCAGCACCAGCAGTAGCACTACCAATATTACCTTCTTCATCAGCAGCAGCAGCAGCAGCAGCAGCAGCACCACCACCACCACCACCAGACTACCTCTCATTCTCATACCTCCGCTCCAGGAAATTAGAGCCATACTTACCCCCGCCGCCGGACCAACACCAACCCTCAGCATACACTGCATTTCACCAACCCCCTCAGCACCACCACCAATATCAACAACAACAACAACAACAACATCATCATCATCAGGGCGGGGGAGGACCTTCACAAGCCCAAATTTCCCCGGACTCACCACCCCCAACAGAAGAAGAAGAAGAAGAAGAGGAGGAAGTCCTCGAAGAACAAGAAGAGGAAGAAGAAGGAGAAGAAGAAGAAGAAGAAGAAGAAATAGACTGGAAGCCCCGGCCCTTCGTAACCCTCACCTACGCGCAATCCCTAGACTCGATGCTAGCCACAACCCCCGGCGCGCGCACCGCCATCTCGGGCCCCTCCACAAAGGCGATGACGCACTTCCTGCGCAGCCGGCACGACGCCGTCCTCGTGGGCGTGGGCACGGCGGTCGCCGACGACCCGGGCCTCGACTGCCGGCTCGAGGTGGAGATGGGCGGCGGGCACCAGCCGCGGCCGGTGGTCCTGGACCCGTTCGCGCGGTGGGACGTCGCGCGCGGGAGCAAGGCCGTGCGGCTCGCCCGCGAGGGCAAGGGGCTGGGCCCCTGGGTGCTGCATATGGACCGGCTGGAGCCGGACGCGGAGCGGGTGCGGGTCCTGGAGGAGGTGGGCGGGCGGTATGTTGGCGTTGAGCTTACGGAGTGGGCGGAGGGGGAGGGGGAGGGGGTGCGGGGGGTGCGGTATAGTTTGACTTGGGATAGTATCTTTGGGGTGTTGTGGGAGGAGGGGATTAATAGTGTTATGGTGGAGGGGGGCGGGATGGTGATTAATGATCTGCTTTTGTTGGCGAATAAGGGGTTGGATGTGATTGATTCTGTTATTGTTACTATCGCGCCTGTTTGGTTGGGTAATGGGGGTGTGATGGTGGCGCCTGAGCGGCCGGTGGATGGGGACGTCAGGCAGGTTCCTGGCCCGAGGCTGATGGATGTTATCTGGAACCAGATGGGGGATGATATGGTGCTTTGTGGGAGGATCATGCGGTAATGTAATTTTGGGGGGGGGGGGGACAGAGCGTGGAGGAGGTTGTACGACTACAGGCGCAGAAAAGTAACAGGCTTGTACCATGTGGTTGAAACCTCCCATGATGGAGCTTGAAGTGCAGTGATTGATTAGTTTCGTAAAAGTGCTCGCAATGCTTGTAGATTAGTATCATCAACAACACGCACAAACAAGCAAGCAAAGACGGAACAATAATATCCATATCAACCCTAGTCTATAATGTATCCGGATTTTTTACCAGAATCTTTCGTTCGTGCTCAACTCGTTAGCTGTCAAGCATTGCCCCTTCTAGTTTTCTAATTTTTTCTAATTTGGAATGGAAAAAACAAATAGTCTTTCAAAGCCGGCCTCTCCATTTTATCTCCAACCACCGCAATGGGAAGTACGCCAAACCCGTCACCACAAAGGACATCTCAAACCCGATATCCCCCGTGATCTTGGCAATAGGCCCGGTGTACCACTCCTCCGCCATACCAGGGACCACCAGCCCAAAGCTGACAACACTCGCCAGCAGCGCCGGCACGCCCGTCGGCAGGCCCCTGCCCACGTTCCAGACGGCATGGTCGTACGAGCCGTAGTCCATCCTCCGGAAGACGACCAGCTCCTCGATGAGCACGGCGTCGAAGCAGCCGGCCCAGTAGCCGATCAGCGCGAGGAAGTTCTCCAGGGACTCCTCCCAGGCGGCGGCGGCCTTGACGGAGCAGGGGATCATGACGGCGAAGGTGGCGACGATGAAGAGGAAGCGGTGGACGCGGGCGAAGAAGGGCACCAGCATCTGCAGGTTCAGCGCCACCGAGTACATGGAGATGGCGATGTTGCCGATGACGCTGAGCGCCAGCATCACCAGGACGAACCTGCCGAACCCGCCCGCCGGCGAGAGCATCTGCGCCATGACGCCGCCGATGCCCAGGCTCTCGTACGCCGCCGCCCACCCGGGCACGTTGGGCACGGCGCCGCCGACGGCGGCGCCCAGGATCAGCAGCGGGACCGAGGGGAGGAACATGCCGAGGTAGTAGCTCGCGAAGACGGTCGCCTTCCTGGCGCCCCGGGGGTCGTGGTAGATGCTGTAGTCCGAGAGCGTCCCGCCGAAGGTCAGGAAGTAGCCGGCGACGAGGCCGCCGTACGAGAGGACCTGGGAGGCCGTGGCCGGGGGCGCGCCGGCCTGGAGGTGGAGGTACCTCCCGCCGCAGCCCACGGCGATGACGATGGAGACGAGGTTGGGGATCCAGGTCCAGGTGTTGAAGACGTGGAGGGCGCGGTAGCCCATGAGCGAGGCGGCGAAGCTGACCATGCACACGACGACGATGCCGACGTCGACGCTGACGTTGGCCGGGTTGATGGCCGCGATGGCCTGCCCGCCTACGATGGCCGACACGACGGAGAAGCCGGTCACGGTGGCGGCGTTGAGGAGGAGCGGGATGGTGGCGAGGTACAGGCCGAAGGAGTACCGGGCTTGGATCTGTTGCCGCAGGCCGGTCTGGGTGCCGCCGATGCCCATGAAGGCCGGTGGTATGACGGTCAGGATGGAGAAGAAGAGGATGACCAGGGCGGAGTCGCGGAGACTCATCCCGAAGGATAGTGTTGCCAGCATTCCAGTCGGTAGTCTGATGGTCCGTGGTTAGCGAGGGCTCGTTGACATGCCATGCCATGCCGTAGCATACATGGTATATGGCTTTTTTTTTTTGTTTTTTTGAGATAGATGGATGACTCACGGTAGTAAACACATCAAGGCAGTGAATATGACAGTGAAGAGGCTGTGATACCGCCGGTCCGTCCTCTTCTCAAGGGGAACGGGCTTGATGCCATTCTCCTCGATACCGAAGTCGATTATCCTCTGGTACCATTTGGGGTGCTTCTCCGGGTGATCTCCATACACCTCGCCGTCATCAACCTTGAGCATGGACACTAGCCTGCCATGGCGTTGATATTGGCCAAGGTTCTCAACTTGGACTTGCGTCTCGACATCGCTGGCGCCTTTGTGGTCAGGGCCAGGAGTGGTGGCTCTGGTGGAAGCCATCTTTGATGGGGCTTTCCGAGCCAGTGGGCAAGTGGGCAGTGAGTCAGGTCAAAGGAATGAAGTGCCCCAGGAAGAGTGAAGGGGAGGTTTGAAATTAATTGGCTTCCCGCCCAACTCTTAAAGTTTCGTATATTAGACAGATGACAACAACAAAACAGTGTCGATTTTTTTTCTTCTCTCCCGAATGGAGAGAGCAGTGTGTATGCGGAAGGACGGGCCCCGTGGACCAAATCCCGAAGTATTCGAGCCAATTATGCCTGTCACTGTTGGCTCATGAGACCGTGGTCACCCGCACGGGCAGGACAGTGAAGCCAATGGCAGAGACCTTGCTGTTGATAATCTGACAAGTCTTGTACAGGTTGTACAGTACAGAAAGAATACATATGACGAGGGCGTCCAGGTGGCAGCGTACGATGGGATGGGAAAGGTTGTTGCGACCCAATCGGCTATCGGTACGTCGTGTGTGTGTGTGTGGTCTCGAAAGCTTAAGCTTACATGAGTGAAAGAATTGTGGCTCTCGTCCTCCTTAGCCGGAAGACGAGATTTCACACAACATACATACACAGACACACACATACACACAGACACACACGATAGCAGTTAGAACGGGCTCAACTGCCCAGTCCCTTACTTTTCATCGTATTGCTTTGCAAGAAGGGGGAGGGGGGTTGGGGAAGGTTCCATGTTTACTATCACGATGCTGACAACCAGAAGTCGTAAGAATTGTCACAATAGGCATAGCCGAAGATACGAATTCTAGATGTTGAAGGATCAGACTAGAGGGGGGAAAATCGGCAACCAACAAGTAGTGCGGAAAGGCTAAAGGGAAAAAAAACCAAAAAACCACTCATACTTGCCCAAGAGTCAAGACTAGTGCTTCTGATCATTTATAGCTCGGTCGGTGTATGGGCAGTGTTCAGAGCCTTTGTCTGCCAAGAGGGCAACCAATATAAATCGTCCCACGGTACTTCATCGCCAAGTACTTAAGTAGGGATTAAAATCAACGGCGAATCATGCCAATCCGGATTGACTTTTTGAGTCCCCTGAGCTGCCCACTGACCGGCTGTTGTTGTTTTTTTCTCTTCTTTTTTTCTTTCTTTCTAGTTTTAGTCAACAACAAATGCCGCCCAATCATCCGAAGGACTCTTCCATTACACAACTCACACGAGGCCATCATGACTTCACAAGCCAAGTACCTTGATCCTTAGCTACCTACCTTAGGTGCCTGGGTAGATACGCCGCATCGATCTCTGAAACAGCCACGATCTCCGTCCGACCCCAGATCCAAACTGTCGGATCCAACCAGATCCAATGGGCTTTCACGGATCTGCTCTGCTGGTTGTTTTAAGGTTGTCCCGCCCCGGTACGACCCTTGGGATGTCAGTTGTCGGCAGGCAAGAATTGTGGGAGACAAGCTTAAACCGTACATATGATTGTTCCTGGTACACCAAGGGGGGAGGGTGTTGCGTGGCTGGTGGATGAATGTATGGACGGGGTACATAACTACACTACTGATGTATCTAGTAAGCCTAGGGAGTAAGCCTAGGGGGCGTGGGGCATCTAACAACGTCCGCTTAATACTATAGCAACTCCTTTACTAATGGCACATCCTCCTACATCCTCTTCTCCAAAGAACTGGACTGAATTATCATATTAATTCGCAGTTGTACTGCAACTGCAGATGAGCTAAACCACGTTCCATGCTTTTGTGCACAGCACAATACAGTACATCACCACACCCCCCCCGGCTCCCCCCTCCCAAACTTTTCCCAATCATCCTGATAAGCTCATACATAGTACATGTCTTGACATGGATCCCTGTAATCGTGTTATACATACTGCGATGCACTCAATGCCGACTCCTCCCCCCGTTCATTTTGTGCCACACCGCAATAGACTGTAACTGTACAACAACAGTATTAGAATAATGCATTCCATCAGTCCAACAAGGAGCCCCCTTTACAACCGGCTCTCCTGTGCATGAGTTTTGGCTCCAGTGGCACTAGCCAAGAGCGCTAAGCTCCCGCATGCTCGAAGTGTTCAACATGCTCGCAATCTGGCGATTCCTCTCTTTCAAAGCCCAAAACTCCAGAGGATACACGCTATGAATCCTCGTGCTGGGGCTCCTGAGCCTCCTTGGACTCTTCGGTCTCCTTGGTTTCCTCGGGCTCGGGTTTCCCTTCCTCATCATTCCCCTTGCCCTCCTCCGTTGACGTCTCGGGGACGTCTTCCTCAAACTCGACCGTGGGCTCCTCGTCTTCCTTCTCCAAAGCGAAGTCATGTGTGCTGACCGAGGCAATGTCACCCACCTCTGCTTCAGTTTCAGTTTTGGGTGGCTCCGCATCCTCAGCAGGCTTGGCCTCGACAGCTGCTTCTGCCTCTGCTTCTGCCTCCTTCGGTGCGTCGTCTCGAACACCATCCTGTGATTCCACAGCTGTCTCGGGTTCACTAGCCTCGCTGGGCTCTTCTTCTTTAGACGCAGGCTCTGGGTTTTCTTTGCCCTCTGCATCATCCTCGGAGGCGCTTTGCTTCTCTTCGGGTTTTGCGTCTGGTTGCGTTTCCGAGGCGTCTTCTTTCTCAACGGACTCCGGCGTCTGCGCTTCTTCTAACATGTCATGTTCAACAATGACAGGTACATCAGCCGTTTCCGGCTCCTCCTCCACGGTTTCGGGTGCTGAGATGCGAATCTCTTTGAGCCTACCCGTGGCTTCTACACTGGTGTCCTCGTCCGCCTCCATCACCGTCGTCACAGCGCTCCCCGTCGACGGGCTACTTCTTATGTGGCGCCGCGTGTTCGTCCTTCCAGGGATGAGGTTGTCGTCTTCAGAGCGTTGTTGGATGATAGGTGTATGCATCTGAGTTTGCTCTCTCTTATGCCCCCGCTCCATACTCTCGGCTGCAGCTGCAGCGCTCTCCAGCCCTTCCGCCTCGGGAGGCAGCTTGTAGTTCTCAGCCGGCAACGTGTCGAATATGTCGCAAACCGTCTTGAAGAACACATACAGACCCGTCTGGCCTTCTACAGACCAGAAGACGCCCCTGTGCTGGAACCATGCGTGTGCAAAGATGCGGTGGAGGCGCCGGAACACATTGACGAGGTTCTTGACCGCGGTGTTCTTGTCGTGGCCGGCCCCATCGCCGCCGGACAACGCCACGAATCGTGAAGGGAAGAGTTTGGGATTCGTCACGACGTTGGCAGCCCAGTCCAGGGTATGGCAGCAGTAGTCGATAGCACAGCATGACTTTGGCTGCTCATGGACTGCACACAGAAACTGCCACTCTGAGGCGCGCATCTCTGGGCAAGTGTTGAAGCTGCAGGGAGGGGTATCGAAGAGAAAGCCGATAATCAGGCTGTTGCATTGCGCTATGAGGAATCGGCAGAGTTCGTACAGCCACAGGGTCTTATCAACCGACGGGGGTGGTGCCGCTAGCAGCGCTGCAGTCTCTCGAGTGATGGGCTGTGTGTTGTTGGCTGTATGGTAGTAATGCAAGGCCGCCAGATGCTCCTGGAGCTGGAATGCTGAATCGAGCTATCGGTAACAAAGACAAGTCAGCGCACTTGTTCAAGCTGGGATTTTAACGCGACCAAGACAGAGGGCACCATGAAGACCAACCTCATTCAATGGCACCAGTGGCGGCCCCGCAGCCATATCCGCACTCTTGGTCCCGGGGTGTATCCGCCGTTTCGCATTCGCGTTGAGCATGGTCTGCTCCATTTGCTGCGTTTCTTGATCCTCTGCGCTTGAGCCTAATCCTGGCGACTTGGGCCCGATTTGTATTTCGGCGGGTGGAGGTGGGCTCGGCAGACGAGGGGACATCGCAGCAGCCATCTTGGTGATAGGCACCCGGTAGGGAGGATTTCGAAGTAGACAGATATTAAAGAAATACCAAGGGGACGGGTTCAGAAGCCGGCTGGAACACGCCCGACCGTAGATGTTATCGAGAAACTGCTCAAGGACTGCTTGGGAGGCGGCGGAAAGGAAGGCGATCGATTAAATGACGATCCAGTGGAGAGCTATCGGCCGAAAGAATGCGAACTGGAAGATTGCCGGTATTCCTGAGGAAATGGAGATTATGTCGTAGGCAAGAATGAACTGCGGTTGCCGATGCGATCTTAAAGGTCATGTGTAGGGGGGGTCTGGTAAGTTCCAAGGCTGTCGGCGCGAGGCTTCGTATTTCCAGGTTGTTCACAGCCAGTCGAGGACATCAAGCTCACAAGCGCGAAAGCGGGACCTTCATGTTAGATTCGAAGCTTGAACCCTGGCTCACTTACCTAAGCGCCGCCCCTGCATGCCTGCATGTGTTTCCAGCCTTATCGATAAACGCGGCGGGGCATGGAAAGCTGTACGGAACACGGAAAGCTGTACGGAATGGTGGGGTGACAACCCCGGTTAACTTCGGCGGAACCACTGCGTCAGAGCAGTCGGCAGCTTATTATAAAAGCAGTCATTGACAATTGGGAATGAAATTCTGCTTTTATACGTATACTGAGATTCTGCTGTAAAATCGACCACGAGCACACAGAGGCCTCATTCAGAAATTGCAGAAACACTTTTGCGCAGTTCCAGTCCTACAATTCGTTCACTTTGCGAGAACATTCATACACAATGGATTTCGACGAAGATGGCCCACCCGAGCTGGTTGAGGCCGGAGATGATTTTGCCGAAGAGGAAGCAACTGTTAAGGTTCCTATAACGATAGTTACCGGTTTGTAGTTCGAACACATTCTCGACAGAGGCTCGAAGCAACGGCTGACTCTCAGGTTCTTTACTCTATAGGTTATTTGGGGGCTGGCAAGACGACACTTCTGAACTACATCCTGACAGCACAACATGGCAAGAAAATTGCCGTCATAATGAATGGTCTGGATATTCCGCCATGACCCGGTGTTGCTGCGCTTCATACATGAAATGCTGACGGGTTACCTAGAATTTGGGGACTGTGGGTTCACTTACTTGCCCCTTACATCTCGATCGAGTCCAAATCTAACAGTGCCGTCTAGCTTTGGACATCGAGAAGTCTCTCACAGTCAACAAGGGTGGCGAGTCTGTAGAGGAGTGGCTTGATGTTGGTAATGGCTGTATCTGCTGTTCCGTGAAGTAAGCCATCTGATGCAGTTCCAACCCTATCTCTAGCACACTCCAATCTGACAACTAGGCAGAGATACCGGGGTCAATGCTATCGAGAGCCTGATGGCCAAGAAGGGAAAGTTTGATTACATCTTACTGGAGACCACAGGCCTGGCGGATCCAGGCAACCTGGCACCCCTCTTTTGGGTGGATGAAGGGCTTGCCAGTACCATCTACCTTGATGGCATCGTCACACTTGTGGATGCAAAGAATATCCTCAAGAGTCTCGACGACCCCGCCGGAAAGGTGGATGGGCACGAAGGCCACGATCATCATGGCCCTATCATGACGACCGCCCACGTCCAAATTTCTCATGCCGATGTCATTGTGATCAACAAGACCGATCTCGTAAGCGAGCAAGACCTGCAGGCCGTCCAGGAGAGAATCAAGTCGATCAATGGACTTGCAAAGATCCATCTCACCAAGGAAAGTGCCGTACCCAAGCTTGAGGGATACCTGCTGGATCTTCATGCCTATGACAATGTGGTCGAGCTCGACAACACGAAGGGACACAGCCATCTCGATTCGGTAAGTTGCGGCCCAATTGCTAGATGGGCTGACCATATCCCGTCTATTTCGTTTCCAACTGCATTACTGATATTTGATAGACAATATCGACAATCTCAATTCCGTTGCCACTGCTCAAGGCAAATCAGGTGGATGCAGTAGACAAATGGCTGCGGTCGGTGCTTTGGGAGAACGAACTACCGAATGATAGAGATGAGCATAAAGCGCGCTTCGAGATACATCGTCTCAAGGGACGCCTAGCGGTGGAAAACGGGAATGTCAAAATAATACAGGGCGTGAGGGAGCTTTTCGAAATATTCGATGCTCCGGCATCTGGAGAACAAGAAGGCGTAAGCCAGACAGGGAAGATTGTTTTGATTGGCCGCCACGTCACCGAGTTCGATTTTGAGCGAAGCCTCTTGGAGGCGCTTAAATAGCCGAATCATATCCTCGTCTCCGCTCATCATAGCTTCTGCTCTCCTCCATGCTTGTCGGTGTCCACAGACTGGGCACCGAATGAGACCCTTGAACACCAAGAATATAATTATGTCGAAAGTGAGTGTCATGAGTGGATGAGGACCTAAACAAGGATCTGTGGCGCTAGACCTCAATGTGACTTAGTCTCACAGTGAGGTCCATGCCCTTCCCGCTGTTGGTGGGGATGTGTCCGTGCGTCACTGCATGCTGTGAGGCGGCAGGCGGGAACATCTTTGCTGCTAGAGTTGCATTTGAGCCTCGTTTGAAAGGGAGATCTGAACTGCATCTGTCCCCAGGACAAACCACATCCCCCCCCCCCAATATTCACGTCAACCAGCTTTAGTCCACCATCCGAAACTATATCGCACGATCCACCCTATTACGAACATTCTCGAATCCTGTTTTGTACCAACAGTCGGTAGGAGGAATACAGAAAGAGGCAGCAACAATGAATAGAACAGGTACGATGGCAAAGAACTGCCTTCCTTCGCATTCGATCTCGGCCCTTTCATCCCCATGCCCTCGATTCACAAACCTGGTATCGAATGAAGGACATCAGCGCGACCGGGATACTACCCTCTGATACCTTTGAGTATGCCGGATGGGATATCCATTGCTGCGCGACATGTGTCTGTCGATACCTAGCTCCCCAAGCCATCTTTACAATGCTATATTGCAACCTGATTGTCTTTGATGCTGTCCTTCCCCTTAATGGTGCTATCTCTAAGAATATGTCGCTGAGAATGCCTGTGTCCTATGTGTAAAACCGCATATGCACACATTGCGCTACCCATTGTTCACTCCCTGCATAGAAGGCCAAAACAGATCAGCTAACAAAGGTTGCCTGGGTCAGGAACAGTACCTCAGTCCCTAAGGGGAATGCCTGGTGGTTTTGGAGGAGGTCAGCAGTCGCAACAACATACTGGAAGAGGTGGTGCAAACAGGTTGCCGAATGGAAAGCTGGGTAAGGGGAGACAAAGGCCTGTGATGTATGTCCTGCAGTGGTGCTGATATTATGCAGCAATACCAGTAAACAACGGTTCTGGCTGGGCTTTTGGAGGAGTTGGTCCTATGAGTGCCGGTGGCATACAAAATCCCACAAGACAGCTGGGAGGAGGTGCAACTTTCGCCCAAAGTTTAAGCGGGTCCACGCCAGCAACACCACTCGACCTCTCGTAGGTGTTACCTCACCCCGTTACCTTCTCTATGTCGTCGCTCCCTGTCATTGAATATCCCTTCCTTTTGACTTGCCTATTTTCTTCCTGGGCAGCGCTCTGCCTTTACTCTTTATGCCATGACAAAGTCTAGAGCGCCTTCGAAGCCAAAGTTGGTGCAGAGGCTGAAGATGGCTGCTCCGCCGCCACAACAGCAGTCCAGCGCGCCTGTGGCTAAGTCGTGGTCCCAAGTCGTCGCAGCTCACGGAGATTCAAATGAGGACAACGGCACAACCGAAGCAAAAGCCAAAGAGAAGAAGGGCAATGCCAAATCTCGACAGGCTCTTGGAGGTCTCAACTGGACCACCACCTCAGGGTACCGTTGAACTTTTCGCATGTCATGCTCATACACACGCGCGCCGCTTTGTTTATCCATATCATCGATTTGTTGTTATACACTCAGATTGAGCTGAAGCTGACCAGTAATAGTGAATTTCCACAATTGAGCAACAATGCGCAACTCTCGGGCGCGAGTCAACAGTCCCTTTGGGGAGGACAAGCTGCCAGAAATCTAAGTGGACCAGCACCAAGAAACCCTGGTCCCGCGATTCCTCAGCAAGCTCAACAAGACGACCTCTTTTCTCCTGCATCTCGGATTTCATCTAGTCAGAACTCTTTCAGGTTTGGAAGCCAGGCTAGCATTGGTCAGCCACAGCAACCTCAAGCCAGTGGCGGCGATGAATTCCCACCTTTGAACAGAAATGGCAACGGTGGTGATATTGGTCAAGAGCGGGTCGCCAATCTAATGACTGGGTTGAGTCTTGGCTCCCAAGTTGGTGCTGTCACGTCGCCGCCGCCTGCACAGGCTAGGGGCCCTGGCAACGGTCTTCTCAACGCCGTCACGGCAAACACGCGGGCCTCTGAAGCACGCTCTCCCATTGGTAAGTGGCAACGCTTGCGTTTGGCTCGACTAACGCTTTACTGACCCACTATGTAGGAGCTCGGCCTTCAGAAGGACGATCTTCAATTACTGAGGACGACGTGCGGCAAAACTCAACCTTTCGCGAAGACAGCTCAACTTCTCAGACTGCCCTTTCGGACGCTCCAGGCCAATCCTTAGAGATGCGTAATTCTTTGGTTGCCATTGGCAATGAGGGGTCGAACAGCAAAGCGAACGAAGTGCCTGCGGAGGCTTCATCCTCAGCAGCCCAAGACCCCCTCGCTGGCATGTCTGAGGGCGACAAATGGGGTATCAAGGGTCTCTTGGTCCTGATGGCGAAATATCCTTCCTACCACGCTCTGGCTCATGGCATGAATCCAGCTGAGCTAGGACTTGATTTGACCAGTGATGCGTGGGTACAAACTGTTCCCTTCCTAGCGAACCTGGCTAACTTGTCTTCATTATAGGCCAATCTCGACGCAAACTTTCTCGCTCACCAGCCACGAGCCACCAAAACCACTACTACCAAAGTTCAGCCTTCCAGAGTGCTACACTGTTCGGAACACGCAACCCATAGAGCAAAAGATGCCAAACTTCACCGAGGAGACTCTTCTCTACATGTTCTACGCTAACCCGCAAGATAAGCATCAATATCTCGCGGCACAGCAACTGTAAGTGCACCTCCGTGACACAATTTTCTACCTACGTACTGATTTTGTATACAGGTTTTCGCGGGGCTGGCGTTGGCACAAAGTGCACTGTTTCTGGCTGACTAAGGACATCGAGATGCAGCCTCTTTCGATATCGCCCGAGGCCGAGCGTGGATACTACGTGATCTGGAACACCAAGGAGTGGGTGCGGGAGAGAGTAAGTGCGACCGCGACAGCCTGTGCTTTGATGCAGTCTTGTTATAATATTGGTAACTGTTACTGACTTGGCTCTACAGCGAGAACTCGTTCTGCGTTACGCTGATCTTGAGACCTTCCCAGACATTAACCCAGGGCCTCATTCATAGGGACCAAAGTGAGACCGTGTCTGGGAAGAGTCTCCGACACCACTTGGAGCACGAGGCCACCAACCAATCTGTTTGCCTATTGTAACTATGTCTTACTATCATGTCGTCCGCATTCAAAGGGCCCTTATTCAAAAAGGTCCTCCAGGGTTTTAACTGGCCGCCTGGACGTACCAAACCAGCTGGAAAGCCAACCAACGGAGCCATGTTCTGTTAGTAGGCATCTGTAAAGGCCTATCTTGTTGGAGGCCATGGTGTGCCTTCAAACAATCCTGGTCTCGGACGGGCAGCAATTATGAAATGAAACTATGGAAAATGGTCTGACGAAAATTATATTCGTCATGAAAATTCCATGGAAATGAATACATTATTTATTACAATACTCGCTCTCCTTTCATGGTCCTCGTTGAATGTGCCCAGGTGATGTATTGGTACGGTACCCATGAAGCCGTAACATATACCCTAACCCTTGCGGTACCCGCACGGCCGCCTCCACCCATGAGACTCAGCCCCAAGCAACCGGGTCCGACATCGAGAGCTATCCGTCACTCCTGTCCGTGGCTTATCCCACGCACCTGGAAATCCCGACCTCATCACCTTCTCTTCGCTTCGCCATCGCCTCACAACAGCAGCCACCAAATATACAGATTATTTCCCTCCGTCGGAGGACACCCCTCAACGGAGTCTCTCAATCATAAGCCATCTATCTCATCGGCCGCCGAAGGAGCAACTCGGACAACGTGTGTACCTACCGGAACCGATAACCTGCCTCGATAATAAGAACATTGTCGTACTCTGTGGAACTCCCTGTTGCCCTGGAGGACTTCAAATTCAGGAATTGAGACAACACAAAGCAAGATGGCTAACGATCAGATCAACCTACCATCATTGGTGGTGATACTCGTCCTCTCGGGTCTAATCGTACGGTACCTCTTCTTCTCGACGCCCTCAGGCAATCAGCAACCGCGCGACTCGCTATCGCAGATGAGGCAGCGCGAGGCAGCTGTCGAGAGGATACAGCAGATGTTTCCCCAGGTGGACCGGAGGACCATCTTGTGGGATCTCCAGAGGAACGGGGGCAGCATCGCGGCCACGACGGAGAAGATCTTGTCTGGGAGGATGGAGACAGTGAGCCCCCCCCCCCACCTTCACCATACCCTCGCTGCGGCTACTGCATTTGTGCTATTGCTGACCGCTTTGGATTAAATAGCCCCCCATTACCTTCCAGCCCCCACCACCACCTGGCTCTAATGGGGCCTCCTCGTCAGCGGCGACCTCGAGGTCCGGCAAACCTGCCGAGAAGCCGACGCAGCCAAACCTGATACAGAGGTACAAGCTGGAGGACAAGGTCAAGGAGCAGTCAGAGCTGTCCCCTGAGGAGGCGGCTGCCAAGAAGTGGAGCAGTAACAAGGAGGAGCGCCAGTCACTGCTCCAGAAGAGACGGGACGAGATGATCCTCGCGGCAAGGCGGAAGATGGAGGCCAAGATTGCGGCCGAGAAAGCAGCGACGGCCGGGTCTACTTGAACTGATCGGCTTGTGGGAACGGTTCAGGGGACACGAGCAACGGTGGACTTATCACGGCATGGTGCGCGTACATTTGTCGGGGATGGAATATAAAGATGGCCTCAGCCTCTGTGGACCTCGTACGGCCCTCATGGAGTGACGGCGACTGAAAGGCTCAGAGCCGTCGGGACAGACTGGAATATTATGGCTTTGTCCTTGAATTATTCGAGGAACGAGAGCGACAGCAAATGGGAGGCCAATAATGAATACCCGGGTCCTTCTATCAAGGCGTTTCGGATAGGTTCGCTATATCCAGCTAAAGATCACTCAACCATGGAACATACGGCATATGGCATAGGGCACATCGTTTAGGGCAGCCCTGAAATGTACACAGTAGTAGATGTGGGTTTGAACTCGCTCGTTTCTCCAGTTGTACCAGTCCCATTGAAGGAAGACATATGTATGTATGAGTATCCCCCCTGACCCACCCCAGTCTCGGGTTCTCATCAGAGGTTCATCTTGCAGAGGCCCACGTGCGGACTTTTGTCAGCCCATCGAAGACCGATCGGGCGCAGAGCCGCGCCCCGCTATGACGCGACAGCCACCTGAGCCCGGGGCTTGCGAGATAAAGAAAATGGGTCGAAATCTAAAGTTGTTGCATTCCATGCTGGATCTCGAACCCCGTTTTCACATGCTTGCTTTCACGGATTGAAAAACCGACCCCCCTTGCACATCTGACTGACTTGACAACCCTTGGAAGAAGCCTCCCGGGCTAACTAACTCCTGACACCCCTTTTAAACACCAATCATGCTCCCATTCCAAAGGGGTTCTGCACTATCCAACTGCATACTTAAGCACGTTAAATTTATACTATTCTTAGGTTGGAATTAGTATGTAGTATTTTCGGTTGGCCGCCGCTTGGCGCGAGAGTGCTTTCTTCCATTCCTCACCTCCTCCTCGTTTTGATTCCTTTGCTGTGTGTCTCTATTGCCTATCTCTATCTGATTCTCATGCCGTGCTACCATCGGTTGTGAATACAGGCTTTCGAAACCTCTTTGCGATTTCTCCGGTGGTCTCAAGATTCAAGGGCGCCTTTTCTTCCGTTCTCACCATCTTGGCTCGGTTCCTCAACAACATTCCGCAAGTGTGGGAGGGCGTATGAGCCTTGATAGCTGACGATTTATCTGTCGCCGTTTCTTGATAATCAACACCACCACCAGCCATAACTTGATTTTATTTTCCGAAAGTGACACGATGCATCCGATAACTCAGCCTGGTCCCCTTGTGGTATCCCAGGACCACGAGGAGAGTGTCACACACCACAATTTCGCCCCCATGGCCTTCGAGTCTTCCGATCCCGAGACAAGCCCTATCTCGATAACAGACATCATCGAGGGGCTACCCACGGCAGTCAAGAGCAGCCTCGGGCCCCTGAGGACAATAAGGCGTTCAGTTAGTATTCGCGGGTGGGCTTCATATTTCTATGAGATCTCATCGAATCCGATGGGCATGACTGCGTCTCACGAGACGGATGCCCACCACCACACCACGGTATTATCGGGTACGAGTACAACCGCGGTCGAGATGCAGCAGAGCAATCGTGGGGAGAAGCGATTAGCCGCTCAGGAGAGTCACTCTGCTGCCGTCAGCACCACGACACAGGCACAAGCACAAACACAACATCAGCAGCCGGTGACGGGACCGAACAACGCGGAACCCGAACAGAATGTTGGCATAAATCGGTTTTGCGGACTGCAAGGTAAGAGACTCGCATCTGAGGCATTCGGATACGTCTCATCCAACAACAACTCATGTTTGCCTCGATGCGCTTTTGTCACTCAGTAGTACTAAACTCCCACTTCAGGCCAACTGCTCGTAAGTAACGCGCTATCAGACGTCCGATCCTCCACAGCCCAAGGCCACCCGGGAAGCGACAGCACAGACCGCAAGGCCTATGTCCAAGGCGTAGCCTGGCTTATCCACGGCCTGCCAGAAGACCTCGACCAGCACGAAAGGACAGAACTCATGAGAGCCATGCCGCCCGCCCTGCTGGGAGAAGCATACAAGATCTCGCCCTCGGCCTCGCGCTCGTCCTACCCGTCCTCAGAAGACCACCGCAGCCTCATGCACAGGGCCGTCCAGGCCGTCGTCGCGCAGCTCATGGTCCCCTTCCAGCTCATGTGGGTGTACCTCATCGTGCTGCTAGGCCGCGCGGTCCAGCTCGAGCGCAAGTACAGGGTCACGGAGCAGGTGGTCAGACACTCGGGCGAGCTGGGGTATACGGTGGGCAAGCGCGGGGTTAGGCTGTCCGAGGCGATTTATAGTCATGGGGGTGCGAGGATCGGGCAGCTGGTTACGGGGGCTGTGACGTATACGGCTGAGGGGCTTGTGAGGGGGATTAGTGATGGGATTAGGGAGGCGCGTACGGAGAGGCGGCAGGTTGGGGAGTCATGACAGGGCGTTTTTTTTTTATTCCGTGGGATTGGGATTGGGATTGGGATTGGGGTTTGATTTTGGTTGGAATCATTGGTCAGTCTGGGCTGGGAATATCAGGAGCTTGGGACAGGGAATTGAATAGATGGTTCTGCGTACGCACGCTGCGCAACCCGGGCGGTGTTGCGTATCTAATGGGAAAAAAACAAGTACCTAGGTAGCGAAGACAAGTAGGGCAATGCCTATCACGGCATAGTGGAGATGCCTAACTGTCCCCTTACATGTGGCATACTTATACCTAGGTAGTTATGTCGTCCGGTGGATATGAAAATGAAGTACGAGCACAAGGAAACAAAAAACAAAATGAAAACATGCAACAATCGGGATTCGCTGGTCGTCACCGACCAAACTACTAGTCGATCTCTCACAAGCTTGACTAAGGGAGAGCGAACGGGATCCCGTATTTTCTTGTGGATGTGGTCGCATGTATGAGAATTAGATGAAGAGGAGTTTATATGCCGTAGTATTGGTGTTGAGGGGGAAATTCGGCACTACTGTGGGCCAGATGTGCTGACAGGGATGATAGGGCGATAGTGACAGGGCTCTTCACTTATCAGCTTCTATCGATAAGGAGATTTTTCCCATGAGCCCCCAAGTTGGCCCCGAAATCCGAGTGAAACTTTCTGGGGACCTTTATTCGACTGCAAAGCTTTTCGCGGCACACGGTTGATTCTTGATCCTCTTGACTTTCTTTCGACTACCAATTGAGAGAGTCTTTTCTGTGCTCAACCCTAGGTCTGTTGAACAAGGCCTTCTTTTTATTTCCAGTACCCCATCACACCTTAATATTCTTTTCTTCGCGAACATGTTCAAGAGACAGCTGCTCCGGCAAGCTCGAGTATGTCGCGGCGTACGCGCTTCGCCATCCTCGATGCTGAGTCTTGGATCCGGTGCTGCACCCAGACCTTCCACGACCTACAGGCCAGCCCTGCTTGCGGCTTCCATCAGCCGTCAGATAATATCAAGAAGCTACTCAGACGCAACTGCTGCGGCTGAGAGCCGAACCGGCGGAGGCCAGTCTGGTCCCATCACGCGCTTTGCTGATCTTGCACCTATCGGCGTCCATGACAACATCCTCCGCGCAATTCTCGAAGACATGCAATACGAGACCATGACAGATGTTCAGGCCATGAGCATCAACCCGGCCCTGCAAGGAAAGGACATGTACGTTTGCCACCGCCGATGATGCCCTAGTTTTGTTACCACGGGGACTAACTTTCAGCTGGACAGTGTCGCTCAAGCTAGGACTGGTACTGGTAAAACCCTTGGATTCCTCGTCCCCACCATCTCTAGAATCATCCAAAAGGACCCCAGTCTCGCATCGCGCAGCCTGCAGCAAGCCCGCGCAGACGATATCCGAGCCATTATCATTTCCCCTACGAGAGAATTGGCAGAGCAGATTGGTGCCGAAGCCCGCAAGCTTTGCCGCCACACCGGTGTCAAGGTGCAGACCGCGGTCGGTGGAATGAACAAGGCCATGATGCTGCGAAAGACCAGACACGAGGGTTGCCATCTCCTGGTCGCCACCCCCGGCCGTCTCTTTGATCTCCTCAGCGACGAATACAGCGGAATCGATGCGCCCAATGTTCAGGCTTTGGTGCTTGACGAGGCCGACAGGATGCTTGACGTTGGATTCGACAAGGAGCTGCAGCAGATTGTGCGCCTCCTCCCCAACCGCAGGGAGAAGCCCCGCCAGACCCTCTTGTTCTCGGCCACTATCCCCAAGGATGTCGTCCAGATTGCCAGAGTTTACGTCGATGCAAGCAACTTCCAGTTTGTCCAGACCATCAACGCCGACGAGGCACCTACCCACGAGAAGGTGCCCCAGCACATTGTTCCCGTATCTGGTTTCGAGCACTACATGCCTACCTTGTTGGAGATCATCGAGAAGGCGCAGAACGGCGAGCATGGCCCTGACCCCGTCAAGGCTATCGTCTTCTTCAACCAGACGGCCTTGGTCAAGATGATCGACGAGCTTTTCCAATACCTGCCGCGTTACATGAAAACCCTGCCGCCTTCTTATGCCATTCACTCGGGTCTGGACCAGAGAAATCGTACCAGAGCTGCTGATAACTTCCGCAAGGCCCAGTCTGGTATTCTCATCTCGTCCGATGTGACTGCCAGAGGCATGGACTTCCCCAACGTTACCCACGTCATTCAATTCGGCATCCCTCCCAGCCGGGAGCAGTACATTCACAGACTCGGCCGTACGGGCAGAGCGAACAAGTCAGGCCAAGGTTGGATCATCATCAGGAAAGAGGAGATCAACGACGCAAGGAGGAAACTACCCGGACTCCCCATCAAGCGCAACGACACTCTCGAGTGCGCCGCTGTCGATGCTCGTAACACGGATGCTGCCGCGCTACCAAGGCTGTTCGCCCTTGTCACGGATGGTATGAGGCGCGTACGAAAGGGCCTTGTTAGGGAGGTCTACGAGAAGTTCCTGAACCCCCACGGTCGCCACGTCACACAGGATTTGGTCGACTCGGCCAACTTCTGGACGAAGTCCCAGTGCGGATTCGATACCCCACCTGCGGTGTCCCAGAGCTTGACTCGTATCGTTCCTGGACTCGGTAGAGTTCAAGGCATCAACTTCATGGAATCTGGAGATAGCAGAGGAGGCGGCGGCGGGTACGGTGGCGGCCGTGGTGGCGGATTCGGTGGTGGACGTGGTGGTGGCGGCTTCGGTGGTGGACGTGGTGGCGGTGGCTTCGGCGGTCGCGGCCAGAGAGACAACGGCGATCCATTTGCACAGATGTCGAGCCGCGGCAGGGATGATCGTCCCCAGCGTAGGGAGAGGGCCGGGTTCTAAATACCAGCGTGCTGCTAGAGGGAAGGATGATGAGCTATGCTACTGAGGCCTGACTGGACATGGGAGTCGACCTTGTATCGCCCACCTCCGAAGAAAGTGTAAGAGATACCCCAAAAGGACCACTGATATCGGTCCGAGGGGTCCCTGGAAAGAAGCAACGTCCAGGCTGGACTGTGTGTTTATGGAGACTACTGCGTGTTTTTGTACAGACCGGTCTGGCCGCCGTCGACCTGGGAGGGCAACTGCCGGCTTTCTTACACTTGCCTGCTTAGGGTATTCAACGTGTCGGCGTTTTGGGGGGTTTTGCTTTTCATATTCACCTGCCAGGCCTGGCTGGACAATCTCCCCTTCTCGGATACTTTGGCGAAACCTTCTTTGTGTATTATGATAGGGGGAAAAGCTTTAGATGATGTTTTCTGTTTGTGTTGAGCTATACAATGTTCACCGAATTTTCGTGTCTACACATACTTGGTCACTACCAACGTTTTGGAATATGCCGAGTGTTCGTTCCTTCGGGGGAGGGGGGGGAATGCACTGGTATCGTGTGATGATGAGCAGGTGGCGTTCAGAGAACATGGCCCAAACGGCACCACACAACATGACATGCAACACTGTACGGTTAGCTATCCTAAAACAATCAGAAATAACAACTTGTTGGCAATCATTCCACGACCACTCCTCCAAACAACAACCGCGGCTGGTGGCATACAGCTGCTTGCTTCAGGGGTGTTAGTTAGCCTCCGGCGCGAGGGACCGTGTAAAGCCGCTCGCGTACGGCGGTGTCCACCAGCCAGAGGTGGCCGCCCAAAACCAATAGACAAATTAAGCATCGCGGCTTTTGTTTGAATCTGGGGTGTGGCATAATCCTGGGTTGTTTTGTTTGGTTCTGAATGGGTTGCTAGCCGCCGACATGCATGTATATAAGTGGAGTTTTGTCAGATGGGCGGCATAGCGAGACGGGGAGACGAATTCTCGAGGTTATACGTATATGGGACTGCCCACTTCACTGTAATTCTCGTGATGGTTTGTGTGTTATTGTGTATATTTAATAATCAATTTCAAGCATCATTTGTGGTTATTTACCGGAAAGCGATGGGTCTTTGCGAGCAGTGTCAGTCTATGTCGACAAAAGTCCTGGCCTACGGGCGTAACTCGCTCTTCCGTCATGATCATATAAGTCTTAGGAAAGCTGTTTTCGAAAGCAGATGTTTTATATGCTCTCGTGTGTGGGATACCCTGAGCGAGGAACAAAAGGCGGTTGCGAGTGACCCGGCTTTCATGGGCATCGAGTATCGAATATTTCTATATCATTCTACTTATGGGGACGACGAAGACCAACAGGAAATACTAGCAACGTTATCTTTCGAGCATGGAGATGACCTCTATGATTGCGAAGACTATAACGAAGTTGGGGGCTTGCCAGGGGATTCGATAGGATGCTTCGCCATGCTGAACCCTTCAGGTGCGTATACTTTCACCTCCTGGACTCATTCATGGGATATCAGTGCCGTACATCAATATGCCCGTTAGATTATGGCAATTTTGGTTGGTACATCTTGTATATAAACCCCTCACAATTCTTCCTGGAAAAGTGAGGAAACTCGCTAGATTTGGAGTTCCCAAGGGTTCTTATTTTTCCAAAGATGTCAAGTTGATCCAGGAACTGACAGTTGCGAAAAGTGTTTCCAGTCCAAAAAGCACCCAAACTGACAGCTTATACAAACCACCCATCTTGCTGGGATACTGTATCAAAATGGATTGATCATTGCGTCTCCAATCACGACACTTGCCGGGAATCGCGACCACAGCCGTGGATGCCGACGAGACTTGTCGACATTGCGGAATACGATAATGGATACGTACGCGTTGTGGAATCATCTAATCTGCCTGAGGATTCTGGCGGCCTCTATCTGGCTCTCAGTCACTGCTGGGGCCGTAAGCCCTTCCTAGTGATGGACGAAGGCAACAGGGAAGAGTTCGAACAGTGCGTCCCTGTCTCGTCTTTGGCGCCCAACTTCCAGGACGCACTCTTCATGACCAGACAGCTTGGCTGCCGGTATATCTGGATAGATTCGTTGTGTATAATCCAGGGTTCGGAAAAGGATTGGGATAACGAGGCACCCCAAATGAACAAGGTGTACAAGTACGCTTTTCTTACTTTGGGGGCGATGTCGTCTCCAGACGGTCACGGTGGCTTATTTAGAACCCGCGACCCAGAGATGACTGATTTCTGTTCCATTAAGCTTCGAATGAAGGAAGAGGGCGACAAGGAATGCTTGTTGATCAACTCGAACTTCTGGGAGAGCCAAATACGACAAGCACCGTTGAGCCAGCGCGCGTGGGTCGTTCAGGAAAGGATTCTGGCCCCAAGGAGTCTGTACTACTGCGAGAGCCAACTGTTTTGGGAATGCCGGGAGCAGTATTCCTGCGAGTTGTTTCCCGATGGGATCCCACCCGAGTTCATGGCTGACATCAAGGAACCTCAAGCGGTCGATGTTGTCTCCGTGAAAGCGTTCGAGTCAACTCTCAGGAGGTTGGTCGAGGCAGTTTCCAATGACACTCAGTCTGATGACGACGAAGTGCCCTGGGTCCCACGACAGTATGAGAACCCATACCAGGTGTGGAACGACATACTAGAGGCGTACGCCAAGTGCGCCCTCACCAACCCAGCGGACAAATTCGTGGCCATATCAGGAGTGGTGAAGGAGGTCGCAAACGCCATCGGCGACGAGTATCTGGCTGGGCTATGGCGGAAGAATCTGATCAATGGTCTTCTGTGGGTGGCCAAGGATGATCTCGTTCCTGGCCGATGGCGTGCGCCTGTCCGACCGGCCGTTTATCGAGCACCATCGTGGAGTTGGGCGTCCGTAGACGCCCCTGACACGAGCACGCAAGAGCTGAACCTCTCTGGCGACTATGTCCAAGTGTTGGACGTTCACGTTGCGCCCCTGGGCGATGATCCCACTGGGCAGGTGGCACACGCGTGCTTGCATCTCCGAGGATATCTGATCAAGACACGCCACAAGCCTGTATATCGTGGCGGGGCCCGCGGTTTCGGAAGGTTCATTGCCGATATCGAGGATATGCCGGGTGATGAATTCTATTGTCTTCCCTTGCGAGAGTGGAAGTTTGATAGTGAGCCAGATATCAGGGGGTTGGTCCTGGCCCCATGCCCAGAAGACGACAAGACAAAATGGCCTTCTTGTTCAAAGTGTTCTGGAAGGAACAGGTTTATTCGAGTTGGATCATTTAAAGTGGACGTTGGTGATCCACTCGCGTACTTGGGAATGCGAAAGCCAACAGACTGGGAGGACTGGGGTGAAGAAAGTGATCACCTGTGGTTCAGTCAAGATACGCCTATGTCAGACTTCTTCCTTGTATGAAAAAAGGGTCTTCAATATTGGGAGGGAAGACGGACTCGGAGGCGCAAGAAGCAGGACATCCGGAGGAGCGCACTATGAATATCATCCGTAGGAGACTTGCCCATGAGAGTATCGGTTAGGAACTGATAGCGTTCTATGCCTTGTCCTTTCTCTCCTCAGCAAGGACATTGCGTTCTCGCGTCCTCTTCCAAGAGCGGGTTGTATAGAAATTAGATATAGAGTAATACTCCGATACTTTGGAAACTCTGAAGAGCATGTTGCTCGAAAAAAATGCGATTATATACCTGGTGCGGTCAACTGTAGCCATGAGTCTCGTAAGGTGTAGGCCACCGTTTAGCACCCGGAGGCTTTCATTCACATATCGTTTCGTATATCACAATCAATGCTAGTAGGCTGTATGTGACTCCTGAAACTAACCGAGTTTTGGTGGTTCTTTATTTATTTATCGATTTTGCTATATATGAAGAGTGAAACGTACCTATAGTCTGAAGATGAAATAAATTCTATGAGATGAAGGTTTCCATATTCCAAACCTTGTGACCAGCTGGTGCTTTATTTCTCCCCCAGTCTCTGCTCGACCTTATGCTTCTCCTGGGCCCGGATCGCATCAAGCTCATCCTGTGTCGCATTGTAGGCCGCTGAGACCTGGTTTCTTGGGTTTTCAGGCGAACGCAGCCACAACTTCTGGATCTCGTCATTGTATGCACCACGATACTTTCTCTTCTCCTTGAGGATCCCTTCCTCTTCCCACTCTTTCTCAAGTCTGTCCACAAAGACCTTCCGGGCCTTGGCCGCTCGTCTCTCGGGATGCCTGTCGATCTTGGCCAAAGTATCCACATTTGTAATCGACAGGGCGTCGAGAGCATTGTCGATGCCGGAGGCGTTCAGGGCGCCTAGCGAGCCGTCATCGTCAAGCTGCGACAGGTCCAGACCCCTGGTCTTCTTCTGTGCGGTTTTGGCATTCTTGGGGGCCGATCTTCCCGGGGTGCTCTTCTCTTCCTCGGCGAGTAACGCCTCTCTCTCGGCCTTCTTGCGCGCGGCCTCCTCTTTCTTGGCTGCCTCGGACTCCCTGGTGATGAGACCTTGTTAGCCACCCCTGTGCGTTGCATGCTGGCGGAGATCGGATGTGCGGTAAATATGCATGAGATGACCGCTTTGGCTATGTGCGTGACGCAATCTGGAGGAGGACGAAGCACACAATAGTCGATACAATAGTTGCAAAGTGGACATGGTATCACGCTGGTGAGGGGGGGTGGAGGGGATTGAAACAAAAAAAAGCAAAAAAAAAACAAAACCAAGCACACAATAAGCATCCAAAAGGGGACAAGAGAGATAAGCCCGTGGGGGAGGGGGCGCAGCGGCCGTGTGGAACGGGCCGCGACTTCATTGTCATGTTGGGACGAACGATATACTGACTTCTTCGCGTTGGCCTTCTTGGAACCCTTCTCCCACTCAGCTTCCTCTACCGCGGCCTTCTTGGAGTCCTCGGCCGCCTTCTTGCTGGCCGCAGCTTCGGCCTTGCGGGCCTGGCCCTGGGCCTTCTTGCTGTTCTCTCCGCCACCACCAGCGCCGCCTTTCTTTCCGGCCATGTTGGTCCGAGGAGATGCTGTGCCGCGAACTAACTGCAGCAGTGTTGTGCAGATCGGTGAAGGGGTTGGGCCGGTCTAGAGCGTGCACCCCCTGGTCGTGTTGGTTTATGCAGCTTCCGTATTGAGGATCGTAGGCTTCGTTACCGGGTTTGGGGTTGATTCAGGTGGTATGCGGACGAGGAGGGTGTTCGGATGACATCCCAAAGCGCTTCTCTCTGCACCTTGTCAGACGACAATTTGGACCCCCAAAAAGTTGACTACGTCAGTGGGTCAGCACTTCCGAGCTCGGCGGGGAGTTTGCTCCTTCATGCCGGGGGGGGGGGCAGTCCTCATATCAAAACTCAAAAGGGTTAGGGCTGATCGTCATGAAGACATACATACATCCATCCGTACACATACATGTATTACTCCTTCGTAAACGATCCGTATACCTCGTAGATTCTATGGAGAAGCGTATCCAACCCCGCTGAAGTGGCTCATTGAGGCAAGTCAAGCGAAACCAAGTTAGCAGAAGTATGAGAGGGATGGTCCACAGGAGATGAAACCCCAAAGAACCCCAGCGATGAACCGCTGATGGCTTCTACAGAAGCATCGTTAGGCCGGTGTGATGGTGTCGCTTTTGCCCACGAAACGTGGGCTCCCCCGGACACTTCCCCTCGATTCTCGATCTCAATGTCACCCAGCTTCTTGGCAGGTGCGAGCAATAGTGCCTGGACGTTGCTTCTTTTGTCAAAAGGACTATCAGGGATTAAAAGGGCGTCCTCTGATATGCAAGCGATGCCGAGACAAGCCTCGGTCCTCAGCCATCGCGAACTGCATGCTGACGAACTAAATACAATGATCATTCTAGTATCCAGTAGTCTGCCATACTGTGCGTCGATTGGATTGGCGATACACCATCATTGATCGGAGCCAGATGTTAGTGCTCCGCAACAACAGGGCTGAAAGATCAACACGACCTGAATTGAGCCGGCATCCACTAGGACGACTCCCCAGATGGAGGCACGGGTATGCTTTCCGGGCCTCATTAAGCGGACAAGCACGCCCTCCAGGTCGACAAGGGTTCACCCAATACGAAAGGCTTTTATGCATCTTTCACCGCCTATGGCTATCGCTGTGATATTTGCAGGGGGCGTTCTTCCTAGCGGGATATACTCCGGAAGAAAGTGTTGTTTGGCCGGAACATACAAGAGGATCTCATGTGTGTAACTCAGAGGTACTCTGGAGGGTGACAACGTGGAGAGGGCCCATGTATCCACAAGGCGTGTGTCCTGTGGTGCTAAAATGTTGGGAAGTGATGGGTATGATGGGTATGATGGGTATGATGGGTATTGCTGACATCATAGAACCTTATTGCTAGAGTTGGTCGAAAGAAGGTCGATGTCTAAGGGAGCCCGGATCGATATGCGGTTCCAGGTGAGTGCGGACATGCGGGAGCATGTCCCGGCTCTACATGGCGACCATCTTGCAGTCCAAGGCCGTTGAACGTATAATCCCTTCATCAGCCGGGCAACAGGAAGATAACCTCAAACCAATTGCTGCACAAACCAATTGCTGCAACGTTGTTTTCCGGCAAAGTGAACCCACATTATGCCGTGGGGTGGGAAAAGTCCACACGCGGGTGTTTCCTTGACGGTCCGATTCCGAGGCACGCGAGGTTACAGTGCCTCACAACGGCTAGATGACGCGGTATGTGTGGGCGAGGGCTGAGTACGTGGCCGTATTGAGCCAGGTTCTAAAACATTGTGGAGGTGTGTCTCTCTTTTTTTTTTCTTTTTTTCCTGTCGTTGCTGCTGCTGGCAACACCCACTTCACCCACGCCTTGCACCGAATTTATGACCAGAACAGGATTAACAACCTACGTGGCACCGTCGGAGAGGACGTGCCCGCGGGGAACCAGCAGCAAGGCTGATGGTATTATGAGGTGTAGTATAAGGTCTGTCAAAGGAACATTGACTGTTCCATGATCATCGGTCAGCCGAATTTAAGCGACTTGGCTGCTTGACCGTGCATCAACTTGTCAAACCGCGGCGATGGTCTCTTGGGCTCTCTCGCAATGCAGTCCCGGATTGGAGCCTCGCGTCTCTAACCCAGGATTCCCTGCCGGGGTTGCTGTCGCATGACCTGGTCATCGTCCACCACGTCACGCTGAATTGTCCGTACGCAGGTTGTGCAGAGCATTGCAGTAGCCGATAGTAGCGGCTAGTATAGCCGGTGGAGAGAGGCCATGATCGCCCTATAGGGGCCTCGAGATGGTTACCGTGCAGAATGTCGGGGCTGCGGAACTGGCAGACTGCGCAGGCAGGATAATGAACTGTCACTTTGTTGTCGGATTTTATGCATCGTTGGCATTTCGCGCGTCTTATGGGAACTTCCAAGATCTCTGTCGATCATAGGTATGTCTCAATATCCCATGCTTGGGCCTTTGGGATTCCAAGGATGCGTACCCTTTGTGTACATTGCCGCGGCTGCAGCTTGCAGGTGTGTAGTGTAGACGTTGCTCTCGGCCCCTCACGGATGCATATGCTGCTTAGCCAACACACCCGTCAAAAGTGGCTGCCATCCCTCGCAACAAAACCCGATTAGGGCTATGTTGTCCACAGTACCGCACGACGTTTCAACTAGAATGGAGGTGTTCGCAGAAGAGACTGGATATAGTTGTTGAGTGTATGGGGGCCTGACCCCGCAGAGCGGTCTGGGAGGCTCTGAGCGTCGACTTGGCATGACTTCAAGCATGGTGAGTTGTGGCTATGTCCGCTGCCTCCGTGAAGGAATGCATGAAGGCATGAAGGCATACTCCGTACGGTCTTCGGCGGTTGACAGTGGTGGCCTCGGTACCGACTTGAGCGAGTCTGAGGGTGACAGTCCAGACCGCAGTGGGGGATTCGCCTCCGGCCGGTGTGCGTGTCTCCATTCCCTGGCAACAGAAGTAGCAGCTAGGGAGTAGTAGCGATTGCTAATGACGGCCGCGTCCGGAGAAGCATAACCACTTGTGCTCTAGGTCGGATGATTTCGTCCTTGATGCCAAGACTCGGGAATGGGAACGCCTGGTTCCATCAATGGCCAGGACGAGAAGGAGCGGGTGATGGAGGGGCCAGGATAACGATACTGGCAGACTCGAGACACACCGATGGTCGTCTCACCTCACACAAGTGGTGGGATAGTCTTCCGTGTCCGTGTAAGCGTTCACCCAGATACACAGTAGGTAGTGGCTGTTTCTCACTGCTCGACTAGCTGTGGCCAGAATAACCAAACAGGGACTGTCCCGCAGCTGAGGTCATCGGCTCGTCCATGATCCAGGTCGAGTACTTGCGGATAACTTGGATCAACAGGGCACTCGGTGAGGCAACGTGCATCCTGAGGCGCGTTTCTTGTGAGATTGACCATGCAGCCAGCTCAGAATGGATATTGCAATGGCTTCGGTCACAACGTCAATGGCTGGGCTTTGGCATTTCTGCACCAGACTGCGAGTCCATATGACACGTCGTATGACATACGTGCGATCTGAGAATGTCCGTAATTAACCAGACGAATATTCAGATACCCGCGAGATGCGTGTTGTTGCACGGCATAGGAGCCCGACCTGGTTCCGTAGGACAAGATTGCCTTGACGTGAAGCCCATTGGTAAGATGTCGGAACGCTGCACCTGCATGGGCCCCAGTCAGCAGGATTTCACGATGGACGGCCCATAACTGGACGCAGGCGCTCAGACCTACTGGAAGGCGTACCCGGATTACTGGGGTCGTTTTGGTCGACCGAGTGGTCGGTTCTTCACATGTGTGGTCGTAAAGACAGGGAGGGTGGAGATAGCGCCTCCCATCCCAGTCTGCCCAGACCGTCCATCACTTCCCTTTCCGAGACGAAGTGAGCGTTGCTATGTGCCGTTTCTGCCGTTGAAGAAGAGCTAAAACAACTTGTGTTCCATTCGACTCCTCTTGAACGGACCAGGGGCTTCTCTTTGAAGTGGTGGTGTGAAGTTGACGTTATGACATTGTGAGCTAAAAAGCCCGCGGGAAGTGAGTGTGAAGCCTTCTACAATTGATACCCTCCTCCGTGAAGGAAGAGTTGCGAGAACCGGGCATCTCGTTGTTGGCGATTGCTCCCTTGGGTCAGAAATTGGATGGAGTCTATGGTGACAGGAATGGACAGGTAACATTCGGCTCCCGGCCTCGTCGAGGCTTCAGCTCAATCTAAGCTTTGAAGCTTCACTAACAAGCCACACCTGCATTGATCAACCGCGATGTGTGATTCAAGCTGCAGGATTCGGAACGCCCAACCGGTACCGGACAGTGATGTGCTACAGTACCCAGAATTTGTAAATGGTACCATGGTAAGAGTAGCCGGCAGCCTTCCCCGGCGATACTTGCGTACACATACCTGGCAACGGGTCTGTAGGTAGGTACGGAATTTGTACTATGCAGTACTTAGTATGTATTTTTTGGATCTAGAGGTCTCCGCTTTCCCGAGGGCCATGGGCTGCGGGCAAACTTGATGCAAAACATCCCTCAGCCCAGAATAACTGGGTCGATTCTCATGCCCAGGTGTCTATAGTAGGGAGCCACATTGATGGGAAATATTCATCTTTTGGCTGCTGACCAATGTCACTATAGGCCCGGTCGTGAACAACAGCTCTGTACAGCTACTGCTTGGTCTGTTGAGATGGCACTGTACATGGTATGGTAGTAATATTAGTCAAGCTGTCAGGGTAGTTTGTAGATGATGTGACACAAAGTCTGAACTCGGGCGCTCATGCAAGCGATTTGGAAATCGGTCATAAGTACTGTAGATCCCTCAATGTACTGTGCAGTACATTCGTCGATCTGGGAGCCCAAACCCAATATCTGGTATCTTCATGCAGGACGTCTGTTTGAGTCTCGTCTTCTACATAGTAGCTGTAACTTTGAGGAAAGTGACAGGACAGCCCCAGTAGCTTAGTCGGAAACCGCCGCGGCGTTGAAACATAGAGCTAATTGGGTAGTTTACCCACTTTCCGCCCTCCGCGGTGTTCTTTGGAAAAGGGGCCTCGAGCTGTTGTGTTCCTTTTTCTCTCTTGACCTTTCGATTGTTTCGTCATTCTTCACGTTGTGCAGATCTCTCGGCATCAATATGTGCTGTGATGGGCGACCTATTCGTTATACAGATCCCGGGCTATATAAACCTAGTCATATAGCTATAATATACTTGGATTTGTTCCTATATGCACAAAAAAAACCATACTGTATTGTAGATATGTACTCCGTGCCGCAACAAAACGCAACACTTTCGCTTCACTGGCAGATGCAGAGTAGTGTCGCAATGTATGTAGTAGTGTAGTAGGGTCCTCCTACACTGTACACTACTAGATATGTACACTACCTGACTACCTACCTAACTCAGGTAGGTACAGAAAAGGCCGTGGAGTGGCTTGATGAAACAGGAGAAACGGTCCGAGCACTCAGTGCAGAGGTTTGACAGACTTTACTATAGTATCCATCATTGTCCGTCCCATCGGATGCTTTTACCAGGGATGTCCCAAGAACGCACCAGCCCCTTTTCCCGAATGTACCACAGTAGTCTACGAGTACCTAAGTACCTAGGTAGTCTTCGCGCCACACGTTCCTCCAGCCCGCCCGTCTAACACAGCCAGCAACAGCCCGTTTTGCCTGCCGGCCCGCACAGTCAGAGTTCCATAGGGCGGGCTGCAGATGCGCAAGGCACTACCCAGCGTGTGGCCAGGTACAGAGAATACTTGGTGCACCGGGGGCGGGGAACAGTCATCCCGGCGGCCACTCGGCTCTTCCCCTGAAATCTCAGAAAACGTGGCCAACGGCTGCTCCTCCTAAACGCTAATTGCAATGAGGAATAGCTCGTGTTTTTTCGGCCATACGCTGCATACTGTTCCGACGCCTCATCTGGACAATCTGTCGTCTCGCGCGATCTCGCGAGAGGTAATTTGTCGACGGAATGTTCCTGGGTTAAAATTTTTGGAAGGGCATCTGGAAGGAGCTGATCTCCCCGGATCCTGCAGCCTCGCTACTACATACAGGTATGCACTACGTATCCAAGTACTTACCTGGTACTACATGTAGAGCAAGGACCAGGTACGCAACAGCCAATTATGTCGCCTTGAAATTTCGGGCTCTCCCTGTCCAGCCTCAGCTGCAAGTCATACTTAGACTAAATGTACACAGTAGCTCATCTGAATTAAGCCCCCAGTCCCCAGTCCCCCCCCCCCCGGACTTAAGGCTAGCCTCGCATTTGGGCCTCTCTCCCAGTCCTGCCAGTGACACCTCGGCTTTAGATCCCCGGAGTCTACGTCTCAGATTTATGCAGTTCTATATTACGCAGAGGGTGCACAGCTTCCATTTCCACTAACGCGCTTCAATAGCGCTTTGGACCCTTCGAACTATGTTTGGGATTAGGGTTTCACATGTGACAGGTAAGAAAATACGAAAAGTGGCTGACATTTCCGAAAGCGTGACCGAGCACATGATGTGCGAGGTGATGAGATGCCGATGCTGTCACAACCCCCATGGATTACATGCATCAATCGAGGGTACGATACCCACCACGTGTACCGACACTCCTTTTTGTTGCATTGGGATTTACGCGGTAGGGCAGATAAGGCCGATAAGATTCACGCTTGCAGTTCGCGGGGAGGCAAGCATGTAAGTGCCCAGGGGAGTCCCTTGCGCGCCCAGGTAACCGTCCGGTACTTCCGCCCAACTGTAGTTCCCTGGATTGCCTGAGTACCCTGAATGACCTGAGTATCTACCTAGGTACCTACGTACTACGCGTACCTGCCACTACTGCAAGCGCCGGTCTCGATCGAAGGGGGCAAGGGTTGTCCCTGACAAAAGACGACCCTTGAGACCTGATTGACTGGATTGCCTGGATTGCCTACTGTGTAGATGCCTTTCATCATCACCGCCACTTCTTCGTTTGCAATGATTGTTGCCAGACTGTGTCTGTCTCTCCTTTCCATTGGTCATTTACATCATCGTCGTCCAGCTGTGAGACAACACCAGGCCACTGGGGCAACAAGGCATTAAGGCATGTTGCCCGACGAATCCGAGGCTGTCAGACCGCTCAATCCGATTATCGTGAGTCGATAGGTACTGTACGACGGGGTCATCGGGATCGTCGCCCTTGAACAGTGTCAGCTGATCCCATTTAGGTTAAGCAGGCAACCTTGGAAGAGAAAGAATCCAAGACAGCATCGTCACCTACCCGGTACTCATCCGGACCATGAACGCATCTTAATTCTCCTCGCGGTGGACGTGGATATGCGCGACAAAGACTCCCTAAAATCTAAAAAGAATAAGAGGGTCACGAGGAAAATCGGGACACGAGTCCTAATTTCCCGACCGAAGCCAGATGGTTTCGTGCAAGGACCAGCCTTCAGAGAAACCTTCCAGAAGGCCCACAGCTTCCATTGCTTCCATTTTGTTTTCTACGGCGGGGCCGGTCCACCTGGATTCCATCATAGCCCAGCCTTGCGACCTGCCAGGTTTCCTCCCGGGGCATCTCCGGGCGGGCCCCTGACCTGGCACTTTTGGCACTGTGATGTTTACAGCCTCCTGGGTCCAACGGCTTCTCCGTTCCCCAGAAATGTGATGCGCTCGAACAAGCGCGTAACGAGTCCACCTCAATTACGGAGTACCAAATTTTTGGATGACGCCGTTGCCAATGCACACACAATACGGCTCAAACTCAACAAACGATGTCGACTGTCCATTCATTACCATCATGGGCTGCTGCATTTTCTAGAGACCTGTGGATCCTTCGGCTCAGCAACCCGCTGTCCCCGAACAATAATGTACTGGGTAATGCACAGCCAAGTGAGCGTTGCCCGACCCGAGAGGTCATCGATCCCAGTCAAGACCACATATATACACAATCCAATAATACCGCCGACATGGGCCCCACAGCATGTCACATATGACAACAAACCTTGGACGACAAGGCTGTGCTGTAACCTGTCTCGGTGAGGATCTTCGACGCAAGCCATTCTCCGGCCCGGTCGTACATGTACCACCTACCCGGATCGATGACCGAGATGCCGGACGAAGTCGTTACACTATCGTGGGACGAGTTACATAGGTATGAGGTCTCTTCCGGCGTTCCGCGGTTATCACGACATCGAACACTGCAGCTGATCAGCCCAACCGCTGAACATTCTATAGGTGGGCACGACTCCTCAACAACAGCGATTCGATGCCAGTACTCGTTCAGTGGGACCAACGGCGCAAATTCTCTTACAGCCATCCGGATGCACAGCCCGTAAGACAACGTCACATCTACCCGGGGTTGTTGGCGGGGAGTAACCGTAAACTTCACTCTTGAGAAAATGCCAAGCCGAGGTTGAGCTTCAACTATGTAAAAGAGCCAGAGAGCTGAATAAGCTCTGCCACTCGTGATCTCCCGAGCCGGACATCCGGTCTCTTACTTGAAGGGATCTCAAACCGCAATGAATCTCGATGAGAAACGATTTGGAACTGCACGAGAGAGACCGCCGACCAATCTAGTATTGCCATCCGAAATAGCAGCCCCCGTCAGACGGCTGGTTGCCTGAAGACCTGGGTGGCTGCATTGAAGTGAGGAAGGCCTGATATCTCCCGTACATACGTATACATAAAGAGCATATCATCTCCATTCGACATCCATGGACCCCGGGTGCAACTTAATGCGGTGTACCTCTGACGTGAGCAGGATTTGAAAACCCTTGGAGCGAATCAGAATGCCTCCGTCCCTCCAAGGCCGTGTCAGCGCGGCTCCTTCAGATAACAGGTTGCCCCGGCCACCGTATGGCTCCGGCATCAAGAGCACAACAACGGCAGGAAAAGAGCACCTGACCTCGCACTGCAGGGCGCAGGCGTCACAGCGGCGTGGCATCTGCAATCTGCAGTCTGCAGCCTGCGCTCGGCTGCAAGTGCATGGGGAGTCTAGCCGCTTTTCCACGAACAGCGTGCTCAGATTTACCCGATATCTATTCGTTCCGGATATATAGGGTTGCTTTTCTCGTTCCCTCTTCCATTCAGCCTGCCAGCCGGGGAATGACACAGGCTTGGAGTAGATCACGATCGTCTGTCTGCATATGGAGATACTGTGTACTGTCTGCGACAGATCCCGCGAACTGAACGAAATGCCAATGCGTCGTTGATTGCTGGTCTCTTTCAGGTTGACTGGAGTCCTGATCAGAGTCGGCATGCCAGAAGTGGACAAGGCTGAGACGGGAGTTCCGACGTCCCTTCCCTCCGTACTCGATCACACCCAGCCCGAACCAGTATGCATATCGGTACTGCATACCCGCTGACGGGATGTCAGAGGATCAGTTTTCCGATGACTTCTAATGATAAGCCTTCATTTAACCATAGACGTACAGCACATTAATCATCGTATGGTCTCACCGCCTCCTGCGGGAAGACCTGGCTAGGACTCAACCGTGATGCATATCTGTGCCGTCCAGGTCAGCTTCATCACTCGTTCTCACCTTGACGCATTGCCTGTTCAAAAACGACCCTGGTCTTATTGCTGTGCGTGCAGTATGCTCGTCAAGCGCTGCGCAGTGTGACTCTCTGATGAGCTCCACTTGGTGCTTCGTAAGGCCAGGACCCACCTCAGCTGTCAGACTTTGCCCTGCATACACAAATTTGACAAGAAATCGCTAATGTCGTTCCAGAGCTTGATTCGCGCCAAAAGAAAACGGCAAAAGTAAAAATAATGAAATTGGCACACGCCACAGAGTGATTCTCTCTCATCAAGAGGGCTGCTGTAACCTTCCGACATTACAATATCTAAAAGGAAAATCAATCCACCCTTATCTTGGTCTGTGGAAGTATTTCTGGATTTTCCATGTCAAACGATTCCACTTACATGTATACTGTGTAGACTCGGAAAGCCAGAGATGCATCTCTCAATCCCTGGCTGCCATGCCACGCCTTACGGTACATACAAAGCGGACTAGTGTAGATGTTGTCAATCTGCAGCTCCATCCGCCGTACCCGTATCTGTGAATCGTCACCCATTGATCTCCTCTGGAAAGCATGCGCGGGGCAAATCATCAGGCAGACAATATGCTTCTGCTGTTCCCGCCCTGTTCCTACTATGTACGGCATTAAAACCAAGAGCAGGAAAGCATCACCGCCAGTCCACGTCACCAACGATAACCTGACATGCGGGTTGATCATCGGAGCGTGCAACCTCGCTTTGCGCGGCTTCTTTTTCGTTTTGGCTTTCTCGGCCGGTTCCACGGTTTTGCCATGACTGAAATGCTATCCGTGGCCTCCCGATCCTGGGTTGCTTGTGAGCAGCACACGCACTTTTCTCGAAGGAGAACGCTGCCGCCGTGGGCCGTTCAACAACCTTTACCGGTGTGATAGGAGTAGGAAGAAGAAACGAAAATGAGCCAACGGAACTCAACGAGGTGGTAGTCGTCAACGAATGAGATGAATTGGGCCGGATGCCGACGTCTCTAATCAGGTAACATACATCACATAGCGCCAAAAACAGCTGCGACCCGATGAGCCCTCTCACACTCGAGGGATGGGATGGATGGACAGATGGGTAGATACGGCCCGGCTGCAGCCCGGCTCTTCAACCTGCCCTCCCGTGATGGGGGGTGGGAAAGTGGACGGCGGTGAAAATGAAGTATACGGGTACCTCGGAGGTACCTGATCTGGCCTGAACCCTGCCTCCATGCTAGCATATGCAGTAACAGAGATATGATGAACTGGGCACCCCAGCAAGGTCTCGTCACGTTTTGAACAGGGGGGAGGGTACTTGATGTACTTGATGGCCTTTGAATGGAAACTTTGGGGCCCACTCCTGGCCAAAAGTCAACCCAAAGGTCCACCATAGGGCAGCATGTACGCAAACTTTCTCTCGAACCGCACCGCACGCGCGCGCACACACACACGCACACACAAACACACACACACACACACACACACACACACACACACACACACACATACATACATACATATATACATACTTACATACATACATGCATACATACATGCATACATACATGCATACATACATACAACACACAGACAGACATGGTTGCCTCTGCACTGTCCATCTGAACAATGTTCGGCCATCTCCCCCCCCCCCGGAACAAGATCACAATCGTCATGGCGCTCTCTAAAAAAGCCCATATGCCATTACCCTAGTCCTGGCCCTGGCAACCTGAATGCAGGGAATAAGCTCGACGGGCTGAACAAGTACGAGAACATGGTATTGTAATGGTTCCACCTTACCCACGGCTCATGCTTTTTCTTTCTCTCCTCCCTTGTCTCTCACTGTCCTTCACAGTGTCCATGCCGTGTTCCGTGTTCCGTACCCTTCCCTGTCTATGATCATCCCGGAGACGCTCCCCCATCGCCAACTTGCTGGCTCCTGGAAAAGCCAAGCCTCGCAAATCAAAGCCTGCTCCCCCGGGAGGATGATCGCTCGCCGCGTTGTCCTGCCATGCTGGGCTCGCAGTCACCGCCTGTTTCATTTCATCCTAGGTATTCTCCGAGAAAACTAAACTGATTCTCGCTACGTACCCATGGCTTCTTTGTTGGGTCCGAACTCTCGTTGTATCATACATATCTTGACCCTCCCCCTCCGCATACTTATTTTGCGGGCTCTCCTCTAGTCCCCTTCTCTCTCTCTTGTACCTCACCCTCCTTCCACTTATCTCTTTGTGTACAAGTTCGAAAACAACCATACAGCATCCAGCTCTTCCCGTTCTGCGTTGGCATTGCATCGTCTTGTGCCAGTGTTCGAGCTTCGAGAATCGTCCACGATACTCTCCCATTACATACATAGGCCCGCGGCTCCACAGCCGCTACATCTCACTTGATCCACGACCCGTGCTCCCGATTGCTTCTAGGTGTTACACAAGACTCGCCCTGTTTACTACAGACGAGGCGGACTAGCATCTGTTCCCGAGCCCTGACGAACATTATATGTTCCCGTCTCTCAGCAACCTTTGCAGACCCGGAGTCCCTTGCGATATCTCGAGATAGAGACAACCTTCGAGACCGCTTCCAGACGGATGAGCTGTACCCATTAAACCCAAGTATCATCTGCTACAATGAGAAGTGCATCCTTAGCCTCGATGCGTCGCGGCACCCAGGACCGCCGGGATATGAAGCCCAAGCCCTCCTTCCCTGCCAGACAAATGCTCGTCCTAGGTATGTCTCATATTTAGCTTGCGGCAGTCTAGTTTAGCCTCCTTCATCTAGCGTCCTCATACTGACCGATATAGCTCTTTGCCGGATATGTGAGCCCATAGCCTTTATGTCGATATTTCCGTACATTTACTACATGGTACGGGATTTCGGCATAGACGAGAAAAACATCTCGTTCTACGCTGGACTGGTGACGTCTGCGTTCACCTTTGCGGAATTCTCAACGGGCATGCTATGGGGACGATTGAGTGATAAGATTGGACGGAAACCTGTTTTGTTGACCGGTTTGGCCGGCACGGCTCTGAGTGTCTTGATATTCGGCTTTGCGCCGAACATCTGGGTCGCGCTCATCGCAAGAGCACTTGGTGGTCTTTTGAACGGGTGAGTTCTATGGGACGCGTCTTCGTTAGGAACTGAAACTAACCTCTTCTGAAGCAACATTGGCGTTTTGCAGACGACCGTGGCTGAGCTTGTCACTGTTAAGGAGCACCAGCGTGAGTTGACAAAGATCTTTTTTATTGCGTGTTGGGAAAACGAACCCGCGACTGACACCGAGTAGCCCGTGCATATACAATCATGCCGCTGGTTTGGTGCCTTGGATCCATTGCCGGACCCATCATTGGCGGAAACCTTGCGAGGCCTTGCAGAAACATGCCGAACCTTTTCCCGACCGGTACGATCTGGGAGAAGTACCCCTACCTGCTGCCTAACCTGTTCAGTGCCACAACGTGTGTCCTGGGAGTCATTATTGGGGTTCTGTTCTTGGAGGAGACGCACGTCGACAAGAAGGGCCGCCACGACCCGGGCCTTGCCCTTGGAAGATACATTACAGAACGTTTTACGTATAAAGCCAGGGAAACGAAGGGCAGCAATCTTTCTGAGACGTCGTCACTGCTCAGCCGCGATGAGAACCTCCCGGATTACCGAACGACCGAGAACTCGCCCCAGCTCACTTCGACACCAGCGGCAGATATGGAGACGCAGCCTCTGCTCGACCCAGAGGTGGTCGACGACCGACTGCGAGCATCGACCGAGAACGCCAGGAACGTGACACCAGAAAAGGCCAACCTGTCTACCACGCAGGCTTTCACGAGACCCGTTGTCATGAACATCATCTCGTATGGTATCCTGGCTTTGTGAGTTGATCCGGACAACCCTGCTAATACACTCGCAAGCTAACATCAGCTTGCAGCCACACAATGGCGTTTGACCAGCTGTTCCCCGTGTTTCTCAGCTCTCCCGCACCAGAGACACGGCAGCCGATCTCCCTCCCCTTCAAATTCGTGGATGGGTTCGACATGGACCAGCAACAGATTGGCTGGATCCTGTCTATCCAGGGAATTTACCAACTATTTGCGACCGTGTTCCTCTTCCCATTCGTCGTTTCCAAGATCGGGACGCTCCACCTCTTCCGGCTTTTGGCCATGACCTACTTCTTCCTGTATTTCTTTACGCCGTATCTGGTTCTTCTACCTGAAGACCTGCGCGTGGTGGGTGTGTATATTGCAGTGATCTGGCGCTGCACCTTCTCGGCCATGGCTTACCCCAGCAACGCCATCCTGCTCACGAACTCGGCACCGAGCCTGCAGACGCTGGGCACGATCAACGGCGTGGCGGCCTCTACAGCCAGTCTTTGCCGCGCCTTCGGCCCAACGATCACCGGCTTCTTGTACGCCGTGGGCCTGTCGACGGGATACTCAGGCCTTGCGCTGTGGTGCAACGGCATCGTCACAATCGCAGGAGCGTGGGTGAGCTTCCAGCTGACCGAGCCCAAGGGACGCATGGACGAGAAGGTCAACGAGGATGTAGAGGCTGCCACCGAGGCGGCTACGGTGGCTGCTGCGAGCGAGTTGCAGCCGGAGATGGTCCCCGGAAGGGTGAGCATCGACATTGTACGACGGGCAAGTCAGGTCGAAATGTGAACACATGAGTGGTTTGCAAGATACGACCTTTCAACAACAATCAAGAACAACAACAATCAACAACAACAACAACAACACAACATCACAGCAACACAGCAACACAACAAGAGTAAAAACAGCAACAACAACAACAGCATGTGGTGATCAGGGACACCAGGATGTGTGCTGGGGTGGCAGGAAACTGGCCTGACGTCGACCCACGAATTTCCTTCCTACTTTGCGCTTACAGCATCGCGAGCTTGCGGACCGGGTTGATGGATGTTGGATAAATATCCATGCCTCACCAACGGTCACTTTTATTTCCCCCGGTTCAAGTATTTCTTTATTCAGGATGGAGCAATGGAGCGAGCAAGAAACGGGTCATCGGGTCCACTTCCCTTTTTTTCGATTTGGTCTTTTTCCAATTTTCCATCGCAACCCTCCCTGCCATCGGACCAGGGAGGTGTGATCAGTGCACGTGCACAACTTGGGACTGGGGAAACTTTTGGGTTAAGGATACAGGAAAAGGGGATGGGGATGGGGATGGGGATGGGGATGGGAATTGGGAAAAGCAATGGGAACGAACCCATGGAGTGTGTTCTTTCCGAGTTTTTGTTTCAAGGTTCTTTTTTTTCAAGGTTCTTTTTTTTGTTTCTTTTTCATCTCACTTTATTCATTATCGAGCACGGCGCCAAGGGGGGAAATACAGAGCACAACGGTTTTCCCAGACGCGCTACCACCGACAGGAGGAAAGGGCCAGGGGATTGGAATAGGATTAGTACTCAAGGGTTTTTCGGTTTGGATTAGATTGGATTGGGAACACGGGTTGAAAATGGGTTTATCATCTCCTTTTATTGTACATGCACAAGGTCTTATGGTCTGCATTGCTTTTTTTTTCTCTTCATATTCCCATAGAACTTATGATACCAGGGGCCCGAGGGAGGATCTCCAAGCAGCTTTTTACAGTATTTATTGACGTTTCCTTGCCCCATTTTATGACCAGAACCCATGACAGAGTGACCAGGACCAATTGCCCACATACAATAGTCGATGAAGCAGAATCACGTTGTCGATTCGGCCATGATTATAGTGATGACGATATGATCATGAAAAAATAGATGAGATTGACTGTGAGCTCATTTGCTCGGCGACCGCCGACGACAAACCAGAAGCTCTCAGACAATCCGGGGTGCAGAACCCGGGGGTTCATTTAATTAGGCGTTACGGGGTGCATATAAATACCTAGGTAGGCTACCTAGTGTCTACACAGTAACTGTGTAGGTGCCAAAAAAAAAAAGGAAAAAAAAAAAAGGAAACGCTGCCCGACGGCCGACCACGCCCAAAATAATAACCGTTGAGAACTTCTAGCTCCGATCACATTCGGAAAGTAGCGACTCACTGTGCCTTGGATGGGTTGGGTCACCAATGATAATGGCTGATTTGGAGGGCACATGGCATCTGGGCCACCTAGTCCTCGTTGAGAGTTAGCTTGGTATAAGTGGCTTGGGAAGTGGAGGGGCCTGAGGGTTAGGCAGGGTAGCTGGGTAGGTATGGGGGCATTCATACCCCCCACCTCTGTTCCTTCCTCCAAGCTTTGCACACCAGGTTATGGGAAGGGTGAGATGATTTAGCCAATGGGATGCAAGCCAGTTCTTATCTTGGAGGATAGATTGCTAGACAAGTCAGTGGATGAGCTGAGGAGGGGAGACGAGGGGGGGGGGGAGGGGAGGGGAGAGGAGAGGAGAGGAGAGGAGAGAGAGGAGAAGGACCGTTGTAGTAGTTAGCACTTAGCAGTTAGCACTTAGCACTTAGTTGGCATTTAGTGATAGGTAGTGTAGATAGAATAGGAAAAGGCGACATCGCTTCATTAGTTTTATCTCTTGCTTACCTACCGAGGTAGATAGATGCCTTAGTAGATAGTCAAAGTCAACTCTATCCTGTATCTAAAAGTCTCGCCAAATAAATCCTCTTCTCCATCTTCGTAACAATCAGATTGCGTTGTTAGTCAGTAAGATCTGACCTGTAGTTTTTGTACTTCCAAAGCTTCCAAGGTTCTTATCAACGAGTCGCGATAACAGCAAGGACCAAAAAAAAAAAATAAGGTGCTGAGTTTCCTTTGTACTCGCAACTCTGTAAGTAACTATCACTATCTAAGCTGCACCCGCCCCCAAAGCCCTGCGCAACGCAGCCCAAATTGCGAACCCAATTGAGACGAATAAGCAGGACTGTTGTTGACTGTGTAACCTCATCCAAGTCTCCTTGCATCGATCTGGTGGAGCCCTATATCCGTTCCCAAAACCCGGGGCGATCTTAACCTCCATCCGCTCACTACTCAATCCCCTACAAAGCCAGCAGCAAGCAGCAGCAAGCGGCAAGCGGGGAGAAAGAGTGACCGACGAACCTCACGAATTAAGGACCATGGCCGCGTGATCAAGCATCTGATAATGTTCATGCACCAACATCCTAGCTATAATCCACCATCCTATCCGAACAACAGATACCGGACAACGAAACCACAAGAGACGAGGCGCCCAATCCCACCCGGCATCGCCTCGCGCAAGTCCAGCGATTCCCCCATTACGTAAACCACCATCTCGACCCTGCAAGCTCGAGCTCTACCTCCAACTCGGACTCGACCTCACTACTCAAGTCGACAAGTCGACAGTCGAACAGGAGGGAAAAGCTCTGGAATTTGCGACAGAAGAGAAATAATAGAGAAATCTGTCAATAGCTGAGCCGAGACGCCAACAACACCCGTCCAGTTCACGGCTCAGCCGTAGGGGATGCCGGCATATTCGCCGCCCTCTCCGCAAATGCATCCGGCCAAGCGGCTGCGACAGTCCTCTCCCGACAGAGGTTCGCCCTCCTCCATTAATACTGCTACCGCCAACCCGTCCCCGACGGCGAGCGAACAACAACTACCAGACGGTGTTTCCATTGCCGGTGGCAGCAAACAAGATGGTGCTGTTGGAGGAGGAGCGGGAGGAGGAGGGTCCGCCAAGGTCGGCCAGAGCAGCAACTTCCGCAACGTGAGTGCCTGCAACAGGTGTCGCCTGCGGAAGAACAGATGCGACCAGAAACTCCCTAGCTGTGCCAGTTGTGAGAAGGCGAATGTCGCCTGTGTCGGGTATGATCCTATCACGAAGAAGGAAATACCTCGTAGGTCAGTTGCTCCCGCTGTCCCCACTCCCACAATGGAAGATTCCTGGTACTGATGCCCTACCAGCTATGTCTTCTACCTCGAAACAAGAGTCGAACAGCTCGAGTCGCTCCTGCGCGCAAATAATGTACCTTTCCCCACGGCCGACAGTCTGGAACACTGCTCGCGGATGGGCGCCGACTCGGTGTCTGTGAGGTCCCCCACCGAGGTTGGGGCTCCCGCGCCTTCGGAAACGATGGAGAGCATCACGGCAGCGGGGAGCAGCAGCGAGAAGAACGACGAGGCTCGGCTGCAGCGACTGGTGTCCAAATCAGATATCACACACGGCAAGGAGGGCACGGCAAACCCGCGCTATCTTGGATCTACATCAGGCGTCTCGTTCGCACGGGTTGTCTTCGCTGCCGTCCAATCGTCCGTGAATGAGAACAAGTCTACTTCCGACAAGGCCGGGGTGCGCCCATACAAGCCCATTGCCGGCAACTCCAACTCAGCGACTGGTGCCACGATGCGCGATTCGTTCTTCGGCCTACATACGAAGCCCACGATCCATCCCTCTCCGTTCCCAGACAAGGAGGTCGGCTTGGCGTTGGTGAACCTGTACTTCGAGCATGCGAACCCTCAAATACCTATCCTGCACAAGGTCGAGTTCATGAAGATGTTCGAGCAGGCCTATGACCCTACAAACCCGCAACGAGGTCCGAAGGAGCTGTATATGCTGAACATGGTCTTCGCTATCGGCGGCGGTATCATAATGGGAGCTATGGCCAAGACCGAGACACAGAATAGTCAAGCAAAACCAGGCGAGGGAAGGATGTCTTCGAGACAAGCCCAACCTGAGGAGTATCATGCGAGTGCAATTGTTCACCTCGAAGCCTGCTTGAATAATAGCGGCGGTGGATTGGAGGAGCTTCAGGCAGTGTTGCTCTTGGCGAATTTCGCCTTGCTGAGACCGGTCCCGCCTGGCCTATGGTATATCGTTGGTGTTGCTGTCAGGCTCGCGGTAGACCTCGGGCTGCATTACGAAGACGGGAAAGACGTCGATTCTGGACTTAGGGATCTATCAGGACTCCCCAACGAGCATCAACTACGCGAGAGAGGAAGAAGAGAGTTCATACGAGATCTGAGGAGACGCCTATGGTGGTCTACATACTCATTCGACCGTCTTGTCAGCATATGCGTGGGAAGACCATTTGGCATCTCAGACCAGGTCATAACGACCGAGTTCCCATCCCTTCTGGAGGATATGCACATCACACCAGAGGGTTTCCTAGAACCACCGCCCGACATCGCTGCTCAACCCACCTATAAACTTGTCGCCCACCACTACTTCCGACTCCGTCTACTTCAATCAGAAATTCTCCAGGTTCTCCAATACCAACAGGCCCAAGCTGCCAGGACTTCGGGCCAAAACGTCAAGAACCCTTACATGCACACCAGCCTTCCGTCTCCCTTCCTGTCCAAGTATGAATCCTTTAGGACCTGGAGAATAGATATTGATAAAAGATTATACGAATGGAAAGAGTCAGCACCAACAAAGCAGAACACTGGCGTCGGCTTCTCTACCGAGTTCCTGGACCTCAACTACTGGCAAGCCGTCGTCATGCTCTACAGGCAGAGTCTTAGTGTGCCTGCTATGTTTGAGGGAGAGTACAACACGTCGATGGAAGTCCACAGCCCTTCCATGCACAGCACAGAGCTGCGAGAGGACGAGGACCGGATTTATTTGAAGGTTGCCGAGGCTGGGCAGAAGATTATGCGGCTGTACAGGCAACTGCACGTCGCTGGCGTGATCAACTACACGTATCTGGCCACCCACCACATATTTATGGCGGGAATTTCTTATCTATATGCGATCTGGCACTCACCGATCGTTCGCAGTCGTCTTGTAAGTTCACCCCTTTGATTAGACCCTTTGAGAGTTCCGCAGAGACTGACTTCTACAGAGCATGGATGAGGTGGATTTCACAATTCTCGCAGCCACATCAGTCTTCACCGATCTAAGCGATAAATGCCCTCCAGCGGAGGCATGTCGTGAGGCGATTGACCGAACGGCAAAGGCGACGATAAGGATGGCGAATTCGACTGGCGGATTTGGCCAAGTCCTGCCATCCAAACGGGCAGGTTCTAGAGGAAGCGCGGACCACCGCGACTGGGCGTCCAGGAGCGACACTGCTTCCGTGAAGGGACACAGGCACCATCAACGCCACTCGGGTGAACAACACGGGCTGCCAGGGCCACAGCAATTTGGCCTACCAGGTATTTCGGATGCATACGCCAACGTGTCGTCCGGCTCTCAGCTGCCCCCGATACAGTCAACACAAGCGCCTTACCGCATGAGTTCCCTTCCGAACCTCAAGGCGGAACCGGATGGCTTTTCTATGATGCGGAATATCCCCGGCCAGCCCCGCAGCAATATTAGTGCCCCCAATGGCACCGGCAGTCCCGATACGTCAGCGATTGACCCCTCACTGCTGCCATCCCCATCCGCGGTACGAACACCACCAGCTGGGCCGGGAACAGGGTCACCGTCGTCCAAGGTCCGTGGAAATGGAGTCCAACCACTCCCACCGGGTACCTCTGCCGCACAGATGGCAGCCTTCCTCGCGCACTCACAGGGGCAACAGGGACCAGCAGCCACAGCTTTCTCGCCCGGAGGCCACATAAACTTCAGCGACCTACAAGGGATGGATTTCCTCAACCAGGTCGGCGGGAACGCGAACGGGAACGCACATAGCGCTGCGGAGGAGGCGGCGGCTAATGGGGACTTCGGCTTCGGTCTGGGTTGGGAAGGGCTGCATCATGATTTCAGTGATGGGCAGCAGTATGATCTCTTTGATGGGTTCTTTTTTGGTGGCCAGCAGGGCGGTGCTGGGTCGAATGGGGTGCTCTGAGCGTTGAGATGAGCGTAGGGTGAGAGGGGTTCAAGAAGTCGGGAGGAGAAGCGGTTGGTTATTTGAAACTGCCTTTTTAAACGACAGTACCTCTTGGGATTGGCTTCGATCACCATGTTTCGATGGTTTCATCGAACGAGCGGGGATATCTCAGTGTGTATATGGGTAGGCTGTCGTGCCACGTTTTTCGTCTTTGGAAGATTCACTGCCGTTTTTTTCGAAGCATATACCCTCTTATTCTTCACGGTGGATGTTCCTCTCTTTATTTCATTCGGTTATTAAACTGCCTCCATTTCATGGGCATTTTCCTTGAGTTGGAAGATGAGATTGAAGAAGAGACGGAATTGAAACTTTGTATCCAATGGACGGATACGGTATTCTATTGGACGAAGAAGGATGATATAGCTACGTGATGTCGAATCTTTGTTGTTGTCGTTGTTGTCGTTGTTGTCGTCCTCCCTGACGACCTTATTGTTTACCCAACCAACATCATCTGCTATGTCGGATTGCATGAGTATCAGGACATGAGTTGGCGCCTCGGCCAGCCCATCTATACTTCGAAGCATATATTGAGTAATGAGATTCCTTCGATCAAAGCATTGGCTGGACTGTCTCAGTCGGGAAAAGAAGGAAAAGAGGGGGGCTAAGGAAAGAAGGATTCCTTTTGACTCGGGGGAAGGGAGAGAGAGAGGCCCAAGATGGAGGAAGAAAATAGGGGGTGATCCGCCCCGGAGACAGAAGCATCGTGAGAAACTTCAGCTTCAAGCCAAATGATATCACAGTTGAATACCTCCTCTACAGAGCCACCTTATATGTATGTATACAGATCCAAGCTGTGCATATCTATAACAATCTTGTCTCTCACTCTTAATATAGATTGAGCTTCATGCGATTGCCCCTCTCAAAGGTCAAAGGCCTCTTGATCATCGATCTACCCGCCACATGTGGATCTCTCCCAATGCATCAGCCCTAACCCTGGACCAACCGCATTACCTAACTGCTCCGCGACCACATCACTATGTAATCTTGGAGGACCCAACTTTCCAATTGTTTCCCTCACTTCCTCTTGTTCATGCTTTCCGTGGACATGACAGATCTTCGAAAATGGTGGCAGTAAATATGGAAATGCTGCCGACTTTGCGGCGGCAGAACCTCTTGGCTGAGTTGTGCGTACACCTCCCCATGAGCTGAGCTGAGCTGAGCTGAGCTGAGCTTCCCTCCTCGACATGTGAAAGCTGACCTAGCTCTCTCCCCCCCCTCCCCAGTGCCGGACTCAAGCAGTCATGCCCCCCGGGCATCTTCGTGAGCCTGACGCCAGGCGACCCATCGCTGTGGTCGGGCGTGATGTTCGTACGAAAAGGTAGCTCGCCCCCTCCCTTTACACAATAGCAACACGTGTGTGTGTGTGTGTGTGTGTGGCATGTCACTGACGGAAGACGGTAATGCCCAGGTCCCTACGCAACCGCCATACTCCGATTCTACATCTCCTTCCCGGACGCGTACCCCTCGCTGCCGCCCCTCGTCACCTTCTCGACAGACATGTTCCACCCGCTGATAACGCCCCTCACCACATACATGTACACGACCGACATCCAGGAGGGCGGCACCGTCAGCGCCACCGACGAGGAGCGTCTCCCCCCGGGTGGGTTCAGCCTGCGGCACGGCTTCCCGGACTGGTTCGGCCGCGGGAGCAAGGGCAGACGGACGGGCGCGGGCCGTCAACAGCAGCAGCAGCGCCAACAACAACAACAACAACAAGAAGAAGAAGAAGAAGAACAGCAACAACACCCGCCGACAACACCCAAGTCGTCGAGGGCGCTCGGCGGCGCGGAAGATAGCAACTCCAGCACGCCGAACTCCGACATCGCGGCTACGGCGTCGACGGCGTCGAGCGCGGGGGGTCGTGGTGACGACGAGGATGATGACGCGCGTCGTGCCGGGATAGCCGGGGTCTTCGGCGGCAGTGCCTCGCAGTCGTTCCGGGACGTGCACAGGAGGGAGACCTCGACGTTCGAGGTGCTGAGCTACGTGCGCAGCTCGTTTGACGACGAGGCCGTGCTGGACTCGGTCCCGCTCGAGGCGGCGGGGAACCCCGGCGCGTGGCACGCGTGGCGGACGCACCGGGGCCATACCACCGTGCCGGAGGGCGAGCCTGCTGTTCGGAAGCCGGGGGAGTGGAACTGGGAGGGGGTTTGGGAGGAGAGGGTGAAGAGGAATATTCAGGCGTCCTTGTCGGAGCCGGTGCTTTATGGGGAGGCTAGTGGTGATGATACTGTGAGGATCGACCCTGTGAAACCCCGGCCATTGTGCTGTTGATGATGATGATGATGTTGTTGTTGTTGTGTTGGTGCTGACATGACTCTCTACAGATCCGATTCTTGAATATGGAAGATACCGAGGTCGAGACGGTCATCGATAACCTCTACAAGACTATGGGCGAGTCGGCCAGAGCTGACCCCCTGGTTGTTCCTTCCACCAACCTATGAAATGGGTGAATGGGTGAGATGTCGAGCATTATTAGCAGGAAGCCACGCATCAGGAGGGGCCGACGCCATCCATCATCCCATATTGTATTTACTCGAGCGAGCACCACTACCGAAAATTGATACCCCCCCCCCTAATCATCGCTTTCATATTTGCATATTGGATTACCGCCCCAGTCATCCAGATAACTGCATCCCTTCCCAACTATGAATGACCACATTGGTATTACCGTGCTTTTCATCGTCATAGTTCCAATTGCTCTTGTAGCCTCTGTTTCTTTCATCCTTCTCAAGCTTGTCTTCCCTCTGCGGTGGACAACTCCCCAAGTACGACCATCCTCCCATAGACTCCGCAGGACAACACCACCAGCCCACGAGAATCCCATAACCCCCACCAGACACGCAGATTCCTGGCCAGACCTCGAGCGCCTTACTCCAGACCGAGCAGTCCACCCCGGCGTCAAACAGGGCAAACAAGACCACAGCAAAACTGACAACAAGCCGGTCATAGATACCCCAAAAGCAGTATGGAACCCGCCGCGCCGAAGCCGTCTCGACTGGACCTTCACCACCCGTACGGGTGCCTCACGCCGCCACTGATGAAGCGCGTCCTGCCGCTGCGCATCGTCAAGCGGTCCGACAGCACCTGCGGCAGTCTGGGACGTGATGGTGGTGGTGGTGATGATGATGACGATGTGGACGAGAGGTCGCCTCGGACATGCAGCCGGGAGACGGACGAGAGCCGTGGCAGCGCACCTGAGCCTCCTGAGGGGGAGAGGCAGCTGACTGTACCTAAGGTCAGGGGTAGCCGGAGCAGTCATGTTTTTGGGAGCCTGGACGATGTCGATGAGACTCCCGTGCCGCTGGGTCGTGATCCGTATGTTGCGAAGGGTTAGTGTGTACTCTGGTCGGCTTGTCTTCTTGTTTGTTTCCTCTTGCTGACTCCGCGTGATAGATTTTGGTGGGTTCAGAGACCGGTGCTTCATGAGTCCTCGGCAGGGCATATCACCGCCTTACCGGCCGTTTCCTGGTCTTCTTGGCGACATTATCCAACGATCCAGAACTTCACACAATCTCCTCGGCAGCGACTCAGATGGTCTGCTACTACCACACCTTCCCGGAGACGGGCACGAGGAGTTCCCCATCCTCTTGCCCGAGGTACGAGTCACCCCAGACACCAAAGCCGTCGACCAAGGCTACCACAACTTCTGGGTGGCCATCGAGGTCGAGGGCACAGGCGGCGACCGCGGGTCCCTCCTGTACGACATCAGCGTCAACGTCGAGGCCACGGCCCACAGCAACGTCCTGGAGGTGATCCAGAACTACTCGGCGCCGAGCACCCTCGCGCCCGGGTCCGGCCTCCTCGTCCTCGCCAACGTGGAGCTGCGGCCCCTCCACAGCTACCCCGCCCCCAGGAGCGGGGGCCACGCCAGGTCGCAGTCGGACGAGCTGATGGACGACCTGGAGCACCACCTCGGCAGCGCGCGGTGCGACTACCTCAAGGTCAACCTCATCTACCGCCACACGGCGTTCCCGCCCGGGCCGTCGGCGGACCTCAACGAGGTGGACAGCACCATCACTACCACCACCACCACCACCACCACCATCAGGTCCCAGACGAAGATCCGCACTACTTTTACCGCCTTCATCGCCCGCCACAACGCGGCGTCTCCCTGGTCGCCGCCGCCCGCGCCGACGCCGAACCGGCTCGTGGGAATCATCGCGGCCCACTGGGGCATGGACGCCGCGGATGAGATCCTCCAGACCCGGCTGGCGCAGAAGATCACGCCCCGGAAGACGACGTACCTCGCTTGTCCGAGCAGGAGCTCCCGCCGCGGGATCCGCGAGCCGGCGGTGTATGCTACCCGCGCAGCTGCGCTGTCGGTTCCAGTCGATGAGAACGAGAGGGGAAGGGGGAGGGGGAGGGGGAGGGGGAGGGGGAGGGGTCGTGATGATGACGGGTCCGACGTGGGCGGTGACAACGATGATCCGGCGCCGAGGATCTGGGCGAGGCTCAGGGGGTGTTCGGGGCTCAGCAGCAATAATACTTATCGTGCTGCGATGGGGTCCAAGACCAGTCTGAGTGATATGACGAACCAGCAGACGATGGTGGTGGGGACGCTGGACCGGAAGAGGGGCATCCGGAAGGCGAGTGGGAAGAGTCGGAGGGGGTCGGGACGCTGGGGGTTTGGGAACTGGTGGGCTTGAGATTGGGGAGGGTTTTTTCTGACTGCTTTGTTGGTTTATTATTTTTTTGTTGCCTGTTGGGAGGGATGGTTAGGCCTTTTTCTTGATCATGGTTACTATGGAGGGCTACGATTACTTATACTTGGTTCATGGGATAATACAACGTCCGTTTGTTGTCTTACTCGCGGAGATTCGCTCGACCAGCTGTGATTCTTCAGTATATTATGTGTTAATGTGGGTGGCGGTTACCCAAGATGGGCTCGGCACTATTCACAATTTACAATTGAAGCCGGACCTGTTCAAGGTTGACCGTTTGACTTCCCCTTGCCGTCCCAAACTGGATTGCCGTCGTCGTCAAATTCCGCCCACTGGAAGAAGGTACAATTGTCTTTGCCCGGCATGTTACCAGCATGGCACATCCAGAAGTACTTGCCCCAGTTCTCCCTCTTCTTCTGAACGACCCGCAGCACTGTCGGAATACCACATTTACACTTCGGCGTGTATTTCGGATGCAGACTAGCCTTATAGTCCCGATACGTCACGTTTATGCGCTTGTTCCCCGCCACGGGGTGCGGATCGATGGCCTGCGTCGGCGCGATGCTGTGCTTCCATTCCTCTTGCATCTCGGCGTGCATCACCAGCAGCGAATTGTGAGGCAGGTGGATGGCGATCTGGCCCTCGGCGTCCCCATCTGCCCTCGGGTTGCTGTCCTCGTCCTTGGGCACGACCCTCCGCACGCGGAACTCCCGGGACACGCCCAGAGACAGGGAGCCTATGACGGCGCGGGGACCTAGGTAGGTGAGCTGGTCGGAGTGCCAGCCTACGGATTCAGCGGGGCCGTTGTAGCAGTTGACGAATGCGGCGTTGGGGGTCCAGGGGTGTGGGGTTTGGTACTTGAGTTTGACGCCGTCTGGATGGTGAGTTCTGATCCGTTGTTGGATCTCGTGGTTCACGGCTTTCTGTACTAGGGGCTTGACTTTGTCCAGTTGTGGTGTAATCTTGCGGACGTCTGTGAGACGGGTTCCGTTGTATAGGTACTGTTGTGAAGAAAGGGAAGTAAGTCAGTAGGGCAGACGTTTTACGGTTGAGGAGTGGACTGGCTTGCCTCGAACTTCTGCCGCTGCATCTCTTCGAGGCTGCCGACGTAGAAAGAAGATGTGTGGGGGCTCGAGACGACATTGTCGAAGAGCTTGAAGGTGTTCTTCTCGAAGGACCTTGCCTCCTCGAGCATCTCCTCGAGCAGGCTGTTGGCGAGATCAGGAGGTAGGAAATTGTGGATGATGGAACACGGTGTGTGTTGTGCTATATCGTCCGGATCAAACAGATGGAGTGTCGCACCCTTTCGGGATAGAAGTTTTGTCTTCTTGGGTGACGGCGCCCCTTCGTCATTGGGAGGACGAGGAGCGGCGAATTTTCTCAGGGAAGTTTGAGATACAATTGCAGACGTTCTTTTCCTTGGTGATGACATGGGTGACATTCTGAGGCTGTGTTCCTCCGGCCCAAGAAGGGACGCGGAGGCTTCTGAAACGGAGCCATCATGCTCGAGAAGGACATCGAGGAGAGCCTCTTGAGAAAAGTCGGGATACAAGGAAGAGAGAATGGCCAACTTGACCTCGGTTGATTCCTCGTCTTCAGCTTCTACCCGGCCATTTGGGAGTTCGTCCACATCATCCGTCGAGTCGGCTTTCCGCTTCCTCTTAGTGGTGAAAAATTCCATGGCTTCTACTAACCCAAGTCTCAACCGCGGGCCGGGTCAGACTGCTTATCCAGGCTGGAACAAAAGAAAAGAGTTGATAGATGAAAGAGTCAACCGTAGACAGTACATAGTCGAGATATGTCCCTATCACTCACCGCCAAGCATCAAATACGCCTTAACGCCTTAACTTCCAGTCCATCACACGAAGGGCGTACGTACTTGATGAGACGCGATGCAGTTGAGTTGAGTCACGAAGTTTCCACGACAGCACGTGGCGATAGACGCAACGACTTTATCAGAATGCCCCACATGACCCGAGCGGAAGCGGGATCGGCAGCCAAGCGCAGCGGAACAGCCGAGGCATTCGGCACTGACATCACTCAACTTCGGGTGGTCATATAAACAATACGAGTACATATATTACCTGGTCACTTCTCAACGTGTTTCGTGAAGCTGGAGTCTCGCATGGCTGGGAATCTTTCCCCTTCTTCAATATGGCTGCTATGCTCGAGTTCCGCACAAGGGGTTTCAACCCCTATGCTGTTAAATACTCTCCTTACTACGACAACCGAGTAGCTGTAGCTTCAGCAGCCAACTTTGGAATCGTGGGCAATGGCCGTCTGTTCGCCCTGGGCCTTACAGCTGCTGGAATCGAGGTAGAGAAGACGTACGGGATCCCCTTGTTACTTTGATCAGGAGTTCTTCAGCACGGGAGAATGTCCCTTCCAACCCAGTTGCTAACGCCGACTCCTTCCAGCTTCGACACAAACGATGCATTATACGATGTGGCCTGGTCCGAGATCAATGAGAACCAAGTGCTTGCAGCCTGCGGCGATGGCTCGATCAAGCTGTTCGATCTTGGAGTCGACACTTATCCTGTCATGAACTATCACGAGCACAAGAGAGAGACATTCTCGGTGTTTTGGAACCAGACGGCGAAAGACACATTCGCGTCGAGCTCCTGGGACGGCACCGTCAAAATAGTAGGGCTCCCCCAACGCCTTACCCCTTTCCCACACGCAGCCAGGAACCCATCAAACTGACACACACAAACCACAAAGTGGTCCCCAACACGACCCAACTCCCTCAAGACCCTCCCGATCGGCAGCTGCACCTACAGCGTAGCCTTCTCCCCGCGCAACCCCTCCCTCCTCTCCACCGTCTCCTCCGACTCCCGGCTCCGGATCTTCGACCTGCGCACGCCCGTCTCGGCAAAATACCACCTCGTCTCCGACATACCCGTGCACCAGACCCCGCCGGGCCGCAACAACGCCGTCCTGGCGGACGGGGCCCGGGCACCGGTGCCGCCCTCGCTGCTGCTGCAGCCGTCGCAGCCGTCCGAGATCCTGACGCACGACTGGAACAAGTACAGCGACGCGGGCGTCATAGCGGCCGCGGGCGTGGACAGGCTGATCCGGACGTTCGACCTGCGCATGGCGTACAGCGGCCCCGTGGCGGTGCTGGCGGGCCACGAGTACGCCGTGAGGAGGCTGGCGTGGAGCCCGCACGCCAGCGATGTCCTGGTCAGTGCTAGTTATGACATGACGGTGCGGGTGTGGACGGACGGGTCGACTATGGGCCCCGTCGTGTCGCCTGCTGCGGCGCTGCCGGATGCCAAGGCGCCGGTGAGGATGGGCGTGCAGATGGGGCTTATGAACCGGCATACGGAGTTTGCTACGGGTGTGGATTGGTGTCTTTTTGGTGCTGGGGGTTGGGTGGCTTCTACTGGGTGGGATGAGAGGGTTCTGCTTTGGGATGCGAATAGCCTCTTGAGGACTGGGCCACGATGAGTTAAAAGGAGAAGGGGGGGGGGGTGGCGAGTTCCATCTTGGAAAGATCAGATGGAAGTGAACCTGGTTGGTGGTGGGCCTAGAGGTATTGACTGGAATTTGGTACATGCAGCGATGGCTTATAATGATACCCGGCAAGGATCCACACAAGAGCTTGTTAGCAAGCTGGTGTTGCGGGACAAACTGGATTTGGCTTTGGCTCTATACGACTATGTGGAGTGAAACAATATAGATAGGTGTATGGCAAATGAGTTCACAATCTTCTTAGTAGCGCAAATTGTCTTGATCGGCAGGTGGATGCTTGCAGAGATTCTGTGTCAAAACACCGTATATCATGTAGTCGGTGGTATAAGCAAATGATATATTCCAATTGCATTCTGGATGATCGCTTTTGAATGTCTCCTATGTGGTGGATTTCCATCCACCTTCATGTGTCCCCCCCAGGTTCAGGAAGCAACTATGCTAAAGCAGTGAAAAGTGCGTGGGAAATAACTGGTCACAACCATTGACAGGTGAAAGGGCCTCGAAAGTGCAAACCCCCCAAAAGTCTTCTCGAGGCCCAAGGCACAGCTTCAGTGCACACAAAATTCACCCCACCACCCCCCGTTAGCGGCTGCTCTTCTTCCTCCCCTTGGAGTGCGCGTGCTTGCGCGACGGGGAAGACGACGTCCTGCCCTTGCTCCCCCGGCTGCTCGACTTCCCGTTCTTCGCGTCGTCATAATACACCTCGACCTGCTCGATGGTGGCCTCGACGCCGCCCGCGGCAGGCTCCTTCTGGTACGCCCAGGGCGACAAGGCCACGAACAAGCTCAGGAAGACGCAGGCGGCCGTGGCGCCGAGCTGGAAGGGGGCCCACAGCAGCCGCCAGACGCACCACCAGAAGGGCCCGACGAACTTGAGGAACTCGTTGACCTGGTACAGGTCCTCCTGGCGGGATATCCTCCAGAGCGGCTGGGCGGGGACGCCCGGGGGGTAGGAGCCGGCCAGGGTGGTGGATGTCGCCGTGGTCTCGTCGTCGTAGTAGTCGTCCGAGTAGTGGGGGTTGCTGTTGCTGTTGCTGTTGTTGTTGTTGTTGTTGTTGTCGCCCTCGCCGCCCTCGCCCTGCCTGGTGATGGCCAGGGGCTCCCCATCGTCGTGGCGTGACGGGTCGCAGGGGACGAGGTCCAGGACTGTCACCAGGCGCACGTGCGCGTGGTACATGGGGATGAACCAGACGGAGAAGGTCTGGCGGATGTCCAGGAAGATCTTGTCCCTTGCCCTGTCGAGTACTGTTGAGGTTGAAGCAAGCGGTTCGCCGTCAGCACATATTCACAACGGCACACGATAGTAGTACCTATGTGAAGCGTCCGGGGCTTTGGACTAATGGGGGTTAAACTCACACACTGAATCGAACTCCATCTCGATCTTGGGCGACAACATGCGGTACCACTGGTACACGCCCCTGACGACATCGCGGGAGCTCAGCTTGTTCAGCAAGGGGACGCGCTTCAGTGCGCCCCTGTTGAACCGGGGCACGACGCAGAAGGGGTGGACGAATTCCGCATCCGGGGTGAAATATCTATCGAGTGTCCGTCGCTGCTCGTCGGGCGTGCCCTGGCAAAGCGACCGGACGACGTATTGAATTTCGTGTTCTAAGTCACATGTTAATATCATTACAGCAGGGTGAGAGATGGCAAGGGTGTTTGCTTGTTGAGGCTTCTTACTTGGTTGCTCCATGATGAGAAGACGATGTTTACGGCCTCAATGATTTTGGTGTTACTGTCCGATGTCAATGGAAACTGGAATGGGAATCAAAAAAAAAAAAAAAAAAGAAAGAAAGAAAGAAAGAAGAAGAAAAGTCATCAATTGCTGCTGTATTATTTACGAGCAGCCTGATCATAGTATGGCATGATGAGAAGCTCATCCCCAGCCATTCGTTGCCATGATATCTTTCCTTAGCGTTGATGTCATGGCCCACTGGAAGAGGACATGGATTGGATAGTAACGGGGATTTTCCAGACATGTGAAAGTCAGGAGGTTTCAATTTTCCTCAAACTGCACAGTGACTTGTCAACAGGCTTGCAGGCATTCTATAGGCATTGTTCCTAGTGCATCTGCAGCCAGCCAGGCCGAGAGCCAGTTCCTTGTGCCTGGGCTAGATGTCGACAGAGCCATCCTTGTTCACCGGCAGCCCGGGTCAGTACATAAGGTTGTTTCGACAGACCATTCCTCGCGAATATCGACTAGATAATATACCTTGAAAGGGCAGAAGGGTTGCTGAAGCTTTCTACATGCTAGGGGTACGTGTCCAGACGGTCCACATTCCCTAGCCCAGAGGCATTTTCACTGGATTTGGTGGGGCACTGAGGCGATCACATGGTTGGGTTTCTCGGTGACTTGCAGACGAAGGTTTTTGTGATATCGAATGCGGAGAGCTTGGCCTTCCGAGGATATTTGCTTGTGAATACGGAGTCAAAGTATCAGGACGAAAGCATCTTGGGTACTTAAGTATAGATTAGGTAGCCATGACCTTCTTCTATATCCACATGAGAATATATGGGGAATGTCTGGAAGCGCAAAAAGATGTTCGAATCGTAGAATCAAGCATACATGCATACAAGTGGACAAGGGACAAACAATGTGTCAAAAGACGCTCGCCCATGACGATAAATGAAATCGCATACCTTCTTCCTCTCTTTTCTCGAGTACCCCATTCCATTTATCTGCCTTCAAGAAGCAAAAGTGCGCCACTGCTCCTATACCCTACCTACCCTGTCTTCTCCCAAAATCATAAACCGTTCTGTATACCGGGCTCATCCCATCCAAAACATCATCAACTTCGATACCAATCAGTCATTACCACCCACCCGTCGTAGAATGATACCATCCCATTTCATCATTAAAAACCCCATCAGTCATAGCCAATATAAAAAAATAAAAATAAAATGAAACCCACGTCCATCACAAGTCCCGCGTTCAATCAATCGGTCAGCGTCCATGCCTGCTAGTCCTCCTCACGTCTCGAATCGGGGCATCCCCGCCAGCAAACCGATCAGGCTCGACCTCCCGGAACCCACTCTCCCTCCTGACACTCGAGCTCCGCCTCTTGTAGCTCCTGCTCTTATGTCTCCTCGGCGGCGTGTGCTCCTCAATAACGACAACCTCATCCTCCTCACCCTGCACCATCCTCGGCGGCAGCCCCATAGGCCTAGACGGCGGGGTCCCCGACCGGCGCAGCGTCTCCTCCATCACGATCCTCTCAGACGACATGGCGGGTGGCGGTGGCGGCCCCGGCGGCCCCGGCGGCGGCGGCGGCGCGTCGGGCATCCCGGGCATCCCGGGCATGACACGGCTGGTTCGGATCTCGACGGTCTCTCGGCGCGCGGGGGACCGGTGGTGGTGGTGGTGCGAGGAGTGGCGCCGGCGCGACTTGTGCGTCACGACGCTGGCGGTGCCGTAGGAGCTGACCGTCTCGACGGCGCTGCTGTTGCCCATGGACAGGCACGTGTACACGAGCCAGAGCAGCAGCAGGAACGCGGCCACCGAGCCCAGCGTGATGCCCACGACGGTGCCCGGGTCGGGCCCGGCGCTCACGCCCGGGTACGCGCCGGGTATCGTGGCCGTGGTGCCTTCTTGTCGGGCCTCTAGTACGTGGCTTGGGGCGGAGGGGGAGGTCCTGGTCGCCAGGGAGGTGAGCCGGGGTAGGGAATGGAAGCGCCGCGCAATCGCCGCGATGGGTGAGGGTGTGACATGTTGTGGTTGAGGTGTTGCTTCTCGTGGCGCAAGAAAGCCAAGAAGGGTGGCGGATACCCGCGCCGGTGACGCTATCGGAGCCATTGATAACGCGGTGGGATGATTATTTCGAAGGAAATACTTGGAGGGAAAAGAAGTAGGTTTGGTCGCAAGGATGTTTGCGCGCTGGGATCGCAATTCCTGGATACAACCCCGCCCCGTCTATGGTTTCATCAAAAGTAAGTCGTTTGTTTGGGTGTTTTGCATTGCTTAGCCTAGCGTATCATCTGTGCGAACACATATGCTATCGCTTTGCAGGCGGTTGGGCGCGCGGTGAGACAGGTGGCGTCGGGTGTGCGCTTCTGCTCTTAGAAGCCGTGATATCCTTGTGAGGCGTGTGTTGTCGCACAATTGGAGTCGACGTGATTCAAGCGTGAGCCTTCCTCTAATGGCACATTGAGCGAATGTGGTTGGGAAAAGTAAGGAGCCTCCTTTCGGTTATTCGGCAGGTTTTATGATCGAGGAGTCCTGCGCTTGAAAATGAGAGGTGCACGGGCAAGGTGAGATTAGAGTGCGAATGTGCGTGTGCGTGTGCGTGTGCGTGTGCGTGTGAGTGTTGAGGTTAAGGTTGGGTTCCGGGAGACAGACACAAGTGTCTGGACAATAGGTTAGGTACAACACAAGCCGAGAATAGGACGAGAAAGGTCAAACCAGTGCCAGTGCCAGTGCCCAGGTGGGGGGTTGCATTTGGGATGCAGCAGGAGGTTGCTCCTCCAACAGGAACCAACGGGTTTGCTGAGCTCCTTCCCACTTACGGATCCGTAGAACCTGGAAATCCTCACCCAACCACCGCATTTCCGGCAGCCACGCGGCGGTCGTCCACCATACATCGTCATCCAAGAAAATCCACCCAATTGCCCTCGGCTACCTTATTCCGAACGTCCCACATCATAGTGTAGTATTTAACTGGCCATACTGACCAACCCGAAATGGAAACAATACAAGCTATGGTGTGTAAGAGACTTCTATGTACGCGATTACTGATGGTGTCGGCAGGCAGGTGCTCCAACTTTGACCACAGCACTCAAAGACCTGACCTGCCCTTCAAAGACATGCTGAATATTCCCACACTTCAATCATGACCCGTCAGTTCTGCTCTTAGCTGCCGCATTGCCACGTCTGCTCAGACCCAGTGCTCGAGACACCGCTCCGTCCAGCCCTTTTGACCCATTATCATGAACATATATCATCTGCATTGGTACTTCGTTCGCTGCTCAACCAAGCAGATGAGGTCCCCTTGGTATGGCCCCATCAATCCAGCTGGCGAAGGACCGTTCGAGACTCGGGGAATTCAAGAGCTGATCCTGCACGTTTATATTATGCCAAGACAACGCACAGCTTCATGTTCGCCATCGGTTGTGACACCTCCACCCTCTTCACTGACCGCAGTGGAAGGCTCCATTCGTGGCATGCAGCCCTAACCGAAACCACGAATGCTTCTTATTCCCGATGGCTTCTTGTCCTTCTTGTCCTTACGACTCGAGTTCTGCACGCCGCCTAAAGAAGAGTAACATTAGTCACTCCACATGCCATCTTCGCCGCATCGTCCTGTCCTCGCCCGCCATCACTCAAACTTACCTCGCCCGTGATACCTCTCAATAGGGGGGCTCTTGTCCGCTCCGGAAGAAGAACCCGAAACTCCAGTCGGTGTCGAAGGGTGGTGGAGTACCGTGTTGAATGAAGAACTTGCTGTGATCGTATCCAATGGTGGAGTGACATTGAACCTCGTTCCCTCAATGAACGACTCGGGATCCGAGAACCCTCGACCACGAGATGACCTCTTCCGTATAGGGCTGGGCGGGTCTCCACCCCGTACGATCGCCGACACTTCTGCGTCCGAGGAATCCGGAGTACTCCCCATCCTTGATGTCACCGAAAGTCGTGGTGATTTTGCGTTGGACGCTGTCATGTCCAACAAAGAGGACTGAAGCACAGTGTACTTCCTTACCAAGAGGCTGTGTTGTTTTTGCAGCTCGGCCATCTTGGCCCGGCTTGCTGCCAGGGTGCTCTCTACAACTTTAGACGAGTTGTGGTCCCGCTTTGGCCGTGCATTCCCATTCTCCAAAGCATCCTGTAGCCTGCTAGTCAATTCTGCAATCTGCGACTTGTAGAGCTTCTTCGCCTCTTCGACTTCAGCGTCACGCGCGTTGAGCTTCATGTTCAATGCCTCAGCCCTACTGATCGACTCTGCCGCCTCAGCGAGACGAGCCTCCGTCTCCTTTTCCTTCGACTGATATGTCTGTTCAACCTCAATGAGACGGCTAACTTCTGCCTTAAGCCGTGCAATTTCTTCGATATGGTCGTTGATTGCTTGCAGGTTCTGCTTGGAGTTCAGCTCCGTCGTTTCATACTCACAGACCATCTTCGTCAATTTCTCGCATTCCTCCATCTTGGCCTCCAGCTCACGCTTGAGCGCAGCTCCTTCACCATTCCACTTCTTTTGTTCCTCTCTCAAGAGCTTAAGCTTGGCGGAAAGATCAGTCTCCCATTTCTTAGCAATGTTTCGGCGATTCTCAGACTCCTTCTTTGCCCGCAACTCGGATTGCTTTGCCTCCTCAATACGGTTGCGTAGGTTCCGGTTGACCATAATGAGGTTCTGCGTCTCCGCCTCAGTGGCCGCCTCCTTTAACTGCCTTCTCTTCAGTTCTCCGATGTGAATCATGTGCTGCTGCTTCATGTAGCGCTCGAAACTGAGATCGTTACTCAGGAGGAGAATCTGCTTGTATAGTTGGCCTATCTGCTCGTTGCTACTCTCAGCAGGCGTTTGAGCGGCTGAAGGTAGAGCCACCGGCGCGGTAGCTTTGCTTGGCGTCTTCTCAGGGACGGACTCCGGGTGGCTCAACGCCAGCGATGGGACACTGTCGTTGGCGAGCGATTGGTGGAGCCCGGATTTGATGACCTTGTTGGAATAAATCATGTCCCGAAGGTTGGTATGAGAGCCCGATAACACTAATGAGGGTGGCAATGTTGGGCTATCTCCTGGTCCATCGCGAGGCCGGTGCTGAAATGCCTCACGCAACGAGGGAGCGTGGCTCGATAGAGAGGTGCGCCGTAGCATGCTTGCTTGTGCTCCAGTATCTTCTGATAATGCTGGCGCAGAATGTCTCCAACTACCAGCCAAATCTCGAGACGGTGGTCTCTCCAAGGTAGCCTGGCCGGTGTGGAGCTGTTGGTCCACCCCGTTTTTGGCATTGCCATCTTCGGTGAATCCAAGGTCGTGTGAATGTCCGAGTTCATTGCCAACCCCTAACTCTGTAGCAAAACACAGGGCCGTACATTCTGCAACGACCTCCGATGCTTCACTCTTGACCCATCGGCTAAAATCTGTCTTTTCGGACTCAGGGGTCAGGTTATAGAAGTTCGGGTGCAGAACATGGTACTGCCGGAAGCGCTCTGACTTCTGACGAATTTCCGAAGGCTGGACCTCAATATCATCTGGATCCGGCATATTCGCGTGACGCAAATACCGTTGCGGCTTTCTGATATAGTCCACGAAATTTAGGGGATACAGCCCGTATAAAATAGTGAAGTAACTTAGGAGATTCGGGATTTCTATATTGTCGATACCAGGCGAGTATTCGCATCTCTCCCAGTCCGAAGACAGGACCTTTTCGTCCTCGGCGTCTTTCTCCGGTATATCGGCTGCTAGAGATCTTTCTCTGTCCCAGAAGAGTAAACGAGCGTAGACGTTGAATAGCTTCGGGAGATATGGGACCAGAGAGCTGGGTAAGTTGGGTAGGAGCATTGTCAGTGCAGTAACCGCCAAGGTGACCACCGTTGTCGACGTATCGTGCTGGAGGCAATGCAAGATGTTGTCAAACAGCGGCGTTTCTAAGACAAGGTGTAGATGTGGCGGTTGGCTCTGGATGAACTCGCAAAGTAAGGTCAGAGCCTGATGTCTATATTCCCTTTGGGCGACGAAGGAGTCCAGTGCAGTCAGTAGTCCCTTGATATTCGTTAGTACGCGTATTGATTAAAAGAAACAAGAGAGAAGAAAATGAATATTTGCAGAGGCTCCGCTCTGGCTCATGTGCATGCCGTCTTCCTGAATCGTTGTGTGGAAGCCAGGTCATGACAAAACAAGCCAGGCGGCAGGCCCATGGCAGACACATCCAGAGTAAATCGTCTCAGGAGTGGTATCCTGGAAGTGGTCCAACCAGTTGAGGGGTGTTTATAGGACAATTTACGAATTGACGCTGGCCGGAGCCTGACCCGGCAAGAACCGTTCAGGAGACCAATTCTTAGTAGTGTCCCCTGAAGCGTTAACCATATCACCTGTGTCCACCTCTGCAAATATTCGTCCCTTAAATCATTCTCCCCATGTCACGCAAGAGGATTTCTAACATACCTTTGGTCTCTTCTTGCCATAGTTAAGCAGACCTCCACGTATCAATTTTGCCTTAAGAAGCGCGGATGAGTTTCCTTCATGACCTGCAAATTGGGAGTTCTGCATCCATATTTTCAGCAGCCTAATGGCGACCATGTTTGCACCTCCCTCTTGACTTGATTGGTCATCCTCGTCGTGGGCTAGGACTGCCAAAGTATTGGCCCAGGCCTCCTTTGCAAGGCTTCTATCCGTTGCCAAATGATCAAGGACAGGTTCTGACATTTGAGACCACCATTGGACGAGATATGTGGGATTTCTCAGTGCTGGGAGGAGCCTCCGTAGAATGGCGAGCCAGGGGGCATAAGAGGATATGTTATCCTTGACGTTCTTCTCCCAGATGGACAGCATGTCCTCCTGGAGACGGTCTGAGGCGCCATCCTCATTGTGCTTCTCGAGAAAGGCATCAATAACTTCAGTCAGGTCATCTGGCAGCGGCAGAGTAGCATTGGGAAGGAAGGCGCTGATGGCCTTTGTGAGATCTTTCGTAGAGCTGTAGGATGTTCAGAAGTCTGTCCCATGAAGGTGTTTCCAAGGTTTGGGGCAATTGGGGTGGAAAGATAAGAACTCAATCCATGAGTGACTTGAACCATCATCCGACCTTCAGACGCCCACGATCATGTTTACCAACCATAACTGAAACCATTCGGCTCAGTCGGACGTGGGATATTGAATCTCATTCTCTTGGTACTTGTTTGGAACATTGACCGCAGGCATAGGACAGGTAGATGAAGACGTCCACAGATAGATAGGTCTTGTAGATGTGGAGGGTGGGTGTAATGGAGCCAAGAAGGGGTGGAGGGTTGCATACGCGGAAGACATGTTATGTTCGCTTTAGGGTCAGAGCGACACAGTCATGCAGATGAGCAAGAGCCTCATCAAGCGACGGGTCTGGGGGCCCGGACAAGGTGATGAGTGGATCTATGGGCTAGATAGATGCGAGACTGGCTCATGCATGAGATGTGAAAGTTCCGGAAATAGGTATCCAGGCGAAACGTGCACCGGCGGAGGGTGAGCGTTGACGATGATGGCGGTGGTGGGGTGTCCGGGTTGGGATCTACGTATGGGGTGGAAGGGTGGTGCGACTGAAGTCATTGATCAAGCGACGTCGGAAGCTCGACCATTAGAACGGCCGAGCGTCACGACTCACCTGCCCACTTTGCTCCCGTTTGAAATCCCTGCTCCCCCGCATTCTGAGCCCTGGAGGTTCCCACTTGAGCACTGTCCCGCGTTCAGCCCCACAAGGGGATGTCAGGTGTAAGGCAGGGGTCCCAATTTGCTCCAGGTAAATCATACCACTAAAAGATCCCACT